>JAREIS010000169.1:0-1200000 GCA_030060385.1 Muscicapa striata striata
GGTGGAACTGGAACCGGTGTTGCTGCAGGGAGAAGAGGAGAAGGTGTGAGGATTGCCCTGTGCAGGGAGCAGGGACCCCGCTCTGCCCCGAGGGGCTGGGCCCAGCCTGCTGCCCCTCCCTTACCTGACTGCACAGCCAAGGCCACCGCCAACGCCAGCAGCAGCAACAGGAGCAGGATCAGCACCAAGATGTGCACGGGATGGCAGCTAAACCACTCGCCTGGAGCAGGAAAGAGCTGCTGGCTGCCAGAACCACAGCCAGCCCTCGAAGCTGCTCCCCCAATGGCCGGGGAGCACAGGAGGAGCTCTCAGCCTGTTTGCTCCTCCCTCAGCTGCAACCAGAGAGCCAAGAGCCTGGACACAGGCAGGGGACAGGCTGGGGACAGCCAGGAGGCTGGGGCAGGCTGCAGCAGGAGAGCTGCACAGGGGGCAGCTGCGGCTGCCGCTTCCAGCCCCTGCTGGGGCCGAGCGGAGCACGAGGCCTCTTCCACACATCGGGAAACAGCCACACACCTGCCAGCCCTGGCCTTGCCACTGACACTGGCCCCTCCCTAGAGGCCACAGGCGTGGCCCTGCACTCACCCGGGAATCTTCTGAGGATGCTTCTGTGCCCATGGCCGGTTGCTTCTGTGCCCTGGGGACCCAGGGGCTCCCTCACGCTTCCATCGCTGCTGCAGATTCCATTCTCCACATCTTCACTCTCTGCACGCTCACAAGGGGTGTGCCCCTGCTTATGACAAGTGACTTCTTGCGCCAATGACAAGTGTGCCAGCCCGGCTGCTGGTCCCTCCTGGAGATGCAGGAGCTCCTTCACAGGTCCATGGATGGAGCAGAACTCACTCTGCTCCAGCTCACAGCCAGAATCACTGTGCTCGGAACAAACAGCCCTTCGGTCCGGACATATCAGGAATGCTGAAGTATCCTTTTGGAGATCGGCCTCGGGAACAGCTGCACACCCACGAGGATGGCCAATTGAAAGGGACATGATGACAGGTCACGGCTGGTGCTGGCCATGCGGGACACCGAGGCTCAGGAAGGCGCTGCCAGCTCAGTCCCGCGCTGTCCCGGCTGCCCGGACGCTGCGGCAGCACCTGCGGACACAAGCGGTACCTGCTGAGCCCTCCAGGTACATCCACCCCACGTCCATGAGGATGCGGCGCTTTCTGCCTCCGCTCGGCGCCTGCAGTGCTTTGGGCTCTGAGGCACGTTCGAGTTCATCCCGTGCCAGCCCTGAGCCGGGCAGGGACACCTCCCGCCTGAGCAGCGGCGCCGAGCCCGGGGCGCCAGGGCCGAAACTGTGCCGGGCACGGAGCAGCCACCTCCGGGCTACCGAGAGCCACCGGGATGAGCCATCGCTGCTGCGGCACCGGCTCGTCCCCAGCGATCCGCGGGGATGAGGAGACCGCGGGCAGCCGCTCCCTCCGCCATCTCAGGCCAGGGGCACACGGGGGAACCCGGCGCAAGGAACTCGCCAGAACCGCCCCGTTCCCCTCAGCGCGGCCCCTCCGGCCGCAGCGAGCCCGGCCTGGGGCACAACCGAGCGGGGTCGTACCTGTGCTGGAGCCGCTCCCAGCTCCGGGACCGCCTGCCCGGACCGGCACCAACACCGCCCGACACCGCCGGTTCGGTACCGGCAGGACACACCGGGCGCGGTCGCTGCTGCCGCTCTTTAAAGCCGATATTGGGGCGGAGCGGCTTTTGGCCCTTTTCACCATTCAGCGTGCGGGGCTTGATGAGAGGCGGAGATCGGCGGCAGAGACCCGCCTTCTGGCCGGGGGAAGCCACTCAGAAATAATGGTAACAAGTCGCTTAAGCTGGAGTTAGACGAATTGTGAGACGCAATTCTATTGATATAGAGACGAGGAATGTGATGTTTGTATGACGCTAACTTCTGCTAAAATGTGTTCATTTAAACTACAAGATGTAGTTATTTTATTGTAGAGATAAGATGGAAGAAATTAATTCAGCCCTTTAGTACATTTTTTACTTTATTTTTGCTTTAATGTCTTCTATACGTAATTATCTAAGAAAATACTGCCTCAATTTCTTAAGACAGTTGCTTCTTGTGTATTAATGTCCTGGTTTAGGGCAAATTTGGGAGCAAACCCAAACGGCCCCTCCCCGAACTGGTTCGGGAAGTAATTTCATCAGAGAGAAGTGGAAAAAACCTGTTTATTTAGCAAACAAAGCAATACTCAGGGGAAAAAAACAAACAAACAAGCAAACAAACAAAAACAGAAAACAAAAAAAATCTGGAATACTGAACAACAAAACCTGTCACTGCTCTGAAGAGATGACACATTCAGAAAGTCTCTCTTCTGCCAGTGGCAGCTTGGCTCAGTCTATTCTCAGTCCCTCCAGCACTGGAAAATGCCATTGCCCAGGACAGGCCGCAGTGGCCACAGCTCCAAGCTCCTGGTGCGTCCCCTGGGTTCCCAGTCCAGGGCAGGTTCAAATAGTTCCAGAAAAAAACAGAAATAAACTGTTCAGGGAACTACTCTGCTTCAGTTAGTCAAAAACTAACTAAAACCAAAGGAGAGCTCTCTCCCACAGTGACACAGTCCTGGAGAGAAAGCGATGAAACTCCTGTCTCTAGGTTTTGAAAACAACTCCCTCAGACATTCCACTCCTTCCCCTTGCCCGTTTCACTTTCAAATCCAACCTTAAAGTATAAAACTTATTTCTGGGCTAAACAGACCAGTGGGGACACAATTCAACAGCACAAAGTCACCCCAGCACACCTCTATAAGCTTCATTCTCACCTTGCATTACTGTGGAAAAAGCACAGCTACCAGCTGGCTCTACAGCACGTAAAGCCTTTCTCACAGTGTCCTTGACATCTCCTAAGGCAGCTCTGGGCAGCACAGCCTGATCCTGGCCCTTGTCATACGCTGAATCCCCAGAGAACTGAGCAACTGTGAGCTGAGCATTGGCACTGCCAGCACAACTTTCTCTGAGTCTGTAGAGAGGCTTTCTCCACTCCAAGTGCCACAGGAGATATTGAGAATTGGTTAAAATCAGGAAAGCCACACTATGACAATCTGCGGGAGTGAGATCATAAGAACTAAAAAGCCTTTTTATCATGTTCTGAAAATAAGGAGAAGCCAGGTCATTCTCCTTTATAGCTTGTCTGAGTTCTTTGATTCCATGATGAGAGAGTGCCTCCTATTGTGGATTATGATCATTTTTACCTTATCTCACAGGCATAGCAAGAAACTGCTTCTTCAATGAATGAAAACCTTTATCTGGCTCAAGATTCCATCTAATTTCTGGCCAGTTAGGTAAACAGAATGGAGTATTGTCACTTTGGCTTTTAGAATCAGTTTTAGGCAAGGCAACATTACCATTTGCTTTCACTCCCAGATCTACTGTTGAACAATGATCCCAGGTTGTGTCCCAGGTTTGGCACTGTCTGCCTTACCTCATGCTGCTCTGAAATTCTGCTCCTGAAATTTTTACCTGCCGAGATCTGGGCAGTCTCCCTTGTATCTGACAAGGAGCAATCAGTGTCTGATTTTTAAGATTGACGCATTGTTATACCAAGAAGAAAGTTTATGCATCTTTGTGAAACTCGACTGTTAAAACAAAAACCCCGGAAAAGCTCTTTCATTTCCAGCCTCTCAAAACAGAACTCGCCTGGCTGGGGCCGGGGCAGGGGGGGCCGGGCCAGTCCTGCCTGCCATGACCCCTGGGCTGGGGAGGGGGAGGCTGAGCAGAGCTTTTCTCCTGGATGGAATGCAGCCAAGAAATTCATGACTGCATGCTGGCTGAACCCTTACAATCCAAGCTCAGCCAAGTGTGGCCTTAAAAATTCTGTATCTTAAAATAACTCCCAGCCTCGTCCGGGGAGAATGTCACAGAACCACGTGCTGCCCATGCATATCGCAAATTATTAACTCTTTCAATGTGGAGAATAAAACTCTGCAGATACTTTGTTCTTTCTCCTAAGTGAAAAAAGAAAACCAAGATAATGATAAGCACAAAAACCAGTAGAACAACACCCAGGTGAAACAAAAAAAAGAGTCAAGTCCCAAATAAGGAAAAGTAGAAAGTTACAAAATTAAATTTCTCTTTTTTTCATGATATAGAAAAAAAAAAAATTGTTTCCCTATAACGCATAAAAACATTATGGAGTGAATATAACTGTTGTGACTGTAAATACAAGCAAAGGTATTAGTGTTAAAGTGAGCAGATGTTAAAATTGCTGTAATGCCCTGAGTTTAAATAGTAAGAAAACTGGAAGGGGAAGAGGAAGAAGACCCTCTATTCTCAAAACTAGAGTAAGATTTTGTTTAAATTGTTATAATCCTTAAAGTGTGCCTCAGAAGTTAATATGACCCTCAAAAATAATTATAGAAAAAAACTGTAAATCTAAAAAAATGTTTTTGCATAGTGCATTTCTCCTATGCAGCTAAGCACTGTGACATCAAAGCCATAAAAAAGTGTTTTGTGTAAAAAAATCTCCATACACTAAAAAAAATTCAAAACAACCAATCAAACTGTTCTATCAAAAAATTAATCAAAGAAACTATTTTAAAGATAGTAAACAGACTGAGTTGGTTTTTGTACATTTTTAGTGTGAAAAAGAGAAGTGTGTAAGAGTAAGAAAAGTGGTCTAAAGATCATTCTAAACCCCCATTCTAAGGGGGTGTTTTAACTTTCGAGTAATGAAGTTTTTCTCTGTACCATTTAAAGTTGAGCCTGTTTTTGCCTTCCTCCTAATCCTATCTCACAACAAGAACATTTCAAATTAGTAAACCAAAACCACTACATTAATTAGTATTTCTGCCCAGTTTCTAACTAAAACAAAACAGGAATAGGCTGAAACATCCTGAGGAAGTACTGCAGGAAGAGATATGCTGTGCTGAGGAAGAAAAAGCAGCGGGGAGCTCAGTTTGAATTAGGCAATTATTATGTGGAGGGTTTTGGGGATTCGTTTTGGGGTCCAGGGGAAAACACCGGTGGGGTCAGCTGTTGAAAAATGTTCATGATCATTGGACAAGCAGCAATAATTTGAACCACGCTCTGATCCTGTCCAAAAGTGAATGGATTATAAAGTTTCCAGGGGACAACATCTCAAAAAGAGAATGTGAAAACAGAGTAAAGGTCTGTACTCGAATACTTCATATTGACCCATGTTAAAAGGTCTTTCAATTCATCATCCTGAATATTAATATGAGGTTCAGCAGTAATAATTGTCTTTAGCTGGTGATAAACGTCCCATTTCTCAACAGACAAATCTTGTCCCATGATCTCTTTTCCCCAGAACTCACCTTGATTCTCCACAAGGCTCCTTTCTTGGCTCAATCCGAGGGTGTTCAGCAGCCAGGAGGAGACAAGAATAGTATCTATTTATAATCCAAAAGGATTATTGGACAGATGTCCCTTTTAACTATCTGGAGATTCCAACAGTTGTTTCATAAAACGAAACAGGGCACCACAGGGGGCACCATCACTGTTGGGTTTTTCTGGGATATTTTTTCTCTTACCTTATATTTACCTCTATCTGTGTACACAAACAAGAGGAGGGGAATGCTGGAGCAGCTGTCTCAAAGGTCTCTACATACAATAGTCCATAAATCTTCCCACCTTTTGGCCAGAAGCCACTCGCTTTGGAAAAGGACTATAAAAGTGACTTTCTCAAAGGAGACCCCCGAGATCTCCCCGGACGGTACCAGACATCTATTGGCTGGTTCCACGAGGATTCGTCTGATTGTCTTGGTAGCTATAATTCCGAACTCTCCCTTCTCTCTCTCTCTCTCTCTCTCCCCCCCCGCTCAGGTTGGGCGGATCGTGACATTTTTGGAGTAGTCGGCAATTGGATTCCCGATACTGGATGAGTTGGGGTATTCTGTGCACTTTGTACCAGGGGAAGACCTGTGCCATTTCAGCCGCACCCAGCCTGTCAGTACCGTAAGGACTGAACAGTGTTGGAAAGCAAGGGAGGTGGTATTGGGTTCTTCCCGCAATCTGCACACAGACCCAGGTGGATAATCAACTCCATTTCAGTTATCAGAGAATTTTTTGTAAAGGATCTCAACTGTGCAAAAATGGGACTTGTGTATTTGTTGTGTATGTGCTGTTGAGCTGCTTGGTGTATTTGAGGAGACAACCATTCTGTAACTAAGGAGAACCTCAGGCAGCTTTTGGTCCCCTCAGCCGCCCAGGGAAGAGAGGGGGTTGTCCCCAGCAAAAGTCTGAATGTTAAGTTTTGACCTCCCAGAAGTGGTTTTTCCCCCCTCGCACACAATCGTAACTCACAGAATATTGTTATTGTTGTTGTTTAGTTGTTGTTTTTGACTACTTGGGATAAAGAAGAGACAAGGTGTTTTGTGTAATTAAGCTAGTAGTTCCCAAGTAGTGTGTCTCTTCACCCGCTCCAGGGACGAGGAAGGGAAACACAGTTTCAGCTGTGCTTTTTGTGTAACTTTTAAATGTGTCACCGTGAGAGTGGTTTTTGTCCCTTCGTAAAAATGTCTGAAAATGATAAAGCTGCATTTTAAGCTTTACTAGCTAAGTATAATGCTGCACCCTCCCAAGGGGGGGAAGATTGGGCACACAGTAACTGGTTTAATTTAGAAAATTTGATTCATAGGATACATTCTGTGCAACATGAATCAAAATTCAACCCGGGCAGAAATAAGACCATTCTCTGTTCAGTTTTGAGGGCCTGTCTTACGGCAGCTATAGAAACTCGCTTTACGCGAAGGAGTGAAGAAAAGGTTATCATTAACTCTCTACAAAATTTAGTGGAAGCTTTGCAAAAACAATTAGAGCAAGGAGCAAATAACGTAAAAATCTTGTAAAAACAATTAAATGAGGAAAGGAATGAGAATCATGCTTTGAGAGATGAGAATCATGGTTTAAAAGATGAGAATAATTCTCTAAGAGCTGACCTAAGACAAGCACACACCAACTCTTTAAAACACACTGTTTCACCAAAAGAAACAGAGGATAAGGAAGTTAATCTATTATATCCTCAAAAAGAACTAACTTTGATTAAAAATAGTGGGGAATATTGTTGCCCTAGCTTGAAACCTGTGGTTAAGACAGAATACAATTGTATCAATGATGAGAATTTTGACCCACAAATAACCACTACAAAAATCCTGTACACTGCTACTGAATTATCAGATCAAGCAGCGTGTGGGTGCTGGGGACACGGAGCTTTCTTAGCAACAGAAGTCAAACGTAACTTATGGTCCCCAACTCAGCGCACGGTTTATTCAGCAGCAGAGCTTAACCCCTGGAAAAGGGGAGACCTTGCAGCTTTAGTTGGTACCCCTCACCAACTCCTAAAAATCATTCACAAAGCTGCCTGCTTGCAAATTGTGCATGAAATAAAAATCACTGCTGGCTATAAATCACCTATGCAATCACCTGTAAATGTAAAACAATACCCTCTTCCCTCTGGTGCCAAAGAAGGGACCAAACCGGTTATACAGGACTTGGGAAACCTCCCTGTATGGCCAGTCCAAAAACCCAAACCTGACAATGTCGCTGTTTATCAATATACTAATGATACCCTTGTGGGAGGATGTGAAATAGAAGTAATGGGGGATATCCAACAAAAAAAAAAATCACCCATTTGGAAAGCCTTAACTTGCAAATTGCCAGAGAAAATTTAAAAACCTTCTCAGGAACTGAAGTTCTTGAAGACAGTCACTATTGGGACTACCCCTCCTGACAGGGTGGTCCAGAAATCCCCAGTTAGGAAGTGGTATGCCCCGATTGAGCAGTACTGTAACATCTTCTCAGTAACAGAAGGAACTGTCCAAAATCCAGCAATAACAGAAACTGAGAGCTTGGGCAGCAGCTATGACAAACCTGCCTTGGTAGTTAAAATATTCTCTGCTTCCTCCCCCAGACAATCTTTGTTCACTAATTTTTTGTTCACTAATGCGTCTGCTGAACAAATTATTGTTGGAGGACGGGGTGGCCCTTGGTTTGGGTCACTGATGGTTGTTTGGAGTATTTTCCAGCTTACAGTGCAGAGTGCCTCCTTTGTTTGTATTTACACCATCTTTTATGCTGTTTTTAAAGGAGGTACAGAGTGGATTCCTTTTTGGCAGAATGATTGGGAAGTTAACAGAATTCCAGTCCGTGTTACATGCTACATAGTTCCATCATTTTAACCTTCTGCCTCTTTGTGGCAGATTCTGTAGTGTTTACTTTTCACAGAATAACGCCATGGAGCATGAAGATTGATTGCTGAATCCCTCATCGAACTTGTATACCTGTATATGTTATGGCACAAGACTTTACTGCTGTGTTTTATTTTGTGAAGATTCAAAATCAAAATTGAACTGTTGTACAATTTTCTCATTAAATTATGTGTGGTAAAAACAATGCAAAAAAATAAACTCATTTTTGTTGTGCAGTCGGTAGGATAGTGTTGGTAATAACACCTACTACCCAACCACCAGTTATTCTGAGCCTGAAAATTTTTGAAATTGGATCTTAAGTAATTTGGAAAACTGGCGAACAGCAAATACTGTTTAGTCCGGCATGGTCTTTTAAAACAAGTCAAATTGCCAATGCAAAATGACTCAGTAATTCAGCCAGCTTGTTCACCTGTTCTAAGGGTAGACAACCTGGTTGCAAAAGTGGGATCATTTTAAGAAATAAACGACAAGAAAAGTAACCGGTGTTGTGGGAACATGATTGGGGATTTTGAATAGTATTGATTTAGAAGTATCAATTAATATTTTGGCTAACATTTCTTTAGCTCTTTGCTGTATCCAGGCACAGCTTTGGATGCAAACAGTTGTTGCCTCAATTATAAGGGAAGGGGAAGAAGGTATTTTCGCTATTTTAATCTGGACAATAATGTGGGATAATGCCCATGATTTTTGAAAAAGGAATTCCAATTCTGACGGAAATTTGGTAAATTTTACTTACAACCCCAGCACAAACACAGCCTTTGTACTGATCATATGTAATGCTTCAGTATATTCAACATTCCCTATCATTGCATTAGGGCTGAATCAGAATATCTGTAACTTTGAAATTTATCCAAACGAGATTTCTGAAACACTGATGGGGTATATGGGCAATGGGTGTGCATACTTTAGAATTGTTTGTGATAGTGCAGATTTGGTAGTGAGTATTAAAAATCATTTAAATCTTTATGTTTGTAACTTTACTAAAGTTACAAGGTATGATTTTTACCTTTCATTACAGATCAGCAATCATTTACATTATGTACACAAATCGGTCACTGTTGACATCCCTAAGGTTATTGACACAAGGCAAAATGTATGATTTTAGGAATAAGATAAAACATTGTTATTTTAAATTTTGCTTATTTTAGTTGTGTTGCATTTTGGATTGAAATTTGAAAATTTATTGTTTTAAAAATTGCTTATCTTTGTTGTATTGCATTATGAATACTGATAAAAAATTGATTTTTTGTTATTAAGATTGCATTTTGAAATTTACTTATTTTAATTATGTTGCATTCTCTTTTAAATATTGATTTAAATTGTGGTTTATTTTAGTTGTTTTATAAAAAAGATACTATAATCAATATTGATTTGTTTTAATTTTAATTGTTTGAATTGTTTGAATTCTAATTGTTTGGAAGTTATTTTATTGATTTGTTTTGATTGTTTGAAAGTTATTTTAGCTAACATGATTGTGATTTGTTTGAAGAATTGTTTTAATCAATTTTGTTGTGATTATTTTGCTTTGTGTTTATCCCTTTCCTTTTTC
Source organism: Muscicapa striata striata (assembly GCA_030060385.1). Lineage (NCBI taxonomy): Eukaryota > Metazoa > Chordata > Aves > Passeriformes > Muscicapidae > Muscicapa > Muscicapa striata. The sequence continues at coordinate 9,715 of JAREIS010000169.1, forward strand.
CTTTCCCTTTTCCCTTTTCCTTTTCCTGTCCCTGTTTTCTGGGATATGCTACCAACTCAGACGAGTGCTGAAGACTTTGTAACAACACCACGAAAGAAGTGCACTTGCTGATGATCGTGAGTCATGGGGTGGTGTAAGAGTCGGTCCAAAGTTTCTCTGATCTGCCTCACAACCATCATCAGAGACTGAGACCCTGGGACCCCACCACTCACTCCAGACCTGAGTTGTGGCCTGGCCAAGGTGGATGCTTGCCAAGGACTGTTTGTATGTGACCAGGACTGGTTTCTCATGACAACTAGTCATGGGGCGCGGAACTGTGTTTACTCAACAAAGCTCCCATACATGGAAGAACAATGGATTGATTCGGTATGGGGTACCCCGTGTTTGTCCATAACTACAAAGACGGTTTGGTAGCCATGAGATTGCCGTCATGCTCTGCTCCGGGGCAGCTTACTGCCTGAAACCTCCTGTTTCCACCTGTTCTTCGGAGAAAAGGTCTCTACATACGGTAGTCCATAAATCTTCCCACCTTTTGGCCAGAAGCCACTCGCTTTGGAAAAGGACTATAAAAGTGACTTTCTCAAAGGAGACCCCCGAGATCTCCCCGGACGGTATCAGACATCTATTGGCTGGTTCCACGAGGATTCGTCTGATCGTCTTGGTAGCTATAATCCCGAACTCCCCCTTTCCTCTCTCTCTCTCTCTCTCTCTCTCTTTTTCTGTCCCTCCTATCACATTTTGGTTTGGCACTAATAAAGTGCATTTCTGCAAAGTAAACTGATTTTGTCCCCCGCTGTGTCTTTTACACTTTGAGATCCATAAAAGAACCTCTCACGACCCCTGTTCGGGCTGGGCGATCGTGACAACCAGTTTTGTTTGTTATTATCTTTACCACTGCCTGGAGCCTTATAATGTGATTTAACATGTAAATTGGAGTTCGGTATCCCCAGCTCCCATCTTGTGCCCAGGTGGCTGGCCCATATGTTTCAATTATGCGTTCAGGGGGGCCATTCTTCATCTCCCCATTTTTGGAACCCTCCAATCACTTCCCTTTTGTTTCTCTTTAAGTCCTCATAAACTGATATTCCTAATTCATCTCCCTTTGGTCCTGGTAAAAGAAAAAATCCTGGCTGTATAATTCCTAGAGTACAACTCCCTTTCCACTGGGAAGGGAGTTCAGGGTATGCTCTCTCCCCACATATCCAAAATAAACTATTAGGTGCTTTCCAGTAATTTTTTTTTTGTTGGTTTATGTTTTCCCAAAATTTGGATATTTCTGGGATTCCATAGTAAGGAATTTTGCCTGTATCATTACATTGAAAAAGTCTAATTTTGTCATCATATGCACACTTTTCCTTTTGTGTATTTCCCTGGGTCCAATACTGGGTTGGTTCCTCTGGGGTCCACCATGTTAGTGTTCCATTACTTACTTTGTATCTCTTACAAGGAGTATTTCCCACTTCTTTATTAAAATCTTTCCCAGTGCTCCAGAGACATTCTTTTCCTATCACTGTTGAACTTAAAATCCACCCTTCTGGTCGCCTTTCCCCTTTGGTACTTGTTTGGTTCCACTTAAGGAGTTCAGTTGGACCTAAGCTACTGCCTTTCCGTGGCCATTCTTCTGACATGAGAGCCCCCCCACAGACCCAGCAGTTAGTTACATTAAGCTCCTTACTTATCCTTTCTCTTAGTTCTACAAATTGGTTCTTTCCCAGCTTCGAGATATCTATCTCTCCTTTTAGTTGTTCTTCAAGTTTTGCATACAAATTTTGAAGTGAAATTGGCACAATTTTAGGCTGTGGTGCTATTTTTCCTTTTATATTCACTAATTGTTCTTTTACCAAATCTTGAGCCTTACTGTTAATGATATATGTCAAACAGATCCATTTCTCTCCTTTTGGACATTCATTTTTCAATTTGTCATCACTTATTCCAAGGTTTTCTGCAATCCAATATCTTTTCCCCTTGTGTTCACAAGTACTTAATTTGGATGGATTATAACAGTGGCTGTTGACATGGGTATGTGTAATAAGGAAAGAACCTTGGTGTCTTTCCATGTACAGCTTTCGGTAGCATCTGTGACACGGCCTTGCTGACCTCTCAACAGGGAAAAGGCAAAAAATGAGTGACAGAAAAAAGAATAACAGAGGTCTGGTATGGCTTATACTTCCACCTCTCATGCCTATGGGGTTGCAGCCCACAGCAGGTGTTATGATCTTCTTGGTGGCAGATACAGAGGCCAATCCGGTCTTGCCCTCTATTTCCTTGTCTCTTGCTGGTTTTGACACTCTTTAGCTGTAGCTTCTTACTGTTTCACCTGCTCAGGTATTTCCCAGTCAACAGATATTAGTAACTCCCATCCACAAAATAAAGTTACTATTTTAGTGGTTTTTTTTTGTTTTTGTTTTTGTTTTTGTTTTTGTTTTTGTTTTTGTTTTTGTTTTTGTTTTTGTTTTTTTTAATCTGGATAGGTACAAGATTTGGTATTCAGAACTTCTTATACTGAGACTGCTAATTATATATATATTACAACACTGTTTTATAATTTAGGTTTTTTTTATACTTAATTCAGTGAGTATGTTTAGTAATATTTAGAACTAGTTAGACAGAATATGCTGTGTGGTGTTGATGGAAGTTGTCATTTAAGTCCTCCTAATTTGTTACCAACTGGTCTTTTCTTGAGAGTCAATTTAGTGTTACCAGGTTCAGATGTTATAGTCTACTATTTAGGTTTCTTCACAGGTCTTTTGATTCTGCTGGTGTGGATCCACCCGTGTTCCCTGGTCCGGACAGAGGCTTCAGTTGTCAGCAATACCTGAAAAGGACCTTCCCATTATGGGATTAAAGACAGTTTCTTTCATGTCTTTTCTAGTACCCATTCTCCTGGCTGAATGCCGTAGATTTTAAAATCTAGAGGTATGGTTTGAGGGAACTGGGAGGGCGAGTGGAAGCACTGGGAGTGAACAAGAAGGAGCGCTGGGAGGGGGATTAGGAGCACTGGGAAGGTGCAGTGCTCCCAGTTCCTTCGCCGTGCTCTCCCCATCCCTGGGTCTCAATTCAAGGAAAACGCACCTTTTTCATGATTAATGATGTCTCTCTAGGCAGGAAATCAGAGTTTTCCATTAATTTCATATTTAAACAGAAGGCGAATACCTTTACGGCACTGTTCTGTGATTTGAATTGAGGGAAAGCTCTCCATTTTCCGGCTCTTAAGGGTTGTAGGCTGGCAAACTCGAGCAGACCGCCTGACGCAGGCGTGTTGCCAAAAGGAATTTCCCCAGGAATTACGCTTTCATAAACTTTTCTCGGAACTTTCATAAACTTCATTTCTCGGAATTGCCCTCTCCTACAAGAATCGTCGTTCCGCCTCGACGGGCGGTGCTAGTGCCGGTCCGGGCAGGCGGTCCCGGAGCTGGGAGCGGCTCCAGCACAGGAACGACCCCGCTCGGTTGTGCCCCAGCCCGGGCTCGCTGCGGCCGGAGGGGCCGCGCTGAGGGGAACGGGGCGGTTCTGGCGAGTTCCTTGCGCCGGGCTCCCCCGTGTGCCCCTGGCCTGAGCTGGCGGAGGGAGCGGCTGCCCGCGGGCTCCTCCTCCCCGCGGATCGCTGGGGACGAGCCGGTGCCGCAGCAGCGATGGCTCATCCCGGTGGCTCTCGGTAGCCCGGAGGTGGCTGCTCCGTGCCCGGCACAGTTTCGGCCCTGGCGCCGCTGCTCAGGCGGGAGGTGTCCCTGCCCGGCTCAGGGCTGGCACGGGATGAACTCGAACGTGCCTCAGAGCCCAAAGCACTGCAGGGGCCGAGCGAAGGCAGAAAGCGCCGCATCCTGCTGGAGCTGGGCTGGATGTGCCTGGAGGGCTCAGCAGGTACCGCTTGTCTCCGCAGGTGCTGCCGCAGCGCCCGGGCAGCGGGGACAGCGCGGGACTGAGCTGGCAGCGCCTTCCTGAGCCTCGGTGTCCCGCAGGGCCGGGACCAGCCAGGATCTGTCATCATGTTCCTTTCAACGGGACATCTCCGTGGGTGTGCAGCTGTTCTCGAGGCCGATCTCCCAAAGGCTTTTCCGGCACTCCTGATGTGCAGACAGCAAGGGGCTGTTCCTTCCAACCAGAGAGATTCTGGCTGTGAGCTGGAGAATGAACTCTCCAATCATAGTGAATGGTCCATTCATAGGCCTGTGAAGGAGCTGCTGCTTCTCAAGGAGGGACCAGCAGCAGGGCTGACACACGTGCCAGGGGCGCAGAAACCACTTTTCATAAGCAGGGGGACCCCACTTGTGAGCGTGCAGAGAGTGAAGATGTGGAGAATGGAATCTGCAGCAGCGATGGCAGCGTGAGGGAGCCCCTGGGTCCCCAGGGCACATCATCAGCAACCGGCCAGTGTCACTGGCAAGGCCAGGGCTAGGGAGGGGGCCAGTGTCACTGGTGTGTGGCTGTTTGTTTCCCGATGTGTGGAAGAGGCCTCGTGCTCCGCTCGGCCCCAGCAGGGGCTGGAAGCGGCAGCCGCAGCTGCCCCCAAGGCTGTGCAGCTCTCCTGCTGCAGCCTGTCCCCAGCCCGCTGTCCCTGGCTGTCCCCACAGCTGTGTCCCTGCCTGTGTCCAGGCTCTTGGCTCTGTGGCTGCAGCTGAGGGAGGAGCAAACAGGCTGAGAGCTCCCTCCTGTGCTCCCCGGCCACTGCAGGAGCAGCTTCGAGGGCCGGCTGTGGTTCTGGCAGCCAGCAGCTCTTTCCTGCTCCAGGCGAGTGGTTCAGCTGCCATCCCGTGCACATCTTGGTGCTGATCCTGCTCCTGTTGCTGCTGCTGGCGTTGGCGGTGGCCTTGGCTGTGCAGTCAGGTAAGGGAGGGGCAGCAGGCTGGGCCCAGCCCCTCGGGGCAGAGCGGGGTCCCTGCTCCCTGCACAGGGCAATCCTCACACCTTCCCCTCTTCCCCTGCAGCAACACAGGTTCCAGTTCCACCTGTGCATCCGCTGATGGTTCTGGGCTGTCCCTCTGGATGGGTTGGAATACAATGGGGACTGCTACTATTTCTCAAGGGATCACAGAACCTGGGATGAGGCTCAAGAGGGATGCTCCGAGCTCGGGGCCTCCCTGGCCATTGTCAAGGATGAGGCAATGGTGAGTGAGGGGCTTTGGGCGCTGTGGGGTGTCTGAGGGGAGCCTGGGGGTGCTCCTGGGCCGGGCTGGGTGCTGGTGGGGCTGGGGCTGCAGCCCTGTGCCGGGGCCTTGCAGGGAAGGAGCCCCGGGGCCGTGTCCCCGAGGGGCGGGGCAGCTCCCACTGCTCTCTCCTTGGCAGGATTTGCTCTTCCGCCTCCCGTGGGAACAGCGATTACTGGGTCGGGCTGCGCAGATGGGGCGAGCACCTGCAGTGGGGGGACGGCAGCAGCTTCAGCTCCTCGTGAGTGCCGGGGAGCCGGGCAGGGCATGGGGGGACAGGGGCACAACGTGTTCCCCTGGGAACCAGCGCTGGCTCTGCTCCTCCCTGCAGGGTTCCTGTCCTTGGCAATTCCGAGTGTGTGTACCTGGCTGAGGAGAAATTCAGGAGTTTCAGCTGCTCGAATCCGCAGCCGTATCTCTGCAGCAAGGCCCAAGCTCCCCTGTAACAGGGAATGGAGAAAGGAGCTTCTCCACGCTGGGCAGTCCCAGCTTCACCTCTCAGCCCGGCACAGGGCTGTCCTTTCTCAGCTGCACCCTGTGCCTTGCACTTGCTCTCAGGGTCACCTCAGTGCCTGTTCATCCGCTCTGCCAGCGCTGGGCTGGGTGTTCAAAGGAAAAGTCTCTGCAATCCATCATGCCAGCTATGCTGGCTGGAGTGAGGGTTGCCCTCACTGCACAACAACCTCAAATGTGAAGTCCAAATGGCCCTGGCTGTTGGAAATCATCACCAAGTGGCCTGATCATGAGACTTTTGGGCTGTCCTTGGAAGAGGAAGAAGAACAGCTGACACCTGCTGGGGAGGAATCCCACTTTTGGCATCAGACATCTGAGTGTGAAGAGCTGTCTGTCTGTATCTCTCTGTTGCAAAGTATCTCACTGCTGTGTTATGGGAGGAAAGCCAGGCTGGAGCAGGACACGGATTTGTCTTCCTGAGGCAGAAGCAGAGACATGATGTGACTGTAACCCCCATCCCTCTGTGTTGGAGTGTGTGAAACAGAGGCCTCTCTGAATTCTTCAGAGAGAGGTCAGAGTGCAGGGGTTGAATTAAAACCTTTGGATGGACTAAAGTATTAGATTAAGCCGCTCATACCTTACATAGAGGTGTAAGCTTAACTTTTAAGTGAATAAGTAAGAATATATTCTAAGTGCCTTAAGAAGTAAAAGCCTTAGAATTTAGAAGTTCGAATGAGAGCTCAAAATCACATCTCAAAAACACATCTCAGTGAGAGCTCGAAAAACATAGTTTTAGACAAAATAAAAATAAAATAAGGACATTTTTTTAATTTTTCAGATTAGTTATTATATAACCCAGCAGGGACAGGAGAAGGCTACTCTACGACCTCAGAAAGATCACTGAGGTCATTGAGGACATGGGTTCCCTGAAGCCTGGCCTTCCATCAGCTGCCATGCTCCCATGTGGTTGGATGCTGTCTGGACTTGATATCAAGGATTGCTTTTTTAATATGCCTCTCCATCCTCAGGCCACTCTCTCTTTTGCCTTCCCAGTCCCCTCCCTGAAGAGATAAGCTCCTCTATAAAAGTACCACTCATGAGTTCTCCCCCAAGGGATGAAGAACTCTCCTATCATCTGCCAGTGGATTGTGGCCAACATTCTCCCACCCACCCACAAAACCTTCCCAGACGCCATCATTTATCATTACATGGAGGACATTTTAATTTGTACCCAGTCAGACCTATTTGGACACGGTACTCAAGAGGAGCATCAAAACCACTGAGGATGCAGGGTTTGAGACTGCCCAGGACACGATCCAGTGCACCTGCCCATGGACCTGCCTTGGACTCTGGATTGGTGAGAGGACCTTCATACCCCAGCAGCTTCCCATCAAGGATGACCCAAGGACCCTACGAGAGCTCCACCAACCCTGCAGGAGCATCAGTTGGGTCCGTGCACTGCTGGGGATCACGACCGAGGACCTCGCTCCGCTCTGCAGCTGCTGCGAGGCGCCAGGACCTCGACTGGCCGAGGGCCATCACCCTGGAGGCCAAGGTAGCCATGGAGAAGGTGTTCACTGTGCTGTGCATGAGGCAAGCCCACAGCACTGACCTCAACCTCCATTGCCAATTCACCATCCTGGGTAAGTCCCCCAGGTTCTATGGGCTCATTTTCCAATGGGACGAATGGAGGATCCCACAACTCAGTTAAGGCTTGGAAAAATCCTGACCCTCAGAAGTGGGAGTCTGATGTCAAAATTGTTCAGGGATCCCTGCAAAGCACAGAACTTGCAGCCGTCATTAGGGATTTTGAAAAGTTTAGAGAACCACTTTATTTGGTCACCAATTTGGCTTATGTGGCAGGTGTAGCTGAAAGGGCTGCATGTGATTTATTAAAAGAGGTTGTGCATCCAAAATTGTATAAATTGCTCTGGAAACGAGTATATCTCCTCTCCTATCGAGAGCAACCCTACCATATAATGCATGTAAGGTCACACAGCGATCTGCCAGGCCCCAGTGCAGAAGGGAACTGGAGAGCTGATGCTCTGGCCATGGCAGTGCAGAGCTCCACCCTGCCAGACAGCTTTAGCCAAGCCAAGCTCAGCCATCAGTTCTTCCATCAGAACATCCCTGCCCTGGGAAGAATGTTTAAGTTAAGCAGAGAGCAAGCCAGATCAGTGGTGGCCTCATGCCCCAGCTGTCAACAATATGCCGTGCCATCCATGGGCACCGGGGTGAATTCCTGAGGGCTGGAAAGCTGCCAGCTGTGACAGACGGATCTAACGCACTGCACCCCATTCAGAAAAGTCAAATATGTACCTGTGTCCATCAACACTTTCTCTGGAGCTGTGTTTGCCTCAGCCCAGGCAGGAGAGAAGGCCAAGGATGTGATCCGGCCCTTCCTCCTTGTGTTCTCCACTTTGGGCATTCCCCAGAACATCAGAACAGATAACAGTCCCACTTACACCTCCCAAAAGTTCCTTCAATTTCTAAATCAGTGGGGGGTGAAGCATGACACAGGTATGCTCCACTCTCCCACAGGACAATCCATTGTAGAGAGGGCCCATGGAACAATCAAAAGGCTCCTTGATCAGCAGAGAGGGGGACAGAGACCATTCTTCCCATTGAGAGGCTCTGTAAGGTCATCTATGTTTTAAGTTTTAAAATAATTCTTTTATGGAGCCAAGCCCCCCATCACCCAGCACTTCTCAAACAACACCTGAGCTAAGCTCGAGAAGCCGCTGGTGCTGATCAAGGACCCTGAGTCCAAGCAGGTCATGGGCCCATTCCCACTCATCACCTGGGGATAGGTGTGCCTGTGTCTCCACAGGATCAGGCCCAAGGTGGATCCTAGGAAGAGCATCAAGCCATTCCTCTAGCCACTGAACACAACATCCAGAGAGCCCAGAACAAGAAAAAGAGAAAAGATGAGACGTATGTGGCAAGGAGAAGGAGAAAACCCGCAGGTCCCCAACTGGATAGACAGCACAACAGAAGAAAAGGTGAACCAAACTTACCTGTACCACAGGGAAACCTAATTTTAAGTGAAAACCGAGTGTAAGGCTTCACTGTAGAGTCTAAAGAGGATATTGATTTGGGTATGTGTGAGAGTCCGTCTAAGAGCCTCTCGTTTGTTTTGCCCAACGACCGACATCTGAAGACTCCTGAAGTTTCCAGAACTCTGGCCTAGGTGGGCACAAAACGGGCTACTTGCAGGTGACCAGGATGTGTTCTCATGACAACCAATCATGAGATATGGAAACAATGGGACCACAGCATGGGTCTCGCTGACCCCGATAATTGGTCATGCTCTACTCCACCTAGCTGCTGCTGGACTCCTTCCCATGGTCATACCTGCCTCCACGAGAGAACAATAGTCCATAAGCCTTCCCACCTTTTGGCTAAAGGCCACTCGCTTTGGAAAGAACTATAAAACCACCCCCAGACTGAAGACCCTCCGAGATCTCCCCAGCAGTACTGGACAGCCTATTGGCCGGACGATGAGGACTCGTCTGACTGTTGGTAGCTATTCCCCCCTTTTCAACCCCCTCTTCTCTCTCTCTCTCTCTCTCCCCAGACCCCTTCTATCGCATACATTGGTTTTGGCACAAAATAAAGTGCATTTTTGCAAGAGTAACTGATACTGTCCCTTTGTGTGTCTTTTGCACCCTGAGATTCTTAAAAAGAGCCTTCACGACCCCTGCTCTAACTAGGAGGACCGTGACAGTATGATGCAGATGGTAATAGAACAAAGGGTGGATAATATCTTGGGTTGTAATGCAGGACGTGACCTGAAGTTGTATTCTATCACCATCTGTTAAAAACCAGGTGGGGCAGTGTTCTTTATCTTTTCCACATCCTGTCCTTCCTCCAGAAAGATATCTTCTGTTAATGGGCTATTGAGTCCCACTGCATGACTGATAAAATTCCATCATCCCATTGGAAGATGCTCCACCCAGGGGGAGGAGCCAAGCATTTCCTACCCAGATAAAATGTGAGATTTGGAACATCAGAGCAGCCTTCTTCCACCGGCTTCCAGAGGAAAACCAGACCCTTCTACATCATCACTGGACCTTCAGAGGAAAATCTGTGTTGTGCTTTATTTTTTAGGGTTTAAGTTGATAGAAGCCCCCACTAATTCCATCATTTGAGAGATTTATACTGAGGGGGGAAAAAAGGGGGCAAAAAAGTGGGAAAAAAAATGGGGGGGAGCAGCAAAAAAAGTGCAGAGGGCAAAAAGGCAGAGAAGAAATGCAGGAAAAAACGGTGGCAAAAAAGGGCCACCTTTTCTCAAAAGATAAAAAAATGGATAAAGAATTTGGGGGAAGGCAGCAAAAAAGGGAAGACGAAAAAGGAGGCGAAAAAAGGCAGGAGAAAATGGGAAAAAATTGGGGAAAATAAACAGGAAAAGAAAGGCAGCGAAAAAAGGTGGAGAAGTGTGAAAAAATGGAGATGGCATGTTGGAATGGAGATGGAACGTATGAAAGGTGGCATTTAAGAAGTAGAAAAACACTAGAAAGGTGCAGAGAAAAAGGTGTGAAATGAGTGGAGAAAGGATAGGAAATATGAAGGAAAAAGAACAGGAATCCCAGAGACACCCACACACATCTCAGGCCCCCCACCCAAATCCCACAGAGCACCCCCACACTCCCCGCAAGAGAGCCCCTCCAAATCCCACACACACCTGGCTCTGGATTCTTACAGTGACACACGGGAACAGCTTCTGGAAACGGGATGGAAACAAGGGGCAGGTGTAGGAATGTGTGCCCGCTGTGCTGCCAGCCTGGGAATCAGCCTGGCTGGGGCCATGCCATGGCAAAGTGTGTCCTTAACACCTGCCAGGGCTCTGGGCTCCAGCTGGAGCTGAGGAGCAAAGGGATTAGTCCAGGCAGGAGAACATCCCATGGTGTGTTACTCCTGTCAGGGGTGGATCTCTGTTGGGAACAGAGCTTCTCCTTCAGCAGGCCAACGCTCCCAGATGGAAATTCACAAGGGTTCCAGGCTGGGAAGTGAAGAGCAAAGCTGCTGTGAAGGGAAAGCTCAGTTCCTTCAGAGAAATCACCTAGGGCCCTGGAACACTGGTACAGGCAGGAAGCAGAAAATTTTCCAATGGGACGAATGGAGGATCCCACAAGTCAGTTAAGGCTTGGAAAACCCTGACCGTCAGAAGTGGGAGTCTGATGTCAAAATTGTTCAGGGATCCCTGCAAATCACAGAACTGGCAGCCATCATTAGGGATTTTGAAAAGTTTAGAGAACCACTTTATTTTGTCACCAATTTGGCTTATGTAGCAGGTGTAGTTGAAAGGGCAGAATATGCTTTATTTAAAAGAGGTTGTGAGTCCAAATTTGTATAAATTGCTCTGGAAACTAGTATATCTTCTCTCCCACCAAGAGCAACCCTACCATATAATGCATGTAAGGTCACACAGCGATCTGCCAGGCCCCAGTGCAGAAGGGAACTGGAGAGCTGATGCTCTGGCCATGGCAGTGCAGAGCTCCACCCTGCCAGACAGCTTTAGCCAAGCCAAGCTCAGCCATCAGTTCTTCCACCAGAACATCCCTGCCCTGGGAAGAATGTTTAAGTTAAGCAGAGAGCAAGCCAGATCAGTGGTGGCCTCATGCCCCAGCTGTCAACAATATGCCGTGCCATCCATGGGCACCGGGGTGAATTCCTGAGGGCTGGAAAGCTGCCAGCTGTGACAGACGGATCTAACGCACTACACCCCATTCAGAAAACTCAAATATGTACCTGTGTCCATCAACACTTTCTCTGGAGCTGAGTTTGCCTCAGCCCATGCAGGAGAGAAGGCCAAGGATGTGATCCGGCCCTTCCTGCTTGTGTTCTCCACCTTGGGCATTCCCCAGAACATCAGAACAGATAACAGTCCCACTTACACCTGCCAAAAGTTCCTTCAATTTCCAAGTCAGTGGGGGGTGAAGCATGACACAGGTATGCTCCACTCTCCCACAGGACAATCCATTGTAGAGAGGGCCCATGGAACAATCAAAAGGCTCCTTGATCAGCAGAGAGGGGGGACAGAGACCATTCCTCCCATTGAGAGGCTCTTTAAGGTCATCTATGTTTTAATTTTTAAAATAATTCTTTTATGGAGCCAAGCCTCCCTATCACCCAGCAATTTTCAAACAACACCTGAGCTAAGCTCGAAGAGAAGCCGCTGGTGCTGATCAAGGACCCTGAGTCCAAGCAGGTCATGGGCCCATTCCCACTCATCACCTGGGGGATAGGTGTGCCTGTGTCTCCACAGGATCAGGCCCAAGGTGGATCCTAGGGAAGAGCATCAAGCCATTCCTCTAGCCACTGAACACAACATCCAGAGAGAGCCCAGAACAAGAAAAAGAGAAAAGATGAGACGTATGTGGCAAGGAGAAGGAGAAAACCCGCAGGTCCCCAACTGGATAGACAGCACAACAGAAGAAAAGGTGAACCAAACTTACCTGTACCACAGGGAAACCTAATTTTAAGTGAAAACCGAGTGTAAGGCTTCACTGTAGAGTCTAAAGAGGATATTGATTTGGGTATGTGTGAGAGTCCGTCTAAGAGCCTCTCGTTTGTTTTGCCCAACGACCGACATCTGAAGACTCCTGAAGTTTCCAGAACTCTGGCCTAGGTGGGCACAAAACGGGCTACTTGCAGGTGACCAGGATGTGTTCTCATGACAACCAATCATGAGATATGGAAACAATGGGACCACAGCATGGGTCTCGCTGACCCCGATAATTGGTCATGCTCTACTCCACCTAGCTGCTGCTGGACTCCTTCCCATGGTCATACCTGCCTCCACGAGAGAACAATAGTCCATAAGCCTTCCCACCTTTTGGCTAAAGGCCACTTTCGCTTTGGAAAGAACTATAAAACCACCCCCAGACTGAAGACCCTCCGAGATCTCCCCAGCAGTACTGGACAGCCTATTGGCCGGACGATGAGGACTCGTCTGACTGTTGGTAGCTATTCCCCCCTTTTCAACCCCTCTCTCTCTCTCTCTCTCTCTCCCCAGACCCTTCTATCGCATACATTGGTTTTGGCACAAAATAAAGTGCATTTTGCAAGAGTAACTGATACTGTCCCTTTGTGTGTCTTTTGCACCCTGAGATTCTTAAAAGAGCCTTCACGACCCCTGCTCTAACTAGGAGGACCGTGACAGTATGATGCAGATGGTAATAGAACAAAGGGTGGATAATATCTTGGGTTGTAATGCAGGACGTGACCTGAAGTTGTATTCTATCACCATCTGTTAAAAACCAGGTGGGGCAGTGTTCTTTATCTTTTCCACATCCCGTCCTTCCTCCAGAAAGATATCTTCTGTTAATGGGCCATTGAGTCCCACTGCATGACTGATAAAATTCCATCATCCCATTGGAAGATGCTCCACCCAGGGGGAGGACCAAGCCTTTCCTACCCAGGTAAAATCTGAGATTTGGAACATCAGAGCAGCCTTCTTCCACCGGCTTCCAGAGGAAAACCAGACCCTTCTACATCATCACTGGACCTTCAGAGGAAAATCTGTGTTGTGCTTTATTTTTTAGGGTTTAAGTTGATAGAAGCCCCCACTAATTCCATCATTTGAGAGATTTATGCTGAGGGGGGAAAAAAGGGGGCAAAAAAGTGGGAAAAAAAATGGGGGGGAGCAGCAAAAAAAGTGCAGAGGGCAAAAAGGCAGAGAAGAAATGCAGGGAAAAAAGGTGGCAAAAAAAGGCCAACTTTTCTGAAAAGATAAAAAAACGGATAAAGAATTTGGGGGAAGGCAGCAAAAAAAGGAAGATGAAAAAGGAGGCGAAAAAAGGCAAGAGAAAATGGGAAAAAATTGGGGAAAATAAACAGGAAAAGAAAGGCAGCGAAAAAAGGTGGAGAAGTGTGAAAAAATGGAGATGGCATGTTGGAATGGAGATGGAACGTATGAAAGGTGGCATTTAAGAAGTAGAAAAACACTAGAAAGGTGCAGAGAAAAAGGTGTGAAATGAGTGGAGAAAGGATAGGAAATATGAAGGAAAAAGAACAGGAATCCCAGAGACACCCACACACACCTCAGGCCCCCCACCCAAATCCCACAGAGCACCCCCACACTCCCCAAGAGAGCCCCTCCAAACCCCACACACACCTGGGTCTGGATTCTTACAGTGACACACGGGAACAGCTTCTGGAAACGGGATGGAAACAAGGGGCAGGTGTAGGAATGTGTGCCCGCTGTGCTGCCAGCCTGGGAATCAGCCTGGCTGGGGCCATGCCATGGCAAAGTGTGTCCTTAACACCTGCCAGGGCTCTGGGCTCCAGCTGGAGCTGAGGAGCAAAGGGATTAGTCCAGGCAGGAGAACATCCCATGGTGTGTTACTCCTGTCAGGGGTGGATCTCTGTTGGGAACAGAGCCTCTCCTTCAGCAGGCCAACGCTCCCAGATGGAAATTCACAAGGGTTCCAGGCTGGGAAGTGAAGAGCAAAGCTGCTGTGAAGGGAAAGCTCAGTTCCTTCAGAGAAATCACCTAGGGCACTGCAACACTGGTACAGGCAGGAAGCAGAAAAGAAGAGATTTACAGTAAGGTCCTTGTAGTTTGATGGGGAAAAGGAGTACAGATAGCCAATGGCTGCAGGGATGGTAATCCAAATTAGTTCAGAGCAGATTTCCCTTTTTTGAATTGGTGAGGGTTATTAACCTTACCTGCAGTTATAACACTAAATAGTTACAGTTTTGGAATCTATTCTGGTTTATTCTAACTGCCCTCCACGCTGCATACTCACAGCAGCCATATTTAACTATCATATGATGTGTGAATTTGCATCTGTCCCTATCCCCAACCTGATCTTTCATGGTTTGTCTGATTCTTTTTAATGTGCTGTAAATCTTCTGTGTCCCTCTGCAATATTTCCATGGATAAAACCACTGAAGAACACTGCCTAAAGCTGAGCAGGGGGACTAGTGGGAAAGAATATTATATGAGTGTTTTCTGTCCCTATCTGATCCTGCTCTCTCTGGCAGGGAGTTTGGAAATCTCTATTACTGCTCCTGTGATCATTCTCATGTTTGTCACACCTGATTCCAAACCCAGTTTTCCCACTGTAATGATGATTCTAGAAATCTCTGAATGTACCCACTGGCCTTGAAACTAACACTGATGGTTATTAAGAAAGGAAAAGGCAAGGCACACCATTTCCAGGGAGGCTGCCCGGCTGTCCCTCGGTGCACCTCTTATAGTGACAGATGTCAATGGCTATTTCTGATGCGGTTCTTATTTTAGTTTATCTTTTACCATTCTCTCTATTTTATTCCCTTCACACTTCCCAGCCCTTGCTGTGCCTCTCTTTTCAACCAGCACCGCCACCCCATGGTCTCTTGTTGCAGCTCTTTCCGTCGTTTGACAGTGACCTTTTCTGAGGCAGCACTTTAAGAACATTTCACACCAGTCTCTCTCTATTTTATTCCCGTGACTCCTCCCAGTCTTTCTCTTTCAGCTGCTCTTTCAGCACCTCTGCTGCCCTGACGGTCCCTTGGTGCAGCTCTTTTCAGTGACAAATTGGCAGTAGCCACTACTGATGCAGTATTTTTAGACTATTTCATACCATTCTCTGACTTTTATTCCCTTCACATTTCCCAGCCTTTCCCGTGACTATTTTTAACCAGCACCGCCACTCCGACGGTGGCTCGGCCCTGCTCCATTAGTGATAGCGGGCAGAGGAGACCCGGCAGTGCAGCTTTTTATTCTGGTTATTTTATTCTCCCCATCTTATTGCAGCAGCACCCAGCTGTCCCTCGGTGCAGCTCTTTCAGTGACAAGGGGCCGTCTCGCCAGGCGGGCTGAGCCAGGGCAGGGCAGGGCAAGGCACAGCGAAGCGCTGGCGGCTCCGGCGGGGCTGGGAGTCTGCCGGCCTTGGCAGCTCAGGCACAGAAATGAATCCCAATTGTCGGTGATATCCAGCACCTGCTATTTCTCCCCTCTTTTCCTGGATGCAGTTGACAGTTTTTGTTTCCTCCCACAGAGCTGGAAAGCAAAATGCCCGCCTGCCCCATGCCCATCCCCGCCCCTTTCCATCGCTCCAGCCTTGTCCCTCTTTCTCTCCCCTTTACTCTGCACCACTTTCTCCTCCTCCTCTCCCTCCAGCTCGCAGCAAAGACATTTCACCCCCTGGCACCACCAGCTGCCTCCTCTCACTCCAGGCACCTGCCCGTGAAGCCGGACCCGCCCTGGGACCGGGTAATGGTGGGATAGGAGTGAATTATTGCAGGGATGATTGGGGTGGGCTGGGCCTGGCCAGGTGCCCGGTGCCAGCAAAACCGCTCTGTCCCTCTCCTCCTCACTCTGGGCAGGGAACAGAACACATCAGGAAAGGCTCGAGGTGTCGAGGGTTTTTGGGTTTGAATCATCAAAAGAGTTCAGCAGTTGTTCATTGCTATAAAGTTGTTTATTTTAAAGACATAGCAGTCTCAAAAGGCACAGAGTCCCAAGTGTTCAAGTCTGTGCTAAAAGCTTTCAGCACAGAGTCCCAAATAGACTTAAAGACCCCATTAGAAGCAGAAGCAGTTCTGTGGTGCAAGGCCCTGGGAAGACCAAAGTTGCAGCCGCAGCTCCTGGTTTCTGCTGGGTGATGGTGAGGGCAGTGAGAAGAAAGAAGAGAGAGAAAGAGAGTCTCTCCCCAATGCACAGATCCTTATTTACAAATTTCCCAGTGAGCTAAAAACATGAATCTGAAGCACTTCTTCTAAAACTACCAGTATTCCAGTTTTTCAATGCAAAAGTTTACATATAATCAGCACATATAACCTATCTGTTGTGTCTGAAAAATGTAAGCAATATTCTTATTATATTTTTACAATGTCTAAAGCTATGATTTTGAGTTCTCCTGGAGACTTGTCTTGGAGATTTGTTTGTTTTTGAGCTCTCACTAAAAATTGTTTTAACACTGAATTCTAAGGCCTTTCTTCTCAAAGCACTTGAAAATACATACAATATATAATATTAATATACATAATAATTGATATAATAAGAATATAAACTTAAACTTACATATTCACTTAAAACTGAAGATTACATCTCAATTTCATGTATGAGTGGCTTAATATACATTAATGAATCAAAGGTTTTAATTTAATCCCTGCACTCTGACCTCTATCGGAAGAATTCAGAGAGGCCTCTGCTACACATACTCCAACACAGAGGGATGGGGGTTACAGTCACATCGTGTCACTACTTCTCCCCCAGTGAGACAAATCCTTGTCCGGCTCCAGCCTGGATTTTCCTCCCATAGCAGAGCAGTCAGATACTTTGCAAGAGACAACCAGACAGACAGAGAGACAGACAGACCATCCTTCAAACTCAGGTGCCTGGAGCAAAAAGTGGGATTCCTCCTCAGCAGGTGTCAGCTGTTCTCTTCCAAGGACAGCCCAAAAGTCTCACCTTCAGACCACTGGGGGATGATTTCCAACACCCCAGGGCAATTGGGATTTCACATTCGCGCTTGTTGTGGAGTGAGGGCAATCCCCTCACTCCAGCTAGCATGGCTGGCATGATGGACTGCAGAGATTTTTCCTCTGAACAGCCAGCCCAGCACCGTCAGTGGGGATGAACAGGCACTGAGGTGACCCTGAGAGCAAGTGCAAGGCACAGGGTGCAGCTGAGAAAGGACAGCCCTGTGCTGGGCTGAGAGGTGAAGCTGGGACTGCCCAGCCTGGAGAAGCTCCTTTCTCCAGCCCCTGTTACAGGGGAGCTCGGGCCTTGCTGCAGAGATACGGCTGCGGATTCGAGCAGCTGAAACTCCTGAATTTCTCCTCAGCCAGGTACACACACTCGGAATTGCCAAGGACAGGAACCCTGCAGGGAGGAGCAGAGCCAGCGCTGGTTCCCAGGGGAACACGTTGTGCCCCTGTCCCCCCATGCCCTGCCCGGCTCCCCGGCACTCACGAGGAGCTGAAGCTGCTGCCGTCCCCCCACTGCAGGTGCTCGCCCCGTCTGCGCAGCCCAACCCAGTAATCGCTGTTCCCGCGGAGGCGGAAGAGCAAATCCTGCCAAGGAGAGAGCAGTGGGAGCTGCCCCGGCCCCTCGGGGGGACACGGCCCCGGGGCTCCTTCCCTGCAAGGCCCCGGCACAGGGCTGCAGCCCCAGCCCCACCAGCACCCAGCCCGGCCCAGGAGCACCCCCAGGCTCCCCTCAGACACCCCACAGCGCCCAAAGCCCCTCACTCACCATTGCCTCATCCTTGACAATGGCCAGGGAGGCTCCGAGCTCGGAGCACCGCTCTTGAGCCTTATCCCAGGTTCTGTAATCCCTTGAGAAGTAGTAGCAGTCTCCATTGTATCCAACCCAGCGAGAGGGACAGCCCAGAACCTGTGGAACCTGTGTTGCTGCAGGGGAAGAGGAGAAGGTGTGAGGATTGCCCTGTGCAGGGAGCAGGGACCCCGCTCTGCCCCGAGGGGCTGGGCCCAGCCTGCTGCCCCTCCCTTACCTGACTGCACAGCCAAGGCCACCGCCAACGCCAGCAGCAGCAACAGGAGCAGGATCAGCACCAAGATGTGCACGGGATGGCAGCTGAACCACTCGCCTGGAGCAGGAAAGAGCTGCTGGCTGCCAGAACCACAGCCGGCCCTCGAAGCTGCTCCTGCAGTGGCCGGGGAGCACAGGAGGGAGCTCTCAGCCTGTTTGCTCCTCCCTCAGCTGCAGCCACAGAGCCAAGAGCCTGGACACAGGCAGGGACACAGCTGTGGGGACAGCCAGGGACAGCGGGCTGGGGACAGGCTGCAGCAGGAGAGCTGCACAGCCTTGGGGGCAGCTGCGGCTGCCGCTTCCAGCCCCTGCTGGGGCCGAGCGGAGCACGAGGCCTCTTCCACACATCGGGAAACAGCCACACACCTGCCAGCCCTGGCCTTGCCAGTGACACTGGCCGGTTGCTGATGTGCCCTGGGGACCCAGGGGCTCCCTCACGCTGCCATCGCTGCTGCAGATTCCATTCTCCACATCTTCACTCTCTGCACGCTCACACGGGGCGTCCCCCTGCTTATGAAAAGTGGCTTCTTGCGCCCCTGGCAAGGGTGTCAACCCCGCTGCTGGTCCCTCCTGGAGATGCAGGAGCTCCTTCACAGGCCCAGGGATGCAGCAGAATACACTCTGCTCTAGCTCACAGCCAGAATCTCTCTCCTTGGAGCAATCAGCCCCTTGCTCCCGACACATCAGGATAAAAGCCCTTGGGAGATCGGCCTCCTTAACAGCGGCACACTCATGGGGATGGCCCTTTGAAAGGGACATGATGACAGGTCCCGGCTGGTCTTGACCCTGCGGGACACTGAGGCACAGGAAGGGAACCAGGATGAGGCATCGCTGCCGCGGCACCGGCTCGTGGGTTAACTTTTATGGGATTAACTTTTTGATGCTTTAGGCACTAACTTTGTTGGGTTATCTTTTTAAAACTGTTCCTGGAGCTTCCACAGTGTTGGGGTTTGGTTTTTTGTTTTCTTTTCCCATATCCTCTCCGTCTGGAATATTTTCCCACTGACATGTTAAAACGGCTGGCGATGGGGGAGGGGAACACTCCCTGTCCCTTTAAGGGGAGGCCGAGTGGAACACCGCGGCACCAGGGGCGGGTAAAGGGACAGTGGGAGCCGCTTGCCCTTCCGCTTGTCCGGGAGAACGGCGGCTGGAAACCCTCGCTCTGCCACAGCGACACCGGGAGCTGCTTTCCTCGGCTGAGGGACCCCGCAACCCCCTGCCCGGACTGCCGAACACCTGCACCGGCACCTGCACGGATCCTGCTGGAGCACCGGGACCGGCACTGCCCCGAGATCCGTGAGCAGAGTCTCTCCCGCACCTTCCCACCCGGGACAAAGCTGCCATCATCATTCCCTGCGGGGACGGAAATCATTGCTCCGCCCCATTCTTGACGCTGCCTGCAAACTGGGATGGTAACAGAAGGGTCTCCACCACCACTGAAGAACTGTTATTCCTAACCTCGTACCTTTATTGAAAGCCTCTTAATTTCAAAACCATAACATATTCAAGGAAAGGGGGTTAGAACTCTCCGTCTCAGTGGGGGGCTCCTGCCTTTCTTGGCAAATACCTGTCTTTCAAACCATGCCGCACAGAAAACAACAGTATTTATTTTTTAACCTTCACTAAAACTCGCACTGCTACTTTAACATTTAAAACCTTTTATTCACTAAAAGCACCTAAGCTCACTTTAAAACTTACTTACCCTAAAAATTTCAACTTTATGTGTAAGTAGCTTAACTTCTAACTATCCAAAAGTTTTAATTCAATCCCTGCACTCTGATTTCTGTCTGAAAAACTCAGAGAGACCCCCGACTCAAACAGTCCCCAGGGACCCGCGCGGAGCAGGAGCCGCTCCCTCCGCCAGCTCAGGCCAGGGGCACACGGGGGAACCCGGCCCAAGGAACTCGCCAGAACCGCCCCGTTCCCCTCAGCGCGGCCCCTCCGGCCGCAGCGAGCCCGGGCTGGGGCACAACCGAGCGGGGTCGTACCTGTGCTGGAGCCGCTCCCAGCTCCGGGACCGCCTGCATGGACCCGCACCGGGAGAGAGAAGCGCTCCTCTCCCGCCGGGAAAAAGGGCGGGGTTTGGAGGCTGCTGCAAGGTGTCGCTAGGGCCGGACAGCAGGAGCGAACCATTTTATGGAACTTTTGACCAATGAGCAATTGGGATGGACCGGCGGGGCGGGGAGATGTTCGGTCCTGTCCCGAACGAACCAATGGGGAGCTGGCGCAGCTCAGTCCCCGCGGTTCTCGCCAACCTGAGTCACGCGACAGGCCGGGGTCTCCGGCTCAGCTGGCTGTGGAGGAAATAGAAACCTCAGTCCAGATAGTTAAAAAGGGACATGTGTAAAATGATCCTTTTGGATTATAAATGGATACTAATCTCATCTCCTGCTGTCCTTGGCAGGCTCTAGCTCCTGCTGGGCAACCCCTTGACATCCACCACATCTTGCCTTCCCCCCAGCTCCTGGGGCACCCTCCGCTTCCTTCCCTGCTCCTGCTCATGTTGGTGCTGTTGCTTCTCTTCTGAGAGGGGGGGAGGGAACAGCAGTGCCAAATGTGCCAGAGAGTGCCAGATTTGGGACACAGCCTGGGATCATTGTTCAAGCAGTAGATCAGGGAGTGAGAGCAAATGGAAATGCTGCCTTGCCTAAAACTAATTCTAAAAGCCGAAGTGACAATACTCCATTGTGTTTATCTAATTATTCAGGAATTAGATGGAATCTTGAGCCAGATAAAAGTTTTGATTCCTCCAAGGGGTGATTTCTTGCTATGTCTGTGAGATATAGCAGAAATTATCTCAATCCACAACAGGAGGCCCTCTCTCATCATGGAATCAAAGAACTCAGACAAGCTATAAAATATTATGGCCTGTCTGCTCCTTATTTTTCGGGGAGCTCAGAAGATCTAGAGTCTCATCCAGGCACGAAGAGTTAAACTTGTATCCAGAAAGTAAGGAGCCAGGCTGAAGCCACGCCGGGAAAAACACGTGGCCACCAGGGGACCACATGGAGACAGCTGGACCTCCTTCTGCCACGTGCTTGGCTGGAGCCTCTCTTCTCAGAACAGGGGGAAAGGAGAGCCTCGGTAGCTCTCCCACCCCCGGCTCGGCCCTGCTGCATGGAAAGGGGAAAAAACCGGGCCGAGCAGGAACCGGGGAGCTGAGCCACGGCCCCGCCGAACCCAACCGGGGCCAGGCCGGGCCGGGCCACGTGGGATTGCCCCCGCCAGGGGCTGGGGCCGGGCCAGACCGAGCGGAGCCGGGTCCCCACGGGGCCACCCGGGACCGGGGCCGGGCCCTCTACACCCCCCGCCGGGGCTCGGGCCGGGGCCGGAGACCCCAGACCCACTCACCTCCCCGACCGGAAGGCAAAAAGACTTAACCAACCCTTTTTCCCTGTGATTTGTGAAAGCAAAACAACCTTCCAATTGGTTTCCCGGGCAGTCAATCACCATCCCAGGTTTCTGACCGGTCCCCGCAGCCTCAGGGGAGGCTCCCAGAGAGGGGACTGTTCTCCTGTTTCGGTACCTGGTGGTCTTCAAGAAGCTCCCCTGGGGGCCGGGCTCCCCTCCCCCTCCTTGCTCTACGTGTCCCTAGCACACCGGCCCAGGCTGGGAGTTATGTAAGATACAGAGATTTTTAAGGCCACATTTGGCTGGGCTGGGATTGTAAAGGCTCAGCCAGGAAGCAGTGATTAATTTCTTGTCTGCATTCCATTCAGGAAGGAAACTCGGCTCAGCCTCCCCCTCCCCATCCTGGCCCTGCCCCAGCCAGGCGAGTTATTTTGTGAGAGGCTGGAAATGAAAGAGCTTTTCCAGGTTCCTTTTTTTGCGGGAAGGAACAGCAGTGCCACATGTGCCAGAGAGTGCCAGACCTGGGACACAGCTTGGGATCATTGTTCAAACAGTAGATCTGGGAGTGAAAGCAAATGGAAATGCTGCCTTGCCTAAAACTGATTCTAAAAGCGAAAGTGACAGTACTCCATTGTGTTTACCCAATTGCTCAGGAATTAGATGGAATTTGAGCCAGATAAAGGTTTTGAATTCTGAAGGGGCAATTTCTTGCTATGCCTGTAAGATATGGTAAAAATCATTGTAATCCACAATAGAAAGTTCTCTCTTATCATGACATCAAAGATCTCAGACAAGCTATAAAGGAGAATGACCTGGCTTCTCCTTACTTTGAGAACATAATAAAAAGTATTTTTAATTCCTGTGATCTCACTCCTGCAGATTGTCATAATTTGGCTTCCCTGATTTTAACCAATTCTCAATATCTCTTGTGGGACTTGGAGTGCAGAAAGCCTCTCTACAGACTCAGAGAAAGTTGTGCTGGCAGTGCCAATGCTCAGCTCACAGTTGCTCAGTTCGCTGGGGATTCACCGTATGACAAGTGCCAGGATCAGGCTGTGCTGCCCAGAGCTGCCTTAGGAGATGTCAAGGACACTGTGAGAAAGGCTTTACGTGCTGTAGAGCCAGCTGGTAGCTGTGCTTTTTCCACAATAATACAAGGTGAGACTGAAGCTTATAGTGCAGTCCCGGGGTGACTTTGTGATGTTGAATTGTGTCCCCATTCGTCTGTTTAGCCCAGAAATAAGTTTTGTACCTTTAAGGCTGGATTTGAGAGTGCAGAGGGGGGAAGGAGAAGCAGTGGAATGTCTGAGGGAGTTGTTTTCAAAACATAGAGACAGGAGTTTCATTGCTTCCTCTCCTGGACTGTGTCACTGTGGTGGACAGCGGGAGAGGGCTCTCCTTCGGTTTTAGTTAGTTTTTGACTAACTGAAGCAGAGAAGTTCCCCGGACAGCTTTTTTCTGTTTTTTTCCTTGAATTATTTGAACCTGCTCTTTACTGGGAACATGGTGGAAGCACCAGGAGCTTGGAGCTGTGGCCACCGGGACTGGGGCCTGGGCAGCGGCATTTTCCAGTGCTGGAGGGACTCAGAACAGACTGAGCCGAGTGTTATAAATGTATGACATGTTGTTGGCTCTTTGCAAGTATTGGGTTAAATGCTATATGTATAATGTTAAAATAGCATTTATATATGGATATAGTCTTTGTAAATAGTGAAAGTTAGACATAAGCTTTTTAGAGATAGTATGCTTAAACTACCTGCTTAGTCAAGATAACAGCCCGTGAACAGGTGATGGGGGCTCCGCAGCTGACACAACAATTATCAACGCTCACCGACTGGGATCACCACCCAAATTGAAAAGGATAAGGAGAAATAAAACCACAAGCCAAGAAACACGCATGCTCTAAAAAGGCAGACCCAAGGAGTGGCCATGCTAAATAGTTCCCAGAAATAATTGACTATGCATGAAGGTCTATGAATATGTAACAAATGGATGGATTGTGTATGGTATTTAAAGGGGTGTTCCCAAAGCAGCAGTGTGCTCCTGGCAGCATGCCAAGCACCCGGCCGTTTTAACCCTTTGCTTTATGTTTGTCTGCATTGTCTCTTTATTAAACCTTGTAATTCTCTCAAGACAGTGAATCGTGTTTTTCACAGTTGGGGGCTCGTCCAGGATCAACACCTCGCCTCCAAGACCCCGGGGGTCCCAGAGCGAGGGGCGCACCCCACCCAATTTCAGCGGCCTCACTCTGCTTCTCCTGGTGTGGATTGGGGTTTGCAGGTCAGACTACCCGAAGGACAAAAAGGAGGCAGATAAGGCAAAAGGAGAAAGAAAAAGAGCTCCTAAAGACTGCGGCATTTAGCCTCACAATTCTGGTGCACGAAAACCCAGACAGAGGGGTGTGAGTGGTGTGTGTCTGAGACGCCAGCCGGTTACCCCAGACCTGTGAAGTGAGTGCGGAGTTTCTGAGAGCTGCAGTTCTGACGTGCCGCGAGGCACCCAGTCAGTGAAGAAACGAAGCAAGAGAACAAGAGTGAAAGAATTCCCCTCCATGGGTAATCGGGACTGGGTCCCGGGAGAGGGGCTGAAAACCCCTTGGAAAGGAGCCGAGTGTTTTCCTAGCACAATCCACTAAGAAACGGGAAAAGTTGCTAGATTAAGAAAAAATATTCCAAGAGCACTTAAGTTTTTTTGGGAAAGTCCCAAAAAAGCTGCTGAGTTGAGGAAAATTTTCAAGAAATTCAGGTTTTTATTAATGTTATGTCAAAAACTTGAGACGTCTGGGCTTTAGAGGTTTTATACCTCTGAGTAAATATTAAGAACTAACTTTAAAAAAAAACCTAAAAAAAACTAAGAGGTACCTTATTTTTGTTTGTGTCTTCTTGTGAGTAAGTGTGAATAAATGAAAAAAAAATATATATATATAGTGCTGATTGTTGATCTTAATTTTATAAAGTAAAGTAGAATACACTGTTGTAGGGAAGAAAGCAGTGATATTGCAGTGTTGGAGAAGTGGAGAATGGGCCAGGCACAAATAAATAAAATCTTGAGGGATAGAAAAAAAATTTTGGTAGAATAAGCTCAGGAGAGACAGAGGATGGAGAAATGCCAGTGCAGATGCCTGGGGATGGCCCTTTGGGAATTATGCTGGATAACTGGGAGGCAGATCCTTTTACAGAAGAGGAGGAAAAAAATAAAGATGATTCAGTTTTGTATGATGAAATGAGCGAGAACGGGGACAAGTTCTGACCACGTTTTCTGGTCAAGAAGTGAGTCTTTCGAGGCTTAGGTTTGCCAGGCTCT
Source organism: Muscicapa striata striata (assembly GCA_030060385.1). NCBI lineage: Eukaryota > Metazoa > Chordata > Aves > Passeriformes > Muscicapidae > Muscicapa > Muscicapa striata. Next base: position 34,453 of record JAREIS010000169.1, read on the forward strand.
AGGCGCGCTTGCAGATTTAAAAGAACCGGTCAGCCCGGAGGAGGGAGATTGTGCTGCGTGCTGGGTGGGAGAGGGAGAGCTACAAAGAGTAAAGGTTTGCACAATGTCAGGAACCCAGGAAAAAGAAGAAAGTTGAGACCCCTTGGAGGTGCTGAGGCCCCCACCCGTGCTGCGTGCCCTGCCTCCCCCGCCAGCGTTGTTAGAGCTGTCCCCGCCCGCCTTTGTGGCGGCAGTCCCCACAGCCCCGCTCTCACCTGCCTTCACGGCAGCGTGGGCGGTGTCGCCCCGGCCCGCTCCTCCCGTCACAGCCCCAGCCCCATCCACCACGCTGACACTGCCAGCGGTTCCACCCCCGCCCGCTTATCCCACAGCCGCCCCGGCCGACCCGGTCCCGAGCGTCCCCAGCCCAGCCGTGTTGGGTCCCGCTGCTCCAGTGAACCACGCGGCCGTCCGGGCACCGATCTGGGTTCCGCCGGAAAGAGCTGCCTTGTCAGCAGTTCTGGTAGTACTTCCTGCCCTCACCTCCTCTCTCCCGGAGGACTCAGAGAAAGAAACGCCCACCCCCTTCTCTCTCTAGGAGGACTCAAAGAAGGGAACGCCCCCTCCCTTATCGACAACAGACTCAGCAGCCCAGAGCGCCTTTTCCCGTAAAGGAGAAGCGCCATACCAAAATACAAGAAGTTCTGTTAGATGGCAGACTTCCTCTAATGCTCCCCCAAAACTAGAAAAGAGCACTGGAACTTTTAAAGTAGGTCCCCATAGAAAGGAATTGGAGTTTATAGTTGACACAAAGGCAGAGAAAACCTGCTTACTGAAAGCCCCAAGAGGCTGTAACATAAGTAAGGATATGATACACATAACAGAAGAAAAAATAAAAAAAAGAATTCATAGTGCCTATCGTTAAAGATGTAATGATTGAAGGAGAAACAAAAATTTAGCTGAAGAATGTCTTATTAGTTCCTGAGGCAGGCAGCAACTTATTAGGGAAAGATTTACAGGTAAAGCTAGGAATAGGAGTGATAGAAGAAGAAGAAAAAATGAAAGCTGGAATTTTAAACCAGGAAGATGAGGAGAACATAAATAGAAAAGTGTAGGCTGGAGAAAGAAATAGTAGAGGGCTGGATATAGATCCCATAAAGGTCACAACTGAGAGAGGAGAGTGTCCCATACGTGTACGTCAGTACCCTTTATCTTTAGAGGGGCGAGAAGGCTTAAAGCCGGTGATAGAGGGACTAATAAAGGATGAAACCTTAGAACCTTGTATGTCTCCTCATAATACCCCCATCCCGCCAGTAAAAAGGTCAGATGGGAAATATAGATTAGTACAAGACTTAAGAGAAGTTAACAAGAAAACTCAGATCCATTATCCTGTGGAATTTAACCCTTACACCCCTCTGAGTAAAATCCCATCCCAGCATCAGTGATTTAGTGTGGTAGACTTCAAAGATGCCTTTTGGGCATATCCCCTAGCAGAAAAGAGCTGGAATATTTTTTCTCTAAGTGAGAAGATCCAAAAACTGAGAAAAAACAGCAACCAAGGCAGATAAAACTACCACAGAGTTTTAAAGAATCTCCAAACTTATCTAGGCAAGCTTTAGAAGCAATATTACAAACCTTCCCTGTGTACTCCTCCTGGAGTACAAATTATCCAATATGTGAATGATCTTTTATTACCCGGGAAAGTGGAAGCTCAAGTTCAGGAGACTACCATAAAATTTTTGAATTTTCTAGGAGAAAAGAGATTTAGAGCATCAAAAGGAAAGCTACAGTTTGTAGAATCAAAAGTAAAGTATATTGGGCATTTGATAAGCAGAGGTAACCAAAAGCTAAACCCTGGGAGGATTGTGGGGATTTTATCTCTTCCTCCTCCCTCTTCAAAAAGGGAAATTAGAAAGCTGCTTGGATTATTGGGTTATTGTAGAATATAGATTGAAGGGTACACACAAGCAGTAAAGTTTTTGTATGCCAAATCGACCAAAGAAAAAATTGTAGAATGGACCAGAGAAGACAATGAGAAATTAAAATAATTGAAGCTGAAATTAGCCTCGGTACCAGCTTTAAGCTTGCCCTCATTGGAAAAACCCTTTCACCTGTATGTCAATGTGGAAAATGGGGTGGCTCATGGAGTTCTAACTCAGGAATGGGGAGGGGTAAAAAGACCAATTGCCTATTTATCAAAAACATTAGATCCAGTAAGCCATGGCTGGCCGGTATGTATTCAAGCCATAGCAGCTACTGCTATTGTGGTGGAGGAAAGCCGTAAGCTCACTTTTGGAAGTAAACTGATTGTGTATACACCCCATGCAGTCCAAATGTGCTAAACCTAAAAAGCTGAAAAACAGTTAACAGATTCTAGCAATTTTAATAGACAGTGATGATTTGGCACTAGAGATAAACAAAAGTTTAAACCCAGCTCAATTTCTATATGAAAAACCAAAAAGTGATTTAACGCATTATTGTTTAGAAATTATCCAATACCAAACAAAAATTCAAGAAGATCTGGCAGAATAGGCCCTCCTGGAAGGGAAAGAAATTATATGTTGATAGTTCCTCCAGAGGTGTACAAGGAAAAAAAGATGCCAGGATATGCTTTAATCGATGAAGGAAAAAAAAAAAAAAAAAAACCAAACAAACAAACAAACAACAACAACAACAACAACAACAACAACAAAAAAACCCACAAAAAAAACCCCACAAAAAAAAAAAAAAAAAAAAAAAAAAAAAAAAACCCACAAAAAAAAGAACCCAAAAAACCCAAAAACAAACAAACCCAAAAACAACCCTTCAGGAATAAAGTAAGAATTACATACGCCAGGGCATCCACAGAGTTTGGGTCGGGTAGAAAAGATAAACCAGACTTTAAAAAGAATTCTAACAAAATTAATGATTGAAACCCAGATGTCCTAAGTGAAATATTTATCTTTGGCTCTATTTAAGATCCAAACACAACCTAGGTCTGACCTAGGAGTGTCATCTTATGAAATTATGTTTTCTGACCACCCAACATGAAACTACCACTTATGAATTAAGAGAAAAGAGTGTTAGAAAATATATCAACACAATTACAACAACTCTTGAAAATTTGTGATTAAAAAGGATAATCCCTCAAACCACACCTCTAAATTTTAAAATCCACAATATTCAGCCAAAAGAATGGGTACTAGTAAAGACATGAACAAAACTATCTTTAACCCCATAATAGGAAGGTCCTTTTCAGGTATTGCTGACAACTGAAGCCGCTGTCCAGACCAGAGAAGACAGGTGGATCCACGCCAGCAGAATCAAAAGACCAGTGAAGAAACCTAAAGAGTAGACTATAATATCTGAACCTGGTAACACTAAATTGACTCTCAAGAAAAGACCAGTTAGTAACAAATTGAGAGGACTCAAATGACAACTTCCATCAATGCCACACAGTATATCCTGTCTGACTCGTTCTAAATATTAAACATACTCACTGAATTAAGTATAAAAAGGTCTAAATTATAAAACTGATGTAGTACATACAATTAGCAGTCTCATTATAAGAAGTTCTGAATACCAAATCTTGTCCCTATCCAGATAAAATTAAGAACCACTAAAATAGTAACTCTATTTTGTGAATAAGAGTTACTAATACCTATTGACTGAGAAATACTTGAGCTGGTGAAACAGTAAGAATCTATAGCTAAGGAGTATCAAAAACTGCAAGTAACAAGGAAATAGAGAGCAAGACCGGATTGGCCTCTGTATCTGCCACTGAGAAGATCATACACCTGCTATGGGCTGCAACCTCATAGGCATGAGAGGTGGAAGTATAAGCCATACCAGACCTCTGTTATTCCTTTTTCTGTCACTCATTTTTTTGCCTTTTCCCTGTTGAGAGGTCAGCAAGGCCGTGTCACAGATGCTACCAAAAGCTGTACATGGAAAGACACCGAGGTTCTTTCCTTATTACACATACCCATGTCAACAGCCACTGTTATGACCCATCCAAATTAAGTACTTGTAAACACAAGAGGAAAAAATATTGGATTGCAGAAAACCTCAGAATAAGTGATGACAAATTAAAAAATGAATGTCCAAAAGGAGAAAAATAGATCTGTTTTACATATATCATTAACAGTAAGGCTCAAGATTTGGTAAAAGAACAATTAGTGAATATTAAAGGAAAAATAGCACCACAGCCTAAAATTGTGCCAATTTCACTTCAAAATTTGTATGCAAAACTTGAAGAACAACTGAGAGGAGAGATAGATATCTCGAAGCTAAGAAAAAAACAATTTGTAGAACTAGGAGAAAAAATAAGTAAAGAGCTTAACGTAACTAACTGCTGGGTCTGTGGGGGGGGGGGCTCTCATGTCAGAAGAATGGCCATGGAAAGGCAGTAGCTTAGGTCCAACTGAACTCCTTAAGTGGAACCAAACAAGTACCAAAAAGGAAAGGCGACCAGAAGAATAGATTTTAAGTTCAACAGTGATAGGAGAAGAATATCTCTGGGGCACTGGGAAAAATTTTAATAAAGAAGTAGGAAATACTTCTTGTAAGAAATACAAAGTAAGTAATGGAACACTAACGTGGTGGATCCCAGAAGAACCAACCCAGTATTGAACCCAAGAAAATACAAAAAGAGAAAAGTGTGCATATGATAACAAAATTAAACTTTTTCAATGTAATGATACAGGCAAAAATCCTTACTATAGAATCCCAGAAATATCCAAATTTCGAGAAAACATAAACCAACAAAAAAAAAAAAAAAATTACTGGAAAGCACCTAATAGTTTATTTTGGATATGTGAGGAAAGACCATACCCTGAACTCCCTTCCCAGTGGAAAGGGAGTTGTACTCTGGGAATTATACAGCCAGGATTTTTTCTTTTACCAAGACCAAAGGCAAATCAATTAGAAATATCAGTTTATGAAGACTTAAAGAGAAAAAGACAGTGATTGGAGGATTCCAAAAATGGGGAGATGAAAAATGGCCCCCTGAACGCATAATTGAAACATATGGGCCAGCTACCTGGGCACAAGATGGGAGCTGGGGATACCGAACTCCAATTTACATGTTAAATCACATTATAAGGCTCCAGGCGGTGGTAGAGATAATAACAAACAAAACTAGTTGAGCAATAGTTACTAGCAAGCCAACAGAGTCAAATGAGAGCTGCATTATATCAAAACAGATTGGCTTTAGATTACTTGTAAGCAGAAGAAGGAGGTGTGTGTAGAAAATGTAATATATCAGATTGTTGTTTGAAGATAGATGACAACGGAGATGCTGTACTGGATATAGCCAATGATATAAAAAAAATAGCTCATGTACCAGTACAAAAATAACAATCAATGCTAAACACTAGCTGGTAAGACAATGTATTGGGAGTTGAATGGTGGAAGAAGCTAGGATTCTTTCTTTTATGCGCCACAGCTGGCTTAGTCTCTCTTCCCTGTATGATCCCATATTTCATTTGGCTAATCACCAGCGTAGTTCAGGGCATGCAAGTTGTAATAATACCTGTGGACCCAAAATCAGCTACGTCTGGAAAACACAAAAGATCATGGTATTAAAACAACAAAAAAATATAAAAGACCCCTTAAAAGAAGCGAAAATTATTTATGAAGAAAATAATAAAAAAAGTAAAATAAGAAAACAAAGAATATTGCTCAAGCCAAATGATGTGTAAAAATAAAGACGGGGGGTATTGTTATAAATGTATGACATGTTGTTGGTTCTTTGCAAGGATTGGGATAAATGCTATATGTAAAATGTTAAAATAGCATTTCTATATGGATATAGTCTTTGTTAATAATAAAGGTTAGACATACGTGTTTTGGAGATAGTATGCTTAAACTACCTGCCTAGTCAAGATAACAGGCCATGAACAGGTGTTGGGGGCCCCGCTGCTGACACAACAATTATCAACGCTCACCGACTGGGATCACCACCCAAATCAAAAACGATAAGGAGAACTAAAACCACAAGCCAAGAAAACACGCATGCTCTAAAAAGGCACACCCGAGGAGTGGCCATGCTAAATAGTTCCCAGAAATAATTGACTATGCATGAAGGTCTGTGAATATGTAACTAATGGATGAATTGTGTAACGTATTTAAAGGGGTGTTCTCGAACCAGCGGTGTGCTCCTGGCAGCATGCCAAGCACCCGGCCGTTTTAACCCTTTGCTTTATGTTTGTCTGCATTGTCTCTTTATTAAACCTTTTAATTCTCTCAAGACAGCGAACCGTGTTTTTCACACGAGGTACTAGCCATAGGAGAGAGACACTCTGAATTTTTCATCGCTTCAGAGCAGCGAGAGGTTTTGCTGTTCGGTATTGTTCATTTATTTGTGCTGGGCAGTGCTTTGCCTGTTGAGTAAACAGGGTTTTTCCACTTCTCTCTGACGAAATCCCTCCCAAACCGGCTGGGCTGCTTGGGTTTGCTTCCTGGTAGTGAGGGGGTGGGGGGGAGAGGCATCTCTTGGAGGTTTTCTCCCAAATTTGCCCTAAACCAGGACATTAAAATATCAGCAGTAACTGTCTTTAGAAATTGAGGTAATATTTTCTTAGACATTTATGCATAGAGGACATTAATGCAAAAACAAGTAAAAAGAAAGTACTGAGGAGCGGAACTAATTGGTTCCGTTTTATCTCTACAATAAAATAGCTGCATCTTGTAGTTTAAAGAAACTGAGTTTAACAGACATTAGCACCATTGAAACTTCACATTTCTTATCTCCATATCAACAGACTCGCATCTGATAGTTCTTATAATTCCAGTTTAAGGGACTTGTTGACTTTATTTCCAAGTGGTTTCCTCCGAACCTCCCCTGCCTCGCTCCGCCTCCCCTCCTGTCCCGCACGCTGAAAGGTCCAAAGGGCCAAAAGCCGCTCCGGCCCCACCCCGGCTTTAAAGGGCGGCAGCAGCGGCCGCGCTGGGTCCAGGCCTGCAGTCGGTTCTGGGTGTGCTGCACGTCCCTCCCGGTGAAAGCAAACTGGGGCCTGCACTCTGCTGCCAGAGGAATGGAGGAAAATGCATTGGCAAAGTCAATGGTGGTACCACCTTCTTGCCTTGGACTCCAGCTCGTCCTAGAGCTCCTGCATGTCCCCACTGGGAGGAGGATTAGGAGCGCTGGGAAGGTGCAGTGCTCGCAGTTCCTTCGCAGTGCTCTCCCATCCGTGCCGGTGCTTGCCAGGCAGAGGGACACTGCGAGGGGACTGGGAGGAAACTCCCCAGCACTCGGCACCGTGCAGCAGCCCCGGGTGTGACCAGGGAGGAGGGAGAAGTGACACCAGTCACTCCTCAGTGCACGTCATCTAAAAAAAAGAAAACCCAAACAAAAAACCAAATAAAACAAAAACAAAAAAATCAAACAAACCAAGCAAAACCAAAGAAAAAACAAATCAGGAGGATTACGAGAAGAAAAGTGATTTAGGATGAAGGAGAAAAACTTCTTTTTGGTAACCTACGATTTGAAGGGTCTCAATTGAACAAAACACACTTTGTCATAGTTTTTGGTGTCTCACTCGACGGGAAATCATTGTTTCCTTTAATTTCATGTTAAAATTTAAGGAGAATACCTTTATGGTGCTATTCTATTGCTGTGAATTGAGGGAAAGCGCTCCATTGTACTGCTCTTGACGGTCAAAGGCGGGCACACTCCAGCAGACGGCCGGACATCGGCCTGCCGAGATCGCCCAGAAGCAGCTCCTCCCGTAGCAAACGCTGCTCAGCAGCACAAGCGGTTTGTTGACATTGTGGTTTGTTATTGACAGCCCTCCGCCGCCGAGCTCCGCCTCGCCTCCTGCCCCGCACGCTGAATGGTCCAAAGGGCAAAAAGCCCCTCCCCCGCCACCTCGGCTATAAGAGCGACTGCAGCAACCCCTGGAAGTTTCCAGAACAGAAGCTGGCTGCCAGGAGGGGTGTGTTGGTGCCGGTCCGGGCAGGCGGTCCCGGAGCTGGGAGCGGCTCCAGCACAGGTACGACCCCGCTCGGTTGTGCCCCAGGCCGGGCTCGCTGCGGCCGGAGGGGCCGCGCTGAGGGGAACGGGGCGGTTCTGGCGAGTTCCTTGGGCCGGGTTCCCCCGTGCCCCTGGCCTGAGATGGCGGAGGGAGCGGCTGCCCGCGGTCTCTTCCTCCCCGCGGATCGCTGGGGACGAGCCGGTGCCGCAGCAGCGATGGCTCATCCCGGTTGTTCTCAGTCAAGCGGACTGCTCTGCGAACCAGCTGCTCCGTGCTAGGCTCTCCTCCTGGGCTCCTCCCCTTCTGGGCTGCTCCCCTCCCCTCCTGGGTTCCTCCCCTCCGCTCCTGGGCTCCTCCTCTCCCCTCCTTTCCTGGGCTCCTCCCCTCCCCTCCCCTCCCCTCCCGGGCTCCTCCCCTCCCGGCCTCTCCTCTCCTCTCTCTGTGTGTCTGGTCCGTCCCTCGTCGTCTCCTGTGTGCCCCTCCGCTCCCCTCCGTGTATCTTCTCTGTGTCTCTCTCCTGTGCGTCTCTTCTCTCTGTGTGTCCCTGCTCACCGTCGGTTTGTGTCTCGTCTGTGTGTGTCTGTCTGTCTCTCTTGTGAAGGATCTGACTGTGCTGCTGTGGGAGCAATCCCAGGCTTGAGCAGAACAAGGATTTCTCTCCCTGAGGGAGAAGCAGTGACGTGACGGGACTGTAACGCCCATGCCTCTGTGCCACTGTGTGGGGAGGAGGGAGGGAGGGAATCGAAGATAAAGTGAAGCCCAGGATGGAGAGAACAGTGTGGGGAAGGTGCATTTTTAGGATTTGGCGTACTTCTTATTCCCTTGCTCTGATTTGCTTGATAATAAATTCAATTAATTTTCCCTGTCCGGGCCATTTATTCCCATGATGGATGAGAGGTCTCATTGCTGCCTTTATTGCGTCCCTCGAGCCTTTCCTGATGTGTTCTGTTCCCTGCCCTGGGTGAAGAGGAGAGGGACAGAGCGGTTTTGCTGCACCGGGCACCTGGCCAGGCCCAGCCCACCCCAATCATCCCTGCAATAATTCACTCCTATCCCACCATTACCCGGTCCAAGGGCGGGTCCGGCTTCACGGGCAGGTGCCTGGAGTGAGAGGAGGCAGCTGGTGCCAGTGGGTGAAATGTCTTTGCTGCAAGCTGGGAGGGAGAGGAGGAGGAGAAAGTGGTGCAGAGTAAAGGGGAGAGAAAGAGGGACAAGGCTGGAGCGGTGCAAAGGGGCGGGGATGGACATGGGGCATGCAGGCATTTTGCTTTCCAGCTCTGTGGGAGGAAACGGAAAACTGTCAAATCCATCCAGGAAAAGAGGGGAGAAACAGCAGGTGCTGGATATCACCGAAAATTGGGATTCATTTCTGTGCCTGAGCTGCCAAGGCCGGCAGACTCCGAGCCCCGCCGGAGCCGCCAGCGCTGCGCTGTGCCTTGCCCTGCCCTGCGCTGCCTCAGCCCACCTGGCGAGAACCCCCAAAAGAAGACTCCCTGGAGCTGCCCTTCATTACCACTTTCTCTGGTGTGATACCATCTTTCTGAGTGTTTTTTTCGGTGCGGAAGTGCCTTCTCCGTCCCAACGTCGTCCTGACTCCGCCAACCCTGACGGTACCAGGACATCCTTTCAGGCACCGGCTGTTCGTCTTCTGTGTCCCCGTTTAAAAGTGTGGCGGCAGCGGCCACACTGGCAGTGTGCTGCTGGAACAGAAGCGGGGGTGTCCCGCGGATGCGTTGTTGCCGGTCCGGGCAGGCGGCAGTCCCGAAGCTCGGAGCAGCTCCAGCACAGGTATGACCCGCGCTCGGTTGTGCCCCAGGCCGGGCTCGCTGTGGCCGGAGGGGCCGCGCTGAGGGGAACGGGGCGGTTCTGGCGAGTTCCTTGGGCCGGGTTCCCCCGTGTGCCCCTGGCGGAGGGAGCAGCTGCCCGTGCTGTCCTCCTCCTTGCAGCGATCGCTGCAGACGAGCCGGTGCTGCAGCAGCGATGGCTCATCCCAGTGGCTCTTAGTACCCCGGAGGTGGCTGTTCCGTGCCCGGCACAGTTTCGGCCTTGACGCCGCTGCTCAGGCGGGAGGTGTCCCTGCCCGGCTCCCGCAGGCTGCGCTTGTCTCCGCAGGTGCTGCCGCAGGGTCTGGGCAGCGGGGACAGCGCGCGACTGAGCTGGCAGCGCCTTCCTGAGCCTCGGTGTCCTGCAGGGCCGGCACCAGCAGACACCTGTCGTTATGTCCTTTTCAATGGTCCATTGCCATGGGAGTGCAGCTGTTCCCGAGGTCGATCTCTGAAAGACTTTTCCGGCAACCCTGATTTGTCGGGAGCACGGGGCTGATTGTTCCGAGGAGAGAGATTCCAGCTGTGCGATGGAGCAGAGTGAATTAGGCTCCATTCATAGGCCTGAGAAGGAGCTCCTGCATCTCCAGGAGGGACCAGCAGCCGGGCTGAAACACTTGCCAGGGGCACAAGAAACCACTTGTCACAAGAAGGGAGACACCACTTGTGAGCGAGCAGTGAGTGAAGATGTGGAGAGTGGAATCTGCAGCAGCGATGGCAGCGTGAGGGAGCCCCTGGGTCCCCAGGGCACATCAGCAACCGGCCATGGGCACAGAAGCATCCTCAGAAGATTCCCGGGTGAGTGCAGGGCCACGGCTGTGGCCTCTAGGGAGGGGCCAGTGTCACTGGCAAGGCCAGGGCTGGCAGGTGTGTGGCTGTTTCCCGATGTGTGGAAGAGGCCTCGTGCTCCGCTTCGGCCCCAGCAGGGGCTGGAAGCGGCAGCTGCAGCTGCCCCCAAGGCTGTGCAGCTCTCCTGCTGCAGCCTGTCCCCAGCCCGCTGTCCCTGGCTGTCCCCACAACTGTGTCCCTGCCTGTGTCCAGGCTCTTGGCTCTGTGGCTGCAGCTGAGGGAGGAGCAAACAGGCTGAGAGCTCCTCCTGTGCTCCCCGGCCATGGGGGGAGCAGCTTCGAGGGCCAGCTGTGGTTCTGGCAGCCAGCAGCTCTTTCCTGCTCCAGGCCAGTGGTTCAGGCGAGTGGTCCCCGTGCCCATCTTGGTGCTGATCCTGCTCCTGTTGCTGCTGCTGGCGTTGGCGGTGGCCTTGGCTGTGCAGTCAGGTAAGGGAGGGGCAGCAGGCTGGGCCCAGCCCCTCGGGGCAGAGCGGGGTCCCTGCTCCCTGCACAGGGCAATCCTCACACCTTCTCCTCTTCCCCCTGCAGCAACACAGGTTACAGTTCCACCTGCGCCTCCACAGTTGGTTCTGGGCTGTCCCCTTGGCTGGGTTGGATACAATGGAGACTGCTACTACTTCTCAAGTGATTACAGAACTTGGGATCAAGCTCAAGAGCGGTGCTCCGAGCTCGGGGCCTCCCTGGCCATTGTCAAGGATGAGGAAATGGTGAGTGAGGGGCTTTGGGCGCTGTGGGGTGTCTGAGGGGAGCCTGGGGGTGCTCCTGGGCCGGGCTGGGTGCTGGTGGGGCTGGGGCTGCAGCCCTGTGCCGGGGCCTTGCAGGGAAGGAGCCCCGGGGCCGTGTCCCCCCGAGGGGCCGGGGCAGCTCCCACTGCTCTCTCCTTGGCAGGATTTGCTCTTCCGCCTCCGCGGGAACGGCGATTACTGGGTCGGGCTGCGCAGATGGGGCGAGCACCTGCAGTGGGAGGACGGCAGCAGCTTCAGCTCCTCGTGAGTGCTGGGGAGCCGGGCAGGGCATGGGGGGACAGGGGCACAACGTGTTCCCCTGGGAACCAGCGCTGGCTCTGCTCCTCCCTGCAGGGTTCCTGTCCTTGGCAATTCCGAGTGTGTGTACATGGCTGACAAAGAATTCAGGAGTTTCAGCTGCTCGAATCCGCAGCCGTATCTCTGCAGCAAGGCCCGAGCTCCCCTGTAACAGCGGCTGGAGAAAGGAGCTTCTCCACTCTGGACAGTCCCAGTTTCAGCTCTAAGCCCAGCACAGGGCTGTCCTTTCTCAGCTGCATCCTGTGCCTTGCACTTGCTCTCAGCATCACCTCAGTGCCTGTTCATCCCCACTGCCAGCGCTGGGCTGGCTGTTCACAGGAAAAGTCTCTGCAATCCATCCTGCCAGCCATGCTAGCTGGAGTGAGCGGATTGCCCTTATTGTGCAACAAGTTCGAATGGGAAATTCAGATTTTCCTGGGCTCTTGGAAATCATCCCCAAGTGGCCTGAAGGTGAGACTTTTGGACTGGCCTTGGACGAGGAAGACGAACAGCTGACAGGTGCTGATGAGGATTCCCACTTCTGGCACCAGGCACCTGAGTGTGAAGGATGGTCTCTGTCCATCTGTCTGTCTGTTGCCAAGGATCTGACTGCTCTGCTGTGGAAGCAATCCCAGGTTGAAGCAAGAGAAGGATTTTTCTTCCTGAGGGAGAAGCAGTGACAGGACCTGATTGTGATTCTCATCCCTCTGTGTGGGGAGGAGGGATGGAAGGAATTGGGAATAAGATGAAGCCCCAGAAGGTAGAGAACAGGGGGAGGGCGTGTTATTTTACTGCTTCTTAAATGCCACCTTTTCGCCATTATGCCATCTCCATTTTTTCACTCTTCCCCACCATATTTCACTGCCTTTTTTGTCCCCAGTCCTTTTTTTTTTCTGCTCAGTTTAAATCCCTCAACTGATGGAATTAGTGGGGGTTTCTATCAACCTAAACCCTAAAAAATAAAGCACAACAGAGATTCCCAGTCATTTTAAACTTAGATTATGAAAATGGAGGGTTTGCTTGCATTTCAAACTGATAAAATTGCATCATACAGGCTTAAACAAGATCATGGGGACTCCCAATCAATTCTTATCCCTGAAAAAATGGCCAAGGCAGGTTTCATTCAATTGATACCCTTAATACAGCAGGTGAATGTGGATTGTCCCCGTTTAAACACAGACAATATGGGAAAAATAACCTGTTAACTTCAGAATATACTTTGACAGAAATCTGTTGAAATGGAACCACACCATACTTGTCTTCCCTAATTAATTCTGTCAGGCCTCCTTCAGTACAAATACTCTCAAAATTAAAAGCAGAGGTGCCTCGTGTGTTACTTCCAAGCAGTGGAAGAGGCAGCATGGAAATTCTCATTCTTCCATGGCAAACTCTCCTGTGAGCTCTTCCAGAGCCTTGAAGGTCTCCACTGTGAAGCTGCTGAACAAATGCAAATAGTTGGAATGAGCACAGCCCCAGAGCAATCACAGTCCCACTGATGGAAAAGTGAGATTATCCAAGCAGGAAGATCAGCTGGAGCGTTTCCAGAAGAGCAGCTTTGCTCTGAACCTCAGCTTAGGAGTTTTCCTCATGCACTACAAGAATCCTTCAGTCTGTTTTGACCTTTTGTATAGCACAGGCCACACAACAGTTAAATGTGATCATATTCTTAAACTCAATTATTTATGTATCTAAACTTGATCTAACTACTCATCAGTGGAGAATTTTATGTAGTTTCAGTGTTGATTACCTTACCTAGTCAAACATAAACCCTTTCCAAGGTTCAAGTACCTGTGTTTTCCACCACTAACTGCTCATTATCCTTGTCAAAATTAAAAATCCTCTGTGTACCCTTTTTTTTCCAGTACAGATTTGTCTGAGTCTGCAGTCCACCTCACCTCTCAGCAGTCTAAATTCCTTGAAATTTAGCAGAACCTTCTTTACACTTCACAGCTCTTGTTGTCCATCTGTAATCCCTGTCCAGCCTGCCAGTGCTCTCCATTAACTGTTGACAAAGTAAATTATACAATATCAGTGGAGGACAACTGATTAATTAGTGAATGAAAAAAAAAAATCAAGAAAAATTAAGGACTGATTGTTGGTGTCTGTAAATCAGTAATTTATATGTATTTTATTTCAAATTTATATTGTTGAAACTAAAGTTGTATTTAGAATAGATTTTTCTTTCCATGTGAAAGCAACATGCTGCACACCTTCTAGCCACATTTGCACTGGAAAAACCCCAAACTGTTCAGCCTGGACTCACCTATAGCTACTGCTGCCATGATACCAACATTCAGCAATAATGGGATTCAGAAAATGACCAATAACGAAAATTCTTTCACTCCAAAAACTGATACTTCACTGAGGAAGTTATGCACACCTCCAAAAAAAAATTCATGAATCAAGTTGTATTTCTGTTTTTCTTGAAATAAATTTTAAAAATAATTCTGGCCAATATTGACATATTTGATCCAGTTACTCTTCAAATCCTTGTGCTTAATAGGGAACAGGCTCTTACAGTAATTGTCAGAAGTTCTTACAATGCAGCATTGGGCTTTTGGGAAGAATTCAATGTCTGCCCGACATTTAACCAGCGTTCCCAAATCCAGGAGACTTCCTGTCATGTGGCATTTCCCCACCTCTCCCTGAAGGCAGCAGCATTTTCAGAACAAGAATTGCTTCCCAGGTATTGAAACCACTTAGCAATGTGTAAAAGAGCATTTTAGAAATGTGGCAAATTGGATCACTGATTGGAAAAATGGAAGAGAGATTTTTATGATAAGAGTTTCATTTGAGTCACAACATCATTTTTCAGTTCTCTGAAAACGTGTCAGCACTGGGAAATTCTCCTTTGCATCCAAGACAGTGTCCAAACAGAAGGCTTTTGCAGGTAAATTCACTCTGCTGAAGTGACACATAATGAACAGAACACTCAGAATTAAAACCTTTGGCCTCTTGTTCCCCATCCTGCTCGTCTGTCTGTGCTTCGTTTCCCCCCCAGCCGCGTCTTGTCCAAAGTCTCTCACTGCGCTGCTCGGCTGCTGGAGCCAGTGAGATCTGTGTTCTCAGGTAAAGCCAGCCCCATGCTCTGTAAAATGTTCGAGGTGGGTCCTGCCAGGCCAGCCTGGGCACTGTAGGACTCCAGCAGGTTTGCCACCAGGTTCATGTCCACGTCCAGGGGTGCCAGCTCAGCATCCTCAGCTCCAGAATCAGGGCCAGCGCTCTCAGATGTGGCTGCTCCAACAGAGCCTGCCTGCAAGCACAAGGAGAAAGGTTTGTCAGAGCAGATTTATGGGGGAAAAAAGGGAAGCCTCAGGAGAAAAGAAACAACAATTTTGCAACCAAGAAAGTCCAGTGCATTCCAGAGTCTTGACAGACAGGAATACAGCCATCAAATGCTCATGCCAGCTAAAAACCATCACTGTCCATTACCCAGATGAAGTCCCAAGAGAAGGACAGAAAGTGTTGCTGAGTCCTGGCTCAGCTTCCTATGGGAGCAAACTACTACAGGAACTCACTGCAAAGTCAAGCTGCAGCTGCTTGCCGTACTACTGAAAACAGGGAAATGAATCTAAGTCTAAGAAAACCTATGCAAATTCAAAGCTTAGGGAAGCTTTAGTTTGAAAAAAACATATTATGGTGTAACTACAGCACACTTGGCTTGCACGTGGGAAGGTTCTGACCACCTTACTCAGAATGGCCACTTTCAGCACATTTCCTCTTTGGAAATTACTGCTACAGGTCAGAGCTCAAGGCATACTCACCCCTCTCTTTTGGGTGGTGAAACTTTTCCCAACGTTGCTCTGTGCCAGCTCACGGTCCATCTCCTTCATGTACGACCTGAGACTGCCCACAAGCTCCTCAGGAGACACCTTCTGCTCCTGCCTTGCATTTCCAGCAGCCAGGTCTTCATCATCCCCATCTGAGAAATCAAACTCCTCCTCTTCATCCAGATCATCAGAATCCAGCTCCTCCCAGTCTGCTCCTGGGGATTATTTTGTGTCAGTACAACAGCAAAGAAATCAGTGCCAGGATTTCTTTCAAATAAAGAAGCAGTCTCACCTAAAATTCTGTCCAGTGCTTTTGTAAAAGAATCCACGTCAAAGGTAACATGGGATTCATCAGATGACCTGAAATATAAAAATATTTTTAAATAAATAAAGCTTTTCTGCTGGCATAAGCCTGACAGAGGCACAAGCCATATTGATTTCTCTCAAGCAATGATTGAAGTGGGAACATTTGAGCTTAGAAGTCCTCAGAATCTTGAAGCCTGTATGGATTAGACAAGAAATAATGAGTGCAGGAATTTCTGGAAAGACAGAGAAAAATTTCGAAGACCACAAAACCAAACTGAGGGACAGAGAGCAGCTCAGCTTGCAGCACTTTAACCTGCACCAGTGTCAGAGTGGTACCAAGCTGATTTAAAACAAGTACATCTTCACTGCTATAGGTTTGCTTCAGGCCCCTGCTCAGCAGAACACCTTCAAACTCTGATTCTCTGCATCACAGCATCAACCACAGGGCTGCAGCAGAGTGCAACACTCTACACCAGACCCCAAACTCCAAATGCTACTACCATGGCATTTCTGCTCCTTCGTGCGTGGACACTTTGGACACAAAGGCCTTCATGCTCTCAGCAACTGTTTCCAAGTCATATTTTTGGTCTTCCTCATTTGTGGAAGGAAGGGACTCACTTCTTGCCTCCTTCAGCATCTGATCCAGAGCATCTGGTGTAATATCCAGCCAGCTGTCATCTGAAAGAACACAGGACAGATCTGTTATTCTGCATAATCCTGCTGGCCCCCAGGGCCCAAATCAGCTGACTGACAGGACTGCAACCATTCTGCAGCTCATTTGTGCAGTTAAGTTTTTGTGCTGATCCTGGGTCACACATGACACAAGGCAGAGAGAGGCTGAGAAGAAGAAAGTGAACATTTCATGTCACTACTTTAAAGCTCTGCTTTGCAGAGTTCAAACTAAGAGATACCACTCTAGTCACTGAGAATCCTTTGGCCACTAAGTGGAAGAAGAAAGGCTCTCTCTAAAAAGGGAGAGCCAATCCAGGATTTAGCCTTAATGAAGGTTGGCTTCATGACTAATGACTGGCTTTCTCTTCACAGCTGTCAACATTCCCACAAATAATCATCTGGAATAGGAATAATTCCCCTCATCCAGCTCACCATCCTCTGGAGGAAGACAAGCTGCTTCTCTCTCAAATTCCTTCAAATCAATGCATGTTGTCTGTAGTAGTGTCAGGATTTCATCACCTGGGCTCACTTCAACAGAGCTAGAAGAAAAAAATCAATTTACTGAAATTGATTCAATTGGATCACATGATCTGCATCCAGGTTTCCAATCAAATTCTTCATTTTCCCTTTTGTGCAAGCACATCAAAAAGGGAAATTAATCTGGGGGAAGTACCAGAGTACTACACAGGGTATTGGCCAAAACAGGACACAGCCAGTCCCTGCAATTCCCTGCTGATGGCTCCAAAGCCCATTTGTCATGGCTCCTTTTCTTTGTATTTATTTGGCCTTGGTAAATATTAAGATTGCCAGATCCCAAACAGCACAGACTGGAAACTCAAAAAATTAACAGTCAAGATATTATGAGCTGGCAAAGCCTCAGATAATTTTGTAGTAATTTATTTTTCTGATTTGATCTTTCAGAGAAATCTACAGCCAGCTCCTTGAGCAAAGTAGACAGATTACTCTGTATTTATTAATCACTGGGACTTCTTTTCCATGAAACATTTTACACTTCCTAGAGTCAACCAAGTAAATTATGCTTTTCAGTCACCTCTTAACTCACTTGGAAGAGCTCAGCATTTCACAAAACCGAGATAAAGAGTTACTCAAGCAGGAACTTCCCCTAGTGGAGTGTTCTAGAGGAATTAGTACTTGTATGTCCTGGCCACAGCAACCACGTTAAATGTAAGATGGAGAAAAGGGTTCAGGTTTCTTCTAAGAAGGATTTTAAAGGTCAGTTAAAAGATTTGTAGGCAGGGTATCTGATATTCATGAATTTCAACAGCTCTTACCTTTCTGGCACATCAACGGATTGCTGGAAGTGATCTTCTGCCATGTGCAACAGTTCCAGGTACTTTGCAGATCCTTCCATTTCTCCCTATTTAATGCAAGTCACAGGCATGAATCAAAAAAAATTCTCCCTCTCCTTCCTCTTCACAGTCAAGCTTCCTAAGGATGATTGTTTGTCACACAGAAATGCTGAGAAAATCACAACAAATAAAACCTCTTTGCCCTGTACACTTGGAACTGAATACAGCAAAGAAGCATTTTTACATTTGAATTATATTAAAGTATATGAACCTAAGAATTTCAATAGAGTTGTCCAATTTTATAACCTTCAAATAAGTAGTTAATTTATGTCCAACTTATTAACTCCAAATAAGTAGTCAAAGGCATCTTTAAAAAAACTCCACAAAGCCTCACCAAAACCCCCAGAACCCACAAAAAACACACACACATAAAAATCACACTTGTACAGGCCCAAATAGGTCTATGGTGTTATGTATGAATCTTGAAAAATATTTAATTTGAGGCATGGAAATGAAATATAAACCCGTGAAATTAGTTACACCTCACACAATCATATGGTGTTTTTCTCCATTCAACTGCATTTCTCCCCTTTTGTTCGATGAATGAATCAATCTCCAGATCTTACTTTTCCCTTTTTCATTTCCAAAATAAATTACTTTCAAAGGGGAACAAACTGCACACGTCCTCTTTGAAGACCTTAATTCATTTTACACAGACATAAGGATTCAGGTTCTTGCCCCACTGCAACTCCTTGCACAAGTTCAAGAGCTAAAATTTATCTTTCCTGGAATGTTTAAAGGCCACAGACACACTGCTTCACCTTGAAATAATCTTTTTCCTTCAAGCTCCTGAGGAATCTCTCCCACAGAGGACCACTTAACACATTTCTCTTGGCATCAGGAGCTACTTTACTGCTCTTGGAACACAGAATTTCAAAGCCATGAGCCTGTATATAAAAGATGAAACAAGAAGAGGTTCTCAAGGTGAGATGGAGTCTGCTCACATTTTTCTGGACAAGAAGACAACTTCCAGACAAAGACTCATTCCCTGGACAAACATAAACCAAGTACAAAATGCACCAAAAAATCATTACCAGTTTCATGCCCAGCTCGTAGGCTCTGTACTGAGGATGAGATGGGGCGGGCAGGGTGTATCCACTGCGTCTGTCTGCAACAAACTTCTGCTGCACCAGCTGTGCGTATAAACACCGAGTGAAAGTCACCTGAAACAGCCAGAGCAGAACAAAACCACTCTCTGCAGCGTGACTGTGCTGTGGACAGGCATCCAGCTCCCACCAGGCTCACTGAAGTGTGTTTGAAGGCACACATATTACAGGCAATACCTGAGACTGCATTCAAAATATATTCTAGATACTTTCCTCAGTCTAAATACATTAGGAAAAATCCTCAATATTCTATATTTGCATCAACAAGGTGTATTTTCAATTGAAATTAAATTTGATTAAAAGTTGAGATATCAGAAATAGTTTAGAAGTCCAAAATTTTACTCTAAAGTTTCTCTTCAGGAGTTTAGTGATACAACTCTAACAAAATGCATAAGATGCAACAGTGCTTTGACAGTGCTCATAAAACACTTCATAAAAGCTTTCACAGAACTGTGTGAGTACAGCTGACAAGGTGAAAAGCCTTGGAGTGAACCACTGGTCAGGAGCAACTCCTCACGTTGGCTGGCAGTGCTGTCAAACTGCTCTGATTACACAAGATCAATTTACTCAGCAGGCATTCAGCCATTCAGCAGAGGAACTATTATCACAGTGTCTGGTTTCAGAAACAATTCTCTCATGATCATTCCCAGCCACATCGATCCAGAAAAGCTATAAATATCATGACCTGGAAATTCATCCCTAGAGCCAGAAGGGAGAAACAGAAAAAACAGAAAACTCACCGTTTTAAGTTAAATCTATGTGTTTATACCATTGGCCACAGAACCCTTGTCAATTACAGAAGGGAATTAAGTGACAAGGCTTTAGAAGACCACTTACCAGGGTGATCACAGCCTTTAGAGGAGCACTTACCAGGGTGATCAGAGGCTTTAGAGAGCACTTACCAGGGTCATCACACGCTGCTCGGCAGGGAAGGTTCTGAAAGGGCGCCGACAGGCCCGTAAATCACCCGGATCCCGCAGGTAGAAGGCCTGGACTGCCGCAGCCACCAGGGACGGGCGCTGCCTCAGCACGGCCACGATTCCGGCCGGGAGGTAGCAGTGGGCTCGATGCAGAGAGGCCTGGATCTTCTCGGGATACCTGAGCAGCAGCAGAGTGCAGGAGGTGTAGCGCAAGTTAAACCACATATTTTTTATCATGAAGCTCATTTTCACTTTAATATTTACCTGTATCATGGGTCAGAAGATTATTCTGGAGTTAAAACTTGGCCATTCTAATGCCTAAAATGTCTGTTTCTATAATACATTTATATAAATGGCTATATACATGGCTAATAAAATTGAATCCACCACATGGGTAAAACGAGTCCCTGTGAACTTAACCAACATATCCAGCTACGCAGTATTGTTTACCACACTCTGTAAAAAGTTATGCTGTCAAATCCTTGCAAAAAATAAAGTACAGGGCTGAACACAGATGTGACAAGCTGAAGCTCTGACAATTCTGCTAATTCTACAGTTTAGGTCAGATCCTCTTTTTCCTCCTGCACAGGGCTCCCTAAAAGATCACAGAACTTTCCGATTTTTCAGTTTAAGAAGGGTGTGAAGGAAAAGTAACTCTTGTCATTGTCAGGTGTGGAATTAGAGCAATGAACCAGTTTCAGATCCCTCAGATCACTGCCTACAGGACACTGATTCCCCTCTTTCCAAGAGTGCCATAGAAAAACCTCTAGCTGCTGGTATCTGAAAAGGAACCACCTTTATCACATCTATTGGGGAAATGTTTAAACTCCATAGAGCACAGAACCAAACCCCACTGCTGCAGAGGACCCAAATGAAGCCCCCACGTACCCATCGATGCGTTTGTTCACGGCAGCTCTGATGGGCTCTGCAGCCAGGAACTCCTCGGAGCGGGTGGATAACAGTGCCAGCACCTGTGGGATCGTGGGACAGGGAGCAGACAGGTCCCAGTCCTGCTCCGAAGTCTCCGACAGCGGAATGATGTGCAGCTCTCCTTTGTAAAAGAACACCTGGCAGACAGGAATGCTCTCATCACACAGGGTAATTACAGTCACACAGAGCGATAGAAAATTTCATTTCATATACAAATGCATCTGTTTAAACACAGAGAATATAAAGAACAAAGAAAGAGCCAATACAGGAAGCAGCACAGGTTTTTAAAAAAAGTTATTGAGATGCCAGAGACCATGATCCAATCAGTAAAAACCCCTATTTTAACTGCAATAAGTTTTGTCAAATAGATCTTGTTTGCTTAATAACAATAATACCAAGTTTCTCTTTAACTAGAGAAGTGCTTCAGGAGAATCAGCATAACCGAAGTGCTTCAGAACACCACAGGGATTAGAAAGCATTATTTCAAGTGCTACATGCGACCTCTGCTGGTTCCTGAGCCTAAGCAAAGCCCTGCATGCAACGTTCTCAACTCCCTCACTTTGCTCCCTCAAACAAAAGGAAAATATGAGCCTGATAGTCCAGATATACACACTTGCAATCGATTTTTTGTGTTGTGTTCCATCTCTTTTAAGAATCTTGGAATAAGGAAAAGGAATTATTTTTTTACTAAAGACCAAGTTAATTATTTCTATTTTAATCTCAGGTGGATACAGAAGTGCCCTTGAAAGGAGCAACAGTAAGGGACAGACAGCACTCTGGATTTTCAGAGGCAGTCAGACCACTTGGGTAGAGGTACAAAAGAAAACTCCAGCTGCTACATAAAAGGCCACTGTGGCCCCACTCTTGCAAACTATTTCCAGGATGAGTTTTACTCACCCTGTTTTCACTGTTCTCAGGATTCAGCCACTTTGGCAGAAAATCAGCTGCTTCTATCAAGAGAAACTCTCCATCGTTGTCATCAATCCTGGGCAAGGAGAAATTGGTTTCTTAGCAGGAAAAGCCTTGCAGAGCACAACACAATTCTGAATCAATGTCTGCTGGAGTTTTTTTTTTTTTTTAGTATTCATAGAACCACAGAAATGCTTAGGTTAGAAGGGACCTTAAAGATTATCTGGTTCCAACCCTTCTGCCATAGGCAGGCAAATCTTCCACTAGTCCAGGCTGCTCCAAGCCCCATCCAAACTGGCCTTGGACACTTCAAATGTGTGGGATGGGAAAACACCTCCAAGGATGGGGAATATCAAGACAGGACCTTCAGAACAGAGGCACTGACCCTTCGCACCCCTCCCAAAAAAGCACCTCAGCAGGACTGGCCTTACCTGGCTGCCAGTCCCGGGAACTCCCTGGTGATCTCCCGGACCAGGTACACAATGAACCACTCATCCTCCACGTTATCCCCGAACAGGGTGGTGCCGCCGATGTGCGCCGGGATCTCGCCTGGATAGGGCACAGAAAGGAGATGCGGCTCATCAACCCGAGGCGCAGATTGTCCATAGGGTGCGGAGTCTCCCTCCCTGGGGATATTCCAGACCCTGCTGACAAAATCTCGTGTCGTGTGCTCTGGGACGACCCTGGTGCAGGGACGTGGCACCAGATGCCTCCTCAGTGGAGGCCCTTCTGAGCTGACCCGTGCTGTGACACTGTGAGTCTGTGAAGCCGCCGGGTCCTCCCTCGGCTTTCCTCACACGGTCCCGCCGGATCCCCCTCACACGGTTCCGGTTCCTGGCCGCCAGGTGCCCCTCACACTCTCCCGGTTCCCGGCCGCCGGATCCCCCTCACACGGTGCCGGTTCAAGGCCGCCGGATCCCCCTCACACTATCCCAGTTCCCGGCCGCCGGGTGCCCCTCACACGTCCCCTCCGGGTGCTCCTCCCGCCGTGCCCCCGGCCCTCTCCCGACTCACCGCGGCGCGGCACGTAGCGCAGGCGGAACGGCTGCCGCTGCCACACGTAGGAGGCCAGGAGCGGGGCGAAGCGCACCAGGGCCGCCTCGGCGCAGCGCCGCAGCAGCGCCTCGCCTCCCGGGCCGCCGCCGCCGCCGCGAACAGGCGGTAGCGCACCGCGTCCTCGGGCAGCGCCGGCCGCCGCAGCGCCTCCATCGCGCCGGGGCCGCGCTCCGCCCCCGCGGGAGGAGCGGCGCGATGGCGGCGGCGGCGGGGCGGCGGCGCTGAGGATGATATCGCGATACGCGCGGAAGCCGGTGCAGCCGTGAGTGGCCGCCGCTACCCCGGTCCCCGGCACGGTCCCGAGCCCCATCGCGATCCCGGTCTCGGTCCCGGTCCCGGTCCTGATCCCCCCCGGCCCCGCTCCCGGGCCTGCCGCCCGCGCTCCCCTCAGCACCAAACAGGGCCCCGTGACGGCCCGGTCACCCCTGCCCCCGACGGGAGATGGTTCCCGGGATTCCTGAGCACCGGGCCCCGGGTGACAGAGCGCCGCTAAATCCCTGTAACCGGCTTTTTTCCCCTGACCCAGGAGCTGGGTCAGTTCTGACTTACTCGGCTCGCTCACTCTTGTTCTATTTAATTTAATTCAATTTAATTAATCTACAGGGATAATGGCATTGTCTCTGCTTTTAGGGAGCTGTAGCCTGATTCACAACATCTTAGGTTTAACTGATTTTGACAGCAAGACCTTTAACTCCATATTTGTGACTTAGTTTTTACACCTTAAACCTACAGCTTTGGTGACAAAAATTAGCTTTGTAATAGTAATAAATGTATGCACAGTCCTTGAGAAGCAGAAAAGAAAAAACTATAACACTTACTAGGAAGTCCGTAAGTGTTTATTCTTGTAAGTAATGCCAAGTTCCACTTGTTTTTTTAGACAAGGACTCCCAAAACATGCCTTGAGGCATCACCCACTGCCAGAGCCACGGGCTCAGGTGTGCTCAGCCACACCCACGGCTGAAAACCTCGGCCAGACCTCCAGGTACTTGTCATGATATATCTGATCCAGCTGTTCTGACACAGCCAGGCTTTGTTTATGGACACACTTCTTTTGTCGTTGTTTGTTGTGGGCTGTTTTGCCCTTTATTTATTTTTTTTTCCGTGTTTCAGGGAGTCAGGAATCCATAAGGAATTGGATGATGATGGGGATCCACAGACTGCTAGTCAGGGTTGTGCTGACACCTCCACAGAAGACAGCTCAGTCTTCTCTTGGGGCTATGACGTGAGTAGAACATAATCATCCAAGCCAAATCTAGCACAGAGAGACACTTGAAATACCACTGCAAAGACATGTCAGAACAAAAATTATTGGATCTGGCCAAAAATCATGGTAGTGATTACAGAAAGAACATATTTTTTACTGCTTTCCATCTTTCAGTTCAAAACACATACTGTTCTGCTAATATTCTGCATTTCCACTAAAAATTTTGGAAATGCAAATCATTTAGTGCACAAGTGTATCTATAAATGCTGTTATTGTGGAACCTCAGCCATGGCTGGATGACTTTCAGATACTTGGCATGAGTTTATTAAACTGCTGCATCTTTGCATGTTTCTCAAAATATAGTAAGCTCCTAAAACTTTATTTTCAGTTAGAAATGTTTGCTTTATTCTCCTTCCACGAAAGTCAAGTGTGCTGTTGCCTTCTGGGAGGTGAGATGGAGCTGTTTAGATTTAAATGACCCCAGAACTGACCCCATTTTCTATCTACATGTAACAAAGGACCTGACCATCCCTCAAGTTCAGTGTTTCCCACCTGTCTCTGCATTGCTTTTTGTTTTGCTGTTGTTTGTGGACACTGGAAGCAACAAATCCTCCATTGCATTAAAATATCACTGAATTTTATCCTCTCTGTTCTGATTTCTTTAAGTCTTGTAGCTTAATATAATAATATGGATATTTCAAAATGTCTTAATAGTTTTTTCTGCTGTGTCAATGTAAGCTTTTTATGTGGCTGCCATCTGGATTAAGAGCAGGCTGCATCATCTCTGGGAGTAAATTATTTAAAGTTAAAATATTTTTATGCAATCCTGCTATGCTTTAAACAAATAGTTGTGTTTTTTAAATTACATTTAAAAAGATGAGTTTAAAAAGCCCTGTAAATGCTATTCACAAGGTACTTTCTTTCCTCTCTAGGAATTTGACAAAGCTGCCACACAACAAGTTCAGCAGATGTTCAGACAAATTGATGAGCTTCTGTATGAGCAGAAAGAAAACGTTCATGTTGAGGGACTGCGGGAAGAATGCCACCAGTGGTCCTCCAGCTTTCCTCATCTCAGGTATTTTATTAATGGACTGATGCTGGTACCCTCACAACAAGGCTAGAGATGCACAGAGTTGCTTTTAAAACAAGTGGCAGGATGGGTTTATACAATTATGTTGTAGATAGAGGTAAAAAGATCACTCTGGTGATGTGCCTGCCTGTCATTAATAAACATGCTCTTACCTCACATGTGGTTCCTCCACAGAGGTTTGTTGCTATCTGCAACTGACTTGGCCTTAGCAGAGCAGAATTCTCTTAGAAAACTGGAAGTGTCACCAGGAAAACTGCACAGCTTCTCAGGAGAACTTTTAGCTGCTGTCTTACACTCTTCAATAATTGTACTGCCAAGGTTTTCTGCTGTATTTATCCTTTGCTTTTGCCATGGCAGGGTGGTGGGGAAGCAGGTGGTGGCCCCCACAGATGAAGGGTATGGATGGTACTCGAGTTCCCCCTCGAGCAGTTTGGCTCCCTCAGGTATAAGTTCACCACAGGAAAAGGATTCTGATGAGTAAGTACCAGCAGTGAGCCTGGATCATGCCAAGGTGGGAAGGCAGTTTTGTTCTCTGCTTCTTAAAGTGTGCAGCCTTTCTGTTAGGCTGAGTTTTGAACAGAGCACACTCTCTTTTTTTTTCCTTTTTAACTGAATTTAGTATACTTAGAATAGCAAGAACACCTAGCTGTGCTTTTGCTGACTACAGTGAACGGGGCACTAAATAGAAATATCTTTGCTGCTGCTGATTTCTTAAGAATATGTGTGTACTGCAGTTGGATTTATTATTAATCATCCATTAAATTTGCCTAGGTCTTGAAAAATGCAAAGCACTATGTTAGTGCTGCTTTTATTATTTAATGTTTTAGAATGCCTTCTAATCAGATTTGGGTATTTTTTGCTGGACGTTTCAGGTTCCTTAGAATTAAAGAATTAAAAGGTATCAAAACCAAAAGTTGTTACTGTAATGAATATTTTTTTTAGCCTCACTATTGCTTGCCCTTAATGATGATGCTGTCTCTGTTATTTGAGGTGGAATAACATCTTTATTTCTGCTTTCTGAAAACTGTCACCTGTTCAGATTTAGGGTTTTGGGCAAGAAGGTGCCTCTTTTTGTTGCTCCTGCTCGCAAAAAGGCCGATCCTTCCAAGCCTCCGACCTTGTGTTCCTCAGAGAGTGATGAAGGGGAAGAGGAAGTCATTCTTTCTGAAGGCATAGTGGAGGAATACTTGGCATTTGACCACAGAGATGTGTAGGTATTGAATATTAAGTATTAAAATAATGTCCTGGGGTTCCTGCAGTTAAGATACACATACTTGATGAATTTATTTATCTTTTCTCTAGACAACTTTCAAAGGCCTGAGGTTGTCCAGGCACTGGGAATTTTCCCAACCTATTTCCTAGGACAATTTCTTTCATTGAATTATGTTTAGGAATTATTTTTCAGGCCCTCCATTTTTGTGCTTGGTTTGAATAATTCATGCCATCTTAACTAAGAGCCTGTGTATTTAATTATATGTGTTTAAACACCATTTTTTTTTATACTATGTCAAATTCACTGCTGTTAGTTATGCAACAGCAGTGTGCTACCTCTGTTTTTTACTGGCATTTTGGGTGGAATTCTATCTTCCTGGATTGTTTTCAGTTTTAAGAACAAGAGAGGATTTTATGTTTGTCAAGAAACAATTACCACTATTTTTATCTTTTTACACCTTTACATTATTCAGTATGAACATGTGGCCTGGGCAAGGACTCTGGAGGATGCTGTCAGTTCCTGACTACTTAATTGGTTTTAATAATTAAAGTCACTTGTCTGCATGGACCATTAAATTAAAACTGTTATGTTTCTTGGTTTTACCAGGCTAGAGAGACATTGCTGCAGCAAATGTCTCTCTTGTCTTCAGGATTCTGTCCTGATATTAGATGTGGAGCCTAACAATTTGATGGAGAAATATCGCTATAACGATGAATATTGATTTTTTGGACATGAATTTGATCTCATGGGTAAATTATTATTCATGGAGTATGATTTATAATCATTCTGTATAGGGGGACCAGGGTGGGTCAGTCATTTCTCACTGAGGTCAGTGGGAAAACTAAAAGTAAATATAGGATACAATGTGTTTCTGGTGCAAGGTAATACTTATATTTTTACAGGGAGGAGGATTTGCACGAGAGGCAAATGGGACTCTCCTCTGGCAGACGGAAATTGGGGTTTCCTCCTGTCTCTCCCTATTCCTGCATGAAGGATTCCGTGCTCACGTTTGTGTTTGATGATGTGTGGAGTGAAGTCCTGGTCTGCATGGAAGAATTGATCTGCAGGCACTGGGAAGGGTCAGCCTCTGGTAAGGATCACAGTTAAGGTGAAGGGTTCAAAAGGGGATTTCAGCTAATTTTGCAAAGATGCCATGGGAGAGTGATGTGTTTGGGAATGATCTCTTCAGTGGGAATGAAAAGGTTATTTTGCTAACAGTGTGAAACATGTCTTCAAAAAACTTAGCAGAGCTTATCATCCAAGGGGACTCTCTCTAAAAAACATTTGATTCATAGCACTCTTCATGACTAGCAATGCTAGTATTGACAGGAGTTCTCTGTTATTTTGCACAGATGATGAGAAAAACATCATAACAGTAGAAACACTCCGAGCAGATGCCAGAAGCCCTTTGCAGTTGGATCCTCTGCCAGCACTGTTACCTCGGGTGCCACATGCAAAGATGCCCTCAGTGACATCAAATCTGGTAAGGATTTTTAGCCAGCTGTTATTTTGTGTGGGGATGAATCACAGTGTTACCTCAGCAAACACACTGGTTGTGTTTACATAAATAACTATTTCAGACTTTGTGTGTGAATGCTGGCTGTCCTTTCTGACACTTTATTTATTATTTACTTTTTTTTTTACTTTACTATTTACTTTTTCTTTATTACTCAGTTGGAAGTTTCAATTCCTACTTTTCTCTTTGAAACAGTATTTTATATCTGTGTATGACAACCATGATTGTCATGATTCAGGATGTACTTCTTTCCACAATTTAATGTTTCAATTAAATGGTGAGATTGATGAATGTGTATGTGGGATCCCATTCTCACATAACAGTTAATTCATCCAGCGAGAAGGGAGAAATCTCTGCAGTTCTAAACCAGATTTTTCTCAGACTGATTTTAACTGTATAATCTGCTTTAGATGATCTGCTTCTAAAGTGGTGAGCACCAAAGTGTTATCTGTTTATTCCATTTTAATTCATCTCTTTCCTTCTCATTTCTTTTTATTTCTTTCTCCTTTATTTCTTCCCCCTTGCCTGTCCCTTGTGTCCCCTTACTGTGTGTGTAGTGCCCAAAACCCAGAGGCAGCCGCAAAAGCAAAAAGAGGAGAAAAACACCTCAAGTATGTATGGGATTGAAGCTATTTTCTACTTGCTCTTGTTGTGGTGGGTGGAATATGATGTTTTTTTCCAGATCAGTCTGTATCTCAGAAAAGGATTTTGCAGATCTGTTCTTGATATAAAATGTCAATATATGCTGAAAATTATTTTTGTAAATCCTCTGATTACAGTCATAGTTGGAAGATCAGCAAATGAGCTGCTCAGTTGGAAAATATTAAGACATTTTCTAAGCAGAATTGTTAAAAAAGAAAAATTAAATGTTAAGATCCCCTAGCTGGAGAAATAATATAGATGAGTATATATCTGGATGTCATGGAAGAAATTAATGACTTTTCTCCAAAGTGATTTATGTCTTTAAATATATATGTGTGTGTGTGTGTGTGTGTGTGTGTGTGTGTCTGTCAAACAGTAATTTACTTATTTTTTTAAATTTCAGGTAACTCTCTCTCAAGGGTCAAGTAGTGGTTCTCAGCATAAACTGAATGGCTTGATGGTGATCCATGGAATCCAGTTACACCAAAGGAGCCTGCCTGTAGTGGAGAAAACACTGTAAGAACTACAGATCACCTGCAGTAAATAAAGTAGAGCACTCTCACAGTGAGAGGGATTCAACCCAAAACCTTGTAAAATAAATTCCTCCACTGGAGAAAGCAATTCTTAGTTATTTTCCTGCTTGGTTGTTTATTTGTCCTCTGTGAAAATTCATATAGGTATGTTAAAAATCAACACACATAATTTCTAGCCATGTATTTTATGATTAAAGGCACCTGTAGGTGAGCACTTTGGTAACAGCAGTTGCCAGGCTGACCATCTCTCTTTTGGTCTTGTAATTTTTTGTTGTTGTTAGGGACCTGGATGACAAACGGCCAGGTTCGAGTTCCCTCCTCTCTACCCGGGCGTGGCCAAATCGTCCCCTGGAGCTCAGCTCCTCGTCCCTGCCCCGCTGCACGAGGAGGAGGAACCCTCCCCCGCGGACCCTGCATCCCATCGGGACCCCACGCTCCGGGGACGACGTCTGCAGGCGCCTGTATGTCCCAAAAACAGCCTCTCCCTGCAGGGTACCAGGGCCAGAGAGCACGGGTAGCATCCCTGGGGAGGGAGGACATGGATTATTGGAGTGAGGAAAGCACAACTCCCCTGAGAAAGCTGAGTTGTTAAAGCTGATGCTCAGAGTGCTGCCAGCTGTGATTCAATCACATACATTCCCATGTTCAGGTAGTTTTGCACACGAGGAATAGACCTCAGACTGTCCTCTGCAAGCAAAGTGAACACCACCATCTCTTCCTTAACATGGCTGTCTTTTTCTGCAGCCTCTTTTCAAGATGAATTTTAAAGTCTGCAGTGTTTGGAGGTCATACTGCACATTGCTATCCTAGCCCAGACCAGACTATAAAGATGTTCAAATAGGTTGTCTGACTGACCAAAGGGCTCTTAGTGAGCCCTCAATCACATCTAGAATATTTTGCTTTTATTTTGCACAATGACTGAATGGAGTCATTTACAGGGACCACAGGGTATCAGGAAACAATGCAGAACTGTCTATTCCACGTGTTTTAAATTGGTATTTACTTTTAGTTTTGCAGTTTACCTACAAATTCATCCAGTCTGTTGCTTTCTTGTCACGTACTGTTGAGACTTATTCCTTGTCCCTTTATAACTGGTGTTTCTCCTTCCTATATTTTATGTTTCTGTTCCCTTTCCTCAGGCTTCAGTCAATCTAAGAAATACTGACATCTCTGCTTTATTAAAATATATTCTTAAATGTAAGTAGAGAGCACTATGAAAGATTTTTTTTTCTCATGCAGATTATGGTTTGAAGCTTTTCCAAGGTATTCTTACAGAACAGTTAACTCCAGAAGGCCAAAGAAACTGACAATATTACACCTTTCCACCTGCCAAATGTATTAACTGTGTGTTTTTTCTGTTTTTACTGGTGCATTCCAGCCTGATTGCACAGGAGCAGCTGACCTCACCCTCCCCACTGCTGCTAAACAGAAACCACCCCCTGCCACCCATTGCCACCACCACCATGGCAGAACGTGGGAACACCACAGGACCCCACAGGCAAACGGTAACAGGCTCAAGAATCTCATTTTATTACTGAACAACCTGAAGTTGTTATCACTGCTGGTCAAATTACCCAGCCCAAGAGTTCCAATGTATTTGTTGTTTTGTGACAGAAGGTCAAATAGATGCACAAAAATTGTTGTGTCAGTTTTGAGTAACAGCATCACCCACCCTTGCATGCTTAGTTCTCACCAATGCCAATTGAGTGTTTCCCTCCTCATAACTAGGTATAAAATGATTCACTTGGAAAATTAGCTTTAATTCCTGGGTTAATTATTTTCAATGTACTGCTGCACTAAGAAAAAGCAGTAACTCTGTTATTTCTCCTTGCAGAAACCTCGAGGGAACTCAAGCTGTGCTTACAGTGTCATGACAGAAGAAAACACTCACCAGCAGCTCCAGGAGCAGCTGCTCTTACCTGATCCCTTCTCCAGGCCTAACACAACCAGCACATCCTTGGTAAAGCATGGCTAATTACACCAGATCATCTGTAATTACTGAAAAGGGTGCTTTGAGAATTGACATTGATTAATGTCCAGTCTGTTTCAATATTACATACTCTCAGTTTAATTTACTGAAACTCCAACTCTATTGATAGCTTCTTGTATCTAACAATGTATTTTTATCGAAGCTTTGAAAGCTGTCATTTCAGCACAGCTTTTAAATAGCTGCTTGATTGGTTTCTGGGTATAATTTCAACATCCTGTACTCAGCAGTTATAAAATCTGCTTTGGAAAAGCACAGTTTGCTGAAATGGAAAGACTGCCTCTAACTAGCCCAGTGATCATTCTAAATAAGTGTTAGAAAAGTGTATTTTCTACTTCTAAAGTTGATTTGACCTTATTTAAAACTTCCCTTAGACCTTCACAACATCTAACTCCTTACCAAATACCTGTGTTTGAGTAGTTTGTAGTTGTATGATAGTATTGCTGATTTTTTTTCATGCAAACAGAAATAACTTGGAACTGTTTTTCCAGCCCCATTCCCAGCGCCGCCGTTCTTGCACTGTTATTGATTATAGTAATCAGTCCTGGACAAGGAGAGGATCCACAAGTTCAGGTATGCTCATCAGTCACAGGGCTTAGTAAGATCAAGCAAAGGAGGCTTTTGGGACAGAGATGCATTTCCTACAGGGGTACATTCCTACAAGTAATTTCCATTGGGGAGGTTTTTCAAAGTTCCATCCATGTCTTTAAATTTGCCATTCACAAAGATGTTATCCTTGTTGTGTCCTACTCTACCCCAGAGTATAGTTTGGTGCATTTTGTTGGGGTTTTTTTTGGTTTTTATTGCTACCAAATATTTAAATCAAGTAAGGAAGCTTAATGTCATCACCCCCAGTGCCTCTCAGTGTCCAGGTTTTCAAAGCAGGAGCTGTCAGCTTGAACAGAAATAGTAACTTGAGGTTAACAAAGGCACTAAAACTGAAGTAACTTGTTTTTAAACACGCAAGGAGTGGTTCCTACTGAAATTAAAATATCTGTCCCATAGTCCCCCCCAAAAAAATGCAAGATGAGTTTTATGACTGCTGTACTGACCAAAACAATTTAAATTATCAGAGAAGCTTTGTATACACGAATACTTAATGAAACATCAAGGAATGCTGTTGCTCCTTGCAATGCAGCAACTTGGCAAGCACAAGCTTTGCTCTTTTTGGAAATTATAAATAATGCAGTTGATAGCCATGTGTTAGAGTAAAAAGACATTTTAGTTTTAGACTAGAGGAGATGTATTTGATACTTAGCTGTAATTCCTTCCCAAAGTCTTGAGGCTGTCCATGATCTCGTTTGTCAGGTCTTCCACTACGTGGCTCTGTGAAAGCTCATGGCCGAAGTGGATCAGGCACAAAAAGCAAACAGAGGCACTGACATGCCATGGAGAAGCATCCACCCATCCATCCCTCTCCAGAGAGTCATGAACCACTTCTCCTTCCCAGCAAGGTCAACGTTGTTTACACAGAGTTCTCAAGCACCCTTCCTTACAGATAGTTATTTTTGTATAAATCTAAGCAGCAGCTGCCAAAGATTAGAAGGGGTGCACTTAAACATTCCATTTCCTGCCAGTAGAGAAAGTGATGCTCCAGTGGAAGGGTGAATACATTCCAGTGAAGCCCAACTCCTAGGAAATCCAGCAAACACTTAGTCTATGCTATTTTCCATGAGGCTGGTCACGGGCTCCTGTCCTTGCAGGCTGCAGGTTCTGCAGGACCTGCTCCTTTTTCCCTTGGGAAGGTTAACCTGGCCTTCCATAGCCATAGCGATTTACAATTTTTAAAGAGTGTATTTATATGTTTAAATATGTTTAAAGCAATATTGTACTGGCAAAAGCAAGCACTCAGTTTAGGGAAGTGATGAATGCTGTGGTAGCTGCAGCAGGTATGAACACAGGTGTGCAGAACCAAGGCAGCAGAGCAGGTGACCTGGCATCTCCAAGGGCAGCACACCACTGCCTCTTCCTGAGCTGTAATAAAACCTTTTACCTGTTACTATTAATAGTTTCAGACAGTACTCAAAATAAAATCCTCCTGGTGAGATATTTAATGGGAATTTCACAGAATAGCTCAGTGTCCCTTTGTAAAAATACCTATAATTACACAAGATTTCTTCACTCCAAGGTAGAGTTCTTCACTGAAGCAGTGAAGCTTTTAGGAGCTGTGTCTGCCTGTGTGACAGACCTAACAGAGGCATTTGCTGGAGTTGGCCTTGTGCCTCCAGATAAAACAAAACCATCAAGTACAGGCTTCTCAAAATAAGAGATTAGTTGAAGGTCTTACTCCCAAACAGTAAGTGCCAGACTGAAATGTAAAAACAAGCTGAGGTAACTACTGACTGTATTTAAACAAAGTTAGGACACTCCAGAAAAACAGCTCTTCCTTTCTAGTCCAATTAAAGAGCACTGTTTACCTATAATTTCTTAGTATTCTTCAAATTACAGTTCACAATTGAAAAAAACCTTGTTAATATTCTTTATGAAGTGGCTCCCCTATTTCCCCACTCCAGACCAGCTAATAATTTTTCATCAGTACTAAAGCTCACAAGTCCAGTTGATCCAAGCATGTTTTAATCAAAAACAGGGAACTGCAAATATAACTGGGTTAACCTGCCTTTGCATTTCCAGAAGTTAAAAAAAAAAAAAAAAAAAAGGCAGCAGCTCTGAGCTCAAGCTATACCTCTTAAGTTTTCAGAGAGAGAAGCTGATGCTCACAAGAGACCTCTACTCACTAAACCATCTCAAAATACAATTTCTCTTCTGGAACACTGTGCAGTGTGTCAGTTATGTCAGGCAAAGTGCAGATAACCATCCCATTTGTATCCATGCCATTCCTCAGGGACCAAGTGAGTTTTCTGTAGCACAAAAGTTACAAATACAGACAAATAAACTTGAACAGATTCTGTTAACATAATGTAGTGTTTTACAGCCTAGAGGAGTCAGTGGGTTTAAAAAAATACAGTTGTCTCTAAGGCCATTTTTGGTTTTTTTGTACAGGATGGCTGACACCAGGGACTGCTCCTGGACTGTTATTTATTTTGTGTAATAAAAGTAATCTTCAAGCCCCGTGTTGTAACACACAATGATATACTCTCTCAGAATCAGGGTTATTTTTGAGAGCAGACAAGTCAAAGGGAACAGAGAGACCATCTACCTCTGGCTTCCCCTCAGGAGCTGTTGTTGAAGCTGTGGGGGCCTTCAACTCTTGAAGTGGTCACCTCAAGACTCCTACACACCTTTGAAAAATGATCCTCCCTGGAAGTATGCAGGATTTACTTGACTGAAATCAGAAGAATCAACACAATTTGGCTTGTTTCAAATAGCTTATTTAGAAAACATACAGAGAACTACAGAAGCAAAACTCTGAAAAAAACCCACCTTCTTGTTTATTAAATCTGCAATTTTTAAACTATCTTTATAAAACTATTTGAATATCTGAAAAAGACTTGTTGAGCTGATGTGCAAAGACCTTTAAAAACAGCAGGAGGTTAGTTAGAGAAGAAGTGTGTGAACAGCACACATGGATCTCAGCTGTAGAGCACCCAAAGGGTTGGAGACAGTAGCACCGGAATGCTTTGTCTTCCTTGTTCAGCACGCATTCCGAGTCATGTCTCCCATGTACAGCCAGCCAATGCACACAGTCCAAAACAGGAGCCCAGAAAACACCCTAAATTCTCCCAAATCCACGTTTCCATACAAAGTGAAAACCTGGTATTTCAGTCTATCCTGTTCCTTCTGCCTTTCTTTTCTTGGCTGAGGTCTTCTTTCCTCCTTTTTTAGCACTGTTCGCGTACTTTGCTTCCAGCTGGGCCAAAAAGTTATCCATTTTCTTTTCTCGATCTTTGCTTCGGCTCTGGGGAGGGGGAAAAGAGCACCAACCAAACTCAAACCTTTTGTAACATCCCAATACAGGTTATCCTATTGAAAATTGACAGCTACACAAAATCTTGGACTATATTAAATAGTAAATACAAGCTACAGAAAGTTTAATATCATCATTAAAACTCCCTGTGAAACAGCCTAAAACTAGAAGTTACTGCATAAGTACCCCAAATATTTAACTCTTGTAAATTTTTAAAAAGATACAGGTAATAAAATCTATACTGTACTCTGATTCTAATTAAATTAAAGCTCATAGTTAACATTAAGGCCAGGTTTTAACCTCGGGAATTCAGAAGAGTTGCAAGGATCCAAAATCAAAGATGCTCAGGGAAAACACAATTGTAAGCCAGTAACAAAGTTATCTGCAACAAACAGAAGCAGCCTTACTTTAATTAGCGCCTGCAAGTCATTTTCTTCACCAAGGCCCAGTTCATCTTTAACCTTTTCTGCCTCTTTAGCTTCTTTTTCTGCCTAAAAGAGCAAACGAGGTTTTTTTAAAGAAGTATTTTGCATGTTGCCTGAACAAGTCTTAGAGAAGTTACCAAATGCTTTTTTGGGCATCTGTGTACAAATAGCTGCAGGGAAGTGCAAAAAGTTTCCAAGTTTGGACACAGATAAGGACTCAGGCAAGGGAAGCCCATTCTGGTTCCACCATTTATGAGAACAGGAAGTTTTTCTGCACTTTCACAGATGTTTATCCCTGTCCCTCTTCCCATACCCTTTTTTTTTTTTTTTTTTTTTTGTCTTCTTGGTAGATACTACATTAACTTAAAGGTTACTGTGATGTGCATATAACATTCTACAAAGTATCCAAAAGTACACAACAGTCCATTTAGGCCAGAGCAGTTTCACACCTGCCAGAAGTCAACCAAAATGTATTTTCACCACTTGTTTGTTTTTGGTAGCTCACAGCTTTGTAGATAACTGCAGGGACACGCTTAAACTGTAATAAGCCATTGTGTATAATAAGGAAATAAAGAAATAGAAAAGCCTTTCACGATGATTTGGGGTGGAGGTTGATGACCACAGGAGACCAGATGTGAACAGCAAGGTGTGTAATCTAGCATTCCTGTGACAAACATTTTGGGAACAAGATTTTTTTCCAAGGGAAAAAAGGTTATGGTAATCAACTGCTGCAACCTACCCGCCTTCTTCTGGACATCATCTTCTTCTTTGACTCCTTTACAAAAGCGTTGTAAGATGGGAGGTCCCCGGACTTGATGGCTTGCTCGATCATCTCCCGTATCCTGGGCTCCTCCGTGTAGTCTGCACACATCACGGTCTCCATGATCCGATCCATGTCGCCCTTGAAATTCATGTACGCCGCCTTCACATCAGCCAGCTCTTCCTCCGAGTTCTTGTAGCTCTTCTGGAAGTCTTCAATGTCTTTCACGGTGACCTGGAGCAAAGAGGCGATGCTTTGTGAGTTACAGGACTTACTCACCGGGAGGATTTAAGAGAAAACACATAAAACCAACCAATGCAGGGTTCTTCTGTCTCCCAGCCCCATCCCGCTCTCACCTTGAAGAGCAGCTGCCAGTACTCCAGCCAGTCCCGCCCGTCCTGCAGCGCCTCGGAGTCCTCATCCACCACGCCCGTCTCATCGTACACTTCGCGCTGCTTCTCATCGCTCAGCACGGCGTACACCTTGCCCAGGATCTGCAGGGGGACACAGGGGTGCCCGGCAGGTCACTCGGGGAGCGGTCACTCGGGGAGCGGTCACCTTGGGGGCACTGGGGTGGGCAGGCAGGGTCGGGGTTGGAAGGCCAGTGGGGTGGTCACTCAGGGTCGGGGTTGGTCACCCGAAGGATGGTCAGCGGGGTGGACACTCAGGGTTCAGTCACCCGGGGGACAGCGGATCAGTCGCTCAGGGGGCAGAGGAACAGTCACTTGTGGGGCCGTGGGTCGGTCTCACTCGTGGCCGTCATGGCCCCCCCTCCCTCCGTCTGTCTCTTCTTCCCTCCCTCCCTTTCTCCCCCCGTCCCTCCTCACCTGGAAGCGGCGCGTGGCCTCCTCCTTCTGCTCGGGCGGGACGCGGTCGGGGTGCAGGCGCAGCGAGGCGCGGTGGTAGCCGCGGCGGATCTCCTGCGCGGACGCGCCGCGCTGCACGCCCAGCACGCCGTACAGGTCCGCGGTGCCGAACGCGGCCTCGCACTGCTGCCGCAGCGACATCGCGCCGCGCTGCCAGCGGCTCCGCACCACCCTTCCCGCCCGCTCCGCGCCCGGGCTGCTGCTCCGCGGCTGCGCCGGGCGGGAAAAAGCCGCGGGGAAGTCTTCGGGTGGCGTCCATGGCCTGCTGGAGTTGGTGGGATCGGGCTGGGATCGGGCGGGAGCGAGGCAGGAGCGGCGCGCACCCCGGCTCGTCAGGGCGTTTTGGGGCCTCTGGGACGCGCTGGAGCCGCCGGTGGGCGCGCGAGCGTGCGCTTTGGTCCCGTTACCGTCAGTAAAATAAATGAAAAGAGCTCTGCTTCCCACTTGCCGCCGGCTTTGCTGGCTTGTGGGAGTGATGAGGCCCTGACACAGAGTGCCCAGAGAAGCTGTGGCTGCCCCGGGATCCCTGGCAGCGTCCAAGGCCAGGCTGGATGAGGCTTGGAGCACCTGGGATAGTGGAAGGAGTCTGCTCATAGCAGGGGGTGGAACTAGATGGGCTTTAAGCTCCGTTCCCACCCAAACCATTCCATTATTATTTTGTGGTTCATTCGGGCCAGATGCAGAAAATATAAGTTATTACTTTACATTTCTCGTGCCTGTTGTTAAAATGTGGAATGGTTGAGTCCCAATACCACAGAAGGAACAAACCCCAACAACATTAACTCAGATTTCAGCTCCTGGTTACAGAATTCAGATGGTAACATTGTAAAACCTTAATAAAAATATCTAAACATTTAATTTAAAAATCCTGTATAAAAGCTATTTGTAAGGCATTGTTTATTTATAAGGCATTATTATGAGAAAATTTTATAAAAGCTGTTAAATACTGGGGAGCTTGGCTGGTGTTTACAGCCTGATTAAGTGCTTGCTTTGGTACAGCTCAGCGTAATAATTATAAATATATATCGAAATGTAGTATTTACATAAATTGACATATATAATAAACATTATAATAATTTATCGGTGTAAATAGTCACCTGCCGTTATTATTTCAGTCACTTCTAAGACAACTCTGTTACCCGATCTCGTCTTCTATTTCTTAACGGGTTTTTCACACTTAGTGGCAACAGCGACTGGAGCGCTAACACACCAGGATAAAGGCAACATGGACAGAGAGTATCTGCGATTTCCTGCGGACACCGGGGTTTGAAGTTCCCGGCGATTCCGGCTCGTTGTGTCCGGCTTCAGGCAGGCACCGGCAACCGGCGGAGCGCTTTGGGAGGCGCACCCGGAAGTGGCGGAGCGCTTTGAGCAGCGCACCCGGAAGTGGCGGGAGGTTCGGGTCGAGCATCTTCGTGATGGCGGCGGCACCGCTCCGCGTGTGAGTGGACGGGGCGGGACACTGGACGGGACGGGACATGGGGTGGGGGCAGGGGCTGGACCTGACCATGCCGCTCTTACCGCGCGGTGTCCCGTAGGCTGGCGTGTGGCGACGTGGAGGGGCGGCTGGATGCGATCTTCGGGCGGGTGCGCGCCATCCAGGCCAAGAGCGGCCGCTTCGATGTAAGGCTTGTGGGGCTTGTGGAGGGAGGTGGTGCCGTTCCCGCGGGGTTCCCATTCCCGTCCCGAGACGGACGAGGCCGGAGGTGGCCCGGGTGGGGTTCCTGTGTGGGAGATGTGCCGGCGGTGCTCGGGTGGGTGTTGCTGTCCCGTCCCTCCGCGGCAGCGACCCTCCTCTTTCTGCTCGGTGTGAGAAGGGGTTTGCAGCCCCTCAGCCCTCCCTGTCCAACACCAAATGATTGTGAGGAGCCGTGATCTGTGCACAGAAGGCGAGAGACCAGTTGCCTCGTCCTTTTAAACTCGTTGATGTTGCGTTTAACACAGATAAATGCAGAGGACTCTCTTCGCTTCAGCTAACGAAATGCTGCTGAAGCGGTGCAAGCAAAGCCTTTGTGCGTGTTCTGTCTGTGGTGAAATGGCAACTCCAGCTTTATCTGTTGTTTTTAGATGCTTTTGTGCGTCGGGAATTTCTTTGGCTCTACTTCCGAGGCAGAATGGGCTGAGTACCGCACAGGAGCCAAGAAAGGTAAGGAAGGAGGGTGGTGTCACCCAGGGGGCTGGCACTGCCTCACAGCCCACCTTGAAATTCAGGAGCCACGGCTGGGCACTGTGGTGTTAAAGCAGTTATACTGCAGCAGGGAAACCACACACAGGAAGGAAAGATGGTTTCTTTGGAACACCCCTGGCTTTAGGGCTGAGCAGCATTGTGGAGCTAATCTTACACAAGCAGGAGAGGGTGATGTGGGTGGAGCAGAGCTTGTTCACCACCTGCAGCTGTGGGAACACCAGGTTGGGGACTCACTCTGCAGGAAAGTTTCTTGTCCTGTTCTCAATTGCTCCCAAAGTGTGGTGGAGGGTCTGACTGGATGGAGTTTCCTGCTGTGATTTCTGGGCAATGTGGGCTGGTGCATTGGAATTAAAGCTCACTGAATGGTCGAGGTTTTCTCCCTCAGCTCCAATCCCAACCTACGTGCTTGGTGCTAACAACCAGGACACCCTGAGCTATTTCCCGGACGTCAGCGGCTGTGAGTTAGCTGAGAACATCACTTACCTGGGTAAGGCTGCAGGGGATTTGAGGTCAGGGAGCTGCCTTTGCCTGCTGGCGCTTTCATGAATGTTCTCTTACATCCCCACTTTAACACCTTCCTTTTTTGGGAGTTTTAAGTGGCATTTTTTATCCTGTGGTTCAAACTGAAGTTGAACTTGATGTTGGTACAATCTGTGTAAAATATGAAGGAAATCCCTGCTTTCTTGATTTGTTTTTTTCTTTCATTTCTCTGATACTGAACCTGCTGACCAAGTGGTTGCAAGAGCCTGTTCTTTGAGGGAATCTTATTCCCAGAGCATGCCTGTCTCTGTAGGAGAAGGTTTGAATGTGATTTTGCTTTGTGGCTGTACTGGAGTAGCAGAGGTAGCTAGCAAAGTGTAGGAAAGGAGAGGGGAAAAAAAGTTTCTTTCCAGAATTGCCACAAAGCCAAAATATAACAAACTAGAGGCATTTGGCTGTTTTTGCTGAGACTTCATATTGCTGTGGATGAGTTTTTGGGAAGCAAGGTGGCAGGGAGGAGGGAGAATACCGTGGCTTGTCTGAAGAGCTCCGTTTTGGGCAGGGTTGGCTTTGAGCTGTGGCACCAAGCAGTGCCATTGCCGCGGGCACAGAAAATGAGCTGCCTGTGAGGATGGGTGCAGTGGCAGCGAGTCAGGACTGCTGCTGCCTGTCCCAGGGGATGCCCTGCCCTGCCCTGCCCGCAGCTCAGGGCTGTGTGTGTCGCTGCAGGCCGCAGGGGTGTGTACAGCGGCTGCTCGGGGCTGCAGATCGCCTACCTGAGCGGCACTGAGGCGCAGCAGCAGCCGGCGCCCGCCCACAGCTTCAGCGCCAAGGACGTGGCCGAGCTGAAAACGTCTCTGCTGTCAACCCCGAACTTCAGGGGTGTGGATATACTGCTGACATCCCCCTGGCCCAGAGACGTGGGGACTTTCGCCAACAGTGCGGTGAGTGTTCTGTTCACGGGGTTTCACAAAGGGCTGCTCTTCTGCTTGCTCTGGCAGTTCACCCTCTCTGAGTGCCTGAGAAAGCTGGAAGTGAAAACAGGGAGAGCAGATGTCCTGGTTCTTCAGAGAAGAAGGGAGGGGGATTTGTGAGACTTCAGAGCATTTTATCTGTCCCTGCCTTTTTTTTGTGTGTTTTTTTTATTTCCTTAAATATCAGTCAGGTGGTCTGTTTTTACCTCAGTCTGGATTTTGAGGGTGCTGTTTCATTTGTGTTCAATTTTGTTGTGTTAATTAATGTTCCTCAGCAGAAGTGATTTTCAGATTATTTGAAACCTGTCTGGACATCGAGGCCACACACATAGCAAAAGAACATTTTTTGTTTTCTCTCAGTTTGTTTCTTCCAACATCCAAAAAGACATGCAATCCTCAGTTTCAAATGCATGAGGAACATTCCCTCACAGCATAATAACCAACCCTGCTGCCCTTGGAGGTTGTAGAGAAAGAATTTGTTGGGATTTTCTGGCTTAAAAAGAAAACTCAGATCTCAGAAGCTCCCTTGGGCATTCTCTGTGGTTTTTTAATATGTCATTCTATGTTTGACATCCCTTGGCCTGAATTTTCTGGGAATGTACTCGCTGGGGTGTATAGAGAATTATACGAAATCTTTCTTTGTGGATA
The DNA here is from genome assembly GCA_030060385.1 of Muscicapa striata striata. Classification (NCBI taxonomy): domain Eukaryota; kingdom Metazoa; phylum Chordata; class Aves; order Passeriformes; family Muscicapidae; genus Muscicapa; species Muscicapa striata. The sequence goes on from JAREIS010000169.1 coordinate 75,510, forward strand.
CCACTGAAGGCCCAGGCAGAAATTGCAAGGCCTTTCTCAGGCTCTGAGCTCCTTTTCTCTTTCTCATGCTGGGAAACCTTTTCCCAGGCTGAGACAGTTTCTCAGCTCTGGCCTGAGCCTTTCCCAGGGTGATAGCATTTGGGAAAAACGGAAAGGAATTATAACAAAGATAAACACCTGCTGGATATGTGGGAAAACCAGGGACAAGAGGTGTCTGTCTCTGACCAATGAACTGTCTGTATTTTGTTTTTCACGAACTATCTTATTTAAAGCCATGGCTTCCTTTAATAAACTGCTCTTTCTTGCACCAAGTAAGAGAGTGTTTGTTGCTGTGGTTCCTTCGCCACTCCATACCCCTTCACACAGCAACCTTTCTTCTCCCTGCTCTTTGAGAGGTTTAAATAAAGCTTGGTTTGTGTTTTGTAGGGAGAAATAGATACCAAGAAGTGTGGCTCCAAGTTAGTATCAGATCTCGCTGCAAGTCTCAAACCAAGGTACCATTTTGCTGCCCTGGAGAAGGCCTATTACGAAAGACTTCCTTACAGGTTTGTAAAACAATGTGAAATCTCAATTATTTTCAAGTAAGGGTTCAGTTTTTAAGGAACACAGGAGGATTGGTGTGCTGTCTGAGTATCTTCATGGCAGACAGGGGTTCTCCAACTGTCCTTTCAGTACTTTATGTGCCAGTACAACCAGGTTTTGCTTCCTTACAGGAATCACATGGTGCTACAGGAGACCCCACAGCACGTGACCAGGTTTATTGCACTTGCTGATGTTGGCAATACAAGCAAGAAAAAGGTACTGACACCTCTGAGTGTTTCTTTACTTCTCAAGTCCAATAATAGGGCAGTGAGACCAATTGGAGGATGACATCAGGCACTTAAAAGCTCGGCTGAAGTGGAAGCATCTGTCTCACTTGAGAAATAGGTATCATTTGCCTGTTATGTCAGAAGAGTAGGGCTGCACAAACCACTGAAAATAACAAACTTATGGCATGAGGTTTTCGTGTTTCTCTTCTCCCCTTAAGAAAATTACAGTAATTGGTAGTTAAGGATGCACAGGATCCAGGCCTGGTAACAAAAAAGGCCAGAAAGGAGGCCTGGAAATGGGCAGGGATCAAGGATGCACTCCATAAACTCCTGGGTGGGACACTGGCACAGGGGGTGTCCACAGGTTTTTCCATGCCATGCCTTGGCACAAACACTGATGTGCTGAGTGGTGTAGAGCAGGAGTGCAGAGCAGTTTTGGGTGTCTTGGTTCATAAAGGATCTCCTCAGAAGTGCAGCCATGGCAGGAGCTGCTTGTCCCTGAGCCCCTGTGTTTGTTGCAGTACCTCTATGCCTTCAGCATCGTGCCCATGAGCTCAATGGACCCTGCAGAGCTGGTGAAGCAGCCTCAGGATGTCACTGAAAATCCCTACCGGAAATTGAAGAAGGAGACTCCCAAGAGCAAAGCCCCACTCTCTGCAGAGGTACTGCCCTGTGCTCCTCCACCTGTGCATTGCTGGTTCACTCTGTGTGCTCACAACACTGTTTGGCTTAGCTTTGGGATGTCTCTGTCCAAAACTCTGCCATGGAGACAGGCTGGGAGAGCTGTGAGTGTTCAGCCTGGAGAAGAGAAGGCTCCAGGCAGACCTTATTGTGGCCTTTTGCTTCTTAAAGGAGGACTGTAAGAAAGATGGGGACAGAATTTTTTCCTCTTTAGGATTAAAGCCTTCTAATGTCATTTAGCTGTGTGGGATAACTCAGTCAAATGTTTTCAACCTCTGGCGAGTCTGTGTCAGATTAACATCTCTAAGAAGTAAAGCCATTCTTTTGGCACTGGTTGGCAAATGAAAATATTTGAGCAATCCCTAAAACCAGGCAATTCTGAATGTTCAGCATAAGGCTGAATAAGAGAGCATAATGATTTGGGGCAGCTCTCCCAGAAGTTTTTCCCTGACTGAAGCAGGCAAAGTCTGTTGCATTGCTAGGAGAGCAGGTCATTCTGTTCCAGGATATTCAGAAGTATTTCTTCCTGGAAAGGGTGCTCAGGCCTTGGCAGGGGCTGCCCAGGGAGGTTTGAAGTGTCCAGGGAAGGGCTGGACGTGGCACTCAGTGCTCTGGGCTGGGGACAAGGTGGGCATCAGGCACAGCTTGGACTCCATGGGCTCCAGCCTCAGAGATTCTATGGTACTGCTCCTTTTCAAAAGTGTTTCACAGCTCTTCAGGAAAAATCAAATTCTTACATATCTTGTCACTTTCTGTGATGCAGTTTTAACTGAACATCCTGTTCACTTTTCATTTCCTTAACAGGAAGAACCAGCTTGTCAGTTTTTCTTTGATTTGAACAAGCATCAGGGAAAGAAACGTCCCTCAGATGGGAAAGAGAGAGGGGACTCCCAACCTAAGCAAGCCAAGAAACCCCGTAAGTGTGAGGATGCTTTTTTCCTGAGCTCTTCCTTCGAGGCATTGCATGGATCATGTCACTCCAAGTTGTTCCTCAGGCTGTTGGACTGTAGGTGTCAGAGAGTTCTGTCACTGCCAGCTGCTGGAGGAATGCAGGAGGATGAAGGGTCCCTTGTTTCCAACGGAAGATTGGCTGCAGTAGGTGAAAGAAGGGTCAACAGTGTAGTTTCAAATCTCTTTGGGTCTGTGGTACTTGTGGTTGGGCTGATGGCATTTGCCCTCTGAACCAGACATGGCACTTCCAAAAAGCTCAGGTGTAACAGTTTGGGTGCAAATCCAGATGTTTTGGGTGTGCTGGATAGGCCAGAACTGGCAAGTGTGCCAGCATCTGCTCTTGTCTTTACCTGTGCAGCAATATTACCTCATTTTGATTTGTTTGCTTAAATTCTTTTCTTATTAGTGAGCTGCAGCTATTGACTCCTGGAACTACTAAACTCCTCTTTCATTAGGTTATGGCATTCCAGGAGAATGGCAGGGTGTGACTGCCACCACCTACTCTCTTGCTGGAATTTCCCTGGCCAGAGCTGTGTCGTTCTGATGCCTTCAGCACTTTATAAACTGGGAAGGGTGGCTGGAAACTACCAGATGGTCTATATCCTGACAAATATCCCTTTTGCTAATCCTTGTTTTCTTTCTTAACAAAGCTCAGCCCACAGGGCCCTGCTGGTTCTGCCTGGCCAGCCCAGAGGTGGAGAAGCACTTGGTTGTCAGTATTGGCACACATGTAAGTATCTGCAACATGGGCTTTGCTCAATCAGAATCATGCTAAGACATGGCAAAACAAAATACCAATCTCCAGTTTTAAACTTAACACAAACTTTATCTGCATCTGGCTCTTGGGTTTGCTCTCAGTTTCTTTGCATCTCCTCTACAAACGCATAAACTCTTAAAGTGAAACATGGTCCAGTTTTGTTCCAGCAGCAGAGCTGGGTTCCAGTGCCAGAATACTTTTTGCTGTGCCAGCCCTCTGTTACCATCTGGCAAAACTTTTCCAGCTGGAAGTGACCTAGAACCTGCTTTGGCAGCTGGATGCACCAGTGCCAGATCTCTCTGGGATGGCTGGTTACAGTTTTATTCTATAGAGATGAAAAAGAAGGTATCTCCAAGATGTACTTCGAGATGTTGACTTTGAAGCTCAGTCCGTCATTGTTTCATGCACTTTGCTTAAAGTTACTGCTCCTGTATAGCATAATCCACTTACAGGGACAGGTTTGTCCACAGGCTTAGTTTAAATTTTTAAGTGGATTTTTGTGTCAGAATAAGCAATTCCTGCCTCAGTGGGGAAGTTCACTCAGCAGCTTCCCTGCAGACAAGGTGTTTTCTGGCATTCAAAAGATACTTTTTCTTTGGTCCCTTTGGCCGTCCCTTTGGCTCTTTCTCATTCCTCTAGTGATTAATAAATTCAGTATAAAAATAAATTCAAATAAAATGGCTAATAAACAATCCCTAATAAGCAGCATAGAAGACTCTCCTGTTCCTGAGGCTGGGAGCTACTCAGAATGAGTAGTCAGAGAGTAAATTCCTATAGCACAGTGAGTAACTGGTGTGTGTTGTTTCACTCTAGTGCTACCTTGCCCTGGCCAAAGGGGGTTTGTCACCTGACCACGTCCTGATTTTGCCAATTGGGCACTATCAGTCAGTGGTGGACTTGTCTTCAGAGGTGCTGGAAGAAGTGACCAAGTACAAGGCTGCCTTAAAGGAATTTTTCAGAAGCAAGGGAAAGAGATACATCTTATTTGAAAGAAACTATAGGAGTCAGCATCTGCAGCTACAGGTATGGTTTGGGTGTCATCATGGGAAAACATAAACTTGCACTGAATATAAACTTAAAATTAATTGAAAGAGTAATTTCAGTGTTTATCATGGTGGTTGCTGTGTGTGGCAGGTCTGTAAATGTATCAGAGCTGTAGCAGAACTACCATAGAGATGAGAAAGGAGGCGGCTGTGCTGAGAACTTTCAAGCTTTGAGTTTTCAGCTCTCTGTCCAGCTCCTACAGGGAAAAAAGTCTCATAAGTTTAAGCCTGTAGAGATGGGTGCTCACCTATCTTGTGTGATGAGGTTGAGCTGTACTGAGGAGCCCACGGGCTCCAGTGATGGACTGATGGCTTTCTGCAAATGGATTGTCTCGTCTTCTTTTATGGAAATGGCCTCCCTCTCCAGGTGATTCCTGTCCCGCTGGACCTCTGTACTTCTGAAGATATCAAGGAGGCCTTTATTACACAAGCACAGGAACAGCAGATTGAACTGTTGGAAATTCCAGAGCACTCGGATATCGCACAAGTACGGGGCCACATTTCACCTCTTCACTTCCCCTCTGTCCTGCCTGAGCTGCTGTTCCCCTCTGAGGTCACTGTGGGGTGGGGTTAAGCTGTTGGAGGCAGAACCTTGTGGACTTGATTTGGGGATGTGCCAGAGGTGTTCTGCTTTGGGAGAAGTTCCCATGAACAACAAATGATTTTTCAGCTGAGAAATGTGAGCATGGCTTCTTCCTCCAAAAATGTGCTGTACTAGGCTAAGGTGACCTAGATGAGGTTAGGAATGACCTCATCATTTCTGCCTGGTTCTCATTTAATCACTCACAGCAGAATTAAACCACAAAATGTCATAGGTGATCCAAGCAGAAAGTGACCCACTGCTCCTTCCTCCCATGGAAGGTATTGTTTGAGGTCAGGCACTGACCTCAGGCAGTTTGTGGGTTATTTTTCCAAGTTTCCTCTCAGGAGAGAGGACCATGGCATGGGGACAGCTGGGAAGAGGGTCTGCCTGTCAGCTGGTAGCTCTTCTCAGAGTCAGTGTGTCTTCCCACCTTTATGCACAGGAAGGTGTTTAGGCATTGGAAGGTGCTGCCCAGGGAGGTGGTGGAGTCAGCAGCCCTGGAGGTGTTTAGGGAACAGACTGGACGTGCCATTTAGTGCCATGCTCTAGTTAACAAGGTGGCGATCGGTCCTGTGCTGGACTTGATGCTCTCGGAGGTGTTTTGCAGCCGAACTGATTCTGTGGTTCTGTGATTCCCCACGCGCAGGTGGCTCAGCCGGGGATGCCGTACTTCTACGTGGAGCTGGACACGGGGGAGAAGCTGTTCCACCGCATCCGCGGCCGCTTCCCGCTGCAGTTCGGCAGGTGCGTGCGGCCCCGCCCCGCGCCGTGACGTTGCCGTGACGGTGCTGTGACGGCGCGGTGACGTCAGGGCGCTGTCGTTGCAGGGAGGTGCTGGCGAGCGAGGCGCTGCTGGCGCAGCCGCAGCGCGCGGACTGGCGGCAGTGCGCCGCCGAGCGGCCCGAGGAGGCGGCGCAGGCCCGCGCCTTCCGCCGCGAGTTCGAGCCCTTCGACTTCTCCCTCCGGGACTGAGGCGGCGCTGCCGGCGGCGGCCCCGAGCGGGCGCGGGCGGCGCCGGGCGGTGACGCGGCAATAAAGGCGGAGTGCCGGAGCGAGCGGCTGAGCCATGGAGCGGGCCGGCCCTCCCGCGCCCGCCGCCGGCGAGCGGGCCCCCGCCGGGGCGGCGCTGCGCGGGCACCCGGCCGGCGGCTGCGGGCCCTGGGAGATGCGCGACCGCCTGGGCACCGGCGGCTTCGGCAACGTGTGCCTGTACCAGCACCAGGTGGGGCCGGGCCGGGCGGCGGGGAGGGCACGGCCGGGCCGGCGCGGCTGACGGCGCTGTGTCCCGCAGGACTCGGGCGACCGCGTGGCCATCAAGTCGTGCCGGCTGGAGCTCAGCGTCAAGAACAAGGACCGCTGGTGTCACGAGATCGACATCATGAAGAAGTGAGTGCGGGCGGGCCGGCACGGCTCGGCTCAGCTCGGCCCGGCGGCACCCGCACAGACAGGGAGAGGGGACAGCCGGGGTCTGTCCCTGGACTGGCCAAGGAGAGGGGAGTGCGGGGAGTCAGCCCCTGGAATGGCTGGGGAGACGAGACCATGTTGTGGGGACAGCTGGTGCCTTGCCTGCTGAGCCTGCTTGGGAGTGGGGACGGCCGGGGGTCAGCCCCTGGACCGCTTGTTACCTGGCATGTCCTGTGCTGATTTCTCTCATCCCTATGTCCCAGCTCATGCCTTGGCTTGGGAGCTGGGGATCCCCATGCCCCCTGTGCTATTGTGCTGCCTGGGCTGTTCACTCATCCGAAATTCCTCCGAACTTTCACCGCCCTGTGGGTTGTTTTGATGTTGTGACTTGGGAACACCCACGTGTTCCCATACCCTGCGGTACCTTTGTTTTTGATTTAGCAACCAGGGGATCCTGGAATTGCTTTTTTTTTTTTTTTTTGTTACGCTGCCGAATGTAAAGAATAAATTCTCCTTACACTTCTTTGTGAGATAGTCCATGCTCTGTGCTGCCCACCCTCCCTCTCCAGCAGGTGAGACAGTGCCAGACATCTTTGGTCTCATGGATGTGGGGGCTGCCTCTGGGTGTTGGGGTTGCACAGAACTGCTCCCGAGAGAGAGATCTTGGAGCAGGAAACCCTCTGTCCCACTGGTGGGATGCTCTGGGTTGTCCTCCCCAAGGCCTGCAGTGCCCCTGCTGTTCAGTGCTTTTCTGAGCTCCTGCTGTTGCTTTGTTACCCTCACCTGCTCCCTGTATGCCATGACATGGGGGGAGAACCACATGAAGGGAACATGAATTTGTAAGTCAAGCCTTGGCTATGCCTGATTTGGTTGCTGAAAAGAGCCACTGAGTCACAAGCATTGGTGTCCAGAGGCTTTGGAAGATGTAGAGAGAATTAATTTGCCTTCATTTCCTTCTGGATCTATCATTTATCCTCAAGAGTAGCATGTATTAGAGACAGTCAGGAAGCAGCTGTTTGAATTCAGCTGCAGAGGTTAATTTTTCCCTCTGAACGTGGCTTTCACCTGCCTGGTGCAGTTACAAAGGCGTTAAGGGCCAGGAGGAGTCTGTTCATACTTAGACACACACACAAACACACACATGTAATGACTGCCAGGACTGTGCAAGAATTCAGAACTTGAATCTGGATCCCCATCATCAGTGCCCTGTACCTTGGCTTTGAGACATGGTTTCTGCTCATCACTGGTTTGTGTATTCCCAAGGTGTGGATTTTATGCTGGTAGGTACCAGTTGACAAGTGAGCAAAGATTCCTGTGGGGAACAGAAGCTGTCCCTGGCACATAAAACATGATTGCACTGCAATCTGTTGTTTCATTCTCCCAAGAGAGTTTTCATCCAGCTCTCCGTGTGCCTAGGCTGAACCATCCCAACGTGGTCAAAGCCTGCGAAGTTCCCGAGGAGATGAACTTCCTGGTTAACGACGTTCCTCTCCTGGCCATGGAGTATTGCTCGGGGGGTGACCTCCGCAAGGTAACGCCTGCTTTGCTTCCAATAAAAACAACACTAACCCAAACAAGGTGTGTTAGTGCTGCTCCTGTAACCAGCTCTGCTCTGTGCTGCTTTTCTTTTTGGGTACACGTGTAAGGAAGTATAGGGTGGGAAAAAATCACATGTGGGAAACGAGGCTTGTGTTTTGAAACCAGAGGGCAGCCCAAGGGCAGAAACTCTTATCCTGGCAGAGTGTGTCCTTTCCTGGAGCTGCTTTAGCATTAGAGCAGCTGCTGACACCCAGCACATTTGGCTTGTTTGCTGCTGTGTCTCCATCTGTTCAGAGTCTGACTGGTTTGGAGTCATCTGTATCCAGTGTTAGCACAGGGAATGAGCCTGTTAGTGTTGGACTGGGGCCTGTGGGGATTCTGAACCTTTGCTATTCCTGCTGAACTGGGAACTGTCAATCTGCACACTGGCAACACCCAAAAATAAAGAGCCTTTTAGTAGCTCCCCAGGCAGTGTTTTTGTGACCTGATAAGAGTTTATGCTCCCTTTCCATTACAGCTGGATTCAGGAAGCAGCAACTTGTGTAGAGGTGAAGCAGCAAATCCCTGGTCAAATCAGGATTTGCTTAGGAATCACCTCATCTACATGATCAGGAAACATATTTTTTTGTAGTGTTTGTTACTGGTGTTAAACAGCCCTGGGGAATGTGAGCAGCTGGTGAATGCAGTAACCCCATCTCATTATATGATTTTGAGTTGTTAAAAACAGTCTGAGAGACTCTTGAGGTTTAAGTCACAGTAAAAGAGGGGACATACATGAAAAAGCATCTCCCAGATGCAGACACATGTCTGGTCACGTTCTCAGAGACATCTGGCTGTTGTATTGCAGTAAAAGGTTGGAGACTCCCTGAAGGTAGATTTGAGACTAGCTGAGAAATTAGCTCTACTTGCAATGCAGTGCTTGGTCACTTCATTTCTGATGAATCCTTAGGTATGGCATAGATTCTGAAACAATTTAGGAAGTAACATGCTTCATTCCACCTGCTGTTCTGTACTGCTTTGTTCCTTAAAGGAAATTTTTTTTTTTTTTTTAATTTCTGATTGTGTTCTTTAAATCTTTCTTGTTTGGCATCATTTGTGTTTCACTTCACTATTAATTTCTCCTTGTGAATTCATCGTGAGGGCTGAAGCACCTCAGTCATCTCTAAAAGTCTTGAGTGCAGTAAAAGAAATTGCTGAGGCTGCTTTTACTGACAGCTCACTAAGACAGTGCTGAGGGAGAGCCTCCCTCGCCTGCAGCCCTGTAGCCCTGCCTTTGTCTCCTACCCCTTTGCTTTCTGAATTTTTGTTTTGTTTATCTTCTTGGCCATGATTTTATTGCACAAAGTCAGCTGCCCCATTCAGCTGGAATGATCCTTGAGCTGTGCTGTTTGCTGGGTAGTTTCAACAGGGGATAGAAAATGTTGGGTTTTGCTGCTAACTGTTACAAGTGTGGGTCTGAACACCTTTTGCTTTTTTGTAGTTGTTAAACAAACCAGAAAACTGCTGTGGGCTGAAGGAAAGTCAAATCCTTTCTCTGCTTAGTGACATTGGTATGTAGTTAGTGCTTTCTTTTTGTTTGGTGTTTTGGGGGGTTTTTGGTGTTTTTTTTTTTTTTTTTAAGTGTAGTGGTATTTGCCTTTTTCAGCTGACCATGAAAAGGGAACTAAAATGAGCAGGGTATTTAAAAAAACGAGTCTCATTGGGAAGTACCTGGTATTTTGGACAATGTAGGAAGGAAGAGCTGTTTGATAAAGGGTAACGACTGGGTTTCTCTAGGAAAAAGGTTTTCCAGGAAAGCTCCTTGTTTTCTTAATTCTCTTTCAGATAACCTGTCATTGTTTGTAGGAAGAGCTAGTTTTGTCATGAGAAAGTATTTTAAAGTAGTGGCCTGGACTTCTGTCCTTTCAGTGCTCAAGAGGACTTCCAGCTGAATTCCTTTATCCATATTCTCCTTCCAGAATGTTGTTTTGTTTGTTGTTTTGTTTGGTTGGTTTTTTTTTTGTTTGTTTGTTTTTTTTTTCATTATATGTTGGTATGTCTTTGGTGTGTCTTTGCAAAGATGTGAAAATGCAGTGGAGAAGAAGCACAGATTTGGAAGCTGTTAAATGTAGAAATGAGTGGTGGCAAATTGTGGAAGGCTAGGAACTTGTCCCCCAGTATTAAGTTTTTATCAGATGTATGTTTAATCAATGTGAATTTTATTTTCTGTTAAAACAAACCCATGTCTTTCAGGGTCTGGTATCCAGTATTTGCATGAGAACAGAATTATACACAGAGATTTAAAGCCTGAAAATATTGTTCTTCAGGATGAAGGTGGGAAGGTAAGTCAGGTGGTCAGTGTGTTTCCACTGTCGTTTCTTGAAGTTGTCACATTGAACTGGAGTGAAAACTCAACTGTACATTTGCTAAAAGCTTCAACATTGTTGCTGAAGCTTTGTAATGGATTTTCTCCAGAAGTTCCATTCTGGCTTTCCTCTTGAGAATATTCTGTGTCTGTCACTGAGCAGATTTTGGTTTGTTTGGTGGTTTTTTTCCTCAGCATTTGCTCTTCTAATGAACTGTTCAAACTGTTTGCAGATTGTTCACAAAATAATAGACCTGGGATATGCAAAGGATCTGGATCAAGGAAGTTTATGCACTTCATTTGTTGGAACATTGCAATACCTGGTAAGACTTTTTCTAGTGTCACCAGCACTGGGGCAGGGCAGCTGTGGCTTGGCACTGCCAAGGGCTGAAATCTCCAAAAATGGAGATCCTGGGGACTTGTCCCAAGGGGGTCCTGTCTCAGGGAGACATACCTGGATGCAGCATTGTCTCTGCAGAAATGCAACAGTCAAAGTGTATTTTTGTGATCATTTTTAGGCTCCAGAACTCTTTGAGAACAAATCCTACTCGGTTACTGTTGATTACTGGAGCTTTGGGACAATGGTGTTTGAATGCATTGCAGGATTTAGACCTTTCCTACATAATCTACAGCCATTTGCCTGGTAAGACACTTACCCTGGAAGAAGTGCTTGGAAGTGCTAGTACTTAAAACTGTGCTGAAAGACTTTAACGTGCATGTGGAGGTTTCTGTTTGTCTTGCTGTGCCTGGAGTGTATATTTGCTTGGTTTTTAAAAGGGTGGTTCTGAAACAGAAAAAAATGGGAAACTTGTGTTTCTGCTAGAACAAGAGAAGAGGTAAATCTTTCAGAGACAGAGTTATTTGGAAGGGCTCCTGTCTTCCACTTGGGGATGTTCTGGGGGATTGAAAGTGGCATCTTTGTCCTGAAAAATGAGTTTGTTTTCTAAAACAGCTGGACACTGGCACTTTTTTGCTTTCTTTGGTTTCTCCCTTACAAAAGTAGCACTCCTCAGTATATACACAGAGGATTTGATTTTTCCAGGCATGAAAAAATCAAGAAGAAGGACCCAAAGCACATCTTTGCCTCTGAAGAGATGAACGGGGAGGTTCGCTTCAGCACCCACCTGCCACAGCCTCACAGCCTCTGCAGGTACGTGTGTCCTCATCACAGCTCTTCCTTCTTTATCCCAAGCACTGAGAGCTCCTCCTTCTTTCTCCAGAGTGTTTCAAGCTCCTGGCAAGCTGTTGCTTGCTGTTAAGGGATAGCCTGTAGCCAGTGGCTCTTGTTTGGGTACTTCGGGCACTCTGGTGCCCACTGCTTGCAAAGATGGTCAGAGCCTGTTAAATAGAGCACACAAGGAGACCAGGAAGCTGGGCTGCTTCAGCCTGGTGAAGGCCTCCCCTTTCTTACAGCCCTTCTGCTTTAGTTTGATTGTAGAACCCATGGAAAACTGGTTGCAGCTGATGCTGAATTGGGATCCACAGCAGAGGGGTGGAGGCTTAGATCCTGAGACCAGTCGTCCGAAGTGTTTCTTAATAATGGATCACATACTGAATCTGAAGGTGAGTGGGGACTATTACTGGGTTTAAAGGCCTTCTGGAAGCATCCCAGAGGACAGAGAATGTGTTCAGTGGAGCATAGCTGTAATCCTGGCATCATCCAGCTTCCAGGGTCAGGAGGAATTGTTTTTCTTGGTATCAGGAAGTTAGTGCATGTACAGCTGGTCCAGTACATACTGGAAGACAAAACATCTCCTGCAATAAAAATCTCTAGCTTTACATTTGGAGTAGAAGGATGACTCTGTATTACTGTTTGTTATCCTGGATTTAATATTTGGTAGTAGCAGTTTTCCCAGACTTCACTGTTGATGCTGTGACCTCCAGGTGTATTCATGTACTATGGTAGTAATGCCTGTAGTAGAACAGAGGTGACATTCACTTAATTTTTCCTCTTCAAATAATTACTTGAGATTTGCTGGAGCCAGACTAGCCAAGGCAAGCCTGTGTATAAAAAGGAGGATAATTTTGTCTCCATTCTTTTGATGTCATTAAGCTGCAGCAGGGCTTGTGAAGGGTGTTGGATTTTTGTTTTCTCTGACATTAAAAGTTACAGGCCCAGGCTTTGAGTTTTTTATGTGGGGCTTTATTCCTGAATTTATTATTGTGGTTATTAAAATCAAAAGACGCTCCCATTCTATCCTGTGGCTTGTGTGCCTTTGTCTTTGATATCCAAGGATTTGTAATCTACTCATCCTCTTTTTACAGATAGTACACATCCTAAACATGACCTCTGCCAAGATTGTGTCCTTCCTTTTGCATCCTGAGGAAAGCCTTCATTCCCTTCAGAATCGCATTGAGTTTGAAACTGGAATAAGCACTGGAAATCAGGAGCTGCTGTTGGAAACAGGGATTTGCCTGGACCCTCGGAAACCTGCTTCCCAGTGTGTTATTGATGGTGTGGTAAGGATTCTGTTCATGTCTTTCATGTTCTCAGGGGATTTAAAATCTTAGGGAAGATAAATTGCCAAAATCTTCTCCCGCAGGAGACAGTTTGCTCTGTAAATGTAGTAATTCTAAAGACCTTTTATTGGGTAATGTAAGCAGGTTTCTGTACTTGTACTCTGCCTAAATATTTAATTAATTGCTAGCAAAGAGTTCTGTCTTCCTGTAGGATCTATCAAAAGAAGGCAGTTGGTAAGAGAGAGTGCCCACAATAATTTGTTCATGATGTACTGGGTTAGTAGGAGCTGCTTGGGGTTTCTCTTGCTTATATTCTCTTTTCTTCCCAGAGAGGCTGGGACAGCTACATGGTCTATTTATTTGATAAAAGCAAAACTGTCTATGATGGCCCCTTTGCTTCTCGGAGTCTGTCTGACTGTGTCAACTATATTGGTGAGTGTGCTGAAGAAGTGCTGTTCTCATGCAAAATGAAATGAAATCTGCTTTATAAAACCCTCTGTGTTGTCTTGAAGGGCTCTGTCTGATTGAGAGAGAACCATTTAAGAACCTGAAGCAGCCTAAGACCTTGTCCTGATGTCAGAGCCCTGGCATCAACAGTTTGTGTTTTTAGGAAGCTGCTTCTCTGCTTTTTGCTTCCCCTACTTGTCTCCTGAGATGACAGCAGTCATTGCACTACCTAGTAGACCTCTCTGAAGGTTTATTTATCATAAATTTTTATCTGTATGAATGACCCTCTGTACCTCTGAGAAAGAAAAGTACTACCAGTGACAGGAGACGTCTGCTGGGATACTGCATGTAAAAAAGGTGCCTTGAAACATGCAGTAACTTAATTTTCTTTGTCCTGTCTCCACTGATTTTCCTCATCTTCTAGTGACACTCAGGTTTTCCTGTGTCCTGGGGTGTTTTATTCTGGTGAATCTCATTGCATGGCACCATTGTGCTGAATCCCTTGGTGCAAAGGCTTTTTACACCATGTTTATTGATACCCCAGTGTACTGACAGTTCCCATCTCTGTCAGGAAACGCACCTGCATCTTTCCCCTTAAACATCTATATCGGGAATTCTGAGAGGAAACCTATAAAAGGTTTGAAGACATTTTCAGATGAAACAGATCAGGACAGTGACCAGTATCAATGGATTAAACGGAGCAACTACATTTGTTACCTTGGGCTTTAAGAGTTTTTTGGCCAAAACCCCTCACAGGGTTTTATCTGCTCATGTCACATACCTGGGGAGCTGTGACTGAACAGCTCATGCATGCTTCAGCAGCATCACCTGGAAATTGAGCAGAACTTGGCTTCCTAGGCACCTGAAGCAGGAATTAGGTGTGTTGTCCTTTCCCAGAGTTGTCACTGCACTGTGTTTCTCCTGTGTTCAGTCCAGGACAGCAAAATCCAGCTGCCGATCCCTCAGCTGCGCAAGGTGTGGGCAGAGGCTGTTCACTATGTCATTGGGCTGAAGGAGGATTACAGCAGGCTCTTCCAGGGACAGAGAGCTGCCATGTGAGTTATCACTCATTCACAAGGATCACTGCTATGCCAGCACAGGCTCTGTTCACCTGGAATCATGCATCTCAGGGAGTTTTGGTTCCCCAAAGTTTTACAGCCCTCTCTTGTTCTGTGCCTTTACATTATAAAACGTATTTGGGCTGGGAGCTTATTCCACTCCAGGAATTGAGCTGGGTAATGCCTGACACTGATAATTACCAAAAATCACTTGAATATACTCAGTCTCACAGCATGGATGAGGTTGATGGGGACCTCTGGAAGCCCCTCAGCCCAATCCTAGCTCAAAAACTACCACATCCAGACAGCTCTCAAATATCTCCAAGGGTGGAGACTCCACAACCTCTCTGGGCAGCTTGTGCCAGTGCTCAGTCACCCCTAGAGTAACAGAATTTCCTCTTTTTTAAGTTCAGGTGGGCTTTCCAGCTCATGTGTGCTGTCCTTGTTCCATCTGTTAGGCTCAGCCTCCTTCGGTATAATGCCAACCTGATCAAAATGAAGAACAACATGGTGTCAGCATCCCAGCAGCTGAAAGCAAAGCTGGAATTCTTCCACCAGAGCATTCGCCTCGACCTGGAGAGATACAGTGACCAGATGGCTTATGGCATATGTAGGTATTGGGGAAGACTTGCCTGGGTATCTCCTGTGATGCTGTAAAGGAGCTCAGCATCTTTATGGGTGTGTTTTAGCTAGGGAAGGTGCAGGAGAAGAGTTTGGCCGGAGCAAAGGCAGAAGGATGAAAACCAGAATGGTTTTGGAGACTTCAGTGACAATGAGACAGGTGGTCATCTGTTCTCCACTGAGAACAGAAAACAGGAGCATTAATAGTACTGCTGATGTAAATATTTGCTATTTGTTCATTCAGAGTCTGATTCATTTGGAGTTCTGACTGGGCACCAAGTAGAAGGCAGAGCTGCTGCACTTGCTGGCAGTGCTAGCAAGCTGCTGTGCTTGTTATGAGGAGAAACCATTTGTCAGGATGAGAGATGGGCTGGAAAAGCACCAGCTGCAGTTCCACATCCCAGAAAGAAATAGTGTTCAGGAGAGAACAGCAAGATTTACACATAGTTTGAATATATATGGCTAAAAAATGCGACCTCAGTCAAAAATGATGACTGGGCTGAAGGGTGATAATGGAAAATGGAAAGATACTGGGAACTTGCTTTGGACAGTCTGTGTTCAGTCAAAAGTGGCAGCTGTTGAGCTTAATGGTGGAGTTTGAAGACTCAGAGTTGTTTTAGGCCAGTGATTGCAAGCAGTGAAATCCTACCAAAGGGTTTGTGTGGGAGTTAAGGTTGAGCACAGAGTTGCAGCTTTGCTGTCTCTGTGATCTCTGGGTCAGGACTCCTGCTGGGAGATTCAGCATCATGTTCTTTCTGTTCAAATTACACCAATATAGGTAAAGTTCAGGTCTTACTTTATTTTTGTATCTTAGTGTCTTTTTATAAATTAACAACTCTTTGTTTCTTAAGCTTCAGAGAAGATGCTCAAAGCCTGGAAGGAAATGGAAGAGAAAGCCTCTCAATGTGCACAGGTAAGGAATGTTAAAGAAGCTGCATTACTTCTGTGTGAGGGAGATTGTGACAGGGATTTAATGTGTCAGTGCTGTGTCCCTGCAGTGTTTCATACCCTGTCTGCTGTGGGAACAGGAATATCATTGCAGGTGCATTAAAAAAGTTTGAATGGATTTGGACAATAAAAAGCAAAAGTCACCAGACTTAGTTCTCTAAAAAGCAAAGTGGAATGCAGAGACATGTTACTTGTTGCCCAGAAGAAATGATGTTGCTATGGGTCAGGAGTCTTGCTGGCACACAGAAATTCCCATTGCTGAGGCTGAAACCCAATCACTTGCTATGCAGTGATTTCAAAATTGCAGGACTTCACTGAGGAGTACAGACATAAATCACTGGCATGCTGCAAGTAAATATGAAATTTGGTTTTAAATAAGAGTAATCTCTTTTTTGTTATCTGAGGAATGGATAAAAAGGTGGCTACTTCTAGCAGAATAATTCAAGGCTATCTCTGGCTTTTTCCAGACAACCAGGAACGTCACCCAATATTTACTTGGCAGACCATCAGAATTATGTTCTGTTTTTCCACCTGCCCTGCCCCTTCATCAGGAATGGAAAATGTTTCACTCTATATACAGGGGTATCTTGGTCTGTCTAGGAGACAGTCCAGAGGCAAGGAGAGATGATTTATGAAGAAACTGATTTTTCTCAGCCAGTGTTGGTGGTCAGAGGTTTGGTTGTAGGTGATACCAAGCACTGAGAACAAAAACCTCAATTATTCTAGCAGCATTTGGTCAGAGCTTTTTTGTCTCCTGAACTCTCCAGGCAGTCAGCCCATTATCCAAACGTGTTCTGGAGATCTTTATCTCCTTGATTCTCTCCTTCAGTCTGATCTGTGCCCACATTTCACCTCAGGCTGAAGATATTGGCTACCTGGATGAGCAGATCATGGCTCTGCACACCGAAATCGTGGAGCTGCAGAAGAGTCCATATGCAAGGCGCCAGGGGGAGGTCATGGAGAGCTTGTAAGTCCTGTGCTTCTCATTTTTACTGCATATAATTGGATTTTATGCATTTCAGTGTCTGAGAGGTTTTTCCCCTCTGTTGCTGGTTCCCTTGGTGGTTTTGAAATGCAAACCACGAGTACAGAGTAGTGTATGGTTGATTTGAGATAATTTTGCTTGTGAAAGGAAAGATCTCACCACTTGTGGGGCACTTCCCTGTCACTGAACTATGAAACCTCATCTTACAAGAGCCCAGGACTAAGATAAATCTTGGTCTCAGCTGGGGATTTCCTTTTGTGTTGGAGAGGAGTGACTTTCTTACTGTTGAGTGAGAAAACTTTGTGATCGTTGTAAAACCCTGTTACTTTCAGTATTTTAAAATCAAGGGTAAATCTCATGGGTACTTGAATATTTGGAAAGTTGATTTTTTTTTTTTAAGTATTAAAATCTGAAAGAGATAAATGGTACTTCTGATCTTGAGAAGACATAGGAAGCAGTTACTGGGCTGCTGCTGAGAGCACAAGTGGCAGTTCTAAACATTAAATATAGGAGCTCTTCAGAACAACTGACTGTTCAGGAAGGAAATGTGCCTGCTCCTGGCATGTTCTCCTCCCTCCCTCTTTGCTAAGTTCTTTTCATCCTGTGTAGTTGCAGCAGAATTGGTGCACAGGGGAGGAAGTGGTGCAAAGGAGAAGCCACCACCTGCAGTAACACCTCAAACTAATCAGGATCATACCTCCTTAAACATTATTTTTGAGCAATTCTACCACTGCAGAGCAGGGTCAGAGTTGGGAAACTGCTGCTTGTTTATGACAGACTGAGATTTAGAACAGGGAGGATTTTGTTCAAGGCTGGAAGTTTTCAGTTTGGCTGCTTTTGAAATACTTGAAAGAAGTAATGTTTATTTAATGGGAAGAAGAGAAGCACAGTTGTCTTGCTTGTGATGCAGCTCTCTCTTTCCATTTACAGAGTATCACTAAAATTCAGGCAAAAAATGCAGAACAGGGACAAGAATTTCTTAGGCAGTTGTGCAATCACAGTTTTAAAATGAAATTGGATAATTAAGGATACAGGGGAAAGAAAACACAGCTGAGCCATGTGAAAATTTGAAACTGAAAATAAGCTCCACTTGGTGTGGTTTTCTGAGAAGAAATTGCATAAAAATTGGGGAAAAAGAGAGACGGCTTTTGGGAAAGTGTTGGATTCCATCACAGAAAGATCATCCCTGTGTTCCTAAGGCCATGCTTGTGTAGCAGCTGTAGGAGAAGGTCCAGTGTCTAAGTTCAGAAAGGCATCCCTTCACTGCAATGCTTTTTTTTCTTGAGTCACCTGGCTGCTGACACCTGCCTGAATCATATTCTTCTTTTTAAAGGGAGCAGAGAGCCATAGACCTGTACAAGCAATTAAAATCACGACCTCCAGGTATGGAAGAAGATGATTTAAAGGCTGTTTCACACTTTTACCCTATGATTAATTGTTTAAACTGAAACCCAGGAAATGCTGTTAGGATTTACTAACGTGGTGGTTGCTGGCCCTTCCAGATCATGCCTACAGTGACAGCACAGACATGGTGAAGATCATTGTGCAGACAGTACAGAGCCAGGACCGAGTCCTCAAGGAGCTCTTCGGGCATCTCAGGTACTTTATGCAAACAAAAAGCCCAAACAAATCCAACTTGCAGCATTTGGAGCTTTGTAGTAGGAAAGGTTAGGGAAAACCATGGAGGTCAGAGCCCAAAAAGCTCCACCCACATTTCTCATAGTATTAATTCTGCTTCTCTGTGTCAAGTTTCCACTTAATTTTTAAAAACATGACAGCATCCAAGAGCTCACTTTAAAATGAGGCAAACTCTGCCAGTTGGTAGTTGGAATTCAAATCTTCAAGAAAAAAGGTAGTAATGTTACAGAGCCAAGAAGATACTACAGTGATTTGTACATTAATTTTTGGAATATCTTGAATCCCAAGGTGGGCTTTTTTTCTTGCTAGAATTTGCTGGGAAGTGACTTTGTGTTTGGTTTTTATT
Source organism: Muscicapa striata striata (assembly GCA_030060385.1). Lineage (NCBI taxonomy): Eukaryota > Metazoa > Chordata > Aves > Passeriformes > Muscicapidae > Muscicapa > Muscicapa striata. The sequence goes on from JAREIS010000169.1 coordinate 94,124, forward strand.
CTAGCAAGCTCTTGGGCTGCAAGCAGAAGATCATTGACCTACTCCCTGAGATTGAAGTGGCTCTAAATAACATCAAGGAAGCTGACAACTCAGTCATGCAGATGCAGGGAAAAAGACAAAGGGAGATATGGCATTTGCTGAAGATTGCTTGTGTGAGTAGCTATTGGGCTATTTGTTTGCACTTCCTTCCAGTGCACGAGCCAGGAGGCATCAAAGTAAACTCAGCAAAAAGTGCCACACCATGGTTGTTTTTTTTTTCCCTGTAGAGGGCAGTCTGAGATGGTAAAAGCAGAAGCTAAATAGGTGCTTTCCTAGTTAAAGTCCTTAAAAGAGTACTCTGCTTTTTTTTTTTGCATGAATTACAGTGCCTGAAGCCATCTCCTGGTTCCCACATCTGTGTCTGTGTTGCCAACAGTGCTCATGTGTAACCCCAAGTCTTGCCTAACATTTAAGCCTAAAGTCTTCTGAATTTCTTTCTTTTCCAGACTCAGAGCTCCTCTCGATCACTGGTCAGCTCTAGCCTGGAAGGGACAGCCTCAACTCCAGCAGCCACGTGGCTCCCCCAGAGCTCCTCAGGGAACGCAGCTCCTCACCCTCTGTCCTCTCTGGCAGCTCCTGAAGATGGGTATGAGCTGCTGGGGGAGGAGCCACTGCAGGGCTGGTTCAGTATCTCAGGGGCTTTATCCTTCCCACACAAGTTTCAGGAGTTCGTGTGTCACTGATGCTCTAAAAAAATCAGGGATTTGGTTGAACTCTCTATTCAGAATCCTCTGTGCTCTATTTCTGAGCCAGTTCCACATGCTACATGCTCTGCTAAAGGACTGTGCCACCTACCACTGGTTGAGTTGTTTACTTCTATGGCTTTTTTTTTTTTTCCCTCCCCCCAGTGCAGCACATTTTGATGGGGGCGTTTCTTTTGGTGGTTGAAATCCATCACCTTAGGGCTTTTTTTACTTCCTGCAGGGAAAATTTTGCTGACGTAATCAGGGAGAATGTGAATTACCTCGAGCTCTTCAGCAGCATTCTGCAGGAGATGAGGCAGGAGCTGAACAGCATGATGGTAAGTGCTGGTGCATCTGCCAGGACCTGGCTTTCAGGAAACACCCTGGGGACATGGAGAACTCCTTGAATAGGAAAAAATACCAGGTTGCTCCAAGCCCCATCCAGCCTGGCCTTGGACACTTCCAGGGATTCAGGGACAGCCACAGATTCTCTGGGCACCCTGTGCCAGTGTGCATGGATACATGTTTCTTCCCAGCGTCCCATCTAGCCCTGCCCTCTGGCAGTGTGAAGCCATTCCCCCGTGTCCTGGCACTCTAGGCCCATGGAAATAGTCTCTTTGCATCTTTCCTGTAGCCCCTTCAGGCACCAGAAGGCCACAGTTAGGTCACTCTGAGGCTTCTCTTCTCCAGGCTGAGCAATCCCAATTCTCTCAGCCTTTCCTCAGAGGAGAGAGGAGGCACTCATCCTTTGGCCATCAGTTTGGAAAATCCCACGATCTCTCAAACTAGAATGGACTCCAAGGGCTCAGTGAGTCCTGCTGCTTTGCTGTGCGCTGTGTTAACTCCTGGAGCATCCTTTCTAAGGGCAATTACTGATTTTTCATCAAACATCCAGTAGCCAGAGCCTGCGCTCAGTTGTTTTTTGCTACTTGCAGAGTTTCGACTGGAGCTGGCTGAAGTAGCCCCAGGAGCTGAGGTGCTGCATCACCCAAGTGCCTTCTGTGTGCTGAGCACGGGCTTGGCCGCGTTCCCTGTGGAACACAGCAGCGTTCTGTTGACATCACCGGCTGTCCCCCCAGGGAGCGACCTGGGCTCGGCCGCTGCCGTGTGTCCCATGAATGTATAGCGCGTGTATATATAATAAACTCTATGATGAGACACACACAACTGAGGCCTGCTCGCTCCCGCGCAGCTATCGCCATCACGCCGTTGCCTGGCAACGGGAGGACACCCTGCCGTGGGCGTTGGTGACGTCATCACCCCGCGCCGACGTGGTGTGCCCATGGTGCCGCGCGCCGGCGGCGTGCGCGGCGGTTGTGGGAGCGCGGCCTCGGCAGCACGTGGGGAACGGGACAGGTACGGGACAGGGATGGGGATGAAGGATAGCGAGAGACAGGGGACAGGGACTGGGATAGCTACGGGACAGGGGACAGGCGCAGGATAGGGGCCGGGATAGGGAGTGGGACAGGTACAGGGTAGGGATAGGGGCAGGGGCAGGTACAGCAGAGGGATATGGACGGGATAGGGAGGGCATGGGGATAGGGCCGGCATGGGGATAGGGCCAGGGACGGGCGGGGCCGCGGCCGGGCAGTGACGAGGGCAGGGCCCCACGGGGCCGGGCCGGGGCGGGCGCTCCCTCGGGCGCAGCCCCCAGAGCGGGGTGGGCGGTCCCGCCCTCCGCGGCCGGGCCCTGCCCTGTCCTGCCCTGCGCTGTCCCGGCCGTGTCCCCATCCCATCCCATCCCGGCCTGGCCCGTTTGTGGCGGGTGTCTCCCCGCTCTGGGGGCGGTGCCGGGGCGGTCCCGCCCGGCGCTGACGGTGTTGCTGTGGCAGGGCAGGGCCCGCGGAGCCCCCGGCGCCGGGAGGGGATGCGAGCATGGCCATGGCCCAGGCGGGGGCCGCGGCCGCGGCTGCCACGGGGCTCCTCGTCTTCCTGCTGTACTCCGCCATCCACAGGGTCGAGGAGGGACACCTGGCCGTGTACTACAGGTACGGTGCCCCCGGGAGCCCTCCCGGAGCTGGGGTTCATCCCTGGCCCCGGGGATTGCGCTATCCTGCGCTTCCCTCTGCTTTTTTACCCCTGGGTGTTGTTTCTGCTCCCTTCCACCCGTGCTGGTGAGTTCCAGACCCCCTGGCCCCCTGCAGAGCCCTTGTGTGTTTGGGTCTCTGAATCCTCAGGTGCATTTCCTGCCTCTCCTTCCTCCCTGCCCTTTTCACAAACTGGACTTCAGAGCTTAGAGGGCCGAAGCTCTGGGTCTATCCTGCTCTCTCCCATCTGTTGATCTCTCCCTGTGCCAGCAAGAGCTGTCACCTTTGTCCCAAGCTGTTACCCAGCCAGAGCTCCAGCTGTCTCCGTGCTTTGGAATGTTTTCCCTGCCCTTCCACCCAGCATCGTGGGCCCGTTTGCCTTTCACCACAAGCGTGTTGAGCAGGAGAGCCTGGGGGATTTTCCTTTGTTCTTTGGCCGAGGGGCTGTGCTGAAATCCAAACTGGCAGCATCACATCCACGGCTGGATTTTTCCATGGTTACCAACGAACTATTTAGAGAGGAGAAAGCTGTGTTCCTGCAGCTCTGTGCAGTGTTGCAATGCTGGGAGGGTTTAGCAATAGCTGCCTGCTCCAAGAGTTAATGGCTCACAGGCCTCATGCAAAGTTGCAGCAGGCAAAGATCAGGTGTACTCTGCCCTGAATTGCTGGCAAATTTAGGGCACTGATGCAATTCCCTGGGAGCCCTGGCAGTTTGAACTATCCCTGCTCTCCCTCAAAGCCAGTCCTTGCTGTTTCCCACCTTCCTGAGCCTTGCCCTGGTTTGCTCATCTCCGCAGGGGCGGCGCGTTGCTGACCAGCCCGAGCGGCCCTGGCTACCACATCATGCTCCCTTTCATCACCACCTTCAAATCCGTGCAGGTCAGTGCCCTCTCCCTCTCCTGAGTGCCAGGATTTGTCCTCTTGGAAAGCTCTCCCCACCCCTGGGACTGGCAGTGTCCCACTCAGGGAGGACAGTCCGTGTTTGTGGCTGTCTCTGTTTCCCAGGAGTGTATCTGGAGCACAGCTGCCTGTGCATCCCCCAAAAGGCGGGTGAGGAGAAGCTTTGCCTTCTGCCCACACCTGCAGGCATCACAAGGGAGGCAAAGGACACACTTTTGGCTCTCTGTTCCACTGTGGGAGTCTGGGCACAGCAGGGCTTTCCCAGAAAAGGGAGCAGTTTGTGAGCGCTGGCTGTGTTTGTGTTGCAGACCACGCTGCAGACTGATGAAGTGAAGAATGTGCCTTGTGGGACAAGGTATGGCTTCCATTTGTGTTTCTTCTAGATGCACTCTGGGGGTCCTGTGCAGTGCTGGGACACAGGAAAATAAAGGCACCTAACATGAAATTAATCCCAAATGTACACACGTCTGCCCGCCTATAACAGAACAGGAGGCACAGGAGGGAGCACTGGCTCTTGCTAGAGTTGCTGTTCAGAGGATGTTTACATTTATTGTGATGTTATTTTGAATTTTTCTCCCCTCAGTCACTCTGACTGTCTGTTGTTTGTGCTTTGCTCTGCCCTCAGACTGGTTATTTCCACTCTTGAGTCTTGTGGCTGATACAAGTGCTGACCCCAGCAGTGGGTAAACAGAAGTAAACAGGGAATGGGAATCCTCCTGATGGGAGGCAGTTCATTTCCAAATGAAATTCCTGCTGCATAATTAGGCTGATTCTTCTATCAGCACAGACTTGCTTGAGTTGTAACAAGCAGGAGGAGAGGGCTGGTTGAGTTGGGTTACAGATCCTGTTGTGTTGGTTCATCCACAAGTTAAAATGATGACTCTTTAGGGTTAAAAAAAACTGGTGATTGTTCTTATCTTTTATATTCAGGGTCCTCAACAAAATTTCTGTTTAAAAAAAAATAAATCAGTGGTGAGTGAGGTGGTGACACACATTGACCACGTTGAAATTAAAAGGTGAATGTTAGTGCCAACGTTAATAAACAGTTAATTTTGTTTGGGTTTAACCCATATTAACTTTCTTGGAGTTATTCAGCATCAGACATTGCTTGGGCTTAAATATTACCATAAAGCTCTCATGGTTTTAATTTTAGATCTCAAAGGTTTTTCAGAAGTACCTGTAAATGATGTTAGTGTTCAGTGCTGCAGCTTTCACAGAATGACAAAATTATTTAGGTTGGAAGGGACCTTAAAGCCCATCCAGTGTCACCCCCTGCCATGGGCAGGGACACTTTCCACCATCCCAGACTGCTCCAAGCCTCATCCAGCCTGGCCCTGGGGATCCAGGGGCAGCCACAGCTTCTCTGGGCACCCTGTGCCAGGGCCTGCCCAGCCTCCCAGCTAAAAATTTCTTCCATGTATCTCACCCAAATTTCCCCTCTGTCAGTCTGAACTCATTCCCCCCTTGTCCTGTCACTTCAGGGCCTTGTCCAGAGTCCTTTTCTGGTGAGGTAAACAGACTCTAGGCCAAGCCAAAGGTCAAAGTTTAACGCCAAAGCCAGCCTCAACCATTCTGTGCTTCTCTGATTTAGGAGCTGAAAATTAAGTTCCTGTTGAATTTCAGCATTGTGGGGTTCAGTTGTGCAGTGCAGGTGGTTGGGAAGGTACAGGCAGTAAAAATGGGTTTTAAACAACCAGCCAGCTGGTGAAAGCAGCTCTCAGTTAATAATTGAATACACTCCTGACCAAAGGTCCCAGTAGTCCTGTCCACTTTTCAGGTGTTACTGCAGGAGTCTTTCACTTTCCTGCATTTGGAATCCAGAGTCTGTGGCTGCTCAATGCCAAAGCTTTGCATCCACATTTCCATAGTAAAACACGAGCTTATAAATAACAAATGGAACACACCTGGAGTGTCACTGTCCCAGTTCAAACTCTGCTACCAGAATAGATCCTAAACAGTTTCAGGTTTTGTATTTACAGATTAAACCATCAGATTGTAAAGGCTGGGTTTCTCTTCCTGTTCCCTGTGTCCTTATCTATATCAGGAAGCTTCCGTGTGGGTGTCCCATCCCAAATTTTTGCCTTACCTGTCTTTTTTCTACCTGGCAGCATTAAGTGAACATTAAATAGAGATTTTAAAATCCTGAGTTGTCTGAGGGTTTCCAGGGTCTTCCTGGTACCTGTGTCCATCTCCTGTGACATTCCCTGGATGCTGTCTCCTTGTCCTGTCAGGTTAGGCAGCACTGCTGCCTAATTATGCTTAAACTTCTGCCAGGTGCAGAAGTCTATGTGCTGATCCTCCTTTTATGGATTTCTCTTTTCAACATGGATTTCTCCTTGCTCCTCTCTTCCTGCAAACTTTGGGAGTCTGAGTGGCACCTGTTTCCTCAAAGCCATTGCATGACCAGCAGGACTGATAAAATTTACTTATCCCCTACTACACCACATGAACACTTATGAATTATTCATAATAATGGAATAGCAATGGATAATATCCCTCTTACTGTCCCAGACTGGCTGAGATCCTCAGCAGGGTTGTTGTGGAAGGTGGTGGTAGTCCTCACTGGTCTGAGGTGCCATTTCAGACCCTTTCCTGCCAGGGAGGTGATATAGGGCTGTGGATGAGACCTGATAGGATCCAGGGTGTTGCAGACACTCCCTTTTTCTTTCTAACATCCCTTTAAAATTGAAATGCCAGATTTACAGCAGATAAGGTCCATCCATCACCAGTGTTTTTAGCACATAGTTGTCATGAAGCAGGTTTGGAGCAAGCATGGGCTGGCTTGGGAGGCCTTTTTCAAAAGAGCACAGACACAGGCAAGTTCAGGTTGTTTTTCTGCAGACTTGGCTTCGAGCTGCCAGAGATCAAGATCTGCAAAATAAGAAATGGAGTTTGTCATGGGGGATATGTTTGAGTTAAAACATCACAGAGGCTGAGTTTGGAAATGTGGGAGTTCCATTGCCAGGAATGAGCTGTCTCTAAACAGTTCCTGCTGAAACTTCTGGTCTGTGATATGCCTTTGTCCCAAGGACATTGTCACAAGAGTATTCAGCTGTAAAATTAGGCTCTCAAGAGACTTAGAGCTGTTGAAAGTTAAGGGTTTTTTCTTCACTGTAGAGTTTGTGCTTTTCTCTGGTGTTACAGGTACCCAGGGGTGGGGATGACTTTCTGAAAGCCACACCAGTAGGAGCAGAGGCTGTGGACAAGCCTGACCTCTGATTCCCCCTTTTCCCTGCCTGTCTGGCAGCACATCCTCTCTTGGGGAGAGGATTGCCTGCAGGCTCCCTCTGCTGAGGTGCTTGTGGTGCTCCTGGAGGGCCATGTGCCCCATCACACTGGAGCTGGGAACGTGGATTAAAGTCTGCCTTGTGCTTTGTTCCATCCTTTCTACTGGGCTTGCCAAGCTCCTGCTGGAGTCAGTGATTGTGTGAATTAAATTAAGGGGTTTTTCTATTTAACATGTGTTGCTGCCTAGAAGAGCTGAGGTGCATCTGCATTTTGTGGCAGGTGTCACCTGCTGCCCTTGCTGCCTTCCCCTCTGCTTTCCTGATAGCTGCAGCTACATTCCTGTTCAGAAACATTTTCCTTTGGCTGGTTGAGTAGGAAATCACAAAGGGAAAGGAAAGTGCTTTGGAGGCTTGTGTTTTATACAGAGGGAGGGGCTGGGATTCGCTGCCATCTCATTGCAAAATGCTCAGAATATAGTAAAAGCAGGATAAAGATGTCTTTGCTTTAAATATGTTAACTGCTAACAGCTGCAGTGGTAACTGAGGAACTCTCTTTTCCCTTGCAGTGGTGGTGTTATGATCTACATTGACCGAATAGAAGTTGTGAATAAGCTGGCCCCATATGCAGGTATTTCCCATCCTGGTTCCAGGCAGAGCTGTGACTGGCTTCACTCATCCTGTGGCAGCTCTGTCTTGGTTTGCAGGACTTCACTTTTCCATGCCAGGAAAACTTCCCTGTTTCCATTTCTTGTTACCCTTATAGTCCTGTAGCGTTGGTCCCAGGTGCTTCCAGCTCAACTCCTGAGAAAATTGCAGAGACAGAACCCGTGTAAGAGCCTCTTATCTTCTTATTTCACCAAGCCAAAGACACAGACAGCGTGTTTTGTTCAGCAGCACAGCTCAATGAAAAACTCCAGCATTGCTGAGGCACAGAAGGGTGAATTCCTGTTGTAATTCATAGAGTCATGGAGGGGTTTGGGCTGGAAGGAACCTTCAAGATCATCTAGTTCCACCCCTGCCATGGGGAGGGACACCTTCCACTGTCCCAGGCTGCTCCAAGTCCCTCCAACCTGGCCTTGGACACTTCCAGGGATCCAGGGGCACCCACAGCTGCGCTAGGCACCCTGTGCCAGGGCCTGCCCACCTGACAACCAAGAATTTCTTCCATACATCTCGCCTAAATTTCCCCTCTGTCAGTTTGAACCCATTTCCCTAGTCCTGTCAGTCCAGTTCCTGTTGCAGATTCCCTCTCCAGCTTCCCTGTAGCCCCTTCAGACCTGTGAGATCTCCACAGAGCCTTCCCTTCTCCAGGCTGAGCAGGCCCAGCTCGCCCAGCCTGGCTTCAGAGAGGAGGTGCTCAAGTTTCCTCAGCAACTTCATGGCCTCCTCTGGACCTGCTCCAGCAGTTCCAACAGTTCTAATATGGTGGGGGGAGCAGGTCAGAACTGTGCACAGGGTTCCAGGTGGGGACTCAGCAGGAGCAGAGGGAGAGAATCCCCTTGATCTGCTGGCCATGCTCCTTTTGATGTAGGATCTGGTTGGCTTAAATAGTGAGAGTGATCCCTGTTTTCACTTCACAGCAGTACCTGTTCCCATGCACGCAGGTCCTGGTGAGGCTTTGCTGTTTCACTTGTTTATGCAGATGGTAAAACAGGACCAGGCAGTATATCTTGCCATGACTGCTCCTTGAGGTTGTGTAATACCAGCAGCACCTGACAGCTGGGCAGGGCAGCTGAGGCCACCTGAGTCCTGAAAACCCCTGTCCCAGTGCTGCCCCCCTTCCCTGACATCCTGAGACGTGCCAGTGGTGACCTGTGGTGCTTCTGTCCCTTCCCCAGTGTACGACATCGTGAGGAATTACACGGCAGACTACGACAAGACCTTGATCTTCAACAAAATCCACCACGAGCTGAATCAGTTCTGCAGTGCCCATACCCTGCAGGAGGTGTACATCGAGCTGTTTGGTGAGTGGATGGCAGCTGGGTATCCCACTGGAATCTTCCTGGAATGTCTTACAAGAAGCCCCTTGGAGCACACTGCCCCTGTGCTGGAGTTGCAGTGTAGAATCCAGCTCCTTTTACATGCACAGCCACTTCCCCTGTAACTTTAGTGACTCAGGTGTCTTTGTCTTTCCCCATCTGCATGTGGGAATTTGATTTCAGTCTTTTCCCACCTATTGTGGATGCACAAAGCAGCCACTCTGCTCTTGTGTGTGCAGTGATGCCTGTGGCCTTCACTATGACAGTGGATTTGTCTCATTCTGCTTTTAATCTTCTGCTCTGTTGCTGAATTAACTTTTGTGCTTTCATTGCTCCCTTCTGGCTGTCTCTAACAAGGGAGAGCTGGAAGGTTTTTCACAGGGAGGTAGCAGTGCTTCAGGAATTCTCCTTGGTGGACCTGTGCCCCAAAGACAGACCAGGTTCTGTTCCTTCTTGAGTGGCTGAGCAGGGGGAAAATGGCCTGTGGAAGAGAAAATTTTGTCAGAATTTTAACATTAATGTACTCCAAGTCCGAGTGCTGTGAAGGGAGAGACTTACACCACAGGCTCTGAGCATTCTTTTTTGCTGAGATGCTGAAAGCCATTTGCAGTTAGTTCAGATAACATAAATTCATCAACAGCTGAAATTTTCCAGTCACTAGCACATGACTCTCCTTTTGGGAATGTTTTTCAGAGGGCATAGGAAGGGAAACAATGTACTGAATAGTCTCAGGAAGCATCTTTATCTTACACTGTAGAGTTACCTGCTCTTCAAGGCCAGCTGACTCTTTGCCACACAAGCTATGGGGAAAAATATGATAAACCAACAGGTCTCTCTTTTGTCCTCCAAATACAGATCAGATAGATGAGAACTTGAAGCTGGCCCTGCAGAAAGACCTCAATGTCATGGCACCAGGTCTCACTATCCAGGTGGGTTGTGGCCTTTCAATAATGAGGGATTTAAAAATGTGGAGAAAGGCTTTTTGCCAAAGCCAGCAGTGACAGGACAAGGGACAAGAGTTAAACTTAAAGATGAATGTTTTATGCTAAGAGTAGTGAGGCCCTGGCACAGGCTGCCCAGAGAAGCTGTGGCTGCCCTGGATCCCTGGAAGTGTCCAAGGCCAGGTCCAGAGGCTTGGAGCCTCTGCCCTTGGTGGGAGTGTGGGTTGGAGTGCATGGCAGGAAACAGAAATGTGACACCTTTTAGGAGATTGGCCATACTCAGCTGTGTTACACAGGAGGATTAGGCACCACTGTCCACAGCACTGCAGCTGGTTTTGCAGAGATGTCTTGGTTATTCAGATTGCATCAAAATGTTTCATTCAAAGTGTGCTCCCTTTTTTCTTCTTTCACAGGCTGTGCGTGTTACAAAACCCAAAATTCCAGAGGCCATCCGAAGAAACTTTGAGCTCATGTGAGTAGCTGGACATAAAATGGCATTAATTATTTTTGAGGGTCCTGCACAGGCACAGTGCTGTTGGAAAGCTCTTCCCTGCTGCTCAGGGAGTGAGAGGTGAGCTCTAAGCAGTGTGTGCTTGGCCAGGTGCACTTGTGTCTTCTGTTTTCCATTTCCATACTGAAATCAGGGCTCAGGGATCTTGATGTCCTGCCCGTAAGCTCCTCTCCAGGATCTCTGGGATGCCTTTGGGCCGAAGGAGATGATGTTGGATCTCACTTCACCTTTGGTTGAGCAAGCCCAGCTCCCAGCCCGCATTGCCCTCCTCCTCATCCTGAGCACCTCAGACTGGACTTGCATCCAGATGTGGGCTCACCAGTGCCAGATGGAGAGGGGGATGATCCCTTCCTTTGGCTTGTGTACATGCTCATACAGCTGCAGACAGAGCCAGTCCCCACAGCTGGGAGCAGGGAGCAGGGAGCTGGCTGGCCCCTTGTCCTCATGGCCTCTCCTGGGATGCAGAGCTGCTCCTCATTGCCTTTCCCCAGGATAATGCTTCTCCCCTTGCAGGGAGGCTGAGAAGACCAAGCTGCTGATTGCAGCCCAGAGGCAGAAGGTGGTGGAGAAGGAGGCGGAGACAGACCGGAAGAAAGCGCTCATTGGTAATGTCACCAGCACAGGCTGAGCCTCCATTCCTGCCTTCCCTGCTGAGCTGGGACAGGATCTTGTCTTCCATCACTGACATCTCCTTGAGGGAGGCGCAGCCAGGCTGCACAAGCAGTTGTTTTGAACATCTGAGTGAAAATCCCACAGCAGCAGAGCAGGCAGCACCTCTGTCCTGCTGCAGGGACGGAGGAAATCAGTTGTGGAAAAACTGCTTGGGCTTCGAGCTCCATGTCCCTGTCCCAGAGGGATCACACTTGTAAATAGGATGTCAGCTCTGCTGACATCAGCACTGTGTTTTCTGCCTGTTACTCTGCTGCTTGGAGTACAGAGTGACGCTGAGTGGGAAGGGAGGGAGCAGGGAACCAGCTCCTGGTGTGGCAGACTGCAGCCAGGTGCTGGGGTCAGGGTGCTGTTGCTCAAGTCCTGAGAGGCAAATTTCCCATCTGAGCCTGTTGTGATTGCAGAGGCAGAGAAGGCTGCACAGGTGGCCAGGATTCACTACCAACAGAAGATCATGGAGAAGGAAACAGAGAAGCGGATTTCTGAGATTGAAGGTAACCACACTACTGGGGCTGGGTGGTGGCAGGTGGAGGAACCTCAGACCTGCAGAAGTCATCGAGGGTGCTTCAGGAGTGCAAGGTTGTGCACTGGGATAGTTCCTGCACTGTGCATGGAGCTCTCCAGGAAGCTGCAGGGCAGGTGCAGGGCCAGGCATGGGCACTCCTAGGTCAGCTGCTCCCCATGGGATGAGGGCTTAGGTGCTCAGTGTGATGGGGCTGAGTCACTTTCTAATGCTTTCTTTCCTGTCCCTCCTCTGCTGCATGTTAGATGCTGCATTCCTGGCAAGGGAGAAGGCAAAAGCTGATGCAGAGTACTACACTGCTCGGAAGCTGGCTGACTCCAACAAGGTGAGCCCTGGGAAGCTGGTCACTCACTCTTCCTTTGCACAGGAGATGAGTTCTGGTGGGCAGCACTGGAAAAACACAGCCCACACCCCAGGAGGCGGCTGCCTGGCATGAAACCTAACACTGCAGGGCCCAGAAAGTTGTCTCTTAGAGTCTCTGGTTTCTGTTTCCTGTAGCTGAAGCTGACCCCTGAGTATCTGGAGCTGATGAAGTACCAGGCCATAGCTGCCAACAGCAAGCTGTACTTCGGCGACCGCATCCCCGGCGTGTTCCTGGATTCCTGTGCCTTCCAGCAGGCCAGCCTGAGGACTGCCCACGAGACCAGCCTTCCTGCACAGGAATCCCCAGAGACCTCTGCAGAAAGCCCCCTCAGAGGGGAGGAGAGCACTGGCTGAGGGAGGCAGAAGGGAACCCGTTGTAGCTCAGCAGCGAGCCCGGCTGTGACCGGGGACGAGACCCTGTGCCCGCGGGGCGGATGCAGCACATGCCTGGACATCTTGTTTATAGGTGGCATTTGGGTTGATTTTCTTCTGGCAACAGATTGCAAGGGCTCTGCCTCTTCTGTTTCTCCCCCTGTTAAATTGGTGCTTCCAAAGGAGGGATAATCCTGTACTAACATACCTATACTGGAATATTAAATGACAGACAGCAGGAAAGCCTCCTGGGATAGGTGCAGTAATTTAGCAGGCATTATTCTACAGGAAGGAGATGTGGCTTTGAGTGCTGTGTTGCTGCACAGTGGTCATTGCTCAGCACTCTTGGCTGAGGTTGACTGAAGAGGAGGTTCCCCTCCTGCTGCTGAAGCTTTGCTTGGTGAAGGTTTCTGCTGACGCTGTCTCGCTCTCCTCAAGGACTCCAGTGGAGTGGACTCTCCTTGGCCAGCGTGTTCCTGCTCAGGGCAAGGAGTGGTTTGCTGTGGAATAGGTTATTGGAGTAGGATCTGCACAGCCATAATATTCCTGTAGACAGCAGCACTAGGTAACGACCTGGAGGAAGCAACCTCTGAAGGGATTCTGCAACCCCCTCTCCAAGCAAGAGGCTCACACTCGCTGCCTGGGACTGGCTGTGGTGTTCCCTCTGGGTGGCTGAGTCTCATTGCCTCCTAAACCAGATTTCAGGAGCACCTCGGAGCAGCTGGTTGGGAACAGAGCCTGGCAAGCCTTTGCTCAGATTCCAGCCTCCATGTAAGTCATTCACCAGGGAAAGGGAGGTGAATTTCCACTGCTCTGCCATGCTGGCAAAGTGAAGGGGAAGAGAAGAGTGAAAGGACCCTGCTGTTCAGCAAGTCAGATGTTTGACACTTCAGCTGCAAAGTAGGTGAGGCATTGCTGCTCCTCCATGCAAAATCCCCTGCTCCAGGAGGTGGGATGTCTGTGCTTTGTGTGTCCTTGAAGAGCCATGGCAAGGAGTGTGTCCGTGGTCCTCTCATCCCTGGCTAGGCTTGCTGGCAGCTGGATCTTCTGTCCTGATTTGAGTCGTGATATATCTGACTCTGCTCCTGGTGTGCCATGGCAGGGTGAGGGAGAGGTGCTTGGGGAGGGGGAAATCTGGGACAGCCTGCTTTCTGCTTTTCCTCATTCCTTCCTTCCCTCTGCTTGTGAGGTTGAGCTCGCTTTTAGGACCTGCTCCTCGTCGTGCTCCGTGAGGATCTGGGGTGCAACAGCTGGGGAAGCAGCTGGCAAGAGCTGGAATGCTGTTCTCCAGCTGGGAGCACCCCAGCACTGCCTGCTGCATGTTCAGAGACATGCTCTGCTCTCCCTGTGCATCCTTCCTGCTGTCCTGTCTCCTCGGAGCAGCCATGCCACCCTTGAGGGGGCTGGGGGGGTGACACTCCAGGCACTGGAGCTGTTGAGATCTTTTGTCCCTGGCTGTGTCTGCAGCCTCATGGCAAGGGGAGGGATGTGTTCAGCTTCTGCCATTGAGAAACACTGAACCCAAACCAGCTTTACCTGTGCTGGTGATGTCCCCAGGAGTGTCTGGCCTCGGGCTTTTTTTGTCCCCACCCCGTGTGTGTGTGGGCTGGGCTTCAGGGATGGCAGTGTCTCTCCACAGGGAAGTTCAGTAGCACACGGTGCCTCTTGCTGTCTGCTCCTGCCCTGGCTGCCTCTCTTCTGGCTCTGGGGCAGGGCAGGGTTGTGTTGGTCCTGCCCCTTCTGCAGGGTGTTAGAACTGTGGGACTTTGCAGCAGTTTTGGGTGGTCTTTCTTGTCCTCTGTCTGCCTGCACACTCCCAAGGCTCAGCTGACGCTCTGCTCCAGGATCCCAGCTCATCTCCTGACCCAGCCATGGCAAGAGCCAGGGACCAGGGCAGAGAGGGGGTGGCAGTGTGTTTCATAGTGTTTGAAATGTCTCCTGGAAATGCTGCTTGGCTTGCAGAGTCCCCTTTTTTTCTGTGGGATGGGCTTTGAGGAAGCAGTGTGGTCTCATCTCTGCCCTGCCACCTCCTTGGTGTTGCAGCAGGCCCTTGGCACAGATGTGGCCACCTCTCACTCCAGTGACACCTGCTCTGATGGGATTTTGGGATGAGGGCAGGCCTTATAGGCTGGAGGGAATGCTGGCAGGGATGTATTCTTCACTATTTTCTTTGTGTGTTGCTGGGGTTGGACACACTGGGCATCAGGAATGGCTGGACTGAGTAGGTTCTGTCAGCCTGGAAGTGACAAGGGCACGAGGGGAGCTACTGGGGCAGTAGCCAGGCAGTTCACACCTCTCCTGCAGTGATCGGAGCACCATGTCCATGTGAGGAGCAGGAATGCCTTCCAGGCCAGTGCAGGCAGAGCTGATTCCCCTTGCATCCAAGCCCTGCCGTGCCTCCCTGTGCCATCAGGGTGGGTGCATGGCTTTGCCTTAGGTGGCTGTCACTGGCTCAGTGTCCCTCTGTGTGCATCAGCCACCTCCCTGTGTGGTCTGAGGGACCCCAGGGGATGCTCCCCAGTGCCAGGACCTGCAGCAGCATGTGTGATGCCCAGTGCCTTCTGCAGCAGCCTCCTCCACCCCTCCCTGCCTCCCCAGCCCCTTGCAGCAGCCCCAGTGTGTGCAGGAGGGGCTGGCCACAGCTTTGGCAACCTGGTGTGGGCTGTGCTGTCCTCTGAGCCCCAGCTGTGAGCAGGGACATGGCTGCAGCCAGGATTTTGGGATTGAACTGGCTTTTCTCTCTGCTCCCACGGCCTGTGTGAGCCTGTGACTAAAGGGGTCTGCCCCTGGATGCACATCTCCCTAAGGAAACACGATACATGGTCAGGTTTACATTCACACTGTTCAGTTCTTTTGATAAAGCAGAATAAAATTATTTTGTTACCATTTTTTTGGGATGGTTTTATATGTCCTAGGGCTGGTGGCACATGAAGTGGAGGACCTCTTTGCCTCTTCCCCTGCAGCAGCACTGCATATCCTCAGCTGCAGTGACTGCCACTCTGGGAGCCTGTGCTCAAAGCAGGCCAGAGCCAGGATGGTGCTGAGCATGAGGGGACTCCCTGCAGCATCCTGGGGCAGCCTGGCTCTGTGTGGCTGGCAAAATGTGCTGCAATTTGGCCCTGGTGGCTCTGGCACTGGATTGGGGAGTTCATCTCCAACCCTTTTCCCCCTGATCCCTGCACAGCTCCCTGCCTGCTGCCACCCCGCTGTCCCCTCCTGCCCAGACACACCCCATGACACCTTTACTTTCAGTCTTTATTGGTAAAAAAGCCTAGAACCTAAATTATATCAAAAAATGGGAGGCCTGGTTTTACAGCAGGTGGCTCAAAATGGTCACGTAAGGGTTATAAATAAATGGCTGCAGTAAAAAGGCTCCCAGGGAATTCCCTTTTGAACAGTAACTCAAGGAATAACTCCAGAGATAAAAGCCCCGTGGGGAGGCCAAGTCCAGCTTGGACCTGCCACCGCCCCTGGTGACATCCCCCTGTGTGATGTCCCCAGGCAGAGCACGGTCCCCACGGAGCAGGACACATTCAGGACGTCGGGAGGGAAGGCAGCAGCTCCCCAGGGCAGCGCTCCAAACCGGAGCTGGCACTGTCCCCGCTCCTGGTTTCCTCGGGAAGCCCCGGCTGGCGGCTCCCCCCGGGACAACCGTGAGGCTGCCGAGTCCATTAAGGCACAACTCGAGGGTCTGTAAACACTGGTGCCCACCCCGGGCAGGGTCCGAGGGTCCGGCCAGCGATTCAAGTAAGGGTGGGAGGGGGGCGGTGGCTGTGCCCACCCAGCTGTGCCGCCCGCGGTGGCGGATGGAGCATCCTTGGTCACCTCCGGGCCGGGGGCGGCTTCAGGGCCACCTTTGGCGGGGGACAGCGCTGGAAGGGGGTCGGTGGCAGGGCCGGCCCCTCGCCGCCGCCCGGCACTTTGCTCTTCAGCGCTGGGAGAGGTTTGCTGGGCGGCTTCGGCTTCACCTGGCGGGGGGAGAGACGCGACTGCCTCAGCTGGGCACCAGGAGGGTCCCGGAGCGGGGCAGGGAGCGGAGGAAGGGCCCCCCAGGCTGGGCTGTGCCCCGCACGGGGGCTGGGGCCATCGGAGGGCTGGTTACCTGCGGGGGCCATCCCGGAGGGGCCCGCGGTGGCCCCGGCGGGCCGGGCGGCTGCAGGGCCAGCACGGGGCTGTGGGCGCGGGCCGGGCGCGGCGCCGCCGTGCTGCTGACCAGGCTGGGCTGCCCGATGTCCCGGCCCGACAGCGGCCGGCGGCCCGGCCGCGCCCGGCCCTCCTGGAACAGCGGGTTGGCGAGCCCGGAGGGAGTCCCGGCGGAGCTGCTGTGGGACACAGCGACCGTGAGGGGCTGGCCCGGGCATCCCTGGAGCTCAGCCCCGAGCAGCGGAGACGGGAATTACCCTTTGTGCGAGCGCCGCGCCGTCCTGGCTCTGAGGAGCACCACGCCGCTGCCCAGCCCGAGCCCGGCCAGCGCCAGCACGGCCAGCACGGCCGCCAGCACCGCGCTGTCACCCCCTGTGCGGACAGACCCGGGCGCTTGGGGACGGAGCGGCACCTCCCAGCGGTGCCAGCCCCTGCCGGGCTCCCTCCCCGGGACACCCGAGGGGCTCAGGGGGCCGTACCTGTGGCTATCCCTGAGATCTCCTGCTCGCAGTAGGGCGCTGCCCAGCCCGGGTCGCAGTGGCATTCCCGCCTGTGGTTGCACACCTGGGAGGAGAGAACAGAGTCAGGGCGGTGGCCGGGGGCTCGCAGCAGCTCCGCGGGGGCGATCCCAGCGCCTACCCCGTGGTTGTTGCACTTGGCCGAGCAGTTCTTGTCGCCGTACACCTGGAGGTTCTGGCAGCGCCCGGCGTAGCAGACCTGGGGGCAGACAGCGGGGCTCTGAGGCTGCCCGGGGCCGGTCCTCACCTTCCCCGGCCCTGCCCGGCCCGGCCCGGCCCGGCACGGCTCTCACCATCTCCTCGCCGCACTTGGCCCCGGTGGGCACCAGCCGCAGCTCGGCCGCCTCGCCGGCGTCGCTGCCCGCGATCACCGCCTTGCACTTGAAGCGGCCGAAGTTGTACCCAAAGGAATAGTAGCCGCTGCCGAGGATGGGCTGGGTGTTGTCGCTCAGGCACAGCAGCGTGCCGCACTTGACATCCCTGCGGGACACGGAGCCGTGAGCGCCGGGCTGGGCTGGGCTGGGCTGGGGCACCCCCGCACCCCCCGCGCTCACTTGGGGCTGCAGGGCTGCTTGCCGTACTCGGTGAGGCAGTGCAGGTGGACGTGCTGCTGGCTGTTGTGCTTGAAGCAGACGTCGGGAGCCACCTGCGCCTCTGTGGGACACACGGGAAGGGTCACAGGGAGCCGGAGCCCGCTTTAGGACCGGGCTGCGGGAGGGGAGCGCAGCCGGGCGATGCGCTCCGGGCACAGGAGGATGGGCAGGGAGGGGCCCCACCTGCGCCCCAGAGCGCCCGGCACTGCTCGCCGTGCGAAGGGCAGGCCCCGTTGTAGCAGTAGCCCTTGCCGTGCTGGCAGGAGATGCCGTTCTCCTGGAACACGTCCTCCGGGCACTCGGCGCTGAGCCCGCTGCAGTGCTCGGCAAGGTCGCAGTCGTTCTTGCTGGCCCGGCAGAGGGCACCTGCAGGCTTCACCTGCACGGAGAACAGGGATGCCAGCGCTGCCTGGATGCTCTCACCTCTCCGGGCACCACAGCACAGCAGCGCCCTGCTCTGGGAAACGTCTCCCTGCGCCCCGTGGATCCGGACACGGACACTCTGCTACTGACTGAGCTACTGCACAGAACAGAGACCCCTCCAGGGCTCGGACCAGCTCTTCCCCTGCTTAAGAAGCTGCCGAGCTGCTCGCCTGTGGCGGGCAGTACCTTGCAGTCCTGGCAGCATTCCCCTCGGGCACACTCGGCTCCCTCTCTCAGCTGGCACGTGGTGGCGTTGCAGCAGCGGTCCGAGCACTCCTGCGGGACAGGGATGGACTGAAACCCTCCTGGAAGCCCCCAGAGGACCCTTTCCTTCCTTCCTGAGGGGACCAGGTTGCCACATCACCAGATGCCCATAGCAGTGTAGCTGCCATGGGCTGAACCACGGGCCAAAACCACAACAACATCCCAGGTGGGAACCATTCCTGCTACCTCTTTATCCCCATTACCAACACAAAACAAAGGACCAGAAAGGATTTTTTCAGAAGATGGAGCCTGAGCTGTACCCCTTTGCAGGAAGAAGAAAAAGTGAGGATTTCTGTGCTCCCTGGACCAAGGGCACATTCCTCATAGGGCTGTGACCAGGGATTTATCCCAGAGGCATTGCCTGTATGTCTTAATTCCACACCACACCCGTGATGTGCTAGTAGGGAGGAGGAAGAGCTCTTGAAAGAACAACATGCCCCAATGTCCCCTTCTGGGTCACCTCTTTGAGGGACATGGGGGATGTCCATCTTTCCTAGGCTAAAACTACACAAAGGGAGGCACATGGAACATCCTCCGCCAGCTATTTTTTGGCATCAGGAGCACAGGGGCAGATGTGCTGGGCAGATCTCAGGTCCCTGCTGCCCACCCTCCTCCCCAGCCCTTGGGAGAGCGCCCCTACCTCTGGCGTGCCGCAGTCGCACTGCTCTCCCCGCTCCACGAACTGGTTCCCGCACACCGGGCCCCCGTACAGCTCGTCCGCCCGCGGCGCGTTCAGCAGGCAGCTGGTCCGGGGGTCCCCCAGGAACTGCCACATGGCCTGCTCGCTGCACTGGCTGAAGAGCTTGGGGTAAACCAGCCTGGAGGGGCACAGAACCGGGAGGTTGTGAGCAGAGACCCGGGGGGAAGCTGGAGGTGGGGTGGGGTGTCCATCCACACCTGACCATCTCACCGGTTTCACCCTGTCAGAGGACACCTCTATATATTTGCTGCTCAGGGATGTCAGACAGGGATTTCCCCGGCTCCTCCACTCACCCAACGCTCCCTGCCATGACACAGCCCCCGTCAGCTTTGGGGACGGGGCAGCGGCAGCCGGCGACGTCCTCGTCGTGGGACATGCCCAGGTTGTGCCCCATCTCGTGAGCCAGGGTGGACGCGGCGCCGATGGGGTTCGTGCTGTGATCCTGGGGGAAAAACCCTTGTGGTGCCTCCACGGGGCTGCTGGGGCCCTGCAAGGTGCCTCCCCACACTGCCATGCTCAGGTGAGGGAAGGCACAAGCTGGATGTGGTCCTGTGGCCTCTCTAAATGCCCAGAGTGGTCTTGGGGCTGGCAGTGAGCTTAGACAAGGTGGCTGCCCCCAAAATGATGCTTTGTGGTGGGTCTGCGAGGCCACAGGTCCCTCAGCCAACCTTCCTGCTCTTGGGGAGGGATGAGGGAGCACAGCCAGCCCCAGCCTCCTGACAGCCTCCTAAAATCCCAGCTCCTGTGTCCATGGAGCTTCTCTGGGAGGTGCCACAGGTACCCAGCTGGGTGCCACAGCCCCAGCACCTCTCTGGGGGTCAGACACTTAGGGGGCAGCGATGCCAGGGGCCAAATCCAGCCTGCAGAGGGGGAAGGCAGGGGGAGAGAGTGGCTCTGGAAGGTGCAGTGCAGGGAGGGCAGGGCACAGCACCCACCTGGTTGACGCCGCCCGAGTCCCTGGTGCACATCACCAGCTTCTTGGCCAGCCCCACGGTGTTGCCGTGGAAGTCCACGCCCCTGTGGGATGGAGATGCCACCATGGCCACGTGCCCTGTGTTGGTGGCAGGGCTGGGAGGGTGCGAGGTGGTGGCCCCTGCCCTTACGTGATCAGCTGGGCGTTGTCGTGGGGCTTTCTCCGCAGCAGCTCCGACTCCCGCCAGTGCAGGAAGTTGTCCAGCGTCACCTCGGGGTTGGGACTGATGGTGATTTTGTCCCTGTGGTTCCACACCTCCAGGCCAATCAGGGCCACCCGCAGGCGAAGGGGCTGGTAGAGCTGGGGCGGGGCACAGCCCAAAGAGAGCCTGGATTAGAGGGGAGGTCCCACCTGCCCCGGGGAGCTGCAGCCGAGCCCAGGGAGCTCTGTCACCCTCAATAAATTACACAAGCTGCGGTGACCATGTAGGCAGGATTTTCCCCCAAACCTCTGGGCTCTCTCTTGGCTGGGGAAGGCTGGGATGCTGCTCCCACTGCTAACCAACAACTGAGGCTGAAGCAAAGCCATCAGAAAACCCACCATGGTCCAGGGCATCCCTCCCTTTGTTAGCAGCCACTCCAGCATGGGAGGGACATGCTCCCAGGGGACACAGGACAAAATTTCCCTTTCCTTTTGCGCAGAGCTGAGCCACTTGTCATGTCCACACTGCACATGATGTTGGCCAAGGGATGTGATCACCCTGCAGCAGCTGAGATTGGGCCTGAGATTGGCTCCAGCTCCACCACCCCACCTGTGCCAACCTGCCCACCACCTCCTCTGTGCCCACACCAGGGCTGGAGAGGGGTCCAGAGCCCTGGGCTCACCTTGTCCACGTGGTTCACGATTTCCTTCATGCGGTTCTGCACGGTGCGGAGGTCCTTGTGCTTCCTGAACTATGGGAAGGACACAGAGAGATTTCCAGGTTGGCTTTGAGCTCTTCAGTGCAGGACAAACCCACAGGCACCAGCACTCCCCATTTACCTCCTGGTTGTCTGCCACCAGGACCAGCTCCACGTACCGGGGACCTTTTTGTATCGGACCTGATTTCTGAAAGGAAAGAGGAAAGTGGGGTTCAGCTTGCAGCTTGCCAAGCCAGGCAGCTGAGCCTCCCGTGGGATGTGTCAGATCCTGGAGGACCTCCCAAGGTTAGCAGGTTCCCTAGCTCAGCTCTGGGATGTTGTTTTGCTGGGTTTCAGGCTTCTTCCATATTACATGCTGGAAAACCCGAGCCTGCTGTTAGGATAATGTACCAGGCTCTGCGGGCATCACAGATCCTCCCGTGGGGTGGGAGGATGCTCCTGCTAACAGGACAGGATCCCAGGGCCTGTTCCCACCAGAAGCCACCTGTGTTGGGGCACGGAACACCCCCATCCTCCCCGGGACTCCACAGGGCTCAGGAAGGAGGAGCAGTGCAATCCCTACCCAGCGGTAGAGCTTCATGGCTGCGGGGATTTTGGGCTCGCGGTCGTACTCCAGGGTGTCCCCGGGTTCCCGGCAGGTGCCGCGTTTGCCCCGCAGGTGAGCTGCTCGGTACACGGCGTGCCGGCCGGCCACTGCCCCCTCCAGCGGCTCCAGCAGGAAGGTGGTGTCATTCACCCGGAAAAACCCGCTGGAGAGGGAGAGAGAGAGGGCAGGCGTCAGGCAGGGGACATGGACAGACCCTACACACACCTCTGTAAGTGCCTGTGGTGTGTGCCCCATCCCTAGAAGCATTCAAGGCCAGGTTGGAGCAACCAGGGCTGGTGGAAGGTGTCCCTGCCCATGGCATGGGGTGAGACTTAATGAGCTTTAAGGTCCCTTCCATCCCAAACAATTCTGGGATTCTGTGTAAATACGGCTGCCACACTGGCTGCTGGGCTGGGAGGGGACAAGCACGGCGCAGGGACCATCGGTCCTTTGGGCAGCAGGAATGTCCTGGGGCTCAGTAGGGATCCATTAAAATGGATCCGGTGAGGGCACCCCTGCCCCGAGCTCCGGTGGTGTCAGGGCTCCACTCACCGCATTGCCGTGAGTCAGCCCCAAAAGTGCCGTGCGCCTTTCCTGCCGGGCACCCAGCCGGGGTCAGCACCTCCAGCAGGAAGAGGGACGGCGTCTCCCTTTCCGCAGGGGAAAGCTGAGCTCTCACTCCATCAGTGAGTTCAGCTGAGCTCTCACTCCATCAGCTCCATCCGGAGCTGGGTCACACCGGGGCTCAGTCACTCTCGGTCACCGCGGTTTGGTCACTCTCGGTCACACCGGGGCTCTGTCCCCCCGGCTCACAGCGGCGTGTACCGGGCTGGGCGCTGTCCCCAGCCAGAGCAGGGCTCCAGGGAGCCGGGCCCTACCTGAGCCCGCCGCAGGTGCTGATGCTCGCTGCCGAGCCCGGCTGTCCCCGCACACGGCCCTGGTAGAAGCAGTGATCCTGCCGAGAGAGAACAGAGGTGTGGGGGCTGCCCACGGGGCTGGGAAGGCTGCTCCCCCCGGGCCAGCCCCTACCTGGGTGTCCGGCTTCTCGGTGATCTCGGAGCCGTCGGCAGAGTAGTGAGTCTCGGTGTAGTTCTGCCCCAGCAGCGCCCTGCGGGGTGGGGAGGGGCGTCAGCACCGACCCCCTTTGGGGCAGAGCATGTGGGGACTGTGACCCCCCAGCTGGGCTTGGAATAAAGTGCTCTGGGCTGGGGTTTAGGCCACCAGTGCAGTGACACCTTGGAGAAGGGGTACTCAGGGCAAGGGTGGGGTGCAAACCCCCCTCAGGCCACCCCACCTGCCCTCACCTGTTCTTCTCCAGCCACAGGAGGTATTCCCTGCCCTCGGCATGGACGCTGTAGAGGATGTGGTCTGGGTAGGTGCTCTGCAGGAAGGAGAGGTGCCATCAGAAACCCACTATCAGCAGGAGCCAGAGCTGCACCAGAGGGGCCCCTGCCCTGCCCAGAAAGGGAACAGGGGCTGTGTGTGCCCTGCTGAGGGATCAGGAGCCTGGCTGCTCACCCTGGAGGCAGCCAGCAAAGACACAGGAAATCAGAAGAGAAGGAAGAAAGCATGTGGGCAATAACACAAATCCCCGGCACATCCTGAGATGAAGAACAGGTCACCCGCAAGGAGCCGAGTCAGCAAAGCCTGATTTCCCGTGTCTGACACATGGCTGCAGATGGCCGTGCCAGGGACTCAGGTTTCCTACTCATCAGTCACAGAGCTCCTTTTTTGGGGTCTGAGTTCAGCACTTACTCACCAGCTGAACCACAAAGATCCCGGTGGCTCTTATCAGCAGAGGCTTCTTCCTCTCTGACTGATCAAGCACGCCACATCACGTTTAGGGAGCAGCCTTCCCTTGGCTCTCCTCGGCCTCTCAGAGCAAATTTTGGTAGCACTGTGTCCCAGATCCCCTTTGCCCGTGGGAGGGAGCCAGGGTGGCTGAACCCTGAACCCTCAGGATGGAGATGTTCCCACAGGAAAAGCATTTCCCTCTGGGCTATCCTGTGATCTCATCCCACTGGGGTCACTGGGAAAGAGTCCTGGTCCCTTGTCAGGCTGTGTCCTTGCCAGGAGGGATCTGAGACCTCTCCTGAGGGCACATCCTCAGCCCTTGCACAGTCCAGGTGTGGAGAGAGCTGAGCCCAAGGCAAAGCGAACCTTTCCCATGGGGCCAGCATTCCTCAGGGATGAGGTGTGCTGCCTCTCCCGGGGAGGATGACAGCAAGGGCTGTCATACCGTGGCTCAGCATTCCCAAGTGGATGATCTGCACCCTGGAAGGAGCAGAAAGCCCTGCTGACTCAGTGCCAGCAGGGTCAGGTGAGAGGCTTTGCCTGTCACTCAGCTGCCCCCGTTCTCCCTGGTTTGCAATTCCAGGCCGGCATCCCTGGAAAATTCTTCTCTTATGAACAGCGTCTCCCGCCTGTCCCGACCCCTGTCCGCCAACAAAGCCATCCTTTGTTATTGTTGGCAACACCAAGGCCAGAAGAGGTCTTAAGGAATGGCAGGAAAGAGCTTGGAAGGGGGTGCTGGGTCACGGAGCGTCTCTTGGAGACGACCGCAGGGCAAGTTTAAAATAAAAAGCCCTGATGAAGCTTCTCTGAATCACCCCTTCCTCATTAGCATGGGCTGAGCGAGGGCTCCAGATGGGAAGGCTTTGGGAGCAGCCCTGCAAGCCCCGTGGCCGTGCTGAGCCAGCACAGCAGAGCCACAGCCCGAGTGCAGGCAGAGGAGGGATTTCTCCCAGCTGGTCTCAGTCAGAGACCCAGAGAGCTCACAGAGGGTGGGGATGGGATGTCCCATCCCACCTGAGCTCAGAGTGCTTCATCCCTGGGTGGGAGAGGCCTTGCAGCAGGAATGGGGCTCGCTTTTCCAGACCCCTTTCCATGAGGAACCCAGGTGTGCCACTCTCTGGGCTGTGCTGGTGGGAAGGCTGGCACCCAGGAGATCCTGAGCTCAGGATCCCAGGGCTCCACCCTGCCTGCATGGATGAATGTCTGGATTTAAGCAAAGCCAGAGGGTAGCTGGTCTGCTTCAGGGCAGGACAATCCCATGTGTCCCAGTCACTCTGACTCCAGAACCAGCTCCTGGTGGCCTGTGCCTCTCCTGGCTGCAGGAGGAGCCAGCATGGACAGCACCCATCTCTGTCTCAGAGGTGCTTGGTGGTGGTGAGACCTTGCTGAGAGCTTCTCCCCCACCCAGATGACCAGGAGAGCAAACCTAACCTCAATCCAAGAGGAAAAAAAAAGGCCTTGGAAAGCAAGAGACTTCCTACCCTCACCAAGACAGGTTTGGGATGTCCAAGGGCCACCCAAGCCAAGACCAAAGCCAGGTGCCACCCATCAGACAGCCCCCATGGGTGTCCCGAGGTGCACAGCTCATGGCAGGTGTCCTCTCCGGAGGGATCCCGAGGTGGGTGAGCTCCCCATTCCGGGGGGATCGGAGCGGAGCCGCCCGGCGCACACCCGGCACAGATGGCAGCTCTAAAATAGCCTGGGGAATGTTTATCTCGTGGACAAGTTTAGGTTTCTAGAGCAGGGAAAAACAGATGCTTTCGGGGAGTGTTTTTGAAGCTAGCTTATCAGGAAGGGTTTGAATCACAGAGGAACGTGCTGTGTGGCACTAGGGAATACGTGTCCCCAGTCCCTCCATCCCTCCAGGCGCTAAAATCAGAGCTTTTTGGGTCTAGAAAAGGAATAATAATAATAAAAAATTTTGGCTGAATTTCACTGTAAGGCAATGAGGAAAGTGTCTTTGAGGTCGTGGCATCCTACACAACCACTCAACATCAAGCACTCCAAACTCCTGACTCAAACCCCATTCCTTCCCCCAAATTGCCAGGTTTCCCAAGAAAAACAACGCTGGCTTGCTTTCATGTGGATTTCTGCAACTTTCTGATTCTTATTTCTCTGTCCCAGAGGACAAAAAAAGCCCCAACTTCAGCAGACACAGCAAGAAAAGTGCTTACAGCTCCATGAGGCTCCACAAACCCCTCCTTAAGGAAAGACCAGATGTCACAAGACCACAGCAAGGCTGCGAGAGGTGGCACCGCTGGGTCACGTCTCTAAAGAAAGCACTGGAGAAAGCAGCTCCTCTCTCCAGGAGTGCATCCTGCTGTCTGCAGGTCCTAATTAGACCCAAAACAGCCCAGAAAAGCTGATCTGATCAACTGCTTCAGCATCTCCATCCTCTCGGGTGGGAGCAATGCAAAGAAATGGGCGGCATGTCCGTTTTGGTGCAGGGCTGAGGGGGTTTGGCCAAATGGCTGGTCAAGGGGTCCAGCTCTGAGCCTGGCGGTGGGACAGGATCCCTGCTGATTGCAGATTCCCTGGAAAGCAGCGAGGGCGGCTGTGCCGAGCTGTGACTCACCGGAGGCGCGGAGAGGTCCCTCTTCCCCCGGGGCACCGGCAGCGCCCGCGGCAGCACCGTCTCGTACCTCTCGACGTGGGGCAGCCGCTCCTCCAGCCCGGCACCGGAGCCTGCCAAAAGACCAAGGGCTTTGAGACATGCCCGGGAGCTACCGAGACACAGAATATCCCAAGTTGGAAGAGTCCCACAGGAATCATGCACAGACACCCCAACAATCCCACCCTGCGCATTTCTGGGAGCGCTGTCCAAGCGCTCCTGGAGCTCTGGCAGCCTCGGGGCTGTGCCCATTCCCTGGGGAGCCTGGGCAGTGCCCAGCACCCTCTGGGGGAAGAATCTTGCCCTGATACCACCCTACAGCTTCCCCCTTCGGGCCTGAAGCCAGCGGGCAACGAGAGCAGCCAGCACGAAAGCTGCAGGGATGCTCCCGAAGAGCAAGTCCTGAAATACCTGCTGGTATTTCCAGGGAGTTGCAGCCCCCAGCCCGGCTCCCACAGAGCGCTCAGCATCACCTGAGAGCGAGCGAGTCCCTTCGGGGCTCGAAACCCCCGCCGAGCCCCTGGTGCAGCAGCACGGAGAGAGGTTTTCCAGCTCCCCATGGTGATGCCACCGCGTGTGACTCGGCGTCTGGCGGCTGTGGGGGCTGTTTGGGAGAGCGGCTGGTGCCTGGGTGGCTCAGCCCCCTCCCAGCCTTCCTTGGATGTCGGAACGGAGAATTCCTGCCATAAACCCTTGGCTTTTCCCGGGAGCCCCAAACGCCAGGTTCGGACGGGGCTGGGTGCTCGGTCTGGGGGTGCCCACGGCGCTCGCTCACAGCTGGGAGCCAGACGAGCCACGGGGACGGGGGATTCCTGTTGTGACCCTCCTGTCGCCTTCCCGAGGTTCCGGCACGGGGAGGCACCGGGAGCATCCCCGTGGGAGCGAGCCTGGCCCCGGGCGCCCCTTCTCCATCACCCTCCCCCTCGGGGGCGAGCACAGAGGCGCATCCCGGGACTTTCCCCGGGGAAAGCATCACCATCCCGCGGTGCCTGCATCCCGGTGCCTCCATCCCTGCCCCATCCCTACCGGGGTCCTGCCGCACGCCCCCCAGACTCCCCGCCCGCCCCCGGGACCCCAGGCTCACCTCGGGCCGGCAGCAGCAGCAGCAGGAGCGGCAGGAGCGGCAGCAGGAGCGGCGGGGCCATGGCTCGGAGGTCCCGCCGTGCCCCCGCTCGCCGCGCCGCCGGCAGCCCCCGCCCGCCGTGAGTCACCCACGGCCGCGGACGGGACGGGGCGGGGCGCGGCGGGACGGGCCGCCCACGGAGGGGGAGCGGGGCTGGGGGGACACGGGGCTGGGGGACACGGGGCTGGGGGACACGGGGCTGGGGGGACGGGGCTGGGGGCACGGGGCTGGGGGACACGGGGCTGGGGAACACCGGGACACCGGACCGGGCTGCGGGGCATTGGGGGCCGCCCACGGCGGGGGAAAGGAGGCGGGTAGGGGGCGGACGGAGCTGGGGGGACACGGGGCACCGGGGCGGGCTGCGGGGCATTCCCGTTGGGAATGGGCTGGGGGCTCTCCGGGGTACTGCGGGCTGGACAGGGGACATCACTGGAATTGCGGACAGTCCGCGGGGGCAGCTCATGGAACATCGAGGAGGATCCGCGGCCGCCCTGTGGTGTCCGCAGGGAAATGGGGACTGTCCAGGGAGCATCCGAGGGAGGGTGGTGTGGGGCATCACGGGGCCCTGAGAGGCTTTGGGGCATTGGGGACTGTCCCCAGGCAGTCACGGGGGTCCGTGGGGAACTGAGAAGGGTACACGGGGGCACCTGGGGGTCTGTGGGACATTAGGGAGGGGACTTTGGAGAGGGTCCATGGGTCACTGGGGCTGTCCACGGGGAATAGGGGGCGGTCCATGGGGCATCACAGGCACTGGGAACTCTCCACGGGGCATTTGGGGAGGGGTGGGGTTGCCAGGGGGCACCTGGAGGGTCCCTGGGCGTTGGGCAGGGGTCATGGGGCATCGGGGGATGGACCGGTCCCTGGGGCACTGGAGGATACACAGGGTGTCAGAGAAGGCTCACAGGACACCAGTGGGTGCCCGTGGGACACTGGGGACCATCCAGGAGCAGTCTGTGGGGTATTCTGGCTGTCTGTGGGGTTTTGGGGGGGTTCCATGGGGCATGGAGGGACTGGGTCAGTGGGGTAGTGGAGGCTGCCCACAGGGTGGGGCAATGCTCCAAGTGGCATTGGGGACTCTGTGTTTGGCCTTGGGGGGGGACATGGTGGGTCCCTGGCCTGGTGGGACATGTCCTGTGGCTCTGCAGGGAGATCAGGGCACTGGGGTGGCTGGAGCTGGGATATCAGGGAAGATAAGCCAGGCACGTTTGTGTTTCTGGGTGTTTCAGGCCGGGGCCAAGCAGGAAATGGAAAGGGCATGGACACGTGGGTGTGAAAGGGATTTGGGATTAGTCATTGACGGGTGCTTAGAAGCTCACTGTTGATTTAAAAAATGAACTCTCCATGACTTCTAGTGGGACTCAACACTTGCTGGTAGCCCCCACCCTCTCCTGGGGTCTCTCTCTCTCTGCCAAACCTGAGGACCAGCTGTAGGCCATGAGCACACAGAACCTTGCTCTTCCCTCCAGCGAGCTCCAGGAGGTCCCTGCAAAGGAGGAGTGAGGAAGGCCAGGAGCACTCAGTCCTGTGCCCACAGCCCCCACACATGTCCCCAGGCTCCCACTCCTCCCCTGAAGCCTCTGTGTTCCTGGCATGCCCTTGTTCCTGAGAGACATTTCCTCCCTTACCTGCTCTCAAAGTACCTTAGGCAATGTTTAGATTCCCTGGAACTCCTGCTGTGGGCTTAGGGTTGGAAAGGAACTTAAAGATCATCCTGTTCCAATCCCCTACTATGGGCAAGGACACCTTCCACTATCCCAGGCTGCACCAAGCCCTGTCCAACCTGGCCTTGGACACTTCCAGGGATGGAGCATCCACAATAATTTGCACCCTAAATTCTGTTAACAGACAAAATAACCCTATTTTTTTTCTTGTTGTTGTTAATTTATTTTACAACACACAAACACATCATTGTACAACATAGTAAAAAAAAAAAACCAAAACGCCAACAAAACGCTGAAACATTACAAACACCTCAGGAGAGGAACATTCATTGCCCTGTGTCTCTGGGTTTGTCTGCAGGCTGTGGGTGGGTGTGGAGCTCCCCTGGATGGGCTGAGGTCACTGGGCAGGCACAGCCAGGCGGGGCAGCAGCGCTGGAACCTTCTGGCTGCGCTCGGCCGACATGTGCTCCAGGCGCTCTGTGTAGAACCCGTTGAAATCCAACCTGAGGGACAAAACACACCCGAGGAGGGGGAGGTGTGAGCAGGAACCTCCCCCAGGACACCCACATGGGATATGTGTGCTGTGCCATGGGTGTTGGTGATGCCTTTGACAGGGAAATGTATCAGGAATACATCCTGAATACATTGGGAAGGACCAAATGCTCTTGTCCAGATCACACAGAGGTGTCCTGTGTGGAGAAAGGTTCCTCAGTGTCTGCACCTTCCCAGCCACTCCCCAGCACTGAACTCTGGCACTAAAACTCCCACATGAAATCCACACAGCACCACAAAATGCTGAGGTTTCCATCCCCACCATCTCCTGGCCAACACCAGGTGCTTCCCACAGATCCACAATTCACCAGCTGGTCAGAAGATGCTTGGCTGCAGCCAGAAGTGACACCTGGAAAAGCCTCCCCAAAACACTCAACACCAGGGATACCAGAACCCCACCTCCCTGATAACCCAGAGTGATGCCACCCAGCCCCAAGCCTGCTGCCACCTTCCCAAGGCAGATCCCAGAGCAGCCACAGCCCGTGCACTCGTGTGCCCCGGATCACTGAGCAGGCAGTGCAAGCCCGTGAATCACACAAAAGTTGCTCTCTCCCTTTCTCAAATTAGGCTGCTCCAGTACCAACTGAATGGGCACAATATTTGAGTTTCATGTTGCTTAACAACCTCACACAAACGGCAACAAATTGTTCCTTGACATTTTTTGGTGCCTGCAGAAAACAGAGCCTCGACAGATGGAATTTATCTGTTGCTCTCTCCTGGTTGAAAAGCTCTACATTGCTTTTGTCCTCGAGGAGTGGTACCAGGGAAACCTGACACTGAGGTGAGAGTACTGACCAAGTTTTGATTCAAACACAAGGCCAGGACTCGTTGTTTTGAGGACCTGTTCCATTTCTAAAGCTGCTTCATTCCCAGTTCAGTGACTTGCAGATTTTGCTTGGCTTCCCTTTTGGCTGTTTTTGGTTTTAAGTGATCCGTGATAACCATTTCTTCAGAACTGCTGTGGTGCTTCCTCAGTATGTGCTTACATGGCAGTTTCTTGCTTTGTGGCTGGATTCAGTGGGGCTTGCACCACTTCACGTCCTGGTGACCTACTCTGAGCTCAGTTTCCTCCAAACTGGTGAAGGAAGGATGTCTGATAACCACACTGATGTACAAGATTTCTAAGAATGTGGACTTAACTAATCCTGCTGACAAAACCCTCTCCACTGTAGCTCTCCTTTTCACTCCTGGGATGTGCTGGAGTGACTGAAGAGTTCCTGCAGTTGCCAGCCTTCTGCCAGCACTCCCAAGGAATGGCTGGAGCTGTGTCAGGAGAGGTTTAGGTTGGAGATCAGGGAAAGATGCTTCCTTCAGAGGATGCTGGGCACAGCCCCAAGGCTGCCAGAGCTCCAGGAGCACTTGGACAATGTTCTCAGGGATGCAAAAGCTGGGATTGTTGGGGTGCCTGGATGATCCTTGTGGGTCCCTTCCATCTCAGGATATTTTCTGATTCTGTTCCATGACACACCTGAGCAGGACTTGGGCACACCAAAGATCTGTCACCTGTGAGCTCTGAAGGAAACCCCCTGAATCTCCATCTCCTGTTATTTAATGCCACAAATAAAGTGCCTCAGTTCTTCAGTACTACAAAATGTGTTAACAAAAAGTGTTAACTAGGATCAAATAAATGATGAGCAAGTACCAGAACTGTGAATTTTGTTATTTATCTGACATGTTGATGATCCCTGTTGGAAAGCAGTCCCATTAAAAGGTTATAAATTAGAAGAAAAGAGTGGTATGTATTACAAACTCTTCCTTATAAACTCTCTCAGCCAAATATGTTATTTCAGATGGCAACTGTCTCCACTCTGCTTCTTAGGTTCTTGTTGCCATAGAGCCCAGGCCTCGAGCCAACAATCCCTCCAACCTGAATGGGAGCTAAATGTCACCTCTGGGCATTCATTGTGGGGCTTCCACCCTTTAAACCACCCCTGAGCAGGCCATGGGATTGGAAATGCAAGTCCCATGGGCTGTTAACATCCACTATTTCTGCCAAGGAAATGGGGACATTTGGCTTGACAGGAAAGGGCCAGCAGGTCCAATGCCTTGGTGAAGACTCAAGTGGCCCCAGAGAGTCCAGACTAGGTGGGGACTTGACAATGATGACACTTCTGGTGGCATAAGGACTGGGACATAGAAATACAGGGAGGGCAAAGCACCCAGGCCCTCCTCTGAGCCTCTGTGTGCAGCTGAGGTCACTGCCCACAGCACAAACCATGGACAGAAGCACTGTGTCATCTGCATCACCACACTTCTCCTTTCCCCTGAAGCAGGAAATGCTGGTTGCAAAACCCAACCTCTCTGTATTTGGAAGAACCAGCTGCAGAGGTTTTACAGCCCAGGAGTCACCTGCTGGCCCCAGCTGACACCCCAGTGTGGGCTGTGACACGGATGGAGCAGCTCCTGGCTGTGGCACTCTGGCAGGACACACAGCCAGGCTGTCCTACTGTCCTGCCACATGTGTGACATTCACTCCATGACAAGAGCAGGTAATTTGCTCTTCAACACTGTGCTGGCCATGTCCCCTGTGCCCTGGGATCATGGAGTGAGCTGCCATCAAGATCTCCTGGATGGAGCACTGTGAACAAGCCCCTCTGTTAGGAGTTGTACAGGAGATGGCAAAAATGTTAAAAAAGGGATAAAGGAGGAAGCAGAGCTGGAGCACTGAGGAGCAGTAAATGCTCCTGCCTGGGTGACTCAACTGCTTGTGGTCCTGAATCTAACTTGAGTCTGGATGCTCCTGTGACATCCAGGAGTGACGGCAGCCAGGGAAGAGGCAGAGCTTAATCCTGTCAGCCTTTTCCTACAGATGGATCCTGCCTGTAACCTGCAACAGCTGGATGATGATGAACTGGGATGTCCAGGCAGATGAAGGGTGACATAAAATGCTGAGAAGCCACACCACCCTTTCCCAAAAGGTCCTGCAGAGACTTGACTGTCTTTAAAGTCCTGAAAGGAACAGCAACCAATTGTACAGCTGGGGCCTGTACTACAGCCACAGAAAGAGTTTTTTGGAGAAATTCCAAGATGAGGAGAAAACCTCTGACTCTGGTCACTTCAGAGATGGAGTGGACCAGAGTTCTTAGAGCTGTGGAGGAGGGGTCCTCATCCACATTCCCATTTCAGGGACTCAGCAGCACCCATGGGGGCAGCTCTGGTGGCTGGAA
This sequence comes from Muscicapa striata striata, assembly GCA_030060385.1. NCBI lineage: Eukaryota > Metazoa > Chordata > Aves > Passeriformes > Muscicapidae > Muscicapa > Muscicapa striata. Next base: position 126,326 of record JAREIS010000169.1, read on the forward strand.
GCTCCTCCCCTGACAGGGGATGGAAGCAGGAGAGCTCAGCACAGCAAGCAGCCCTGGGGCACTGCCAGGGGCTGTGTAAACCTGTGGCAGCTGCTGGACAAGAAGTTCCCAGAAGAAAAGGACAATTGGAAGCACAGTTTCCTGTGGGAATGCTTCAACTAACAGTGTTTGTGAAGTGCCAGGAATCCTGACAGCCCTGTCAGATCCTGTCAGAAGCAGCACCAGGAGGGGACAACAATCTCCTTAAAACACATTTGTGCAACATTTCCTCTGTCTCTGCTTTCAGCTGTAGCACATCTCAACAGAGGTGTGAGGGTTTCAGCCAGCCCTAAAAGATATCCAGCACAGATGGACAGGGAACAGAACTTCCAGGGCTTTTTTATTGAAAAAGCAACACAGTGGTTATAAACCCAGCAGCAACACTTCAATCTGCTCTCTCCACCCTATCCTGTGTACCTGACTTTTACATATTTCTGAAGGAATTCTGATTTCCAAGAAGCTGCTTATTTAAATAAATTCAATATGGGAACTAAAAATAGACACTTTATGATCAAACCTTCGTGTGATTTTCTCATCTTGCAATACTTAGGCTGTATTTGGAAATTGGTTTCATCACACTGAGACAATCCCCAGGAAAACTAACACTACGTTTACAATATTGATGGGTAAATTTCCAATAATTCAAAGGAATGTTTTTTGGGGTTTTTCTAAAGCCTTTGGTTGAAATGGAAAGCAGAATGGTCTGGGTTGGAGAGAACCTCAAAGACCATCTCATTCCAACTCCCTGCCACGGGCAGGAACATCTTCCTCTAGCCTAGGCTGCTCATAGCTCCTAAATATTCACATTTCTCAGTGATAATGAGCATTTCCTGAGCTGAATCTGGGACCCATGGGAAGGGAAGTCACAGACAGAAAAGGCCTGGCTCACCTGTAGATGATGTTGAGCATGCTGTGCTCGCAGTCATTGGTGCTGTACACACTCAGTTTGTCCAGCAGGTCCAGCAGATGTGTGGAGAAATTGCTGTCAAACTTGTTGATGGTGGCTTCAAAGCCAGATGTGAGGTGCAGGTTGTCAGCATGCTCTGCTAAAAGCTGCCAAGACAAAGGGAGTGCCCACATGTGTTTGCTGATCTGCACTTGCCAAGGGGCTGCAATTATTCCCTCCATTCCCTAACCTGCTCAAAGATACTGCCATCAAACTTTACAGTTGCTCAGCCTCTGAAATCAAAGTCCTTGGCAGTGAAAAGCCCAGCCTGGGAGAAGCCCAGAGCAGACCCCAGCTGAGTTATTCACAAACACATGCTGCCATTACTCATTTTCAAGCAGGAGGAAATGCCAGTAGGCAGAAAATGTGTGCTGCCCAAGACAGGCTGTGACCCCTGGAGCTCTGTGACTGCAGTGGTGATGCAGACATGTGCCAGAGGAGCTTCCAGAGGGACAGGAGGATCTGCTAACCACAGAGCAAATTCCCCTGTGCATCTAGACAGAGAAATATGGACAGGACAGATCCCCCATGTATGAAAGCCACAGGCTGCAAAGAGCCTCACTCACACTCTGGGAATGGGAAAGTGCTGGCATTTCAGAAAGCCTGGATGTGGCTCTGCCCAGCTGAAAACACAAGTAAAAACTGGAAAAACACTGACTGCTGTGGGTCTTCAAAGCAGACTTTGAGAACTCCACACTGCCCCCAATTCCACACTGACTGTGCTTTTGGGGCCAGAGGTGGTGTAGAAACCAGGAAGGGCTGGTTAATTAATCTGCAAGTGGCCACCCAGAGTGGCAGCCAGGCCCAGCTGTCCCCCCTGTCCCACCTTGTTGGTCAGCTTCTTCTTGGCAGCCTCCTCAGCTCGCTCCTCCTCGGTGGGCGGGCCCTGCATGGTGCCGTGCTCCAGGGTCAGCCTCTCCATCTCACTGTCCAGCTTCATGCTCTGGGTGAACCTCTGGCAAGGGGACATGGTGACAGCCCTTTTCTTCCATTGTGGCAAAGCACAAGGCTCAGTTCTGCCCACCCTCCCTCCCTCCCAGGAAGGCTATCTCAGACTGAATTGAGCATGCTGATACACACATCTCCCTAAACCCACTGAAAAATGGGGTTTAGAAAAGCTGTGGGATCCCTGATGCTGGCTGGGAAGGTCTCTACAGAGCACCACAACTTACACCTCAAGAGAGGGAACTTGGTCCATATGAACCTGATCTCAACATGGAAAAAAGGATTTTTTGGAGTAAGAAGCCACAGAAACCCTTTGGGAGAGGATGTGAGCTGTCAAGCCCTAAAGAGGGAACAGAGGCAAGTCCAGGTGGGGCTGCCAAAGGCACAGGGAGGCTGTACACACCTGCATGCAGTTGGTGAACATGACACACACAGACATCAGCTTGGAGAAGATCTTGAGCAGCTCTGGGTTGGTGAGCATGCAGTCCTTCAGGCAGTTGTCCAGGAAGCTTGTGTGGTGGCTCAGGACATCATCAATGTTGGATGCCTGGGAGAGGACAGCCCAACAGTGACAAACCAAACCAGGGCTGCTGTGCTGCTCCATCCCAGCCCCAAAGCTCCATCCCAGCACCCTGCCTCTGACAGGGACCTCTCAGAGTGAGAAACTCCTTGTGCACCTCCCAGAAACATCCCCAGATGCAGACTGCATCTGCATTACTGCAAACCTTTGATTTGTCACACCACCTCCCCACAAATCATGCTTGCTTGCTTTAATCACCCAAGCCTTCCCCTAAAAATTATGGAGTTATCTGCTTTATGAACTTGCATTCCCTTTGTTTTTAAATCTGCTTGTCATGGCCACTCCCACCTCCACAACCTCAGTAAAGTCAGCGAGAACAAGAGGAGATGAGAGAAACAAATCAAAGAATCTTAAATGTCAATAAACTTATCATTAAAACATACAGGCTGTTCAGAAATATGTTTTAGAAACCAATAAGGAACTGGGACAGGCAGTGTTGAGAGGATTCTGTAAGATTTTTGTTCATCTCTGCTACTCCAACACACCGTTGAGTGTGTTGTGGTGTTGAGTTTTAAATGATAAACTGGATTTTAAATGATTAAACTCCCTCTCACTCTGCACAGTTATGGGACCTGCTGAAGCTCAGAATACAAATCAAGCTTAGGAAAGAACCACAGGACTAAAATTGCCATGGCATCCACACTGCTCCAGCAGGACCAATGCAGGAAACCCCTCCCACATCCCTTTAAGCCACTGCAGAACAGGGATAAATGCAGCTTTCTAATGCAATGAAGATGATGATGAAGTTGTGTAGATGAAGAGAATGATGTTGTGAAGATGAAGATCCCAGCTATAATTTTAGGAAGAGAGCACCTAATCTTCAAGTGAAAATGCACAAGAGAGAAGTGTGACAAATAAAATGCACTATAAGGCACTATATGAGACTAGTGAGGATCATCCTTTTCCCCCCTAAAATACAAATGAAAGGAGAAAACAGGGACAGGATAACTTCTACAAGAGCCTCCATGCAAGTAAACTGAGTGATACATTTTGCAAACCTAAACTTGCAACAAAATTAAGAAATCAGTACAATTCCCAGATTATCCAGGAGCTTGACATATGAACCCTTCTCATTCAGAAGTTCTTGACAAGAACATGCAGAGACAATCCTAGACCTGCTCCCTCCTGTGAATTCTCTAGGAAAAACACATGACATCAAAAAACATGGCATCAAAAAGTGATGGTTAGCTGACCCCAAAACAACTCCTCAGGGCACAGTAAGAACTAAGGCAGGATCAGTTGATGCTGAAGATCCACAGGGGCCATCAGACAGCTGCCCAGAGAGCTGATGGCAGGGGTGTTGGGTTGTCTGGTACCTCAGATGAGTGTTTTTCAGGGTGTAACAGGAAAAAGATGTGCAACCCAGAAGTGTCTGATCACAGGGTGACTACCAGAGGAATAATAATAATAATAATAATAATAATAATAATAATGGTCTTCTTTATACCAAATATTCCCAGGATGCCAGAAACTTGGCAGTTTCATGGAAGGGGAAAGCACAGGCTCTACTTCTAAGGGCACTGTAACTCAGCCAAGCAATCAGCTGGAGAGGCCTGGACTGATTTATGATCTTTGCACTCTGCATTCACCCTCCTTTTCCATAGCTCTCTTCCTCCTGTGTATGGGAATGCTAGGCAGAACCTGCCTTTACATAACAGGGAGCAGAGTGAGAGCTGGGCAGAGACAGGGGGATGCAGCACAGGAAGGAGATGTATGACTAATCAAGCAGAAAGGTGGTGCAGAACAGCAGCACCCTGCAACGTGGCAGAACAGCAGCTCCCAGGTATTTAAATGCCTCCAACAACATCGACAGACACCTCCAGCCACTGGAATTAGGCATTTCTTTTGTTAAGACTTCCATCCCAGCTTCACTCACCAGCTTCAGGTTCTTCTCCAGAATGTGCCATGTTGGCTCCATCACTTCAAACATCATGTAATACTGGATATTCTGCACGAAATTCAGCATCCGCTGCCGCAGTGTGAAAGCACCAGCAAACCTAGGGGAGAAATCACACCCACACAGCTCAGAGCTAGCAAATGCCACGGAGAACTATCACCAGGCTTGCACAGCCAAGCAGAGCTAAATATTTCTGTCCTAGCAAATGCCTTGCTGCAGTGTGAGAGGGATTATAAAGTCACTGCAAACCATCTCTGATTATTTTCCATGGCTTTACCTCAATTAGTAGAGTCACAGCTTTGAACCTGTCAGACTTTAAATATCTGCTTATATAAACCTAAAATTTTGATGTTAAATATTAAAGCAACTTTACAAACAACTATTTTGTTAAAATGCTAAAAATTTAGGTCTCTGAGTCTGTAAGACATTTGTAAGGATTTTTTTCACCTCAGTATTGTCTGAGCTATGTCATGAGGTATCTAATTAGCAAGAAGGAGACCCAAAACTGAAAGAAAAAAAAAAAACAAACAAGGCTGTACCACTTAGCTGAATGCAGGGAGAATTGCTTGGCTGTCTTATTGCTGATCCAAACGTTGCACAGCTGCCTTTCCACGTGCTTGCAGTAGAACATGTGTCTGAAAAGCATCTGGTACCTTGTCAGTGCTTTCCTGGAAAGAAAGGAGAAGCCCCTGCAGATGAAGGCCTGTTCTGATTGACAGACTAAGCTGTGAAGGCTGAGGCTGCTCAGAGGTAGAGAGACTTTACACAATATGCTCCTCACGCCTTCTGATCTGCGCTGAACCGAAGCAAGAGAGTCACATTTGCAACCATCCCAAAGAATTCCTCTCCAAGGAGACCCTCCTCCATATTTCCTGCCAGTGGCTACATCACCAGCCTCCTTTATTCCCTCAAGCTCCATGCAGGGGTCACTCACACAAAGGCTGGCAGGGAGGGCTCAGAGATTGTGCCCACTGTGCTAAGGCTGCAATGGTCACCCAAGAATTCACTGGGAATTTAGAATTCACCCAAGAATTTAGCAAAGATTTTTCAAAAAAGGGAAGGAAAAGCTGTAACCAAGTTACAGGCAGCACTACCCCACCAGCAATGCACTGTCACAAGCAGATGGGGCTGCTTATTTATAGCTCCGGGACTGGAGTCAGGTCTGTGCTCAGACACTTCAGCGTAGGTGTCTGCAGAGCTCCAGTCGATACAGTTCAGGAAACCTTACCAAATCCTATTTTCGCTTCCAGAGCTACCACCAGAGCTAACACACTCTGCTGGGAAGGAAGAGACAAAATTCCAAAAGCGTTGCGTCGTTAGGAAAGTCTCACCGATTCAATGGAATTTTTAGAGGGGAAATTAAGGGAGGAGTTAATTGCTGGCATCCAGCAATCCGAAATCTGCCACTCTGTTCACACAATGCTGCTTGTCCCATTTGCTTGTGGCTCACAGCAGCGTTTCTCCAGGGAAACAAGAGGCAAATTCCTGCAGAAAAATGAACCATTCGGTCCCTCACAACTCAGTTAAATGCAAAATAGCCTGTTACAGTAGCAACAGCCTGTATCCTTCCAGCCTGCAACCAGGGACACCACAAAGTGTGTTTTTCCCTGCTCTCCAGGTTTGAGGAATGTTTGATTTTGGCATGGAAAACCTCTCGCCTGTTTTTCCCTCAGGGGATTACCTGTTGATGATGAGGGACAGAGGCCACTTCACGATGTAGTCGAAGGAAAAAGCCTCCAGGCCACTGAGGGTGAGCTCCGTGGGCTCTGCACTGATAATGGCCTTCTCCTGCTTTGTCTCTATGGCCAACACCCTCAGGAGCTGTGTGATCAGGTCATGGGGCATCAAGTCAATCTGGAAGGGAAGAGCAGGGAAAAAATGAAGCCACAGGACACCCACAAGTATGGTGGAACAACAGGCAAGGTGCCCATGGTCAGAGTCACTCTCCAGCCATCACACCAGCTTAGGAAGCAGCAGGTTCTCCCCAAACCATGGCAGGCCTTCTGCTCAAGAAGTTCTCTTCTGCCTCCACCCATTCTCACCTTTAAGTCATCCTTGAAAGGGTCAGTGTTGGCTGTGCTCATTCTCAGGGCTAATTCCAGCAGAGCCTCCAGCCTCGTCGTTATGATGTCATCTACAGGCTTCTTCAGTTCCTCCTCCGTCAGATCCATGAAGTGAACAAAGAAGTCCCCTTGATCCATCAGGAAATAGTGTTTTATAGACCTGCTCAAGAAAAGGAAGGGACAATGGATTACTTTTCTTAAAGCCCAGATTAATCCATATCAAACCTAAAGGAACAGATGTAACCAATTCAATGAGCCTGCGGGGTTTGATCACAAAATGTTTCTCTCTCTGGAGAGCACACAGCCATAAATAACCAGTTTGGAGACTAGTCTTTTATGGATGTCTCCTCCTCCCTACCTCCTCAGTCAGGACACTTCTGTGCAGTCAGATCAGGACTACTGCTGTTCTTATTTTTGCCTAGAAAAATGCAAAAGAAACCCCCCCAAGTGTGCTGAGTGTGGGCTCCTACTGCTGTCCTGAACAAATCCCAAATTTCCAGCCGAGGGGCAGCTGCCAGTTCTGAGCAGAATCCTTACCCCCTCTCAATGAACAAGTATCTGTGCTGATTTTTTTAAAATCCAGCAGACTTTTGCTGTAACAGGACACATAAATTTTGATTTTCACCTGGCAGCAGGGAGAGTTACCTGCAGTGAGCACGGAGCTTGGAAGTAGCTCTGAGGTGAGCCTGAGGATTAGCCTGGCCAGAGACCACACAGGAGAACTGCAGGCTTTGGAGCAAAAATAGGAGCACAGCCATAACACAGTGTGGCTGCAGACTCCTGATCTGACTGGGCTAGACAAAGCCCTGACCTAGTTTTGGCAACAGCCTTCCAAGGAAGTTGGATCAGAGAACCCCAGACATCTTTCCCACTCAACATTTCTATCATTTTACACTTTATTTTTTTTTCTCTCTTCAGGGAAAAAAACCCAAATCTTGTTTTTTAGGTCAACCTTTCTAATGGAAATAGAGAGAAAACCTTGGTAATATCCCAAGAGAACAGAGCTAACTTCAAAAATTTATGTCCCTTAGCAGAACCAATCTATTTATCATGCATTTAGTAAAATAAATCCAACCTCAGGTGAGCCACTAGCTCTTTCTCCTCCATCAGGAAGTCCAGAAGAACTTTGCTGGCATAGTTATATGCTTTTTCTATTTGTTCCACATAGGCTCTCTCTTTTAAAGTGTAGATGACCTCTTTGGCCACAGGGCAGGTGACATCTCGCCCACATTCCCGCACAACATTTAAATATTTCCCTGAAATTAAAAAGAAAGAATGTCCCATAGTCATGCTTGCTGTATAGCCAACAGGGAAACTTCCACACCACTCCCTTCAGGAGGAAGATATGCTGAGAAATGTTTACACTATGTTGTGCTGAAAGTTGGAAAGGATTTAGGCACCTTTCAAAAGATGATACAGAATTTTAAAATAGGTACCTGGGATCATTTTTAAGGAGATTTAGAAATGGTTTTGTTTCCCAGTGGTGACAAAGCATCTCTGCAGGTGGCCTGAAGCTCTGCAGATCTGTTGCTCTGCTTCACAAATCACTTTTGGGGGGGCTTTGTACAAGGATAAGAGGTTGGAGGCTTAAATTAGCACTCAGATAATCAAACCTCAGCTGCCCAGCTCCACCCAGCTAGAAAACCTACCAACAAACCAGCAGTGAGACAGACAGCTCCCCTTGCTGCTGGGCTCCTGTGATGTTTTATTGACAGGATTAGGGGTTCTTTTGAAATCTGACTCTTCCATTGCTCCCAATTCAGCTGGACAGCCCCATGAAGTGGCAAGGCATGGTGACATTTCCTTTCTCTTTACCTGTGCTCAGGATCTTGTCAGCCATTTTCTGCAAAAAGGAGGGAATCTGTTGCTGAACAACAGTGTATCTCTGATCCCAGTACTTGTCATTATAGTCTTCCTGAATCTTCTCCTTCTGCAGCTCATGCTCCTCCACCATGAACTCACTGGACAGTTAAAGCAGATGTTTAGGGGTAGGAAGTGGTACAATGAGTGGTACAAACTTTTGTAGACCTGCAAACTGGTAATGCAATCTATCAGAAATAAGGTCTCATGAGGACACATCCAATCATGAACTGAAATTAATCTGTGTGTGAAGCAAGAGGAAAAGCATTATGCAGTGCCTCTGATGATCTGCAATGAGAAACAGAATTCTACAGGGTTCACAAACCAAGGCTAAACATTATCTGTTTGTCAGTGCAGGGGTGAGGGAACTGGCCTTTGTCCACCTTCTTACCAGGGAGACATTAATTTCAGGTATTTTATCCTCAGCTTTGCCCCCACCTTAGGATTCTGAAAATGTGGGAAACAGAAATGCTAAATAAACTATCAAATACAGCAAAATGCTTCAAATGACTCTACAAAAGCAAAAACACTTCCAAGAGGGCTATTTCAGGCCCCCAGGTGATGCAGACTTGACAAAGCATTTTAAAGTTTTGCATTTCATTTTCATTTCATTGCTTAACTGTTCTTTACCTGTATGGATCATTAATGATGCCTCTATATATCCACTTTTCCAGGATTTCAAAGTAAGGCACACTGGCTGCCTTGGTTAAATACAGGCACAGCTCCTGGGCCTGGCTGTCCCCTGTGTAATTGAAAGTCTTGTCATGGAGCAAGCTCAGGGTTGATCCTCCCATACACTCACCCTTATCCACAGAAGTAGCTGGAATTTAAAAAATACCAATATAAGACACTTACATCCTGAAAAGTCCTGAAACAAAACCCTAAATGGTCCCCAGATTGGACATGGCCCCCTGAGCAGCCTGTGTAGCTGTAAGCAAGGGGCTGGACTAGGAACTTCCAGGGATTCCTTCTCGTTATACACCCACACAGAGCTGGAGAGGGGTTTGGAGAGCAGCTGAGGAGAGGCAGCAGTGGTTGATACAATTGATGGGAAGGGCAAGGGCACAGAGGTGCCTCTTGACAGCTCCAAAGGCACATTCAGCCCTAGAACCTGAATGCCCTTCTCCAGAAGAAAAGTGCAGTGCCCTCATGAGTACAATTCCCCTGGGCTTTCTTCTTTAATAAAGCAGGAAATCAAAAATGAGACATGCCTTGCCTGATTGACTACCCTGCACAGTTCTCACAAGCTGGCAAAATGCAAGGACTGTATTCTGGATATTTACCCAGTGAAGCCAGAATCTCCAGGGTCCTCATTGTGGGCTGGATGTAGAACCACAGCTTCTGCAGGGACAGAAGGCCCTGTCTCTGAAGATGCTCCAGCTGGGTAATTAATATCATGTATTCCTTGATTAGAGTTCGCATGGCTGCAGCCAGAGCATGATTCACCTGTCCATACTCAAAGGAAGACTTCTCCTCTATAAACCTGTAAAAAGCAAAATGAAAGCTCTTTCAGGCAGTGTAACTTGTGTAATTTTCAGGAACTTCTGCTTTCAGGACACTGTAGATCCTGTGCTGGAAAGCACACTGGTCCCTCTCCCTTATTTCCCATCCCAGAAGGGAAATAAGAAGGGAAAGCTGTGGGAAGATGTTTCCTCTCCAGCCACAAGGGAACTAGAACCATTTGTAAAAGCACTGTGTAGAAAGTGAGAACCAGCACAAAAAGTTTCCCTTGGTCCTGGATTCCCAGAGGGGAGCAAAAAGCAGGAAATATGGAGAAATTCATAGCAGAATGGGAAGAGAAGACAGAACAAGCAGACAGATCCTAACTGCATTTTACCTGAAATTGCCAAGGCCAAGACTGGAAAGAACAAAGGTGTGTGAATGAAAAAGTGAACTGGCAGCACAGAGGAAAAACCCAGCAAAGGAAATGTAGCTAAAAGTGACCCAAACTGTCACTCATTTTATACCCCTGTAGTTTAAATTAAGCATGGAAGTTAACACCTGCACAGTGGCAGATTGTTCTCACAGGAGAGCCTCTTCCCCTGACAAAAGCCAGCTCAGTACCTGGTGACAGCAGAGTAACTTGCTGCCACAGGAAGAATCCTGGTCACCAGCTCCTTGATGGACAGGTCCAGGTTTGGATCGAGGGAAAAGGCTCGGTTCTGCCTGCCCACCAGGGCCTGGGCTGTGATGTACCTTCCATCCACGCCAATCAGAACATACAGCAAGTCCTCCACAATCATGGATTCCTGGGAGGCTAATGGCAAAGTGCCTGTTTCCAAACAGGAGACAAAAAAAAAGGACACAGTGTGCCATTGTCCACCCATTTCAGTACCTTGCTCTCCTGGAGAACAGAATCCTTTGCTCATTTCTACCCAAATCCAGTAGGCAGGATCAGACATCCAATGCCAACAGAACATCAGGCACAGCTCCTGATGCTGATCCTTCCACCCAAAAGGGCCCAGTTACTTCCAACATCAACAACTTCCCCAAACTCCTTGCTGCCAAAATATCTAAACACCCAGAAAACACCTCAAATACAGTCACAAAGAAAAAAAGTGCCAAGTTTTCTGAGTGTGAGCACTTGAACAGCATTTCTGAATGAGAACAAAACACTACAAATGAATGCAATTTTTCCCTGTGTTTCTCATACCTATTGGTACTGTTGTGTCAGTGCTTAGACTGGTGCCAATTAAGAAATCCCCAATAAGTGCAGGTCTCTCATACACCCAGGATGGAAATACTGGAATGGGCTGACCAGAATTCTTCTTGTTCTGCTTATCCCGGAGGATTTTTCTTGTAAGCTCAAGAGGCTGTTGGAAAAAGAGAGAGAGGGAAAGAAGGGAAAAAATCAGGAGACTTTCAGAAGTCCAAGAAATGTTTAATTTCAAGTAGATATTGACTGCAAACTGATAGATGGACTTGAGAACAGAAAGCAGAATAACTGGTATTCCAGTAGCATGGTGTAGGGTTTAATTTCCCAGTACCACCTATTCTATTTGCCCCACTGCTGCAGAAAATTCATAGTTTTTTGCACATTTGACTTTTTTATCTGGAGGTACATCAAATAATGCATTTCTGCATCTGTCCACATTGGTCCAGGTGCTGGGGCACACCCAGGGAAGCAGAATGGGGACCTGCACAACCACCAGGCAGTGGCTGCTGGTTTGGAGAGCACCACATGAAAGCAGCAAACTCCTTCCAGAAGCACCAACATCCTATTCCAGGGGCACTGAACACCTCTGAACTCAATGCCAAATGCAACCCAGACAAATCCACCCACAGAGAGCTGGAAAATGATGGAGTTTTTTTGCTAAGAGTGGGAGTTGGCGAAGGAAGTGAGCTCTTGAAGACTGAAAGACTTTCCACCCCCAGCTCTGACATTAAAATAAATGGAGTGCAAGATCAATCATCAGCTGGGGAAGCTTGTGAGATGCACAACCTACATGAACATTTGGAGCCCCAAGTGCACAAACACAGGGCTGATGAAGGCCATTTCTGAAACTCCACAGATGTGTGTGTGTGAGAAGGGATATGCACAGCTCATTTCCCTTTCTTATTTACATCCTGTGTGGGTGATCTGCTAAAAGGACCTCGATTTCCTCTGCTCCCATAACAGAACTGGGACTTTCATATGGAGAAATAGGAAGCATCAAGCAAGCTACCAGCAATTCAAAGGATGGCTAAACCCCACATGAAACTGCAAACCTCAGTTGGCTGTATGAATATGTTCTGCCTGGGAGAAGGGCAGCCACCAGTAGGTCTTCCCAAATGGCAGGGAGGAAAAATTACTTCACTGAGAGAGTGGTTAATCATTGGAACAAGCTCCCTGGAGAAATGGTGGTGTCACCACCTCTGGAAGTGTTCAAAACACGAGCAGAAATAGCAGCTGGAAGACATGGTTTAGTGAGCATGGGAATATTCAGTCCAGAGTAGGACTTGATGAATCTCTGATTTTATTCTATAACAAGAGGCAGGGCACTTCTGTTGCAGTTCAACCAGCCCTAGTGTGACTTTGTTAACTGGCAGAGGTCAAAAAGGTCAACATTTTAGCTATAAAGGTGAAATCTACCTGAAGGGGAACACTTAACTTTCCCCACCTTGATAAATCCTGGACCAGAACTGGTGCAAGCAGTAACTCCAGTCACTGCATGATCTCTCTGACAGTGCCAAGCAATCCCAGGGCAGATGGCACAGCACTTGTGGCACTGGTGACAAAGCACATGTCCCAGGGGCATGAATCACCTTCTCCCTGCAACTGGAAATTTAGGTCACTGCCACTACAGGCTTCAACAACAGCCTGGAGAAAAACTCCCAGGGCTGAAAACACGGCCCTCAGGTGGCACCTCAACCCCCCTGGCACAGGGGGCAGTTTGCCACTGTCATGCTTAGGAACCTGCATCTGACATGGTGACCAATGGCAGTGCCAACACCCATGGAGGGACAGGAAGGGCTCTTCTCTGAGGTCCATGAACACCTCCAACTCCACTTGTGACCCTCACAGACAGAAGATCTGTGTCAGAGCTGAGCAGACCTAACATCTCCAAGGAATATCCTCCTGTCCCAGCCCTTAGTGACTCAACAGGCCTGAGCACCAGCCCATCAAGGCCTTTTAACACAGCTCCAGCTCTTTAAGTCTGAAGAGACTACAAATGGAGCAGCAGGGAAGCACAAGTCTTGGCTTGTGATGGCATTTCAATCCTTCTGGCTGTGAACTGCACATCCCAGAGAACGGCACTTCCAGGTCTTTCCTCTTTTAGCAAGTTCACACATAAATCCTGGTAAGAAGATCAGTTATCTTACTGGAAATTCATCTTCCCCTCATGATCTAAATCACCCACTTGACTCAGATTGTCTGTGAAGGATCTGGATGAGTCAGGCCCAGTGTCTGTGCAGTATTTCAGTGTATGTGGGACAAGGCTGGTCTCACCACTGCTGACAGGGTGAGGAGTTGGACCCTTTGTTTAGGATTTGAGTTCTCCACCATCACATTCACATAGGACCCTCCAAGCCCAGAGGCCCAAAGCATGGCACATGGAAGATCCATCCCTCTTGCCCTCATGAAATGATCTGAGGCTTGTCCCCTGTTAGACTTTGCTGACCAGACATGAGAATGCACTATAGACCTCTGAGCATCTTTCCCTCTTTCCCCTCTGTCCAAAGAACTTTCCAAACACTTTGCCTCTGCCTTCTGCAGCCAAAATGTCCTTATCTTGACCCATGAGTTTTTCACCACATTTTTCCCCCCATGTCTGTCCTGTTTGTCAGGTCAAACATCACAGTACACTTTTTTATACAAATAATGAGAGGAAACAGAATTTGGGATTTAAGTAATAAATTGCCCTTTTGCACTCTGACCTCACAACATACTGCTGCTAATAAAATGTTTAACTGTTTGCTAAGCCTGTGTCTCCAGCTGGTTTTCCTCTTCCTTTCTGTCTTTTCCATGATGCCAGGTTGCTCCAAGCCCTGTCCTGGCCTTGGACACCTCCAGGGATGGAGCAGCCTATGCCAGAATTTAACTGTGAATTTAACCTCAGAATAACCTCAAAGAATGTAACCTTAACTGACAGGAATAGAAAAAGGCCACTCTTACTAAGAACAGCACCAAGATTGAATATGATCTGACTAACCAAAGGGAAGATTTTGTACCCAGAGCTTGGGAAGGGCTTTGTACCTGCTGTGCACTGGAGTTGGCTGTGACACTGCCCAGCTGCTTGCGCAGCTCCTCCAGCTCCTGCAGAGACATCTTGGAAGTGGATGAGGGGATGGAAAAATTCGTGCTGCTGCTGGTGGCTGCGTTTGCTGCGAGCTCTGCCCTTTCTTTAGCATTTTGCTGCAGGTAGTGGAGTGTCTGTACACAGGCAAACAAAGAAAAGATTTTGTGAATGCTGGGCAGCACAGTCTATAGCAAGAAACACATGATCATACCCTGGCTGTAATGAATCTAACCACAGATATCTCTGTCCCAGTTTTCCATGTGAGCATAACTCTCAGTAGGGCTTTAATAATACAGTAAAAGCTACAACTGGTTATTTGTTGATTTCTACAGATTTCACTGAACTGTACCACCAGCTGTGCTTGAAATCATTGCATTGTTGCTACTCTTCAACATCCAGTTCTAAGTGAGGAACCAACCTCTTTGTCTTCAGTGAGTTTGGACAGCAGATAAACTAAAGAATCCAGATGTCTTGTGTTTTTAGACTTCAGCTCATCATACTTCTTTAAAAAATCTTCAGGAGTTCGAGAAAACTCTGCTATTTTCACCTGTAAAAGACCACATTAACATTAAATGAGTTACAATTAAAACTAAATGGAATCATTCAGGCTGTGAAAATGGAAAGTTTCAGACAGAGTTAGAGACTTCCTGGCACTTAGAGCTTTACTGGTGGATTACTTTTAAAAATGAAAACAAAAAGCAGTCTTATAGCCATAAAAGTATGTCTGGTCATAAGTGCCAGGCTTTAATCTCTAATATTTGGGTGGTATTAATATAAAAAGTCAGGTGCTAGTGACATAATTGCATTTTAAACAATTTTCATTTAATCATGGAATCACAGAATGGTTTGAGTGGGAAGAGAACTTCAAGGTGATCTTGTTCCACCCCCTGCCACAGGGTGGAACTTCCACTATCCCAGGCTGCTCCAAGCCCTGTCAACCTGGCCTTGGACACTTCCAGGGATCCAGGGGCAGCCACAGCTTCTCTGGACACTCTGTGCCAGGTTGCCACCCTTACAGGGAACAATTTCTTCCTGATATTCCACAAAACAACCTCCTTCTTTGAACTTTCCCCCACCCTAGTCCTAACAACAGTTGTTTTCTCACACTAACACTCAAGGATTCTACCTTTCCCCCTCCAGACTTCTCACTTCACACCCAGAACAGGGACCCCAGATCTGACCACTCCCCCCCTTTTTTCCTTTCCTCCTTGGCCAAAGGGAGAGCCGTCCCTGCCAGGAGAAGGCGATTTTGGGGTGATTTTGGAGGTGGTTTTGGGGGATTTTGGAGGTGATTTTAGGGGATTTTGGAGGTGATTTTAGGGGATTTTGGAGTGATTTTGGGGGGATTTTGGAGTGATTTAAGCATGATTTTGGGGGCGATTTTCGGCTTATTTTGGGGTGATTTTGGAGGTGATTTGGGGGGGATTTTGAAGGTGATTTTAGGGGATTTTGGAGTGATTTTGGAGTGATTTAAGAATGATTTTGGGGGGTATTTTTGGGTTATTTTGGGGTGATTTTGGAAGTGATTTTAGGGTGATTTTGGCGGGATTTTGGAGGTGATTTGGGGGAGATTTTTGAGGTGATTTTGGTGGGATTTTGGAGGTGATTTTGGGGGTGATTTTGGGGGGATTTTGGAGTGATTTAAGGATGATTTTGGGGGCGATTTCCGACTTATTTTGGGGTGATTTTGGAGGTGGTTTTGGGGTGATTTTGGGGGATTTTCGGGTTATTTTGGGGTGATTTCGGAGGTGATTCTAGGGGATTTTGGGGTGATTTTGGAGGTGGGTTTGAGGTGATTTAAGGATGATTGGAGGGGGATTTTCAGGTTATTTTGGGGTGATTTTAGGGGATTTTTGGAGCTGATTTTGGGGTGATTTAATGATGATTTTGGGGGCGATTTTCGGCTTATTTTGGGGTGATTTTGGGGGATTTTTGGAGCTGATTTTGGGGTGATTTAAGGATGATTTTGGGGGTGATTTTCGGCTTATTTTGGGGTGATTTTGGGGGATTTTGGAGGTGATTTTAGGGTGATATTGGGGTGATTTTGGAGGTGATTTTAGGGGATTTTTTGGGGTAATTTTGGAGGTGGTTTTGGGGTGATTTAAGGATGATTTTGGGGGGGATTTTTGGCTTATTTTGGGGTGATTTTGGAGGTGATTTTAGGGGATTCTGGGGTGATTTTGGAGGTGATTTTAGGGGATTTTTGGAGCTGATTTTGGAGGTAGTTTTGGAGTGATTTTGGAGTGATTTAAGGATGATTTTAGGGGGAATTTTCGTGTTATTTTGGGGTGATTTTGGAGGTGATTTTAGGGGATTTTGGAGTGATTTCGGGGTGATTTTGGAGGTGATTTTGGGGGGATTGTTTTGAAGGCGGGCAGGACCTTGGCGCTGTGCGCAGAGACGTTGGTGGTGACGTAGGGCGTGCGGTTCTTCTGCAGCAGCTCGATGTAGACCTCGGCGCCCTCACCGCCGTGCACCCGCAGCAGGCTCAGCAGCTCGTTCACGTCGTGGTGGATGCGGAACTCGCTCATGGCCGCCAGCCCTGGGGACACGGCCACCAGGGGTCACCCCGCCGCTCCCAGGGGAAACATCCCCGCCAGGGGGACGCTTGTGGAAGGTGGAGATGCTTGGCTGGGACAAAGGAGGAGGAAGTGAACAAAACAGGGATGGATCTCAAAGCTCATCTCATTCCACCCCCTGCTATGGGCAGGACACCTTCCACTATCCCAGGCTGCTCCAAGCCCCGTGCAACCTGGCCTGGGACACTTCTGTAAATCAGAAGTGAGACTCTGAGTCAGGAATCACAGAAATAAATAAGGAGTTTCATGTGACACCCTACACAGATACAATCAGATCATCTGTATCAAACAGATACAATCCAGATCCATGTATCAAGCACAAGGACACACTTTTGTTTTGCCAAGATCATGGAATCACTTAGGCTGGAAGGGATCCCTTGGTCCAGCTCTCCACTGAAAACTGACACAAATTAAAACAGGCTGTCTAGGGCCTGGTCCAGCCCGAGCTTAAATATCTTTAAAGACCCAGGTTCCCCACTACTTGGGCCCTGACCCTACTGGCCCGTGAGCTGAAGTGCCTGGGGGTCAGAGGTGTAGGGAATGAGAAGATGTGGGAGCTGGGCCGGACACGAGGAGGTGCCTGCTGAGGGCACCGGCACAGCCCCAACCCGGGAAACCCGTGCGGGCCCTGGGCGAACAGCGGTGGGATCCCCATGCCGGGATGACACGACGGGCGCGGACAGGGCCCCCAGACACCGGCTGTGGGTTCCGGGCAGCACCTCAGACGCGTCCTGCTCCGCCCCATCCCATCCTCCATAATTCACCGTATCCTACTCCATGTATCCATCCCATCCCATCGATACTATCCCATCCCATCCCATCCTTACCTGCCCGCCCGGAAGTGCCGCCGCTGGCGCCCGGAAGCGAGTCCTGAGCATGCGCAGTGCATCAAACAGCGGCGAGCAGAGCCCTCCGCGCATGCGCAGAGCGTCAAGCGGCGGGAGCAGAGGGCCCCGAGCATGCGCAGAGCATCAAGCGGCCGCGGTCAGGGCGCCCCGCGCATGCCCAGAGCGCCCCGCGATGCTGCCGCTGCCGCCGCGCCTTCCCCTCTTCCTCCGTGAGGGGCTCCCCCCGCTCCCTCAGGATCCCCCGTCCCCGCGTCCCCCTCGACCCACGCCGCCCTTCACCTTCGCCCCCCGCCGCCTCCACCTCGGCCCCCAACACCCGCTGTTCGAGGTGAGGCGGCCCCGCGCCCGGGGCTGTGTGAGGGCCGCTCCCAGCGCGGCTTCCCCGAGAACAGAAGGGTTTGCGCTGTGCTCTGCAGCCCTGCCCGTCCGCCCACAGCCGCTCTTTGCTCCTCTCTAGGATGGGGACGTGCACAGGCACCTTTACCTGCAGGGCGTCCTCACCGGCCTGGAGGAGGTGGCGGAGAGACCCAAGTAAGTGAGGCGGTCTCGTCGCCACAGCTGCGGGCGAGCTCCGAGAGTGCCTGTTATGGAATCAAGGAATGGTTTGGGTTGGAAGGGTCCTTAAAGATCATCTCATTCCTACCCCCTGCCATGGGCAGGGACACCTTCTGCTATCCCACGCTGTGTCAAGCCCCTTCCAGCCTGGCCTTGGACACTTCCAGGGATGCAGATGCTCTGGGCTACTGCAGCTGGCACAGCTCCGACCGGGAAGGCTAAGCCTGGGGGAGAACCTTGGCCTTGCTCTTGTGTGTGAAATCCAGGAAGTACTTTTGAGTGTTGTGTGAGGTTCACCTATGGCTGCCACTTAAAAAAGCAGTGGCTCAGATCTGTCATCCACGACGGCAACTTTTAGGTCAAACAGCTCATTTATTACCTTGTGGCTTGTTTATTCTTCACAGAAGCACAGTTTAACAGGGGGATGATCTAAATGATCCTGAAGCTATAATGGTTAATAAGTTTCCAATGGCAAATAAGTTTCCAGCTGCCAGCAGCATCATGATCTTTGTTCCGTTGCACTTGACATTTAATTTTAAGTATGAGTCACCAAAAATGCCACAAGTGTTGTGGCTGCAGGTGTGGGTCTAGTGGAAGGTGTTGGAAAGGGATTGGAATCAGATGAGCTTTGTGGTCCAATCTAACCCAAGCCATCCTAGGATTCTTGGATGAAGTCATCTAGAGGAGATGTTTGCAGCTGAAATTAAGGCTCTAATTTGGCTTAAAGCATGTATGCCCTGATTTCCCTGCAGGGTGTCCGAGTTCAGCTGCCACATCTCCGGGTGCAGCCAGGTGTTTGACACACTGGAGAGCTACGAGCACCACTACAACACCCTGCACAGGAATGTCTGCTCCTTCTGCAAGCGCTCCTTTCCCTCTGGGAATCTCTTGGATATCCACATCTTAGAGTGGCACGACTCCCTCTTCCAGATAATGGCCGAGAAGCAAAATATGGTGAGCTGCCACGCCCAGCCCTTGCCTTGTTGTTGGTGTGCACTTGTTTTTTTTTTCCAATTGTGTCTTTTTTTTCTTTCTCCTCCCTGCCTTTCAGTACCAGTGTCTGGTGGAAGGCTGCACGGAGAAGTTCAAGAGCAGCAAGGACAGGAAGGATCACCTGGTGACCGTGCATCTTTATCCTGCTGACTTTCGGTTCGACAGGCCCAAGAAGGTGAAAGGGTAACTGCAAAACTTTCCTCCTGTCCTGCAAGGAAAGTGTGAGGGAATTGGGATTGTTCAGCCTGGAGAAGAGTAGCTTTGAGATGACATAACTGTGGCCTTCCAGTGCCTGAGGGAGCTATGGGAAAGATGGAGATAGACTCTTTACAAGGGATGGAATGCCAGGAAAAATGGCTTCCCATTCCCAGAGGGCAGGGTTAGATGGGATATTGGGAAGGAATCCATCCCAGATGGACTCATTTCCTCATGAAGTCCCTATGATTTCCTTGGCTCTGGGCTCACATGGCAGCCCCTGAGCCAGGATGTAAAATTTTATCTCTGCAGTGGCTCCAAGCACCTGAGCTCTCCTGTGGAGCAGAGCACCAGCGTGCCCATGGATGTGAGTGTGGAGATGGCAGAGCAATTCCAAGCGAATCCCATGGAAACAGGGCCTGAGGAGAACATGGAGATCTCTCAGCCTGCAGCCAGCCCTGGCCCCTCACTGCCAGAGAAACGGCTCTACAAATCCAGGTCTGTACTTTGGCCTCTGGGGCAAAAGGGGCTGGGACCACTCTGTCTTGTCAGCCCTTTGCAGCATTGCTTGGGGTGTTCCTGTGCTGAAGGTAAAACAGGCAGGAATCCCATGTGTGCTTCTAAAGATATTTGTTAAAGAAGGAAGCATAGGGAAGAGCAGAACTGTGGAAGCTGTGTTTGTCTGCCCACCTGATCTCTTACCAAGGTAGTGCAGGATGCTGCTTCTGCTCCTCATTGTCAACCACTGCAACTGCCCAAGTGTTACATTTGGTAACACAGCTTGTTGTAAAGAGCCTCCAGGACAGGATTGTACACAGGAAATCCAACCAGTACTTCACCCATTCTTTAAATTATCTGGCAATTTATATGTCCTGCTCCTCCCATACCATTCTCTTCCCACTCTGGGATCTTAAAATGTCCCACAGAGCATTAAGCATCCCAGTGAGCCTGTGAGGTCTGGGCTGTTAACATGGATTAAAGCCTGTCTCCCTTTCCAGGATCCCATCCACAATTTGCTTTGGACAAGGTGCCACCCGAGGATTTAAAGGACCACGGAAGAAAGTCTGAAGGTCAGTGCAGCAGATTTGTGCAAGATAAACAAGCATGGAGCCAGTGCCACCAGGGATATTTCCAGTTCCCACTCCATGGAATAAACCACCCAAACCAATTAAAGCTCTACCAGCATTTGGGCACAGGTTCCTGATGTCAAACAGAACTGGCACTGCCTGAGTTAAGAATCCTCAAGATTTTAGGAAATGGAACCCAGAACGTGTGGTGAGGTGTTAAGGAAACTGTCCTGCAGCTGAGGCTGCACAGGATTGGGTGTTTTATTTTTTGCCTCTTGGGTGTAAAAAATGGATTAAAGAAGTTACAAGATGACAGCATGACTGTATGGAAGCTGGAATCGCTGAGAAAAGAAAATGGAGGGAAAAAAACATTGGCCCTTTGTTCTGACTTTCTCCATCTCGCTGAAGTCTCCTCTGCACCCCAGCACCTGCTCTGAAAGGTTTGTCTGGGCCAGGAGAAGCATTTTCACAGGGAGTTAAAATAAAGTGACTTCCAACCAGGTGAATAAATAAAAGGAATTTTTACAAAATTGCTTCATAGAGAATTTAAGTCCTGTTTTGAAGCCCAGGCGGAGTCAGATGGAATGAACCTCCCTCATTTTGCTGCAAATGCTGCCAAAATCAGGTTGGGATGGAGATTGTTTTCCCTGTTGCCTTTCCCTTGCTTTGTAATCTCATCCTCCTGGGAAAAAACTGGAAACACAGAGCCACTGCTTTTGGGGTCCTGGTGAATCTTGGCACTCAAAAATTGTGCATAATGAGAAAAAATGAGGTTTCTGGAACAATGTTTATCCAAGAAGCTTAGGATCTATAATTGCAGTTTTTTCCCTTCCCCCTCCCTGTGAGGAATAGAAGATCAAAGGGGCTTTGAAAAATCCTTGCAAATGGGAGCAGGGAATGATGTTTACGGAGATGTAGGAGATTTCCCAGTGAGTTTTAAAAAGCTTCGCTCTGTTTAAAACTCATCCAGCTTGTCCAGCCCTAATCCCTGCTCTGTGGGCTGTGGAGAGTGCTGTCTCCAGCAGGCAGCTGCCACACAAGTGCCCAGGGACATCTCTCAGCAGGGACCAAAAATCACTTCCCAGCACTAAAGCCCCAAATGAGCCTTTTTCCCTACACTGGGATATCGGGGAATGGGAAGCATTCCATGCTATAGGAGATGCCTGCAGGCTTTGGTACAAAGGTCAGGCAGCAGCTCAGTCTGCTCTTATGTGCTCAGGTGCACCTGACCTGGGAATTCCTTTTTCCCCAGAGTCCAGGGTCCCCGAGTACCTGCCCTTGCTGCTGGGAAACAAACTGAAGTTACACTTCCAGCTTCAGGGCTCCTGACTGGCTCTCTTCAACAAACTATTTCCCAGCTGGCCACCGGCTATCAAAAATCCTTATTTCAAGCCAAAACTTGGATTTCCCATCTCTCCAGAGATTGTGCACTGGCAGGAGGACACGGACCTGCCTGCCCTGGAGAGCCCAGGGGTGCAATCTCCCTGAGCAGGGGTGCACCCAGGGCCGGGAGGGACGCGTGGGCCGGGCCAGCACAGGGCGGGCAAAGTGCGAAGTGGGTGTGGCAGCAGGCAGCCAGGGACAGGTACTGACAGTCTCTGCCAGCCCCGGTGGGCACGGGGACAGGGTGTGGGCCAGCACCAGCTACACGGCTCGAGCCACATCTCTGCCATCTCTCTCTTCTCCACCCGAGGGCCATGGGGCTCTGCAGTGTGACCATCCTGCTGGGCACTGCCCTCCTCCTGCTGGCACCCGGCAGCACCCAGGTGAGCCCTGCCTCGACCTGCCCTCCCGCTGCCCCCTCTGATCAGGGGACCCACGTGTGGCCCCCCTCGGAACCCCCTTTGTCTCCCCACAGGCTCTGAGCAGCTCCTGGTGGAAGGACCTGGCCCCGGAGCAGGATTTGCCTGAGGAAATGTAAGAGGTGCTTGCAAAAACCAGTAAAGCAACATCCCAAAATGGAAAGTGTTTTGGGGGTGAATAAAGCCCTCTTGTTGCTTTGTGCCCCCCAAAATTAAGGTGCTCCCAGCTCCATCTCCCTTTCTCCCTGAATTAAGCAAAATCCCCAGCATCCAGCTAGTTTCTCTATTCCTTTAACAATAGTTTAAGTTAGCCCCTTGGCACCCTGAGATCCTAGCTGGTGCTTCCTGGGGTGTGGGGAATCTTACGGTCCCTGCACTGGGGTGGGATTCCCCTGGGAATTTGGTGGTATTTAGCAACCTTTCCTCACTGATTTTTTCCCCTCTTCCAGCATCCTGGGCGTAGGAGCCATCGAGGACAGTGAACCAGGTATAAAGGTCTTCTCCAGCAGTGCCTGGGCTGAGAAGGGCTCACCCCAAGTCCAGGCAAGGCCAGAAGGGGACCATGACCACCTCCAGCACCCCCAAGATGATGCCAGGGAGGCCAGTGCCAGTGTGCCATTCTGGATGCTGGCCCTGGAGGTGCTGAATGGCCCGGAGGAGGATCGTGACCACCTCTACCACCCCCACGATGATGCCAGGGAGACTGACACCTACAGGCCACCCCGGAGGCTGTCCCTGAAGGTGCAGAATGGCCCAGAGGAGGATCGTGACCACATCTACCACAGCTGAGTGGAGATGTGCCTGGGAAATGAGGGGTGGGAGCCGCCCCTGGGGCTTCTCAGGGAAATTTGCCTCTTCCTACCCAGCCTTGAGCCTCACCAATAAACCCACTACTCCCCTCTCCACGTCCTGGTGGGCTCCTCATTACTGCCAGAAACCCACTGCTAATTGCAGGGCCTCCAAACCTGCAGGAACTCCCTCAGGATTACCCCAAGGCGCCAGGCAGGGCAAGGACAATGCCCTGGGACAGGAGACTCAGCTCAGGTGAGGCTGAGGCCAGGCAAACTCAGCACATGGGTGCTGTGCCCCACAAGGTGCCACAGGCTGTCCCCTTCCCAGGGAGCACATGGATCCATGCTCCATGAGGCTGCTCTTGCCCAGCCCAGCATGATGGAGCATGGGGGGGCTCAGTTAACCCCAGGACCTCACAGCAAGGATGCCCCATCTCCCAGCAGCACCTAGAAAACCCTTTAATAACGAAGGCAGAGGTGGTCCCCACTGCTGGCTGTCACCCCAAGCTTGCTGGCGGGTCCCGGTCCCCTCTGTGGGGTAAGGCAGGGGGTGGATGGGCTGCAGGAGGCCGTGGGGACCTGCACCACCCCAGGGACCTGCAGCTCCTGGGCTCAGCTGTCGGTGAAGTTGGCCTTGCGCTTCTCCACGAATGCCGTCATGCCCTCCTTGCGGTCGCTCTGGGACAAACAGAGGTGAGGTTGGGGGGGCTGCAGTGGCTCTGTTATCCCCCATGCCCTGGGCCTGATCCCCCTACTCACGGTGGCAAAGGTGGCATAAAAGAGGCGCTTCTCTGTCCTGTTCCCCTCTGTCAGCGTCGTTTCAAAGGCTGAAAGCAAGGGAGGAGTTGGGGAGACCCCTCTGCCTGGCCTCACAGCCCCTCAGGGGGTTCCCAGTTGGCCCCAGCCCCTACCAGCATTGACTGACTCCTTTGCCATGGCAGTCACCAGCTTGGAGTTGCTGGCGATCTTCTCAGCGCAGGCAATGGCTGCGTCCAGCAGCTTCTCCACTGGGTAGACCTTGCTGACCAGACCTAGGACAGGCAGTGGGAAGTGGGGGGGATGGCTCCCTGCCAGACCCCTGCAGTGCAGGGCCGTCCCATGCCCCTACCTGCCTCCTTTGCCTCCTGTGCTGAAATCCGGTCCCCGGTGAGCACCATCTCCATTGCCAGCGACTTCCCCACTGCCCTGGTCAGCCTCTGCGTCCCGCCGGCGCCTGGGGCATTTAGGCAAGGGAGAGTTCAGAGAGGGATACCTGGGTGTCCCCACCCCAGCTGGGATGGAAGCCCCTGGCAGGTGCCTGCTGCTCACCTGGGATGGTTCCCAGCAGGATTTCGGGTTGCCCGAACTGCGCCTTCTCCCCGGCGTAGATGATGTCGCACATCATGGCCAGCTCGCACCCACCTCCCAGCTGGGGCAGGGGAGGCAGAGATGGGTCAGGGGGTGCCGGGGTGGGGACAGGGGGTGCAGGGAGATGAGGGGGACACTCACGGCGAAGCCATTGACAGCGGCGATGATGGGTTTGCGGACAAGGGAGACCTTGTCCCACCCGGCGAGGAAGCCGCCACTGTAGCACTCCTGGAAGGTTTTATTCTGCATCTCCTTGATGTCTGCGCCAGCTGCAAAGGGAAGTGCAGTGGGACGCCAATCCCCTCCAAAACTTAAGGGCGAGCAGAGTCCCCCGTCCTACCTGCGAAGGCTTTCTGGCTGCCGGTGAGGACGATGGCTCCCACCTCCGGGTCGCTCTCCATGGTCTTCAGCGCTTGCCCCAGCTCTGTCATGAGCCCCTCGCATAGCGCATTGAGCGCCTGTGGCCGGTTCAGCTGGATCAGCCCCACGTTCTTCTGAGCCCCCGTCTTCTGTACCAGCAGGTACTGGAACGCAGCCCCTGCCCGCCGCACCAGCACTGGCCCGTTAGCCCACGGGCTGCCGGGCACCGGGCGGACCCCCGGCCACCCCCGGCCACGCCTGGCCACCGCCACTCCGTGCTATTTAAAGGCGACCTTGATGCCAGCGGTCACCGGCAGCCGGCGGGACGTCACCGGGAGCTTGGCTCGGAGGAGCTCCCAGTACCACCCTAGCCCGCGAGGATGCAGCCCCGTGACCACCCTGTGCTGGGATCCGCTGCATGGTCCAGCGCCCCGGTGCCCTGGTATGCAGCGCCACTGCCCATACATGGCGCAGTGCCCCGTGCCCGGTGACGGGCTCTGGAGCGCAGCTCCGGAACCACGTGCAACTCTGGGCACAGGCCCGGTGCTGCCACCGTACCCTGTGCTGGGTCCCCGTGCCCTGCGCGCACAGCCCAGGGACTCCGTGCCCGGCGCTGGGACCGTACACGGAGTAGGGACGCGGTGCCCGGTGCCGTGCCCTGGTACGCAGCCCAAGGACCATGTACAGGTCGATGGGCACACGCCCGCGGGGCCACGACCGTGTCCGGTGCAGGGACGCGGGACCCGGCGCTAAGCCCACCCACCCGCGGTGCCCCCGGTGCTCACCGGCGCTACAGCCCCGTGCGCCGCGCGGGGCGCGGAGCGGCGGGGAGGCGCGCTCGGGGAGCGCAGCGGCGGTGGGGCGCAGGAGCGCTCGCAGCGGGGCGGCCATGGCGGAGCGCGGAGCGAGCCCCGCCCCTCCCGCCACCGCCCATTGGTGCAGCCGGCCCCGCCCCGCCAGGCGCTGTCCCCATTGGCCGAGGCGGGGAAAGAGGCGGGGCCGAGACCCCCGGGCTGCGTGAGGGGGCGCGGACCCGGACCCCGCCCCGAGCGGGGGTCCCGCCGTGCTGCCCCGGGTCGGGGCCGGGGCGGTGCGGTGTGGGGGTTAGAGCGCCGCGGGGAACGGGAGGGGAAGGGGAAAGGGTAAGGAGGGGGGATTTCCTCGCCGCCCCCCGCGCGGGGAGTGGTGGGGAGTGCGGGGGGCGCGGCGGTAAAGCTGCAGCGGGAGCGCGGCCAGGGAGGAGTGGAGGGAGCGGAACGAGCCGGCGGCGTCCCCGGGCCCGGTGAGCCCAGCGGGCGCGGTGGGGGTGCGAGTGTGCCCCGCGGCCGGGTGTGTGCGAAGCCAGGGAAACGCGTGGGTGCGAGCTTGTGCGGGAGCATCATCCACAGGGCTGTGCGGAGCATCGTCCAGACGGTTCTGCGGGAGCATCATCCACGGGGTTCTGCGGAGCGCGCCTGTGCGAGTGTGTGCGGGAGCATCATCCCCAGGGGTGGGGGCAGCGCGTTTATGCAACGCGCGGTATCTGCGTGTGCCGCCACACACGCGTGCGCGGCCCCGGCACACGCGCAAGCGGGACGCGTCGGTGCGCGGTCCCCCGCCCGCGGCCGGGCTCGGCTGAGCGGCGGGGCTCTCCCTCCCTCCCTCCCTGCGGCAGGTGCGGGATGCGGCGGAGCGCGGCGGCGTGCTGGGCGCTGGTGCTGCTGGCCGCCACCTTCTGCGACACGGTGGCCGGCAAGGGTGGCGCGGCGGCGCCCGGGGGCGGCTCGCGGAGCGGCGCGGGGGCGGCCCGCAGCCGGCCGAGGGCGGCCGTGCCCCGGTACGGCTCCGCCGGGGCGGCCCTGCGCGTGGCGGGGGCGGCGGCGGCGGGAGCGGCGGCCGGCGTGGCGGCGGGGCGGCCCTGCGCCGGTCCCGGCTCTCCGGAGAGCTGCAAGCGGGAGACGGCGTCGAGTACCGCGACGGCAACTGGACGGCGGCCGCCAGCGCCTGGACCTCTGCGGCGCCGGGCGGGACCCCGCCGGGCCGGGCGCTGCCCTGGCTCTGCCCGCTGGCCGCCCTCCTCCGCCGCTGATGGATTTCGGGGGACCTGACTGTGCCCGGCGCACCCACGACGCCGCGAAGACCGGCCGCCCCCTCCGGGGCTGAGCCCCATGCCCCGGGCGAGCAGCGGCTCCCGGGGCTAAGGCCACCCACCGCCGGCGGGGCAGGACCCCCGCGGAAGACCTTCCACCACCACCACCCCTCCACACCGAGCCAAACCACGCCGGCTCGGGCACCCTTCTGCACCGCGCCCCCGTCCGTGGCCTCGCCGTGTCCGGAGGCCGAGGAGGCGAAAATAAAACTGAGCGAAAGCAGGTGTGGCTGGATGCGGGGCGAGGGGCGGGATGATGGGATGGCCGCGCCCGGCCCCTGCCCATGCAGGCTTTATTTCGGGATGGAGTCTCCCGTGCAGGCTAAAACACAGCGAGGAAACAGCTCCCTGGCGGTTTGCAGGTGCAGCCGGAGGCACCAGCCCTACCCCAGGCTCTCCGCGGCGGGCACAGCTCTCCATGGGAGCATCACAACAGCGACACCACAGGGCATTCTGTCCCAAAACCGGGACAGCCCTGGCAGAGCCGCTTCAGTCGAACACCATAGCTCCCTGCTGAGGTGTTCCCAGCCCCATGGGGCACCAGGGTGTCCCCAGTCCACATCGCTGCAGGCAGTGCCTGCCCAGTGACAGCTCTCAGTCCAGTGTCACCCTGCCCAGGCGTCCTGCTCGGAAGTCCCTCAGGAACTCGTAGGCAGCAGCTGGGTAGTTGAGCATCATCATGTTGACATTCCCTGGAGATGGCAGTGGATACAGCAGTGTCAGTGCGGCCTGGAGCTGCCCTGGGATCCCCAAAAATCCCGGCGCCTGCAGCCCAGACCACCCACCTGTGCCCGTCAGCACCTTCACCTTCTGCGTGCGGCCCTGGGTGAGGGCCACGTGCTTGAGCAGGGGCTCGATGTGGTCGCAGGGCTGGCCCAGCCCGTAGTGCTGCACGTACCTGCTGGGGGAGATGGCTCACACCCCGCCTTCCCCCAAAATTCCCTGGGCATGGCATCTCCAGCACCCTCCTGGGACCCCTCCCTGCTTCCCCACCAGCTCACCCAAACTGCTGCTGCTTGTTCAGGGTGTACAGGAGGTAGTCGGCCATGACGTCCTCCCCCACCAGGTGGTCACGGATGGCTCCTGCAAATGAGGATCAAGCCCCAGCTTCCCTAAGCCCTACTGAGCCCTGGCCAACCCTCCTTCCACCCCCTCATATCCAGGGGTTGTGAGCAGCAGTGTCACCCCAGCCTTGGGTGCCAAGCCCTGAGCCACATTTGGGGACCCCCCCTCACCACACAGTGCCAGCTTCATTCCCGTCTCCACATCCCCCAGCCTGGGGGGCAGCACGCCAGGAGTGTCCACCAGGTACATCAGGGGCTTCTCACACACCTGGCACAGGAGAGGCAGGGCTGGTAATTAGCACTCCATGGCTAATGAGTGAGGCCCTGCTGCAAAGCTCAGTGAGCCTGGAGGTCTCCTGGACACAGGGACGGTACCTGGATCCTGGACAGCACTGCCTTGGTGATTCCTGGCTCGCCCCCCACCGCAGTGGCTTTGCCTGAGGGGACAGACACGGTCATGGACACAGGTGACGCTGTGCCCATCTCCTCCCCGAGCCCTGGCTCCATGCAGAAATACCCTTCTTGAGGTGCAGCCTTCGCAGGGAGTTGATGAGCGAGGACTTGCCCACGTTGGGCACGCCGATCACCAGGATGTTGTGCTCAGAGCTCTGGAAGCCAGGGGGACACGGGCAAGGAGCAGCTGGTTACCAACCACCCACCCCTGCAGCAACAGGGAGCTGCCACAGGGAAATATCCCAGTGTTTGCTGGCACTTCTGGCACATGTGGGAGCAGCCTCGTCCCTTGGCTGGAGAGGGGGGTGTCAGAGGGTCCAAAGGAGGGACACAAGGATGGGGAAGGGTCAGGAGGGCCACAGGGGGGCTGGATGAGGTCACCTGGTTTGTTCAGCTGGAGCACAACACACTGAGGTCAGACCTCCCCAGAGACTGCAGCTCCTCCCCAGGGCAGCTCCAATCTCTGCTGTCTGGGACAGGGACAGGACCCAGGGAGGGGCTGGAGCTGGCCAGGGCAGGGTCAGGCTGATCAAGGCAAGGTTCTTCCTCCCAGGGGGGCTCCCCAGGGAATGGGCATGGCCCTGAGGCTGCCAGAGCTCCAGGAGGGTTTGGACACCACTCCCAGGGATGCACATGGAAGGATTGTTGGGGTGTCTGTGTGGGACCAGGAACTGGACTGGATGGTCTTTGGGGGTCCCTTCCAACCCAGGATATTCTGTGACCCCCGTGCATGTCTCACCTCGGCCCTGTGGTAGCGTGGGCCCTCAGCCACCAGCCTGGCAACCATGGGGACAACCTGCAGAGCAACAGGGTCAGAGCTGTCACTCTGTGCCCTGGCTGGCAGCAGCTACTCGCTTGGTGACACTGTGCCAGCAGGATGTGCACAACGGGGACAGCAGAGGACTTGGGACAGCTGGAAAGGGAGCAGCCAGCTGGAGCAGCAAGAGCTCTCCATAGAGCTGGGAACTCACCAGGGAGCAGGACTGGGCTGCTGCCCCATTACCTTCTTGACATTGACATCACGCTGGCAGTCCGTGAAAACTACGTGTGAGCATCCCTGCTGCCTCAGCTGCTCCAAGACCGCCTGGAGGGGCCGGGAAGAGGCACCGCTGTCACCTGCCTGTGACACCACGCCTGCCCCCCCGCCCGGCCCTGCCCGGCGCTCACCGGCTGCCGGCGGGGATCAGCCAGATCCATCTTGTTCAGCACCAGGACGTGAGGGCGGATGCCCAGAGCCTCCAGGAGCGCGGGGTTACGGCCCGACAGCGGAATGTGCCTGCGCTAAGGACACTGACTGAAAGCGCGTAGCGGGAGGGGGATGGAGAGGAGGCGGAGAGGGGCATGGGTGGTCTGGAGGGACAAGGGACAGGGTTCTCCGGCAGCTGTGGAGGATATTCGAGCGTCGTGCACCTCCACGAGGCAGTCGGCGCGGCGCAGCGCCACTCGCATCTGCCGCAGGCCTGCAGCACACACAGAGCACAGCGCGGGGTGAGCGCGCGGCTGGCGCTCGAGGCAGGGGGGGATCTCGATTCGCCGCGCCGCCGCCGGCCCCTCACCTTTCGCCATGTGCCGCGGGAACCACGAGGCAACATCGCGGCCGCCGAAGTCGAAGCGCTCCCGGAACCCTCCCGGCACCGTCCCCGCCGCCCGCAGCGCTGCCCACACCCGCATGGCGCCTGCGCGTCACTTCCGGCGCGACCGGAAGCCGCCTCAGTGACAGCAATGGCGGAACCGCTGCCGCCGCCACCGGGGCCTCAGGGGGCTCGGCGGCACCTCCCGGCGGCACGGGGGTGCCGGGGCCCGCGGGGCACGTCGTGCCCCCGCGGGCCCCGGCACGCCCCGTGCCGCCGTTTCCAGCCTCAACCCCCTCGCCCATCCGCGCCCCAGCCCGCCCCGGAGCCCCCTCCGCGGCCAGGCCCGACGCAGGACCCGCTGGACGACCCCCGCTACACCATCTCCAGCACCAACTGGTACTAAATCAACACCGCAACCCCCGCCACCGAGAGGAAGAAGGCGCCGGCGCGGAGGTTTCTCAATAAAGGAGACCGAAAGGCAAAGCACCGCGGTTTATTTTCTGCCTCAGGACTGAGGAGCGGGGACGGGCGCCTGGAAGAGCTGGTTGAGCCGCTCGGCCTCTCGCCACCCCGACAGCAGCGCCCCGTGGGTGGTGGAGTAGAAGGTGCGGTGCGTGGCCTCGCCGGCGAAGAGGAGCTGCAGGGGCTGCGGAGAGGCGGGGGGTGAGCGCAGAGACCGCGGGGCTGTGCTGGAACAGCCTCACCCCCCGCACTCCGGCACCCGCGGGGGCAT
This sequence comes from Muscicapa striata striata, assembly GCA_030060385.1. Classification (NCBI taxonomy): domain Eukaryota; kingdom Metazoa; phylum Chordata; class Aves; order Passeriformes; family Muscicapidae; genus Muscicapa; species Muscicapa striata. The sequence goes on from JAREIS010000169.1 coordinate 156,865, forward strand.
GACCGCATTAAAACACCAGAATTGCGCACTATCCCTTCCCTAGGCACTCGTGAGGAGGCTGGGAAGCGGTTGGGAGGAGCCGCCTGTCCATTACTTTTATGGAAATGCCCCCACCCTGTGGAGCGCAGCAGCATTGGTGACCCCTGCAAAGGGGCAGCAGTGCCACCTCCCTGTGCTTCTGGAGTGGCCTGTCCCCACCCCCGTCTGTGTGTCCCCGCTGCATCCCCCAGGGCTGAATCCTCACCCGGGGGTCCCGGGGGTCCTCGGGCAGGGGCTGTGCGAGCACATCGATGTCGTCTCCCGAGCTGCCGACGGCCACGTAGCTGTAGGAGCCGAGGGTGTAGGGAGCGCTGTGCCAGCGAGCGGAGCACGCTCCTGGGCGCGGGCAGGTCCGGATTCCCTGCGGACGAGGGTTAGGGGTAGGATCGGGAAATCTCCCGGGGCAGTGGGCGGGCGGGGAGGGCGGGACAGGCACCTGTCATGGTGCGCAGGACGTGGGTCATGGCGCTGAGCACCTCGGCGTCGCTCAGCGTCTCCATGTGCTCCGACTCCTTCCCCGCGATGAAGCCGCACAGGACGTGCCCGTGCCTGGGGCGGGAGTGCGGGGCTGAAAGCTGCTGGCCCTCCCCGTGCCCACCAGCGGCCCAGAGAATGCCCAAAATCCCCGGCCACCTACTGCTCTGGCGGCTGGAGCACCACGAATCCGATGAGCTTCCTGAACCAGCTGGCCTCCAGGTCAGCGCTGGGCTCCTCCAGGGGCGACTCGTCCTCCCACACCACTTCCAGGAGCTGCTGCTCGGGCTCCCAGAAGGGCTGCTCGAACTCCAGGAAGATCTTGTTGTTGGTGCCAAATCCCAGGTTGCGAATGGCCTGTGCTTTCCGCTCGGGAAGGGGAGGCTGGAAGAATTTCTCGTGGTGCTCCTTGAGGAAACCTGCAGCCACAATTTGGGGCAGCTCTCAGCTAGGCTTCTAAGTGGTGTCTGAGATGCTCTGACCTCCCCAAACCTCTTTCCAACCTCTTCCCAGTGGGAGAGGGGAGGCTGGGAAGGGGTTTAGGCAATCGCTCCCCTCCACTTGCCCATCTCCACCCGTGCCAGCCGGTCGGAGGGGACGGGCAGGGCCAGGGGAGGTGTCGGTGTCCTCACCTAGCGGGACAGTGATGATGACGTGGTCAGCAAGGAAGACATCTCCATCCTCGCACTCCACCCGGACAGGGAAAACCCTGGCATCGTCCCCTTCCTCACGGAAGGAGCCTTGCCACTGGATGGTCCTCACGGCCTTGTTGAACAGGACGGTGCCCTCGGGCAGCTCCGAGAGCAGGCGCTCGGCCAAGCTGCTGTAGCCACTGTGGGAGGAGTCACTGCTGGGGACGGGGCGGCCCCTGGGACGCTCCTCCGAGTCCTGCTGCGGAGCCCCGCGCTTACCCTGGGAAGGTGCAGTCCAGGCCGGGCAGCGACACGTACTCGCCGAAGGGCTCCAGGGCCACCAGGTCCATGCTGTGGGTCCCGCTGATGCAGCACTCCAGCTTGAGGCAGGCGGCGAGCACGGCCAGCTGCAGCCGCCGGGCATCCTCCTGGCCTCCCGCCATCGTGGGCACCGTCCGGGCGATCTCTGCCCGCACGTACTCGCCCACGCTGGGCCACGGCGGCTCCTTGGACCCCTGGAAAGCGCGGGTGGAGGCCAGGAGGGCGTAGAAGAGGTCGCGGGCTTCGCGCACTGCCTTGGGATTCAGCACCTTCCCCGAGCTGCCGTAGGTGACGGACGGCATCGGGGGGTGGCCCCCCGCTTCCACCTGCTGGTTCTCCTCCCGGGCGGCCTCGGGGCCCAGCAGGCCGTAGCGGGAGGCCAGGCGGAACACGGGATTTCCCGGCGAGGGGCCGTGGATCCAGTGCGCGCCCATCTCCGCCAGCCCCGACGCTGCGGGCAGGGAGGGAAGGAGGGAGAGCGGGTCACAGCCCGAGCCGGGCCCGCGGGGCAGCGCTCGGGGCGCAGCGGGACTCCCGCGGGCCCCACAGGGCCGGTGCCACCGGGGACCGGCTGCCGTTCCATCCCCGCGTGCCCACGGGACCGGCCACCCCCGCCACGTGTGCGGCCCGCCCGGGAGCGGCCCCACGGGCCGGGGGCCGGGCGCAGCTCCGCATCCCGGCACCGCCGCCCCCTGCCCCTGCCCCAGCCCGGGCCCGCCCCGGTGCCGCCCACCCCCGGCTCCCGGAGCCTCCCCGGCCTCCCCGCCCGTACCGAAGGGGCGGGTGCAGACGCGGCCGCCGGCGCGGGCCGCCGCCTCCAGCAGGCGGAGGGAGCCGTGTCCGCGGAGCCGCTGGGCCGCCCCAGCCCCGCCAGCCCCGCGCCCACCGCCACCACCCGCCGCCCGCCGGCCTCCGCGGCCGCCCGCGCCGGCCGGTACCGCCTCCGCCGCCGCCGGCACCGCCCGCCGCCAACGGCACCGCCCCTGGAGCGGCCCGGCCCGCGGGAGGGAAGGAGGAAGGACGGCGCGGAGGGGAGGGTGGGGGAACGCGTGGAGAGAGGCATGGAGGGGTGCCCGCGGGTCCCGGTGCAGCGGTGAACCAGCTGCCTGCACCCGAGGCCGGGGTGGGAGAGGGGGCAGCCCTGGGATCACCTCCCCACCCTCCTCCTCTCCCCATCCCCGGCCAGCCTGGCAAGGTGGAGGAGCTGTGGATGCCCATCGTTCCGCCACACATCCCAGCAGAGCTGCCCCAAGGGCCAGTCCCAGCGCTCCCGCCCACCCGTGATTCCCAAACTTTCGTGGGTACCATAAGGCTTTCCACTCCCAAGGCTGTCTGGTGCGGGTTTTTTGCCAGCAAGCGTTCCTGCTGCCTGCCATAGGATGGGGTAGGGTACTGGGGTATACTGGGATACTCCCAGTACTACCCTCGGAGAGCCCACTGTGCCACCCAGCTCTACCAGCTGCCTTGTGGGGTTACTGTGTCCCTGCTGGCCCTGGCAGCTCCCCAGAAAATATTCACGTGCAAGGAAGAGCTGAGGGTATCAAAGCATCCCCTTTGAGTATTTATTTTGGAGAGATTTTCCCCAACTCCGGGTTTGCAGCAAGCAGCATGGTGGGACGGACTGGGGACATCAGCCTGGCAGCAGCTTCCTGGGGGAACAGTGGCCCTGTGACCCAGCCCAGGGCATTTGGGGTCACCAGCTCCCAGGGATGAGGGATGATCATTCCCAGTGTCCTGGTGCTGAGCCAAGCAGCCATTCCTGAGGAATTCTAGTCCAAACAATGCAGGCAGGTGCCTGGCTTGGCCCAGATGGAGACCTTCCACTTCCCTGGGGACTTGGGTAAAAAGGATTCTCCACATCCAACCTGAATCCCCCTGGGCTGCAATCTGGGGCCTCATTGCATCACCTGTTGCTGCTGCCGAGAAGGGTTTGGCCTCATCCATCCCCTCCATTCCTTTATGTGCCATGGCTGGGGGGCTGCTCTCAGCCTGTCCCCCCACAGCCAAACTCAACAGGCCCAGCTCCCTCCCACCTCCTCTAACCCATAACCCACTGGGCAGCCACTGTGGGGTTGTGGCAGGGTCCCCATGTCCCCCTGGCTCAGCACCATCATGTTGGGACCCTTCCAGCAGGGCTGGTGGCTCCTGTCTGCTCCGGTGCCTGGGCTGGCCCAGGTGCTGCCCTTCCAGCGCCGTGCCACCAGTGCTTGAGGAGCTCCCAAGCAAGGAGGAGAGAGCCCAACAACCAAAGATGCGTGAAAAGCACCATCACCACAAGCACACCAGGAAGGAGGGGACAGCAGGGAGTGTCCCACCCCCTCCTCGGGCTGTCTCAGCTGAGGGACAGGGGCCAGGCCACTGGCACCTCCCCGGGAGCCGCCTCTTTACTGGGACCCCTCCATCATCTTCAGGATGCTGCTGTAGAGACGCCCAGGGGCGTCCAGGCCCCAGACAAAGTCCCAGTGGTTCCAGTCGGGGATGTGGGTGTAGGTGACGAGGTGGGTGATGCGGGGCAGCAGCAGCAGCACGTCCCTCCAGTCAGCTGCCCAGTCCTGCCCTCCCGACCACACCGCGGTGGGCACCGGCATCTCCTCCACGCGGTACAAGGGCGGTGTGTCCTGCAGGGACACGGGGGGCTCTCAGCTGGTCCATCCCTGACAGCCATTCTGTCCCTGCACCACCCTGGATACACCCCCAGCATCTCCAGCTGCCACTGCAGCTCCTACCTGGTGGTACCTGGCTTGGTTCTCTTTGCCATAGTCAAAGGCTTTGAATTCTCCGGATTTTACCACCTGGGAAGAGAGGATGGATCTGCTGTGGGAGGCTGGTGAGTGCTACTGTGTGGGTCTCACATCTCCCAGCCCCCTCGAGGCACTTGTTGTGAGAGGGTGCTCAGAAGGGGTTTGTGTAAGTCCCTGCCCTCCATCTGCCTGTGTCCAGCTGGCTGGGGACAGGCAGGACAAGGAAAGGTGTTGGTGTCCTCACCTGTGGGACATTGCAGGAGATGGCATCCCTGCAAAGCCAGGCTTTCCACCTTTTTTAACAGGGTGTTTTTTTGACCTCTGGCTCCATGCCTGTCCCTAGCCACGGGCTGACAAACCGAGGTGCCACACTCTTCCCTCTGAAATCCTGTTCACCACCAGCTTGTGTGTGCAGGGTGCTGCTGGAGTTCCTGCAATAACCTGATCGTCCTCTTTCAGCTTCCATTACCTATAATTTGGCTCTGCAAGGAGGCACATGGGTGGGGCTCTCCAGCCTGACCCCGTTTCCAGCAGGGCCAGTGTTTAAGCTGGAGAGTCCATCCCCAGGGTGTCCAGGACCCCTTTGGATGGGGGGGATGTTGCTGGATCCCCCATTTCCTCCTCTTCCAGTTCCCTCAGCCTCTCCCTGGGCTTCCACCCACCAGCACCACGGTGTCCCAAAGTTCTGCTTTGGCGACTTCTGCGGGGCCCAAACTGGGGGTTTCAGCATCCACCTGTGGCCTCCCCATCCTGTCCCTTGTCCTGCCTAGCACAGCACAGGACACACACTGCAGTGTCCCTGGTCCCCAGAGGCAGCAGGGCAGCTCATCTTGCAACCTCTTCTAATTTCTTGCCTTTACTTTCTTGAGAGCTGGGAGAAATGTCTGAGATCCCTGAACTGCCCTGGGCACAGCAGACTCCTGGTGAAGGAACCATCTCAGGGATCCTACCTGGGCCCAGTGGATGATGTTTTTGACAGAGGTGCCATCTGGATAGTGGGATGTGTACACATCCAGCCGTGTCTGCAAGGAAACAGATCCCAGCTATCGCTGCTTTCCAGCGGATGGGAGTGGAGTGGCAGCTACCAGGTGTTTCCCAGAGCAGCTGCTGCTGAGTCACACTGCCTGAAGAGCTGGACCAGGCTCAGGACTATAATTTTCATTAAAAACCAATTGCTGTGAGGCAGCTTTGGGAGGAGAGTGGTGGGGATGAAGGATGAGCTCTGTGAGATGCCTTACCTGTGCTCAGGGGCTGTGCTCAAGGCCTCAGTGACCGCCTGAGGTCACCCTGAGGCTGCTCAGAGCAGGGGCTGGTGGTCACAGTGACAGGCTGCCCTAATTCAGAGGTGTTGTCAAGGGCCACCTGGCCACTGACATTTACCCAGCAGAGCCTGGGGGCTTTTCCTGTCCCAGGAGGAAAAGCCTCTGGCAGAGGGACACGTGTTGCCCATGAAGGTTCTGCTTGCTGCGAGCACTGGGGGCGAGTGGCTGTAGCGGGGTGGTGGCAGAACAGCAGCCCTGGGACCCTCGTCCCCACTGGAATGGCACACCCACCGTGTTGAGGTTCTTCTCGTTGTAGCCACTCAGCAGGAAGAGGAGGTTGGCACAGGGCTTGTGCAGCAGCGTGTGCCTGCACAGCTCCGGGAGGAACCGCCACAGCTTCCTCACCCGCAGGGACGCGTCCGTTCTGCCCAGCAGCAGCTGCAAAGGGAGCAAAGGGCGAAAAAAGCATTTCCTGCTTTTCCCTCCCTGCAGCCCAGCCCCGCAGCCAGGCAGTAAGGGGAATATCCAGGAGTCAAGCCTGCTGCCCTTCTGGCCCCCTGCCCCACAGGGATGAGTACAGCTCGTTGCAGGAGTTGATGCTGACTGAACACACACCAGGGAAATCAATGTTCACAACTCTCCTCTTTCCCCACACCTCCCCCAAGCACTGGATCTGTTTTTCATGGAATTGACACAACACAGCTGCTCTTTTCCAGGTGTTTAGCCTAGGGCCCCTACATGTGCCCCCCATATAAAGACCACACTTATCCTACTGATGGAAAGAAGACATGCTCTTAGCAAGACCATCCAGGACTGTATGTGCACCTGAATTGTGTCTGTGCTAATAAATCAGCAGGAATTCACTGTTTCCTGCTGCATTAGAGAGCCCCAGGGGTTGTGTCTGGGCGTAATCCCTTCTCTAGAACCAATCAGTTTTGGGGCAGAAGGGCATGGAGTAATCCCTTACCGGAATCATCTTGAGCTTGTTGTCCAGGAGGAGCTGCATCTTTATTAATGGACTTTTGGAGTGCTTGGGTGCCACTACTGGAGCCAGGGCAAAAAACATTTTGACTTTCTGAGCCAGTTCAGGCATGGATGAAAACGCAATAAACGCTGAGAAAACAGAAAAACAACTTCAGACTTGCTCCATCTTTCCTCAGGTGCTTAATCCGAGGGTTCACTTGGACCCAGGTCTGTTTAATTTATTATCTCCATTTGGAAATCTCAGATCTCTGGCCACCTTCCTGCTAAATGTTGGTGCAAGAGATGCCCAAAGGGAGGCAACACCTTTATTCCCTTGGCTGATCGGGCGTTTCAGTGGGTGTTAAGCCCATATGAGGGGACCCCTCTGCTTTCTGCTGGCAAACACCAAAATGAAATTTTTCAAGCCAAGGTGAAACCCCTCAGAACGCACCAATTGTGCAGCCCTGGGAGTAGCCAACGTAGTGGAGCTGCTTCTGCCCTGTTTTCTGCAGCACAAAGTTGATGGTGGCTGGGAGGTCGTACATTGCCATCTCATGGAAGCTGCAACACAGGAGGGGGATGTTGGTTGTGAGGCAGCAACAGGAAGGCAAACTTACCTTGAGCTTCCCAGCTTTATATCTGGGGCTGATTTTCCAGGAGAAAACTCCTGGCATGGATCCCTCCTGCCATGGCATCATCCTCCCCTGAAAGGGCTTAGTGCTCCCACAGCCATGGTGAGCAGTAAATAGACTGTGCAGAGCCTGGCCAGCCTCCCAGTGCCATACCCAGCCTCTCTGCAGACACAAAACTGGCTCCCACCAGGATTACAGCACCTGCTCTGCTCCTTGGGATGCTCTTTCCCAGAGGGGAATGGAGCACTGGTTCCTACCCCTGTGCCTGTTGGTGGGATGTGGTGAAAGGCAGACTGCTGGGTGAAGTTTTCCTGAAAGCCTGTCTATCAGCTTGGGGATTCTGCTCTGAAGATCAGCTGTGGAGAAGCAGTAGCAGCTTAAAAAGGGGAGATAAGGGGCAGCAGGTCTAGGAGCAGGGGAGGTGGCAATGCCACTTGTGGACATCTCAGTGGATGCCCCCGAGCAGGGCTGATGTCTCAGTGTGTCCCCAGGCAGGCAGCAGTGCCCCCTGCTCTCTGCAGCTGCAGGGAGGTGCTGGAGCTGTGTCAGCAGGCAGGTCTGCTCAGGTCCCTCCATCCTCCCTGGGGAGGCTGTGCCAGGGATTAGGTGCTCTGACTTGCCTGCTGGGAGGCACCCACCTCTGCCTAGAGCTTGGTGGCAGGCAGAGAACAGCGCCAGGCTTTTGTAACGCGCTCCAGCCCACCTGAAATCCCAGAATTCCACCTGGTCAGCTGAAAGGTGCTGGTGTCTCCTGGACCAGCTCGTCCCACGGCTGTTTCCCAGCCACACATCATAGCCAGAGTCTGCTAGTATGAAGCCAAGGCTGTTGTTAGCCAGATTTTCCACCCAGTGGCTGCCTTCTCCAAGTATCCCGTGCTGGAGGAACACGACTGGCCTGGGCCCTGGGAGCAAGAGAAATGACACATTTCATAGAACCACATTCTCTCTATTCACTCACCCCAAATCAAGGCCAGTAAAGCCTCTTCCTTGCACTGCCAGAGTACGTGCAGAATGTGCATTTTGATGATGTGTTGTGGTGCTACAGCTTTGAGTGTAAATTGGAGAAATCCCATGGATTCAGTATTTTTGCTTTAACAAATATTATTCCCCTGCCTGTCCAGGTTCATCCATTCCCCTGCTGTTCAGGGCTGGTTTTTTGCAGACTCTGAGTGAAATAGAGCTGTACCTCTGTTCTTAGGCTTTTCTCTTCCATGAGGAATTCTGTTCAGGTGGATGTAGTAGCCATCACGAGTCAGGACATCATACTCCTCACTGGGGTACCCTCTGTGGCAGATGATTTGGCTCTGGGAGAAGAAAAAAACTTTCCATAGTGAAGGTGCTTATCTGACTTGAAGAGCACATCCGGTAAAACCAAAGTTCTGGGACATGGCTTTGCCCAGGCTGTCTCTGATCAGGTGGGGACTTTTTGTGACAGAGGATGCTCTGTCTGAACCCGGCCCCAATGATCTGCCAAGGGAAGGGGAGATGCTCAGCCATGGGGGGGAGGGGAGCTGGCAGCTGCAGGGCTTGAAATGGTTCCAAACACTGAAACTGAAAGGATTTTCTGGCACCTGACCTGCTTTCCTGATGGCTGGCACTGATTCCTGATGCCTGGCACCGACAGCAGCACGTGTCACGTCAGGCTCCCAGCTGATGTGCTGGACAGATAAGGTGGTGTGGCAGATCGAACCTGCCGAGCTGGGCTGACTGGAAGGGCAGTGGGATAAACCTCACAGGAATCATTGCAGGGCTCCTGAGGCCCTGCCTGAGCTTTACTGATGCTGAAAACTCCACAGATTGGGAAGTTTCTGCCTGGTAAAATCCAGCTGTAGTCCTGCCCAAATGTTGCTGCATGCTCCCTTTGTCACGAGGTTGGCAGGAAAGATTAAATGCAGCAAATTAATCACGTCTTGGGTCCTGCTAAACCCAGCTTTAGAGCCTTGCAGGGCTCACCTGGACATGGCCCTGAGCCATTTGCTGCAGCTGAAGGAGAGGAGCCATGCACAAATTTCTACCCTCTGGGGAGATATCTGATCAAATCCAGTCTGGGGTTATCCCCATCCCAAACTGCCCTGCTGGTAATTGCACTTAAATCTGCTGGGAGGAGGAGCTTGTTAATGATGGTGTGGAGGCAGCATCGTATCAACAACACCAGCCCTCTCTCTCTATGTGCCCTCCAACCCTCTGTCCTCCAGCTGAACGTGCCCAAGCTTTCAGAGGGGAAATTCAAAGTTCTCCTGGCTTACAATGTTCATGAGACTCTCGGGATTTAGAGCCTTTTTCTGCTTGGTGGCATCTTCAGAGTTCGTGAGTGCTTGTACGAGAAACAGGATTGCAATAAACAGCCACATCTTGTGCCTGTGTGAATAGTAACAGTAACAACAACAATAAAAATAATGATCCTGATGGTAATAATAGGAATAGGAACAACAACAAGAATAACTACAGCAAAACCAGTAACACCAATGCTGTTGTTATTGTTGTTGATTATTATTGCTACTAGAATTGATATGGATGTTTGTTTCTACTTGGTTATGATGGGTTAAGTTCCTCACATTCCTGAAGATCTCATATCATTTTCTGGGCTGGGAAAGTGGAGGGAATTCCCAGTTTCAGTTTTCTTTGCAGTCAGCATGAGAATTTTTTTATACTCCTCTCTACAGACAGGATCTGGTACTAGGCAGAAGCCTTTTCTATATTTTTCATGGCAAGAAGAAGAGAAGCAGCAAAACAAGAACTAAACCAATAGCATTGGACCAGTTGTCTCATAGAGGAAACTAATCTAAAGGGGGAGTTTATGCTATGGAAGGAACATGTTTAGTATGGCTGGGCTATAATCATGTCAGTACGTTTTATGTTTCTCTATTGCTTAGCTTTTGTACCCAAAACCCACTGTAAACAGAAGAATCCTAAGAACTGAAACTGGTAGAGCCTCATAGGAAGGTATTGGTTAAAATAAGTGTAGCCTGAAGAAAACAGAAACCTTTTTGATCACCTTAGATGCTCCTGAACTCAGCAGAGGCCTATTTTTAATGCACACAGTTCTAATGTTTTACCAGGCTCTCAAAATTTAGATCTTAACGTCAGCCCAGCAGCACGAATTGTGAATTACTCTCTGCCCCCCTCCTTCTGCTCCCAGTGGACCTCCCACACCACGAGAGTTTGCTACCCTCTGAAATATTCCCAGCAAACCTACCTGTGGTATCACCAAGATGCGAGTTAAGACCAAAAATAAAAAAAAGAGTGGCTGATTCTTTTTCCCACCTTGGGGCAGCTCCAAAAGGACACAGATCTGAACGACACGGAAGAAAAAACCCAGGCAGAGCCCACTGGTGTGTCTGACCAGGCTGGTGGTGGCAGTGCTGGTGGCTCTGTCATCACCAGAATTAAAAGGACCACGCTGTGTCAGAGCCCAGCCACGCTGGCACCCTGCTGTCCCTCATCACGTGTGCCCTCCAATTAACAGATGTGTGCTGATCACTCCTGTGGCACCTCCCTCTGTGTGGCTGTGACTTTCATGCTGGCTGAGGATTGCATTTCCAGATTGGTGTGCTGAGGAATTCCAGCTATGGAGTTGCACCTTAAGCTCATGATAGCTACGTTAAAAAAAAAAACCCAAAAAACAACAACAAACCAACAGCTTTTCTTTGTAAAGGGTCATTTCCTAATTCCCAGGGTAATTTCCTATCTCCCAGGGTCATTTAGAAGAGTTCCTGGTGCAACAAAAAAGCTTGGGCTCTACCATCTTTGCAAAGCTCAGCAGCATGCTGAGCTCCCCAGGGATACCCCAAGGACACCCCAAGGACAGGTCAGGCTTCATTGCCTGCCTGGGTGGGTGACACTTGGTCATTCCACCCTGTGCAAAGCTACAGTAAGGTCCAAAAGTGTTGTGTTCGCAAGGGACAATTCACAGAAGCTCTGCAGTGCTCTCTGGAAAAGCACCTGGCTGAAGGTCCCTTCTGGAAAAGCACCTGGCTGAAGGTTCCTTCTGGAAAAGCACCTGGCTGAAGGTCCCTTCTGGAAAAGCACCTGGCTGAAGGTTCCTTCTGGAAAAGCACCTGGCTGAAGGTCTCAGCAGTGCCAGCAGTGCAGGGGAGAGCTGGTGCAACACCTCTGCTCAGCCAAAGCTGCTGGTATTGCACAGAGCAAAGGTGTTTGCTCCCCACCTGCAGCCCGTGACCGCCCAGCCCACGAAATGTTTGGGAAATGTTTTCCTTCACCTGTGAGCACAAGAATCCCGCTACAGAGAGTCAGAGAATCGTGGAATGGAGCCCACCTAGGCTGGAAGGACCTTAAAGTCCATCCAGTGCCACCCTCTGCCATGGGCAGGGACACCTTCCACTATCCCAGGCTGCTCCAAGTCCTGTCCAAGCTGGCCTTGGACACTTCCAGGGATCCAGGGGCAGCCACAGCTGCTCTGGGCACCCTGTGCCAGGGCCTGCCCACCCTTCCAGGGAACAATTCCTTCCCAATATCCCATCTCTAACCCTGTCCTTTGGCAGTTTCTGTGTTCTGTGTTCTGGCACTCCAGTTCCTGATGCAGAGTCCTTCTCCAGCTTCCCTGTATCCCTTCAGATCCTGGAAGGAGCTGTGATGTCTGCACACAACCTTCCCTTCTCCAGGCTGAGCATTCCCAGCTCTCCCAGCCTGGCTCCAGAGGGAAGCTGCTCCAGTCCCCTCAGCAACCCCATGGCCTCCTCTGGACCTGCTCCAACAGTTCCATGCCCTCCTTATGTTGGGGGCACAGGTGGGGTCTCACCTGAGTGGGGCAGAGGGGCAGAATCCCTTCTCCCCTGCTGCCCACGCTGCTGCCTTCTAACTCCACTACTCCTTCCCTAGTGGAGGTACCAAATAGTAGTAGCAGTAGTAATAAAATGATAGTAGTAGAGGTTGGAAAGGCAGCAGAGACTTCTTGGACATCCTCAAGCTGTGGAATGAGGCCATTGGAGCAGTGTGTCAGTGCTGAGGTGTGTGATTCAGCACCTGGAGTTATTCTACCTGTGGTGGAAGGAGAGATGGTGCCAAAAAAAAACAGCTGAATTTTTACTGAGGAACTCTTGTGTAGCTTAGTCAAGGGGAGGAATTAAGACCTTTGAGGACTTGAAGGAGGTTGGGTTAGATGGGATATTGGGAAGGAATTGTTTCCTGAGAGGGTGGGCATGCCCTGGCACAGGGTGCCCAGAGCAGCTGTGGCTGCCCCTGGATCCCTGGCAGTGTCTAAAGGCAGACTGGACAAGGCTTGGAGCAGCCTGGGATAGTGGAAGGTGTCACTGTCCTGGCAGGGGTGGAATGAGGGGATCTCTAAGGTCCCTTCCCACCCAAAGCACTCTAGGATTCCATGATTCTCAGAGGGGTGTCCAGGTGGGCTGGCCAAGGTGTGACATGGAAAGCAAAAGTTTCCAGCCAACAAGTCACCCATGTTCTTCCTGGGCTTTGTCTGGGGCCCAAACCCCGTACTTTTCTTGGCCTCTGAGGCCCTTTAAGCATCAAAAGTTGCATGTTCTGTTGTGGTGTGTTGCTTCTGCCTCCTGTTAGCTTCAACCTTCATAGATTTTAGACAGCACTGCTGCTGGATGCCTTTCATGTTCTCCTTTGAGGCATCACAGGTCTGCAACCCCACCTGCTGCTGGCACAACAGGATGAGAAACAGCCCGTGGAATCAGCTGTGTCCCCACTGCTGTCCTACAGTGCAGGTCTGCTGCTGCTGAGTCACCTCCTCTGAGGCACACTGTGGCGCAAGCAGCACGTTCCTCAGCACTGGGATTGGGCTTAATCCTGTCCTGGGCTATCCATGCACACCTTTCCTCCAGCTCCTGCCCTGCTGTTGCTCCTCCTGCTTCCCCATATGTTCCAGCCACCAGACTGTGTGCCCAGGGTGCTGGCTGGTGCCTCTTGCCAAGCACCAAGGGTAAACCAGTCACAGATCATCTGCTCCTGGCATCCTGAGCTGGGAGAGGGAGTATCACCCTGATTTTGGCAATAAGAGAATGTCAGTTCTTGTGCAATTCCTGCCAGGTAAGCACAACCCCCTTGCAGTAACCTTGGAGAACATGGTTCAAGTTAAAGAACCTGATGAGGGAAGCAGTCCTTATCTGCTTGTACCTCTCCTAGTTTAAAGTCTCTTTAGGCTGAGATATCTCTGGTTTACACATTTAGCAGGAGTTTGTCCCATGCTGGAGTTGCACAGTGGAGCTTGTGGAAACAGCTGATCTTTTCACAACACCTCGTTAAAGTTGCTCATGCAATCATTCCATTCACTATGAAATTGAATAAACAGAAGCATAAGTGTTCCTGAATGTGGGTTGGGAAATAATGGAGATGTGATCATTGGTGCTTTTTCTCTGGTAATTCCTTCTCTGCTCCTGTGTTTAGGAGACCCCAGAACAAACCTGAACTTCTTGTACTTCTTCCCTGATCCCTCTTCATTGTACAGTTGGCTTTAAAGTCTACTTTATAGCTCAAAGAGTTTGGTTTGTGAGTGAACAGATCTGGGACAACATGAGCAAAATTTCTCCATAAAGAAATACCTACAGTTTTCAAATCTGGTGCCATAGTGCTCTTGAGATTATTTTCCAGCATGCTGGAGAAAAGCTGATCTGGTTCACCTTTGCCAAAGCCCTAATCAGGGCTGTCAGAGACGTTTAGGGAGCAGGAACATGTCCCACAGGACATAGTCCAGGGGCAGGGATGATCACAGAATGAGCTAAGTTGGAAAAGACCTTATGAGATCAAGTCCAAGCTATGACCTAACACCTCCTCATCAACAAAACCATGGCACTGAGTGCCATATCCAGTCTTTTTTTAAACATGTCCAGGGGTAGTGACTCCACCACCTCCCTGGGCAGACGATTCCAATGCCCAGTCACTCATTCAGATAAAAATTTTCTCCTGATGTCTAACCTAAACTTCCCCTGGTGCAGCTTGAGGCTGTGTCCTCTTTTTCTGTCAGTGGTTGCCTGGGAGAAGAATCATCGTGATCAACACTGGCTTGTGAAGTTTTGAAGAAAATTACATCTGATCTTGATTTCAGCTGACTGTAACTTTCCATGGCCTTTTACCATTCCCACCTCTTGAAGTCCCATCACATGAAAATGCAAGTCTCAAGGACCAGGGTCTCTCTTTCAGAGGTTCATCTAACAAACCCCCCAAAAATTTGGAAATTACATTGGAAATAACACAGAAATTGCTGTGAGTTCCTGAAATAAGAAAGCAAAGTGTTTTCAACCAAATGAAAGCCTGAATATACTCAGCAATGCCTCTGGAAATTGTTGTCAGGCTGTTAAGGATCAAAAAAATGTGAAAGGCGGCACCCCATCTGTCATAACTCAATAAAACCTTGTCCTAGATTAACTCTGGAACAAATCAATTTCTAAATAACCCCACAGGGCAGCACGTTGCTTAAAGCAGACACCAGAGCAATCTTTGCATTATTTGCAACAGCACCACTTCTCTTCAGGCCTGTGGCTGAAGGAGGCTGTGCATGGGTGTTCAGCACCTCTCTAGTGTGGACACAGCCTGGAGCTGGCCCTGTCCCCCCTCCATGACTCTGCTGTCCTTTACATTGACTGTGTGACAGTAGGAAATGATGGATCAGCCAGCACGGTGACACTGCTGTGCCCTGAGCGGGATGTGACACAGCTTTAAACCCTCATGGCCCCATGTGACACACTCTGCATGAGCACATCTGGAAGAAAATTGAGTAAGAGGCTGAGTGACCAACATCCCCCACGTGTGACTGAGGCTGGTTTGCCCACACAGGGAGGAGAAAAAGGGTGGTGAAGGCTTTGTGCTGCCTTGGAAGCTCTGAGGGTGAGAGATTGAATTGATCACCATGGACTGAGATATGTAGGACATTGATCTGTTGGAGCAGGTCCAGAGGAGGCACCAGGATGATCAGAGGGATGGAGCAGCTCTGCTGGGAGGAAAGGCTGGGAGAGCTGGGATTGTTCTGCCTGGAGAGGAGAAGCTTTGGGGTGACCCAATTGTGGCCTTCCAGGAGCTACAAGACACATGGAGAGAGGTTTTGGACAAAGGATGGAGTGCCAGGACACAGAAAATGGCTTCCCACTGCCAAAAGGCAAGGATAAATGGGATTTTGGGAAGGAATTGTTCCTGGGAGTGTGGAGAGGCCCTGGCACAGGGTGCCCAGAACAGCTGTGGCTGCCCCTGGATCCCTGGAAGTGTCCAAGGCCAGGCTGGACACTGGGACTTGGAGCAACCTGGGATAGTGGAAGGTGTCCCTGCCCATGGCAGGGGTGGGATGAGATAAGCTTTAAGGTTCCTTCCCACCCAAACCATCTGTGATTCCATGATTCTGTGATACCCTGTGCCATCACCACAGACTGTCTGATGATGTTTGACTTGCCTGACAGACCTGAGACACACAAGGACTCCAATCCTGCCATGGCAATCCCAGGAGATGGAATTTCACAATATTTATTCTGCAAGCATAAATCAATTTGCTTCCAAAACACACCTCTTCATCCATTGTTGATCCTTTAACAGCAAAAGGGGATCAAGTACCAGAACCTGGTCAAGCCAGAACTTCACTGAAGTTCTGCCACAGGAGAATGAAGATAATGCATTGCAAATACTGAACCAGATAATTGCAGAAGTGGCAGAAACTTTATAACCTGTGGCAGAAAGAGATTAAACACTGCACTTTTTAATGAATTTTCAGAAGTTAAAATTTAGTGCTTTTAAACTAAACTTGAATGAATGGCATAGGGACGTGGTTTAGTGGTGAGCATGGTTGGGTTTGGTGATCTTAGGGGTCTCTTAAGGATTCTGTGATTCCAGTTTCCTTCCAGCTTCTCAGAAGTTTGAAGGGGGAACATCTTGCCAGCACCTTTGTTTGTTTATTTGCCAAGGTGGAGAAGTCATCCTGCATTTGCATTGATATCCATGGCATGAGCACAGTGCAGTCCTGTAAGATGCTGCTCCAGGCCACAGCCCCGCCATGAAGAGCTGATCACACAGAAAAAGATGTCATTACAAATATCCTAAGTGAGGCAGCTAATCACTGGCATTCCAGGCAGATCCTATCTAAGCTATAGCCTCATTCCTGTACCCTGGGATTACCTCACCCTGTCCTGTTTTCTTCTGTGGTCAGTTCCAGCTGTGAGGGCAGAAAGTGAAATGCTTTACAGATGGTAACTCGAGCAGTTGTCCCACAAGGCACCACCAGCCCTGTGCCACCATCTCCAGACACCTGGATGAAACTCTGCTGCTAAAATCCCACAGCTTGGCTCTGGAGAGCAGCTGTGCTGGGCTCCATACCCTCCTCACCCCACCTCCCTTGCAGGGAGATGCTGGTGGCACTGTGGGCATCTGCCAGCGACCAGCCACTGGAAATGATCCCTGAGCAGGAGGAGCATTGGGCAAGCAGCTCTCCCTCACCTGCCCATGCTGAGATGTCTGTGCTGAAAACCCACACCCATAGAATCCTGGAATGGTTTGGGTTGGAAGGGACCTCAAAGCCTGTCTCATTCCACTCCTTCCACTATCCCAGGTTGCTCCAAGCCCCATCCAACCTAGCCTAGGGCATTTCCAGGGATCCAGGGGCAGCCACAGGTCCTCTGGGTACCCTGTGCCAGGGCCTGTCCACCATCACAGGGGACAATTTTTCCAGAGTTTTAACCTCTAGTTTACAGTACAACCACACAGAGCCCAGTAGACCCTATCCAATTTATTATTATT
This sequence comes from Muscicapa striata striata, assembly GCA_030060385.1. NCBI lineage: Eukaryota > Metazoa > Chordata > Aves > Passeriformes > Muscicapidae > Muscicapa > Muscicapa striata. The sequence goes on from JAREIS010000169.1 coordinate 173,628, forward strand.
ATTATTATTATTATTATTATTATTATTATTATTATTATTATTATTATTTATTTGTGGAAAGAGAACCTTATCCTTTGCCCTGCTTGCTCCCAGGCATATTTTAAGAAGACAGTTACACAAACTGGCAAATGCACAATTCCTCCTCTGATCAAGGTACTATTAATGATTTAATCTAGAAGCTGAAAATTGATTTAGACTTGTTACTGCTTTCCACCACACTCTTCTTCAGAATGAAAGCATTCCCTGAGAGGCAGCAAAAGGTGGCCTTTGCAGCTGGGTTTGTGCCTCAGAATAGCTTAAAATGATATAAAATGGTGTTTCCTGGTAGAACTTACTGAAGCTCCTTTGTGTATAAGTAAGATCAACCAAATCAGCATGAATCTGACAAAGATGTCCCCTTTGTTAGTAAAATGAGCAGTTCTCATGGAAAAAAACTATGGCCACTCTCCATTGTCACCAGACAGGAAGTTTATATCTCCTTCCAGCTGTGAATGAAGACAGTGAGTGTCAGGATGTTGGGATTCTTGGTGTGGAAGTGTTGTCAGAAGGTGAATAAAGCAGGATCCATCCACCACATGGTTTCATCCCAGCAGACCTGCTCCTGTGGGACACCAGCATGCAGGGGGCATGGAGCTTCTGTCCAGCTGTTTGCAGCTGGGAACCCAAGCTCAAGGAGCCCAGAGTCCACAATGGCCACCAGGAGCCAAATTCCACTGAGATTGGTTGTTGCTGGAAACCCATGTGAGTGAGGCATGTGGGAGACTCAGAGTGTGAGGGCCACGCTCAATCTCTGCAGGGACCTCAGCCGACTGAACCTCAATCCAGAGTGCTTTCCCAATCATTGGATTGGCTGGTTTTCCTCACTGGCCAGAGTAATATCAATCCAGACCAAGTGTAGCAGTTTATTGAGCTTTTTTCCCCCATTTTTTTATCCACTTTTTTTTTTTCTCCCCCAGATGAAAGAAGCCCCAGAAGTCATTGAGAAACCAACAGCCACTGCCTCTGCTCCAGCTCTAGGTGCTCCTCTCCATCAGGTCAAGCATTTCTTTGTACACCTCCTCGTAGACATGCTTGCCCCAGAGGAAATCAAAGTGGATAAATTCGGGGATGTACTTTTTGTAGACCACGTTGGAGATACGAGGCAGGGTGATGTTCACATCTTCAGGGGCTGAAATCCAGTCCTGGCCTCCATACCAGGCAGCCAGTGGGGTTTTCATGTTCTCCAGCTCATAGAAGGGAGGAGTGGTCTGGAAGACAGGAGGGAGGTAAAGGGCAAGCCAAAAATTCAAAGTGTATCCTGATGGCTGCTTGGAATTTTTCCCTTATCCCAAGGGATAGAAGAGGAACTATCACCATGGAGCCTCACTGTGCCTTGGGCTCCTGTTCTTTTCACCAGAGGGTCAAGAAGTCATCACTGAGTGACTTATTTTTATTAGAAAGTTGCAAACCTGCTTCATTCCAAAATTCCTGCACATTCCAAAAATGCCACGTAATTCATAGAATTACAGAATAGTTTGGGTTGGAATGGACCTCAAACATCAACTTGTTCCAGCTCCCCTGCCATGTGCAGGGGCACCTCCCACTAGCCCAGGCTGCTCAATTCTTCAAATTCAGTCCCAACCACTGCAGTGTTTTCATTGCAATATTTATTTATTTTTTCTCTGAGCATGGCTCTCTCTTACCTGGTTGTAATGAAGCACGTTGTCACTGCCATAATCATAATACTTGAATTCCCCTGTCAGATAGAGCTAGAAAAGGAGAGTTACATTTATTATCCATGCATTGGAGGTCTCTAAGAAAGATAAAAGAGGTGACAGAAGACTGCATTGCTCTCTCCTGCCACCAAGGCTCAGGGAAGTGATTTTTACATCTGGAACTGGATGTGGGGAGAAGAGCTCAGCCCCAGGAAGACCTTGGCATGGAAACCCACAGGGAAGAACCTGCTGTACAACCAAGAGCCTCAAAGGAGACATAAACCAGACCTTTGGGCAAGTTTTTTGTGTGTTGTGGTCAACACCATCAGCAGAAGTATGTGATAGAATGCTTTTAATAATTAGTTGTATCACTAGTGGTCTTACTGACCCTCAGCCTTTACTCTGGCATCTCCTGTCCTGGTTTATAACCAGTCTTTGTTCCACCTCCTACAAGTCCCAAGGACTCTTGGACCTCTTTTGTTGGAATTAATAACTTCATCTGCAGCAGGGTTTCAGGGCAGCTGTGCAGGGGGAGCAGTGGGGGATTATTTCCAGCCCCTAAGCAGAGAGAACACCAAGTGTTACCTGGCGCCAGTGCAACATGTTTTTTAGGGATGTGGAATCAGGGTAATGGGACAGGTACACATCCATGCGGCTCTGCAAGAAATCATTGGAGACGTTTACCCTCTGCCCCAAAAAAATCCACGTCAGAAATAAAACCAAACCTGTTCAGTAGCCACATGAGCCTCACTCACACACTCACACAGAACTCTAAAGATCCTTGCAGCAAGCTGAGCAAATCCCATGGAGGGCTGGGCCATGTTAGGAGTCTGCCTGGTTTCCAAGGCAAAGTAAGGCTCCATACCTTGTGCTCTGGATCCTTTTCCAAAGACAAAGCTCAACTCATGGCAATAGCTCTACCTGTTCTTCCTAATATGTTTCCTTCTTGGGATATTAAGGACTTACACCAAAGCATTACCCTCCACCCTGGTGCCTCCAGCCTGAATTTTTCTACCCCTCGAAGATGTGAAAGGCCATGTGGAGGCAGCAGATTGACAGCTCTGGCTTGCACAGTGAGAAAGTGGATCTCTTGAGAGGGAAGCTGGAGTGTACATACCACGTTCAAGCTGTTGGTAAACCCACCAGGCAGGTAAAAGACCAGAGAGCACAGGATTTTCAGCATGGGGTAGATGCACATTCTGGAAATCACTTGCTTCAGGATACAATCCTCATCAAAGACCACTGTGTGTCCTAAAATGAGCTGAGGAAATCAGAGGGGTTTATCAGTGGGGCTCACATTCTTTTTCGCCTCCAGGTGCTCCCCACCTCTTTGCTCACCAACTTTGCTGTGCTTTGTCATTTTGGCTTTTCAGAAATGGCCATGGCCTAAGAAGAGGCCTGACCTTCCTAGGAAAGGTTTCTCCTGGGAGAAGGGATGCAAACCCAATTCCTATGAATAGTTCTCTGATGAAGGCGGGACAGGAAGGTGATTTACCCTCCCTCCAGGCTCACAGCACATGAACAAACACATAGAGCAGGGAGATGGAGGTGATGCACAAGCACTGTGTCACTCAGGTGACCTTGCCAGTCCCTCCTCCCCCTCACACCTCACTGTGGTGAGCACATACCTTAACCAGCGCCTCAGGAAGGTCAAACACCCTTGCCATGGGTGTCTTCATGTGTGAGTTCGCGGTGATGGGTGCCAAGGCAAAAAACATCTTGATTTTGCGATCCAGCTCGGGAATGGATGAGAAGGCAATGAAACCTGTGTGAGGGAGAAGGAAGCAGACCCTGCCCTGTTGTTTCTGAGGGAGCTGTTGACTTCCAGGTGTGTGTGCCCATCAGAAGGCCCCTCAGAGGTGGCTCTAGCAGGTTGGGCTCTGGCAGCAATGAGATGTACCCAGTTTGGGGATGCCAGTGCTCAAAACTCTTCTGTTAAAGCAATTACCTGCTCTTTTCCCTTTTGTTGTTTGGAAATGCCTGGACATTACCCTCCCTGACCAAGGTTTTAGGAACACTCCCAGATGGGGGTGACTCTGCCAGGTCTCCTTAGTACCTATGGTGGTGCCTTGGGAATAAGCCACGTAGTACAACTGCTCCTGCCCAGTTCTCTTCAGGATGTAGTTGATGGTCGCTGGAAGGTCATACATGGCCATCTCATGGAAGCTGCAGGGAAGACAGGCACATGAGAAAATCACCCTTGCTGACCTTGCCATGGCTATTTGGGTGCGGGCAGGAGCTTGGGCAGGAATGGGCGACCCAGTTTCTGCCCACTGGCAGAGGGTGTGACTATCAGGAGCACCCCTCCTCCAGCCTGCAGACACTGCTGAGGGTACCAGAGACTTGCCCACCCTCCAGTTTCACAGGAAACACACCTGTAAGCTGAGTATTCCTGCTGGTAGAATTTGAACTCTTTGTGTTTCCGTGACCAGCTGTTCCCCCGGCTGTTCCCCATCCAGACGTCGTAGCCAGCGTCGGCGAGGATGAAGCCCAGGCTGGTGTTGGGCGAGTTGGTGACCCAGTTGCTTCCTTCCAACACCAGGCCGTGCTGCAGGAGGACCACGGCCTTTGGAGCTGGAGGAAGAAGAGGAGGGATCATTTTCCCTGACCACTAGCAGAATGGATCATTCACATCTCTTATTGCTTTGGTAGCATCCTCGTGGGAAGTGACACCAGTGCAGGGACATGGCCACCTTTGTCCTCAGTCTCTCTGGGGAGGAGTTTTTGAAGGAGACTGGGACAGAGACTGGAAATCTGGGGTTTTTTACACTTATTTGCTGTATATGTATGTGTGTACATACATGCTTCCCAAGGGAGGAACACACTGCCAATAACTGGGCATTATCCCAGTAATTACCATTACTTTGAAACAGCGGTTTCAGTGCGGAACAGGAATATCCCAAAATGGTGAGGTGGCATTGAATTGGACACAGGAAGGATGCAAAATAGTGAGATGGCCTGGTTTGATTTCCTTTCCTGACTAATGGCTTTTTGCTGCTCCACTGTCTGGTTTGAGTGAGGTAAAACCTGGGGCAAGATTTCTCTGTCCCATTCAGTGGAATGGAGAACGCTGTATTGTCCTTTCTCTTTGGAGCAAATCCTCTCAGAACAAGGTGGGCACCTGCATTTTTTCTGCTCCCAAGGCTATTTGTCTGATTTTTCCTGCAGGGAAAGCTTCCTCCTGGAGGACCCAGCCCATGGTGAGGTAGCCTTGAGCGTGTCCCACTCCAGCCCAGCCAAGCTCTTGGGGTACCTGGAGCAGGCAGAGCTTCCTGTGGCACTTACGGGGACAGAACATGTTGGGTGCCTGCGCCCCGGCCTTGTGGGAGATGGTGAAGCTCTCCAGGTTGTCTCTGCCATGGGGAATCCTCTGCAGGGTGAGGTAATAGCCATCATCTGTCACCACCTCGTGCTCCTCATAGGGGTACCCATGGTGCCAGACAATTTCACCCTGTGGGAAAGGAAGGACAGCATGGGACAGTCCCCAGGGAGGGAGGCTGTCTGTCCTGAGGGGTGGCAGGGCTTGGCTGGGCAAAGCCATCAGTGCTGGTGGTGACTCCAGGGGGAGGGTGGGCTCAGGACCTCCCAGTGTCCCTTCCACCAATGCTGTGGCAATGTCATGACTTCAGCCAGAATTTCTGGCATGGCCCTGGGCAGGTCTAGTGAAAAACTCTCACTTTTTATATTGCAGTCAAGTGCAGGGCAGCAGAGAGAGCCAAACTCTGAGCCTGAGAGGGCTGACCTGACCAAACCTGCTGACTTGGAATGAAGCCCACCATAAATGCCTGCCATAAATCTCTGTATACATAAGAACAGGGAGACAAACATCTCATAAAATCCTGGTGTCAATCCTTGGTGAAGACACACAGAGCCTGTGGGTCTTGCACAGACCATGGCAGCACAGGTAACTTGCACAACCAAGCAGGAAAAGAAGGAACTTACAACACTCATGGACACCTCAGGGTTTTCTTCTGACTTTGCAGCGATGAACATTAAACAAGAAATGGTGAGGAACAGCCACATCATGGTGATCTGCAAAACATTGTCATGAGGAGGGTGAGAGACTTTGCTGGCACTGCCACAGAAGCTGGGGGGAGTTCTCTTGATGTGCACTGCACTTCCATCAGGGTATCCACCTGACTCCTCAGCAGGTGAAATGATTTTAAAACTGAAGTCCTCTAATCGGTTCTGGAAATGGCTCATTTTGCTCATCTTTAACAAAGCCAGAATCCAAATTCCATCCCATTTTAATCCCATGTCCTCCATCAGGCCCCCATATTCAGAAACATGCACAGGTACACCTGTGCGTGCCCAGGCAAACCTGGTTTTTGAGGGGGTGATTATAGGATCATACATTTAAAATAATGTCTTGGATAGCTGGAAGAATAGGTTGTTTTGTTCCACTGATACCTGAATTAATGAGGAGTAAACCACCCAATTTTCAGTTGCAGGGCCATGTTCTTGAGAAGAAATCAAATAATGTGGTTTATTTGGGTTCCTCTTATGGCTGAGAGAGACCCTGGGATAGTGCTGGCTTGTTTTTGCAGATCTGAGAGAAATACCATCTCAAGACATCCCTGCTCTTCCTGGGAAGGATTTTGGTGTCTTCTTCAGCTTGTTCCTACCACAAAATATCTGATTGCTATTTTATTTCACTGAAACAGAATCACAGAATGCTTTGGGTGGAAAGGGACCTTACAGATCATCTTGTTCCAACCCCTCTGCCATGGGCAGACCCCAGCCATACAGGAAGGGGTAAATTTGTTGGAGGCAACAAATTCACAGCAGAAATACTGCCTCAGCTACTTAGAGGAGCTAAGCAGCTCCTTTACTCTGTGGAGCAATTCAGCAGGGATCTGCCGAACTCCCACTGAATGCCAGCGCCAGGTATCTTGCACGCAGCCCATTGCTTCCCTGGTGAAACAGGCGATCTGGGAGCAGGTATCTGTCACTGCCCGGCTGCCCCTCATCCTCCCCTTCCCATTCAGCGGGAGGAACCGGCTCCCCGTGCTGCAGGAGAAAAGGCAGCGGGGCAGAAAAGCCGCCTGCTCCCTGTGGTGTCCCCGGAGCGATCAGAGAGGAGGATCAGCACCTGCACGGCAGCACCCCTCGGGCACATCCCTCGGGCACCCTCCCGCTCATAGCACCGGCTGTGCCGGACCCAGGGACCCCATCTCCCAGCCGGGGCACCAAGGGCTCCCCACCATCATCACCCTGAGCCCCTGGGGTGCGATATGGGGATAAGACTCCTCCACGAGGCTCTGGACTCGTTATTTTAAGGGCGAACCTTTAGGAAAAACAAGGAGAGACTGAAGGCGTTTTTGTGGTGTAGCGTCAGGAGAAGGGTATGCAAATTCCAGGGAAGAGCCTTGCCTGGAATGGCCCTTTTCTCTCGACAGCGAGCTTGGAAAAATATTCCCTTTGTGAAATGTCCCTCCCCAGACCTGGAGGACGCCCGGTGACCTCCGAGAGGTGCGGCAGGGTGACAGCTCTTCCACATGACCCTCTCCAAACACTGCCCTCCCCTCCCGGAGCAGAGACATTCCTTGGGAGGCAGGACACCCGGGCAGCCCTGCTGTCCCACTTGGGGCTCTCCAAGTACCTACAGCTCTGTCCCGCTGTCCCCAGGGATGGCAGCCAAGGAAGAGGGATTACCCGTCGCGGTCCAGGGGCTGAGGCAGAAGAGGAGTGGGAGCCTTTGTCCCCGATGTCCCTCGAGCAGAAGGTCCCTGCTGCCTGCTCACGCTGCTCTCATCGGGCTGTTGATATTCCCTCTGCTTCCCAGACTGGGGAGTGTCAGGAGCCGCCACTCCCTCTGATCCCTCCTCCTATGATTTACCTGAGGGCTGGAGTCTGCTCCAGCAGGAGACACCCTCCCTGCCTTGGGAATGTTTTCGTGGATCTGCACAAGAGCTGGGAGCCGTAACAAATCGGTTGTTTCCACCTGATGGAGTCATTTGGCATTGGCCATGCCTCTGTGAACCAGAGGATGGGCAGCCTCTGGGCTCTCCACCTGCACTGGGACTGGGTTTTGTGCCGGTGCCCTGGGTGCTGAGGGGTGAGTGGTACCAGCCTACGTCATCCCAACAAACTCCAGTGGGAAAGCCATCCAAGTTCCTTTTGGCTCCTCCCGCTGCCTCCTGGCATGGAATGGGCCTGAAAATGCAGAACCTCCCAGCCCCAGTAGTGACTTCAGGGGATGCTCTATTAAAAAAATAGAAAAATAAATCCATCCCCGGGGAGGGAAGAAGCTGTGGATGGAGACTTCACATTTTGCCAAGCTTCCCCTCTTTCCAGCTGGCAATGCCTTTGGCCAGGAGCTGCCTGGTGCCTGAGCAGGTCCCTGCAGGGATGGTGATGGGTCACATGAGCTGTGGGTGTCATTTTCGGCGCCTCTGCCTTCGTGGCCACCTCTCCACTGCTCGCCCAGGTGCCCACGATGCAGGGCTGACTGCATCCTGTGGGATCCTGCATCCCTCCTGCAGCCAACACCTGCCAGGCGTGGTCCAGCCACGCTTGCTCAAATGCAGACATGCTTTGGAAAGCCTAAATAGCTCCACCTCTATGTGGAGCTGTAATGACTGGTCTTTACCAAGGACTAGCTGGAGGCAGTGCCAGAAGCCCTCCCGGCTGGCTCACCCTCAAATGAGCAGTGGCTCAGAGAAGAATCTAATTTTTCCTCTGCAGTGAGAGGAGGAAAGGTGGATAAACAGGATCAGGTATGCCCAGAAAAAAAACACACTCCCTCTTCCTCCCAACCCCCAGAAAAATTTGCCTTCCTTTGGGGACAGGACAACAGGAAGGCTCCTATGGCCACAGGTTAACTGCTTAGAATTTACATGTTACAACTTAACACTACAAACAAGAAACCATTCAACCTTTGGAACCCTCAGAACACCAACTAACAGAAGAAACAATTCATAAACAAATAAAATCCCAGATTTCCATGCAGCAGGTGCACAGGTTGTTTCAGTCACTGCTCCACACACGGCTCTATGTCTGCTGAGGGGCCAACAGGAGAGTGGTTTTTGTGGTCCTGGGCAGGACGCAGAGCAGGGCACACACACCTGGCAGGTACCCAGGTCTGTGGAAACACGAGCATATCTTCATCCCCAGGTACTGAGATCATCAGGACCTTCCCAAATATTGATGAGAAGGTCTTGCACTATTACCTTGGGTTTGAGCAACTGGGCATCACTGGATGATTGCAGTGATAAAAAGTGATTTAAAATGACTGGATTCTGGGATCCTAATGGTTTAGAGTACAGATAGCTTTAGCCACTCTGCTCTGTGAGGTCTCACCACACATTCCCCTTCTCTATTTCTTAAGAATAAATTTTAAAGTGCCATGGGCAAACTCCATGTTGGCTTGTCCTGCTGCTGAGTGAGGAATATCAGTGTGGTATAACACCACCATTGTCTGTTTTGATGGTACAGGGGATACCTAAAGCAGCAAAGGCTGTTCACCAATGTGCAATGGTACCCTGACTCCTTTCTCTTTAGAAAGGATTCCTGTGAATATGAGCAAATTATTATAAATATTAGTGAATGATGGGTCAGAGAAAATTATTTAATGGGTTTCAATGTTCATGCAGGCCTTCACCTGGTGAGCATTAGTTAATCAAAAATGCATACTGTAGGGGTTTTAAATTTGATTTTTTTATGTTTGCATCTCTGCTTTTAAATACTGAAACAGAAAATGCAGAAAGAGCACAGCATTGAGCAACCAGGCCAACAATTTTCTCAGTCTTTGGTTCTGAATCCACTGTATTCTACCATTTGTATGTTTTTATATCAAGGCAAGTAAGTTCTGTTTGTTGTGGTAGCTGAGCAGGTGATGAGAACCCACCTCTGTTTTTAGCCTTAACAACTACAAACATGAATATAGTTTAACCTATTAAATTCAGATAACATGCACTTCTGAACAGTAAGATGATACATCTAATAGAACAATAAGCATTACTAAACAAAATTACTTGCAACTGCTTAAATGCTTTACCTTCACCCAGAGTCTGTCATAGCTAGACTTGGATGGCCTTTTCTGGAGCAAGGCTTCCAAGTTTACCTTGAAAATAGGGTTCAATTTTTATAAAGCCAAATTTACAAGTCAAATGACTTGATTTCATTTTTTTTTAAGATAGAAGCACCTGGGATTTATGGCATACTTTCCTCACCAGCCGGGTTCAGGGCTTGATCAGGGAGAGGAATTTGATTGGGAAGGTTTTTCTTAACATATTTTAAAAACAAACCTTTATTAATATGCACTGAAAAAGCTCTCCAATATAAACAACTTATGAACAATCAAAGAAATAAATGTAAGTAATCATCAAATAATATCTTATGGCTGCATGCCTGTTTGTATCAGGCATTTCAATTTTGTCAGTTGTACTAAAATTTGCAAATGCATTATCAGTATACTCAACATCATTGCTTAATGGCAGCAGTGCAAACAATAAACCCTTTTTTATTTTTTTTAAGAGTTTTGAAATTGAGTCAGAGTTAGTCAGTGAAAATAAAAAAGGAAGGTGTTATTTCACAGTATACATGGGCTAATCAACAATTCTAATCAATTTAAGCATGGTTTTTTTTGGATGACCATGCATCTTCAATTAATATGTTTTCTTCAGGAAAGGCATGAGGGTATAACCTTATGGGTAAAACCATTTTTGTTAATTCAAAGTTCCTGTTAATGCCTTCTCATGTATAGTTTTTAATTTCTGTAATTTCAAATTACTTCAATTCTGTGATTATTGTATCTGCATGCTTAGCTGTAAAAACCTTACATTAAAAGCCACGATCATATTTTGGTTCAAAAATAAGAAAACATACAAATTAGTATCTTAGTGATAGGCAGTGACAGACCTGCTATATCTAGAAACTTGCTATTGACTTCAACAGGAGTTGGCATGAGTGTTTAGCCATGAATAAATATGAAAGGTAGTTGTTAAGTGATTTTCAGCATAAAAATGATTTTGCAGACATTGTAAACAGAAGTGACAGGTGGAAAATACCTAGCTTTGCAACTGAAGTTTGCTAATGAAAGTGTTCTTAGTCTTTAAGCATCTCTTTAAGATCTATTGTTATAGATGACAATATAATATTGGCTTTCACATTCATAGATTAGCTTTTTACATCAGAAGTATTTTGATATGGTGCAATTTTTACTTATTTTTAACTGCTTTTGTATGGTATAATCTGTCAGTTTATGTATACACTGTATAGTTTATATGAATAGGAGTGTGATAAATATATTGTAGGCTTTAGCAAAATATTAAAATAGAGACTAAAATACCTCTATGTAACCAACTTAGAGAATGATGTAAAGCAATTATTTTTCTTACATCTGCAGACTGGCCTCTCCAAATTATAATAGTGACAGAAACCAGAGCATAAACATCTGGGAAGGATTTATCAACTCCTCACTGTCAGAGAGTATGAAACAACAGGATGGAAATCCAGGAAGAAATAAAATATGTTGACCTAATCTACAGAATGTCCTGCAGACAAGTCAGAGGTTAAAACCAGAGAGTTCCTGGAACATCAAAAAAAAGAAAGTTTGAATAAACTCATGAAATACATGTACCCCCAGTAATGTAACATATAGAGTATATAGACAATGATGTTTTACACTGATGCTGTGTTCTTTGGCTAATTGCCAAAAACACCTCAGCACTGGGTATGTTTGTCCCTGGTTTTATCCCTTACTAAACTTCTAGAATTCTAAATTGTGAACATTGTTTTTCACACTGTGGAGTTCACAGAAACTTTTGGATTATTAAATGTAGTACATACTTTGAGGACTGCATGTTTAGCAGAACAGTTCATCCATTTTCAGTACTTTGCTTTATCTTCCAGAAAAGGGTACCTGGAAAAAATGTGTTAGTTCCCGCTTGAAAGGATAGCTTACAATTCAAAAATATTACAGGAGCATCTATTCACAAAAAAAAAAAAAAAAAAAATTAATCAAAGCCATGCAGGGAGTCACAAGGTGGTATGGTAAGAGGATTTGGGGTAGTGGTAACACAGGCAGAACAGCACTAATGACAGAAATGATAGATTTGTCTTTACAAACAAGCTGTGGCTCTGCTGGTGGATAAGACTAGCACCGAGAGATAAAAGAAACAGTGGGATGGATTCCACTGATTGATGAATGGAAAAGATATTTGCCTTTATAAACAAACTGTAGGTTTGCTGATAAATGAAATTGGATATTGAAAGATGAAAGAAGCAATGGGAGAAAACCATAAATTCCATAAGAATTAAAAATTAAAATGGACAGTTGTGCATTAGAGGGGAATCTCAGGTATCAGGTGTTCTGGGAAGTCTGTACCTCTCAAGTACCTCAACCAATGGGGAAAGAAAGAGGGAAATGCAGATGGGAAATTGGGATAAAAAGGAGGCTGCATCCTCCAAAAATTTGAGAGACCCCCAGGGGAATGCCCCATGGCCTCTCCCTTTATTTGAATAAAGCAAAAAGAACTCCTCTGTCTCCTTTTTGGACATAAACCTCTGGTGTTTGTGGATTAATTTTCCTGACACTAATGACTCCTTAAATCATGTATGTACTAGATGCAGAAATTATCTCTTTAGCCTTCAGTTGTTCTCACACAAGGCAGTGCAAATGCTGTAGTGGCCCTGAGGAAAGGATTACCTGTTAGTCAGGGCTCTGTTCTAGCACAGTTTTAGCTCAGGGGTTACCCATTAGTTAGGGCTCTTTCCTGGCACAGTTTTAGCTCATGAGGGCAGCAGTGAAAGGCACCGGCCTGCATTGGGAGCGGCCCATGATGGGTGCACAAAATGGCGGCCGCTGCACAAAATGGCAACCGCACCTCATGGGGCAAACCTCGCCACGTGCGGGGAGCAGGGACATGGCGCTGCCTCCCCCAGTGACCCCGGACTCCTGCAGTCTCCTTCCTGCTGCCCACACCTGGACAGCCGTGGGTGTCCCGATGGACCTGCCGCTGTCCTGCGGCTGTGCCATGTGCCCGGTGGCCTGCACAGCCTGTGGCCGCCGCCTTGTGCTGGGCACTCACAGCTGCCCCTGTTGCCACCTCTGTGGGCTGAGACAGGGCGACGAAGGGCCCCTGGGCTCCTGCCACTCGCTGTGACTCAGCTCTAGCTGATGCTGCACTGTGAGAGCTCTTTTGTGGTACAGGGTCTGCTCTAGGATCAGACAGATCGGGGGACAAGGGGCCATCATCTGGTCCTCATCGCCATCCCTCTCAGACTTACAGGCCCTCACTGGTGGCACAGGGGTCGCTGTGGCTGCCGCGGTTGCTGCCAGGCGATGCGGTTTGTGGGTGGCGGCGGGCAGCCCTGCTCCCCTTCGCTGCCATGGTGCCATGTCCCACAGGCTCAGGTGCCGCTCCCCCTGGCCGGGAATGCCGGCCTCTCTCCCGAATGCTGCCCGCCATGGTGTCTCCCCAGCCCTCCATGTCCCGGCTGTGGGCGCGGCGGCACACAGCGTTCTGCTGTACGCATGGCACGGGCACTGGGAGGACTCCAGTGGCAGGGCTTCTCTGCCACAGTGCTTCTGGTGCCACGATGCTTCTGGGTTTTGGTGCAATTCTGGGCCTGCTGTGTGGCCCAAAGGGAACCCTGGGTGCCTCTTGGCTGCTGCCCTCTCTGCCTCCTGCCCGTCCTCTCCCAACCACCCCAGCAAGTCCAAAACAAACCTCATGGCTTTAGAACATCCACAGTGGCTTTCAGAGAGCCCAGAACTTCACAGCATTCAGTCTGTGGATCCCAGACCGTACCAGCAAGGCTAGCAACACCTGCTGCATATAGTTTATCCCCCATTTAGGTGAAAGGAAGATCCATATTTTTGTAACTGGGTGTTCCACTGAGATTCATACATCTGTGTCCTTCAGCAGCTTTTTTCTTCTATATACAGGGATATATGCAAAGGGGTCTGGATTTTTGCAGCTCTACACGCTGCTTTTTTGTGTCTCCTCACCTATTTTTGCAGCTTTTTCGCTGCTGGCTGCTCTTATGTCTCCCCTGCTCTACACGTGTGTTGATCACGTTGGGTTTCACCACTTATTACACGAGAGTTGTTGGTTGGAGACAGACACATGACAGACCACACTGAAGGATCATGCCAGAAACAACCCAGTTCATTGTTCAGTGCCCCCTTTTAGAGGGGTTCAAAACTCCTGCCCTTACATATCTGGTTGGTTGGGATCTCCACACCTGAATTGGGTTTTCTGTTATGGCCAGATTTATCTGTGCAGCTACAGACCAGCTGTGCTGTGACACTAGTCCTGGCATCAAGTTTAGGGCCACCCTAGTGGGGAGCCTCCCAGAGTGAATCACTACATAGCCTATTAAGGCATGAGCAAACCAGAAAGAAACCATTGGGATAAAAATTAAGAATTCTAAGCCAAGTTTATTCTGTATGTTTTAAGAGTTACTTTATTTTCCTCCAACAAGCATCCACTGAAAGGCAAGGAGAGAGGAGAGGATTACTGGAAAGCAACACTGGGCTGCTTTCCTACCAGTGCTGCTGCTAGGGAACATCCCCCACACACAGGCAGAGAGGGACCTGAGACCCCCTTGCCCACGCTGCTTTCATCTCATGGGTTTTTCCTAAATTTCCTTGCACTTCAGCTGGCTGCTGGCTGGCCATGTGGGCACTGAGGTCTTGGAGCAGCCCTTGTCCATGGGATGGTGCTCTCCCAAGGGAACAGGAAAGCCTGGGCAGCAGAGGGTGCTGTGAAAGTGCTGGAGAGGGAAACGAGCTCCTGCCCAAACTCTCATGGGAAGAGTAGCGGTTTGGGACATTGAGAAACCCCAAACCCAGCAAACCAGGGTTGTCCATGTCTCCTTGAGCGTGCAGTGGCTGTGTGGCCTGGCCATGGCCACCTGGGGCAGGAGCTCTGAGAGGATGGAGCTCTCCTGGGAGAGGATGGGAAAGGGCTGGGTTACAGACAGCAGCACCAACATTTGTGTTTGTGCTGCTTTGTTGGGCTCAGAGGGGCGGTTCTGTTCCCTTCATAAGCCATGCTGCCATCTCAGGCTCTCAACAACCCTCTGCAGCTGTGATGGTGTCCCTGGTGGGGGCCAAGGTCAGACCACAGATGCCCAGAGGCTGCTGCCAGCCAACATCACCACAATTCCATGGCTGGCTTTACTTCTCATCTTCCTGCAGCTGTGAAGGAGCAGGAGAATAAACCCTCCACGAATCCTCTGTACTTTTCAGCTGATTATAAAGGTTTTTGGCATTCCTTCTGTGGCAGAGCGGGTGGGATGTTCCTTTCTGTGTGCGCATTCAGTGCTGTTGAGTTTAATTTAGTAAGAAACTTGGGCTCAGGTTTTTCTTCTTTGTCAGCAACAGAATGTAAAGTCTGCTAGTGAAAAAATCCCACCCAGCTCCAGAACCCCAGGCCACCCCTGTCTCTGGTTTGCTTTTCTCCTTTGTCACCAGGGTGCCAAGCAAGGTTCTACACTGAGCTCCCTCGCTACCTGATCATTTTAGCTCCCATAACTAAAACCCTCCCCACCCTCCCTCTGGATTTTGCAGGGGTGGAAAGACCTCACTGGCTTCAAGGAAAGGCAATTGTCCCTTGGGTGCTGGGCTGAGAGTGGCAGAGCAGGGAGGTGTGGCCATGGCATTGCTGCTCCCAGCCCTGGACACGGATCTTCCCGGGCTCCCTTCCCACCCGTGTGTCCCCTCAGTGTCTCTCAGCTCCTGCTTGGTGGGGGAAAACATGTCCTGGCTCCAGCTGTGATTGTCCTGGTTGTTGGCTGTGCACATGCTGGTGAGGAGCTCACAAGTGGGACACGCCAAGAGGGACTTGTGCCAACAAGCTGGTGCTCTGGCTGAGAGGAAAAGCAGAGGGGTCAAGGTTTTCTGGAGGTTTTCTGGATCTGCCAGGCAATCCACTATGACTTGAGCCTATCCAGCCAGTGGACAGCTGCCTTGGAGCTGGGGGCTCCAGGGCTGCCCTGCTCACACATTTCAGGCTTTTCCTGGAGGACAGCCAGGCTTTCTGTGCTGCAGCTGTGCCTGTGCCTCTGGGGCTCTCTCTCTGCCTCTCCAAACAGGACCCAGCCCCAGGGCCTCTGGGACCCCTTTGGGCAGAGGGAATAAGCCATTTGGTCTGGTTGAGCCAGCCTAGCCTCTCCTTGCACCTTGGCCTTGGCCTCCACCCACCATCTGTGGGATCACTCCAGTGTGGGGGTGTCCCAACAGTCCCTGAGAACCCAAATCTGGATTCTGCATAGAGATACAGCCTCCCCAGTGGCAAGCAGAGGGGATAATCCCCTCCCAGGGATTGCATGTGCAACATAGCTCTGTCTTGAGTGGAGCTGGAGGGCCAGGTATGGAGTCATCCTTCCCAAAAGTGGCCAAGCCTGTCCAGGAGGAGAGGATAAGGAGGTGGGGCAGGGGCTGGAGAAATAAGAGGGGAAGGCCTAAGGGAAAGCTGTAGGCTCTTGGCTTGTCCAGAGAGGCACAGAGGGAAACTGGAATTTTGGTAGAGGAAGGACCTCTGAAGGACTAAGAAAGGCTCGTCAGGCTTCCTGCAAGCCACTGCGGGAGATGAAGGTGAGCCTGGAGGCCAGAAGCTGTTTGTGAGGACACAGGGACCAAAGGCAGACCTGGCCTAACCCCTGCAGCCCGATGTGGGGAGCGTCCCTGCCCACATCCTGGTGGGATCTGGCTTTGCTGCCCCTGGGGCATCCTGGGGAGAAGGGGAAGGTCTGTGCACCTCTGTCTGCAGAGCTCTGTGCATCTCAGCAGTGCCTGTCCCTGCTCTGGTGGCAGCAGGGAACACTGGGGACGCTGTGAGCACTGCAGGGAACCACAGACTGAGGGTCATGAGCTGGGCTAGGGAGAGGCAGGTTTTGGGGAGCATCCCCCCAGCCACTGGGCTCCAGGGTGATAGGAAGGAGCAGGTGACCTTGGGGGGTCACTAGGATAATGTTAAATTCCCCAGCTGTAGTAGTAGGATTGCTGAGGGAGAAGACTCTCATCGTTTCTGCTGGGGGAGACTGTCCTTAGGTCTGCTTGAAGATTGAGCCTGCTTTATTCTCTATTCTATTTATTTATTTTGCTCTCTTTTCTCGAAGGAATGCTCAAATTTGCCTTGTCAGGTCTGTGTCTGGTGCTGCCCGAAGGGTCAGTCAGGGCGGGAAACTCCTAACCCAGCATTTTGTCACCTCTCTGTAGCTCTTACCAGACCAGCCTCCTTCCTCCAGGACCTTGGCTGGATATGGGGAACAGCACCCAAAGGCCCTGTAATTAAATACAGCTCT
Source organism: Muscicapa striata striata (assembly GCA_030060385.1). NCBI lineage: Eukaryota > Metazoa > Chordata > Aves > Passeriformes > Muscicapidae > Muscicapa > Muscicapa striata. The sequence goes on from JAREIS010000169.1 coordinate 190,580, forward strand.
TGCAAAGTGCCTCATCCTGCTCTTTCATGCCAGCATTTAAATCCAGAAAAAGCCCAAACAATAATTCTGCTGGTGAAAACCACAACAAACGTGTGTCTATCCAAGCCAGAGGTATTTTGGACCAACAGAGGGAATATTTTGCTCAGCAGTGATACCACCCCAAATCAGGGTTAGCAGGAAGCTGGGATGGAGATGGAGACCCCAAGGTCCCTTCCCACCACCACTACTCTCCTGGCAGGAGGACAGGTGATGGGGCTGGAAATTGTGGTTAAAGGGGCCCATGGACTCAGAGCCATTGTGGAGGGCTGACTGTCACCCCTCCCCACGGGAGATTTGCTTTGCACCCTTTGGATTCCCATTCCTGGCATGTCCACTCTGACAAAATTCAGTCAGTGTCACATGCTAGTGGTGTCTTCCTCCTTTCCTGGGTGAGATTTGCCCCTTTCTTTTCAACTCAGGCATGGTCCCTGAGCCCTGTCCCTCAGCCTGGTGCTGACATGCAGAGCTGAGACATTACCTGGAAAGCCAGGATGAGCAGCCAGTGACCTGTCTGGCAACCCCAGGGCATAGGCAAAGCAGCTGGAATCCCTCTGCCAAGGAATGCCAAAAATGCAGCTCTCAGCTGAAGGACACCACAAGACCTGTGTGTTCCTGGTTTGGTGTCCCAAACTTTGGGATGTGGCTCTTTGCTGCTGAGCTCCCCGGGGTTTGGGATGCAGTGTCTGAATTACTGGGCTGTGTGGCTGGGGAGGGCCTGGGCTTCCAGGTGTGGATGGACAAGTCCCAGCCTCTCTGGGTGTCTTTATAAGCCAAGAGGATTGGTTCCCTCAGTGCCACCAACCCCGCTGACTGCACGGAGGGCCTGAGGCAGCAGCTCAGGTTGATGTTCTCCTGTTCTCCTTCTAGCCCAGGCTATTGCTGAAAGAAAGGATCCCAACCAAGTCAAGAGGTGGTACTGTCACTCCAGCATTTTATGCATGGAGAACTTGGTGGTTAGGCATTTTCCTGGGTGTTCATCCATTTTGGCTCTGTGAAAGGGTTAGGGTGCAGGGTCTTGGTTGCATTACCCAGGGCTGGTGGCTGGCGAGCAGCAGCTTTGAGGATGAGCAGGGATCACCTCTGCTCTCCTCCACCCTGGTTACCCATGCCCAGGGACTCACAGCTGAGTGCAGTTTGAGTTTGGATGGTGGCATGTGTTGCCTGTCAGGGCTGGAGGAGCTGGCACTGGAAGCACTGGGCTGGCCTCTCCTCCTCCAGGGAATGATCTGGACTGTGCTGGTCACCTGGAGATGGACACAACTCTGACAACCTGTGTGACCCCAAGACTGGGTGCAGGAAGTGGGGACTGCCATTCTGGCTGTTTTTTCTGTGTTCTACCCTGTTTTCACACCCCAGCCTAGGAATGTTTTTATGCTTGCTGAATGCCACAGGAATGCACAGGGACTAATCCTTCCCTGTCTGCCACATCTTGGGATACCAGGAGAAGTTGCTTCTGCCCCTGCTGAGTGCTGGCTGCCAGGCTCTCTCTGACACCTGTGGGCTTTGTGGCACAGCTTGTCACCACTCATGGCCACCATGGTGTGCCGCTATAACATCTGGGTGACACTGGGCTGGGCAGCAGAGCCTTGGGCATGGAGGTGACCTCCAGTATGTGGGAGAGCTCAGTGCCACAAGTGCCACACCTCAGGAGCTGGGAGAGGGGTGTTGAGATGAGGACATCATGAAATGTGCAGGAACCACAGAAACCACAGGCCTATGTGTGGCCATGGAGCAGTGGAGGGTCTCCTTGCATGTGATGAAGTGCAGGGTTGAGTGCAGATATTAGTGAGATGGACCATGGGGGCAGAATTTGGCAGGGATTTTGCACCTCTCTGGACAGGGGGTGTAGCCCCAAGGGAAAGAAGCTCTTTCCCAAGTGACAAGCTCAACCAGAGGATGCAATTGGTGTGAAATTCCTGCGGGTTTAGCAACAAGAAAACAGCACTGAGGATCACGTTGTTGTTTCTATCTGGCATCTCCTGATTCCTGAGCAGGCCTGTTACCCACCCCTTGTTACCCATAGTGGTTATTTCAACCATTGGTCAGTCTCTGATGTCCCCAGGCATGGCCTGCAATGTCTTGCCTGTGTCTGTGTGCAACTGGGTGAGGAGCCAGCCACTGCAGCTCCTGCCCTCCTGCTGTCCTTTCCATCTTCATTCCACACTGAGGCTGAGGGGCTGCAGGTCTAAAAGCACCTGCAAGTGGTGATTTGCACTGACTCCAGCCTGCAGCTGTGGCCAGTGGTGTTGGGCAGCTGGGCAGGACAAAGGGAGATGAGGTTTAGCAATGAGGTTTGTCTATGGGATGAAAGAGCAATCCAACCTCTCCTTTCCTCAGCCATCACAGCAGTTTTATCCCAGGACATCCCTTCTCAGCTGCATGTGGAGATGGAGGCACTGGGGTGGTGGTGGTGGTGGGCTTGAGCACAGAGCAGGGCTTGAGCTGGCACTTTGTTTTCCAGTGTGAGAGGGAGTTTTTGCTGTGGCCACACGGTGCTCTGCAGCAGGTGGATGTTTCCATTTTCCTGAGCAGCCCAGGAAAGCTTTCCATGCAATAAGGCTACTGGGAAAATACACTTTGAGAGGCAGACAGCCATCTTTAGCTCCTCCAACAGGATCATCAGGGAAATGGATTTTGCTGGATCTGCCCTTTAGTCTGGAATGCCTTGGTGGCAGGGCAGCCCAGGAGCACCTGGCAAGGAGCATCCAAGGCAGGGATGGAGCAGGGAAGCTCCTGCAGGATGGAGCTCTGACATGACCCCTCCTGTCTGGGGGAGGATTCTTCCCCTGAAATGCTTTCCCTGAAAGCCTAAGGATTTCCCTGAAGGCACCCTGATGCTTTTCCCGGGCAAGGGGTGGCTGGAGGCTGCTTGTACCACACTGCAATTACAGCTGGGCTCGATGAGAATGGTCAGCAAGACAGGCTTGGGGTGGGTTCCAAACCACACAAGGGGTTGTAGACACCTGCTCCTAGTGGCAGCATCAGGCTTTGGCTGTGCTGCCACACTGCTGGGGCAGCACAGTGTTCCTTGTGCCCCTGGAGCACCCACAGCCCTGCTCATCCAGCCCCATTATCCCGCAGGTGCTGCAGACAGGTGAGATGTGGCTGCTGCTGGTGGCCCTGGGCCTGGCCCAGGGGCTGGAAGATGCCATCCCAGGTCCTGAAGTGTTCCACAACCCTGAGACATTCATGAACATCGTAAGTGCTGGAGGGGCACTGCACTTCCCCATGGGTATGCCCAAAGTCCTTCCCAAGGGACCAGCTTGGCTCACCCCTTCCCTGCACCAGGCCTCTTTTAGGGGCTTGGGGCACCAAAAATCTCCCATATATGCTTTGCTGTCACTCACTTCATGCCCTCAGCTTGAGCTTGGCCTCTCCCTGCTCTCCCTCTAATTCCTTGGGGTGGAGGTGACACGTGGCTGGCAGGAGGGGGTGAGGCTGAGGCAGGCACAGGGCACTGGGTCACCCTGTGCCCTCGCACCATTGTCCCTGCAGAGCCAGAAGATCATTTTCCACGGGTATCCCAGCGAGGAGTATGAAGTGATGACAGAGGACGGCTACTTCCTGAGCCTCAACCGGATTCCCCATGGCAAGGGGGACTCTGGGCTCTCAGGTGGGCTCAGCCCCACCCAGGGGGGCACCAGTTGTGACCCTGGCCCGTGCCTAGGTCTGAGAGGAAACAGTGGGAATATCTGGGCAGCCAGAAGAGGGATGAGGAGTTTCTTTCTGGCTGCCTTGAGCTGTCCCTGAGGATTCAGGAGCTCAGCACGGTGCTTTGCTGCACCTGAGATGGGGCAGCACGACCCAGCAAAGCCCCAGTGGCTCTTTCCCTGCAGCAAACTCCAGGTCCAAGCTCAGGGCCTGGGATGGCAGAAGTGCCCCAAACACAAAAAAGCACCAGCATAACCAGGGAAATAGTGGGAGAAGGGAACATTTTATGTGTAGCCTGCAGAAAACAGTGTCGGTGTTCAGTGGTATTTTATTTCCATATGGGAAAGGTGTCTTCTTCTGTTAACTACCTACTATCTCCTCTTCCAGGACCCAGGACCCCCGTGCTGATAGTGCATGGGTTTTGTCTGGATGGCGGTGACTGGGTGGACAATTTCCCTGACAGCAGCCTGGCCTTCATCCTGGCGGATGCGGGATACGACGTCTGGATCGGGAACAACCGGGGCACCAGCTGGTCCCGCCGGCACCGCAGCCTGTCCATCAGCTCCGAGGAGTTCTGGGATTTCAGGTCAGGGAGCCCCCAATGACAGGGTGCAGGGCTGTCAGCGCTGAGCTCCTGGTGTCTGTGGGAGGTTGGGAGGTGGGAATCTCCTCCAGGCTCTCTCTTTGCCATGCAGCTTCCACGAGATGGCCATGTACGACCTCCCGGCCATGGTGGGCTTCATCCTGATGCAAACTGAGCAGGAGAAGCTGTTCTACGTCGGTCACGCTCAGGGCAGCTCCCTGGGTGAGTGAGGAGAAGGGGAGAGGGCAGTGGGTGGAAGTGATGCCTGTGAGAGGCAGCCTAGAACAGAGGCTAGACAGTGTTAAAGGAATAAAGTAGGTATTTATTAAAAAGGACTTCAAAGGATTCACCTTGGGCAGCACAAGAGCCTGGCTGTGGCTCTACCCAAGATGAACCCAAGATGGACTGTATGCCACGAGTTTGCACACTTTTATAAATTTTTGTCCATTTTGGGGTTAATTGTCCAATTACAGCTTCGGGTTATGCTGTCCCATCCTCCCAGGTTGCTCTCCTCAATTCACTGTTGTTTACACTTTTTGGGCCTGAAGCTGCAGCAGTGTCCTTGGTTCTCAGGCTAGAAAATGACTATTTTGTCTAACTGAACTGTGAGGAGAACTTGCTAACACTTTGTATGAAGTTCAGAGTTACACACCAGTGCAGTACAGAATCTGGAAAATATGAAAGCTTAAACTTAAGGCATCATGAGCAGGGCATGGGGTTGGCATGGGAAAGAGGCATCCATGTCCATCCCAAACTGGACACTGCTGGGAGCAGGGCTGCTCTGGCTGCTGTCCATGCCTGTCTTCCTGGCCCTTCTGCATAGAAAGGGTTCACCATGGCCTGCCCATCTATCCCAGACTGTGCTGGCATCCAGCAGCACTTTTTGTTCAAACCTTGCACCTCAAACGCAGGGTCTGGGCTGGGGTGGGGTTTGTGTTGTGATCTCGTTCTGCTTTTCAGGTTTCATAGCGTTTTCCAGCTTGCCACATCTGGCTGAGAAAATCAAACTGTTCTTTGCCCTGGCTCCTGTGTACACCTTCCACCATGCCGAGGGCCTTGTGTTAAAGCTAGCCTTTCTACCAGATCTGGTTCTCAAGGTACAGGAGGTGTTTGTGGACTGTTACGCCCAAAATCCAGGGGCTTTTGGCAACTCTTGCCCCCTGCATTGTCACTGTGCACTGATCCTGCACCCGCGGCAGGTGTTTGAGCTCCTAACACCATTCCTAATATTTCATCATGCTTTTGCAGAGACTGTTTGGAACCAGAGAGCTGGTTCTGGTGCCTAGGAAGGAGAAGGAGTTGCTAGTTGAGACGTGCAGCAAGCAGCCGGTAGCTGAAGTGTGTGCCAACAGTATCTTCACCATCGGAGGGTTCGACGAGGGCAACTTGAACATGGTGGGTGCACCAGGCTCTCAGTCCTGCCCTCCCTGGTTTTCCTAGACACCTGGAGATTGTTTAGGAGACACAACAATGAGTATAAACCCCCAAAATAAGGTTTGAAAGGCAGTGGTTATTTGGGGATTTCCTGCAGTGGTGTCAGGGTGTTAAACCTAATGGAGTCTTTGTTAGAGAGAATCACTTGTGGTCTTGTCTCTTAGGGAAAGGAAACTCTTGCCTCATTTTTGGCTGACACACAACAAGTTTACAGAAGTAATGACTGGACCACTTGTATTTTCATTTTAAGATATTGATTAAGTGGCTTGCCTTAGAAAGTTGTTTCTAGCTCTGAGCAGAATAAAGCTGCTAAAGAATAAAGAGCGTATAACTTTTATTTTGCAGTTATAAGACAAAATGTTTGAGGGTTTTTGCCTAGATGGATTTTCATCCTTCCCAACTAACTTAGAAAATACTTTTTTTTTTTCCCCTGTAGAGCCGACTGGATGTGTACCTATCTCATTTTCCAGACTATACATCAGTAAAAAATCTTCTGCACTGGGGACAGGTAGAGACTCTGATTTTGTAACTACTTTAACTTTTCTTTCTTTTAATCTGCGACCATGATATTTTCACATGCTGCTTCATTCACCCTGGGAACACGTAAAGGAGGTAGAATCAAAGCCAAGAGACAAAAGGGATTTTTAAGCTGCTGCATCAAGATGTCTAAAAAGCCACAGCTGTCCGGGGGGCTGACCCAGGGTATCACCTGGATTAACCCTTTCCCTCTGCCTTCCAGACTGCAAAAACTGGGAAGTTCAGGCAGTTTGACTACGGGCTGAGAAACATGGAGAAGTACAAGCAGGTGAAGGGCATGGGGCTGGCTGGGATCAGGATTGGGGATCACACTCCACCCATCAGAGCCCTCAGACAACAGGAGTGCTTTTCCCCTTCCCAGCTGATGCCTCCCTTTTACCGGATCGAGGCCATGAGGGTGCCGGTGGCCGTGTGGAGCGGGGGGCAGGACCGGGTCACCCCCCCTGTGGAGACCCGGCGTTTGCTGTCCCACCTCACCAACATAGTGCACCACGAGCACTTCCCCGACTGGAACCACTTCGACCACCACTGGGGCCTGAACGCCCCGCAGCGCATGTACAAGAGGATAGTGGCCCTGATGGAGGAGAATCCATGAACCCATCCATGAACCCATCCATGAATCCATCCATGAACCCATCCATGAACCCATCCATGAACCCATCCATGAATCCATCCATGAATCCATCCATGAATCCATCCATGAACCCATCCATGAACCCATCCATGAATCCATCCATGAATCCATCTACGAACCCATCCATGAACCCATCTACAAATCCACCCATGAACCCATCCATGAATCCATTAATGAACCCATCCATGAATCCATCCATTAATCCATCTACGAACCCATCCATGAACCCATCTACAAATCCACCCATGAACCCATCCATGAATCCGTCCATGAATCCGTCTATGGATCCATCCATGGATTCATCCATGAATCCATCCATGAACCCATCCATGAATCCATCCATGAACCCATCCATGAACCCATCTACAAATCCATCCATGAACCCATCCATGAATCCATTAATGAATCCATCCATGAATCCATCCATGAATCCATCCATGAACCCATCTATGAACCCATCTACAAATCCATTAATGAATCCATCCATGAACCCATCCATGAATCCATCCATGAATCCATCCATGAACCCATCTACAAATCCATCCATGAACCCATCCATGAATCCATTAATGAATCCATCCATGAACCCATCCATGAATCCATCCATGAATCCATCCATGAACCCATCTACAAATCCATCCATGAACCCATCTACAAATCCATCCATGAACCCATCTACAAATCCATCTATGAATCTATCCATGAATCCACCCATGAATCCATCCATTAATCCATCTATGAATCATCCGTTAATCCATCCATTAATCCATCTATGAACCTATCTATGAATCTATCCATGGATGCCCCAGGATGGAGGAGCCACCTGTTCCCATGTGCCTTGGGGCTTTGTGTAAGGGATGCCCTGCTTAAAAATGTCTCCTGTCCCCCTGTTCCATGCTGATTTAACGCTTTTAAATGCAATGCTGTGATTTCTGCCCGTCCTCTGTGTCTGTAGAGATTGCAATAAAGTCTTGCATCACAGCCAAACTCCAGCCCTTGGCTTGCTGAGCTTGCTGGGTTTGCAGGAGATCTGCTGTGTTTGGGTATTTCTTCAGCTTTTGCAGGCTCAGAGAAATCCAAGAGTGAAGTTTTACTCCAGGAATTGGGCATGTGCTGTGCTTTGTGGGTTTAGGCACAGGAGGGGAGGAAAGAGACCTTGGAAAGAGGTGGAGAGAGGCCACATCTAGCCCAGGGGGCTCTGAGCTGGGCACAGCTGGCAAAGGGTAGAGAAGTAGGAGATTCTCCTCACCAGATCCTCATCACTGCACAGAGGGAAGTTCAAAAACTGGTGATTTGCTGGTGATGAAATATGCAAGGATGAGCCCTTTCTCACCTCACCAATCCACCCAGCTATCCCTCTCCAATCACATGGTTTCTTGCCAAACTTTTCTTGCTCATCCTGTTTAGCTCCTTACTGTTGAAATGAAAAAGAAAGTTGGGACTAGAGGAATAAATTTCAGCCACTCTGTTTACCCTGGAGGGATTAACATGTTACTGACTCTCTGGAAAAAAAGCTACAATACTTTTTTCTTACACTTGCTGCATTAAACAGGGCAGGAATTGGTAATGCCATGATTTAGTTTCAGGTTCTGGGGACATCTGGCAAGGCTGAGCATCTCACTTTCTGGATTCCACCTTATCAGCAGGGCTACTCAGAGAAAACCCCTGCAATCACCAAAGCCATTCATCTGCCAGCTTGTAGGAGAAGAGCTGCCCAGCACCAGGATGGATGAGTCCTCTGCATGTGCCTTTCACCTTGCCAGGGATGGGAATGGCAGAGTATAGCCAGAAGTTGGCACCAGGAGGATCATCTGTATCAACAGGACATCCTTGGTGTGGCCCAGTGACAAGAATTGAGCTATTTCTATCTTGTCAGCAACTCCAGGGCTCTGGAGAAAAAAATCAGAGTGAAAAGCTGACCAGGTGGATGATGAGAAACAGCAACTCAAGAAACAGACACCAACATCTCCCGACCTCCCTGATGAGGTGTGGTGGGCACGCTGGTGCTCAGCCTAGCAGCCCCATCTATTTATTACATGGGATTCATTTATTCTGTTTATTGCATATTATTTATGACAGACTCATCTCTGTGTTACATGTGCTGGCCAGCAGCTGTTTGTAGAGTTGTGCAGGATTCTGCTTGCAAGTCCCTGCACGTGGCAGAAGACACCCACAGCAGAAGGTTTTAGGACCTTCAATCCAAAGAAAATAAAAATGCTGACGGTCTGGGCGGATTAAACCTCAGGGGGATTAATTTGCAACCCCTGCATCCCCCGCCTTTTAATAGTGAGATAAATATGTTTAAAGGATAAAGCATTGCTCTCTAACCCACTCTGACGTCAGCTGAGCAGCTTGTGGGGCTGCAAAGCTGGGCTCAGTGCATCGATCCTTGTAAGGAAGGCATCTGGTGGTGCCACCAGCACCAGCCAGCCACAGGGGTCTCTGCATGAAGGTGAAGAGGGAAAGGAGAAGGATCCACATTGAAGTCAGCCTGTCAATAGATTGCCTAATAGCAGGTTGACAGAAGTAAGGGATTGGCACACGGGATTGGAGGCTGCTGCCAGCGATTTGCGATGCAACGCTGGGGCTGATGAGGGTGGATCATGTCTGTGTTTAAGGCTGCACCCTCAAACAAAACACTTCAAGTACCTTTTCCCAGTGAAAGCCAGGCTCCTGTTATTCCACCCACAAAACTCTGAGGACCTGGAGTCCTGACCACTATTTTATATTGCTTCCCAATCCTTTCACAAAAGAATCAGCCTGCTCAAATCAGAGAAGCTCAGCAGCCAAGGGCCAGCAGGTCTGGCTGTCACTGGTGCCACACCAAACCTGGCTTGCTCCCCCAGGAGCCCAAAAGGCTGTGTCACCCTGGGGTCTCCCCTCTGTGCCCTCCTGATCCCAGGGGACAATTTTGGGGTTCTTTACTCATTTATTTCTACACCTTCTGGGTCCTGCCATGTGCCTCGAGTCTCATCTGCAAATGTTTCCTGCTGCTGGCTGCTGATTTATTTTCATTTCAGAATTTGGGTCACAGCTTTGTTACAGGGTTTTGAAGGGGAAAGAAAATATTTAGGCACAGCAAAAGGAGACAAAGCAATTAAGGAAAAGGCCTTTTGTCCCCATGGCAAAATACCAAGTGAAGCTGCATTTTTAAATTTGGGGGTTTTTTGGGCTTTGGGCAAATTATTTCTGCTGGAAAGAGACTGGAAAGAGACTAAAAAAAAAAAAAAAAAAAGGAAATGTGTTTAAACAGGATTAACTTAAGCAAGAATTTGTACTACAGAAAGATGCTTAGAGAATCTCTTAAAGACAGAAAAGCAAACAATATCCAAATCCAATAATCTGATCACCTGATAAAATTTAAAAGCAATTTTCTTAGTAGAGAGAAGAGTATTTACTGGAAATGCACCATCTTGAACAAACTGAATAAATAGATTAGGTGAAGAGCATTACCTAAAAAGACAATTTTACAGAAATCTTCTTGGAATGAGGCAGAAGCCACGTACTTAGGAAGAAAATTGGTGAAAAAAGAGCTAAACCATGGATTATTTACTGCAACCAACGTGGCTTTGTGACATGCCAGGGAAGTGTAATGAGTGCAAGCTTCTTTTCATAAATAAATGCCATTAAACTTTCATTTTGCTTGCTGGCTTTGCCCTTCAGAGGAGAAAGGCTGAGGACAGGATGATGAGGGAAGCAGCAGGGGAACAAACACGTCACGGCTGTGTCACAGCTGGTGGCTTTGCTCAGAGTCCCCCTGGGAAGCTTCTCCCCAAAGGTGGTGAGCAAGGCCAGGACAAGGACATCCAGCACCAGGGAGGAATCTCTGTCCTTCACTTCTGCCAAGCAAATTACAGCCAGGAAATCTGTTAGCAAAAAATAACCCACAGCAAGGCTTGGAGTGGCTGCTCTCCCCCAGATTTATTTTCTGGCATCCCCCAGGCTTCTGATTGACCTGCTCTGCTTTTCAGGGTGATACAGATCTTCCAGGAAATTTTAAAGGAAGCACAACAGACTGCAAATCTGACTGTACTCCAGTGTATGATTTTGAGTAATTTCTCCAAGAAATATTCCTTTGCCTCACAGCTGGATTCTCCTTCCCTGAAAGAAGCTGATTCTTCTGGTGGTTGCACCATTGACATGTTTATCGAGTTTTGCAGATGAGCCTCATGATTTTGACTGGCAGAAACAGCCAAATTTTTTATTGCTGTAAAACAACTGCCTCTCCTTCAGGCTAAAGAAAATAATCATCAAGCCATCACGGCACCTCTGAGATCACCACTCAATCTTATTACCAAAACCTCTCAGATAAACCCTAAGATATATGCACTTTGAATACCCTAAGCCCCTTTTATTTGAATTTTACATATTCTGCACAAGAGTCACATGCTGGACTGTCTGACTTGCAATTTCTCTTCAGGATTTATTAATTTCTCACCTCTCAGTCACCGAAAGAAAAAAAAAAAATGCCCAAACTCAGCCACATTAAAAATGTGATTAATGACTATTTTTATTGAATTCAAAACCACTAGTACTGTTTTTTCTCTAGGGAGATGTTCTTCCAGTACTAAAGGGAGAAAGCTGGGAAGAAACTATTTACAAGGGCTTGGAGAGACAGGACAGAGGGAATGGCTTCCCACTGCCAGGGATAGATGGGATATTGGGAAGGAATTGTTCCCTGGGAGGGTGGGCAGGCCCTGGCACAGGGTGCCCAGAGCAGCTGTGGCTGCCCCTGGATCCCTGGAAGTGTCCAAAGATCAGGTTGGAGGCGGCTTGGAGCAGCCTGGGATAGTGGAAGGTGGATGGGCTTTAAAGTCCCTTCACACCCAAAACATTCTGGGATCCTAATTCTGGTGTTTTTCAGCACAGATCTGTTGAATCTCTTTTTCATCCACCTTAATGGTTTTAAGCATTACAGTGCCAGACCTGAGACAGCAACAATGAGCTTTGTGTCACTGATGAAGATACACACAAAAAAAAAAAAAAAGAGGCAATGCAGTGCCAGCCAGGAATAGCATGAAGGTTCCTCTCCCCACCCTGTCACTGCTCCAGTTAAAAGCAGAACATTTTAATTAACTATATTCAGGTGGTCCAAATAGAGAGAAATTTCACAATCCTCTAGAGACAGCACTAATCTTATGAGAAAAATCAGGGAAAAAAAAAAAAATCATATCAAGTACAACCAGCATCTTTAGGGATGCTTCTTCATGATGTCAAGGATTTCCCGGTACAAAACCTCGGTGGCATCGAGGCCCAACACGAAATCCAGGTGGTTCCAGTGGGGAACCATCTTGTGGTGCAGCAGGTTCCTGACCTGGGGGAGGAGCAGGGCAGTGTCCCGGGGGTCAGCCAGGCAGTCCTGCCCCGCGTTCCAGATGGCCGTGGGCACCTCCATGCCCTTCACGTCGTAGAACGGTGCCCCAGTCTGCAGAGATGGAAAAGTGGTTTCACCAAGAGGGGATTGTGCAAATTGTGCACCCTGTGAGAGGGATTGCTGCTCTTTGGAATGGCTTCTTTCTTCTAGAAAGAAGAGGAACTTCAATAGAGATGCAGCATAGCCTCATGTGCTACAACTTAGCAAGTTAGTTTTAATTAAAACTAATTAGCAAATTTTTTCTGGCCAGCTAGAAATTCTGGTTCTGATACTACAGAAGGAGGCAGAACTTTGGCTGCTGTTTGATTATATAACATTATTTCGTAGCACATATTATATGTATGATTTAGTGCTGTTGGATGATCCTGCTCCCATCAGGAGGTTGGACTGGGCACTCCACAGGTCCCTCCCAGCCCTGCTGGGGTTTGTGGTGACACTCCACCAGCACTGCCTTCAGCCCAGTGACAGCAGAGAGGTGTTTGGAAGCAAGTTTTTGAAATTAAAATGTTTCTGGAGGGTTGTTTCAGCTCCACACCCTGAGGATTTGCCATGAGGTGATTTGTCAGCAACATGTAATTAATCCAGTTAAGAAGCACACTTTTTGTTGTTTTTCAAAGAAGAAAGAAAATTTTTTTTTCCTGTTCTAAGGCTTAACCACTATTTCAGAGAAGACATTTTTCCTACTATTCAGCCTGGTGTAACTTGAAACCATTTCCCCATATCCTATGGAAATTGGAAAGGGTCTAATTTAAAGCCTTTTACTCCATTTAGAAGGTATTTGCAAAACTGAGTTGAGAATGGAAAATGCTGTTGTTCCAAGCAGAGATCCTGACTTCAAGTTTGGGAAGAGAGGAATACATTAAGAGGAGAGAGAACAGGGAAAGGGAAGGCCATTGGAAGCAGCTCACCTGTCTGTAGTGAAGGCTGTTGTACACGTGCCCCCCATCAAAAGCTCTCAGTGCCCCACCTTGGACTCCCTGCAGCAAATTCAGACATGCAGTGGTCTAAATGAAATCACACCTCTGTGGGGCTGCAGTCAACGCTCAAAAGTCAAACCTCAAAAGTTAGTTTTTACCACTGAACTGCAAGGATTTTTCAAGTGAGTCTCACAGGTCTGGCCCTAGGACCAGCACAAGTAATTATTGTCATGATTTTGGATAAATGGACAGAGATTATGGGAGGATACATCAGGATGGGAGGAAATTAAAAATGTTCTGGAAAAGGGGTTTAGAACTATAAATATTCCTTGTGGGCTGGAGAATTGGCCTGAAATGGCACAATCAAAGATGGAAGGAGCCTCTGAACATGTCTTGTCTAACTGGAGCAGGACAGCAATACAAGGCCAAGGTGGCCATGGCTTGATCCCTCCATTGGGCAGCAGCACTTCAGAAAATGGAGTGTGTGTTCTTTCTACAAACCCCACAAAGTTCTTCTGGGGTCCCTGAGCGGGAATTCCACACAGGGAAGAAGCTGTGCCTGTGGCACACACCTCAGAGAAGATGCATGGACTGAACGTGCAATCTACCAAAAAATGTGCGAATTTTTAGCTTGGGGAAGAGGAAAGGAGTGCAGCAGAACACAGTTTCAGTGTCAAAGGGCTCTGGTGGTGACTGTTCTCATGCCACCAGGGGAAGAAGAAGAAATAATCAGCTTTATCGGTAATTTAATTAGCTGCTGTCCAGATGCACCTCTGCCACAGTCTGACCACTAATGGCAGGGTAAGAGTAGAGCTGGTTTGAAAAAAGACCCCTGGAATGTGCCTGCTGTGGATGCAGGTCCTCAAATCCATTCTCTTGGCAGATCCATTCCTTTGGGGCCACTCAGCTCAAAAATCTGCTGAGCTTTTTACAGAAGGGCGAGAACAAAACCAACACAGATCTGGGAAAGGTGTCTGGTCCTGCAGCAACCAGCACAGCAGGCTGTCCACAAGGGACCAGTGACACTCTGTTTGGCACAGGAAGGAGCCTGGGAAGGTTTACCTGCAGCCAGTGGATTAGGTTCTGGACCGAGGACCCCGCCGGGGTGTGTCCCACAAACACATCGAATCGGCTCTGCAAGAACACAAGCACATTTCACAACAGGATTCACCTGGCTTCTCACAACAGGGCATTGCCAAGGCTCTGGCCTTCAGAAGGACCCTCTGCAGATTTATTCCCATGTACCATGTTTGTGTTCTTCCAGTTAAACCCAAAAACCTTGGTCAAGAGGTGCTTGCAGACCTTCGAGCAGACACAGACCCTGGAGAAGATCAGCTCCCCCAGCGCAGTGTGTGGTAGGAATTCCTTGGTGCCAAACAGCTCCTGTAAAATTGCAAAGGTGCTCATTAAATAGGAAGCCTGGTTGTGCTCTTTCCCAAAGCACCACCACTTTACAACTTTCATTTTATCCCCACATTAAGGTTGCCCACAGTGAAGCCTTCTTTGCACCCCATGAAATGCTTCTGTTCCTTGTTTCTTATGGGCATGATCTCTTACATTCATTATGCTCTTGTGTTAAATGGCTCAATTTATGGCCTTTGCATCAGTTTTATTCACCAACGTTTTGGATCTGATTCTGCCAGAACACTCTGGGGAATGAATTCAGGACAGCACTGAAAGGTTCTGTAATGAGATGTGTTTTTCTTAATTGTGAAAACAGAGCCCAGTGCTCCCCTCTCTGTGAATGACTTGAAATATTCCATAGATAATTTTCACAATCCCTATGAAAAACATTTTGCCTGTTCAAAGTATAGTGCAGACCAACCTTAATCCCAGAGTCAGAAAAGAATGAGAGTTTTCTCAATGGGCTCTGAGAAAACATCACCGTGGTCACAGGTGAAAGAGCAAAGAACACCTTGATTTTCCGAGCCAGCTGGGGCATAGTGGAAAAGGCTACAAAACCTGGTGGGGCAGGAAAAAAAGTAGAAAAAAAAATTTCAGTCTTTTGAGACACTCATGCACATAGTTTAATTTCAGTGAGTAATTTTACAAATCTGAGAGAGAATGTAGACTTCTCATGCTGTCATCAAAAGGACCCACTCACCTATAGTGGTGCCTTGGGAATGACCAATATAATACAGCTGTTTCTGTCCTGTTTTCTGCTCAATAAAGTTGATCGTGGCTGGGAGATCATATTTAGCCATCTCATCGAAGCTGCAGAAGGAAGAGCAGATGTTCTGCTGAGAGGGGCAGTATCTACACATGCTCACCAGCAAACCACAAAACCAGCACGGAGGGCAGGGCCCCCCAATAAACTTTGTCCTACTGAGCTGTTACGTGGGATTTTCACCCAAAATAAGTTGGATGAGCTTCAGTCCAGTCTGATTCGCTCATCCCTGAGCTAGGGCAGTGTGATACTGGCAAAATTCAGCTGTTTCTCAGATCCTCCAACCCATTGTCTTAGGTTGCAATACAGGATGTGACCAAAAGTATGTATTCTATCACCATCTGTTAAAACCAGGTGGGACAGCGTTCTTTATCTTTTCCACATCCCATCCTTCCTCCAGGGAAATATCTTCTGTTAATGGGCCATTGAGTCCCAGTGCATGACTGATAAAATTCCATCATCCCATTGGGAGATGCTCCAGCCAGGGGGAGGAGCCAAGCATTTCCTACCCAGGTAAAATCTGAGATATGGAACATCAGAGCAGCTTTTTTCCACTGGACTCCAGAGGAAAACTGAACTTTTCCACATCATCCCTGGACCTTTGGAGGAAAACTGCACCTTCTACAGGAGCACTGCTTCAACTGAACCATGTCTGTCACTGCAGGAGGATGCAGCCACCATTTAATGGGACTGTGCCAACACCCTGACTGACTGACAGGGTGTCAGGTTGGATTCTGACTCTGTCAGTGTTCTGGGTTTGTTCTTTGTAATACTGTATTTCTATTTTAATTTTCCTAGTAAAGAGCTGTTATTCCTATTCCCGTATCTTTGCCTGAGAGCCCTTAATTTCAAAATTATAATAATTTGGAGGGAGGGGGTTTACATTCTCAATTTCAAAGAGAAGCTTCTGCCTTTATTGGCAGACACCTGTCCTTCAAACCAGGACACCCATTTACCTGAAAGCCCAGAATTCATCCTGTTTAGTAGTCAGGACCTGGTGTCTCCTGGACCAGGTGTTCCCTCTGCTGTTCCCTATCCAAACATCGTAGCCAGCATCTGCAAGGATGAAGCCCAGGCTGTTGTTGGGCAAGTTGGTGAGCCAGCTGCTGCCTTCTGCAAGGAGACCATGCTGCAGGAGTGCCACGGGTCTCACACCTGCAAGACAGGCAGCATGATGACTCTCTTTGTTTTTAATGCTGTTTGTCACCTTTTGAGACAGTTCATGAAGTGTTATCCCCACAGCAGCCAAAATCTGTGGAGGTTTGTGTTGGTGTTCCTCTAGATTTTATTTAAAAAGAAGGTTTGCTAAGCTTCACCATTATCTTGGTCTTTATCCACAAAATCTCTGGGGGTGTTGGCAGAACCTGGACTACCTGGGGAGCTCTGTAAGCAAACATGAAGGAGGCTGGGGATGTGTTAGGAAAAATGCAATTTTCATGGGTCTAACTTCCAGCCCCACCAGCCCTCACAGGACAAGAGGATCCCCTGGAGGCTCCTCAGGGAGCACCAAAGCAGTCTGCTGATCCATCAAATGGCTGCAGGAGCACATTTTGGGACCCAGGCTCTAGCACAACCTAAGGTTGGATGGATTTAGAAAGTGCAGTTTAAATTTCTTATTTTTTACAGAAAATGTGACTTCTTGTTTCTGGTGTTGAGAGTAGAGCTAGAAGTTATAGCTAGAAGTCACTAGATTTATGGTTACGAGGGTTTTTTAGGATTTATTAACTAATAAAATACAGCTAACAGAGATATTTATGTTATTAAACTAATATTAAGAAATTTTATTTAATTACAGTGTGATTTTTCTTAGCCAATCCTGTTCTGAAACAGACCTATTTCAAGATTTCTTGTTCTTTCGTAACTACTTTTTTTTTTTTTAATATATTTTAAACTTTATAGTTAAACTTTTTTTTACATAACATGTTTTTGCTTTAAGCTTTAAATTTACATTTTTGCTTCTAGTACCTAAGCTTTGAAGCTTTTCCCAAGGCCTCAGGTCAAATTCTGTGTTCTTTGCTAAACTTTGATTTACAGGCCTAATGTTCTGAGATTTTTCTTGCATTTTGGATTCCAACACGCTGCCTCTCACTGCTGGGATTGTAGCCTGACAAGCAGTGCTCAGGGGTCCATAAGGGTGAGGAAACATCAGCCTTCCTGACAAATTCTGATCCATCATAACTGATGCTACAGATGCCAAGCCACGGGAACCTTGAAAACCCTCTTGCACAAGCCCTGGTATCCATCCCAGTGAGCAGCTCAAGGAGTGTGTGTCCTGTTGTGTTGGGTTGATGTGTCAGAAATGTGTATTCTATCACCATCTGTTAAAACCAGGTGGGGCAGTGACCCTTATCTCTGTGGCACACATTATCTGCTAATGGGCCATCTTTAAGACAAGATGGGGCAATCACCTTTATCTTTTCCACAGCCCATCCTCCCTCCAGGAAGATTTCATCTGCTGCTGGCCATTCAGTCCCACTGTATGACTGATAAAATTCCATCATCCCATTGGGAGATGCTCCAGCCAGGGGGAGGAGCCAAGCCTTTCCTACCTAGATAAAAACTGAGATTTTGGACACCAAGGTACCTCCTTTCCACTGGATTCCAGAGGAGAAGCCGGAGCTTTCTACATCATCCCTGGACTTTTGGAGGAAGGCTGCACAGGAGCACTGCTTCAGCTGAACCACATCTGCCACTGCAGGGGGACTGTAGCCACCACTTGATCAGACTGCTACCAACACCCTGACTGATTGACAGGGTGTCAGGTTGTATTCTGACTCTGTCAGGGTTGGGATTGTTTTTTTTTTTTTTTGTATTGCTGTATTTCTATTTTAATCTTTCCAGTAAAGAACTGTTATTCCTGATTCCCATATCTTTGCCTGAAAGCCCCTTGATTTCAAATTTATAATAATTTGGAGGGAGGGGTTTACATTCTCCATTTCAAAGAGAAGCTTCTGCCTTTATTGGCAGATAACTGTCCTTTAAAACCAGGACATCTGTCCAGCCTTACCTTGGCACCCGGCATTTCCTCTCCCATGAGGAATTCTGTTGAGCTGAAGGATGTAGCCATCTGCTGTCACCACATCATACTCCTCGCTGGGGTACCCCCAGAAGGAGGCCATTTCACTCTGCAACAAGAAGAAAGCCAATGGTAACATTTTCGAGGCTCCTGCAAGGAAATCCCTGAATGTGATATTTAATTATAATTATTTAATAGCAGCTGTTTCCTGGACACTTCCTGCCTCTGCTCCAACACCATCATACTTACAATGTTCATCCTTGCTTCTGGATTCTTGGGCAATTGGGAATTAAAGATGCATTCTCCAGATGCCATCCCGTGGAACACGGATGCCAGAGCTAGAGCCAGCCACATCCTTGCTGTGCCTGGAACAACAAACCCACAGAATCAGTGCCAGGGAAAGCAGGGGAAGGAGAGATGAGGGCAGGGAAACACCCCAGGCAGGACCCAGACTCAGTCTGGGGCTCTGGATGACCACTTTAAAGTGTCAATGAACGTGAGGAGGCTCAGGAAACACATCTCAGCAGGGATGTTTCCAGGGAGGTGGGACAGACTTTCAGGAATTCCAGTAAGAGGTGAGACAGCAATTCTTCCAGGAAAGGGGATGGCCAAGAGGAAGAGCTCTGTTCCATCACCCTGCTGTTTGCATCACCTGTTGACACCACTGCCCAAACCTCCCCAGGAGGGAGAGGGAGCATGAATAAGATCCAGCACTGCCTTCCCTCCCTAAATAGAAATAAAATCATTAAAAGGAGATCTCTAACTGCTTGCTTCTCCTTGATCGTGGTGAAAAAGACAAGAATTGATTACATTTAATTCAGAGGACATTTTAAAGTGCAAATCTGTATGCAAAATGGGGAGAGATGCATCTTCCAGCAGATCTAGACATACCTTAGTGATACTGGGTTTAACACAGCTTCAAAAACCCCTCACTCGATGTGCAGCTGCCACAGGAGGGGGTGGAGGCAGACGGGAACAGCAGGTTTTGGACACAGTTATGGGCAGGAGGCATCACAAACTGATACTGAAAGGTCTGGGTGGGATTGCTCCCTCCAACAACTGTGGCATTGGACACCACAAGACAAACTGGGCAGGACCAGCCTCCAGAACCGACCCAGCAGGTCAGATTTTGTTCCCCTGTTCTGAGGCAAGCATGAGCTGCAAGTGCCATGAGTTGTTAGTGGCATTCACAGCCACGTTTAGACCTGGCTCTATCCATGCTTTTCCCACACTCACCTGTCCAGAAGTGAAGGCAGCCAGCCCAGCTGAGAGGTGGCACAGCTCCTGCAGGAGATGGGGAGATGTCAGCCCCTGGAGAGGATGGGCAGTGCAGGGCAGAGATGCCCAGCCCAGAGGAGATGGAGATGTGGCAGTGTCAGAGGACGGGTCCTCACCCCTGGCTGGTCCCTGGAGCAGTGCTCTGCATCCCTCTGGAGACAGCCCTATTTGAACTGGCTGCAGGGTGGGGTGGCAAGTGTAAACACCCTGGGATACAAAACATTAGGTTTTGATCACTAGGTAACACCACAGTTTAGAAAGTGCAGTTACCAGAAATTGTTTGTGGAGGCCGGTTAAATACTGTTTAGGCAGTGTCAAGTAACTATGGACATTTGGAGGTGATTTCCATTGATAAAGTGATTTAATTGGTATTGCTGAAGAAAGTTTTCAGCTTCCCATTTCAATTGTAGCTTTATTTATTTATTACAAGAGACATAATTAGGTTATTGCAAGGAAAGATCAAAGTCTAAAATGGATTTTCAGTGGCTGTGGTTTAGAAATATTGGTGCATCTTGTTATACAAAGATGCCACATGTGAGATGGAGATTAAATCCCAGGCAACAGACTGAAAACATCTGTACTGGGTCAGGCTGGGATGGATTCCAGCTCCTCATAGCACAGGGATGGGACACAGCCAAGTTGCCATAGCAGCACCCTATACTTTGTCTATCTCTCCACCCAATTTTCTCACTTTGGCTCTTCCAGTTCCCTGCACCCGCCCCACTTTGGAGCGGGGGATGGAGCTTGTTCTTCACACCCTTACAGGAAGGTATGAGGAGTACCTCAGTGCCTTATCCTACAAGTGTCCTGCCAACAGGGAGAGTTATCCCTCTCCATCACCTGTGCCAGGGCTGGGGCTGCCTCCTGCCCTTCCTTCCTAGATTGTTTTGCTTCAGAAATCGCGGTGAAAGGTCAGTAGGGAAAAGTGTCTTCTGTCTGTCTGCCTGGAACGAGCTTGGGTTGTGTCCAAGGCATGCACCTAGATTTGTCACTTTGTCCCACTTCTATAAACACACAGTAGAACAGGGGTTTGTAATATAGAGGTTTGGAGGTCAAGGGTGACTTTCTTTCTGGGATTCTGAAGCCACACTGCACCCCAGAGTAAGACACCTCTGGCTTTCACCTTCTGGAAAGGAGGGAACAGATCATGGAAGTCTACACTGCAGGGAAAGGGCAGAGCAGCTCTGGTCACACTCATCTGGAGGCACTGCAAGGTCTAAGATGAAAGCTGCACCCAAAAGAGTCCTGTAGCACTTGAGGAGCAGGACATTGTAATTGGTTTTCCAAGATGCTCCAGCCTCCCAAGGGTCATGTGCAGCTCCTGCTGAAGCACCACCACTGCAGAGGCTGGGATCAGGGAGAGCCCCTTGAACTTCACTGCATGGCCAGACCCAGTAAACTCAGCTCCATCCAACCCCTGCTGCAGGGTCTCTGATGATTTGTCAGCCTCTGTGGATCATCTTCGCAGACATCCCTCTCACCAGGCATTCCAGAACTGGATGTAGCACCCAGATGTCACCTCCCTTGCACCAAACAGCAGGGCTGACAACAGCCAGGCGGCCCCTTGTCCTGTCCTGTGGCCCAGGGCAGGGTTCTCCATCCTTGCAGGAGGGGCACATTCTTGGATTGTATGCAGTTTGGTGCCTGACACCCTTCCCAGGTCCTTTCCAGTAAAGCTGTTGCACCACAGCTCCTAATCAGTGTCCCCGTGCCCTGCCCTCATCCAGGGCCACCTGCCACCAGCACATACTTCAGGCAGGTGTTTAGCCCGAAAGCAGGAACATGTCACACATCCCAGAGTTCTCACCCAGCTCCTGCTGCCCTCTCTTGCATCACTCCTGCTTTCTTTGCTGGCAGTCCCCATGTGTTCATCAGGTGAGCACAGAGCTTTTTCTATCCCAGTGGAAACTT
Source organism: Muscicapa striata striata (assembly GCA_030060385.1). NCBI lineage: Eukaryota > Metazoa > Chordata > Aves > Passeriformes > Muscicapidae > Muscicapa > Muscicapa striata. The sequence continues at coordinate 212,121 of JAREIS010000169.1, forward strand.
CTGCACTACCCATCACACTCGAGTTTAATCATCAGGTATTCTATAAAATTACTGCCAGAGATTCTGTCTTAATTCTTGGTATTTGTCTTTTGGCTTCAACTCTTTAATTGTAACAATGTTTTAATACTCTTCTACATCTAATAGGTGTTAGAAAGCATTCTGGAGAGATGATTGGGGGGCTGGCTAAGGTTGCTTGGCCCACTAGGCCAAATATTTATGTGATATGAGAAATCTCCTTTTCACAAGGACACAAGCAGATGATGGTGACAATCCCCTGCCCAGCCAGACAGAAGTACAACCCCTTGTGTCGTCTGGGAGACAGCAGAATCCAGAGGGAGGGATCTACAGCAGGCAGGGAAAAGGACAAGGTGCCAGCTCTGCAGGAGGTGCTGAGGAGGGAACACAACCTCCCGAGGCTTCTTTAAAGGAAGGGCAACGGTGTCAAGAAGAGAAAACCTCCCACCAAATGGGAATCCAAAGCTGTAAACTCTTACATGTTGGACTGCCCATTAGACAGTCAACTTTTATTTTTTTAAGATATATATATATATATATATATAAAGTCCCAAGTGGAGCCCATCTCCTCCTCCACGACACACGGGAAGGGGAGACAGGGGCTCCCACCTCTCTCCAGGAAGTGCCTATCAAACAACACCTGCCCTGAGGTCAGCTCGGAGCTCCCTTTGAAGACGAGCATCACCAACACCTGCCCGTGCCTCAGGCACAAGCGGCTCTGCAGAACTTCACACCGACCTGTTGCCCAACACCTCTGCCAAAGTGCCGGCTTCTGGTGTCCCTCATACCACAACGATCCTATCACAAGTTCTCTGGAACATCTTCTCTCTCCCACGCAGCTGGGGAAGGGTAACAACCCAAATCCTTGCCCCAGCTGCCCACTCTCAGGACTCTGGCGACGGGACTTTGTTTTCCTGGGGCACAGGCTTTGCACGCAATGCCACCACCCCTCAGCACTATTTGCTCTGTGCCCAGCATCCCACTTTCCTCACACCGAGCCGCGGCTCCTTGCAAAACAGCGGTGTTGGAGATGATCCACCGGCACCTTCTGGAAGGTGTCACACCCCCAGCTCCTGCTGTGCAGCTCCTCCAGGTGGGCAGGACTTGGTAGGGCAGGAGCTGCTCGGTAAGGATGGGTTAGACCCGGTTTTGGAGCGTGCCTGGACCTCTGGCAGGTGTGTGTGACACAGGTGTGTGACACAGGTGTGTGACACAGGGGTGTGTGACACAGGGGTGCGTGACACAGGGGTGTCTGTGTGTGCATAGATGTGTGCACCAGGCAGGGATGCATGTACAGGTGTGTCTACAGGTATGTGTGTGCAGGTGTGCACATACAGGTGTCAGGAAAATTAATCCACAGACACCAGGGGTTTATGCCCAAAAAGGAGACAGAGGAGTCCTTTTTGCTTTATTCAAATAAAGGGAGAGGCCATGGGGCATTCCCCTGGGATCTCTCGAATTTTTGGAGGACGCAGCCTCCTTTTTATCCTATTTTCCCGGCCACATTTCCCTCTTTCTTTCCCCATTGGCTGAGGTACTTGAGAGGCACAGACTTCCCAGAACACCTGATACCTGAGATTCCCCTCTAATGTACAACTCTCCCTTTTAATTTTTAATTCTTATAGAATTCATGTTTTTCCCCCATTGCTTCTTTCATCTTTCAATATCCAATTTCATTTATCAGCAAACCTACAGTTTGTTTATAAAGGCAAATATCTTTTCCGTTCATCAATCAGTGGAATCCTTCCAATTGTTTCTTTTATCTCTTAGTGCTGTTTTTATCCACCAGCAGAGCCACAGCTTGTTTGTAAAGACAAATCCATCATTCCTCTCACAGGTGTGTGCCCAGCACAGGTGTGTGTGCAGCTGTGTTCATACATGTGTGTCTGTACACAGGTACCTGTCCAGGTGTGTGCACAGCACAGGTGTGCCCATACAGAGGTGTCCATCCAGGTGTGTGCACAGCTGTGTGTGTACAGGTGTGCCCGTGCAGAGGTGTCTGTATAGGTGTGTGCCCAGCAGATCTGTGTGCATACAGGTGTGCCCGTGCAGAGGTGTCCACCCAGGTGTGTGCCCAGCACAGGTGTGTCCTGCACAGCCCAATGCACGCACAGCTCACGGATTCCCGCGCGTGCGCACTCCCGGCCCCAATCCGCCCTCACCCGGCCCCAATCCCGCCCTCCATCCCGGCCCCAATCCGCCCTCCATCCCGGCCCCAATCCCGCCCTCGGCCTCCATCCGGCCCCTCATCCCGGCCTCATCCCGGCCCCAATCCCGCCCCCATCCCGGCCCCAATCCTCCCTCATCCCGCCCTCATCCCGCCCTCATCCCGGCCTCCATCCCGCCCTCATCCCGGCCCCAATCCCGCCCCCATCCCGGCCCCAATCCTCCCTCATCCCGCCCTCATCCCGCCCTCATCCCGTTGATCCTGCCCCCAGCATTCGGCTCCGGCCCCATCCCGCTGATCCCGCCGCATCCCGCGGGTGTTAACACCCAAACCTTGCTCGCTCTCGAAGGGGTAAAATCTGGGAAAGGCGATGGAAGACTCAGGGGTGGCTCGCTGCACCTCGGGGAAGAGGAGGGAGGTGTGGCAGCGGTGTGAAAATGCGAAATGTGCGTGGGCAGGTGCGTTTCAGGCACCTGTGTTCAGTGGCCGGAATATTCCTGCGCCCCGCAGAGTTTGTGCTGATGTTCCCAGCTTTAGGGAGCTCTGGAATAAGCAAGCTGACAAATTCCATCACAGGCAGCCTTGCTCTCAGGTACAAGGCCAGACCCAATGCAATAGCGTGGTAATTTGTTCTTTTATTGCTGCGTTTGTGCATAACCTGCCTTGAAATGCCACCTGTTAGAATCTGAAAGTCAGGCTGGTCTGAAGTTCGGTTGTGTGGAACGGAGTGAGTTTTCATCCATGTGTGTTTCTTCCTTTCAAGCTTCTACGAGGAGCTTGTGTCTCACGGCATCCTGAAGGCACTGACCGCTCCCGTGGAAGGAATGGTGGTGAGAGAAGGCTCCCAAAATTACGTGGCACCCCAGGGCATCTCCTCGGTTGTCAAATACTATTTAGAACAGTCAGGTAATGCTTTTGGATGCCTTTGTGTGAAGGGAGAGGTTTTAATGGTTGTGTTTTTGCCGGTGCCTTTCGAATTTAAATCCCTGATGGGCATGTTTAAGTTCCTTGTTGGTTTATGGATGTCTGGAAGTTGCTCGGGGGTGGATAAACGTGTCTGTGAGCTCTGTGAATTCCCAAGTCCTGCAGGTATAAAAGCCTCTGTACAAATGGAACATCTGCTGTGTGAGCTGCACCCTGTGTTTTGGAGAAAGGACGTGAACCTGCTGGGTGGAGAGTCCTTTGGAAAATGAATTTAAATTTAAGTGGCAGAACCATATGTAAAGTTCAGTGACTAATTTAACCCTGTTTAGAAAAGTTTGAGTTGTGAGAGTAGTCAAGCTTTTTGTCCTTCCATGCAATTGTTTTTGTTTTTTAATCAGCTGCTTTTAAAAACCCTAATATTGTAAATAATTAGCTGCATTCCTGCCCTCTGCCAGTGGGAAGCCATTCCCCTTTGTCCTGACATCCCATCCCTTGTAAATAACTCTGCCACCCTGCATTTTCCCCCGCTGCTTTTCCCACAGGTGCCGAGGTGTCCTATGAGCAGCACGTGACTCACATCTCTCTGAGGGATGGCAGGTGGGAAGTGTCCAGGAAATCAGGACCCCCAGAACAGTTTGATGTGGTCATTCTCACCATGCCTGTCCCACAGATTCTCCAGCTGCAAGGTGACATTGTGGACAGTAAGTTCAGACCTCAGAATCGCAGGTGTCTGATTTAAAAAATAGCATTTGAGCATCTTGCAGAGCAAAAAATGACACTCAGCAGTCTGAGCTGCTTAATTATTCCATCAGGACAGGATGGAAAATGATAAGAGGTAGGTAATTTCAAGGCCATACATGTGGTGTGTGACCAGGAACACCTTGGCAGCATAAATATCTAAATAGACAAGTCAGTTTTGAACCTGATCTTTAATTTTTTTTGCTGACTTCTAAAGCATGGCTTGTCTTTGTGCAGCTTGCAAGTAGTTACTGAATTGGACAAGTTTTCTTGAGCATTTCTGTAAAGAGAAGTATTTTCATTATAGCCTCTGAATTTAAACTTTATTCTTATTTAAATATCCTGTGTAAGAACAGGACTTCTCTGCTGGTTGCTGTTTTATGAGGGCTCCCATTTCCCCTGGAAAATAATGGTGGGTCTGGCCTGTCCTTACTGAGGTGGTCTAGTTAATAGTGAAAGAAGTAAAAATAGAATAAGAAATAGCACAGAAAAATAGAAATTAAGAATAGAGGAGAAGAAAAGTAGAGGGAGAGGATTTTTAGAGCCTTCCCGGGGTTCTGCTAGTCTGCATCTCAAGGCCTTCCCCAACTGGCACTGATGTCTTTGCAAATTGCTTTTCTTGGGGTAATTAAATCCTTTCTTGTCCAGAAAGCAGGCAGCTCCAATTCAGAAGGTGTAATTAAGGTGAACAGCTCATTTCACTCGCTCCTGGGAGAGCTGGAGCTGTCAGATACTTTCCACAACATCCTCTCCTCATATTCTGTGTAAGTGCAGGATTGACTTTTATCTCAGAGAATCCAGCAAGTTTTGTCTTCTCCTCCCTTTCTTCCTGTTTCTCTTCCCCTCTGCCTGTTCCCTGTGTGAGACCAGCTTCCAGATGTCCATCCAGCTGCTGGTTCTGCACCTCAGGCAGCAGGACTGACTCCCCTGCCCCAGAGTTCTCTGGCATTGGAGCCATGGGCATCTCTACTCCTGTTTTCTTTGGGCTAAGAGCTGAGGGGAAGAACAGATGAGGAGGGTGTTTCAGAGCCTGAGCAGGATGCAGTTTCAGATCTGTTTTGGCTTACAGAAGGTCTGGTGCATCACTGTGTGTTTGAATCTCAGCGTTGTTTTGGTTGCACGTCAGAGAGATGAGTTCTGCTGGCAGAGGAGGGAGCTTTTCCTGGATTCACCTCTCTTGGGATTTAAGATGCAATTTCATGATAGATAGATAGAAGGAATAGGTGTTCTCTCCCCTCCACACTGATGGTTTTTAGTCATTTGTAGGCTCTGGTCTCCCAAATCCAGGGGCAAAATCCAGCGATTCTAACGGGAGCCATATTTGTGCATCCCCGGTAGCGATTCCAGCTGCTCCTGGAAGGGGAGGTTCCTGCTGCCTTTGGAAACTTCCCTCTGGCTGTCACTGCAGTGAGAGGGCTGCTATTGCTGCTGTGGGATGGAACAGGAGATGTGCAGAGCTGGAGGAAGGGGAGGGCTTCCTCCTGTGTGGCCAGCAAGGGTCACGTGTGGCCACGGGCAGGCGAGCGGCTTAAAGGGAAGGGGACAGGATTTGGGAATACAGCTGCCTTCCCTGCTGCTCTGGAAGGCCCTTGCTGTATAGAAGGAGGACTCTGGAGCTGAATGGAAGATGTGCCTGGGCAATGTTAATCTCAGTCTGTAGTGATTTGGGATGAGGGGTGTTGAAGCAGCGAGTTTTGGCTGCTCTGCTTTTTAGCCTTTACTGCTCTGGTGTAACATCCCTGCTTTGGCAGCTCCTTCATCAGAGGCATTTATGGGTTTAAGCCTCTCCCATATCCCCCGTGGTCTCCCTTCACTTACCCTATCTGAGGGTGCTCCCTGGGATGCCTTTTTGGGGCAGTTTTGCCAGGGTTGAAGTGCTTGGTTGGGCACCTGTGCCAGGGCCAAGTTGTACTTGGGTGTAACTGGGCTCCCAGTTCCAAGCCAGGTGAAGTTTTGAATGGGTTGTGATGAGGTACTGCTGGCACTAATGTGTGGACAAAGGCTGCAGGAGAGGAGAAGGAGCAAAGGAGCAGCTGGGTGGAGTAGGGGATGCTTTGATCCCTTAGTGAGGGTTGGAATTAGCCTTTGACATTTGTGTGTGAAAGAACCCGAGTTGGAGAGTTGAAATGACTTGCCAGAGGTGGGAATTTACCCCTCCAGGATTTCACCATTTTCCTGTTTGAGGGGGAGGTCTTCTGCCCCCCACATGTTTTTACAAAAATTTTCTCTTATTTACATGATTTTTGGAAAATTAATATTTTGAAATAACCTCTAAAATTTCACATTCAGTGGCAAAGTTGCTGTTTAAATGCTAAAACTGGGCAGACTAAACTGGACTGGATAGTTTTTGTGTCCTTTGACCTCAGGTGAGCCTGAACATGATGTCATTGTGAAGCTGTGTGCATTTAGGAGGACACAGAATTAAGTGGCCTTTGGCAACTTGAAATTCCCATTTTGTATGGGCTGTGTGAGAAATGATGTTCACAGATTTACTTCTCTAGTGAGAGAAAACCAAATCTTAGATTAATGGAGAAATTAGTGTGTAAAACATGCCCGATTTTAAAAAATAGATATAAAATAAATAATGTAATAAATAGTGTGTATATATATGTATATAATATGTGTATGTATATATATATAATTCACCTTAGTTTTCAACCTCTCTTCATTCTTTCTACATTTATCACACCCAAATAGATGCAGCAGCTGCATATTATATATATCAATATATATATAATATATATATTATGTATATATATAAAAATACATATAATATGCTGCTGCATATTTAGCAGCATCAGAGCCAGAAGTACTTCCAGCATGACTTCCAGTAGCTGCTGGATAAAGGGTTAACTCCTTGCAACATGTTTGGAACAACAATAGGTGGCAGCAATCAAATGATGTTTGGGACATTCAGCTTGAATAACTAAATTAAATTTACTGCACTGATTTGGGCTTTACATATTCTGGTAAATAATCGGGGTTGTGCAGCAGATAAAAGGGAAATGAATAAAGGTTTCTGAGGTTTGTAATGTCAGTTCAAGGAAAGGAATAGATTTACTTAATAGTAGAATCTTTGCAAATGAAAGGAGAAGAATTTGCAAATGTTCATTGTCCAAAGGTGCTGGACTGTTATACAGGCTGCTGATGTTAGAAGAATCCTAGATTTGCATCCCAGATTCCATATGATCACTGAACAATGTAGTTCTTTCTGTGCATTTTCAGATCAGTTGGAGAAGCTTCTTATCAGTTCTGTTTTTTAATTTAAGGCATTTGGCAACCTGGCAATTTAAGGTTGCAGCAATTTGCAGTGGGTTTTTATTTTATTTGTGTGTTCAGAATGTTTTCATTATATTGCTTTCCTTGGAATTTCAAATTACAGTTCTGCATGTTTAAGCTGCTAATAAAACAGGATGGCTTGGCTTTTGTTTCGAGCCTGACCTATTTTTTTTTTTCTCTTTCCATCTGTGTGAATGTCCCACATGTTTTAAATAATACAAGCTGATGAGAAGATACAAGTGAAATAGGGCTGTATTTGCGTGGGAAGGCTTTATAATGGGAGTTAGGAAAGCACAACTCTGATAATTTTTCACGAGTCACAAGTCCTTGCTGAGTGAATGTGTTTATTTTTGGATAGCACGACGATAAATTCGGAATTCTGTGGTTCCAGTTCCAAGCAATCCAAGCAGGGCTTATCCAGCTTGGAGCTCTCATTACCTAACAGATCTGAAATGTCCAGTGTAAACATGTACACTGATTTGTTAGTTGCTTATCAGGGAGCTGAGGCCACAATGTGGAAGTATTTGGGTTTCTGGCAACACGAGGAGTTTTTGGTTGTGGTCCTTTTAAAACCTGCTGGAGAGCACCCTGAGGCTGTGGCAGGGGGAGGGTCTGTGGTAAATTGGGATGATGCCCTGGGATGGGTGTGCCAGGGGTGGTGGTTGTGTTATCATGGAATGGTTTGGGTTGGAAGGGACCTCAAAGCCCATTCAGTGCCACCCCTGCCATGGGCAGGGACACCTTCCACTATCCCAGGCTGCTCCAAACCCTAAAATCCAACCTGGCATTGGACACTGCCAGGGATCCAGGGGCAGCCACAGCTTCTCTGTGCCAGGGCCTGCCTACCTTCACAGGGAACAATTCCTTCCCAGTATCCCATCTGACCCTATTTTCTTCCACTTTGAAGCCATTCCCCCTTGTCCTGGCATTCCAGGAGTGTCTGGGGAGGAGCAGCTGCCACCAGAACCTTCAAAGTAGGCAGAGCTCACCTGTGCTCACTGCCTGCTGCAGCTTGGGTATAGTCTCTCCTAGGGAGTCCTTCTGAAAATAAAGGCTGCCAGAGCTGGAATTGCACATCAGGAGAACAAAAAAAAAAAAATCAAAGTAAGCTGTGTGTATTCTTCAGTGTGTGTTTGACTTAGTCTGTTTTTAGGTGGTTTTTTTTTTTTTTTTTTTTTTGTTTTTTTTTTTAATATCTACAGTGCTTATAATGGGCTTATTCTGCAGTTATTGAGCACGCTGGGAACACTGTCAAACACTGATCCCAGTGACCCTCTCCATCTGGGAAGTGTGGGGATTAAACCCCATGTAAGCAAGCATGGGAAGCCTGGAGAGGAGAGTGAAATCCAATCTGCATTAGATGAAGGGCTACTTTGCATTTTGGTGTTGTCAGCTGAAAGGCTGCCTGCCTTGGGTGGAAAGCTGAAACTCTTATTTGACAGATCCTGGGGTAAAACAGAAGGAAAAAAAATGGATGCAGTTTGCTGGATGAGCAAAATACACAGCTTCATGTCTTCAGGCTTGCTTCCCACTCTAGGGCAGCCCATCCTTTGGCCAGACTGGGATGTTTGTCTTAAAAATTAACCCTGCAGAGAGGGTGAGTCCTGCTCTGTCACAGCATCACCTTTTAGTGCCTGGGGACGTGGCAAAAATCCTTCCCTGCAGCAGTGGCTGCTCCTGGTGCTGCCCCACCTCCAGCTGCAGCAGCACAGCTGCTTGTGGGACCGCAGACACACGCTCCCCCCGCCCTTTCTCCCCCCCAAAAAGGGTGGGGGAGCTATTTTTAGCAGGCTCAGTGGTGTGATCCTCAGTTCACCATGTGGCCCACAGACTTGCTGGCACATTCTGCTCCTGCAGCAAGGGCAGGGGAGCAGCTCAGGGGCCGGCTGAGCCCTCCGAGTGCTCGTGGTTCTGTGGTTGGAGCCCTAAGCTTAGGTTTCCTGTGCAGTCCCAGGAGGGATTTCAGAGCACCTGCACATTAAACTGGCAGCAGATGGTGCTGGTTTGAAAAAAAAAAAAAAGTTATTTCTGACATGTAAGGCAGCGCTGCTATTGTGTGCTGACACTTTTTAAAGTCTACCTGACATGGCTGTTTGTAATTCCTTGAACCTGAATGTGCTGCTCTTCTGCCATTGCAGCCTGGGCTGGTTTGGCAGGGTCTTTCAGCACCAGGGCACTTGGTCACAGACCTTTATCTAATGCTTCTTTAGCTCTTTGTATCATTCCAGAACCCAAAATAGAGAATGGGACCTCAGACATACTGGATTAGCTGAATGTGAGCCCGTGTGCACAAAGTGGTTTTTATTTTCTAGATAATAAAGGTGATGGTATTTGAACACAGGACATACTTGGAACAGAACAAATAAATGCTCTGAAGTTTGTTTATCCCAACAATAAACACAGATACCTCTCAGTTTTTCCCAGTCTTTGGTTCTCTCCAGGGATTATGTTCAGATGGGGAAATCTTTCCAAAGCTGCTTTTTGCCATGAGCCTGAAAAGAGGGGGGAAGAAAAAAGTACCTTGCCAAAAAAATGAGACCAAACTGAGCAATTCTGAAACTTCTTCATTTGTGTCTTGTGGGACATGTGTTTAATGAGCTGGTGGTTTCTGTGTTGTAGGAACCTGGGATGTGCTACAAGATCTCTTATTCTTCAGGAAGTCCAGTTAGGGCATTTTTTTACCAGCCTTGAATTTTCAGATCCTGAATCTAAAATGGTTTTGATGGTTGGTTTTGGAAAACACTGATAATGTTATGTGTCACCTCTCCCTTTGAATATTTTTTTATTTTTTTAAGCTTTTCACTCAGGGGTTTTTTGTTTTTTTTTTTTTTTTTTTTTACTTTTTGGAAAAATGTGTTTGGAAAAGTTCTCCCTCCTTTCCTGTTACCAAACCTTCTGGGCACACTTGAAATGAAGGAAATGTGCAGAGCTGACCACAGGCTGATTTGGACTTTACAGCCTTCTTTTTGAAGTGAAATCTGCCACTCAAACTATGGCTTTTATAGAGCTGAAAACCCTTGAAAAGTCTGGTGCAGGTTTGCAAGCAGTCTTTACATTTAATTGCTTGCTTTGGGATTTATTTATTTTTTAGTGCTGCAATCAAGCAGGCAGAGAAAAGCCTTCGCTGGACAATGTTTTTGGAATGTATTCTCATAGCTTAGGCAGTGCCTCTGGACTGGATGGGGTTTTGTGGATTTCTGGAGGATTTTTTAATAGTTGCTGGCCACTCCCATCACTGTAATTGAGACCATTCTTTACAAAGATTATCTTTACCTCCCACGGACACGTCTGTGAACTTTTCAGTTATTTTTGTGGTCCACATCTGGATTAGAGCAAGGAGAAAAAAAATACTGATTTGAAACCTAATGAGGTTTTGGCTCCACTGAGTCAAACCTAAATTTTGCGTGGAGCCTGCTGTCAGCTTTCCACACTTGGCTTCATCATTTTCAAGAATTGTTGGTATGCACTTGGATTAAAGAAGCCTTAGGAATAATTTACCCTCAGACACCTTTTGTAGAAATCAAGTTCTGTTCTTTTTCCTGAGCCATCAGGTGAGATGTTAGAGATGGTTTTGGATTTACCTGTGCTGCCTTGGAAGCCTGAGTTTACTGCTGATTGCCTTGCTCTTCCTTAGGGTTTTAATCCCCTCCTGTACCCACCTTGTCTGAGATACTCAAAGCTCTGTAACTGTTCTTCAAAGAAGAGAGAGCCCTGATTAAACTCTGTTCAAGGGCTGGTGTAATTTAGGAAAACAAAGGATAGGGATAGGCTGAGTGAGAAATGAAGGTGTGATTGCTCACCTTTATTGACTTAGCTGATGAAGCACCTCCTGTTGCCTGCTGCCACAAATTATTTAAAGTGTAAAGAACCTCCTGCCTTACCAAAATGGATTAAAGCTATCTCTTCACTTTATTTATTCAGCAGAACAAGGGACATGCAGATCAGGCTTTCCAGAGCCAGTCTTGGTGCACCAGTAGCCTCCAATTCTATTCCCAAAGCCATCTTTTTAAAATGCAGCTCTGCCAAGATGTGGCTGTGTGCTGCTACTTTGCAAAGGCACAGAGGGTGAGTGCACCTCTCCATAAAGCAGGATTTACTGCTCTCTTCCCATTGGATTTATACTTCAGGGAGAATGGGTGGATGCCTATGGAAATTCAGGAAAATAAATTTTATTCAGTGAACTGTGTGCAGGCAGCGAGTGGCTTAAGTATCTCACAGGCTGTTAAGTGACTGCAGAACAACAAGGTGCTGTTTGGGTTAGTAAAGCACAAAAGAAATGGATTTGCTGTCTGTTTCCATGACCATTTCTCTCTGGCACAGTAGGAGCTGTGTTTAGGAGCACTGATAAGAAACCTTTTCTCAGAATGTATTCTGATTTAAGCCGTGTTGCAAAACCAGCATTCACATTTCCTAATGGAAATTATGCTCACAACCAACTTAAAAGCAGGAAAAATATTAACTTTGAAATCACCACTTGTTTTCAAGTGGCTGAACTACAGCTAGGATGTGTGGCCAACTCCATGGAAAAGATGCATCATTTTCCCTAAGACAGAATTTAGCAAAAACTTAGTTTTCTAGTTGGAAGAAAATGCAACATAATTCTTACTGAAACAAGGAAATTTGCCTCAAAATTGGGGTTTATGTGCAGACAATCACAGAATGGTTTGGAAGTGACCTTGAATCTTATCTGCCACAGGCAGGGGTCCTTCCACTATCCCAGGTTTCTCCAAGCCCTGTCCAGCCTGGCCTTGGACACTCATTGTAAGAATTAAATGCTGACATTTCTTCTGTCTTGTTAGCATTTTACAAGGTGCTGGCCCTTTGCAGACATTTTGTAAGTAAATTAAGTAAATGATACCTTTAGATGTCAGTGTGAGTCTGCTTGCCTTGTGCTCCTGCTGCAGGATCCTGGCCCCATTAGCATCTGCACACTTGGAAAGAGGGGAACAAAAAAATTGCATTTCTCTGGTGCTGTCAGAATGTTTCTAGGAGGGCATCCCAGTCTCAATTTGTGTGCTGCTTAAAATACTGGGAGAGGTCAATGTTATGGCAGGCTTTTTAAACTTCAGTCCTTCAAGTTTTTGCCCCTTGGTTGAGAATTCTGTGTGATTTTTCCCAGCTCTCCCCTGCCTGTTGGTAACAGTGACAACACTGTGTTTGCTGCTTCAAGCACTGAAACACCAGCAGGTACTTGGAAAATAAATGCAACACACCAGTTCTTTTTTTTTTTTTTTAATTTTTTTTTAAAACCCTCAGGAGGTAGTAAAATGCCTCAGTGGTCCCACAGGGAAGGGGTCTGACAATTCCTTGTGAGCAGTTTGAGGCTTGTTTGGCTTTCATTTCTTGTAAGTGCTCAAAAACCTGTGGTAGTTTTGGAGCCAGTCTAAGTGGGATTTTCAGGTGGTTTGCTGACCTGATCTGGGGTTTACATCAAAACTGATTTTAAGTGGTTTGTCTTTGTATTTTTTTAAGCCTGCATGAATTTGTGGCAGTGGAGCTGTGCTGCTGATCTGTGTGTGTTTGTAGGCAATGAGAGACTGTCTTATTTGGCATATTTTAAATTAGTATTAAATTAGTATTTCTTCTTTTCTGTTTCTTTTCTGTCATGTTGCCTTCAGACATAAATCCTGTCTCCCCACTTTTTTTTATGTGTGTGTGTTATCTCTTGTATTTTACTGTAAAGTCAAATGTCAGGGTACTGGGCATTAATAACAGTTTGTGGGGTTTTAAGGTTCCATTTTAAAAACCTGTGTGGTTTTTTATCTTAATGATATTTGCAAGGCAGGTAAGTCTGAGCAGTGTTTTATGACATTTTTTTTCTTTGTGGCATTTATCTGTTATTGTCAATAGTCACCATCAATAAAGGCATAAGCAATTTTCCAAGAAACAGTTCCTTGCAGCAGGAGGAAGGCAGAGTTTGGCTTTGGAATACAGCATTTGGTATGATGTACTAATAGCAAGGATTTTTTATTCCATCTGGTATCTTTTTTCAGCCTCTGGTAGGTTGCAGCTGATCTGTCAATAACTTTCAAGGAATCATATTTTTATTTTCCCCCTCCAGTGTGTCACATTTTGAGCATTAGGATTTGTTAGCCGTGCCTTCCCTTCTTACAGGCTGAAAAGAGGAGACTGGAGAACCAGGTTTTAAAAGTTGTACACTTGGTTGTGTGTCTAATTTATGAAAGCTGGCAAAATGATGGCAGAGGAGGGGCCAGCTGCAATCAGGTACAGCTTGTTTAATTTATCTGTGCTTCCAGAACATGTGCTCTGCATGCTTGGCTGCATGTCTAAATCCTTTGGAAAGTCGTGACAGGAGAGACAGGACTCAAAATGAAAGAATGTGTGATAAAACAAAAGAAATAAACCAGACAAGACACCCAGAACATGTGATCCAGTCATGAAGCCACATGAAACTGATTGTGGGCAGAGCATTACAAATGTACACAGCTTTAATTTGATTTTATTATTTCAGCCATCTCTGTTAGTGATTATGTCTTAGGTAGATCTGAATAGCAGAATATCTGAATACATGAATACCAGGCAAGGAAGCTGCTTGAGAAACAAGCAAAAATGCCTATTACTAATGGAAATTGTAGACATTCTGACAGCTAAATGTTGCTTGTTTTCCCAGTGTTCTTTTCCCATCATTACACAGCTGCAGCATTGGGAAATGTTGCTTTTGGGTTTGCCTTTTTTATTGAGAGCAACCTGAACAACAGGTGAGATACCAAAGGATAGGAGAAAAAAAAAAAAAAAGTGACACATAGTGGGCTTTATATGTGTCCAAAATACCCAGTGCAGACCAAGAGAAGAAAACTGCTCATGGGAGAGATCATTGCATAACCCAGAATGGGAAATTAAATACTGTACAGAGAAAAAAAAGCTATGGCACTTCCCCTTTGGTGTGTTTTTGATCACCAAAAGAAGTCCTGATACGAGGGAGAAATGAGGTGGTTTATCTTTGCTCCCCACATTTCTGTGTCAGCCCCCCTCTGTCACCAAGGCACGAATTTTGACAGAAAATAAGGAATGAAAAAGAAGAACATGGGAACAGTTATTGTCACGCATGTGACGGGCATATTTTGCTCAATGTCACAAAGAATTAGCAGAATGGCTTGTTAGGTTTCATAGCTGAGAGACACACAGGGCACCATTAAAGTTGTAGATGTGAGGACAAACTACAGAATTTCTAACCAGCTCTAGAATAAATATGGGTTTTTTTTCTTCTAAAACAGTGGATTGGTGATTTTTTTTGTTTGTTTGTTTCGTCCCCATCATTCAAAATCATTGAAGTATCAGACACTAAAACATCACAGGTACCAGCTGGCACCAACTCACAGCTGTTTCAAGGGAGAATACAAGAGAAGAAGCCAAATCATAGAATTCTTCTTAATTTAAAATTGTCTTGTACATTCACCCTGCAGAATGAATAAAGAAATGAGTGTGTTTTTTATCAGTTCCTCATCAAACCTTTCTATAAATGCATTTGCATTCCCTCAGTCCTGTACTGGGGCCGACCTGAGCAGGCAGCAAAGGGGGAGAGAGATGAAACTTTCCTTCTAAGAGCATATGGTTTTATTTAGAATCTGTTTCACAACTGTGACGTACAGAGACAGGGTTTACTTGTGCTCCACACTCCCACTCACCCACTCTGCAAGGAAAACTGTGCTCAGGATTTTAATAAAAACAGGAAAAGTGCAGGGAGGGAGGTGGAGATTTATTCTATCAAGCTGAGGATAAACTTGGCTTCACTAAACCAAAGAAAATTAACTTTTATGTGGTAGAAGGAAACATAGCCTCTTGAGCATGCTGCTTTGCCTGGTAGCAGGTAATTTCTGAGTGTGGAATAATGCTGTCTTTTCATCACAAAATTCACTGGTGATGGCATGGGAGTGCTCAGAGAGGAAGAGTGACAGAAACTAGTCCAAACACAGATATTGCAGTGTGTGCATGGACAGAAAAATCTCATGCTGAATAAAGGTATTGCTGTCTTGTTTTTTCTGCCATGTGGTGTTTAACTTCAAAATGCTGGTGAGCTGCAGGTCTGATCACATCCAAGGGCTGCACCTCTTGGCACTGCTAAAACATCTTTTTTTTTTAAATCAATGGTTTAAAAGCTGTTTGTTCATGTTCCCCTTTCAGCCTCCTTTAACATTCGTGCATGTGACAGAACTGGTATAAAAAGGGAAGTACAAGTATTTCAAATATAGATGTTGGTCTTAAACCTGGAGACTTTTGTATGGTGACAGTTTCAGAGTGTTGGGTTGTGGTGGAGGCACAGGGTGTGTCATGTACCTGTGTGCTTCTCAGAGAATTCCAGTTTATAAATCCAGTTTGATTCAATCCAAGTGCAAAAGTGAATTTCCTCAGCTACAACCGTCTCACACTCATCTATTTTTTTCTGCACACTTCTTTTTATTTCACTGGGTGCAGGAAAACCAGAGTCTTCCCCTGGTCTCTTCAGCTTATGTGGAGCAGGGTGGTGATCTGCAGCCTCTCAAAAGCTGGGGAAATTCCCCATTTAAGCAAATGGAGCATTCCATAGAGTGGATTTTTGCCACTTCCTCTGCAATATGGACTCTGTTTCTGCATGAAGACAAAAGCCTTTGTTCTGCTGAGTCACACTCCAGAGCAATAGACAGCTACAGAAGAGTTGATACACTCTGTTTCTAGTTCCAGTTTTGACTTTGAAGTTCTCCCCTGTACTAATTTCTCTTTTTTTTTTTTTTCTTTTTTGGTTTGTTTCGGGTTTTTAGGGATTACATTGGCTGTCACATGCCTGCAGGTTCTGTCTCCTTCACCTAAAGCTGCCTTGGGAAAGAGGGAAGTGGAAGACAAGGCTCAGCTTTCACGAGGCCAGAAGCACAGCATCTCCCAAGGGGATGAGTAATAACAAATTGTTATTTTTGAGGTGCCTCCTTCCCTTGTTGGGTTGCTTTGAGATGCAGCTCCTTGGGACACGTGTGAGGGGTGCAGGAACAGGGTAATAACAGGATCTGGTCCATGAAAAAGGCTGTGACAAGGGATGGTATAATAATGCCTGGAGCCAGCATGAGGAAATACCATGTGAATCTTTGGTAATATTGCTAAAAATCGGATGGGGGTGTTACCTAGTGGCAATTACAGCAGATTAGAAGAGAGTGTGGGTGTGGGAAAAGGGCTGGGGATGAGAGAAAGGGAAAAGGAAAGGCCCTTGGGTGTCACCTCCAAGCCACAGAGCCCAAATTTTGGGCTGGTGCTCACAGCAGGATCGCAGGCTTAATGTGAAATTCGTGTGCTGCTGTGGTCACTCAAATCCTTCTCCTTTCCTGGAGGCTGGGAGCAGCAGGGAGGGAAACCCATGGTGAAATAAACCCCCAGATTAAGGTTTGATGCTTTAATCCAATGTCTGCATGGAGTGGAGCAGATTGCAAATTATTCCCAGAGGAGATTTTAATGGGGTCTTGGGGGCTTTATCTTTTTTTTTTTTTTTTTCTCCTCACCTTCTTTTTTTGCTTTGCAGCTTTATAATGTTATGTTGTCTAGCCCTAGGAAAATCTATACTTGGAGAGGGTTTTTTTCCCCCATCAACATTATTAGTGGGGTTTAATTAGAATTATTGCTCATGATACTGATGGGCTAAGCTGATTGAAGCTCTCTGAATCAAAACACAAGGGCTAGCTTGGACTGCAATAAAGAAGCAAGGCTGTGTTCCTGTGGGAAGGTATTTTGTGCCTCTTCCTTATATCTTTGTCACTTAGGGCACATCCTTCACCAGAAGAGTGCCCTGCAAGGTTTGGCACATGTTTAGCTGCAATTTGGGATGTTGTTTTACTCAAAAATTCGTTTTAAATTGAGTGTCTTCAATTGTTTGAGATTAAATTGGTAGGAGACAGCACTGACTATGAATTCCTGGGTTTGGGTAATTATCTTGTGAGAAATTTGGTAAATGAAAAAAAACCCCTCCAATAAAATTCAGGAACTATCCATGCAGATTAAAAAAAAAATCCCCACATAAAGAAGAAGAGGAAATAAAATATGGAATCCCTGAATTCAGGAGTAGAAGGAAGAAGTGAGAAGCAGTCAGCAGAAAAAAGGCTGGTTATTAAAATTGATGGAAAATTTGAGCATCTGATAAAACCCAGAAGGATTTGCCAGTATGTGCTGGATATTTACATGAATATGCAGCAATGCCTTCTCAGAACCCTGATGAGGTGGGGCTAAAAGAATCCTGGAAAAGTATAAAAAAAAAAAAAAGTCTAAATTTACTTTTAAAACTGTGCTGTCACAGTTTGATCACTAGCAAAGAAAGGGCAGCCTGGATCTGGCAGCACTTTGTGCTGCTCACAGTTAATTGCCAAATTTCCACTGACTCTTTTATCATAACTAAGATTTTGCCTCAGTTGTGTTCTTCCACCATAATGAGGTTTGAAGGGTGCAATTGCCTCTTTATCCTAGAAAGCCAAAAGAATGAAGGAAATGAGTTTTGCAGAGCTGCTGAGAATAGTAAGGGGATAAATAAATCCAGCTGAAGGTGGGGACAAGAGAAAAATGTTGATTTTTTTTTTTTTCCCCCTCCACCCAGGAAAAGAAGTAGCTAAATTAAAGTCCAGAGGCTGTGTCCTCAAAACTTCAATGTCACCTGTGTCACAGCTCTGCCTCCACAGGCAGGATTTCAGTCAGCTGGAAAGAAAAAGTGGTGGATGCCTGTGTAGTAAAAAGGTTTTAGCAAAGAGGAAGGTGATGCATGTATTAGCTTCGCAGAAGAGAAAGATAATTACTGTTAACAAGCTTTTCTTCCCTTTTATTTTCCTCCCCCCAAAATGTTACTTGATTAACCTAATCAAGTTACAGTGGGAGCAATTGCTCTCAATTAGTTCTTGGTTTGCCAATTACAGCTTCTACTCCAGACCTGATAAAGGCAGGGGAGCATCAAAGTGTGCAGGATCTGCTGAACTGATGGGGGGGATGGCTGCTCCCAGCAGCATTGCCAGCCTGGTACCCTGAAATGATCAAAGGCACAGCCACACGGTTATTTAAAATACCTTCATGTCTGAGAAGATTTAGCACTTTTATTTCTTGGCTCAGTTCTAAATCTTCCCTAAAAAGACACTTCAGAGTAAATTAAAAAAAAAAAAAAAAAAAAAAAAAAAAAAAAAAAGCTAATTTAGTAGCCCTGACAAAGCTGGTACAAAAGATGACACAGCTGTGAACTGATTTGAAAAATCCCTTTAAACACAGAATATGCACCCTGTAATTTGGAATATTTACCAGGAAGAGTCAGTCCCTTCTGTATTTCTCCATGTGAGAACTCCTGATGTGTCAGATTTTTTTGTTGTTTTCCACCTTGGTAAGGCAAGAACTCTTCATCTCAGCCTCTGCCCTTGATCACTGCAAGATTCCCAGTGCAGGGAGTTGTGCATCACTGGGTAGCTGTTACAGCACCCTCCTTTCCAGGATTATTTTGATAAATACATATTTGGCAGAATCACAGAACCACGAGATGGTTTGGGTTGGAAAGATCTCAAAGACCATCCAGGAGTGGGATTCTTTGCCTTGGCTGATGTTTGCCTTCACAGCACAGGATTTAATCAGAATTTTAAACCCCCTCATTGCCTGCACTGTCTACAGAGGAAAAGTTTATTGTTGTTCCATAAACAGTTGTTTTTCCAGCATGAACCTGGAATTAGAGACCTTTCAGTCTAATGGGCCCAAAGTGAAATTCTCAGAACCTGAGAGACTAAGATTTTTTTTTAATTTTTTTTTTTTGCTATTACAATAGCTACTGTTCAGTGAAATGCCTGTGCCAAGATACTGCCAGGAGCACTTATCTGTCCTCAACAGCAAACAAAAAGGGAAGGCGGAAGAGTGAAATTTAAAAAAATAATATATATATTGTTCAGTCAAGATAGATTAATAGTGGTGCACACAAGCCACACTTCCTTGTGGGTTATATCAGTTCTTTGTATTTTTGTACAATCTAAAAATGTCTTTCCTTGCTTTTTTTTTCTTTTTTCTTTTTTTTTTTTTTTTTTCCCGTTTGGGGAAACTGGATTGAGTGTTCCTTTCTGTTGGAACAGTTGGTACCAAAAATGCTTCATTTTGCTATGTAGAAATGTTCATTTCAGGATGGTGCAAATACTGTGCCTTGACTGAGTTTTAGCACTTTATGAGGCTTTTTTTTTTTTTTTTCAATGGTGGTGGTATTTTGGGCTGGGGAGAGCAGGGATCTCTGAGGAAGCATTAAATCAAATGGGGGCTGGAGTGCCTGGGAAGCTGAGGTGGATTGTGCACAGTGGCTGCTGTTAATGAGTCCCTTTAGCAAATGAGAGGTTTTGTTCTTGCCTTTTTGTGTCCTGGAAGGGTGATGAGCCTTGGGCTATCCTGAGATGCTACAGAAAGCAGTGGAAATGTTAATTAGTGCCCAGGTCAGAAAGGTAATAAAAGAAGGGATGTGGACCTCTGGAAACAGGAGCCCTGGGAATCTAAGAAAATCAGGGAGAATAAATCCAGCTCTGTGTTTTTAATTTTTAAATTCAGTGTTTTTAATGCAGGAGACTGCTCATAGGATGAGGTTCTTGCTGGAGCAGTTAATTTGGATATATGTTGACCTCCCAGATGCATCTATAGATGGGCACTGGTTTCACACACAATTCTGCATTTTCTCACTTATTTTCTAGTAGTGTAGGAGGTAAAGTAGTGCTGCACAGGTGTGGTTATGTGTAAAATGGGCAGCCCTATTTTAGCATGCTTTTACAAATGCATGCTAATTAATTGTTCATTACTACACTGGGTTGTGCTCCAAAACCTCTCAGTGTAGTTCACAGTGTGTATCTCTTTACAGATGGTTCTCATTGCAGGGCACCTACAACATCTCCTAAAATTAATGAGTTGTAAATCTTTCACACTGAACAAAAGACAAAACTGCCAGGTAGAATTTAATTTTTTTTTTTTTTTTTTTTTTGGTGGGGTCAGTCCTTAATTTCACTTTAAATGCTCTGAATGTTTTACTAGATGACTGGTAGTGGAATGGAAACCTTCTGCTGAGTTGTCATCAATAATGTTCTTTTAAAAAAAAAAAAATATTAGGAATCCTGGTAATTCAGACACTTCTAATTAGGCCTCATATCTCTGGTTCTATTTTTGGGAAGCATTTGGCTAGCTGAAAGTGAGTGTGCATAATTATCATGCCAGCTCACCCCTGGCACTGGTTTTGATGTCAGCAGTTTCACTTACTGAGGCTACAAGTCGTGAGTCACCGATTGTTTTAGGATTAGAGATCTTATGCAAGGTTTGGAGAGGTTCACTCCATGATTTGTGACTTCCTCCAAGTGTTTTTTTAGAAGGATGAAGGGAATCTTGTGTGTTCCTGTGCACAGCCAGCACGGGGGATTAAGCATCCTGGAAGCTGTGCAAAAAACGTTTTCTGGTTATTTAATTTTTTTAAAATTTTTTTCCTTTCTCCTGGTTGATTCAGGACTCTTACTGCCCAAAATATATTCTGCAAAATTTCCTCTGATTTTTAATTAGCATTGTGTTATTTTTCATAATTTTGGGGGAATAGCAAGGGCAAATCCTGTCTGCCCTTTGCTGAATTTTATTCTGCCAATCCCAATATATGGAGCATGCTAGAAGTGATTTTTTTTTTTTTTTTAATTTTGTGGTTTGATTTGGGAACTAATACTACTTTTTTTTTTCCCTTTTTCAGCTGAGATGGCTTTATTTGGTTATGTTGTTTTGAGTTTTTCTTTTCAGATAGGTAATAAATTGTCTATTTATCTAGCAGAGCATTTGAAATGGAGTCCTGCCTTAATCCCCACACCATTTCAATAAACAGTGCTGCTGACTTCTGCTGGGTAGCACAGGAATGATGAGCAGGTAGAATGATCCAGCTGTGGCTTTGGTTTTCACCAAAAAAACATTCAAGCTGGTAAGGCACAGCTGAAGGCTAAACCAGATGTGATTATAGCAAGCCTCAACTTTAGGTAATTCTAAAGAGAATGCATGAAATTTTGGAGTGAATCCAGCAGGGCTGGGTAAACAATCCAGATCATATCAGGATGGAGGTTAGAGGGCAGCTGAGCAGCAGAAAGATCAGCATCAGATTTATTCATGCAGCCTTTAAATACAAGCCTGCTTGGGCAAGTAATGAGAACTTTGAGCTGCCTCACTGTTCCCTCTGTGCACAATTTGATGTTTGCTTGAAAGCAGCAGCAATGTCATCTGGGAATGCAGATAACAAATAATAAATCATAACAGATAATAAAACTTAATTTTCAGCTGTTGGTAATGCCACCAGTTGCATGCAAAGAGCTGTTTAGCAAAGCCTGTGATGTTCCAGGTAGAATCACCTTCCTATTGATCAGGTTTTGGGGTTTTGGAGTCTTGTTTACAGTTAGTTTGAAAGCTGTGTCTTAAATTCCTCCACTTGGAATTGAAAGCTGTGAACTGACAAGGTGGGGATCTTGGTCAAAGTTTGGACTTTGTTTTAGAGGCCTTTTTCAACCCAAATGATTCTGAGTGTTCAAATTTATGTTATTGGTTCATAGGAAAAAATTAAATAATTGAGGCTATTTTGCTCCTCATGTAAATGTACAATTTATAAGTCAGGGCCAGAGTGACTATTTTCACTCATTTAAGCTGAGTTTTCATAGAAAATTTAAAATAAGGGGTTCAGTCCCTCTCCAGCTCTCCTGGAGCCCTTTCAGGCACTTAGAAGGGGCTCTGATTTCTCCCTGGAGCCTTCTCCAGGTGGACACCCCCAGCTCTCCCAGCCTGGATCTGTAGGAGAGCTGCATCCCTGGGTTGTTTGTCAGTGTGGTTTTATAAAATTCATCAGCTATTTTGTTTTCCTTAGGGGGTTGAAAACTTCTCATTTGGAAGCTGCATAAATATATGTGAGTGTATATAAGGTGAACCCTGTGGGACAGAGGGACAAAATGAGCCCTGACTCAGTGACCAGCTGAGTTCCCCATGGAAAAAAAAAAAAGAAAAAAAAAAAAATCCCTTCCCAATCAGACTTCCAGGAAGTGTGGGGCAGCAGGATCTCCTTGGCTGGGCTGAGTCCCAGGTTTGGAGTTGCAGATAACCCAAATTCTCTCCATGGGCTGCCTGACTGGATTTATTTTAAATGGGAGCTGGGGTAGTTAAACAGCTACACTTGCACTTCTGTTTCCAAGAGCTTTCTTTCAAATTCTGGATTTTTATTCAACATGAGCACAGCTCACAAGCCTTAAATCTACTATAAAAGTTTGTTAAATGCATCACAACACCACCACAAAGCCATCAGGCCACTTCTGCTTTTCTGGCTGAAGTGAGAGAAAACAGTCACGCAGAATTTGAACAGCAGCAGGGTTTTTGTTTTTATTTTCTCTCTCTCAAGCACTGATATGTGTTTTGGGGAGTGATTTGCATGATTTTTTTTGTGTGTTAAGTTTCTCTTGGTTACGGTGGAGGAAGTTTGCAGTTCATGGGAATCCCAGATTGGATTAGTCAAAAAAGTCCTAAAATGGCCAAAAAAGTCCTAAAATCTGCACTAAAACACTCAAAATATGCCAAAATTCCAAGGATTTCTGGGAAAAAAAATATTGGGAAGGAATTCGTAAAGAAATCTGCCCTTAAATGGCAAAAAATACCTAAAAATCCCCTCCTGAAAGTGCTAAAATTGATCATTGGACATCCAAAATCTGCACTTAAACACCCCAAAATGGTCTCAAACTCAGGGAAATTCCAGGGATTTCTAAGGGGAATACCAGAAAAAAGCTGGGAAGCACAGGGGAAATAATCCAGGGGAAATTGGATTTAAAATGGCCCAAAATCCACCTCAAAAATCGTGCTGAAAATGGCCAAAAATGTCCTAAACTCTTCACTAAAACACCCAGAAATGGCTGCAAAACCCAGTGGTATTTCAGGGATTTCTGAGGAAAAAAATGAGAAAACAAGTGGGAAAAAATCCAAGGGAAATCCAATTCTAAATGGCCAAAAATACTCCAAAAATCACACTAAAAATGGCCAAAAAGTCCTAAACTCTGCACTAAAACACCCCAAATCTGCTAGAATTCCAAGGATTTCTGGGAAAAACATCAGGAAAAATCCTGAAAAAATGCAGCTTAAAAAACCCCAGAAATCCCTGAAAATTTGCCCTAAGAAATGCAAAAAACCCCTAAAAATCAGACTAAATATAGCCAAAAAAGTCTTAAAAGCTGCACTAAAAAAACAAAGATGGTCCCAAAATGAAGCGAGATTCCAGGGATTCCTGGGGGAGAAAAAACAAGGAAAAAGTTGGGAAATGCTGGGAAAAAAATTCCAGGGAAATCCAATTCTAAATGGCCAAAAATACCCCAAAAATCACACTAAAAATGGCCAAAAAAGTCCTAAAATCTGCACTAAAACACCCCAAATCTGCCAAATTCCAAGGACTTCTGGGAAAAACATCAGGAAAAATCTGGGGAAAGTGCAGCTTAAAAAACCTCCAAAATCCAAACAAATTCACCTTAAGAAATGCAAAAATCCCCTAAAAATCACACTAAAAATGGCCAAAAAAAGTCTTAAAACCTGCACTAAAAAAAACCCCAAAATGGTCCCAAAACTGAGTAAGATTCCAGGGGTTCCTAGGGGAGAAAAAATTAGGGAAAAGTGGGGAAATAATTCTGGAAAATCTCACTTAATTAGCCAAAAATAACCCAAAAATCATTCTAAAAATGGCCAAAAAAGGTCTTTAAAACTGCACTAAAAAAACTAAAATTGTCCCAAAACTGAGTGAGATTCCAGGGATTCCTGGGGGAGAAAAAGTTGGGAAAAAGTTGGGGAGCACTGGGAAAAAAAATCCGATAAATCTGACTCTAAATGGCCAAAAATCCTCCAAAAGTCACATTAAAAATAGCCAAAAAAGTCCTAAAATTTGCACTAAAACACCCCAAATCTGCCAAAATTCCACGGATTTCTTGGGAAAATATCAGGAAAAATCTGGGAAAAGTACAGCAGTAATGAACTCCTAATGTGTGGGGTTTTTTTGGTTTATTAAAAATGTATGTGACTTCTTGAACTTTTAAATAACTCACATGAGTCTTTGCTGGGCTATCACAGTCTGGCCTCAATGAGCTGTTCATTGTTTGTCTGGCTGTGAATATTTGTGAATATTCTCTTTATGTGTGCTTTTTTATTGAGATTTTAAATTAGTTTTGTTTTTTGTTTTTTTTTTAAATACAGTTTTTATCTAGGCTGTGAAATGTCCTATTAAAATGCCTGTTAATGTTTCTTTTCTGGAGGCCCATTGGATAAACATGTTTAGTTTTTCTGTTTTAACAAGTGACTTTGATCATTTCACCATTCCTGCAGTTTTCCACTGTGCTAACTTTGTATCAGTCAAATTTCTTTCTAATTACAGAATTCTTTTCAAGGAAACACACAGGACCTTCTTTTGTCTCTTGATTGTGTGGAGAATTGGAGAGAGAATAGAGCACTCATGAAAAGAAAAAAAAAAAAAAAAAAAGCATTCTTGGGCCAGGTAGATTTATTATTTGTATTTATCATAAAAATCTAACCAAACTTTTTGAGTGGCCTGACAGTGAGGGTGAAGAGCCACTTGGCCACCTCCACTCTGCCAAACCCACAAAGAATTCAAAGTGATGGGAAGCAAGCTGGGACCAGTTCAGTGCTGAGAGCCCATGCTCAGACAAGGTTATTTTTTCAGTTCTGTTCCCATTTTACACACCAGGATTTGTCAGTGGGATGGGGAGATCTGGTATGTTCTTAAATATGATGTCACCAAACCCAATGTGAATAAATATGTATTTCACTGCCAGGCTTTTGGGGGGAAACTGATGAATGGAAAAATGAAAATCTCGTGGCTGGCTGGGGAGCTGGCCATTCCAAACAAGTAGAATTACTGCATTTTCTCAGTAAATCTTAATTGTTTGATCCTTGTTCTGTGCCTCTTGCTGTGTCATCTGATGAATGCCATGAATTAAATATAGTACATTCATTTAAACCACCCACAAATAGTCCTTCCTCCCTATCTCAGCCCAGCCAGCTTTAAAAATAAGTGCTATGTGCTTTTATTTACCACATCCTGCACCGCATGACACTTCCAAGGATGGAACCAGGAGAGCACATAGCAGTGCTGTTCCATGATTGGAAATTAGATTACAGATTAGAAAGCCCAGAGGGACCACTCTGACCAGATAAAACAGTCCCCTGGAGACCATAAGACTGTTTTAATTGGGGCCAATCTAGAAAGAAACATCCAGTCTTGGCATAAACATTTCCAGTGATGGATGAGCCAAAGGATGCTTGGTACGTTTTACTGGGGATTGCTCTGGCTTGTGATTTTTTCAGCTTTTGGGAAGGGCAAGAAGTCTTCCATTCCTTGCCTTTGATAGATTTATCTCTCCCTTTAAATCCTGCCTTGAAAGAAGCCTGGATTTAGCTGGCCAGGCTGGGCTTGCGTCGGCCGGAGTGAAAAGTCCTCGATGAAATGTTTGCTTCCCAGACTTATGCAATCCCTGTGGGATTCAGTTGTTCCTTGGCCTTCTCTGCGTGGGCCGGACAGAGCACAGCCCCTGAGCTTTTCATCTGCAGGAGTGGTTTCCAAAACTCTTCATGTGTCCTGACCAGAGCTCCTTGCACTGGATTTAAACCCAGATTTAAATCCTGTGAAGGTGTACTTTAAATGCCTGTTTTTCCCTCTTTTGTTATACCTGCTGTCCTGCACTCCCCTGATGGTTTTTTTTTTTTGGGGGACAGAGTAAGAAGTTGAAATTACAGAAAGAAGTTGGTAATGGGGTCATGTGCAGAAATTAAGGGGAGGCTGTGCCTGTGTTGTTCCCTGGAAGTAAAACCACAAAGAAAACGCCATCTATTCGAAGAACCTTCCCCTTTTCCTCACAGCAGGCTGCTGGCACAGCCAGCATTCCTTCAACCTGGAGGCAAAGCCCCCTTTGCTCCCTCCTCCCCTGCAGTTTGCAGTGACACTGAGGATGTGGCTGGAATCCCTGCAGGATCTTCCCACAGTTTCCCCAGGGACAGGCAAGTTCTTTTGCAATTAGCATAATTGACTGGGAAAGAATCCTGTTTGCCTCGGGGTAAGGAACTGTGGGATTAAACCTGGACACATGGTGCACATGCTGGAATGGAGGCTGCAGAAGGATGGGAGGCTCTGTGTTCTGGGAACATTCCTGCTTGCCATAGGTACCCTCGATGCATTTTACACACAGATTCTGAATGGAATTTCTTGGATAGAAGGATAGTGAGGTGGTTTTTATATTTACCAGACTTTCTCAGGCTTGGCCTATTTTACCAGCCTATAACAAATTCTTGTCATAAAGAATAATTTTTCTAAAAGCATCCATTTTTATTTTTTTTTCCTTAATGAGCAGGTGATTCTCTGATTTACTTTGGGTTCTGAAGCTGTGGGCAAAATTGACTTCAGTGAGGCCAGGCTTTTTTTATGAAGGTTATGAAACATTGCTGACATGGGATCTTAATTCTTCATGATCTACAACCACAGATTTGAGCCAAAGCTGAATTAAATCTCAGGCCTTAAAGCCTGGCTTAAAGATCCCTTTTTAACTTGTGGTGTTGTGGGAGGTGTGTGCACCTTGGAGGTTTCACAGCTCTGCTGGGGACATCAGGAGCAGTTCAGTGGGATGTTCCAGTGATTCCCAGTTGCCACTGGGAAGGGTGGGATGGGAGTAAAACCCTCCATGCCCAGGTCAGAGGGTGCCTGGTGTGCTCTGCAGAGCCCCTTTGTTGTGTAAGCAGCTCCACTGTTGTGGCGCCTACTTTAATTAAGGCTCTGACAGTATTTCCATAATAAGCCATGTTTTAAAAGGGTTTATTACTCAACTGTAAAATCTGCTGCAGGCTGGGACTTGGACTAGGAAAACTTCATTCTTTAAGTGTTTTCTGAACTTAAAAAGCTGTTTTTTAGAAAAAAGTATGGCTGCAAAGAAACCTTTCTTTGATGGTATAGATGAAATCTTTATTTATAAAAATAAGGGTTTACAGTCCTATAAACAATGCCTAGTTGAAGTGGCTCATGTTGATTACATTGCTTAGGGTATTTTTAACCATGAAATATCCATTATGGTCATTCTGTAATGTGCTGTAATTTGAATGCTGATATATCTTGCTGTCTGTGTGATGAAAAGTAAAAAGCCTCACTTAGGGCTGGGGCTTTAGTGCCTGATGGATTTCAAACAGCAGGAGAGAGAATTCCTGCCTGTTAAGAACCTTCCTGTAAATCAGAACAAGTGTAGGAAGGGACAGTGTGTTAATGCCAAACAAAACTGCACTTCTCCACATGTTTAGGATACACTTGTCCTGCTGTGCTCTGTTTTCAGCCAAAGGCTGAAATCAGAATAACATCTTTTAATGAGGGAAGTGCATTATGTATGAGCTAACAGAGCAGACCAGGACACGATATTTGGAAAGAATTTTTTTTCCAGATAAGTGGACAGGTTTTCCTTGTTTTGTGATGGTGTTCTTTTTTTTTTTTTTTTTGGTTGGTCTGGGTTTTTTCTGGCTTCTGGTTAGTCAGGTGAGAAAACCCCTGCAGTGTCCTGCAGAAAGGGCTGAGCTGTAATTGATTTTCCCTTCAGTAACTGGTTGTTCAGAGATTCCTGTAGGAGCAGGACAGGTGCCAGTAGGATTTCAGCAGAGTGCTCTGAAACACAGCAAGGTTTGCCTGGTGTTTTTATTCCTCCAGAAGCAGTTTCCTATTTTGGGTTGGCTGTTTAAGTTGAAAAGCTCTGCTGTTACTTACTATGAATGTGATAACATTTAGCTGCTTATTCTGGATTATATTTAGACATACACAACTTGATCCAGGGAAGAGACCTAATACCCTGGAAGCCTGGACCACTCACTTAATGGGTTTCTGTTGCCTTTGTGACAAGCCCGAGTTCCACAGAATGAAGGGATTTGTCAAAAATAAGTAGTTTCCAATCCTAGTGATTGAGAATGGGGCTGCAAGAGTTGTTTTTTTTCTCTGGCAGTTTTTGTCAGAGAGCTTTGATTGTATCATGCAACTATTCAAAACTAGAAATACTATTTTTACAGCTATCATGATAGTATTTTTCATGTGGTTACAGTGGTATCAGTTTTATTCTGCAGTGTCTGGGGGATTTGGTTTTGGTTTGTTTTATTTGGGTTTTTATCCAGAGTTAAAGAGTCACCTTAAATTCTGAGCTGCTCTGACCATGTCTGAAAAATTAAATATTGTATTTTCTATGTTAGTGAGAGAAGCTAAAAGAAATGAAAAAATCAGAAGGCAAACATGCTTAGTTTCAAAGCCTGACCTGGGAGCTGGAGAAGCTGAAGTTTGATGATCCTGGAATGGTTTGGGTTGGAAGGGACATTAAAGCCCATCCATTGCCACCCCCTGCCATGGGCAGGGACACATTCCACTATCCCAGGCTGCTCCAAGCCCCATCCAGCCTGGCCTTGGACACTGCCAGGGATCCAGGGGCAGCCACAGCTGCTCTGGGCACCCTGTGCCAGGGCCTGTCCACCCTCCCAGGGAACAATTCCTTCCCAATATCCCATCCATCCCTGCCCTCTGGCAGTGGGGAGCCATTCCCTGTGTCCTGGCTCTCCATCCCTTGTACAGAGTCTCTCTCCATGTTTCCTGTAGCTCCTTCAGGCACTGGAAGGCCACAGTGAGGTCACCCCAGAGCTTTTCCTCTCCAGGCTGAACAATCCCAGCTCTCCCAGCCTTTTCTCCCAGCAGAGCTTCTCCATCCCTCTGATCATCCTGCAGCCTCCTCTGGACTCTCTCCAGCATGTTCTCACTCCAAGTTCACATGCTGCTGATGTACCAAAACCATCCCAGGATCACTGAGACTGGAAAAGCCCTCTGAGATCACTGAGTCCAGCCCTTAGACCCAACTCTGCCCAGTCCAGCCCTGCCCCACATCCCAGTGTGCTGTGGCTTCACACAGGGAAAGGGGAGGATCACTTCTGCTGTGTCCCAGCACTGACATTCAGATCTCTTGCAGCAGATGGCAGTGCTCCCAGTGCTCCCAGTGCTCCCAGTGCCCCCAGTGCCTCCAGTGCCTCCTGCACAGGCTGTCCTGCCTCCAGCTCTCCGTGCCTGGCTCCCACCCTGGCCATCAGGGCTGTCATTTTTGTCTGTGTGTCCCTGTGGGTACATCAGTGATGGATTTCTGTGTTTCCTCTTCCAGACTTTGCAGCAGTAGAGCCAGAGTTGCTGAGAGGGGTAAAGGATTGTCACTGATCTACCTGTAATTGGGGAAGTTGTGTTTGGATCTTGGCTCATATCCAGGCTGCTGCAGGAGGGGGAAGGAGAGAGGGTGCTCCCCCCATGCCTGCAGAGTAAAGAACTAGTTCCTAATATCTAATCTAAACCTAACACCTATTTTGAACCTCCTCCACTCAGCCATTCCC
Organism: Muscicapa striata striata; assembly: GCA_030060385.1. Classification (NCBI taxonomy): domain Eukaryota; kingdom Metazoa; phylum Chordata; class Aves; order Passeriformes; family Muscicapidae; genus Muscicapa; species Muscicapa striata. Next base: position 241,630 of record JAREIS010000169.1, read on the forward strand.
CCTTGTCCTGTCCCTCCATACCCATGGGAAAAATCCTTTTCCAGCTCTTTTGAAGCCTCTCTAGGCTGCTGATATGACAGGAGAGACTTTGCACAGGTCTCACAAAATTGTTTAAAGTTTGAAAGTTTCAGTCAGTGTCTTTTCACTGACCTGTCACAGGCCATCCCTTCTTTCACATTCTGTGCTGAGCCTGGTGACAATAGTCATGTTAATTGTTTGAGTGTCTCAGATGACAATAAAGAACATGTGGGTTCCCTTCTGGCACTTCAGCAGAGAAATTCATTCAGGGTTTGCAGAAACCACCAAAGGTGGAACACCTGCTGGTTAACCACCTGCTTTTGAAAACTTTTCTTTCCAGTTGTTGCCTCTTGAAATGTTTTTCTGGGGCTGGCTGATCCTCTTAGAGATGAGAATTCTCTGTCTAGAGAAGTGCTGAGCCTCCTCAATTACCCCATCTCCCAGACACCTTTTTCCCCCAGCTCATTTTTAAGGTCAGAATTTATCATTTCAGGATGAGTATTGTACAGAAATTTAGGCTCTCTCTCCTCCTCCTTGCTACTCCAGTTTCCTGCATGGAAGGTACAGATCGTGCAGGGCTGCCCACTCAGGCAGACTTTGTGCCATTAGCAAGTTTCCATTGCCATTGACTTTTCAGCAATCAAATTGTTTGTACACTTTTAAACTTCTTACCAGTCTCTGCAGGAACCCACTAAAAATACCCACTGGCAGCTCCTAACCCATTTCACAGGATCAGGGAATCACAGAATGGTTTGGGTTGGAAGGGACATTAAAAATCATCTTCCACGAGACCTGGTTGCTCCAAGCCCTGTCTGAGCTGGCCTTGAAAATTTCTGCATTTTGTTGTATTTTTAGTGTGTTTTGGCATCTCTCATCTCCTGCTGGGCCTGAATAATTTTTCAGGTTGGGTTGTGCATTGTCTTAGCTTTTTCTGAGAAGGTGGAATGAACTCTGAGCTTGGTGGTGCTGAGCATTCAGTTACAGAACACAACAACTTCTAAAGGTGCTTTTGGTAGAGAGATCTGTTATGGTTCTGCAGTTCAGAAGAGCAAATAAAACACACTGAGCATATCTGGGAGGAGAACAGCAGCTCTCTGGGTGATTCTATTCAGCAGCTGCAGTGGAAATCTTAGAAGAGACTTTCAGACATTTAGCACCGGCCAAGGCAACTTTAATTCTTAAACCGCGTAATCGAAAATAAAATACCCTGCCAGTTCAGTAAAAGGATTCATCCCATTGTTTCTTCTAAGTTTAGGGAGACAGAACATCTGGCATGGGAATGCACAGAAGTGTCTGTTAATCTCAGTTGTGAGCCTTCCTTCTGGACTGCCTCTCTCTGAAAACCTCAGTTCCATCTTTTCCTCCTTTAGTTCAGGTTTCTCTTGATTCATCTTCCACTTGCTTTTTGAAAACTGGTTTTCCCTAAACTTCTTTTGTTTGTAAATCTGTCACCTCTACTGTATTTTCTTTTGTCTTTTCTTCCTGTCTTACTACCTTATATTTAATGTTATTTTTTCCCTCTGTACACACTGCCTTGATTCTCATCTGCTCTTTTGCTTATTTCCCTGCTCCTTTACCCAGTCCCAGTTTCTTCCTTTCTCTCCTGCCTATCCCTTTGTATCCACTTCAGATTCTTCCATTTGCAGTGCTGGAACACATCAGAAATTATGTTTTCCCCTCTCCCTTGCCCTTTCAGTTACTGAAATATGCACATAAGAATTCAAATGGGCTTCTAAAAATAGTAAAAGGATAAAACTGTTTGTTTCAGCTTTTCAGCCTTTGCTTCATTACAACTTCTGGGAGGAAAGGCCCAGAAAGTCTAGAACTAAATCAGCTGCAGAGAACAAATTTAAAAAACAAAAACAAAAACAAAACAAAAAAAACCCAAAAAAACAAAAAAACAAAAAAACAAGAGCAAAATAAAACCCAGAAAGAAATATGGCCACAACTTATTTGATTAAAAAACACCCAGAATAAAACAAAAAAGCCCCAAATCTCACATGTGCTCTGTCTATGGATAGTGTCAGTGTGGCATGTGTAATCCTAAGTGGCATTTTATATCCTGGCTCTCTTTATTTCTGTGAGGAGCGTTGTTGTGTTTTTCACACTTCTGGTGGTTCATACTAAGCCCAGCAGAACTTGGTGTGGGTTTAAAAAAAGGAATGGTTTGTCAGGGCCATTTTTAGAGAAGATGAGAGTCATGTAAATTGTAAAATATCTGTTGGATGAGAATTTCTTCCTGCAGGAAATGTCTGTCCAGGCTGGCAGTTTTGTGAAGTCCTGGCATTTTCCATTGTCCAACAGCTGCTTCTTCCCCAGCAAGAGGATTTGCTGTATGAGACTGCTTAGATAATTCTCAGATGAAAGTAAATGGATTTGATTTTTGTATTATCATCCTGTACACAATATTATGAACATTAAACTTTAAATTCCATCCAAATTTGGCTCTGTGGATGTTTGTGACGTGGTTTTAAAGATCCCCAGCCCTGTGATGCTGCAGTGTTATGTAGCTTTATCTCAGGATGAGGATTCCTGAAACTGCGTGTCCCAGATTCTCCTGAACTAATTATTACAGTGCAGAAAGCTTCTAAAAATAAACTTTCTCATTAGGTACTAGGTTTCATAACAACTTTTCAGAAAAGTTGTATTTTCCTCTTGAAAGAATAAACTTTATGGCTTTATTTCTTTCTCCATCATTCCCTGAAGTACTGGTGAGGCAGACAGGCACATTTACTGGCTGCTTTCAGAAAATGTTTGGGGTCAATTAAAGGCTGACACAGGGAGATGCTGGACATGATTAGGCAAAAGATGATAATCAGAAAGCTTCTAGTGCCAGGTAGTGGAGTTTTGTGTTTGCACAAGCACAGTTGTGGTGGATTGTATTAAACAAATATTTGTTTTCTCTGGTGATGAGGAGGGAAATGAGTGTCTTTGCCTTGTATCACCTCTGTGAGCACCTCTCTGCCTTACTCCCTGCTTTCTTCCCTTTAAACCTCCTGCCTCTCCCTCCTGCTTGTCCTACAGGTATTGACAAACCAAGCACAGTTCTCTTGGCAGGATGAGAAATCACCCTCTGAAATAATTTGTATGCCTTTGGAAGCCTCAGCTTGAAAGCCTCGTTGGGAGTTAAAATTACATTTAAATGGATTCAGTGTTTCAGCTCGTGATGAGATTTCTCCCAACAGCAGAAAATCACAGACTTCCTCCAAATATAATTTAGTACTTTTTTTTTTTTTCAAATATTTGTGTGTGATTTGTCATGAGTTTCCTTGCACCACTGGCATGTCACTGTGCGAGTGCCTTTCCTGCCTTTCTCACTGGTGACTTTGTCATCCAGATCCTTTTGCCTTTTAGTGAGGGGTCACATTCCACATGAGCAGCAGGATTTGATATTTGGTGAGTTTTCAGCTCAAAAGTTCAGTTTCACAGAACTTTATCAAATGGGGAAAAACAGATTCTCTCTGCAGCTCTGCTCTCCTGGGGGGCTTCAGGATTGTCATAGAATCATAGACTATTGAGGAGTTGGGAGGGACCTTAAAATTCATCCTATTTCCACCCCCTGCTGTGGGCAGGGATGCCTTCCACTATCCCAGGCTGCTCCAAGCCCTGTCCAGCCTGGCCTTGGACACTTCCAGGGATCCAGGGCAGCCACAGCTGCTCTGGGCACCCTGTGCCAGGGCCTTCCCACCCTCCCAGAGAACAATTCCTTCCCAATATCCCATTTATCCCTGCCCTCTGGCAGTGGGAAACCATTTCCTATGTCCTGGCTCTCCATCCCTTGTAAAGAGTCTCTCTCCATGTTTTTTTGTCAGCTCCTTCAGGCACTGGATGGCCACATTTAGATCACTCTGAAGCTTCTCTTCTCCAGTCTGAACAATCCCAATTCTCTCAGCCTTTTCTGCTGCCTTCAAACCCCTTTTTCTCTGGGATTTGCATTTTTTTTTCCTTCATACTGGTCCATGCTTTCCTGTGGTGGAAGCAGGATAGATTGGGTAGCTGATAAAGTATTTCCTGTAAGGAGCCATCTCCATAAGGGAGTCATTCTTTGCAGATTCAATAAAAGAAAACCATTGTAAATTCTATTTTTGTTTGTACCATCATGGCTTGCATATCTAAGAGAAATCAGGTGTCCAACTTATTTCAAGGTATTGCAAAATGCCCATCAGCATGCACTGAGGTTCTGGTCAGGAGAGAGTGGAAATGAGCAGAGCTGGTAGAGGACCTATGTGAGGATGGTAAAATACAGAGGCAACTTCAGGCCAAACCCCTGGAACAAAAAGAAGCAGCCTGGAAGCATTTAAGCTAAATTGTGTGACAGATAGAAACTCACAGTCATTAATAATATCAAAAAAAGGGAGGCTGGTTTTGATGAATTGAGAAAACAAAGCTTAACTCTGAGAATTAGCAGTAGAATGGACATCCAGAAATTCCCTGCAGATGTTTAAGGTCATTTAGTTCCCCAGCAACTATTTTTCTTAACAAAGCAAATCAGCAGGCAGATCCTTCAGTATTTAACATAATCTTTCCTTACCAGAAAAAACCATATGGGAGCCATAGCTGGGCTGTCAGGGAGGAGGGGATGGCAGCAAACCACTTCTTGGCTGTGTCTTCCACTTCATTCTGCTGTTTAAGGAGGAGTGTGATTGATAATTCCCACCACACCAGGAGGGAGAACATCACAATTTGATTTTAACATGAGAAAACCACTGGTGCAGGTCAGTGTGGAAGGAAAGGAGGTGGCTCCTGTTCAGGTTGCTCCTGTTTGTGCATCTCCTGGTGCTGCTGGAGACACAGAGGTCCAAGTAGAGGTAATACTGAAATCAGTCTGGCCTGAATGGGGAGGACAAAAAAATCCCCTAAAAGTCACCCCAAGGGGGTTCTTTCCAAAGTTGAATGCAATTTCTTTGACTTTTTATCTGCACAGCTCTGCCCTGTATTCCTTCCTTCTGCATCCTCCTGCTAATGAACCAGATGCACTTTAAAGAGAGAAAAAATATGTTAATATCTCGTCTTAAGTGGAAATTTCCAGAGGCCAGCTGAATCCTTCCTCAATAATTAATGCCTGAAAGCATTTTCCTCCAGTTCTTATTTAAATGGAAATAGCTTTGGTGTCCGATATTGTGAACCTGCATTGCACTGCCTGGTGTTGCTTTACAGGGCTTGATGTGAGCTGGGAAACAGGGAAGTGTTTCCAGGAGTCTGTTTTTACTGGGACCTTGTGGGAGAATCCCAGTTGCTGTGTCCCAGCCCTACAGGCCATGAGGGTCTTCTGGCCAAAAACCAACTTCTAATTCAATTTATTTCTGTGTTTCTTCTGCCTGAGTCACAGCACGGAGCAATAATCCAACCTCTTGCTTCATTGCCTTGAAAAAGCTTATAATGCTATTTCAGCAACTGGTGTAATATTTAAAGAAAATAAATCCTCCTGGCGTTATTATTCAGCTCAATGCTGTGTACAGTAGGTGAGTAAGTTATTTGCTAAATGTTTTATGATGGTGATTATGTAAGTAATGAGCTTTTACGTTTTGGCACCAGAGAGTACCAGAACTGTGTGTAGTACTTTGTAACTTGATGTAGGAAGGAAGCTTAATTTGCAAATTAATCCAGTTTCATCTTCCTGCTGTGCCGTGTCATTACAGAGGACTTAGAAGAGCTTCCTTCCTACATCAAGTTACAGAGTAACTTCTGCAAATTAATTTGCAAATTAACCCAGGGGAAATGTGACTATGAGCTTTATTTTTTTGTAGCCAAATTTTTCCAAGTCTCTTAGCTCGAAGGTAAGGTCTTAAATCTATGTAGAGATCCCAGAATAAACCAGATTTTCTCGAGGATTTCTCAGTTTCTGTCAACATCAGTGCCAGCCACAGGAACTAGTGGGCTCTCTGAGAATAACACACTAAAATGTGGTTTAATAACACACTAAAAATGTGGTTTAGTATGGAAACTGGATTTGCAGTCCTGCTAATCAGAGTGATACCATGGCCTGCCATATGTATAATTGACATCTCCCTCTAAATGCTTATAAGGCAGGAACTGGAGTGTGCACGTGCATTTTATTTTCTATTTGGACTTCATTGACTGATTCCTCAGGTTTGTTTTTTTTTAAGTGAATCTAATTGCCAGGCATGCCCAAAATCTCCTGCAAAATTCTGGGAGTCTTAATTCCTTGCTGGAAGGAGTTGCTCTGTGCTGGTTTGGCTCCACAGCCAAACAGAACTGGAAGAAGTTTCCCAGCTGAAATGTGGGCATTTTGAACCATGCCAGGACTGGCTTCCTTTCCCCAGGCAGGTTGTGCTGTAACCACAGGAAGGGTTTGGATGGTGAAGAACACTCAGTTATTGTCTTCTCCTTTAGTTTTACTTGCTTATAAATGTCATATCCTGTTCTTCCCAGGGTGGAGGCTTAGCAGAGGTTCATATTTTCAACTGTCATTAATTTTGGATCAAAACCATGGATGCAATAACCCACGGGGAGCTGCATTTCCGTGCTGTGGTGTGTGGGCATTGCAGGGCCAGATTTTGGGTTGGGAGTCAGCCTCTGCCCTCACAGCCCAGTCCTCCAAATAATCAGGCTGAAAAGTTATTTTCTTCATTAATGCAAATGCAAGGGAATCTGAATTTAATGTCAGCATGTGCATTAAACCCACCTGGAACTGAGGACACTGGCTGAAGAGAGCAGTGTGGAGCTCCTTGGCTGTGTGTAATGCTGGGTAAAAATAAACTGTGGAATTGGGGATGGAAGACAGTGGTTTGCCAAATTTAAAAATTGAATTGTCTATTAGAAGTAACAAAAAATATTATAGCTTTGGATCAGAATTGTTTTTTTAAAGTATGAGTTGAGTATTGAAGTGTTTGGCAAAGATGCAATGGAGCATCTCCCCTGGTTCCTCATCCCTCCTCTTTTTTGCCCTTCCTCCAGGAGGCAGGAATGGGTGGCTCTCAGCCCCCTGTTCTAGAAAAGCTGCAGTTCCATTTCTCTTCTCTAGTTCAAAAGCTAACTTGAACTTGTGTGGTTGTGCAGGACATCAATGGAAATGTTTCTTGTGAAAATGCAAGGTTTTAGTTCAATACTGAGTGAAATTCTGAGGACAAGGAGCAGTGGCCATAAACTTAAACAGGAAGTTCCACCTCAACACGAGGCAGAGCTTCTTTCCATGGGGGTGGCAGAGCACAGGAACAGCTGCCCAGGGAACGTGTGGAGTCTCCCTCTCTGGATTCATCCCAACCCACCTGGAGGTGCTCCTGTGTCACCTGCTCCAGGTGACCCTGTCTTGGATGGGGTTGGACTGGATGATCTCCAGAGGTCCCTTCAACCCCAACTCTCCTGTGATTCTGTGGATTCCTGATAATCTCATCAATAGCAGCTGATGGACAGCTATCCAAGCTTAGTTCCCAAACTCAGAAACTTCATAGAAAACCTACTTGTGCTGCCTGTTTCTCCCCAGCATCTCTTTTCCACTTCACCATCTACATTTCTAAATGTGCCTTTCCTTCATGTGCCACAGGCTTTAGATAATGAAGCTTTGTGGCAAGTGAGCCAGGGCTGCTGTGATTTGAAGTGGTTGTTCAGGTCCTTATTGTTGCACGCACACAGAGGGACGCGTTGGACCCGAGCAGGATTATTCCAGCAGTGGGAAGAATATCACAATAACTATGTAGTGACCATTTCAGTGCAGACACAGGCAGGGCTGTCTTGAAAAAAAAAAAACAAAAAAACAAACAAAAAACAGAACAACAAACCAGACTTCTGAGCTGTTTGGTAAGGAAGCTGGGCTTGGAGCTGAAGCCTTTCTCATAACCCCTGCTCCCTCCTACGCAGAGCAGCAGCAGGAACAGGCGGTCAGCGCGGTGGCAGCGGGCCAGTGGCATGGTCACTCTGCCCAGGGGCTGACCTGCAAGGCCTGTCCTTTGTCCCCACACAGCTGGAGAGCTCAGGGCAGCAGCTCCTGACTCTGGAGAGCAGTGGGATAGGCTGGGGAAGGAGGGGTGGCTTTGTTGTGTGAAGGTCGTGATAATGTGCCAACCTGAGCAGAGCTGTGGCAGCTGTGACAATAAACTGTCCTTGCAGATATTATCTTAGGTGCCCATTCAGCTTGGTTAATCTCTTAACTTGATACCTGAGCTGAAAATATCTCTGTAGCTGTTTAACCACAGTTTCCTTTTTAGCTTTTAGAGCAGTGGTGGTCACTGGGCACTTACAGATGCCCTGTCACCAGCATTGTCTGAGTGATGATGCTCTGTGCAGATTTGCTGCGAGCAAAATCTTAAGCAAAACAGTCTGAAGAAATCACAGACCCTTTTGGGACATAGAGTCAGTTGTGAGATTATTGAGGGCATAGCTGTGAGAGAGGAAGGTAGTCACTGGAATGAATTATAACAAACATGAAGAAGGTGGAGAGTTTCAGGTTCTGGAAGCTGCAGAGTGGCTGGGCAGTGGCAAAGTCACAAAGTTCAAGCCAGACTCTAATTCTATTCCCATCAAAACAGAATTATTAGAATTAAGAAGTTCACAGTGAAAGAAGTTAAGACAAAAAAGAGCAATCTTCTCCTGAAGTGAAAAGTCCAGCACCCTCATATTTTGCAGCTTTAATAGCACTTTCATTCCTGCCAAGGGTTTTTTTCTCCTTACTGCTTTGGTGGCTGGTCGTGTCTGTTTAGCTCTAGATTTACAGTCACCTTGGCAATACCTTAATAAATAAGTGATTTTGAACATACTAGGCAGTAGCTGCTGTGCACTAAAGCAGAAGGTAGTTCTGGCTGTTTGTTACCTTTATTTGGAGCTTCTGGTTGTCAGGATGCAAAATCCCCTGTGCCACTTGGCAAGACTGGCTGGTGAAACGAAGGGAGGGTTTTCCCTCTCATCCCTGGAAGTCCTTCAAATCAGGATCTTGTTCTCCTTGCCCAAGTTTGCCCACACACCCTTAGGGTCATGCAGGAGCAGGATCCAGGCATTCCAGCTGAGCTCTGACATCACATGGTGACTTCATGGGGAGATGAGTCTCCACAAGCTTTTAGCAGTACTGAATTACCAATAGTGAAACTTTACAAAACAAGTGTTGTTTTAAATACATCTCACATCACAGCATCTGGTTTTCCCTGCAGTCCTGATGTCGTTTCTTCCTGCCCCCAGCAGCTTGAGTCCTGCACTGACCCATGGTGGCTCTTGCCCATCTCTGCTTGCCCAAAAGTGCAGTTGGGAGCCCAGCCCTTGCTGGAGCCTCTGGCAAGTGCCACAGGCTGGTGGTGAGGGATCCAGGTGTGCATTCCTGCAGTGCCTCTGCAGAGTAGGATGTCTTCAAAGTGCAAGAGGGCAGGGATAGATGGGATTTTGGGAAGGAATTGTTCCCTGGGAGGGTGGGCAGGTCCTGGCACAGGGTGCCCAGAGCAGCTGTGGCTGCCCCTGGATCCCTGGAAGTGTCCAAGGCCAGGCTGGACAGGGCTTGGAGCAGCCTGGGATAGTGGAAGGTGTCCCTGCCCATGGCAGGGGATGGGAAGAGATAATTTTTAAGGTCCCTTCTAACCCAAACCAGTCTGTGATTTCACAATGTTGCAATCTCCTCCTGCACTTTCTGGCAGAAGAGTAAAAGTGCAGGATTAAACCTTGATCAGCCCAGTCAGTTCCTGGCTGCTGGAGCAGCTGGGTTTATTTTTGCCTCCCTGGCTCTGTGGGTTCCCTCCTGGATGCCTGGATGGCATGGTGCCCGTGCTCCCAGCCTGCCAGCTCCAGCCTTGGCTCTCCTCTGCCCTGCTGGCCCTAATGGCATCTCTGGGTCCTCTCCTTCCCACAGCACGAGTGAGGCACCGAGGTGACATTAAAGCCCTGGAACAGCAGATAAAAGGCCCTGGCTGTATTTATTGAGTGTTACAGATAAGTAATCCACTCTGCTGTCAGTGTCTGCAGAAACAGCAAATAAAGTATACATGCCCCTTGCTTTGATGTGATGAAATCTCCAGAGGACACTCACTTCAGTGGCACTCACAGCGCAGCTGTAGCTGAATCTTGCAGTGGAAAATACAAGATTTTCATGTCTTCATGCATTGCTTTAAAAATATCACTGTATGCTGGGTAATTCTGTGTTCTGAAAGCTAGGGTTGTTTTGTTTTGTTTTGTTTTTTTTCCAAAATGTTATTAAAATCATCTTAACTGTTTTTGTTGGAAGGGGAAAAATTAATCGTTATTTTGTGGTTTCATACCCAGCGTTAAAACAACAGTCTGGTTTTCATTTGAACCAATAAAAGTATGGAAATTCAAAATGAAGGTTCTCTCCATGTCCTTAGATCAACTTGTTGGCCCTGCTGAAATGCATAATGGATGGAGCAGGGGGAAAACCTCAGTCTTACAACTCTTAGCTTTGTTTTGCATGTAGCTCAGTTTTTTTGTTGCTGGATTTCGAATTTGACGTCACTTTCTTGCCTGTCCTCTCAAGCTATAAAAACTTCCTCGATTTGGTAAATGTGCAGCTGCTTAGAACCCAGTGAACCACAGAATTTTTTTTTTTTTTTTTTTTTAAAGAACCTAAGCAGTAGTGAAGGAAATTAGTTAGCAAACACACGCCAGTAATGGAATTAACAAACTTTCAAATGTTGGGGTGTAACACTGACTGTTGGGGATGATGGGTTTTAGTCAGTTCTGGTTTATGGTGTGGTCAGAAAGAGGTGCAGCTGGGGCACAGAAAACCCCAGCCTGCCCCAGGGGAGCAGCCCTGGGATGCTGAGTGGTGGGGGATCCCCATCCCCAGGGATGCCCTGGCATGGCCCAGTGACCTGGTGCAGCTGCCCTGAGCCTGCAGATTCCCTCCCAGCTCTGGTTTAGCCTGGGACAGGACAGGGTTGAGTCTGGAGGAACCTTTTTTCACTGAAAGGGGTGCTCAGGCCTTGGCAGGGGCTGCCCAGGGAGATTTGGAGTGCCCATCCCTGGAGGTGTCACCTGGAGGTGGCACCCAGTGCTCTGGGCTGGGGACAAGGTGGGCATGGGGCACAGCTTGGGCTCCATGGGCTGGGAGGGCTTTTCCAAACTCAGGGATTCTGTGATTGTGTGATTGTGTGATTGTGTGATTGTGTGATTGTGTGAATTGTGAATTGTTCTCCCCAGTGTGTCTGGGGTTCACATCTCCCAGGTGAGCAGCATGTCACTGTCCCCAAAACCTGCAGGTGCTGGACACCCCAACAGGCTGTCCTCAACCTCAAGGCTTGGAAAAGTCACTTGTTTCTTTTCCTTTCCCCAAGGGAAAAGGAGTAACCAGAGTAACCTGGACAAAGGGTAGTGTTTTAAATAGGATGTTACAACTTTGTATTTGTTTGCTCGTTTATGGGACTTCCATATTCTTTTGAGGCCCAGCAAGAATTTGTGATTATTTGTGGTGGCTGTGAGAAGGGGCCTGGTGGTGATGGACTTCTGGGAGCCCAGCTGGGCACAGCTCCTTCCTGAGGAGCTGGGACAAGCCCCAGGGAAATGGCTCAGGCCACTGTTCCCGCTTGGAAAAGAGCCCCGGGATGGTTCCCGGATGCTGGCACCACGTTAAGCTCAGGGCTTTAGCAGGAACTTTGGCCAGTGAACATTTCCAGCAGGGAGGGATGTGAGAGGTCCTCTCCTGCTGGCATCCAGCCCTCCAGCCCTGCTTCATCCCCTGCCTTCCCCTCCAAGCCACACCAGGAATCCCCCGGTCCTGGGGGCTGCAGGGAAGCTGTGGAAGAGGAAGAGGATGGAGGTGACATCCTTGTGGAGCTGGGGCAGTCCTGCCAGCCTGGGTCAGCCTTTGAACAGCCCAAAAAACTGGGATGGAAGCTGGGGCATGCCAGGCTGCCTTTGGCATGGAGCCCCAGGCACCCTGGAGCCCTGGGAGCCAGGGCAGGAAGAAAGCAGAGTGACCTTGGAGTAGATCCTTGTTGGAAAGATGTGAGAGGCAGCTGGACCCCTCAGCTCCTTCTTGGAGGGAGAACTGGAGAGGGAAAGGGAGCTCCTCCAAAGTCCTGCTTCCTCCATCTGGCAGCCCCACCACCACCTACTGCCAGATGCTGAATTTCTCCTCCTTTCCTCTCCCCAGGTTTGTGGCTTGGTCAGTGTTTCTTTCTGCTCTCCCCATTCCTCTGTTCCCCACTGTATTTGTGGGGAAAATATGAAAAAAACTCCCCAAGTCTTTTCAGGGTTTTTTTTCCCCTTGGAGACATTTCAGAGTTGGTTTCTGATGGGATTTGAAGTGGAATCCGACTTGGGATCCTCTGGTGTGCTGGGCTGGTGGGGGAGACCCACCAGGTCAGCCTGACCCATTGTGGGATGAGCTGTTCCTTTCTTCATGCAGCATCAGCTGAGCTGTTGTCTCTGCCTGTGCTACTCCAGCTCACAGAAGCCTTGGACATCCATTCAGGCACAGGAAGAGACACATGGACCTGAACTCCACAATTAGCCAAGCTGCTGGATTTCTCTGTGGCATGAAATTAAATAGTATTTGAATGCACACAGTGGGGCTAATGCTGCTTTGTGCAGCTTTTTATGAAGATTAGGGAATTGCAGAAAAAAAAAAGCAGATCTTACTGTAATTAGAAGATAGAAGAGTTAATCATAGGGGGGAATTAGAATTGATACTTGCTCTGAAATTTTCTAAACTGCTTTAAAATACCTTCAGCTGAAGGAGCTGAACTTCACTACAAACCTTGTTTTCTTCATTCATTTGAATTGCAGCACAGAAGTCACACAGGGTTTTTTCCCCAGAGGTCCAAGAGGCTCTGAGTTCATTTTGTTGATATGTGAAGTCATTTCTGTGCTTGTCCAGCCATTTACTTGATGTCCTCGAGGCACCCCAAGCATTTTATTGCTGTTTATTCACCCTTTGAGAAAAGATTTGAAACAAAAAGTCACCAAAGTCATCGAAATTTTGAGTCACAGGCAGCTAAGGGAGAGTTGGGAGACGAATCCCCAGCAGCTGGGGGAGGGTGGTGTGTGAAGGATACACTCTACATAATGCACCATTAAAAAAAAAAAAATACTACAAAGCACTAGGCTTAATATTAAATTCTTAGTTTTAGCAGTCTGGTCATTTTCAGGAAGGAATAATCAGCTTAGCCGCAGCATTCCCATATTTAATGTTCTGAGAGGAGAGGGATTGTCTGATTTTCCTTTTTTTTTTTTTTTTTTTTTTTTCCCTTTTCACAGTAATTAATGGAAGTCAAAAGCAGCAACTGGAATCTGTGAGCTACTCATCCCGCTACGCCCTGGGACTGTTCTATGAGGCTGGGGCAGGGATTGCTGTCCCCTGGGCTGCTCGCTACATCTCTGATAATCCCTGCGTGCGCTTCATCTCCGTCGATAACAAGAAGCGCAATATAGGTCAGTGCTCCCATTATTCCCCTTAAACACTGCCACAATGGAGGGTGTAGACCATGAGAAATGCTGTTTAATTGAGTGTTGCTGCCCTGAACGGAGCGAGTGTTTAACTCCAAGCCGCGGTGGATGGCGTTTAATGTCACGTTTGGCCCGGAACAAAGCGCACAATGAGAGCGCTCAGAAAATCAGCCCCCAGCACATGGTTTCTGTTACTGCCTTTATGAAACCAGTGTCAGGGGATTGGAGACATCAAAATGTTGCTATTCCAAGAAAGAGCTGGGGTTCCTTTGTTTGAACACTGATTCATGCACTCGCCACTTTGTCTCCTGTCACCCCTTACTCTACAATTCCTGCTCTTTCCACAAGGCTTGGAAGTTGGAATGAGTTGTGTAGTTGGAGCTGCTCAGAGCTTTTGTGATCAGGAACAGTCCCTGAAATGGCTTGGAGAATATCCCCCAAGACAGACCCTTCTCCTGTCTTCCTGGAGGATGGCAGCTGAGGAAGTTGTGTGTTTTATTTATGAAATGTGTTTCACGTTCCAGGGGTGTGGTGGCATAGAACAGCTCAAGAAAAAAACCACAATTAGAGTCACAGAATTCAGGATGGTTTGGCTTGCAAGGGACCTTAAAGACCCAAAGTTCCACTCCCTGCTGTGGACAGGGACACCTTCCCCCTGTCCAGCCTGGCTTGGGCACTGCCAGGGATCCAGGGGCAGCCACAGCTTCTCTGGGCACCCTGTGCCAGGGCCTGCCCACCCTCCCAGGGAACAATTCCTTCCCAAAATCCCATCTATCCCTGCCCTCTGGCAGTGGGGAGCCATTCCCTGTGTCCTGTCCCTCCATCCCTTGTCCCCAGTCTCTCTCCAGCTCTCCTGGAGCTCCTTTAGGCACTGGAAGGAGCTCTGAGGTCTCTCCACAGCCTTCTCTTCTCCAGGCAGAACACTCACAGCTCACTCAGCCTTTCCTTGTAGGACAGATTCTCCATCCCTCTGTGCAAATTTGTTGTTTTCCCTAAGAATTTAGCCTGAATCTGAAAAGAGTGAAAACAAAACAGAAGAATGGCTGGACTGGCCAAAATAAGGATGTATCCACCCTGATGTGCTTTCTCCAGCAGGGACTTAGGGTGAATATGTAAAGCAAGAGAGCCAGGAAAGCCAAATGCAGAGTGATCTTTTTTTCTCTGGCATTGTCCCCTTGTTACTGACAGTGTTCAGCTGGAGATTTTCTTGCATTGAGGTTCTGTTGCCATTGTTGTGTTCAACAAAAAACACCTGATAGTTAATAGGACCTGCTGATACTATCCTTACCAGTGTCAAGGAGGAGTTCACTCATACTTTCCCCACCTCTCTGCACATGTGGTCTCAAAGCCCCAGCACCAAGAACAACAAATGTATAACTATGAGGGAATTATCAAACAGCTCTGCTGTCTCCAGATACAATTGAACCAAGTACAAAGCACATTATTTGGGGCATATTGTTAACAAATACGTAGAAAGCACCAGAACATCAGTGTTGACACATACCTTTCACATAATTTCCCTTAAACTGGGGGAGAGTTCTGTTTATATGAGCAAATTTTTCCAAGAAGGACAAATAGTGTGTGTGTCTCTTCATAGGAGACAGACTTTAGACAGCACAGGCAAGGGAGGCTGAGTGTGAAATCTGTTTACATGTCCTGCAACCAAAACACATGAATAGAAAGTTCCTTTATGCTTGTTTTAACACATATGCAAGTATTTTGCATCTGCATTTTTCTTCCTGAACATTTCAGTGGGAGGCACAGGAGCACCTCCTGTCCCTTTTAATTCCACTCATCCATTTTCCTATTCTTTTGTTCTTCAATCTTGATTATTTGGGCTCATCTGAAGAAGAGGATGGTGGCATGTTAAAAAGTAAACATGCAGAGAAAGCAGAATTGCTGGGTGAGGCAGCTGAGATCTTTCAGGGTGGTCATCATTCCCAAAAAGCCATCACTTTCTCCAGTTGTTTCTTCACCACCATTAATGGAGTCTTATCTCACCCTCACTGCCACCCTAAATAGCTTTTTAATAAACAGCCTTGAACAATAGAGATCCAGAGAAAATCAGCTGATGGGAGGTTTGGAACTGGGTGATCTTCAGTCTATTTTATGATTCTGTGAGCTTTCTGCTGAGGGACTCACATGCATAGCACCTCTCTAGAGCAGGTAGTGCAGCCCTCAAGGGCCAGAAGGCACAAGACCCGTCTGTGGAAGCCCAGAGTGTCCTTGTCACTTGTGTGAGATGTGGCAGTCCCTGCCCTGGCTCAGTGAAGCAGAGACATCCAGCTCGTGGGCGTTCCACGTTGTGCCAGCGGAGCACAAACCCCTGGAACCACGCAGTGGGGTGGCTTTGATAAAGCAATTTCTCTGATGCCACCAGCTCCTGGTGTAATCAGGAGCCTCCAGGGGGAGGAAGGCTTTTTCCATCAGCTGAGGATCCCAGCTGCTGTGGGTAGAATCCCCTCCCTGCCTGCAGAGGTGATGTTACGTAAGGAAGAGCCCACGAGCAGCGTGTGCTGAATTCCCCGTGTGGTGTGCATGAATATTAAACACTTTGTGGGATTGGCTGCCTCAAACACCCCATCCATATTTATACCGGGTCGGGGGGACACTGGGAATTCTCCAGCATAAATTATTTCTGGAATACCGCAGTCTTTGCATCTCTCTGCATTCCAGGAGGACTAAAGATAGATGACACATAAAAGGGGAAGTGGTTCCTTTCTTTTGCTCCAGGATTGCAGGGTTATGTAATTTAAAGGGAAGATCTGCCTTACAGGCTTTTAGCATTGTATAATTCCTGAGTATCCTCTTATAGAGATTCCTTTCCTTCCTGAAATAAGAAATTTTAGGAAGATGGAAGAGTTAAAGAACTATTTAAGTTTTTGCCTCGTTACACAGCCAGTTGTGTTGTAATCCTCTGCCAGCCCTGCCTGCCTTTTAGAAAAATAATCAGAAACTGTTGGTAAGGCTAATGAAATGCTGGGTTTCTGAATATAAAAAAGTTAGTGCTGTTCTTTCCATGACTCCTCCCAAATGTGCCTTGTCAGACAGATAGATTTTATTCCAGGGAGAATATGGGACCTTAGGAACCACGGGAATTTCTGGGGAAGCTGGCTGGCCCTCCTTCCAAACAGCAGAGTGGCATTTTGGAAGTGACCCTCCATCTCTCCTGCTTTCTACATGTACTAACACTGCTCTTTTTTAAACTTCTAGGTGGGGTTTATGAGGCCTGCACATTGAGTTCTCTTTTGTATGATGCCTCCCAGGGAGCAGGGATGCAGTTCCAGCCTGTCCAGAGGTGTCCAGCTTCTCTACTGCCCTCCACTCTGACCCTGCAGCATTTCCTCCTTCCAGGATTTGTTTAGTGTATCAAATGCCCTTTCCCTTCCCCTCCTGCTACCCAGGACCAGGATGGGGTTCACATGGCAAAACACATCTGCCCAGGAAGCTTACAAATTCCTGAGGGTCAGGAAACAACCACATCTTGGTTTTCATTGGGATCTGTTAGGGCTCCAGGTTTTGGGCAGCAATGTGAGAAATGATACTCTTCCCCTAAAATAAGGAGAACAGTCCTGTGGGAGATGTGTGCCTGTCACATCCATGGACATTTTTGTGCTGGTTGTAACCTTGGACGATCCCTGAGCTCTCCATCAATGGCAGAAAACAATCTGCCTTTGAAGCTGGCCCCACTTTTGAGCAGGAGATTGGGCTAGAGACTTCCAGAGGTTCCTCCCTCTTTCCCTCCCAAAGTTCTGTGACTCTGAGGCAGACAGTGTTCTGGTGAGGATTTACTGAACACATTAATAAATGTACTGGGAAGTGAATCTGAGCAAGCCCCCTTGGCAAAGACAGGAAATTCTTCAAGCTCTGTCTGCATTTGCTGCCCAGCAAGTTTTCATGTTAGCACAGATGAGCCAGTAAAAGTCTTCCATCCTTTCTGTGGATGTTTTGTGGATGCATCTATGGAGCTTGCAAATTGAACTGCAGGTTGTGGCTGCTTACTTTTGTGCCTTTATGAGAGTAGATCTCCCTCTCCTGAGGGTCAGTGGGTTTATGGGCTCTGCAGGGTGTGTGAGCCACAGATGTGCTCCACAATGGCCCTCAGATGTGATTTTCTCTCCTAGAATATTGTTGTTTGGGCAAATCTGGTTGCCTTTTGCTTTCTTGGGGATAGTTGGAGCTGTAGCTGCTCCTCCCTGTCTTTGCCAAGTCTCCTCTGGCAGCTGAAGAGCAGGTGGGTCCTTCTTAGGGTGCCCCATTAATACAGTCCCAAGAGCACAGTGCTCTGTCCCCATCCTGGCACCTTGCAATCCATTTAACCTGCCAATTCCTCCTTTTCCACAGTTGCTTTTCTAACCTGCCACACTCCCAGGACATGATAGGCATCATGCTGACCATTTCCCAAATGGATCCCATGGCTTTCATGCTCTGGTGGTGTTCTCTCTTCCAAGGGAGCTTCAGGCCTAGGGATCACATCTCATCTCTAAAATCCTTTTTCAGTTTAGGGACTCTGAACCCTGACCTTGGCATAGATTCACCACAGAAGAGTAGATTTTGCATTTTGCCAGGAAGAATATTTTGGTGGGCAGATGATCCACCGTGAGCTTTCTCCAAGAACATACGTCTTGTTTCATTGTTGACATCCTAATTTCAAATGTTTTATTTTATTGTAATTTCTCTGTCTCATTGTCCAACAGGCTTAACCCTGTGTGAATTCTCACTGTCAGCAGTCTCTCCTTCCCTTTTCCTACACAGCCTGTATGATTCCTCCAGCTGGGAATTGATGACGAGGGTTGAGACATTCAGAAGCTGATGGCTCCTGCCTTCTGCTCTCAATCCAGAAACCTTTCCCCTCATTCCCAGCTTCTGGGGCAAGATTCAGTTTTCCATCACTCAGGGCCTGGTCCCAGGGGTGCTCTGCTCACACAGCAAGGGTTCGTCTTGGTCTTCTGTCCCTCACTGTGTCTGTGGAGAGACATCAGAATACCTGGTTTCTGCCCCAAAAAGGGGAAGGAAAGTCTGAGTAGCATTTCTGATGCTTTTCCAGACAGCTGGGAGAGCTGATGCCCACAGAGATGTGTCCTGTGAAACATCTTCCTGCCCTTTTTGCCACGTTTTCACAGTTCTCAAGAGAAAGGGTTGGCTGAGCTGGCCCACCCAAGAAACTCAGACAGGAGTTCCTTCCACAGGAATTTAGAGCTGTGGCTGTCACACTTGCAGATTTGGTACTGCTCCTCCTCTGAAGTGATCAGACCAGGACAAGAAGCTCACCAGAGAAAAACATTTTGGCTGCCTTTGGAAAGCTGGACTGTCTCATCTTCCCAGAGGGGATCTCTGGCTTGAGGACTTGGAGATTTCTTCACTGGCAGAGCAGAGATAAGGAGTTTATCAAGCTTGGTGCCTAAGAGCCAGAATGGTCAGAGAGTATTCAGCTGCCTCTTTCTTTGTGGATTCCTCAGTCACAAAACTCTTGTTTGCTGAAACTAAAACCTTCTAAAAATGGGCTAGTTCAAACAAAGGTTAACCAGGAGAGGCTTTCTGCTTCCAAAGGAGGGAGTTGCTGGGGAAGGGAGTGAGAAGGAATCACTTAATTGAACAACCAGCTCAGCTGAAATTCAGCATAACCCATGTCATGTCCTCACTCCATCCTGCTCATCAGAGCAGGAATGACTCACACAAGGATCTGTTAGATCCTCATCCTGCCTTGGCACAGGGAAGTCCCTGACACCAAAAATCCCCTAATCCCAGCAAATTCTCTGTCTGCTCGTTGTTAGGCCATGTCTGTAAGGTGACAAGCCAACATGCCAGTGGGACAGGAGTCACCTGCTGCAGAGAACCTGCAACCAGCCCCAAATGTAACAAAACCTGGCCCTTTCCAAGTCTACTGGGATCTTGAGCTGTGATTTCAAAAGATGAGAACAAACTTTTGTGATGGGACAAAGGGGTGATGGTTTTAAATAGGAAATTATTAAAGGAATTTAAATATTAAACGGAAGGTCAATGTAGATGAGATTAAAAACCCAATTTTTTTACAATGAGGCTGGTGAGACCCTGGCACAGGTTACCCAGAGAAGCTGTGGCTGCCCCTGGATCCCTGCAAATATCCAAAGTCAGGTTGTTGCAGAGATTGTTCCCCTTGACTCGGGTTCTTGTTGCGAGCAACTTGTGCTGTTATTCCTCGTGCTTTTTTCCCATGTGGAAGAGCAGAGAACCACAGATATTTTTGTTCTTACTGACTGCTAATCCAGAGGCACAATTGCCAGCACGTGGGGAAGGCAGGTGTGAATGAGCAGTCCTTCAAAAGCACCTCTCCTTTTTCTTTCTTTCTCTCTTTCAGAGTCTCCTGAGGTTGGGCCCTCGGTCGTGGTGCACACGACTGTGACCTTTGGAAGTGAACACCTGGACTCAGACCCTGCAGAAGTGCAGCAGATCATCCTCAGCCACCTGCAGAGCATCCTGCCCTCCCTGCCTGAACCAAGCAGCATCAAGTGCCAGAGATGGAGATACTCCCAGGTACTCCCTGGTGGGACCAGTTAGCTGGGAGGACCTGCTGGGGCTGCATTTTCCATCCTCAGGGATCAAGAGAAAAGGGGATGGTTGCTCAGTATCCATAACCACGTAGCCATGAGCAGCATCCAGGGCTGGCCAGCAAAAGCCAGGTCATTTTTAGCCATTTTTTTTTAACATTATGAGTTATGCAGCTCTTCTGGTAAATAGGGGTAGGAGTAGTGTACAGGAAGGAAATAAATCCCACGTAATATGGTGGGATTTTTACTGGTACTTAAAAATCATGACTCAATGTGTCCCTCTGCATCCAAAAGTATGTGGTATTATTAGCAAAATTCCCACCCTACACAGAATAGCAGAAGTACAGAAGTACTAATTGTTGTCACTTGATTTGGCCCAGCTCAGTTTAACAGAATGTTATGTGAAAAGTATTTTAAAGTAAACTACCTAAGGGTAATAATAGCAAAATGTGTATATTTTGCAATCTTCTTTTAAAAATCCGAGGAAATTGTTGGCGATTTCCTAAAGTATTGGAGTGCATCTCCATGTTTACCCAAAACCTCTCAAGTTAAATTACATTGGTGAGTTTGAACGTGGAGGTTGATGCAAAATATTTACTTCTAAAGCAGTCTCCTAAAAATTTTTCCTTTTTTGAAGTTGCTGTGGATCACTGTTGTGGAGTCTGCTCATACCCCTTGATCTGCATCCAGTTTGGGAACCTGGTCTTGTTAAGCACAAAGTTTATTTTTCTGCCAGTGAAGTATTGGTGGATTGCAAAAGCAACCCTAGCACAGGTATTAATATTTATATAAAACGTATCAAAATCGTGCTGTGTTCTCTAAGTTCCTCTTTATCAGTTCAGGGTTTTTTTTTGGGAAAAACAGGTGTCACTGTTAAGGTTCCCTGGTTGTGACATCTGGTCTTTTCTCCTGCCTTACCTGCTGAGAATTGCTGGTAAAAGCTGTGGGTGGGATGGGGGGAATTGGATCCAGCTCTGGAAAGGGTTCCCAAACCCCATCCAACTCCTGCTCCTGTTGCTGCTGCCAGCCAGGGCTCTGACTGCAGCAGCTGCTGGTGCCACAGGAGGAATTATCACCAGTCTGTAATTTGGTGGATGAATGTCAATATGTCTTAGGTTGCAAATAAGTCCCTGTAGGTCAGACCCGTTATCTCAATAAAGAGATCTCTAATGCCACCCTATAAAACAATCACTGCCTAAATGAAATATCTGGGGCAGAGCTCCCTCTTTCTCCTAAAGCTCTCTTTACTTTCAATTATAATAAGCTGTTGCCACAGAGGCCACTGATAAGATGGGTGCATCTTTCCCCTGACTCTTTTAGATGGGATTTATCCTACTTGTTAATTAAATCCGGCTGTAACATCCTTCACATGGCCAAACACAATCCTGGGATTAAAATGCAGACATTACAATTATCCATGGCAGATGAGGGATTAGGACTTCCAAAATTCTACTGACACTACTTAGCAGCACAGCTGCAGTTCTGGATCCCCTTGCTCTAATTATGGTGAAGGCACCATTAGCATTCAGAGCCAGCAGC
The DNA here is from genome assembly GCA_030060385.1 of Muscicapa striata striata. Taxonomy (NCBI): domain Eukaryota; kingdom Metazoa; phylum Chordata; class Aves; order Passeriformes; family Muscicapidae; genus Muscicapa; species Muscicapa striata. Next base: position 263,052 of record JAREIS010000169.1, read on the forward strand.
TTCCCAACCCACCCTGTGCATTTGGCAGAGTCCCTTTTTATGGAATTACTGAGGCTGGAAAACACCTCCAAGATCATCAAGTCCAACCTTTGACCAAATACCAGGAGGGCTAGGAGCTGTTTGGGGCAGGCAGCATCAAATAAACACTGGGCAGCCAAGAAGAAAGGACACTCAGAAAAGCCAATTTCTGCCAAGTCTTTCTGCATTGTTTGTGCTCAGCTCGATCTGTAAGGAAAATTCAGGGATAAATTAAGTACTTGACTTAAAACTGGTCTGAGGGAGAATCTCTGTCTGGATTTGGCATACCTGGATAGACTCCTCTGTTAAGCTGAATAAAGGGTAAGGGGTTGCAACTGGTTATTTCAGCTAATTTCCTCCTTTGAGGAGATGCTAACACCCAGTAGCAGAAAATGAAGCCAGCAACATAAATGTGGGTGCTTTGCAGCTCATCCACACTTGGCAGTGGCAGAGAATGGCTTGGCAGGGGCCAGCTGAGGGTACATTCGAATCAGTGGAAAAATCCCCTGGATTTAGCAAGATTCCTTGGAAGCTGACAGTCCCATGAGGGGATACAGTAATGGTTCACTGGGTGGAAATCCAAGAAATGATCAAAAGAAAATGGCACTCTCTGTATCATGCTTTAGCAGGCTGGACACCAGGGGGAATTTCTGCATGGAAAGGGTGCTCAGGCCTTGGCAGGGGCTGCCCAGGGAGGTTTGGAGTGCCCATCCCTGGAGGTGTCCAAGGAGGGCTGGAGGTGGCACTCAGTGCTCTGGGCTGGGGACAAGGTGGGCATGGGGCACAGCTTGGGCTCCATGGGCTGGGAGGGCTTTTCCAGCCTCAGGGATCCTGGGATTCTGTGATCCCAGAGACAGGAGGTTCCCTTTCCTGTCCTACTTTGCTGATGTGAGATCACCCTCACACTTTTTTAGATCTCTACACCAGGGTCAGACAAGTCACATCTGTGAGATGGGCTGAGAATAAAACAGAACAGGCTGTAAGGTCTCTAAATTTCCACACACACGATAAAGTTTTGCTCTCATTATTCATCTCCCAGAAATAAGTATTTTACTGTGGTACTTTGATGGTTTGGATCTGCTTTCTGGAGTGGGAGGCCAGGCTGGACAAGGCTTGGAGCAGCCTGGGATGGTGGAAGGTGTCCCTGCCCATGGAGGGAGTGGAACAAAATAAGCTTTAAGGTCCCTCCCACCCAAACCAATCTGTGATGTGCTTCTCAGGGCTACAGATCTTTCTGGTGTGAAATTCAGGTAAATAAAATACTTCTCCCACTCCCTTTATGTTTTTGTTTTTCAGGTTACAAGAGCTGTGCCCAATTGTCCAGGACAGATGATTCTTCACACTCAGCCTCTCCTGATCTGTGGGGGTGATGGATTCACTCGTTCCAACTTCGATGGCTGCATAGAGTCTGCCATGAGCCTTGCAGAGGCTGTGAAGCCTCATTTACAGCAATTTCAAAGCCAGGCTGCTAAACTTCCTCTAGATTTGTGATGAATTTCACTGGGATGGGTTGAATTTGAGCTTAGCATCAACATCATCTTGCAAAAAAAACCAAGTAAAGGAAGATGTGCTGGAATAATTATTGGGATGGAATTAAATTGAATTTTCCAGGATCTGTGCTGAGAGTGGTTATTTTGATTGAAGTAAGATTTTCTCTGGCTCTAGGCAGAGGTAGGGAGCTCCAGCACTCTTGCCAGGTCTTCTGATACTTTTATAGCCATGAAAATTATGTCAAGGAGCCTGACTTGAAGCAGCACAAAAATCCATGGAGCTGCAGAGTTTATTCCTTGGGAACTCCCTATTTATTCCTTGTCCTAGTGACAGGACAAGGGGCAATGGCTTCCCACTGCCAGGGGGCAGGAATAGATGGGATACTGGGAAGGAATTGTTCCCTGGGAGGGTGGGGAGGCCCAGAGCAGCTGTGGCTGCCTCAGGATCTCTGGAAGTGTCCAAGGCCAGGTTGGACAGGGCTTGGAGCAACCTGGAATAGTGGAAGGTGTCCCTGCCCACGACAGGGGTTGGCAGAAATTACTCAGAAATTACCAAGAAATAATGTATTTATTCTAAATTGGATTTTAACTCGTCCTCCCTCTTCAGTCATGTATCACAAGTCTAGTACCTCTCTACCACAGCACTAAAAATAGCAAAATTTAGCAGACAGAATTCCAACCATTAGAGGAGTACAATTCAGCCTCTGTTTTTGTTACTCTACCCCTGCATTTACCCAAATCTGACATCCTGTGTCACAGCACCTGACCACTGTGATTTACTGCTGCCTTTGGCCATTCCTAGTGGAGTATTTTAGATGACACTAAGAATTTAAGGCTTGTTAATTTTAAAAGTGGGCAGAAGACTGGATGTGAGGCATCTTTGGCTCAGCACTGTGCTGTTCCTCTCAGGTGGATGTTCTCTGAAGAGCTGTGATGCTCTTTCAGGGCCTTTGTATCAGCACAGCCTCTGATCTCAGGAGTGACAGACCACAGGAGATGTCTCTGACTCCGTCCTTTCAGCAGCAATCTCTCATCTTTGGTCACCCTGATGCCTCAAAGTACCTGTGAATATGCAAATCACAGATTCAGAGATGTTTTTTGAGTTGTGAGATTTTCAATTTGGAGCTTTTTTGAATCGAGTGTCAAATTGTTCCTTCCTCATATCCCAGGATCCCCGAGGTTGGAAAAGCCCTCCCAGCCCATGGAGCCCAAGCTGTGCCCCATGCCCACCTTGTCCCCAGCCCAGAGCACTGAGTGCCACCTCCAGCCCCTCCTTGGACACCTCCAGGGATGGGCACTCCAAACCTCCCTGGGCAGCCCCTGCCAAGGCCTGAGCACACTTTCCATGCAGAAATTCCTCCTGAAAACATCATGCCAGTCGCCCAAAACGCCTCTGTTCTGCAGCATCCCTCCAGATTAAGATGATTTAGATAAAAACTGCTTGGGTTTTTTTAAAGGGAGAGAGGAAGAGTTGTTGGATGTGTTCCTCTGGATGTGCTCTGGGCAGTGGGAATGCTGGGAGTGGGGAGATGAGGAATTCCCACACAAGGCGGGTGACAGGGTGAAGTTTCAAAGAGGCCACTGTATCCAGAAGGGTGGCAACAGAAGAGACTTGTCTGGTTGATTCCCTGGGATTTCCCCTGATTTCTGATTAACTGGCAGATCCGTGTGTGCTCTCTCCTTGCTCCCAGACAAGGGGATGGCTGTGTCTGCTCTCATCTGTGCCACCAGCCCAGCCACTGCCTGGAGTGGGATTGGAGCCTTCCAGCCCCCAGACCACCATGTTCTTGTCTTCCTCACCACGAGGAAAGCCGGGGCCATGGGTTCTCAAAGCCTTTCAGCTCCCAGCTGTGGTAACTTCCACCCAGGGAACATCCCTTGGCACCCTGTGCAGCCACTGCTCTTACAATGGGATCAGGGAATATGGGAACAAGGCTGCCATGGCTGGATCTGCCAGCTAATCAAAAGTCATATCCACCCAGGGAAAATCCCAGGAAATCAACCAGACAAGTCTTTTGTGTCTCCAGAGACCTGGGCCGTGGTTTTGTGCAAGCACATGAAAACAAATTAAAGAGATAGAGAGATTAATTTAATTCTGGAGACTTGGGGTTTTTGGGTTATTTGTAAAAGGCAGCTGCAGGTGGGAGGTGCTGCCCAGCTGAAGCACCCCTGTGACCACATTTCCTCCTGGTGCAGGGGCAGGGCTGTGCTGGTGCAGCCCCAGACTCAAGGCTGAGCTCTGAGCCTGGGCTGTGACACCGGGGGGAGCTTCCTCCTTGAGCCGGGGCGAGGAAGAGGAACCTGACCCTGTGCCACCCACTGTCTGGGTCACCAGCCCCAGCCTGGCACCCAGGGCTCTGTGGCTGCAACTTCCAGAGGGGCCAGCTCCAAGGGGCTGGTGACAAGGCCACCAGGAGGCTGTGACGGGCCACCAGGAGGCTGTGCCATGCCATTGGGAGGAGGCTGTGCCATGCCATTGCCACTGGGAGGAGGCTGTGCCATGCCATTAGGAGGCTGTGCCATGCCATTAGGAGGAGGCTGTGCCATGCCATTGGGAGGCTGTGCCATGCCATTGGGAGGAGGCTGTGCCATGCCATTGGGAGGCTGTGCTGGAGCCAGGAGCCCGGGTGCTCCCAGGGGAGGAGCAGGGCGCTCTCCGTGAGCACCTTGAGCCCCTGTGCGGAGATTTCCCCGCAGCCAGAGCCGGTTTTGCCTCTAATCCAGCCCCTGGCTCAGCTGTGCCGTCCCTAAGCCGCTTTGCGTGGCAGAGCTGAAGCCCCGAAATCCCGGAGCTTTCTGCTGCCGCTGTGCCCGGCTCTCTGCAGCGCCTCCCTGCCAGCATCCCGGGATTTGTGCTAATTCCCGCATTCAGGTGGCAGCTCCGGGATCAGATAGTGACACTGTAGGGGCACAGGACACCCCCTTAGCCGAGGAGGAAGAGGAGGGAGAGTGACTACCCTGCTTTCCAAGAAGGGTCGAGCAAAATTTCTCCCCTGGATGTAAATAGATGGAAGCAGGGAGAGAGTCATGGCTCAACCCCAGCGGAGAGATTTCGTGTTGAGTAAAAGGGGGTGCAGGTCAGGATGCTCTCATCTTGGAGGTTGTGGTGATGAAACCCTTGGAAAACCTCGTAAATTCTGGTTTTTCATCCGGCAACAGCTGGGGAAAACCCAGCCAGGTGCGTGTGGCTTCCCCGAACATCTGGGGAAGGGGTTTCAGCGCCGAGGGCGGTCAGTGCCACGCTCAGTCGCCACGGGCGAGCCCGTGCTGGGAGCGCATCTCCGCTGTGGGAAAACGAGCCCCGGCGCCGGGCGGGTCACGGGGAGCTGCGGTCAACCACAGCTCGGTGTGACTTTATCTGCAGCGCTCAGGGCTCCAGCCCAGCCGGCAGCACCTCCTCCCTCACCTGTGCCGGCCCGGCACATCCTTCCTTCCTTCCTTTCCCAGCGCTCGCAGCTCGCCCGCGGGGCGGACGCGCTCGCCACGGGCTGTGGGGCAGAGCTGGCAAGCGCCCAGGGCTCCTTTCGAGCCACCGGCAGCGGGTTTGACCATCCTTTTCCATCCCAGATTGTGGGGATATTTTTTTAAAATTTTATTTTATTTTATTTTATTTAGTTTTATTTTATTTTATTTTATTATATTTTATTTTGATTTAATTAATATTTTATTTTATTTTCTATATTTTATTTTATTTATTTTCTATATTTTATTTTATTTACTTTAAATTTATTAACTTTTTTTTTTATTTCTTTTTAATTTATTTTATTTTTAAACGTGGTGGGCAGTCAGCGTTGCAATACAGGTCAGCCTCTGTCCCGGCAGCTTCTTCCCTTGCCAGGAGCGCAGGGAGAGGGGATGAGCCGTTCTCCTTCACCTTCTCCCAGGGCAGAAAATCCCCGCTCAGCTCGAGGCGCGGCCGCCGTTCCCGTTCCCAGAAAGCCAAATTTGCATCCCTCCGGCACGGGAGGGATGGAGCCTCGGGAACACGGCGGGACAAAGGGATTTTTGTTCTCCAAGCGCTCGCAGATGTGTTGTTGCAATAGCCATGGGCTGGAGCGGGTCTGATCCAAACCCTGGATCATCAGCACTCTGCATCCCGGGAATCTGCGGCTCGCTGCCTCACCCAGCGCACCTGTGTGGTGCAAATCCCACTTTCCTTTGGTTTAAAGGCACTCCTGGGGCCAGCTGCAAGCACAGCAGGGCGGGAGCAAGTGTGAATAATCCCAGCACATCCCACAGCTCCAGCCCTCCCTGGCCCTTGCCAAAGGACTCCCAAAAATCAGCTCTGGGTTGGGGAGAAAAGCGGGGTTTCTGCCCCAGCCGTGACTGGAGATGGCTCAGGTGAGAGAGCTCATCTTGATTCCTGCACCGTGTGCTGGAACTGGGAAGTGAAACAGCAAATGGAGGGGACCCACCTGCCCAGGTCCCTGACTGAGCCTTCATCAGCCTCCTGCTCTGGCAGGGATTGTCCTCAGCTGTCCTGGGCTCTTCCCTCAGAACTTAACTCACAGGTAGGATTAATGCTGAGCAATTCCTCTCAGCCCCAGAGGGAGGAAATTCGTCGGGCAGGGAGAATTTCAGGAACAGTTTGTGCCCCAGCCACACGATAGCAATCCTTGGATGAGGAGGGGATATGATTTGGAGGAGTGTATTTTTCTTTACTCAAACCTGCCTAAAAAAAGTGATTTTTTTCTTGTGGGACTTTTGTCCTTCTTGTCTGCAAGCATTATTTTTTTTTTAATTTGGTCAATAAGAGAACTATCTTTTTCTGTATGGATAATTAAAAAACAAACAAAAAAATTAGTTTTTGCTTCTGACTGGAGATGAAAATCCCGAGCCATATTTGCTGATGCAGTGTGCACACAGAGGGCTCCATGTGGGGGTGCTCAGCCTGGCCTGGGTCCAGGTGGTCATTGTGAGAGGAATAAGATATCCAACTCCTAAACTAGTGAGAAAAACAGAGCTGGGACACTGTGAGGCAGATTTTCTGCCTGCATCAGCGAGCACAGAGTGCTAAAGAAATCCCTGCTTCCAGGGAGCAGCCAGAGGGTTAATTTTGGCTCCCTCTGCCTCACTTTATTCTTTGAATAATGAAATTAGTTGTTCCAGAGCCTTTTGAAGGGCTGAGCCGAGCCTTCTTGCAGAACAATGCACGCTGTGCTCTCGATGTGAGTGCCCTTATGGTGAACTTTGAGCTACACATCTGCTATAAAGAAGTAACTCTTATTCCCAGTTGGCCATGGCTAGGAGAGGATTCCAGCTCCATCCACGCCTCGGCACAGCTCTGTTGGCTCCGTGGAAGCCTGGCCTCCGTGCAGAGGGGCAGGAGCCATTTGGAAACCTCGTTAAAACGCCCCGGCACGTTCAGAGCTGTCCCCGGGCAGGCGGAGCTGCAGATGAGCCCTGCAGGAGCTGAGCACACGACTGAGCTCCTGCCCATTCCCAGCAAAGCCCCTCAAATCCAGCATTGGCTTCCCAGCTGTGCACAGGGACTTCTCTGGGGATGCTCTTGGTTGGTGTTTAGAGAATCCCAGGATCCCTGAGGCTGGGAAAGCCCTCCCAGCCCATGGAGCCCAAGCTGTGCCCCATGCCCACCTTGTCCCCAGCCCAGAGCACTGAGTGCCACCTCCAGCCCTTCCTTGGACACCTCCAGGGATGGGCACTCCAAACCTCCCTGGGCAGCCCCTGCCAAGGCCTGAGCACCCTTTCCATGCAGAAATTCCTCCTGCTGTCCAACCTGAGCCTCCCCTGGCACAGCTTGAGGCCGTTTCCCCTTGTCCTGTCCCTGTTCCCTGGCAGCAGAGCCCGACCCCCCCTGGCTGTCCCCTCCTGTCAGGGAGTTGTGCAGAGCCACAAGGTCCCCCCTGAGCCTCCTTTTCTCCAGGCTGAGCCCCTTTCCCAGCTCCCTCAGCAGCTTTGGCTTTATGGCAAAGCTGGTCCTGCAGGCTTCACTTGACCTGCTCACCTTGTTTTCCCTGCTGCTGGGGCTGAGGGATGCCCAGCATGGGCAGCAAGGATGCTGAGGCCCTGGCACAGGGTGCCCAGAGCAGCTGTGGCTGCCTCTGGATCCCTGGAATTGTCCAAGGACAGGGCTTGGAGCAGCCTGGGATAGTGGGAAGTGTCCCTGCCCATGGCAGGGGGTGGAGTGAGATGGGCCCCTTATCTTTGTAAACCAGAAAAAGCAGGGCAAAGGTGTAGGAGGGAGACAGAAATGGTGAGAGCACAAGGTGTGGTGGCATCTCCCTGGAGCCCCTAGTTCCCCAGTGGACATGCCATTTGTCAGCTATTGCAGGCAGCACTGATGGCATCAGTGAAAACCACAGTGGCAAAATAAGTGGCAAGCTGTGGGTGTCTCAGTGTCACCTTTAGCATCACCAGGTGTCTGTGTGGGATGACTCATGCAGTCACAGTGACTTGGTCACACGAGAAGTTAAATCAGATGGTTTCTCTCACCATCTCACAGAGTTCAAGATGAAAAAAGACAAATTCTGTTTCTTTTTCCTCCTTTGCTTTTAGAGTTGCTGTTGGCTGTGGACCAGGGTTGTCTCATTTGAAATTATTTTCTCCTTACAAGCCTCACTTTTGACCCTCATCCTCTCAGTTCCTCTTCTTCATGCTGGTGGCACCTCCATCCTACATCAACATCCCTCAACACCTGCAGTGGGAGGTGCTGTGCCCAAAACCCAAGATCTTCCCTCCAAAACCAGCCCTTCACCATGTGCTTTTTACCCTAAATTTGAACTTGTTAAGTGGAAGTCACGATGAAGAGCACAGAAACACAGGTTTGGGGCAGTTCAGTCCTCTGGAATTGGGGACTGCTGTATTTCCCTCACAGGCTGCAAGAAGAGCAGCTTGGGCTCATCCCAGGGTGCTGAGAAATGGCAAAACTGGGATTTCATGCAGTGTTTGCTTAATTCCTGTGTCTTTTTCCTAATGGGACCAACTGCAGCTTGAGGCAGCAAGACTTGACAGGCCTTTTGTCCCTGCCCTGAGGAGCCCATCTGGGCACAGCAATTCCCTCTTCAACACACAGCAAGGAAACACTTCATAATCTTCTTTTCCCAAGCAATGCAGGCCAAGCATCCTGCTCCTTTCCTTTCCAGCCTGGAGATGCTGGACATGGCTGCAGGATCCTGTAATCCCCTGGGATGTCTGGGAGCGTGCACCCTTCTCTCTGCAGGGCTCAGATCCATGCCCAAATCAGAATCCTGCTGCAGAACCTGCCCAAAGACCTGGCTTTGAAGGGGTCTAGGAGCTGAGCTGCTCCAGTTTGAGCAAAGCAACCAAGTGGGGTCTTTTTCCCCTTGGTGGAAAAAACACGGGAGATGGCTGCCCTGGAAAAACGGAGGAGCTGTTGCCAAACACGGAAACGTTTCCTGATGTGTTTACTAATATTTGGTGTTCCTCTCTGGAGGGTGTCCAAACCCAAATCCAACCACCCGCGTCAGCAACTTCCTGCCCTCCTCCCTCCCTGCCCGGGGGAGCAGAGGGATGGGAAGAGATGGGAAGAGCTGGTGAGAGGCAAGGAGAGAGTTGGGTTGTTGTTCCCATCCCATCCCAGGGATGCTGGAGCCAGGCTCTGCTCAGAGGGAGTTGGGTTGTTGTTCCCATCCCAGGGATGCTGGAGCCAGGCTCTGCTCAGAGGGTCACAGGGACGGACCAGAGGCGTTGGTGGCCAAGCCATGGTCCCCCATGCTCTGCCTGCCCAGCCCCTCAGGCAACCCCAGCCCGTGCCAGACCGGCTCCTAGTGGCAAATAAATAGGATCTTACAATTGTGTCTTTATTTTGGGGATGTTTACAGCCAGGCCAGGCTGTGGGGGAGGGATGGGAGGGACGGTCCCAAAAGGTCAGTGCAGCACTTGGAGCTGCTGTAACCCTCTGATACAGCAGGGCTTGGGGGGGAGGTTATGGACTTCTGGTGCTTTAGGTACTGACTTTGTCAGGTTATTTTAATAAAATGAGTGAAGCAGTTAATAGTTGCTAAAAAGATTATTCATTACAAAGTACATCAATTTTGAAAGGCAAGTAGAAAAGTGGAAAAGGCAATGGCAAAAAACAATGGCAAAAGCAATGGCAAAAAAGCAAAAGCAAATGGCAAAAAGCAGCAACTTTTCTTAATATGTATTCTTATATAGACTAAGACAAACTTGGACTACTACTTTTTAACTTCATTTTTTAACACGCTAGGTTACGTATAGACTACGCATATGACTTATCTTGTTTTATTTGAAAAACAAGCAATATTTTTACTATAGTTTTATTATGTTTAAATACTGTTTACAACTATGGTTTTGGAGTTTCTACTGAAAACATTAGTATGTTTTTTAACTTTTACTCGAACTTGCACTTTTACTTTGGCATTTGAACTTTTCACTTACTGAAAGCATTAGAGCTCAAACTAAAACGTACTGACTTACTCATTTTAAAATTTAAACTTACACCTTTGCCTTATGCGTGAGTGGCTAAATATGCTTTAATTCTTTTACAGGCTTTAATTCAATCTTTGCACTCTGATTTCTCTCTTAGGAATTCAGAGACCCCTGACTCACTGACTCTAACAGGGTTTGGCTGCCTGCTGGGTCAGCCATCCCCAGCACAGGCTGAGCAGCATCCATGCTCTTGGCTGTGCTAAAAACAGGGCTTTTCACCTTTTACTTTCACTGCAGGTTCTTCAGCATTTGAGGTTTTGGAATTTTCCCATCAGGCCACAAAGCCAATGGGATCTGGGGTTTGACTTCCCTGCTCTGCTTGAGTCATGAAATTACAGATGACGAGAATGGTTTGGCTTGGGAGGGAACTTAAAGACTGGTTCCTGACATCTCCCACTATGCCAGGATGCTCCAAGCCCCATCCAGCCTGGCCCTGGACACCTCCAGGGATCCAGGGGCAGCCACCTGTGTCAGGGCCTGCCCACCCTCCCAGGGAACAATTCCTTCCCAATATCCCACCTAACCCTGGAAGTGGGAAGCCATTCCCCCTGTCCTGCCGCTCTGGTTACTGGTGAAATCCCTCTCCAGCTTCCCGGATCCCTTCAAACCCTGGAAGGAGCTGTGAGGTCTCCACAGAACCTTCTCACAGCCCCAGTTTTTCCAGCCTGGCTCCACAGGGGAGGTGCTCCAGCTCCCTCAGCACCTTGGTGCCTTCTCTGGATGTGCTCCAACAGTTCCCTTTCCTTCTTTCCTTGGAATGCCAGAACGGTGCACAGGAGCTTCCCTGCCCATTCACGCTCCTCAGGGGAGCTGCTGGCTCTGAAAACCCACCCTGAGAGCTGGTCAGGAGGGCAGACACCCTTCTCAAGTCCACTTTAGCTCAAGTCCACACCACTGGGCAGGTTCATCTTAATCCAAGATGAGCAAAGAGCAGCAATTTGCAAGGGATGCTGCTCCACTGGTATCTATACTTCCAGGGCAGCACTCAGTTTCAATGGCTTCAGGTGTCTGTTTAATAACTTAAAGCTCACTCTGTTCATCTCATGTTCTTCTTTATTTGTGGCAGAAATCAGCATTGAGTCTCCCCAGGAGTTGTTTGCTTTGCTGTTGTCAATAGAAACTAAAGGTCAAACAATCAGAGCTGAGCCTGTGGTTCTAACTCAGTATCTGTTTATGTTTTGCTGATGAGTATTAATAAAAATATTTGTTTGGCCAAGGAGGCTTCAAGTCTAAAACAAAGGTGGCCATGTAGTTGAGAAGTGGGGGAAAATTGGCCAAGCCTCTGCTCAGCAGAAAGCACAGACTGAGGGAAGCTTCACAACTGCAGTCACGTCATAAATCCATCCACACTGATCAAGGTGGGTATTTCCCCTACAGCTGCATCCCAGCTAGGCTGAGGCACCACAGACTTCACATCTCCTGATGCCTCCAGCTTCTTGGGCAACTCTCTACACCTTTAAAAACACATCTGTGCAGGGACCATTGTAGCTTTTTAATGAGAGAAGAGCAAAGGAAAACACTTGGGGGGACTTTGAAAATAGCTGTCTGGCACAACAAACAATTTTTTTCTGGTTTCCAGACTTTCCACTTACAAGACTTTTGGATATATGGCTTAATCAAGACTTTGGGGTTTTTCTCTTTTATTCTTGTCAGAGTCTAGTTTCCTTGGAGGAGAAATTGAGGGAGAGGAGGAAAAAGCATCCATGGAGTCAAAAGAGGGTTGTACTTTTTGGATGTTTGAGCCCTCTCACTGTGCCTTGTTCCATCTCTGCCAGACATGCCCAGGCCCCCAAGCAGTCTGCACCAAGGCATCTTTCTTCCTTGTGTGAGCTGGATTAGAAAAGACAGGCTCTGGTGTTTTGGCAATGAATTGGTGATGGCTGGGTAATGGTTAAGAGCTCTGTATCATCAATAATTAAACTTTTCTCTTCCCGGTGAAGATCTGAGATTGTTTTGCTGAGTCTCAATCGGCCACGAGCAAACCTGAAACAAGGACTCACTGGGATGAAACCTGCCTCAAACTGGGGAAAAAAAAGAGAGTGTGGAGGTCTCATTTTGAAGTCATCTGCTCAGCACCTCTTTGGGTTCAAAGGGTGCAGAGCTATAACCTCAGCAGCATCACACAGTCTGCTCCGTTAGCACAGGGCCGTGAGTAATTCCGAAACCCTCACCCCCGAGGTGGAGCCAAGTGACACAAAGTGAATCACCCAGAAGCCCTGGACCCTTTTCTGTTGGCAAAAAGGAAGCTGTGAGCACGTCAAAAGTGGCACAGGTTTCTCTGCTTGTTCAGCATTTTGGTTGGCTTGGCTTTTATCCTGCCAATATTGCTCAGTGCTGGATCCCGAGACAGCCTGTGGTTCTTTGACTCAGAAAACTGGTAGCACAGGTGTTCTGAAACAGAATGGTTTGGGGGAGTTGAATTTTTCCATCCCCCAGTCTCTGAACTCTGGCTTCATCATCAGGTGCTCGGCTTGAATGAGGATGTAAAGCAGAAATCACTTGCTCATCACATCCGTGTTCACAAGGGAAGGTCTCTTTGATTTCCTGTGTCAGGAGAGCGTGACAACGTCTGTATTGCTGCAAATCCCCTGAGCCCATCATCCCCGTCTTGAACTCTGCCCAAAAACCTGGGGAAAGGTGTAAGAACAAGGGAAATATGCAGGGAAATTTCACCTGGGGGCTTTCACAGCTTCTGTACTCTGCTGCTCAGGGATTTTATGAAGTGGGTCATTTTGGAAGCACCCTGGAAGGAATTCCTCACTCATTAACTCGTTCATCACTCTTTCAAACTCACAAAAACTCCTTACATCCCCAAAAACAGGGCAGCCTGCTGGAGAAATGTGTGTCCTGGAGAGCTGCTCCCTTCTCCTGCCCAGCCTGGACCTGTCTCCAGCTGAAGTTGGTGCCACCTGCTACACTAATTTCTTATAGCAGGACCTGTCATAGGCAACCAGACAGCTCTGGCTTAAAAAGCTCCTCCTACAGAAGCCATTCCAGTTCCTTCATCCTTCCCAAAGCTTTCCCAGCTCTGTCATCTCATTTCTGAGATGGGAAGACCAAAACTGCTCCCAGCATCCAAGGCACAGGGGCGTGGTGGATTTGTGCTGTAGCATCGTGGTGCTCTCCCTTCCTTTGCTGCTAATTCCTCACATTCAGCATTTTTGGGTTTTTTTTTTTTGATGCTCCTGAGCTAGCTCTTTCCAGAGACCATCCATCAGAATGTTGTGATGTTCATTCTGGAGTGCTGATAGCAATCAGAGACAATCACCTCACTGGTGGCATTTGGGTTATTTTCCCTCTGTGAGGGAAATATTCACCCAGTTAATGAATGAATTATTTCACATTTTTCCTCAGCTTTACCATCCTGCACACACCCCCCCCCTTTTTTTTTTTCCCCAGGTAGCCAAGGAATGTGCTGAAATCCTGGGTTCCAGTAATGTGGGGTGTTCCCCTGCTGCAGCTTGTGCTGCTGAATCTGAGGCTCTGAGCAGAGCCCAGATCCCAAATCCTTCTAGAATTGCCAACATCCCCACTGAGCTCCATCCACACTGGGACCAGGGGCAGGGACACTCCTGGAAATGGGGATGGAATGAAGATGGGGATGGTGGCACCTGCAGCTGTGTTTTGAACCCTGCTCAGTGTTCAAAATTCCTGAGGAATGAGCCTGGAGCTCCAAAAATCTGCATTGACAAGGAAATCCCGTGGCTGGATCCCCAGGGGCATCAAGCCAGGGGTTTGGCCTGGTTAATGAGCTAAAATGCAAATAAATATCCTCATTTGTGCAGGATTCCTATTTTATATCAGGGACAGTGTGGTCTCTGTCCCTCAGAGGGTTATAAACCTGTTAAGACTAAAATAACAGAGGGAACATCAATCCAAGGAGATGAGATCCAGTATTTTATAGCCAGTGGATGTGTCCTCTTATCCAATATTGGACAGTGGGACACCAATGGGTTTAAGCACCCTATTACTGTGCTCTCCTGGGAGCATGCCTGGGAATATGCTGGAGTTGAGCAGCTGGGAACTGAAATCCCAGCACCTTTTCCTGTATTAACCTGTATTTCCTGTATTTTCCTGTATTAACCACTGCTCTGTGCCCAAGGAGAGGTGTTTTTGCAGGGATGCTTTGGAAAACCCCAGAAAAAGCAAATTCTTTTCTCACACACAGCTACACAGAATATTTCCTTACACAAAATATCTGCTAGACACCTGTTCAGCTTGAATATTTTGGATGTCCCAAGAGATGTCCCTGATATCTCCAGTGGCATCATCAGAGATTCTCCTGCTCCCTGTGGCACGGCCCATGGTGCCAGCCCTCTTCCCTTGGTGGGATTCCCACCCATTCCCACTCTTTCCCCAGCCATAAAATCCTTTCTTCAGTCCCACCTGCCCTGCCTGGGACAGCTGGAGGAAGAGGAAGGATTGGGCCTGGCTTCCAAGGGCTGTTCCAGGGATTTCCTAATTAACCTTACACCCCACTTAAGCAAAGTGAAACACTGTGAAAGCACCAGGGCTGCTCCCATGGAGGCACAGCTGGTTTGGGTAGGATATTGTTTCTTTTTCCTGTGTGGACATGTGGGCTGTGTTAAGATTTTGGCACCTGGCAAGGAGTGCAGGGAGGTTTCTTCCTTCTGCCTCCTTCTGCAACATCAAGGATCTTTTCTCTGGATCTGCTGGCTTGGATGGGGAGCATCCATGGGGTTAAAAGGGGAAGGTGGAGACCTCAGGCCAGCTCACTTCATGGATGTGAATTTTGCTCTTGGAGGAGTGACCAGCTCCAGGGGAGGGATTCATTTGGAAGGGAACAACTCTCCCTCTTGTGCCATCCTTTGCTCTGGTTTCCACCTGGCTCTCCATGGACACAAGTAAAAAGTCCTCACTGCAATGAATCTTTACTGAGCAGCAAGAGGGCAGTTTACAGCCCTGATTTTTATTTATTTATGTTTATTTATAACAAACCTGGGTGTTCCTGTATTCATCCCTTGCAGAAAGCTTCCAGAAGAATTGAGAAGGGAAAATAATCATGGAATCCCAGAATGGCTTGAGTAGGAAGAGAACTTAGAGACCACCCCCTGCCATGGGCAGGGACACCTTCCACTATCCCAGGCTGCTCCCAGCCATGTCCAGCCTGGCCTTGGACACTTCCAGGGATCCAGGGGCAGCCACAGCTGCTCTGGGCACCCTGTGCCAGGGTCTGCCCACCCTCCCAGGGAACAATTCCTTCCCAATATCCCATCCATCCCTGCCCTCTGGTACTGGGAAGCCATTCCCTGTGTCCTGTCTCTCCAGGCATTTGTGAATGGTCCCTTTCCATCCTTCCTATCAGCTCCTCCAGGATGCAATGAGGTCACCCCAAAGCTTCTCCTCTCCAGGCTGAACAATCCCAGCCCTCCCAGCAGAGCTGCTCCATCCCTCTGATCATCCTGCAGCCTCCTCTGGACTCTCTCCAGCAGCTCCAGGTCCCTCCTGTGCTGGTTCCAGGGCTGGGGCAGCTCTGCAGGTGGGGTCTCACCTGGGCACAGGGGCAGAATCCCCTCCTCCCCTGCTGCCCACACTGGGGGCTCAGCCCAGGGCACAGGGCGGGTTCTGGGTCACTCACAGCACCCCCAGGTCCTTCTCCAGGGCTGCTCCAGCTGCTCATCCCCTGGATTGATCCTGGGAGTTGCCCTGATCCAAGTGCAGCACCAGCACTTGGAGCCCCCCCAGTTTTAATGCCAAGGATTCCCCTGGCAGGTCAGTGCTGCTTCCACTGCAGCCCAAAGGAAAGGGCTGAGCCAGGAGTCAGAAATGTTCCTTCCACTGTGCCATGACTGACATTTCAGCAGCTGAGGGTTCCTCAGCAGGCTGTGGCTGGTGCTGCTCCTGTGCTAAGGGGCTGAGAGCAGCAGAGGCTGCCTGCACCTCTCAGAGAGAACTCCCCCATGAGACTCTATCAGAATCGAGGTCATGATGCAGGTGTGCTTGAGAAACCCTTTCAAGTGATCAGGGGTGGGGAAAAGCAACAATCAGGGCTTGCTAGATCAGCAAGCTCTGACCTTGCCTGCAAGGTGACAGGGCCACAGAGAGGAGTCAGGTCTGCAGCACAACTTCTAGCAGAAAACTGCTCCACTTAGGCAGGAAAAATGACTCTGTAAAACTAAACCAATGAGCAATGGAAACTAAACTTCAGCTTTATCAAATATATCTGGGGGGGGGGTAATGGTTTGTGAGAATGAAGAAATGCTTCCCATCAGCTACAGCTTGTCATGGAGGATTTTAAATATCAGTGATTGAAAAACACCCTGAAGTCAGCAAGGGTAGGTTCAGCTTGCCCAGGAGCTGGGGGAATTGGAGGAGTTCTGCCCCTCTGTTCCTGCAGAAGCTGATGCCATTTTGCAGCCTGGCACCACCAGCCATGGGAGGATTTTTACAATTTATAGATGGATTTTACAGATTGGACCACCAGTTTGCTCTGCAGGCTGTACCTGTTTCCTTCACCTGGGTTTTCTTCAGATGATGCTAAAGAGGATTCTGGCCCTAAATCAATGGATTTATGGGCAGGGAGTCTTCCTGATAGGATTTTTTAATCTTCCCTGTATCCCCTTTAGATGTGGTATCTGTGCTTTGAGACATTCACAGGCTCAGGACAGGCACTGTCAGTGAGACACTCATTCCCTATTAGGTAATTTTTAATTAAAAGCAATTCATTTTGGGTGTTTCCAGAGTAGAAACCAGACCTACCTTGAATTAGAACAGGATAATACTCAACAATTCACCAACCCAGATAAGCAGTGTGAACTCAAAAATATAAATTAACAGATATTTTGAGAGATGATGAAGGTTGGCAACCCTCAGATCACAGAAAACCAAGACAACCTTGGTTTGTGCCATAAATCTCCATCTCTAGGTGAAATTTGGCCTGATTTTGGAAGACAAAATTGTCCTTCCCCAGTGGTTGGTCTGGGTTTATTATTCTATCAAACAATTACTTTTAATTAAAAAAAAATATAAATATTTGAGCTTTTTTTTCTCTCTTACAGGATCTGTAATTGCTTCATATGGTCAAGAAATGGAGATTCTTCCTAACCATAAACACCACAGGTAATTTTTGCATGTTGTAGATGATGGCCAGATGCTGGCCCCTGGAAATCAGGCACTCTCCTCTTCCCAGGCTCTCCAAGAACCTCAGCTCTGACTCACAGTGAAGGGGAGGAGGGGGAAAAGGAATGGAAAGAAGGCAAAGCAACTGCTCTGGGTATTTTATTTCTCCTGGATCTAGTGAAAAAGAACTTTGAGACTGAAGAGGATGGAGATCTAATAGTGATGCTGAAGTGTTATTTCTCCTTGGATTTTTCTGTTGCTCCTTTTCAGCAAGCAGGACTCTGTGGTTCTGGGAGAAGCTCTGAAAGCCAAACAGCTGAAGGTAGAAATAAAAGCCAGAGGTCAAGGTTTCTTTGGAAACCAATGAAATCTCTCTAGATTTCAGCTCTCAAAAATTTGCCAGAGCTAAAAGCACAAGAGGTGGGCTGTTTTCTGCAAGGCTGTGTCCACCAATAGCCCAAACACACACCTGAAACAAGCACAAACTCTGAAAGTAAAGATCAGTAAAAGATCATCTTGTTCTAAACCCTTGCTGTGAACAGGAACCCCTTCCAATAAACTGTCCAGCCTGGCCTTGGACACTTCCAGGGATCCAGGGGCTTCTCTGGGCACCCTGTGCCAGGGCCTCAGCCCCCTCACAGGGAAGGATTTTTTTCTAATTCCAGCTCTAAACCTCCTCTCTTTCAGTGTGAATTCACTCCCCCTTGTCCTGTTACTACATCCTGGTAAATAACCTGCAGTATTTTCTCTCCTGTTGTGTGGTCTCTACTGCAGACACCCCAAACCATGAGCTGCTCATCCCTCAGGTGTAATTTGGATTGGCACAAATCCCTGGTGCAGGCAGGCCACTCTGCCATCAGCCCCAAGAAAACTCCCAAGCATCACCACCCTGCTGCTAGGGAATTTAGGATCAAGGAGTCCAAATCCAGAAAGCAAATGGAGGTTGGAGCTCAGGTCCTTCACTGAATTAGGTATTGCCATAATTGTGGTTTTCCATGCAGGTGGCTGCAAGGAGAGGTGCACAGCAGAGCTGAGCACCACCAGGATTTGTACCAAGGGTGGGTGTGGATGGTTCAGACACCCCTTTAGGGCCCCCCTGGAGCTTTCTCCCCTAAGATAAGAAATCCTTCTTAGGATGACTCATGCTAGAGAAATGTTCACCCCCTGCAGACCCCTGTGTTATCTTTTAGAGTTTTTATTGGTCTTTATCTCTTCTAAGCAATTGGTCACTTCTTTACCTAAAACCTTAAAGTAATTGGATAGCTTTCAATTTATAACTTTATTGGTCCACTTTTTAAACCCCTTTGATATTCCATGTATTTTGATTTTGCTGTCAGACCCTGTCCTGGTTTGAAGGACAGGTGTCTGCCACTAAAGGCAGAAGCTTCTCTTTGAAATGGAGAATGTAAACCTCCTCCCTCCAAATTATTATTATAATTTTGAAATTAGGGGCTCTCAGGTGAAGATATGGGAAATAGGAATAACAGCTCTTTACTGGGAAAATTAAAATAGAAATACAGTATTACAAAGAACAATCCCAACCCTGACAGAGTCAGAATCCAACCTGACACCCCGTCAGTCAGTCAGGGTGTTGGCACAGTCCCATTAAATGGTGGCTGCATCCTCCTGCAGTGGCAGATGTGGTTCAGCTGGAGCAGTGCTCCTGTAGCAGGTGCAGTTTTCCTCTGAAGGTCCAGGGATGATGTGGAAAGGTCTGGCTTTCCTCTGGAATCCAGTGGAAAGATGGATAACTTGCTGTTCCAAATCTCAGTTTTTATCTAGGTAGGAAAGGCTTGGATCCTCCCCCTGGCTGGAGCATCTCCCAGTGGGATGATGTAATTTTATCAGTCATACAGTGGGACTGAATGTCCCAGCAGCAGATGAAATCTTCCTGGAGGGAGGATGGGTTGTGGAAAAGATAAAGATGATTGCCCCAGCTGGTTTAAAGCTGGCCCATTAGCAGATAATGTGTGCCATGGAGATAAGGGTCACTGCCCCAGCCAGCTTCAACAGATGGTGATAGAATACACATTTCTGGCCACATCCTGTGTTGCAACCCAAGACAGAAAGGTAGCTCGCCCTCCTTGAGTCAAAAATGGCAAGGATTAGCACATTTTTCATCCCCCAGAGGGAACAGGAGACTGTTTTACCTCTGGAAAATGGGTTGTAGTCTCTGGCTGCTTCCTAGGGAATTACATGGCACAGAAGCCCTTGCAGGTGGTTTTTTGGTAGGGATCCCCATCCAAGCACTCCATGAACAATTCTGCAAATGCAGAGAGCCAGCAAAGCAATCCTACCCCCAACACTTCCAGGAGGTAACATTTTGCCAGGAAACACAGTGCTGGGGAAGCTGATAACTTGTCCTGGGCTCTCCCAAAAGAGGAGCCAAGGTTTTGCAGGAGCAGCTGGTACAGGGCACCACAGCAGCAGCCCCTGCTCCCAATCTGGGCATCTCCAGAGCTCATTTCCTTGCTGCTTCTCCTGCCACACCTTTGTGCCACTCTGGGATCACAGGTGAGGGTGAGGCTGGGAACCTGGCCAAAGTCCAGTGACAAAATGACCTTTGCAAGCAGAAGGGAGGTTGCAATTCCAACAGCACACCCAGGAATTCACAGGGCAGGCAGGGAATATTTTCCCCTTTCCGTAGCTTGCTCTCTGCCCACAGCTTTTATCAGTGGTTTTGGATTTTTTATAAATATCATCTGGTTCAAAGCCCAACACTGAAGAATTTCCCCTTGGTTTAAAAGCTACTCCTGAGTGCAGAAAGCTGAAATTTGGCAGGGAAACTGAGAGAAGTTCCTTGGAACAGCTTCCTTTGAAAGATTTGGGAGTTCAAAGTTCCACATTTTGCACCTATTTTGTTTTAAGAGGGCCATAAACGACCTGCCCAGGAAGATTTCTCTGCACATTTTCCATACTGAGGTTTGAGGTTTCTCTACCCTTTGGGCAGAGAAAGCCAGGTTTGCCAAATTTCCCTGGAAAGCACTGTGGCCATACACAAGAGGAGGTTTCCAGTGACATTTTAAATCTCACCCACAGCAACACCAACAGGAGAGAGTACAAGCTCCTGAATTCCCATGGATGGGAAAATCCTAAAAAAAAAGAAGCTCTAACCAACAGTTCTTGGAGATCACAACAGCTCAGCCACAAAGAAGAGAAGGTTTGGGGTCTTTTCTGCCTTGGGTTGGGGTTGGTTTTATGCTGGGTTTTAGGCTTGCCTGTAGACCTTGCCTAATCAAAAATAGAACTGTAAATTCATCATCTGCTTTGTTCTGTGCAAGTCATTCTCTATTCACAGCTCACCCTCATCCTGCAGAGCAGCTCACATGCTCTGGTTTGTTACGCCAGCATAGTCTAATTCCAGAGATCACAAAAATAATATTCCAAGTCTAATCCCAAAGAAAGGATTACCAGGGATCAAATCCATTATTTCACAACAAATCCCTTTTATGTCCTTTTTTTTTTTTTTTTTTTCCCATCAGTGATCAAAGCAAGTGGATTTCAGCTCTAAAATGCTGCTGCACAGCAGAAGAGATCCTTGCTCAAGGCACAAGGCTTAACATTTACTTGCCTTTTTTTTCCCCCCTCCTTTATTTATTTTTTTTTTTACAGAGTATCAAAGGAGATTTATTTTTTCCCCCTTGCCAAAAATAAAGTCTGGTCTAGATTCTCAGCTGCAGCTGAGAGCACTGGGAAAGAAAGTAGCTACAGCCCATTTTTGCAGCTTCCTAATCTTGTAGGACAGTTTCTAATCTTCTCAAATTGCCAGCAGCCCATCAGTGCTGCTCCTTCCTTTGAGAGTCTGAGCTGAAGAGAGAAGCTCTGGCTGTAGGGAGGGGAGATTTAGAGACCACCAAAAGGCTTTTTTCCCCCTCCAAACACAAGGGCAGGCTTGGCTCACCAGTTGCAGCATTTTTTGTCCTTGCTGCTGACCATGTTTTCAGTCCTGATCTCAGTCAGTGGGAATTATCTCTGCTGGAGCCAACAGAATGATACAGGTCAGATCAATTATGATGAAAAATTCAATTATGCTCGTGCCATATGCAGGACTATAAAAAGGACTGAGCTGTGCATATGGCCTGAGAAACAAACAGCACAAATGCCCCCATACTGAAAGCCCTTTAATCTTTCAGCACTTTCAACATGGACCACGAGGAGAGGAGTGCCATCACTTGCCCTTTTAAAAAATCACCAGCCTTCAAATGTCCCTCTCCATCACCCTCCAAAAGACCAGGAATCATCTCCTCATGGAGTTGTTTGGAGCACTGAGAGCCTTTGAGGAGGTGGAGCTGGTCGGGCTTGTGGCATGAGAATTTCCACCAAAAACTGCAAAATCATCAAGGTTGGAAAACAGCTTTAAGATTATCCATGCCAACCATCAATCCAGAACCACTAGCATTATGACAAAACAGATTTTCCCAACATTTCCTAAAGAAAATTAAAAAAAAATCTGCCTTGTTTCCCTAGGGATGAATTGAGTTCAGGGCTAGGACTTGAACACCTGAGGACACAACCTTCATCCCTTTTCCCAGGAATGTGGGCAAAATCCAGCAGAATGGAAAACTTCCATGCTTTGGATTCACAGGAGAGAGACAAAAAAAAAAAAAAAAAAAAGGCGGGGGGGAAGAGAAGGAAGGTCTTGATGAAGAGGAGGTGGGGTGAGGGTTGTGCCATCACCTCCCTGGTTCTCCTTGTGCTTTCTTCCCTTGGAGCAGCAATTCCAGAGTGGGATGCACGAGATGATGCAAAATACAGCAGGAGGAAACACTGGGGTGGCAGCAGCATGTGTATGTGATTTATGAACACACACACAATTGAGGTGAATGCTTAAAAATTGTTTTTTTGCAGAGAGGGGAGCGTAATAAAAAAAAGCTTGGAGACCACTGACCCAAGAGGGATTGCCACTCCCAGCTGGAGTTTCAGCCCAAAAAGCTCAGGGAAATCAGAGCAGAGCCCCTCAGCATGCCTGAAAATCTCAGGGGAGGTTTTGGTGCTGCTTCCAGGGAGAAATAGAGTGTCCCAAAATTCCCTTTCAGCCTCTAAAGGAATACCCACCAGCACTACAAAATGCAGCAAAAGCCTCTGAGAAGTTGCCATCAGCTCATCACAAAAAACCAACCAAACAAAAAGCCATAAAAAAAGCCTTTAGTGGATTGACCAGTGCTCAAAAATACATCCAAAGGATGCTCCTGCACGTCAGCCTGCTCTGGCACGCTCCTTCTGCACAGGATTCCAGATGGTCCATCCTTTTAGCCCTTCCTTTATTTTAAGAGGACAGCCTGAGGCACAGCAGGACCATATCACTGCTTTATTTGAGAGCAGGGAAAATGAAAGTTCTCCCAGCAAAAAGAAATTGTTTTTCTAAAAATAATTGTAAGACAAATAATTCTCAGGTTTCCTTTTTATTCTTGTTATTCTCCTCCATGTAAGGCTGCAGTTTTCAGAGAGTCCAGCTCAGCAGAGATTTAAAGGAGCCTCTTGGTGGTTGATTGAAGTCACTGATTCACAGATTAATTTGTTTTTTGAGTCTAAGTCATGCATTCCATGCTGGACAACTTCAAGTGCAACAAAAGGAAGCCTATACATTACAGATCTATTTATTAGGCAGTTTTCAAGGTTTTCCAAAAGGAACCTGTTAAAATTATTTCACACCCTCTTTCATTTAAAAAAAAAAAAATAAATTAACTTCTCAGGGTCTGCTGTGGAACCAATTGAGTTCAGAAGGCAAAACTTAAATCTTGATAATTATGTATTTAAGTGAGTTGGGGATAACCCAGCCTTGCATCTCCAGGAGCTTTAGGGCTGTGAATTGAATAAGTTGCTTTTCCAGCCACCATGTCCTGAAAAAAGGAGGGGAAAATCATGAAGAACAGCAAGCACATCCAGTAGGAATCCAACTGCTTTTTACCATTTCCCTCTTTTCTTTGTCAAATGCCTGCTGGGTGGGAAATCAGCAGAGGGGAAGGAGGGAGGGAGGGATCCCCAGTGATGCCACCAGGTCCTGGCTGTGACCGTGGTGTGGCCATCCCATGTGCTATGGCTCCCTCCAAAAATGTGCTGCTTCAGCACACACCCAGCAAGTCCTACACTCCCCAAATTAAGGAATCAGATGGTTTTAGAACCCAGATTGAGGCTTATTCTCATCTGACCTTCCCCTGTGCCTCCTGGCCCTCTGTTGAGAGCTCATCCTTGGGAGATGCCAAGGGGAGCAATCCCAGTCCATCAGAAACACAAAGCCACTCAGCCTCCAAAAAAACCCCTGGATGGGAGTCAAACAATACACATTTTGGGAATCATTTTAGGCTAAATTCTTCCTCAGGACATGATCTCCAAGGGTGAAAGCTCAGCCTCACCGAGGCCAAGAGCAAAACTCCTGCAGACCTCAGCAGGACCTGGCTCCCACCCAAAGCAAACTTTTCAAGTCTCAGTCAAGCTCTTCAGCTGCAGACACTCCTTTCTATTATTTCTGCAGCCTTTTTGTCTCACCAGAAGGATCCTTCCGCAGTGGCCATCCAAAAGCCGTTGACAAGATGGAAGAAATTCAATTTGCAGCTGAAAAATAAGTCTATAATTTTTTTTTTTTTTTGGTTGGTTGGGGGTTTTTTTTGTTGTTTTTTTGGGGTTTTTTTTTTTTTTGTTTGTTTGTTTGTTTTGTTGTTGTTTGTTTGTTTGTTTGTTTTGTTTTATTTTGTTTTTTTGTTTTTATTTGTGTTGTTTTTTCCCCAATTAAAATCAGTGTGTCTATGACATGGTATCCAAGCGTGGTGGTGTCAGCCTGGCTGGTGGAGGAGTCTGACATCCCTCAAACCCTTTGTGGACTGGGACTGTGCCCTGTTCTATTCCTGCACAGCCCCTCACCCTACAGGACCCTGTGTCTGCCTTCCAGGGACCGTGGTAAAAGCAATTATAAACACAAGCAATTCTGATTTCAGCCTTGCTGCCTCTCCCTGTGCCAGCATTGTTTGCCATTCCCAGCAGACCCACGGCATTCTCTGCTCCCAGGGAAGAGCACTGTGACAATGATGTTGGGAGTTTGGATGTTTGGAGCCAGGGTAACGAGTACAACACGAAGCCTCCACTTTTACAACCAGTTCTGTGACTTCTGGTGATTTGTTTTAAAGCTCCTGGAAACCAGAAGTTGCACCAGTCTCCATCCTTGCTGTCAGAAGGAAACATCCACGTGGCCACAGGGCTGGCTCAAAAACATGGCTCTGAGCATGCCAAAAAGCTGGAAAACAAAGAGCAGCCCATGCTGGGCTAGTTTTGTTCTTGGAGATCCCCCTGGTTCCCCTGTGGATAAGGATCCATCTCAGAGCAGCTCTGTGGCCCATGACCCCATGAGCAGAGGTGACCACACCTCCCTCCCCCAGGAAATCAATGAGGAAATCAATGCCAATAACCACAACCCACCTCTGCTCCCTCTGCTCCTGGTGTTAAAATGCCAAGAAGTTTTGTCACAGGAGGAATTCCCCACCCCTGTAAATGCCACCAGACCCCAGCTCTTTACCAGAACCATGAAATTTTCCCCATGTGCTGGATTATGGAATCATTCTCAGCAACCAGAAACACAACAGGCTTTGGGAGGAAAGCAAATAAGCCAGGTCTTGCTTCCACCTCCACCTCCTCTCCACAGGCTCTGGCATTTTTTGTGCAGCAGGAGCGGGGCCGCACCCTCCTCGTTCCTATGGGTGCCAAGTTGGTGCCTTGCCATGGCACTGGAGAACACAAATCCCAGGGCTTTGTCCAAGGCAGGAAGCTGGGCTGGGGCAGAGGCAGCTGCACTGCACTTGCTCAGACATGCAGATTTCCACAGCCCAAAGGACATTGCAACACCATCCCCCGTGTGGGAGCCTGGCTGCCAAAGTGGGAGCTTTGTCCACGTTAGATCCAAGCCACTACAGGAAGATGGGGATCTTAGACCCTGGGAAATGCAGGGCTGCAAGAACCTGAAGGATTTTCTAGGATTTTCCCGCAGGATACGGGGGAGTTTTGAGTTTTCATGTAGAATTCTTCATTCACATTTTTCAAGGAAAGGCTGGGAGAGGAGAGGCTTTGGGATGACCTCACTGTGGTTTTCCAGGGAATGGATTCCCACTGCCAGAGGGCAGAGATAGGTGGGATATTGGGAAGGAATTGTTCACTGTGAGGGTGGTGGGGCCCTGGCACAGGGTGCTCAGAGCAGCTGTGGCTGCCCCTGGATCCCTGGAAGTGTCCAAGGCCAGGCTGGATGGGGCTGCAGCACCCTGGGATAGTGGAAGGTGTCCCTGCCCATGGCAGGGGTGGGATAAGATGGGCTCTGAGGTCCCTTCCCACCCAAACCCCTCTGGGATTCTTTGATTCTAAAAGCTACAGGAAGCACATCCAGCTGTTCCAAAACCCTTCTGGTGCTCCAAGAGAGATGTGAGCAGGAGACAACAGGGCAAGCTTGAAGGCAGAGGTCCCACAGACATAAATAAGTGCCTATGAGATGGCCTGGATGCACAAAGCTTAATTCTTGTTTTGGAGGGGTTCTCACAGCAGTTTGGCACATTAAATAAAATCTCTGGTTGCATTCAAACACGCATCAGGAAATGTTTCATTTGCTGGATGTGTTGGTCATCTTGGCTTTCCCAGCTTTAGAATCACAGAATATCCTGAGCTGGAAGAGAGCCACAAGGATCACTGATCCAGCTCCTGGCCCTGCCCAGACACCCCAACAATCCCACCCTGTGCATCCCTGGTGTCCAAGCACTCCTGGAGCTCTGGCAGCCTCAGGGCTGTGCCCATTCCCTGGGGAGCCTGAGCAGTGCCAGCACCCTCTGGGGGAAGAGCCTTGCCCTGATCTCCAACCTAAACCTCCTGGCACAGCTCCAGCTGAAGAACTGGGAATAATCTGCTGGAAGCTGCTTTGCCTTGAGAGAGAATTTCACAGGCAAGTGACTTCTCCAGCACCCTCGAAGAACCAGCCTGGAGATTCATGCGAGATTCTCCTTCCTCCCTCTCTCCTCACCTCAGATCAACCCCGTGCAAGGAGCCTTGAGCTCTGCAGTCATCTGTGAGTCACTCGTGGCACCTACACACATGCAGCCACCTGAAGCAAGCTCCAGCAGAGGCAGGGTTGGTGCTGCAGGCAGGACACCGTGTTCCCTGGGCTGCACCCTCCCTCCCCTGGCAGCTGCTGCCAAGGAATTCTCTGCTACGGACACCAGAAAGCACTGAGAGAAGAACCAGCTCCAGCCTTCCATTGAAAAAAAAATAAAAGGAAGGTGGGGGAAAGGTAAAAATTATCAAGTGTACCAAATAAATATAAGTCACTATATCCCTGAGGCTGAAAAAGCCCTCCCAGCCCATGGAGCCCAAGCTGTTCCCAATGCCCACCTTGTCCCCAGCCCAGAGCACTGAGTGCCACCTCCAGCCCTTCCTTGGACACCTCCAGGGATGGGCACTCCAAACCTCCC
Source organism: Muscicapa striata striata (assembly GCA_030060385.1). Lineage (NCBI taxonomy): Eukaryota > Metazoa > Chordata > Aves > Passeriformes > Muscicapidae > Muscicapa > Muscicapa striata. The sequence goes on from JAREIS010000169.1 coordinate 289,507, forward strand.
TGGGCAGCCCCTGCCAAGGCCTGAGCACCCTTTCCATGCAGAAATTCCTCCTGCTGTCCAGGAGGTTTGGAGGATTTCTCTGGAGGGAACAGCCATCTTCTCTCCCCCCCCCAAAAAAAAAAAAAAAAAAAAAAAAAATTGAAATACAAGGTCTGGGGGAATACAAGGGTTATTTATGAAACACTCCTGATGAGGAGAATAAGAACAGTTCATAAATCTCCAGAGAAAGCAGCAGATTAGCCCATCTGCAAAACAGGAGACCAGTGAGGATCAAGAATGGCCCCAGGCTGACAAACTCTCACACCAAAACAACCCACTGAATTCTAGTAAGAGGTCCCACCCTGCTGGAAGTAATCTGTTTTTTTCCTTAACCAGTTTATGATTTCAGGTATTTTTGAGGATTTTTTTCACAGCAAAACGTTGTCCCTGGAAGAATTTGTATTTATTAAAACTGAAGCTTTTCACAGAAGCCTGTAGGAACAAGCAGCAGAAGCCTTCTGGGATGACACTTAAATTCTCCCTGTAATTCAGCCCCTGGATCTGAACCCAGATTTTCCACCTTCAGTTTAGTACTTTATCAGGGATATCTTCTCTTCTTCCCACACTGAGATCCCCCTTCTTGAGGCCTGTGGTTACATTTAAATTATTGAGCTTGGCAAGGTAAAGTGACCCAGTGGTAGAGACATTTCCCTTTGCAGGATTTTCACATTGTGAGGCCTCTGATCACCGCAGGGAAAGCTCCCAAAACCTTCTGGCTGCTGATCCTACTTCCAGTTTCACTTCCAAGCTTGTGGCCCCACCTCACAATCCCTTGGGCTCTGCTGTCACCTGCAAAGCTCCATTAGTTCCACCAGAATCGGAATATTCTCCTTGGAAAACCTCTTACACTGAATTGTTTGCTCACTGGTCACCTGGAGGGCTTGCAGCACACTTGTCCCCATCCCACTACCAGGAATTACCTTTTTCACCCAGCCCAGGTTATAAATTGTGTCTCTAATCCTACCCCCAACCTTTGTGGTTTTTCTCGTTGCGGCGTTTGCCGATCGTGCGTCAAACACGGCAGCGCTGCACCCTGAACATCTGAGCTGAGGTTTCACCTGCACCCTGAACATCTGAGCCGAGGTTTCACCAGCTCTTATTTCCACATTTCTTTGGCCAGGGCACAAATTCTGGTCTGTGGTTTCAGATTAGGTCTCCAGCATGTGACGTGAGCAGGCAACACCCACGCTGCTCTCCCAGCAAAGCGCTGATGCTGAGCCGTGGAAATCCCAGAGTGATTTGGGATGGGAGGGAATTTAAACTGATCCAGTGCCACCCCTGCCATGGCAGGGACACCTTCCACTATCCCAGGTGCTCCAAGCCTTGTCCAACCTGGCCTTGGACATTTCCAGGGGCAGCTACAGCTGCTCTGGGCATCCTGTGGGCACCCAGCCACCACATCTGTGATAAATTACTGCAAATTTAGCACAACTGTTAAACACAGAAGGCAGGGAAGTCCATGTAGCTCTCTCATCAGTGCACACACTTCAACAGCCTGCTAGATCACAACATGTACCTTTGTGGTCACCTACTCTTTTGAGATTGCAATCAAGCAAAATGCAAAGAACTATGTGTTTTAACTAACATGGGTTTAATCTGAAAATAATTTTGCTCTTACAGTGTGCAAGAACTGTAGCTATCCCAAAAAATGAGCTAGATCCATGATGGAGCATCTGCTCTGCTCCCTGGAATGGGGAGGATTCAGTAGAAGAGCACACTGTCAGCCTTGGAGCAGCTGCTGACAGCATCAAGCAGCCCTCCTCTGTCTCCATGTGCTGCTGGTTTTGAAAGCAAAACCACTGGGAGACTCCAAGTCAGAAGTACAATTTAATATGAAAAAAAAAAAAGAGAAAAAATAAAATACATGCAATAGCACAAAAGTAAAAGCACTGACAGAGTGAGAATACAACCCCACTAGTCAGGGTGGTGGTAGCAGTCCAGATGAAGGGGTCTCGTTGAAGGAGTGATCCTGTAGAAAGGTCTGGTAGCTCTTGTCCTCTGGAAACCAGTGGGGAAGGGCTGCTCTGATGTTCCAAATCTCAGTTTTTATCTAGGTAGGAAAGGCTTGGCTCCTCCCCCTGGCTGGAGCATCTCCCAGTGGGATGATGGAATTTTATCAGTCATGCAGTGGCACTCAATAGCCCATTAACAGGAGATATCTCCTGGAGGAAGGATAGGATGTGGAAAAGACAAAGAACACTGCCCCACCTGTTTTTTAACAGCTGGCCCATTGGCAGAGGATATCTCCCACAGAGATAAGAACCACTGCCCCACCTGGTTTCAGGAGAAGGTGACAGAATACAGACTTTTGGGCACATCTTTACATTGTAACCTAGGACAGCTGCCCAAGACAAAGCAAGATCAGGTCTCCATTGGAAGATGCTCCCCATGCTCAGCCTGGAGCTGAAGTTTTCCTGCCTGGTGGCTCTCTGCAGCTCCCACAGCATGCTCATCCTGGCCTGGACAACAGGCATTCCTTCTTTCCTTAAATCCAACACCTTCCCTTACAACTCCTTAATCCAACCTGGCCAGGCAGCAGCAAATTTTGGCTTGGGAGCCCCAAGATGGATTTGGGCAACATGCCCATCACCAGAGTCTGCTCCTGGCAGAGAACCAGAGCAGCTGTGGCATTTTCTCCCACCAAGAGGTGGAAGCAGAGCCCCCTCACATTAAAAAATTCCTCCAAATTAGGGTCCCCCCAAGTAGGGAGGCTTGTATCAGCATGCTCAGAGGAGACTCCCCACATCCTGATGTCTGCACAGGCAAAGCTGAGGGGTTTCTGTCATGGGATGCCAAGCACAGCCTGTACTTGCACCCTCCAAACCCTTGCACTGGAATGATGGGCAAGATTATTTCCTGAGAATTATTAAGAACATTGAGCTAATCTTTCTCTTTTTCTTTTTTTTTTTCTTTTCTTTTCTTAGTAAGTGATCTTGAAAGGAGCACTTGCCTACCACAGGTACTTCCTTGTGGTGTTTAGACAATTGAAACAAGTGAGATCAAGAAACAAACCCTGTCATTGGTTCATATTTTTGATCAAAAGGCTTTGTTTGCCTTGCCCTCCCCCCAACCCCCCAAAAAACCCACCAGGAAACTCCTGTGCCACACAGAGCTGTTTTTCAGAGCCTCTTGGAGGAGGAGAGTGAGTTTGTTTTACTCAGCTTAGGAATTAACAGCATGCTGTTACTACAGGTTTGCACACAGGGCTGAGGCTGCAAAACACACCTTTAAAAAAAAAAAAAAATTTTAACTAGAAGCCAAAGCTGCCACTGAACATTGAACTTGCAAGAGTTTCAGTTATGCAAGCACACATTTCCTGGGTGTGAACATCTGACAGGCAGTAAATGAGGTGGAGAAGGAAGTTAATAAATGAGTACAACCAGCACTGTTGGAAAGTAAGTGGATTTGAAACTTTCTAAATAAAATCAGTCATTCAAAGCTCCGTGCTTGCAGTCAGCCCAGGAGGCATCTCAGCTCCACAGCTGTGCACAAATGCCTGCAAGCACCTCTGCAAGGCATGGCAAAGGGAAAAAAGGGTTTACAGGTTTTGCATTTACAGGTTCCTTGGATTTTGTGGAGGAGAAATGGGTGATGCAGGGAGGATTTCCTTATGGCCCTTGCAAAACACTGTGCCTGTTACCTGAAAATTTAAATCTCCAAACATTTACTCCTCCCTTGAAATAAAATCCTGGGCTGCTCTCCCTCCTCCCCATTCTCCATGGAGCCCCACACTGGACTCTCTCCAGTTTGCAGGTGCCTCTCTGGTACTGGGGGTAATAAAATATTCACAGGACTCAAAAGTGGATCCCCATGATGGGCAGAGAGAATTATTTGAGCAACCTGGTCTGGGGGGTGGCATCCCTGCCCATGCCAGGCAGATGGAATTAAAAGGTCTTTAAGGTCCTTTCCCACCAAAACCAGTCTGATTGCACCAAAACCTGATTCCATGGCTCTGTGATTCTGCCTCCCTCATTCCCTGGGACCCCAGACTCACCCCAGCATCACTCTCCTTCTACCACCTCCCCATCCTTTTTTTCCCTTTCAATACTTCCCATGGGAAAGTTTGTCACATGAGCATATTCCATTTTTGCCTCCTTCTCCCTGGGTCTACATCACCACAGCCTTTCTGTGAGAAATGGCACCAGCTTTCCTCTAAAGACAAGCTCTTTTTGGGAGCATCTCAGTGGAATTTAGACCTGCTAGCCTCCTGGAGAGCAAGTCCAGTCTGCACCCTCAGTGCCAAAATCAACCCAGAGGGATGAGTCCCTTGAAATTTTGGCAAGCAGGGAAATAATTCTGCAACCAGCCCATTATTTACTATAAATTTCCTGAATATATTGTGATTTTTCTGTGTGCCTGTAGCTGCTCATAATTTTTCATCCCCTATCACTGCTATGTTTGGAAGGCAAACCCTTACTTTGCCCCAAATTCCCTCTGAGAGCAAATATTTCAGGGTGTTGAAGGTCTGAGTGCCTCAATTTGGTCCCTGTTATCAAATTCAGTAAAAAAATCCCCACAGATCCCAAATGGCCAAATTCACTCTGGAAAAAAGTGACAACAAACCAAGTAACAGGAGCTCCCCATCCCAAACCAGCCACATGTCCATCATTAGTGGTTTGGTTGCTCGTGGGGAGTCACAGTTCAACAAGGTCATGCTCTGTCACTCCATGAGCTGGATTTGATTTCTCAAAGGGAGAGCAGATTCAAGCAGGAATTTTAAGTCCTTTGTGGAATACAAACCACAAATTGAAGTGTTGACAGTGGTGCTTCTTGGTGTGTTATTACCTGGGAGCATGGAACACTGGAAGAGAGGGGTTTTCCCCTTTTTGGTGGGTATCCCTTGGGTGGGTTTCCAGGCAGAGAATCTCCATCCTCAGGGATGCCAGGACTCACCTGGATGTGGCCCCCAGCCTTGGGAACCTCCAAGGAGGCTCCCTACCCAATCTTTGCCATCATCAAACTTCACCCAGGCTGCTGCCATGGCAGATCCTGCTTTTTTTTTCCTCTCATAACACTCAGCAAAGTCTCAGCCTACCCAAAAAGGCCCTTTCAGTGTCCATTTAAAGCTGATGTGGGATGGGCTGAACCAATCCCCCAGGTGGAATTTCAGCTGAGGGCACCCATCCCATTCCAGGGGCTGCTCCCTTTTCCCTGCCCAGAGCTGACTCATGGTCCCAGGGGCACTGGGGTGGCAGGACACCAAGGTTTGCCACCTGAGAGGTTTCTCCACCAGCCTGGAGGAGGTGCCTGTGTCTTCCTCCCCACCCTGGTGCAGCCATGGCCATCAGCAGATGTTGGATGCCTCCTTTTCCTTTTCTTCTTTTTTATTTTTTAATCTTTTTTTTTTCTTTTTTGTTTTAGGACTAGCATCTGGCTGCCTTGCTCCCAAGGCTGTTATTCAGCTCCACAGCAGTGGCAGCTGACAAACCTGGCAGCTTCAGCAGCACCTTGCCAAATCCCAAGTTATTCACCTTTATGGAGCACTACCTTGATTTTATTAATGAGCAACCTCTTATTTACATGACCACATCCACCAATTTTTTTTTCCCTCTTGGTTTCCAGCTCAAAGCCAAAGTGAGGTAAAACAGAAGCAGCAACAACCACGAGTTGAGCAATGGGATGGCCAAGGACCCAATGAGGCCAGGCTGGACACAACCCCAGTGACCAAAAACCCACTGTGACCAAAAGCACTTCTGCCATGGGACTGGGACCAGCACTGGGAAAAGCTCAGCAGCACAAAGAAAACCCCATGAAAACATGATAACCATCCCAGCCAGGATTATCCCCCTAGAGCAGCTGATAACACCAAATTTGTTGTTGTTGTTGTTGTTGCTTTTAATACTTTTTTTGTTTTTTAATAAAAAAAAGCACATGGCCAAGACAACCCAGAGCAGACCCTGGATGTGGCAATCACATCCTGGAACTATTTTCAATTTGAGGGATGGCCAATTTCCAGCCTGTTAATGTGAGCCTCACACATACTTAGATGTGTCACATTCAGCCTGTCTTGAAGGACAGAAATAAGACCTTGAGAGGTGCCAAACATCTCATCCACATGAGATTCAGTGTTTTAAATCTGCCAGTCCTGAGCAGAAAGGGCTGAACTAGGTGTTTTCCCAGGGTTTCCCACCGTGTGGGATTATTTCCCCTTGTTGCTGCCAGGTCTTAGATGAGCCTGCATCTTGAGTTGTTTTCTTGCAGCATCTCTGGGAGTTGCCACCATCCCTCTCTAAAACCTCCTCAGCCTCCCTCTAAGCTGCCAGGAGCTCCTTATCCAGAAGCCAAAGGTGTTATTTTGGCTGTTCTCCATTCAAGCAGTGACATGGGAGAGCATCTCAGTGTTTGCTCACCAAGCCTCTCCCCCATGGCATCCCAAAGGAGATTTTTCTGACTTCAAGAAAGTCAGAAAAACCAACATCTTCCAGGTCAGTTTAGCCCCAGAATGGCCTGGGTTGGAAGGGACTTTAAAACTCATCCTGTTCCACCCCTGCCATGTCAGGGACACCTTGCACTGTCCCAGGCTGCTCCAAACTCCATCCAGCCTGGCCTTGGACACTTCCAGGGATCCAGGGGCAGCCACAGCTGCTCTGGGCACCCTGTGACAGGGCCTGCCCACCCTCCCTCAGAGGAAAAGATCTCTTCCCAATATCCCAGTGCCTTGGTTTGCAATATAGGATGTGGCCAGAAATGTGTGTTCCATCACCATCTGTTGAAGCTGGCTGGGGCAGTGACCCTTATCTCCATGGCACACATTATCTGCTAATGGGCCAGCTTTAAACCAGCTGGGGCAATCATCTTTATCTTTTCCACAGCCCATCCTCCCTCCAGGAAGATTTCATCTGCTGCTGGGACATTCAGTCCCACTGTATGACTGATAAAATTACATCATCCCATTGGGAGATGCTCCAGCCAGGGGAGGAGCCAAGCCTTTCCTACCTAGATAAAAACTGAGATTTTGGACAGCAAGTTATCCATCTTTCCACTGGATTCCAGAGGAAAGCTGGACCTTTCCACATCATCTCTGGACCTTCAGAGGAAAACTGCACCTTCTACAGGAGCACTGCTCCAGCTGAACCACATCTGCCACTGCAGGAGGATGCAGCCACCATTTAATGGGACTGTGCCAACACCCTGACTGACTGACAGGGTGTCAGGTTGTATTCTGACCCTGTCAGTGTTTGGGGATTGTTGTTTGTAATACTGTATTTCTATTTTAATTTTCCTAGTAAAGAACTGCTATTCCTAACTCCCCTTAAATAATTTGGAGGGAGGTGGTTTACATTCTCCATTTTAAAGAGAAATTCCTGCCTTTATTAGCAGACATCTGTCCTTAAAACCAGGACCCCCAGTGCAGTTTCTCCCCTAAGGTCCAGCCCCACTGACACCCAGTGCTCCCTGTTTCCATTCCCATCTCCCCAGGCTGCTCCAAGGCTTGCCGTGGGTTCCACTTTGAAGGGAGCTCAAACTCTCTCGTCTTCCCCTCCACACCAACCCAGCTTTTTCTGCCAGCACAGCCTTCCTGGCCAGCCCTTGGACCATCCACTGAAAGGTCCTTGAGCAATTCCCCTCGAGCTGGGACCAAAGAGCAGCTAATTCCTACAGCAATGCCCAGACTCATTTGGTGCCGAGCCCTGGTTTAATGGATTTCATTTGCACCGGGAGGCTTTCCCAGGTGGAATTACTGTCTGTAGCACTCAGCAATTCCAAGAATATTTTATAATTCTGACAGCCTGCATCACCCTGGAGCCTGCCATGGTAAACATGCTCTAGCCTTTCCCTCTCCTGCAGATGGCAATTTAGGCAGCTGGGGAGGTTTCGTGTTTGTTCTCAAGCGTGAGCCAAACTCCATTATTCCTTTTTTTAAATTTTATTTTCCTGGAAGGACATTGACCTGCAGGCATTGGAGAGGATTTTCTCCCTTCCCTCTCCACGTTTTCAGTGGTTTGGTGACAGACACTCTTTGCAAGAGGCAGGATCCTGGAGGCCAAGTGCCTTTCTAGGCAGGGCTTTGAATTTGGCAGTCTGGACCCCAGCAAAACCACCCCACCTGATCCTTTACCCTTTTTTGGGTAAAGTTGGACTAGAGGCCCCCAGGAGGCTCTTCTGACCTAAATTATCCTCTGATTCAAAGCCCTATCTTCTCCTGCACCAGACACTTCACCAGATTACCCCTTGTTCTCTCCCCTCGTGAGGGATGCACCAAAACTCCTTGATAATTTTAAAAAAATCTGAACACACATGGTTTTCTAGAGGTTTAAGGGGCCACATATCTGTGGCACTGGGTGAAAAAAATATTTTTGAGGGTGCCAGAGATTGTTTATGTAAAAAACAGTCAGTTAGACTTTAACAACTTCTTTCTCTTTCCAGGAAGAGAATTTGTTTCACAAATTCTGACAGACACTGGTTTTCCCTGGCAGGACAAAGCAGTGAAGATTCCTGCAAAATACAAACAGCACAACAAAGAGAGTTCATAATTAATGGTAATGAAGAGCAGGCTCAAAGACTGCAGAAGCAACAGTGGTGATTTCTACGAGGTGATCAGCTCCAAGGGGTTTCATCTTCCTGCCTGTTTTCCCCCAGACCCTGCAGTGCCTTGGCTGGAGCCCATCCACAGCAATTTCCAGAGAAGCAGAACCAATTTTCACCCCCCAAAGAAGCATCTGCTCCAAGCCTAACCCTTTACCAGCACACAAAGACCCCACATTCCTCCCCAAACCCTTTGCCTGATCTTGCCCAAGAGATGGCTCAGGATCTCTTCATTTCCCCAGTGGAATTAACACCAGTCCCATGGCCCAGCTCTGGCTCCTGACAAAGGAGGTGTGAGGATTTACAGCCCCAGGAATAGCTGGGCTCTGCATCCAGCAGCCAGGCAGGGGGATCCTGGCTCTTCCAGGGGGGATTTGTGCATCACTGAAGTGGCTCCAGGAAGTCAAGTCACTGCTCAGTGACCTCAGGTGCTAATGGCTGCTGGAACAAAATGGGAAGAAAGTATGGAGGGAACTGGGTTTGGGGGGTTCAGAGGTGCAGGGGCATTAAATAAACTGTACTCAGAAGGTAACCCCAAATTCAGAGGGAGCAAAGAGCTCCCCAGGCTCCTGCCAGGGCTGGGATTCTGTGCTGTGCATTCACACACTCCATGCTCCTCCAGCACAGCCCCATCCAGCCCGTGATCCAGGTCAGGGAAGGAAATTATCCTTAATCCACAGCGTGGGCTGGAGGCCAGGAGAGGGGAGGCACTGATGGCAGAGCAGATGTTGCTCCAGTGGCTGCAGAAGGTGGGCCCAGGGCCAGGGATGAGCAGGAGTGATGCTGATCCAAGTGGGAAGGAGAGAGGCTCAGGAGGTGCCACAGGGTGGGATTTTCCCCCAGCCCCACCTCTGGATGCACTCCCAGGAGAAACACACCAAGGCTGCTCAGGGTCCCCAGGGATGGGGACACACCTTGGTCCTGGGAATCCCTGGGAACACAGGGCCTCCTGCCACTGGTAACTGGGCAAACTCCAGCAGAAACCCAAAAATCCACAGCCTCTGCTGGCCTGCCTAGGCTGGACATTTCCCTAAAAGCTCCCACAAAACACAAAGAGGAAGAGCAAGGAGCAGTGGGAAAGCCCAGATATCTCCCACTCTTCCATGATGGAGCAAGTCATGGCTTTCATTGTGTGACTCAAAGATGTGTGTTCCCCAATTTTAGGTCCCACTGTCTGACCCACAGATGTTTATTCCCAATTTTAGATCCCACTGTGTGACCCAAGATGTGCATTCCCCAGTTTTAGGTACAATGCACTGAGCTAAAAGAGGTGGGAAGCTGGAAACTCCCTTGTTTTTCTTTGCTTTGTTTGGCTTTGTACAGCCACCAAAATAATTTCATTTTTCATTTAAAATCCATACCCAGACTTTGGCCTTGCTTAAGATTAACCCAATGTGAGCTGTGACCAGGGGAAGCAACTTGGGACAGTGAAAGGTGTCCCAAGGGGGTGGAATGGGATGAGCTTTAAGGTCCCTTCCAACCCAAACCATTCTGAGATTTTATGGTTTAAAAAAGTGGTAACAAACATGCCAAAAATCAAATCATAAGAATGAAGATCAAACAGCAGACAAGAAAGGTGCAGTAAGGAAAAATCTTTGGAAGAGCTGTTTATTTTCCATGACAGAGCAGCACATTGCCAATCAACCATCAGTCACCACAGCAAAAGGATTTTGGGCTTTACAGAGGTTCCTCACCAAGAAGAGACAGCTTGAACCTCTTCACTGCAATGATTTCATTTTAAAATATCCTGGGAAGTCATTTAGATGTGAACAAGCCATGGAAAATGTTAGCCTGCTGGAGGACTTGGGAGAAAGACAACTGAAAACAGAAGTGAGAAACAGGGAAATTTCAGACTGGCTGCAACACCCCAGCATGAAGGGAGTTGTTTTTTTTTTTAAGTATTATTATTATTACTGCTTAAGAAATAATTTTACAAGCTGCAGTCAATAAGGGTTGGCCATTCCATTTTCCCAAGCCCCCACCACAGTGAGTTTGAGCTCTCAGGAAAGGAAAAAAGCAGCCATGCCATGACACACAGAGGGATTTTGGTAGGGGCAGTGTGGACTTTCAGGGGCATGAACTGAATCATGTTCTTGCTGCTCGAGCTGCCTCCAAAGCAGCTGTTAAAACACACTGGGAGATATCAAAGCAGCTCTAATGAACTTCCTGCTCCAGCCCTGCTTCAAAGTGTTTCTGGGAGTTCTCAGATCAGAGCTTGAGCAGGGCAGTTTCTGACAAAGAGTGGTTTGGGGCTCCAGGATTCTCCACTTGCTGGTTTTGTTTAGAAGGTGGGTGGGAAAAGGTTCATCTGTGAACCACTTTAATACAGGGCATCACATATCACAGGGGAGGAAACCAGCAGAACACCAAATCAGCCAAATCCTTCCCTAAGCCATCACCTGCTGAAGGGTGATCCAGTCTGGGCCTTCCCAGTAAAGTTACCTCAGGATTCCAGCTCCATTCTAGCTGCAAATAAAGCAGTTTGGGATTTGGACCAGGATGGTGCAGAATCCCAGGATGGTGTGGGTTGGGATGCACCCTAAAGACCCAAAATTCCACCCCCACCATGGGCAGGGACACCTTCCACCCTCCCAGGCTGCTCCAAACCCCAAATTCCAACCTGGCCTTGGACGCTTCCAGGGATCCAGGGGCAGCCACAATTCCTGGCAGTGCCTTTGCTCACCCAAGCTCTGGAATGATGCTGTTTTGATCCAATCTCATATTTTTTTTTCCCTCCCAGTGTTGAGACATATGCTCCTGTGTTTATTTACCCGTTTGTTTTGATTTTTTTTTTTTTTTCCTGCTCCAGAGACATTTTCCCACATATCCACGTCTGCCTGGGCTCTGACACACCAGGATCTCCATCACCATCCACTTAAGCTGTGAGGAGAGCAGTAATAGATTCCTCCTGTCCCTGCCTGGAGCTCTGCCTTGCTCCAGCCCCATCCCACACCACTCAGACCCGTACAAACCCTTGCCATGCTTTGTTTGAATTGTTTTATTCCCAGAAAAAAAAAAAAAAAAAAAAAAAGTTGCCACGGCCAAAAATAGAACATTTTTCCGCTCAGAAGAACAAGCAGCAGCATTCCTGGGAATTCAGACAAATAGCATTGGTCAGGAGATGTCTCACAGACACCAGTGACATCCCAGAGCTGCTCCAGTGTCCTACAAAGTGGGAAAGTGTTTGGGATCCCTCTGCCTCTCACTCTGTGGGATGAAATCAGAAGTGATGAGCCTGTTTCTGCATCCTGCTCCATGAGAAAGGGTGGCTCTTCTCCACAGGCACTTTTTAATTTTATTTATTTATTTATTCATTCATTTCAAAGAAAATGCCTCCCAACTAAAATGTGATGCTGTTTAGAGCACAAGCCTTCACTCAGCACAACCACCAGCACTGATATTTTTCCCAAGGTTAAAAACACCATTTTTGATCTCCTGTTAGAATATATACAGCATTTCACCTGACTGTATGCAGAACAAGTTACCTATAATAGTGATTCTATATATAACAGTGAATAAAATTGTATATCATTATGAAACCATGTTCAATGGTTTGTGGAGAGGAGACTTTCAGGGAAATATTCAGAGAGCTTAAAATACTCAACTTGATCATTGCAGGTCCCTTCCAACTGAAAATACTCAGTTCCAGTCAGTCACAAATCACCCAATTTGAATTTCACTAGGAGTTGCTCTCAGTTTAATTTAATTTCTTCAGCAACATGAGCTTGGGTTACATCAAGGCAAATGGGGAGCTTGGTTTTTAAAGACATCTGCAGTGTTTTGGGAGCCTTTGGGCTCTTTTCTGAGGGGGAGAGGAAGGGCAAATCCCAAATTTCACCGACCTCCAGCTAGACTAAAATCCCTCCAGGCAGATTGGGTTCTCAGGACCTGTGCTGGAGACTTCATGAATAAAATGTGGAAAACCTCTGGCATGATTTACTCTCGTTGGGCAGAGCATGAGAAGCACATGGCACAGATACCACACCTTTGAAACAGCCAAATCCTGCCCTGGCAGCTGGGGGAGGGTAAAGGAGCACAGCCAGGTGTGGGGGAGAGCTCCCACCTTGGAATTCTGCCACATCCCCAGAGCAGGAGCAGGATGGAAACCTCATCCCTGAGCAGAGAGCTCAGTGTGGGTCAAGCAGACGAGCCTGGATAAACCCCTGTGATTTCCAGCAGCATCAGGTCCCCTCAGGTCACCCTGGGGGATTTAATTCCCAAATAATCTCCTGCTGCATCAGCTCCCAGCCCTTGGGCTGGACACGGTGCTCTGCCTGCACACTGCTCTGCCTGCACCTTCCTCATCTGAGCTGGATCTGGAATAAAAACTGTGCCACCAGCCCTCTTTGGGAGGTGAAAATACCCCCAAATGCCTCCTGAAAATATCTCCATTTACTGGGGGAGAAAAAAATTTCCTATTCTATTCAGTAGACTTGTGGGCAGATCTCACAGCACAGCTGTAAGCTCACTGCTATAAACTGAAGGTGAGGGATCTTTCCAGCACAGGATTTATTTTTCTTTTGATGGGGGGAAATCACTGATTTGGCAACAGTTTCTCCTGGGAAAGCATCCATTTGAACAGGGATTTTCTGTGCAAGCAGCAGGCTCATTGTCAGTGTGGGAGAGGAAAGAGACTCAGCTCAGGTCACTTATTTAGGGTCTAACTCATTAAATTATTAATAATGATGTGCTGCCAGGGATCCAGCTAAATTAGAAAAGCAGGAAAAACGGGAAAGGGGAAGGTGGGGTGGTGGGAAGGACACCAGCACAAACCCTGGGGTGGGAGATCAGCAGGAGTGGGAAGTGGCTTTGTCTTTGGGCCTCTGCTGCCACATCAAGAAGGACAAACCCTGTGCTCCACAAGCACAGTTTCAGCTTCTTCATGCAGGAGACAGCCAGGCTGCTGGCATTTCCTGTGGATTTGGGATTTGCTATGGATTCCACAGGTGCTGGATTCAACCTCAAGCTTTGGCTCCTGCTCTGAAACCCTTGGATGAAAGCCAGGTGTCTACCACCTCCAGTGGCCCAATATCAGCATATTTTGCCTTGGGAAAAGAGAGAAAAAAACGTTTTAAAAGGCTGTAGCTCAACCTGAGGATGCTGTAGCTCAGCCTGAGGATGCAGCTCCAGTTGGGGAGGCTGAGGATGTCACATCACAGGGGTGCAGCTGATCCCAAGGGATAAAAATCAACAGAAGGAGACTAAGAGCAGCACATGTGGCACAGAGTGGCTCTGCTTTTATTCATTTGTGCTACAAAGGCTAAAGGAAAGCAGGCTGAGAGAGACCACAGCTTGACCTGTGCTGAGCACAGCGAGGCAAGGGCACAAATCAGAGCAGGGACCACATCAGCTCGTGGTGAAGGACCACAGATCAGATAAAAAGTCAGCTTTTGGCAGCAGCTGGGACAGAAAAACAGAAAAGCTGCAGCCCTTGTGAGACCAAAGTGTCCAGAGACTGTGCACACCCTGTTTGCAAGAGCAGATGGACACAGAGAGTGAAATCCTCACTGGGGCTTGGCTTGAGAGCACAAACATCACCCCTGTTTAAAACACCCCTGCAGGGGGGCATTAACCCTTCCCCAGCCACCTGCACAGTCCCCAGCAAGTCAAAGGAGTAAAAGGCTGGGCCACCTCACAAAAGCAGCAAAGAGGGAGAAAACAGGTGAGGTCAAAAATAATCAAAAAATGAGGCATGGGCACTGCTAAAGCAGCTCATTAATTCAAAATGCTTATTCAGGAGCACCCAAGTCTCCCAATTAAACTGCTTAATGGGCTGTGAAACACCTTGTCCAAAAATGTAGAGGATGCCAGGAGTTTGTGCATCAGTTTGAGGGGAAATGGGAGCAGTGCCTTGAAGATGAGAGTGTTTGTTGGAGTTAGTGAGTTGGGAGTGTCTGAATTCTTAAGAGAGAAATTAGAGTGCAGGGATTGAATTAAAGTCTGTGGATGGGTTGAAGTATATTATAAAGTAAAGGTGAAAGTTTAAGATAAGTAAGTCAGTAGGTTTTGGTATAAACTTTAATGTTTTTAGTAAGTGAAAGGTAAGTGAAGGCTGCTGGATGCACAAACCACTCCAGGTTCAGCAAGTCCCTGACCACCAGCTGGTCCTGCTGAGGTCTCAGATGTGCATCCCCTGCTCTTACTCATCCTGAAGGGTCTCATCTCCAGCCACAGGGCAGGACACCCACGTCAGAAGCCCAAATTGTTGTGCAGTTACACGGTTGTACCTTCAAAACTGCTTTACAGCAAAACACTGAGCTAAATAAAACCTCAAAACCAACCGCCCAAAGCAAGTAGTCAGCAGTAGGCCATTCAGTTCTTCTCTTTCAGGTTTTCCTTCAGATATTATATGGATATTCTGCTCTTTTTACCTCCCTCACACCTCCTTATCCAGACTTCTCACCTCTCCTCTTGCCTTCCCTTCTCCCTGCAGTTAAGCCAAGCTTGCTTTGTCTGGAGGACTTTGACTCTTGGAAAAGTCAGAAGACATTAATCAAACGCTCTATTGTGCAACTCTTTCCATCACTGAGCTGCATCTGGTCCCTGAGGTCTCTTAATTCTTCATTAAGAAAGTGCTCCATGTGGGAGGAGGGCTTGGGCAGCACTTCAGAGGCTCTGCTGAGCACAGTTCTGCATGGCTGGGAGTGAATCCCTGCACAAACAGATGTGCAAGGAGCCCAGCACCCAGGGGTTTGTCCAAAGGAAGGGACACAAGCAGCAGCAGGGCCATCCCAGGCAGGGTGATGGAGAGGAGCCACCCAGAGCTGCAGGGACAGAGCACCAAACCCAGGGTTGCTGAGCCCTGAGCTCTGCTCTGGGACCAGCCCAGCCCCCAGGCAGCTCTGTGAAAAGCTCAGGTGAGCTGGGCACAGTGCTCCAGCCCCAAAAGGTCGTGAGTTTGTCAGAAAGATGCTCCTTTCAAAGGGAAGGCAAGTATTGCAGAGAGGACATCAGGTCAGGGCCACTGTGTCAAAGCTCACCCTGAACACCCTGACAGGAGCTGGCAATGGGGGATTTGGGCAGCATTTTTTACCACAGCATCTGGATGAGGGTGTAGGTACTCCCAGGGTCCCCAGTTGCTCTCAGAGGACTTCACAGATCCCCCAAATAATTTCCTTTCCCAGCCATGTTGCTTAACTCAGCCCCTCTCTGGCTGGTGGAAGTGACTCCAGGGCACACCCACCTCCTCATGCTGCATCTTCCCACCTCCCTGCCAAGAGCCACCTCAGGGGTGCCTGTGTCCACCATCCACCTCCTGCTGCTGTGAACATGTTGACAAACCCCTAAAAAACAAACCCTTCCTCCCCAGAGGGGCCTGAAACACTGTCCTTGCACTGCTCAAAGTGATCAAAACTTCCAGGTGGGAAGAGGGATGAGGATGGATGGAGAGGGAAAACCTCTGTAAAGCACCCAAACCTGAGCAAAGCACCTGATGACAGGCTGGGAGCTTCACCAAGGACACCAAGGATGCAACATGAATAAAGGGCTGGCTTGGGGTGATTCATCCTTCCACCTCCAGCATCCAGCTCCTTCCAGATATTGGTCAGGAGATGCTTTGCCAAAGCTCAGCTTTTTGTTCAACAGGTAGAGCTTTATCCAGTGTGAATGTCAGAGTTTGGCAGATCTGATCATACTCCTCTACAATAAACTCTCCAGATCTTACTCTTGGGGAATGAGGTTTGTCAGAGGGAGCTGACAAAGAGATGAAGGTGGCAAATTATGCTCCTTGCAGAATGTTTCTCCTATGCTTCAACCTTCAGGGGAAGCCAGAGCATTCCCTGGAGTGCTGCAGCACAGACCCCACTCCCAGAAAAGGACAGACACATTGGGTTCATCCCTTCTGCTTCAAAGCACAAACATGTGAGATGGGAGCAGTTGTGTAAAGCTTTTCCTTCCTTTTGACACAAAAGAGACAAATTGAAAGCCAAGAGGATGGACAAGGTGGGGTAAAAATAATGCCAACCTTCATATTTGGCTTTTTATCATTGCTCTGTGCTCCTCCAGTGCTTCCCAGCTTGTTTAGCCCTTTCACAGGGGGCTGCAGTTTCTCCAGGAGGCCTCCAAAGCCCTCCCCACATGCCTCAGCTGCAGGTAGGTTTGAAGGGCTCCCACCTGTGAGTGAGGCCTGGGAGCCACTGAGCCTTCAGACACTCAAAAAACATGGACCAGAGCTGCTTTTCTGCACGGGCAGATTTCAGGGAAAAGCCATGTCCTCCCCAAGTGCTGATTCTCAGGGGAGGGGAGTAACTCCTTCTTGTGCTGCTGAGTGGATGTTATCAGTCTCCTCTCACTGCTGTGTGATCTTTACCATCCTCCAACACAAATCCCAACCTTTTCCTGAGCTGCTTGCAGCCCCAGCTCCAGCCTGGAGCTGCCAGCCCTCCTGTTTCCATAGTTTCAAACACTTTTTCAAGCCCCAAGCCAACCTCTCAAAAGCATCTCCCGCCCTCCAGATGCCTCTCAGACACCTCTCATCAGCTGTTTCATCCCATCCTTGCAAAGCCCCAGCAAATCTCTACAAACATGTGCCATCACCCCTTTCCTCACAAGTTCCATGCCTCCACCCACGAGGTTTCACTCTCCCATTACCAAATCCTGCTTTACATTAAAGCCTTTGCTGCCTTCTCCTCCAAACTCATTAATTTCTATTTAAAAGGCTCATTCCTGCACAGATTTCCATGACAGAATCCTTCCCTTTTTCTTCTGCCATTTTCCTCCTGCCACAGGAGGATGGGGCAGCTCTGATCTCTCTGTCCAGGCTGCTGGAATTCCTCAATTTCCCAGCTGCTTTCAGCCTCTTCCAGACCCCACATAACCTCGACTCTACAATTATTTTGTCAAAGGCCAAAAAAAACCCCACCAGTAGAGCCCGAAGCAGCTTGAATTATACAAAGGGTAATTTAAAGCACAAAGCTCAGCCTCTGAAAATTCACCTTTTATCAGCTTAAAACTCCCCTGTGAACAGGAAATCATGAAAGCAAAGTGCCACCTATTTCAGGGCTTAGTGATGGGAAACAAAGTAAATTACCAAGCACAGGAGCCCTCAAAAAGTAAAAATAAACTCCACTAAGCCCATTTAAGAAATATTTCTGTAGCCAGTGCAGCCCATAGAGCAATATTTTGCAGCTGGAAAGTGTAGCCCAGCAGTTCATTAGCAAGTTTTTATATTCAGGTTGCTCATCACAAGCCCAATCCATGTGCTCATCGTTCCCATGAGGCTGGATAAACAGATCCAGGTTTGTGTAGAGCACCAGGAGCTCACCAAGGCAAACACATCTGCTGAACCTGCACAGCCCTGAGGTTTCTCAGAGCTGCTATTTCTTTATAAAAAAGAAAAAACCTAAAAGCATTTCTCCTTGCCATACCTTCAGAATAAACTTGGTAGACAAAAAAGAAGAAAAAAAACCCCACACAACCAAACAAAACCAACCAAAAAAACCCAGGCAGAAAATAATTACCTGTCCTGTATTGCAACACAGAGCAGTGGCTGAAAAGTTTGAAAGCACAGAAGATAAGTAGAAAATGAGAAGAAATACATGGAAAAACAGTGAAATGCCATAAAAAGCCCAACTAGGAAAACTGTCAAAGAACAGGGAGCAAAAGGCAAAGAAACAAGTAATGGCTTTTATTTTAGTGAGCCCATCAGTTTAAAATAAAGGAAATTTCTCACCTGCCTAGCACAGGATTGTATGGGGAAAGGTTTGAGAAGATACCAAAGCATGAGGCTGAGAAGAAGCCAAAAAAGAAATTCTGTTTTTGAGAAGACACTGAACTGACTCCTTATTTGACCTCCCTCCCTTTGCATCAAGTCTTGATCTATGGGAATAATTTGTTGGCCTTTTTTCCTTTTTTTTTCAGTCCAGCTCCCACTGCACCCCAACTCCCAGATTCACCTCAGGGAATCTGGTCAGACCAACACAAACACCATCACTGGCAGGTGCCATCACTCATTTCAGAGCCAACCAACTGCAGAAAAAACAGTTTCAATTTCCCCTACCAATATCTTTCCTTCTTAGAAGAGTGCAATTTATAACTCTGCTGCAGCTTTAGAAGAAGACACAATTAATTATTAACCAGCCCTCTGTGGCTGCCTGGAAAGGGACCTGAACCAACTGAGCTGCTGCTCCCTGCTGATGCCAGCAGCTGGGAAAGCTCAGGCAGGCCCTGGAGCAGGAGAGGGCTCAGAGGACATGAGGACAGGTGTGGGCATGGAGCACAGGGATTGTCCTCTGCAAAGCTCTGTCACCACATCAGCCACCAGAGTGGAAAAAATGAGCCTAGAAACCACTTTTAGCTGCTGGGGGCTGGGCCATGGGACAAGAGTGTGAAAGTCAGATATAATCCTCTGTCCACAGCACTTCTCACTTGTCTGCAGAGCAGAAACCCTCCATAAAGAGATCTCTGTATCTGTAGAAATTTCTCATCATGTTGAACCCTTTGAGCTTCCTAGCCTTCCTCTGCCTCTTCCCACCAATTTCCATGTTTTAGATGCAGACCAAGCTCACCTGAGCAAAAGAAGCTGCAGTAATAGCTTGGGTAGCACCACGTGCTGTGGTGTAAAGCCCTTACCTGTGCCACTCACCTGGTGGGGTCACACCCACCTGGCCAACACTGCACCCCACAGAGCACCAAAACCTTCCTTGTCCCAACAGAACTCGAGTTTTTGGGAGATGCTCAGCCAAACATGAGCAGGGCTGGTGATACCAGTGGGAAGGAAGGAGGAGTAGCAAGAACCACCTGAAGGCACCTGATTTGGGGGTGCAGCAGAGCACCCTGGCTCCTCCCCATCCCTCTGCCATTCCTGCAGGCCCAGGGGTAACCCTGGGAGCAGGGAACACCACCCAGGATTGAAGTGCCACTTCAAAATCTGCCTTGAAAACAGCCAAGCAACCAGAGGAACCCCCAAATTACCTACTTGATCTGTCCTGAGAGTGGATCTCAAAGGTTCTTCCTACCTTAACAATCCTATGGTTCTATAGGGAAAACCACATCTCATTGCCAACACAAAGCTACTTTAGGAAAAGAATTCTCAGGTGGGACTCACGTCTCATTATACAGCAGATGAAGCATTACCTTATAAATAAGGTGAATTTTGAAGTTCTCTTGGAGACTAAATAGAGAATCCCAGAATAGTTTGGGTGGGAAGGGATCTCAAAGCCCATCCATTGCCATGGGCAGGGCACCTTCCACTATCCCAGGCTGCTCCAAGCCCCAAAGTCCAACCTGGCCTTGAACACTTCCAGGGATCCAGGGGCAGCCACAGCTTCTCTGGGCACCACTCCCCAACCTCACAGGGAAGGATTTTTTCCCAATACCCCATCTATCCCTGCCCTCTGCCAGTGCAGAGCCATTCCCCTTTTCCCTTTGTCACTGGTGTGTCTCCATCCTTCTTGCAGCTCCTCAGGGGCTGGGGACAGGCACCTCTCTGTGTGGTCTGATGCCCCCGGTGGTGCCCTTGCCCCTCATCAGGAGAACAAAGGGAGGGTTTGACATCCCTGCACACATCTGGACTTCCACTGCTGCACTGGTCAAACCTCTGGAACACACCAGGCTTTGAAGCTGCAGCTCCCTTTAAATCCCTGGATGCTCGAGGAGCAGCCTCGGCTCCAAGCACCACACTCCAAATTCCACAGCTTCACAAGCACAACGTCTCAGCTGCTTGCCAAGCTCAGAACACTGCAATAAAACACCCACACAGTGACAAGAATGAGACTTTAATCAGTTTTAAGTGGAGTTTTAACACTAAGAGATAAAGGGTTGTTAAACACAATAACAAACGGACATCTGATTTGTATGAGGCATTATCCTGTACATGTCATACTTGGTTTTTGTGTATTCTCAGTTACACACAGAGCCACTGTTGCACAGCACAATAGTATTTGAAGAGGCTGAATCAGAGTAAGGCTGCTTAACAGACTGATTTTTTTTTTTCTTTTAGTATCTATATATATATATGCTATATGAAAACAGACTGGAAATTTGAACTGGCAGAGAAAGGCAGCTCTGCCAAAACGCTGCAGTTGGAGCCCCTTTTAGTGCACAGTCCCACCCCATCCATCTGCATGCACGACACTTTCCAACAGTATTGAGAAGGTAAACGAGGCACTTCGTGGCAACCACAGGCATCGTTAACATATTGCACACATTTGCTAGGACTAAACATGGAACTTGCACACCAGCATCCTCTTTTTGGATTATTTGAAGGGTTTTTTCTTTTTTCTTTTTTTTTAATTTGGAAAGCTGATTTTGATGCTGCATGTAAACTCCAGTTTACAATGTGTGCCCCGGGGAGGAATCTGGAGGCTGATTTGCACAGCTGCCCTGGAGGAGCTGTGGCAAAGATTTTTGACTGGGGCTGCCCAAGCCCAGGGGATGCTTCAGGGCCTTGCAGTTAAGCTCTTACCAAAGTGATGCCTTCAAGTAGTTTCAGACATGTAAGCTCTTGCACATCCCAACAGGCTGAAGCTACAGTCCAGAAACTCAAGGAAAGATTACCTACAGAATGCAGCTCAAGCTAATTATGAATACTGTCATAAATAAAGTTTTAATAAGGACTCAAAAACCTTTCAGTCATAGCAATTCTTGTCAACTTCTATGGGGGTGGTAACTGAAATAAAGTATAGGAGAGTATGTATAATATATATTTATATATATAATATATATATATAATGCCATTTTTCCATTTCCAATGACTACACCATAAAATGTAAGCAAGGCTTCTCAAAGACGTCGAAACATTAAAAACAAAAATTTAAAAAAAAAAAAAAAAATCAAAACCCTCATTCCAACCTTCACATTCCAAAGGAAAAATAACAGTGCAAAAGCCCATCCTTGCATCCTGGTTCCCGATCCGGCGTCACCGACTGGAACTGCACCATCCAATCCTGATTATCCAAAGTGGGACACGCAGCAGTGCCAAGATCCCAATACTATCCAAGCAGGAACAGTTTGGTTTGTTAAGCCAACACAACTTTCAACTGTTATAAACCAGACAGGGTGAAACACGATTGGAAGGGTGAGAGTTAAAATGCCTGTTCCCAAGGGAAAACCACCTCCTGCTCGTCACAATGAGCACTGAACCTTGATCCATTAAAGTCTAATTAAACCTGTAAGTCAGAATGTATTACCAGCTTGGTTAGAAGATAGAATCATGAATCTGAGGAGCAGAATTGACCAACAGAAACCAGTAAGAATTTTCTTTTTAAAAGCCCTTTACACCTTGGTTTACCAATTGTAATTAGTGGAAGTCCTGCCTTGTGTGGCTCAAATTCCAACCATTAATGCTGCTGTACAGGGCTCTGACAGATCCCATTCATAATTCTGGCTGAGAACACAGCTCATGAACTTCCATGTCAGCACCAAGAAGTTAATTAAGGGGGGGGGATGTGTGTACTACATCCTAAAAAAAAGGAATCAATTTAGGGTCAGCTGTTCATGGTCCACTGAGAGGTGCCTGTTTTGGCAGTGACTTCACATCTGGATGTGCCAGCAGCTGGACTCCTGAGTCACCTCAGGCTGGGCATGACAATTGGCCACCAGAAGCCAACTTTGAGCCCTATCCTTTCTTGTGTCCCTAGGAAGGAAAAATCCAACACTGGCACTTGGTTTAGAAAAACAATTTGTTGGGTGGTTTGGGGGGAAAAATACATTTTTTATAGTAATGTATTTGGGACAAGTTCTGCTTTTTAATCTTCATTAGCGGTTGAGAATTTACTGCAACACTGGTTTCCTGTCTCTGGTGTGTAATGTCCGTTTTTTTAAACATTGCAGGTAATGAGTATTCAAGTAAAATTCCCTAACAGTTAATGACTTTTTTTTTTAATTAAAAAAAAGTGTGCAAAACTGCAAAACTCATTGTAATAGAATGTGTAAGGTCAAAGGGGTGGAACGGCTGACAGAAGTTTGATTGAATAAATGCATCAGAAATCTTCCAAACAAACACTAACCTGGAGAGTCTCCAATGACATTTCCTGTGCACCATTACAAAATCTTTTTATATTCATGAGAGGGAAAAAAAAAAAAAAAAGCTTGCAAGGCAGCACATGAAGTATTCACAGCAGGAATATGATTGAAAAACTACTAATATAAATGTAAGATGTTGACTGATGTTTTTGCACTAAGAGCATCTGACTTTTAGCACTGGCCTTGATTACACAGGAGATGGAGCAGCCATTACAATTCAGAAAAAAATCCCAATAAATCATTGTCAAATTTTGTAACCATTTGTTTCAAGCTCTTACTTTAGTTGATAGCCTCCACATTTGTATGGTTAAGTCATTGTTGCTGTGTTTCCTTTTGTTTTTTTTGTTTTTCGTGACCCCAATTCCTTGTCTCCCTTCATTGCGTGGGTCTCGTGGGTGTCGTGAAGGTTCATTCCTGTACCCCTAGACAGAATCACTCCCTCTAGCTGCCTTTTCTAGCACCATTACACTTAAAAAAAATGAAAAATGCACAAACAACAAGCAGTGACAGCGGCGACTCCTCACCCATTGTCCCGGATGAATTAGGGCAGCATGCTGAGGAAAGGTGCATGGAACAGCCGGATATGGTACACAGGCCACGCTCCTTTCCGAGCATCACCTTCCAGCCCCCATCCAAAAAACATGCATTAGAATGTAGGAAAAACCTTCTAGAAACATCTCTTAGCCAACTGCAGACTTTTCTGTTGCCACACAAGTGCAAAAAAAGGGGCAGGATGTGAACCTGTAAATATCTTTTTTTTTTTTCGGTTTTTGAAACTTCGTTTGGTGACAGAACACAAAAGGAAAAATTCCTACGCATACACATTAGGTCTGTCTCCACTTTTATAAAACTGGAATAAAATGGGAAAGTGCCATGTTTATAGTTCCTAATTGAAGTTTTAATGTCCTTTGACACAAAAAGGTATATACATATAAGAGCTACGTAACCTTTCTTCTTCCCCCCCGACTGGACAAGTGTCAAACCCTGTAGATTTATAGGGCAAAACAAGATTGGTCAGGAAAGAATTGTTCCTATAATTGGTAATCTGACACTATGTCCTTTTGCCATTTAGAAAGGTCCTTTTTTTTCAGTTTATTCAAGTTTGTCTCTCTTCATGGTTGGTTTTTTTGTATGTTTTTTTTTTATCTCTGATAAAAAAAATATTCAGACTTTTGTAATCTGCGTATGCTGATCTTCATCAAAAGGTTCATTCTCTGGATCAGAGTCAGTGGTGTCAGAGTATCTATAATGATCAGGTTCATTGTCACTAACATCTGGTGTTACAGAAGTTGAACTGCTAGCCTCTGGGTTTGATGGCTCTTCTACTGTTTTTGTGAAAAATAGCTTCACCTGGGGAAGGAAAAAACAACATTTAAAAAGGGAACCTGGACTTCAACTGAGCACAGGCAACAAAGCAATTTTTAACAGCACAGGTCCTTTGCCATGCTGAATCACACCCGTGCTCCTCGCCCCAGAGAGAGCTTTGCCAGCTTCTCAATACCACCCCTGCAAAACAAAGACCTGGAAAAGCAGCAGGATTTTCCAGCCCAGCTGCAGGAACTGTGTCTGGCTGAGTGCTCAGGTGCTCCTGAGCTGCAGCAACAGGACATCCCAGCACACCAGGCCATGCCACCCTCCTGCCTTCCACAACTGCCAGAGCACCAGGAGATTGCAGCAAGAGTGCACAGGAATGAGCAACACACTCTAATGGCTGACTGGCATGTGGAAAGTCTAATCCAAGCAATATTCCAAGCAGCTATGACCATAACCTTCAAATGAGCACCAGCTGATCTTTTGTGATGAAGTTAGAAAATGCTGGAACTCTTACAAATGCCTTTTGCATGTTTAAAGCACTGCTGGCAATGGCTCATATTCCCCAAAGCTCAACTGCCAGGGTAAGGTATTCCCAGAATCATGGGACAGATGGGGTTGAAGAGACCTCTGGAGATGACCCAGCCCAGGTGGGCCTGGAATGTCTCCAGAGAAGGAGATTCCACACCCTCCCAAGGCAACTGTTCCAGGGCTCTGGCACCCTCATAGAAAGAAGTTCTTCCTCATGTTGAGGTGGAATGTTTTAGTTCATGGCCTTTGCTTCTCATCCTGTCACTGGCACCCCTGAACAGAGCCTGGCACCCTCCTCTGCCATCCCTGGAGATGTCTGTGTGGATTGATGGGATCCCCCCTCAGCTTTCCCTTGTCCAGACTGACCAGGCCCAGCTCCTGCAGCCTCTCCTCATCAGAGAGATGCTCCAGACCCCAAATCATCCTTGTGGCCCCTCTGCTTTCCATGGAACGGGCACTGCTGCAAACTGGCTCAAGAGTTCAGTGTGCCCAGCCCAGACCTCAGGCAATGCTGCTGGAGCAGGGAAGATCCCACCTGGTCACCAGCTCTCCCACATCTCTGATGGCTTCCATAAACACCTGGAACAACCTCAAGACTTCAACCCCAGCCTCTCATCAGCTCCCCAAAAAGCAGATGAAAGTGCAAAGCTCAAAGCTTTGCTAAGTGATGGCAACACCAACACACGAACTCAGCTTCTACACAACAGTTTCACATGGTCCCTCCAAAGGCAAGACAAACAAATCATGCAGCCTTTCAGCTTTGCCCACACATAAAATATACTGACCTTGAAGTTTGGAGAGAAATATCTGTTGGCTTTGTCTTTATTTGCTTTGTCTAGATCGTTTTTTGTTAATGTAAGGATTAAATATTCCTTATCATTATCTGAGCGCTCTGTACTGAAAATACCATCAAGTTCCTGATCTGCAACTAGACTTCCATTTTCTACTTTGTCTGAATTTTCATCCAGTCCTATGAAGAATGTATTTACCCAAAAGTGAAACATTTTGTCCTGGGGGAGGAAGAACACAGAAAACAAGCTTGCTTTAGTATTCACTAATGGCACGTTAATTAGTCTGCTATCAGCATCTGGTCAAAAACAGATTTGTAATATCAGGCAAAACTTGGTTGGACAACAGTATGTCATTTGTTACATTGCATGCAAAGACATTTTCACCACATCTCCTGGACAACACACAAAAATCTGCATTCATCAAGCTCAATTCTAACCAATTAAGCTTTTAGCAATCACTCATGGAGAGCTGGGCTGAAAACTATCATACCTGCAAAAAAAGCAGATGATAATAAATTCAATAAACTAAAATTTGCAATCACAAGGCATAAATAGATTATTTTTACTCACACCTTGCCAAGCAATCTCTAAACCCAAGAGACAACCTCACCAGCTGAGGTAATACTGAATCTCCCCTGTAACAGAAATCTTTTCTTATACAGAATTGTGTAAAATTGAGCAAAACTACAAATCCACTACAACAGTAAAGGATTCATGGGTGCTTTGCTGAGATGCTTTCACCCAGCCAGACCTTTGCTGAGCAGCACTAAGAGGAAGGCAGAGCCAGTGCCTGCTGTCCTGCCACTCAGCAGGAAGTTTTGAGGGAGAAGCTGAGGCAGTGACAGCTGAAGGATGTTCAGCCTAAGCAGAACTTGACAGACAACTATCTTTTTGATTTGGTTCTCCACTCTGCCACAGCTCCAGCTGTACCAGGAGGCAGGACATCCCTGTATCAGAGACCCTGAGGGCTCTGGAGAAGCAGCTTTCTGCCAGCCCAGAGCAGATGTTTCCACAGTCAGCTCTCTCCTGATCACACACCAAACCCCTCTCCATCTGACACTGAGCAACATCCACTTGCTCTATACACACAAAATCTTCTGTTTGACTCTGATGTGGCTTTTCATGCCCAAGATCCAAGATGCAAATGACCAGTTCTTCCCACAATGGTCAATATTCCTGCACTGCAACTAAAGCTGCAGGGAAAGTAGCCCATTCCAGAATCTAACATTCCTTGGTATTACACAGAACAAGTAACAAAAACCTCACTCCTTCTCAGCTAACTTACCTATTTTGGTTTACCAATGAGATCTAATTCCAGTTTCTTACTAGAAAATCCATATCCTGCCCTATCTCCCTATTCATCTCTGCTGGTAAGGAAGCAGGGGGGAAAACAGAGGTGGAACAGGAGTGGTTCCAGTGTGTGTGACACGAGCAGGCCTCCTGCTGAAAGCAGTCTGGCACCAGCAAAATACCACAGCATTTTCCTGAGCCAATGAAAGAAGGCAGGGAAGAGCTGGACTACTTAACTCACACTCATCCTCCTCACAAATTCAAACAAGATACTGGGAATTCACAAGGTCTCTCTCCACCAAAGGTCAGTAGACTCATTTTCAATATTTTAGGTAAAGCCTACAAAACCACTTCCAGTTTGTCTGCATTTTTGTAAGCACCTGAGGGACCCCAAGACACAAGTTAAAAATCCAGCCAGGAGCACTGCTGCTAGCTGAGTTCCCCACTTCACAACTTGCCTCTCTCCAGCACTTTGGGAATCAAATTCCTCCAGCAAATGAGTTGTTTGGGGAGTGTAACAGATGTTTTCCACTGCCCCTGAGTCCTTTCAAGCCGCCCCATCTCTGAAGAAGCCCTGTTGGAGCCCATCCATGGGAGGCAGCAGGTAGCAGGTTCTTGCCAGGCCCTGCTTATACACTTCACACCCTCCTCTTTCCCCCAGAACAGCCTCAGAAATGCCCTGCCTGGGTCTGGAAGCTGAGGTTGAATATCCTGAGTTCACTCTGCTGATGTCTCTCTCCCAGAGGAAGAGGTAGCAGACAAAATCCCTGTGAAGAAAATATCAGGGTACCCCAATCCTCCTCACCCACACAGTGAGTCCCTAAGAAGGGATTCCAAGGAGCTGAGATGTTCACTCCTGCTCAAACCAAAGGACTTGCTCAGGTCAAAACAGAGACAAGCAGCAGCTTTCCTGCTGAAAACCCCTCTGGTGCTGGTCCCCAGTGCCTCCTGTGTCACCTCCAGGGAGGGGAGGACACACTGCAGGCCATGGATGGTTGGAGAATGGCTCCTGTCACCAGCAGGAAAGCAGTGCCAGAGAAAAAGAGACCACTGGATGGGAATCAATGCCAGCAGAAGCAGAAGGCACAGTTTTGTCATGCCTCACCTTCAGCTCCATGAGTGGAGAACCAGGCACTTCAGGGGCTGGGGGAACTCAGCTTCACTGACAGGGGCTGACAGATAACAAACCTCTCACTAGACAGCTTTTAATCTGTGTTCCTCAGGATAAATTTGCAGAGGTCTTCAGGGACTCAAACTAAACAATACAACTCAGCTGAGCTGGTCATTTCTCCTTTTATCTCCCTCCAGCTTTTTAAAGCATCAAGTTATTTTCCTTTCCTTCCCACTACACAACTTAATTAGCCTAATAAACTGAGTTCATGGCTCTTGGAACATGGCATAGCCACTTAAATTGAGGGAAGACTTGGTCATGTTTTTTGGAATTAGCGCTTAAGGCTGATAACTTGTCACTGTTTTCACTGAAGAGCAAATTCATTCTTCAAAGTGAGGATTCAGCTAAAGCTGAAGGATCCAAGATATTTAATGGAAGACAAGGAACAAAGATGATGTAATATGGGCCAAAGATAGGAATTTTAAAAATCAAGGCATGAACTGAACTCAGGCTTTATATAGCAAATCAAAATACCAGACCAAGTGCTCACATAACACAGGCTAATGAATAGACTTCTGAAAAAAAAAAAAAAAAAAAAGCATTAGAGACTGTTTTTCAATGTGTTTTGCTTCACTTCCAGTTACATCACAGACATCTGTCTTAAAAAAAAAAAATAAACCACAGATGTACTTCTTCCCATAACCAAATCTGTGCCATAAATCTCCAGTGCAGTATCAGATGAGACAGAGGCTGATTTAATCCCACAATTCTGACAAACACTGCTTGTCCCTACCTTGTGCAGCTTCTCAGTCTGACTGAAAAACATTCTCCACTCTAGAGCTGGTCTACTAGCTGCAGACTGAGATCCAAATCCAAGATTTAAGCCATCAATCAGGAGTTGCCATGTCCTCCTGAGAGCTTAACTTTTGCAGAGAGATCTACAGGCACCTGCAGTCACTGCAGCACCCGCTGAGGGTCTGGAGATGCTCTCCAAGAATGGAGATCATGGTTCAGCCTGTTCCCTAGGCCTGCCTGATGGAACTTCCTGTACCATTTTCAGATCAACACTGAGTCTTCTGACATTTTCAGAGTTCATTCCTCAGCGTTTGCTTAACAGCAACTGCCCAAAGTCTTGTTGAACTCTGCAGCAGAACTTATCTCCAGACTCGAGAGATGAAATGCAACTGCTCAAACAATGCTGTCAGCCCTCCTACACTGGAGTCTGGGGATAACACACCACTGACTCTCACAAATTAAACCCACATCAACATTGCCCTCTCATCTGTACTGGGAGGACTCCCAAAAAAAGGTCTCCTTCACCCCCAGGCTCTGGAGGCAGGAAGATGAGGAGATTTCTGTATTTCTGTATTTTTTTAACAGACTCCCACTGAACGAGTGATCTAAGGATACTCTGAAATACTTTTAGATTATCATGTCAACATCAATGAAGTGGAAGAAAAAGGTTTTGCAGAGATCCATGGAAGCAAAACTAGAGTGACTACAGCAGCAGGCTGAGATGGAAGAACAGTCAAGCTACAACAAAAAAACATGCTAAAAAAAAATTCCCCAAATTACTAACTTCTACCCATCAGAAATTTATACACAGTCACAGCACTTGAGCCTCAAGCCATTTTGTTTTCATGTGGGCATGCATTTCATTCTTGAAAGGAAGTAGCTACAGATCACTGAAGAAATAGTCTGAGAATACAGTAAACAACTTGATTAGACAAGAAAAGACCAAGAGCTGGGATTTCCTAACTTGTGCCAGGTGGCAG
This sequence comes from Muscicapa striata striata, assembly GCA_030060385.1. NCBI lineage: Eukaryota > Metazoa > Chordata > Aves > Passeriformes > Muscicapidae > Muscicapa > Muscicapa striata. Next base: position 318,843 of record JAREIS010000169.1, read on the forward strand.
AAACCATGGAAGGGATGAAACTTTACCAAGGCTGTCAGTCCTGTAGTGGCATCAGTGATCCTGTGGCTGAGGTCAGCTCCCAAAAGCCACTGAATTTGCTTAAATTAACTTTTGCCATTAAAAGAAAGGACACTCGGCTACTTTATATCTCACACTGACTCTGCAAGGTTAGGTGTTTGAAGTCATTTGGTCATTCAGGTTTGGTGTGGTTTATGGATAATAATTTTATCCAAAATGAGCCTGAACAAAATGGAGGGCCCTCCCTACAGAAAACTCTGCAGATAATGCTGCTCTTCAAAGGACTGGGAAATTTGGAAAGAAGTATAGGTGAGGGAATCTGGGGCACTTACATCTGAGATCAGTGTTATCAAACAACAAACAACAGCCAGGGCAAAAAAGTTTTGTTCATCTCCACAGATGAGACACAACCATTCTCCAGCCTGAGGCTCAGAATGGATCAGGAATTACACTTTTAATCGACCTCATTAGGTTTTTTATTATGCTAAAGTGCAGACTGGTCAATATGTGATGTCTTTGAGACTTGTTTAGCTACCTATAATCTGCTAACAGAAAACCTGGGAAGAACAAAGCAACAGACTTATAACTCCACTTCTCAAAAACCTGGTTAATAAACCAGAATCTCTGAAAGACAAGATGCTGTTACTCCTAATTATGCTGTTCCTCATGAATTAGGTGATCACTGCATAAAGGGATCTTTAAAATACAAGTCTCCCCAGTGGAGGGCCTTCACTTTTGGGATTTTGGGTAAAAGCTGTGTAGACAGGTGATGCAGAAAAGGAACAGGCACAGATGTGAAACACCTGAACAGAGAAATGTGTTCAGTTTGAGCCAAGGTAAGTTCTTCTGGCACCAATATTCCCCTTTGCCCTGTTCTCACCTTATTCACTTTCTGCAACAACCTGTCCAAGGACCATGTGGAATGATCAGCTCCTGTGTTTGCAGCAGAGCTAAGAGAGGTGACCTTACCAGAACTGTGGAACATCTCATACCTATTTTCCTTTGTCCTCCATTCATACTGAAAGCTGAGGCAATAAGACACTTTATTCAACAGATATTTCAGAGAGATTATCAAGGTGTTTTTTTACTGGGTGATGCTGGGGCAGTTTCCATCTCAGAAAAAGAAGCAGATGTGAAAAGAACCACCTTTACCATTTCTTTGGCTCTACCAGGCCAAAACCACTGAGAAACTGAGCACTTCTGCACTATCTGTAATCCACAGAACCCAAATAGTTCGGGTATCTGATGAGAATAGACAAAAAGAAAAAAAAAAATAAAATTAAAAAAAAAAACCAACCAACCAGCTACTCAGAAACTACAAAGATTCTTAAGAAACAAAACCACAATCTGGCACTCTGAAATGAAACTCCAGCACAGTAATCCTCCTGCTGTGGCTCTGCACTTCTACATGCTCCTGAAGACCCAATTCATACTGCACAAAGTGTGTATGCTCATGAGATGCTCCCATTATGCTCTGGTCTCTGGATCTCAGTGCTCTCTCCAGAGGTAAAACAAATACAGGAGTTTGTTCCTGGGGCTACAGAGCCAAGATCCAGCAGCTGAGCTGCACACTGGTATTTCAGGGATGGGCAGGGCAGCACAGCACTTCCCATCAGGTCTGCCTGCAATCCATGTGTTACTGGAGATGGCAAAGAAACAGCAAACTCACAGTTCAGATAGGAGAAAGTAGATAAAGCAGGACCTTGTCTCAGATGCTGGAGCTTTGCATCACCTCCTCCCTGCATCCCTCATGTCTACATCCACAGTACTCATCTGGCTGCTCCTCTGAAAGACCTTCTCCAAACTGGCTGCTCCACATCAATAATCTCAGCTTTGAAGCAGAATTTCTACCTTTAAAATGCTTTTACAGTCTCTATAATGCATCTAGCTGCAATGACTCAAAACATCTCATCAAACAGGCAGAGAAGGAAAACAGGGCAACTAAGGAACTGTCCAGAAACTTTTGCAGACACCAGCACGTGAATTCAACTTGTTCACACAAGCAAGCCCACACAACAGTGTGCATGTGTGTTCACACACAGCTGGCAGGTACAACCACTGTGCACAGCTCTAAGTGATGTTACCTCATCACTTCTTTTTAGCATTTCTTACTTTTATGAATTCACTCACTGAATGCTCTTAAGTTTTCTAACCTCCATTCAACAGGGCATAACTACTGATGAGGAGTTTTAAGTAGCAAATACCAAGGTAGCCTTTAATCAGCACAGTCTCATCCTCACCTTTCACTCTGGTAGACCCAAAGTGGCTCCACAAACACCACAACTAAAGAAACTCAAGATTTCAGCTTTAAGAACTGGCTGACTTTGGTTTCAAAGTAAATCCTAATCTTTTTTCCACAACTGAGACCCTAAAAAAATCCTCAGCTCTGAGGGAAATCTCTAAACCTCTCATGTCAAGGCACTGCAGCTGGGAACATAGAGGTGGTAGAAGAGATTGCAGAGATACTTTTTACAAAGTGCGTGGGAACTCAATTATCTCAGAAATTCAGCTGAATTTGACAGATGGGTACAAATCAGCCAACAGCACAGACAGGATCTTCTTTGCCTGCTCAAACCTCAGGAAAATTTAGTGAAGAAAACAGCTGGAGTTAACTTGCTCAGTATGCAAGTCTATTTTTAGAAAGTGAATGTTTCTTCCTCAATTAGATTACTCACTACTACCCAAACGACTGCAATACAGACCCAGGATGATTTTTACCCAACCTTTGTACTTAATCTCACCAACTCCCCAAACATCCAGCTTTCATTTTGTGGTCGATTGGCTCCTTGGGAAAACCAGACATCAAAGAATGAAATGCCGTGATTACACAGCCCTGAAAAATAACCAACACCCCAACCCCCAGCATCAGGGGCTGGCTTGACAACATTTTCCAGAAGAAGCAAGGAAACCAACCTTTTTCAACATCTTGTTCTGTTTGTGGAAAAATTCCACTTTGATATCACCGCATACCGGCAAAGGTTGAGGGAATTCAAAGTACATGTACTTGTCTTCACGTCGTGAGGGTCCTGAAGGGGAGGTGAATATCTTTACCTTTAGCTGGTATACCACAAACTGAGGATCTGTGTGACAAAACAGAATGTCACTTGGTGAGAAAAACCTCAAAAGTGTCAAAAAGCACAACACTGGCAGCAGAAACAAAATCGTGAGCTATGGTAATTTCAAAGCTAACTAAACTTCTATGAAGGCTTTAACACCACAGGGGATCAAACTTTGCCAGATGCTACTGGAAACAACCTTAAAAATTTCTGTCCTTCATGGCAGTACTTTCAGGCCACCAGGGAGCTCCTAAAACGTTATTTCTTTTTCATATAATGACTGTGACAACTACTTGACTGTTCTTTGCATTTTCCCTCTCCTCTCTATTACACAGACCAAAGTGAGAGGTTTTATTCTCTCTCATCTCTTCTTCCAATTGTAGAGTGGCTGGTCATGTCAGCACAAACTGACTCTACTCTTACACAAACAAGGACAAAATTGAACATTAATACTGAAAACCAACCAGCACCACCAGAGCCTAAGCTCATCCTGTAAACCATCATCACCAGGGAAGTTCCAATCATGACACAACTTCCCCAATTAAACCTGCAGGGGTAACACTGAAATTAAATGGGGTTTTTGGTCCAGTTTAGAAGAGCTGCTTTGGAAATGGTCAGGTCAGACAGTCCTGAGCTGTGGAAGTCCCTACTAAACACACCCACACTGTCCTGCTGAAGGGCTCAGCAATGAAACTATTACTGGCAGGCTCAGAGAATCCCAGAATGGTTTGGGTGGAAAGGGACCTTGAAGGCCATCCAGTGCCACCCCTGCCATGGGCAGGGACACCTTCCACTGTCCCAGGCTGCTCCAAGCCCAGTTCAACCTGGCCTTGGACACTGCCAGGGATCCAGGGGCAGCCAGAGCTTCTCTGTGCCAGGGCCTGCCCACCCTCCCAGGGAACAATTCCTTCTGTCTATCTCACCTAAATTTCCCTCCTGACAGCATCAAGCCATTCCCCTCCATTCTATTACCACAGCTCCTGTTGCAGTGTCCCTCTCCAGCTTCCCTGCAGCCCCTTCAGTCCCTGGAAGGTGCTGTGCACCAAACAACCTTCTCTTTCTCTCCTTTGAAACTCTGTTATCCCCTCATTCTGCCCTAGAGGCTGGATTCTGCTCTGGCAGTGACTTTAAAGCAGCAGAATGATAACAAAGGAAGGCAGACTGAAAGTTATCACATTGGTAAAATTACTGCCATCACAGCTGACAGCACAGACCATCAACTGCACATACTGAAAAGCCACTGAGAACTCCACAGAAACTTCAAATACTGCAGCATACAACTGCTGAGCCTGATAGTTAATTTATGTTCTCAGGTGCTTGGCCAGTCTGTTGTCTATCCCAACACCTTCCTGTGAAAACACCACCCCAGCAGCCTCCCATGGACACACAAGTCAACTCACTTAAGCAGTTTAGACTCACAAGCACAGCACAGTTCATCCAAAACATTAAATAACTGTAACTGCAGAAATCTGTAACCTCCACACCTCTTCCCTGAGGCAGAGGGGTTTTGGCAGAGGCTCCTCCCTCTCTCCTCCTGTACAGCCTGACAAGCTGCTCCATTGTTTCTCGTGTGTGTTACATGTTCAGGTACTGTCTCACAACAATATTAACAGAGCAATTTTAATCAAAGCCACAGGAGGCACTGGAATTAATTACACATTGCTGTAGTCCCCATAGCAAAACCATTAGATTTTTTCCACCAACAAAAAAAGAGCACGCAACACAAGGCAGTCACTGCCCTGTAACACGGCCCACAGGACAGAGCAGAATTTGTTTTTGTATTTCAAAGCTTCACAAAATCTGCTGTTCTTCACTAACACAGTGTATCAGCAGATGAGATTAATCATTTACAGGTGTATTAATGCTTTAGAAACTTCCACATAAAGAAATGTTTACTCCACAGTTAATTAGATATTTACCCAGTTGAATTTTTTTTTTTTTTTTAAACATCATGGGAAGAATGATGTTGCTGCATTGGAAGCCAACATGCCATTAGGCAAATGTTTTTCAGTAATTCATGTTTCCCAAGAGCTGCTGTGCTAAAAAAGAAGGAGGCTTTTCATAACAGTAAGGAGCAAATACCCAAATATACATAGAGGGGTGGAGTCTCCATCCCTGGAGGAGTCCAAGGAATGAGTGGATGTGGCAGTGCTCTGGCTTGGGTAACAAAGTGGGGACTGGTCACAGGCTGGACTCAATCTTGGAGGCCTTTTCCAGCCTCAATGGTTCTACACATGGAATCACTTATCTTCAAACCATTAAAACACTTGCCAATTTGAAACTGTAGTAAAACAATCTCAAGTCCTTCACAGACTACACCTAGGAGGATCCCAGTGGACAGAGCCCACAGATTTTAAGTAATTTAAACCAGCAGATTTTGGATTGTGAGGTGTTTGCATGTGACTTCCTCCAAGATGTGCAGCTCTTGGTGCCATCAGCCCATCCAAAATGCCAACAACAGGTTCCCTAGCAGAGGTGAAGGGGTGCTGGTACTTACTGCAAGTTCCGCTGCTGAACATGGGAATTGTTTCAAACATCATCTTGTGGAACAGCAGTGCCACTGGTCTGTAATCCAGGTGATTCTTTAACAGGTAGCTATAGTAGTACACGTAGCGTCTCTGACTGGGAATTGTCACTCCCTAAACAGAGGGAAAACAAGTGTCAGAAACCTTTCATCAGCATCTCCTCCAGCTGAAGCACATCAAGCCCAAAGGAACAGGTCATTCCAGGTACTCCAGCACATCTCAGGGGATGGAGCACCTCTCCCACCACAAAGGCTGAGGGAACTGGGGACATTCAGCCTGGAGAAGAGAAGCTTTGGGGTGACCTCACTGTGGCCTTCCTGTACCTGAAGGGACCAACAAGAAACATGGAGAAGGAACCTGGAATGACAAGGACAAGGCAAAATAGCTTTCCAGTGCCAGAGGGCAGGGTCAGATGGGATATTGGGAAGGAATTGTTCCCTGTGAGAATGGGCAGGTCTGGCACAGGGTGCCCAGAGCAGCTGTGACTGCCCCTGGATCCCTGGAAGTGTCCAAAGCCAGGCTGGATGTGGCTTGGAGCAGCCTGGGATAGTGGAAGGTGTCCCTGCCATGGCAGGAGGGCTGGAACTACCCTCTAAGGTCCCTTCCAACCCCAACCCTTCTGTGATTCTGTGCTCTCCAAACATCCTTCTCCAGCAATGAAGCAAAGAATGCAGATTTTTGCCATTTCTTAAAAACAAACACCACAGACACCCTGAGGGTCATGTCAAAAATAGCCTCATGCTGCTGCTTATTTGGGGATGGAGAGCATCAAATGTTTCACAGGAGATGCCTTGAACATACTCTAACTTTAAAGCACCACTACATTTAGGAATCCTAAAACCTACTACTACAGGAATAACATTTTGACAGCACTTTAAGTCAAAAGACTAATGTTTGCTAATATCACTGCACTCAAGACTGATGCTACCTTCTCTTTACAAAACATCCTGGAACATTTTCCCAAAAATGTGGAAAGTTTTGTTAAAACAGGCCCAACAGCCCAAAGTGTTCAAACTCTGAGGTAAACATGCTTTGACAGCATAAAACTTAAGAATGTTTTTATTACTGATTTTAAATCAGATCAAAGGGAACATATAGGGGAACAGTTTTAAAGCTCTTTGAGCCAATACTTTCAAGTTAAATTGATAAAGATGAAAAATTGTTTAATTTCCCCGAAAATACATTACATGGTCTAAAACAACCTGTTAAAGAAGACTTGCAACAGCATCAGGAAGGAATCTTTCTGATTAAAACAATGTGGAATTGGAATAAACTGGAGATAAAGAAAATTTTTTCATACACAAGTCTGTGAGCATTTGGTGACAAAACCCAGACCACATATTTCTAGAAACTTTTAGTTTCACCTGCTTCATCTCACAACAGCCAGGAGCTAAGAGTAGCCAAAGTGCTTTTAATTTAGTAAATCTCTATTCTGCACACATGAAAATAGCCACTTCCTGCCATTTAAAAAAAATGTTGATAATTATGTCTCCTTATCACTTGAGCTGCTTCTAAATTACACAAAAGCCCTTTCCCTGCAGCACTTGCACAATGACCTTCCCAAGCAGTCTTGTACACTGGCTGTGGTTTTGGCTCAGATGTCCTCAGTGCTTATCACACCCACTCCTTAAGGGAGCTCTCAAGTTCTCTTTCCTGGGATCTGAGCTTCAGGACCAGGCAAATCCCAGCCTCAGAGCAGGCCAGCAGTGCTTGCCAGGACTGCCAGGCAGGAGGAAAGCACATGGATGGGTCCTATGGAAAAACCCCAGGACACCCAGCCAGGACAAGCAAGGCCAGGACCAGAACCAAGGGAACACTCTCACTCTGATACTCAAAATCACAGCAAAGCCAGTTCTTGTCCAACAGGGCAGTTTTAGCTCTCCAGCCACAGTCTGACCGCCTGGAGACACAGCCCTTAGAGCCTGAGGCTCTAAAACCAGTCCCACCTGAAGCAGAACTCAAGAGTTCTCAATTTCCAAAGGTCTGAATTCCAAGCAGAAAACTTTCATAACAAACTAACAATATTCCAAGGGGTGCTGCAACCAACCACTACTCACTTTTACTCCAGAGTTATAAGGACAGGGAAGTAGTTCAAGTATTGCCCATCTACCACCACCACCCCTTTTAAATGGCTGTGAGATAAGCTCCTCTTATCTGGCCCCTATGCCAGAGCTTCCCAGGGCATGCCAAACACTGCCAGGTGTTGCTCCTGGTTCTCCTCTCAAGGTAGCACAGGCAGGACTATGAAGAACAAATATCTTGGAAACAGTATTTCCACAGTCCCTTTAGGAACACACCCTACTGTGAGAGTGAAGCTGCAGTCTCAGAGCAGGTCTAGGGCATCAGGTTTAAGAGAGGCTGGCACCAGAGCATGTCCAACAAACAGACACCAGAACTGCCATCAGACATGGCATCTCTGTCCTGTTCAGAGGGCCATTCTGAGGCTTCCTCACACAAAGTAATTGGTTTTCACTTCCTGTTCATTTACAGCAACCACAGAAACACAGCACAGTCTGGGTTGGAAGGGACTTACAGCCCATCCAGTGCCACCCCCTGCCATGTCAGGGACATCTTCCACTATTCCAGGTGGCTCCAAGCCACATCCAACCTGGCCTAGGACACTGCCAGGAGTCCAGGGGCAACCACAGCTGCACAAGCACTTGGAAAGAGTCTCTCTCCATCTTTCTTGTCAGCTCCTTCAGGCACTGGAAGGCCACAATTAGGTCACCCCAAGGCTTCTCCTCTCCAGGCTGAACAACTCCAGTTCTCTCAGCCTTATGAGAACTCTTAGGAGCCATCCTTGAAAACAGAAGTGTATGTTGCTCAAAGAATGCTCCTGAGAGGAACATCTCCAACACCTGAATAGCTGATCCCTATCCACTGAGCTTCCTTCCAAGCCTAATCTCCACAAAACCCTCCAAGGCAGTAGCAGGAATAAATAAAGACCTTCTCCAGCTGTAGGAAGGTAAGTTGCCAGTCTTTGTCACCACAGTAGTGTGTCAGTATCTACCATAAGGAAAAAGTGGGACAAACCAATCACTACAAACAGTGGAAGCAGCAGCTTCTTTAGAGGACTTTTTGGGGGGCTATGTCTTCCCAAGCTCTGACAACAGACAAGTACAGTTCTCTATCCCGTTTCAGAAAACAGCTTATCTCCTCTGGTTCAAAAGGAAAATAAAAATCACTCCTGTTCTACAGTGGTGGAGACCTACAGACACAACCATGCAGTCCACACTTCCTAATCTTCACCACTCCCTTCTTCTGACTAAGTTCCCCCACTACAATGAGTTTCAGAAGCCAAAAGGGCAGCTTGTAGTGGAAATAAAATACCCCATGAGAGGGTTTGGTCAGAGACAGCCTGGGCTCTGCCATGTCTTGCTGCCCAGCACAAGAACAGCCTGTGCTGCAGCCCTGAGCCTCACCTACAACAACTCTCACTTGATGGTGCAAAGGGCTCCCTGGAGCTGCTTCTCCCAGCAGACACTTGGGAAAAGCTGGCTCCAGAAGTACTCAGGGCTGTGCTCTTGACCAATTAGTCATACTTCCTCTTGCAATTAGACTCACACTTCCTGCCAGCACAGCCTGAGCCCTCGCAGCAGCACTCTGCTGTGAGAATTGATGGCAGCAGTGATTGTAGCTGGGCTGTTCTCAGCAGCCACAGGTGCAGAGTGGGCACCTTGTCATTGCTTTAAACCAAGAAACTGGTCCCTATTAAAGCCAGTTCTCCTTTATCATACCTATGTTGGCCCAAAAAGAAACAAAAAAAAGGCATCTGCTTGTCCCTCTGTGCAAACAGCTCTTTTGATGCCTCATTGACTCTGAATTGAGGAAGTCAGTTATACAAAGGTGTGGTGAAATATCAAATCAGAGAGCAGCACTTGACATATCATGCTGAAATATGGGCCACAAGGGAAGAAAAGGCTCCTGAAACCTGCACTGGAATACCTGTTTATAAACACTACTGAAGGGTTATGTGAATCACATGCTGCCCACTGGCCACATCAAGATAACCATGCTCAAGTGGAGCTGGGAAGGGAAAAGTCAACTCTTGCAGTAGAGACACTGAAACCAAAACAAGTCGCTGGTTACAGACAGTATTTACAGTCAAGTAAACAAGGCTCTCACTACTCCTGTTCACTGGGTTCTCCCTCCCATCCAAGATGCCCAAGGTACCCCTGGGGTACTGATAAACATCCAACTGACCTTGCAGAAATACAACCTTCTTTTCACAAAAGGGAAACTGAGGCACAGCATTTCACTGTGTATTTGGTCAGTTCTGTTGTTTTCATGCTGCTTTATCCAGCTCTGGAGATAACCCTTATCAACAGGAGTAATCTACTGCTCATTCCCAGTCTCTCTCATGCACTTTTAACAAAAGCCACAAAGTTTTGATGGGAAACCTTGACCTTGTCTCCACTCCAGCATTACACCACAACTAACTCAGCAGTACATGGAATAACAGCTCCACCTTGTCAGCAGAGCAAAATGAGGAGTTTCTTGCTCCTTCCCATGAACTAACAGCCAAATTCTAAAATTCCTTATGTGACACTTCTGCTCTCAACAGCATTCACACACGAAGCAGCTCTTATTAGAGACCAACACACTGTGAAATTAATACTTTGTATAAATACTCCAGGAACAGGGAGAGCTCTGTGCTTGAGGAGGTTCAAACTGGCTTGCAGGGATGATCCCCTTGGGATGCTCAACCAACACACTCAGGGAAATAATGGAAGACAAGCAGGGAAACTTGCTAAAATGACCTTAAAAGCCACATCTTATCTTTGGAGAAGATTTCAAGTAAGGAGGTTAAATTCTCATTAATGAGGCCTAACCCTGCCAGAAAGGTAAACTACCCCTTACTGGCAAGGGGCATCCAACAATAAGGGCCTTCCAGCTGGGATATTCCCCTATGCATCTCCAAACCCCACGACAGCAGCTAAGGGAACCTGAGGAGGTGAACAACTTATCCATTCAGGCAAAATATGCTGGAACAACCCTCTCATTTGGGATGAAAACGCTGAATGAGAAAGGTCACTGCCCCACTGATGTACCACACAGCTGAACAGTGCTGAAAAAGCCATTTAAAATCAACTGGCCAGGTCTTCTTGAACAGGACATGTTAAAACCAGGCTGGTTTAGTGTTGTGACTAAAGGCTACTGCTGCTTAGGAAAGCTCTTCCATTTCCAACTGCACTGATCCAATCCTACTGGAGCTAAATCAGACATAACTTAAAGGGTTTGAGAATCAAATGGAATCTCAAGGAGGAAAAGCAGCAAGTTAAAGGTTGAGGGACAGAAGAACAGCAACAGCTCACCTTCTTGTCTCTGGTCCTTACTTCCCCATAGAAATCTAGGGCTTCTTGGGCCCTTAAAAACTTGCCTCGATGCAACAAATATGCACAAATCATTACACCAGTTCGTCCCTTTCCAGCTTTACAGTGGATTGCTGCCACATGATTGTCATCTTCACTTAGCCACTGGTCAAGATCTTCACAAAAAGGTTTGATGAGCTCCAGCTGTGGTGGGTTATGGTCTTCAAAAGGGTACTGTGCAACTGCAGGGAGAAGGAGGAGTTCAATCAGAACCTCAAAAGGCAAAGCAAGCTCAGGTCACCTCTGTAACAAGCATGTAAAAATTAAATTATTCAATAAGCCCCCTATCTTACATATTGATATGTATTTCTAATTCCACTATTATTCAGAGTATCATAAGCACTGCAGACATTTCTCCATTAATCTGTAAACAGGCATCCTGCTCCACAGAGCAAGTATTTCACACCTCTATTGAACTGAGCTGCACAGGCTCTGCAACATGAATTTTCTAGAATTTAAGAGCATGCTGGCACACAGAATAACCTTGTGAAAAGCCATTACTCCAGCAATAATTAAACTACCTGCTGAGAGAGAGCAAGGCCAGACCTCAGTCACTGAGCAGACAACAGGAACTTTGCTGAAAAATTACTGAACACAGTTGGGTCTACACTGGGAAAAAAAGTCTCAGAATCTGCTCAAAGGCCTTGTAAAACAAAAACCTGTCAGTTCAATATTTCAAAAAATGGTAATTGGGAGAGAATCTCAGGTAAGGCACTGGCAATACTTATGGAGTTTAGAGTCAAAGCACTGAGCAACACTGTCCTTTCTGATGGGTGTATTCACACACACTTTTCCATCTAGGGATGGAAAGAATTTCAAGAAATGTAGGAAATGCAAGAAAACTCAAGAGAGCAAAAAAATAAGCACTAAACAGAGAGAAGCACCTAAACTTCTCCCACCTCAGATCAGAGGAGGGACAATATCACCCTGCTAAGCAGAACTACACACAATGTTCTGGTTTCAGTAGAACAGCACTTGATGAAGTGCACCCCAATTCCACACCAACAGCCCTGGGATCTTAGAAACACAATTCTGCCTCACTTCAAAATTCTCAGCTAGAAACACCATTTCCTTTTCTGGGCTAAAAATGAATACATTTCCTTTTTTTGGCAAGTATCTGTACTGGTTTTGTAAGCACCACTCTGTAGTCACACATGCAAGGCTCCTTCTGATGAATCCCCAAGGACTCCAAGAGCACAAGTGAGGAATGAAGTTATGGAACTGCTGAAGGACTGCAGGACAAGTCCACAGCCTTTTGGAGGGATGAACAAGTTTATTCACTCACAGTACAGACTGCCCCTTCATGTCCCAGAACAAATGAGGAAGCTGATGAAGTGAATAATCTTTGCTAAAGAGCCAGCACATGTTCACAAACATGAACACACAAACTCTTCCACATGGAAGATCCAAACACTCCCCAAATGATCCCCAAAGTTTCATGTGAACTTAAATATGGAATTTGTTTAGAAATCCCAAAGAAAAGCAGCTGCAAAAATGATGCAAATTTGTCTGTACAGCTTTGAGTCTATCACAACTACAGCCAGCAGGGTTTCCATGAAAGAGGGAGTAAAGAAATCCTGAAAGAACAGCCTGAAAACTCCCAAGTAGTCACAGGATGCTGAAGATGCTCTCCATGATTTGGAGTCAAAGGCAAACCTTATGGTACTTTCTTCAAAGCTGGAGCGGGAAGATTAAATGGGTGCCCTGGGATGTTGTAGAGGGATTAAGAGGAAGGAAACATTAAGCTACACAGTCTTGAGAGCAGGGCCTTGAGAAGGTGCAGCTCCTCCATGGATTTTGATTCCTTACAATGGAACACACAGCTTGGAGAATAATCTTGCTTGCTCTTTCCCAGCCCCTACACATTGCAAGAAGAATCCCATAGCACACAGAGTTTAAAAAAAAGGAGTCTGTGGCAAAGCAGAAGACAATCCCATCATGGAAGGATTTCAGAAACTGGAAAAACCATGGACACAAAGCTACTTCCTGAAGAAGATGAAGAGCTTTCAGTGTTTGGGGTTAATGTCATGCAAGATCATCCTGGGTGAATAATGAACTATTCTGGTGTTCCAGGCTCAGTACAAATGAGAAGTTCCCTTTGCAATCAGTTCACTTCAGGAGATTTTCAAGTAGAACTTTTGTTCTTCTGCTAAGGGAAGTCCTGAGTCACCAATTTGGTTATCTGAGGTTAACTAATTTGGGGATGAAAATGAAAAAATACAGCATGTCTTGTGCAGAGGAGCTGTGAAAGGTGCTGTCACAAACAGCATTTGAGGATGGGATTGACAGCGAAGGGAGCTGAGCACCCCCGTAGCAAAAAGCAGAAATTCAAGCAAACATATGTTCTGGCCATATTAGAACATGTCCTCTCTTCTTCTTACCCAAAGCACTGCTCAAGCAGATCCTAAAATACTTTTTTCTCGCTGGTGAGTATGGAGTGAGGTTTCAGGGCACTGTCATTCAACATTGTAAGAGCAAATCAGAAGCGCTGATGACTTCAAGACAATTTCAGTCCTTCTATATTCAGACATTAAAGCAGCCAATTACATTTTTGGTCACGTTCTAAACCCTCTTCATAACTAGATGGATGGTTTAAAATAATAATAATGAAAAACAGAAGTTGAGCCATTGCTATGATGCAGAAAAAGCCCAAAATCTGTTAATCTCCTACGATTCCGTAGGCACAAGGACTCCTCATCTACCCTCATCTGAAGATTAGGAACCACAATTTCTGAGCAAGAAATGCTCCTCTGCTCAAAGAACAAAGGTAAATCTGCATTTATTTATTTATTACCTGGGGAGGTAATACTGACAACAGCTACATCAGTGTCTATTCACAAGGACCTGGTCAAAAAGCACCCCTGAAAGATTCCCTAGAAGATTCCCTAAAAGATTGCCTACTGCTTTTGGCAGCTCTGTAACGTGTCTAAGACCCAACTCATCTCTAAGAGACTATCATATGGGATTTTTTTTTTTTTTTAGCATCTGCAGGTTCTGCCAGATCTTCCAAAAGCTGCTTTATACACATAGTGATAGTGGCTTAAGTGTTCTCCATTTCCATCCTTCATAAAAACCAGACTCCTCCAAACCTCACAGGTAAATTGTACAAGGAGTTTGTACTTCACTGAACTGAAACTTCTGTGTAACCCACTCTGCAGATTTTTTTTTTTTTTTTTGCAACTGTAGACTTTTTATTAGATCTTGATCTTTAACTGTCAGGAACACACTTCTTTGAAAGCACCAAGAATACAGCAAGTTTTTCCAATGACTCAAAGCAATCTGACATCATTCCTTGTGCCCAAATCTCCTACATGACTATTCATCAGCTCCTCCTTTAGGCCTTCATTCACTGAGGTTTAAAGAGAACACACATTAGGCAGTAAAAACATACCTCTGCAGTTAAATTTGGCGGTGTCATAATGTCTTTCAGCACATCTGAAAAAAGAAAAATAGACAAGAGTTCAAGACAAGTCTCAGAGGCACTCCCAGCATCTGTCACACCCTGGAAAATCATGCATGCCCATCACCTTTATCATTTAAAACTAGAGGTTACACACAAAAACTGTTTTGCAGAAGACTGCTCACTAAAATGTGAATTATTTTACTGAAAGGCAAATACTTACCCTCTGGTAATTGCAGTCCATGGCTATGTTTTAGTCAGTGTGACTCAATTCATGCAAGTACTATTATCTTCTAACCCTGGGCATGAGCAGCTCCAGCACTGGAGCAGCTTCCTACTGCCAAACACATGGAGAGCAGGCAGCTGTGACCTTCATCCAGGGGATGCTGAGCTCAGAGCACAGGTCAGGGAGCCTCAGCAGCAATGTGGGTGCTCAGAGCAATGGGGATCATAAGGACACTGCAGGAGCACCACAAGCCCCACTGAATATTATCCCAGAGATCACTGTATCAATCAGATTGTGACACTGCTCTGCCACTTGGCACTGATTCCTAAATTTAAGAGAGCCCTGAAGGCCTGGGAAACCCCTCAGACCTGGGAAATAGAACATTTCTGAAGGCTCTGGTGCTGCATCACTCTCTCCCATCCAGAGCCCCTCTCCAGCTAGACAGGAGCACAGCAAACCACACTGGATTTGCCTTGCCCAGGGATAAACACTAGTGATGAGACAGAAACCACCCCTCAACTGGGCTCTAAACCAACCAAACCAGCACACTAAGGAACTAGAAGATCTTGGGGAAAGGGGAAGCAAGGCAAGAGTGGATACCCTCCAGAATTTCCCTTGGAGCTGCTCCCTGTAGGGAAGATGATGTGAGTGGAAGTACAATTCAGAAAGGAAAATTGAGAAGAATCCTGCCTCAAATCCTGCCAAGACCAGCTTGGATGGGAACCTGAGCAACTTGATCTGGTGAATGGCATCCCTGGCCACAGCAGGGGGTTGGAACAAGATGATGCTTAAGGTCCTTCCAACCCAAACCATTCTGGGATTCTATGAAAAAGGACACCAGGTTGAAACAACCACTGGAGTCATTTCAGCAGACAAATCACATCTAGATCTTGGGTTCTGATCACAGCCTGTACTCTTCACAGGATTCCAAATCCCACACCAGTTTCAGGACTGCTATGAACACATCTCTGCTTACCAGGTATGTTATGACTGCAGCCTTTGGAGCCATGTGGAGCTTAGCTGACACTTTCAGACATGCAAACTTTTGGGCTGCTCCTTGTGTGACTGTAACTGGAGCCTCCCAGTGCTGCCCTGAGCTCTGCACACGACACAGCCACAGGCAGGGACACAGGCAGGTCTGCTGGGGCTGCACATGCTCTCAGTGCTTCCCTTCCCCTGAATTCCAGAGCCTTCTCAGCTCTACCCTCTGCTAGAGAAAAGCCTGGCAGCTTTCACAGCTCAAATCACTTTGCTGACACTTTCTCTGGGTCAGAAGTGACCAGGTTAAGCTGGCAGAGGGGACTCACAAAAATATTATCTGCACTTGAGCCTTTGACAAAGAGGCTGAATGCAGGATGTACATCCCAGAGAGATGGAGCAGCCAGCAGCACAGCAACTCTGGAAGCTGCTAGGAAGCAAAGCAGTTAACACAACCCAGGAAAGTTTCCTGCCTCCTTCTAAAGAAACACTCAGCTCAAACAGGGAGAAAGAGGTGAAAGTCTTCAAAACATTTAAAAAACCCACAAAGGGGCAGACAAACCATCAAATTTGGAACTTGGAGAGAGTATCATCAAGCAGGATACCATGAGGGATAAAAAAAAGAGTTTTGTGGATATCAAGGATAGAAACTGAGCACAGCACACAATCATGTCCCTCTCTCTGCCCTCTTCTGGGACCTGAAGACAACCAGTGTAGAGCTCCTGGCTCAGCTGCACTAAATTTGTGTGTATTTGCAGCAGAAATCCCACCAACACACATCAGTGGGGCTTAATACTTCAAGTGCATTTGGGGTGGGGTTTTTAAACAATATTATAGCTCCAACAGCATCAGATCTCCAGATGAAACCTTTTTTTTTTTTTTTTTTGCATTTTTGGGGTTAAGGAGGAGGCTGGATGCTCTTAGGATCCTCCTTAGGAATAAAGTGAGTTTAAAGCAACCCAGAAGCAAAGTGCTGCCAGCCAGGCACCCTCCTGATCAGTCATGGTCCCACTGCTGACAGAACTAGGGGCTTCCTCTGCCAGGGCCCAGCCCCAGGGACACAGCAAGCACAGAAAATCCCCATTTTCATCATAACTCCTTCCTTTAACCACCTGCCTGCAGGACAGTTCAAGGAAATGCACTGGAGAAGATGGAGGTGATTACAACAGGGCAGGTGACAATCTGTCAGCACAGGAAGTTAAGAGATCCAAGTGGAAGAACAGACTTAAATTAAGGAGAATACTGGAGAAACAGCAAAGGGTTAGAAACAAACAGGAGAGAAGCAACACAAGAAGGAAAATTGAACTGCTCAAACTGCTGGGAAGTTAAAAACCAAGATGTGAGGATGGGGCATAACTGGCATTGTTTCAGAAAAATCTCCAAATCCTTTTAGAGAAAACTGCTCAATACATACATTATTAACAACTTCATGGAACAGCTACCTTAAGGGAACTCAAATCCCATGACAGATTTTGAAATAATTCTGACTATAATCACTTAACTCCCCTGAACTCCCACCTCCTCCTTTGAAACACAGACAATAGATCATTATTTACAAAAGATCAGCTTAATCTGAAGAAACTGAGTTCTCTGAATACCTGATGGATGCAATTCCTTCCCATCTCCTGACCAAACATTGCCACAATTCACCTGATGGCATTTTATGTGTATAAATGTTGCCTGCACAAGCATTAAGATCTCTCCAGACAGTTTTATCCCCCAAAATTTTTCATCGGAGGATGAATCAAGTAATTCTAGGAACATTCATCTGTGATTGTTTTGCAGTTAACAACAAGAAAATCAATTTTATATAAAGAACTCAACACCAAAAACCTTTGGCACACCTGGACAAGTTTTTTCCACAGCTGAAAACACACAGTGCAGCAACAAAAATGTAAAATGCATTTGTCTCACCACTTCTCACTTACAAACTTTGAAACTACTCCTGTGCAGGGCTGAGGAACTGAGCTGTGCTTTTTTACACTAAAATGAAGCAGCTGGCAGACAGCAAAGTGGACAATTAGCAAGGAGTTCCTCAGGGAGGTGGTACTCGAGAAGATGTTCATCAATCTTCCCAAAATCCTCCTTTCTGACAAATTTACTCCAGCAGCCTCTGGTTGTTACCTGGCACCTCTGGAGCCACACTGGGGCAAGGGGCTCAGCAAACCCAGAGCCTGTCAGGAACACCAAAGCCACCCTCCCCAGCAGGTGACAGCTGCACTGGCCCCAGGCAGCAGCAGGAAACTGAGTTTAGCTGCCCTTGCTCTGCTTTGCTCCTCAAAACAAGCAGGGGCTGCCAGGAGGCTTTGGGGAGGGCTGATGAACAAAGGTAGTTTGATTTTAAATGTTCCAGATCTCTAGAGCTGAGCTCCAGAAGATTCCAAAGGAAGAGAGCCAGGATTTACCTCCTCTACCTGCACCTCCATGCCAAGGAGCCATCAGCTCTTCTGGGAAGCACTGCTCTTTCCACCCAGAAATTGTATCCATCTATTAAAAGGACACTCTGGAAAGCTCCTAAACTGAAAAATATAATTTTGCTACTGAGCTCTATGAAAAGTGATCAATGTCTTTCCTTTTTATGTATCTTTTTCTCCAAAAACAACTTCAATGACCACAGTTCCTCAGCTTCTACTGTCACTTCTCTCCAATATCAGGGAACAGCTGATTGATGCACAATCCTTCAGCTAACCCAGAGGCAGATTTAAATCCTTGTTTTTAAATATTTGTTTTAATGACTGACAGATTACAATGTCATGCATCACCTGGATTTCAGTACTACACTAATTTTTCTATTAATTGTAGATATTTAAAAACATATTCATTAAAAAAGTAATAAAGCTATAACAGTTCAGAGAATCAATCTTCAACTTAGGTTTTTAGGGGAAAAATAGGAAAACCACAACTCTTGGACATCACCAAATAATTTATACAAATGAAATTAGCCTAAGCTAACAAATAAATAAACCAGAAAACTCCTGTAACAGTTACAGCTTTCTGCAGAACCAAATTTTCAGATGAAAACACTACACTTAGAGAAGTCAGAAACCACTACCAACTGCTCCAACAGCTTTTTCATGGTAATAAAGAGGGACAGACAAAAAGAGGGAGGAAGCAAACAGAGCCTGGGTACCAATGCAGTTTGATTTTTAAAATATTAGAGAAAAAAACCAGGAAAATATTCATTTGGCAATTGGACATTAATACATGAACAGAAAGCCTGCTGTGAATTACTTTTCACTTTTTAATCACATGGCCCAAGCTCCAAATGGGCTGGATGCCAAGTCATTTAAAAGCGTTCAAGTAACTCGAATACACACCAGCATTTCATTTAACCTCACTCAGCTCCACTAAATGAAGTACCAGTGCTCTCAATCAGGCTTAATTGTTTTAAGAAATGTGCAAAACATCTCCAGCTCTGCTTCAGGACAGCAACAAGCCACTTGCACTCCTCAGCTATTTTTAGAAGTCATTATTTTGGAGAATGCATCTTTAAGAGCATACTTACAGATTGTATATCTTGTAATGGTTTTTATGCTTTGAATCCAAAAACCTTCAAGAGAAAGAAAAAAAAAAAAGCATTAATATACATTGAATAATATTGACCTTAATTTGCAGCATCCTTAAAGCACCAACCAGCATGTGCAGTTCTGTATTCCCAGTGCCAGCTCTGCAGTGCCCCAAAAATCAAGGAGGCAGCATGCCGGAAATCTCAACCAAACAATCCAACAGGATGGATAACATGACTAATGCAACTAAGGGAGCCAAGATCTGACCTGAAATTGAAATATTTACTGTACATGGACTGATTTCCTGATTCCTAAAACACCTGCAGATCCCTGTAAAGAAGCCTGGTTGTTTTCAAACAGAAAGCAATGATTGCGCCAGGTATTTGTTAACACTTCCTATTTAATCACCTATGTGAAATATTTTGCCACAAGGAAGGAAAGCAGTTAAAGTAACTCTTGTGTTGTAGTTCCAGCAAGAATTATTCACTTTAATCTCAGGTTTTTCATTATTTGCCACTGAAGTCTGTCCCCAGTGATATTCTGGGTTTTGGAAGGAGGACCATTACACTTTTTCACACCCATTTCATTTCCATGCTGACTTTGGAACACAAACTTCCCATACAAGCCTCAGCGAGCCAAACTGCAAGCATGATTCATCAGGATTGCTGTGATTATATATGATGTGTCACCTGGCAATGTGCAAGAAAAAAATAACATGCAAATGTTTACACTTAACATCATCAACAGTGTGTATCTGCACATCAGCCAGAAGGAATTTAATTAGCCATGACAGAACATGCTGTTCAAATTGAAAAGAAACACTAGCTGCTAAAATCCTGGAAAGCTCAAGCAAAAACAAGCTCTGGTTATCAGTCATAATATTCCAAAAGAACCTAGAACAGCCCTGTGGTTAAAGGCCTGAACTAAAATGGGAACAGATGTGAGCGCTCCTTGTGCAGCGCCGAGTGTGAAACTCCAAGTGCATCAGGAAAAAAATTCCTTGACTCCCACTGGTGCCCCTGTTGGCAGCCTTGGAGAGCCTCAGGAAGATGGTGGACACGGGGATTTGTTTCAGGACATGTTCCTGTTTGTTAACACACACTGGAGAGCAAGGAGAGCTGGCTCTGCTTTCCCAGGAATAGCCACAAAGTGGAGTATAAGCTTCCAGGCAAGGATTTTTTTAAGGACAAAATTCCATCCAAAACCTTTTCAAGTGTCAGTCACAGGAGACAGCCAGCAGTGCAGGCTGTACTTCTTATCCAGCATTAGCTTGGAATTTGTCAGGGTACCAGAAAAAGCCCACTGCTGGATCCTGGCTCAGTACCAATTGCTCGGGAGCTTGAGCACCTTGGATTTCTGCATTAAAAGCACTTGGAAAAAAACTCCCCAATAAAAAGATGACCGGAGCAGATGAGGACTGCAACATGCAGAATGCTGCATTATCACATTTTATTCTTCTTTAAAAATACAAGGCAACAAATGTAATAATACTTGAGCATCCAGTTCCCAGCAGCCACTTAATCTACATCTCTGCTTATCTTAATTTGGTTGATGATGCTTTTAGGTGATCACTGCTCCTCTTGATCAGTGTTTATGGACAGCTTAATAATTATATAGGCATTCCCCTACTAAAATCTAGTTTACACATATCTACCTAGTCAACCACTAAAATGTATTTTCCTTCGTCCAGAAGCTACTGAAATCAATGCTGTGAATGGAGGAGGGCCTTCAAAGACTCCTGCCTTTAAATATTTATTTACATTATTCGCATGTTATATCAGATATTAGGAAGAAATTCTTGGCTATGAGGGTGGGGCCCTGGCACAGGGTGCCCAGAGAAGCTGTGGCTGCCCCTGGATCCCTGAAGTGTCCAAGGCCAGGTTGGATGGGGCTTGGAGAAACCTGAGATAGTGGAAGGTGTCCCTGCCCATGGCAGGGGTGGAAGGAGATGATCTTTAAAATACCTTCCAACCTAAACTATTCTGTGATTTACCCAAAGTCCAGCCTTTGCCCCTATCCCACAACTGTCAAAGGTGGAGTTCATCAGGGACCGGATATCCCATCAGCTTCATGAAAAGGTGCCTCTGACTGCTGGGAAAGAAAGTTGGCTGGAGAGGTGGAGTTTGTGGGGTGGGAGGGACCTTAAAGCCAGTTCCACCTCTGCTTTGGGCAGGGACACCTCCCACTATCCCAGGCTGTTCCAAGCCCCCTCCAACCTGTCCCAGCACTTCCAGCAATCCAGGGGCAGCCCCAGCTTCCCCAGGCAATGTGTTCTTGTCTGAGTTAGAGAACACAGCTTCCCCCTCTGTTAACAGGTCCAGCAGACACAGACACACACTCTCTTCACGAGTGTTTGAGTGTCTCCTGCCTGCTGCACTGACCCCCACTATCTAACCAGCTCTGGAGAAGCATGACTTCTCACCAAGGCAGCAGAGAACACAGGCACTGCACTTCCCCCAGCCAGGTCAGCTCCAGGCTCTAACACTTTCAGTGCTATTTGTGGATGGTGATTTTCGTCATGACAGGGGAACATGCAAAACCAAGCCCCTGGAGCCCAGCTGAGTGCAGCTGTGCAGGGAGCCACTGCCTCCAGATCACTGACTGTCAGGTGAGGCTGACAAGTCCTGCCAGGGTGGGAACTGAGGAGCTCAGCTCACTTCCGTACCAACCTGGCTGCAATCCCCACAGAAACTCCAGCAGCCCTACTTCTACCTGCCAACAAGTACAGAATCATAGAATCCCAAATAGTTTGGGTGGGAAAAGACCTTGAAGTCCATCTAGTGCTATGGCTCCAGCCCCATCAGCACTCAGCTGCCTCCTCTGAACTTGCTCCAAGAGCTCCACATCCTTCTTATGTTGGAGGCACCAGAATTCCAGGTGGGGTCTCACCTGAGCAGGGCAGAGGGGCAGAATTCCCCTCCTCCCCTGCTGCCCACACTGGGGGCTCAGCCCAGGGCACAGGGGGGTTCTGGGTCCCAGCCCTCACGACAGCACCCCCAGGTCCTTCTCCAGGACTGCTCCAGCTGCTCATCCCCAGCCTGGATTGATCCTGGGGATTGCCCTGACCCAGGGGCAGACCTTGCACTTAACTTTGCCACCATCAGTGTCACCCTCAATGCCACCGTTGGCGTCACCCACAGAGCTGCTGAGCAGTACCAGCCCCTCTGAGACCCTGCTTGTCACTGTTCTCCACAGGGACCACGAGCTGCTGCCCCCAGCACTTTCCCTGCAGCCATCCAGGCAGTCCCTGTGTCCACTGGGTGCTCCACCCATCAAATCCACGTCTCTCCAGCTCAGACACAAGGATGCCATGTGGGAACGCTTTGCACAATTATGAGACAGTCCCCGTGGCACCTCACAGCTGGGAGAAGCATCTCCTTACTCAGACACACCCACTGCCTTCCCTGAAAACCTTCCTTAGATCCCAAAACCTTCCTTCGTGATCCCCCGCCCCAAAGGCCAAGTGTCTCATAGAGCTACTCAGCTCAGGACTTCAAATGATCTCCAAAGCACCATGGCTTCATAAAAATCACAACTTTTAATCCTAAAACCACCAACTTCTGGCAGCTTCTACCAGGTGTTCAGTTTTTAATGCAACCTCTCACCCTCTCCAGTTAACTAAATTAATTACAACACTCCCCACCTCTTCCTCAATTGCAGACAGCAGTTCAGAATAATGACTTTATTCAAAATTAAAAATGACAACCTACACGGGTTTTTTTACCAGCAGTAACAGATTTTAGGTCATCTTTCTCCTTGTCTATAATTATTCAACACAACCAAACGTAAAAGCCTTTAGTTAAAGTCACCCATATTTACTACTTGAAATCAAAATTTACTTATAGAGCATTTCATTTATCAATTGAAAAAAAGGGTAAGGGCAAACTTATCCTGAAATACCATCAGCTACCTGAGGAACCTCTTGACACTGAAGAGAGGCATGGATTGATGTCTTTCTTCTATAAGTAAATAACCTTTTTTTTTTACTCCAACACAACTTACTGCAGTCAATTTTTCCCACTAAGAAAGCAGATTTTATGCATTTGAGATCAGCCCAGAACAGCAGCCCAGCTGTTTCTTGTTGTTTCCAATATTTTTCAGGAAAGCTATTAAGGTAACATCTACAAGATGTAAAAAAAAATCTCAGCACTTGTACAAGTCAGAACACACAGCCTCCCCTCAGCAGGACATAAATGAGTGTAGGAAAGATTGTTCTAAGTTTAATAAGTTAAGGAAAAGAAAAATAAAGCCTTACCTTACTACATCATCAATGTTGTTCCGGTACACTCCTTCAAGCCTCTCCGCAGGAAAGCCCATAGCAATTATGTTTGGATAAATATCTGAATATGCAAGTTAGGGAAATATTTATAAAACATATGAAATCTCTACAAAAGCATTAAATGGATATTAATCACATGTGTGGCTGTACCCAAATCAGAGCAACAACTCAAGAGACTGCATGCAATAGGTGGGAATGTGTAGATCTGAAAAGGATTATACACCTTGCTTATCAAAACCCCAACAATTACCAACTTCTGAACAAATATCCTCATTTCTTATTCTGAGCTACCTGCAATTCACTACCTGCCAAAAGCAACCCAGGATAAAAGAATTTAAGAAAAGTACCTCCTAGCCAAACAAATCAATGCTAAGGAAAAAAGGGCAAATGAGAAAATTTTAAGTTTACATTTAGAGTTGATGTAGTAAAGAACTCAAAACTGCTAGAAAAATAATTTTCCCTGTGGTGAAATGATATATGGATTTTTTTGAAACACAGTTCCAGAAAAGAAAGTCCTCCTGAGTTTAAAGCATTATTAGAAATGATAATGTAGTGAAAAAACTCAGCTGAAAAGCAAACCAGAAATGAAAGCAGCAGCTCGAAACAGCCCTGCCACATTAACATACTCCTCCTCAAACTAATTTTAGAAGGAGCAAGAACAAAGCATGATATGTTTGAAGCTGGCTCTGCTTTAAAAAGGGGGGCTGGAGGAGGTGATTTCCAGAGGGCCCTCTCAACCTAAATTATCCCACCCTTTTAAGACTCATTTTTATTTTCATGGTCAAAATACACCAAAGCTCCAAATAATAATCACATCAGAATGAGAGACACTGCATCAGCTTCCAAGATATTAAAATTCCAGTTACTTGTGCATGAAGAAAAGCCTCAAGTAGGACACAAACTACTTTACTCCACCCTTGCAAAATTCCCACAAGTCCTCAGAGCAGAGCAGCACAGACCAAGTTCTGCATTGACACCATTAACTGCAAGGCTTCAGAAAAACATTAGGAACTGAATACACGGAAATAATGTTTTGTACTCGTGAAAAAAAAAAAATTAGCATTTACTGTGTTGTAATCCAAGTATTAATAGACATAGGTCTGCTTGGGACATTCAACAGATGATTGGTACAGACAAAGAGAAAAATATGAAAAAGCTCTGGAGTAAGCCAAATAAATATTTGTGGCTGCTTTAAATACAGACACTGAAACAGGTTTGTGTCTGGTTTCCAGTTTATTCTGTACTAGTCCAAACACTAAAAAATGCGTATCAGGGAAAAAAAAACCCAACCAAACATTAAAGTGCTTAACTTACAGAGCCTGGGATAACCTCAAAGCACAAGCTTTGAATTTCCCTCTGATCTATTTTACTCAGCAAGCAGTTCACACCTCTTTAATTAACAAAAGGTGCTATATAATTAGCAATGTCTTCGCTGTTTTATCAGTTACTCCTTGCCATAAGCAGAAGAAACTGGTTCTATATTACATTAACTGTGAATTACCTGGCTAATACCCATCACTCCCTCCTCCTTCCCAATTTCAGCCTGATTCCTCCCTATTCCCAGTTCCAGCATTTGTCATCCAAAGCCTGTCCTTGTGCATCCTGCTCTGAGCAGCAGGGCTACACAAACTGTAAATTACCACAGCAAAATAATCCAGTGCATCAGTCTGCTTTCCACAGCACTTCTCCTAGAAGACAAGCCCTCATGCTGGCAACAGGGGGAAAACAATTTCATTTTGACACATCAAAACAAAACTCAGTTTCAGCTACAGTATCACTCATGGGACAGATGCCCAAACTTCACCGAATTGTGAGTGACTTGCTCACATTTCTATTTACAATCATGAGTTTTCCTACATTTTTTCAGGCACTGCAGCCTGTGGTTGATGCTCAGATGCTTCTCCTCTCCGAGGGGCTGAGACAGGAGACACTTTCCAGGATTCCCAGCTGGTGCAAGATGGGAGTGAGGCAGACACACCCCTCGAGCCAAGGGAACAGAACATCTTAACAGCAGCGTTCCCAGCCTGCTCACACACTGCTCACAACACTGCTCCCAACACCAAAGCCTCCAAACACGCAGGCACAGGGAGATAAAGTTCCAAAATAACCGGGGTGATTCCTGCTCCCCTCCCTCGCTCAAGGGCGATGCACAAGGGTGCGGGCACAGCTCACAGCCACTCCTGCTTCCAAACTGCTGCAGGATCCAGCAGGCTGGGAAATCCCTCTAGGATCAGGAGTCCAGCCTCTGACTGATCACCACCTTGTCAACCAGGAATCACTGGGATCGACTCAGCTGATCCATGCATCACCCCAGGCCAGGCTGGACAGGACTTGGAGCAGCCTGGGATAGTGGAAGGTGTTCCTGCCCATGGCACTGGATGAGCTTTAAGGTCCCTTAAACCATTCCATGATTCTGTGATCATTACAGTTATTTTCACGTTTTAAACCAAAAGTAGGAATTGCAAAAGGTGTTCCCCAATATGCTAGTAAGAAAAGACAATGAAAAAATACTTCAAGCAGGGTATGTGGGAGGGAAATAGGAATCCATTCACTGAGGTCACCTCGACATGAGGAAGAACAACTTCCCTGGAGGGTAAAAGAGCACTGAACAGCTGCCCAGGGAGGGTGTTGAGTCTCTCTCTGGAGACATTCCAAGCCCACCTGGAAGTGCTCCTGCATCACCTGCACCAGGTGACCCCACCTGGATCTCCAGACGTCCTTTCCAACCCCAACTACTCTATGAGCCTGTGATGCTGATTCACTGAAAGTGTTTTGTGTGCTCTGCGCTTTGCAACCTGACAGCACAAAAACACAAGTGTTGCTCAAAATTAAATATCCAGCAGTGAGCCTAAGGGGGAGGAAGGGCTGCTTTTAGAAAAACATGATTATTTTTTTTAAACAGGCAAGCCAGTATCTCCCCCACCTAAATATAATCGTCCTGAAGCACCTCAGTGACTATCTCAAAGCATTAGACTGGAATGCAGTTCACAGCCACTGCTGACTCACCCTGGTGTCTGCACAGGGCTGGTGCCAAAGGACACGGCCTCAGCGCCGCCCTTCCAGGCACCAGGCTCCATCTGCTCCCAAGGAAAGCACGGAGCAGCAATGACAAACCCATTCTTACTGCTGAGAAAGGGAATTTCGGGTCTTTTCAGTCCGTGCTCCTGACAGCACGGTGAAGAGATGCAGAACCACCAAATATCCTGAGCTGGCAGGGACCCACAGGGATCACCTAAGTCCAAACCCTGACCCTGCACAGACACCCCAACAATCCCACTCTGTGCAACCCTGAGAGCATTGTCCAAATGCTCCTGGAGCTCTGGCAGCCTTCATGTGCTGCTTTGAAGCTCTTGTGGTGGTGCAAACAACAAAAGAATGCCTTTGCTTTAGGGAGCACTAAGATGGAAGAACAGAATGGAATTGGTGCTGCTGTTTTCACAGATGAATTAAATCTCTGAGCAGAAATAGAAGTTTCATCACTTAAATGGAAAAGCTGTCATAAAGCCAACTTCTTGCATCCATCCTGTGAAAAGATACCCCAAGATCTGCAGCAAGTGAAGGGGATGGCTGTTCCTGCATCCATCCCAGCCTGTTTTTATCCCCATGCTGGGGAATATGCTCCTCTTCAGGGACAGGGACAGCCCCCAGTCACTGCAAGGACCAGTTCAAGAGCAACCATCCACTGAGCATCACCTTCAGCAGGCTCTGCTCTCACCAGCCACGCTCAACAGCTCACAGACACCCCTTTTCACACCTTGCTTCATTTAACATCGATTTCCAAAACTGAAATTAAGATATTCACTACCAAGATGAAATTTCTTACACAGGAGCTTGGGAAGCTGGGCTTCCATTCAAAGGAAGAACTCTGAGTCATCATGAAATTGGTAATCATACTGCTAACTTTAGAAATCTGGGAGAACTGATCATTTAAAACGTGCAACAAGCTCATTATCAATTCCAAGCCTTTTTTTTTTTTTTTTTTTTTTAAGACTGGAAAACAAAAATGGAAAAAGCCTCAGTCATTTACTGAGACTGTTCAACACATGTAAAAACAAAATCAACCAAAGTGGTGTAACTACCAAAATTTCATGAGATCATAGGATATGCTAAGTTGGAAGGAACCCACAATGATTTGAAATGGGCTTTCTAAACAGCCTAAAATACATCCCACCACATTTTGCCAAAGCAGCTCTTTCCTAAGATACTAATTCCCAAAAATGGTTCTAACAGTTTTTACAGTACTCATTCCTTCTTCAGTCTTGTAAACATGGAAGCTGGGATTTTGGTTAGTGCTGATAATAAAATAAAATTTAAAAAATGGACAGACTCATGATCTAGAACCACAAATATCCTAAGCTGGAAGGGATCCCCAAAGATCACCCAGTGCAGCTCCTGGCCCTGCCCAGACACCCCAACAATCCCACCCTGTGCATCCCTAGCCCTCCTGGAGCTCTGGCAGCCTCGGGGCTGTGCCCATTCCCTGGGGAGCCTGGGCAGTGCCAGCACCCTCTGGGGGAAGAGCCTTGCCCTGATACCACCCTAAACCCTCCTGGGCACAGCTCCAGCTGTTCCCTGGGTCCTGTCCCTGTCACAGAGAGCAGAGTTTGGAGCTGCAGCCCCCGGTGAGGTCTGATCTCAGTCTCCTCCAGCTGAACAATCCCAGTGCCCCCAGCTGCTCCTCGTGCAGCCCCTCCAGACCCTTCCCCATCCCTGTGTCCCTCCTTTGGTCACTCTCTGGCAGCTTTACATCTTTTCTGTACTCTGGTGCTCCATGACACACAAGGCAGAACACCAGAACACCGTGCTCCACTCAAGTTCTTACCACCAACTACAGAACTCCACTTCCAATGGGGCCAAGACAACACTGTGCTGTGCCTAAGGAACCTTAAGATCACAACACCTAATTATCAGCTAAATCACCCAATGCCACAATGATGCTTTGTCAATACTGAAACCAGACCAATGCAAATAACCCATGTGCCACTTCAGAAATGCCTCTGCTCTAATGCTGCTCACAGACTGAACAAAACACTCTCAAAGCTTGAAATCATTCCCACATTGCTGAAGATGACAGTCTTTCCAGTTGCTATGAGAAAAATCCTGGATCATTATGCAAATCAGCTGTTATAATCACTTTCAAAAATAGCTGTCTATATATTCACATTATGCCAAGACCAAATTAAAGAATATGCAGTATACACTTGCAATTTTTTACATACATAGAGATATAAAAGTAAATTACTCATGTTGGTCCTGTAACTGATTTTGCTCACAAATTCAGACATTTTCCTAATAATGGAAGGTGACCAAAAAGGCACAGCAAAATATTTACCAATTCTTAATTCTTTAGCAGTCACAAGGAAGCTGTAAAAACCAACAGCTGCAGCTTTTCCTGCAATAATCAACATTGTCAGTTAGTAGCTTTAACATCATTAGAATGTCTGAGTGATTTTATGAAGTCCTATATTTCCAAGTATTTAACCCCTGATCCTCACTCCACTCATTAAGGTTGCTGTAAGAGGAAAACAAAGAGCAAATGACCTCATCCTATTTTATAGGCAGGCCAGAGCATGCAGTGCTTCAGAATTTACACACACTTTTACTTTTCAAACCCGGTACTGAGATAGGTTTTACATCAAAACCCAAAGGAAAAAGAACTTTAAAACTCATAGCCCTTTGCAATTTTACAAATACTTATTCTTTACAAGGGCCTGGAACAAAAGGAGAAGGGGGAATGGCTTCCCATTGACAGACAGTAGGTTTATACTGGATATTGGGAAGAAATCCTTCCCTGAGAAGGTGGGGAGGCCCTGGCAGAGGCTGCCCAGAGAAACTGTGGCTGCCCCTGAATCCCTGGAATGTCCAAGGTCAGGATGGATGGGACTTGGAGAGACCTGGCATCATGGAAGGTGTCCCTGCCCATGGCAAGGGGTGGAATTGGATGAGCTTTCAGGTTCCTTCCAGCCCAAACCATTTTGGGATTCTGTGAATCAAAGGTTTCAGAAAGACCTACCAAGCATTAGATTTCATCTTTCTTTAGAAAGGAAATTTCAAAGCAGCTGAGTGTTCCTAAAGCTGTGAATGATGGGGCTGTTCAGGTTGTCCTCTGGAGCTAAAAACCTTACTGTACAGCCTGAACCTGACACCTGCAAATAAAAGAACAACAGTCCATTCCTCCCAACCCTCAGCTTCCAGCTCCCAAACAGCAGTTTCATTTAACAAAGAACACACTTCAATCGGCCTGAAAAAAAAAACTTCACAACTACCAGGAATGCTAATTTTCACTTCCAGTTCAGGCAGGGGAAGTTTGGCCTTGCTTTAATCTGCTCCCCACCAGCCCACCCCTCATGTGCTGCCAGCTCTGCTCTGTCACCCTCACCCTCCTGCCACGAGGGGACCCAGGCACCAGCGCGGGGTGGCCAAGCTGTCATTGCCAAGTCCCATTTGACAGCACAGCCCGGGAGCAGAGGCACAGCATGGCTTTGAAGTCTCCCAAAGTTGCTTTGTTGTCTGAATTTGCCTGCAGTTTTCAGGAACTCTGGCTGCAGGAGCTGTGTGAGGCGGTCTGGCGGCGCAGCTGGGCCTGCCAGCGACGAAACGCTCGCCTGGTGACCTCCAGCCCTTTAACTCCAGCTTAAACAAGTCCACAGAGCAACAGCAAGGGAGAAAAAAAAACCAGCACTGTTCTAACTGTTCAACAGCTTGACAGCCTGGAGCTACTGGGGGAGTGTTATAAGAAGTGTCCACACTCCATCCTCAAACAGATTTAAGAGCCCTGACAAATGGCCAAGCTCTTATTAGTGCCATTTGCTTGACAGCATCCCAACAACAAAAAAGAAAATGACATAGGAAAATACACCCAGACAAATCTAGAAGACTTTCCTCACATACATGCTGTTTAAGCTATACCCATTAGTGCCTTCTTTATTTAAAAGGCAGTATTTCCATTAGACAGCATGAAAAGTTTCGTATTTTTCTCTGAGCCTGGATCATCAGGAAGCATAGAGGAAATGAACAGGAAGAAAGTTCTTCAAAGCAAAGGAGGATTCCTTGTAGCCAGCCAGCTGCACTTGTCAACTCTACCATCTGTGCCTTAAAGAACAAGCAAAGGGACCAACTCAGATGTGGCTGAAACATTTTATCATTTAGAAGAAGTGCATTTAACCCCTTGATGCTTCATATTCCAACAAGGACTCCTTTTTTTCCCTTTTTTTTTTTTCAGTTTTTTAAGCTTTCAGCCTGCAATTTAAATGCAACAACCTAGATATGGAATAACTGCAACTCCTTAATGTCCAGAAGGCAAACCTGTCTACATGAGGTCACGGGGCTCACAACAGGTCTGGAAGGGAACTCAAATTCCCACAGCATAAAGAAATAAATCAGAAGATGCCTCAAGAGGATATGCCAGGTTGTCTACATCCACAGCTCACTTCTGGACCTGCTTATTATATTGCATTTGGGAAGTCACCTCAGAGAAAGAGTCTCTCCCTTCATCTGTGAGGTGTAGGAAATGTGTCCAGGAACTCTCAGCCTTTGCTGAAGAGCTAATGGGGTCATGTTAAGATTGGGGAAAAAAAACCCCACAGACCTCACAGCATAAATTTAAAAAATGGTAACAAAGACATGAAAGATGATGGCTGCTCTAGAGAACAGCTTGTACTGACAAAGGCTGAGAAAAAGGCACCTGAATCTTCAATTTCAAAACCGTCTGGAATCATAAATAAAGATACAAAAGCATTCAGAGAGTAAAGGAAACATGAGCTCTTGTGTAGAGCTGCAAGAAATGTTTGACAATGTTGTTAGGCTCAGGGTGGGATTGCTGGGGTGTCCTGTGCAAGGCCAGGAGCTGGACTTTGATGATCCTTGTGAATCCCTTCCAACTCTTGAAACCCCTCTAGAATAGCTGACCATATTAAAGGACACAGAAAAGCTGCCCTTCCCATTCAGAAAGGGCTAAGAGCAACCAGGAACATAACAAATGATGCATCAGACTCTGTATTATTGATACCAAGTTTGACAGAACTCTCCAGCTGTGAAGGCAGAAATTGGGCCTCAACTCCTTAACTCAACCCCAAGTCCAGACCTACAATACCAACACATTCCCAGAAGGAAAGATACAGAGGGGCAGCAAAGAAAGTTCTTTTGTTTCTACTGACATTTTGGAAGAGGCCACATCCCGTCTTTCCACAGCCAGCCTGGCATCCC
This sequence comes from Muscicapa striata striata, assembly GCA_030060385.1. Taxonomy (NCBI): domain Eukaryota; kingdom Metazoa; phylum Chordata; class Aves; order Passeriformes; family Muscicapidae; genus Muscicapa; species Muscicapa striata. Next base: position 350,408 of record JAREIS010000169.1, read on the forward strand.
AACAAGCTGCAACAACACATGGTGGCCCAAGGACAATGGTTCAGAATCCCAGGATCTCTGAGGCTGGAAAATCCTCTGGGATCATCAAATCCAATTGGGGACTGATCCCTGCCCTGTCACCCAAACCACAGCATCTGGTGCCACATGCAGGTGTGCACATGGAGGCAGGACAGGGGCTGAGCAGATCCTCTCCAGAGGAACCCATGCTGTGAGAAGCTGGACACCACATCTCAATTTGAGTTTTTAAGTGCCAAACTGAGCTGTTTTAACCAGCAGCCCGACTCAGCATGAACCCTTTCAAGCAGAGCTATGAGATGTCACCGTGTGCTCCCAGCACACCACCCCACTTTGCAGGATCTCCCTGAACCACCACTGTGTACTTAAGCATGTCCTAACCTCAAACACCCCCAGAAAAATACAGGAATTTTATTCAGTAAAGAGAAGCCAGCACAGAAGAGTCACTACTTTGATATTTACTGACAGGAAGTGAAAAATGGCTCAGACTCAACTTTTTGCAAGCCTGAAAGAACATCCAAAACTTTCAGACACAAGGGAATTTAAAATAGCTATTGGGCTGGAGGACAAACACAGAACACTAAAAACCTTCACAGAACAGAAATGACAAAAAGTAGGGTTTGTATGGATTTATCAAACCTTAATGTGCATGGGGTGGATCAGAAGAAGATAAAGGTGAGTGGCAAAATAAGACACAAGGCCATTTTAATAAACCACTCCTCAAACAATAAGCCCCAAGTAGATAATTTTATTCGAATGAGATCTGGTGTTTCCCTCCTCTAAATGTTAGCACAAAAAAGGGCATTACTTCTCCAACTCACCCACACAAGGAATGAAAGAACAGAAAATACACAACTCTTCAGATGCAGCCCAATAGATATCCAGGCAATGCAATGAATTAAGCAGAGGCCTCTAAGAAAATTAATCATGCAATTAAAAGCTATTATACTACAGCCCCACAAAGGCAGAATTAAGTTTATAAAGATGTTTCTTAAGCACTTCACTACAAAAAACTGGATATTAAGCAGTTTTTCTGCACTGCTGCACGCTGGGGCTGTGGAGCTGGGAGTTCATCTTTAAAGGGAACAATGCCAGCTTTTGCAAAAGTCATCATCCCAAACACAGAGCAGTTGAGTTTAATTTTTTTAGCTGCACAGTCAATTACCATTTGAATCACAGAGCCACCACTTGAGCTACATTGCCTAAGAATCGTTATTAAGATAACCTAGATTTATGCAGCATGATACAGGGCCTAATTGCACAATTATTTACTTCCATTCTACAAAAATGCTTTTTTTTTTTCCCCGGACCTCACAGGCAAGACAGCAAACGAGGCAGATGACGACAGGAGCAAAGAGGATGCTGGCTTGAATTAGAAACTGGAACAAGGATTTGTTTACATCTGGAATATCAACCTGGGCCTAGGACACATCCAAAAGCTAACAGAACCCAATGCAGAGTCAACCACCCACAAATAATCCATGTTTCAGAAGACATCATGCTCTACAGGGCCACACATTTCCAAATAAATTCCCTTCTCACAGCCCAGAAATCACCATTCCAGCAACTCACATGAAAGTACAAACTACCTCAGCTCTAATCCCAAAAAACCTTCACCCAAGTACCAAATCAAGGGAGCCCACACCTCCCCTAGCCTAACCTTCCCCACTTAAGATGAGGCACAGCACATATCCAGGAATTACTATACACAACTCCAGCCTATATCCTATTCTCTAACCTGAAAGAGTCATGCAAGAAATTATCCTTCAACATCCACCCTATATCATGCACAGTAAAGGAATCAAAACCACACAGAGTTTTGAGTTGCTCCGAACTAGAAAGGAGCTGGGCTTTGGAAGGGAGATAGTTATGAGTAATGACAGTATCTTGGGTGTCTAATGTAATTAAGGGATTTGACAGCTCAGCTGCCTATTCCCTCCCTTCTCTTCCAGTTTGTCAGAACACAACAATTGTCCTTTAAATCATTATACAACAACCATTTTCATGTTTAAACCTGTTGTAGGGGAAGACTCTGGCTAAGCTACCACGGTATAATTTGTCAGCTTATGCAGCATTAATATGGCAACAACATTAATCCATTAAAAATATAATTTCATTTAAGGAACTATTCAGCAATTACAACCAGCAAAAACTTGGTAGACAGAAGCTTTACATATAAAATTTCAACTTTGTATTTGTACTCCCTGAAGTTTAGATTTGGCTTCATGCTTTTTAGCACATGGGGGTTTTAACACAACATCCTTTTAGCCATATTATTACTGAATAAATTATACCAATTGCTTCCACAACAAAGAGGACTTAGGCATCCAAACCAACCTACAAGGAAGAGAATGGAAAATACAGTCACCTCTCTTCTGGGATAAAATTAAGACAATTCTGTACTCCTCTATACAGTGTTTTAAGACATCAATACTCACTGTCTCTACAGCAGTCACCGTGCTCCAGAACACTTTGGTAAGACAAGCTTCTTCTTGGTGTCTTAAGTGTAGCACTGAGTAGCAACAAGAATTCTGGACCAAAGAAACCTGCCAGCCCCAGCCTAGCAGTCATCAAGAGCCAACTAATCTCTGTGCATGTATTATACTGCAGCAGCAGTTCCAGTGTTGCATAAGCTCCACACTCAAGGCTACATCCTCTCCCAGGTCAGTCGGAGGCACATGGAATGATCCCGTGGACAGAAAGGCCTTCCTGACGAGCACAGATTCCTAGAAAGATGCATTTCCAAAATTCACCACCCTCCAGGACACCAGCTGGACCCAGTGTTGGTGCTGGCCAGCCAAGCACACAGAGTAAACGTGGGGTGGGATTTTCACAAGTCCTCAACAGTGACAGAACTGTCCTCACTGAGCAAACCCCACAAAGTAACTCAAGTGCCAATACCCCATCAGTCTCAGTGTAAGCAAGAGGAAACTTGGATTTTTTCCTTAAAAAAAGGAACACTCAGACTCAGTGCTGGTCCTAGCAAAGGACTTGATTCACATTTAACAATGAAGCTCTGGATGTTCTGAAGACTTCACACACTTAACTGAACTTGAAACCAGGCTCCAATCATTAATCACTTTGGCTGGGCTTTTTCTAAGAGATCACTGTGTAAGAAATACTATGCAGGGTCCATTCATTTCTCTGCCCACCTTGAGAAGAACCCACAGCCACCACTTCAGCACTTTCTGTCCACTTAAAAGTGTGCACAGGCAGGTTTTTTTTTAATTTGGAGTTTAGCTTGTGCAAATAGTCTCCACATGCACTGAATATTTCTGATGATCCAAGCTGAAGCATTTCCCCAAGAATCCTGCACTGCATTTAAACAAGTGCAAAGAGATGAGCTGTAATTTGTGAGGGCTTCTTCTAAGTCCCTTTCTGACCAACAGCAGTGAAAAAGCAGGGCAGGAAGGGGCTGGGTGACTCTGGATAGGACTGCACCACACAGCACTGGCTGGAATGTGGGGTTTGAAGGCTTCAGCTGTCCAACATCCCTATCCACACAACTATGGCAGTATGTCACTGGGTTTGGGATTTTCTGGGTTGTGAGGAACAGTAAACGACCTAGCCCACATTTAACCCCAGAAGAGAAAATGCAGGAACACATTTGCAGTAATCACCACCTTGCTTTCTCCATCTGGAGAGGTCAAAACCTTTCATCCTTGCTAAGTGCAGAAAGAGCAATCTTCCTGGGATCAAACACATCCTGTAACAAGCAGGGAACTGAAACTCTGATGAGTCCCCAGCCAGCAGGGCTGTGGAGTGCTGTCAATGCAAACAGACTTCTGAGATGAATTCAGAGCAAAACTGGCACTAACCTTGCCCAAAACCCAACATCATCCCAGGCTCCAGGAGCAAAATGAGTCTGTCAGGCTCTAAACACTGCTAAGTAACATGGTTTACTTCAGAACAAAGAAATACTTTCCCACCAATAAAATGCATTGCCAGTTAGTCTCTTCTAGCTTCTTCTAAACCATCCCTGTGCTCGTGTGCAAGACAAACTCGTTACAAAACCTCTAACAAACTTCAATTTTAAAATGAGACCATGCCTTTTAAACAAATGGCATTTCCAGCCTGGGCTCTATTTTTAAACACAGTATGGACCTCATACCACTAATTCACTTTTTTTTTTTCCTGGAAGCTGAGCCATTTTGAGTCAAGTCCCATAATTTAAAATTTCATTAAAAATACAAAGAGCTTTAGGACTGCAAATAGTATAAAGCAGTAAGAGATTCTAAACAGCTTCCTCCCGCAATTTCAGCATTCCCTGCCTTTCATTCCACGAGACAAACGACGTGTGAGACGTGTAAACTGCACCCAACATCTCATCTCGCCTGAATGTTGCTGCAGTTTGTACCACTATGTAGGTCACGAGCTCCACATGCTTCAGTCAAGCCCTGGGCTCAGCCTAGCTGCCCGTTTTCACCCCTACCAGAAGGCCTGGGGACACAGCACAAAGTTTAACCCGAGCTAGCACAGGCACAAGAAGCAGCTACACGATTTTTTTCCCACTTGCTAAACTCAGTTACACACAGAGCTCTTAAGACACAGGCAATCCATGCACTGCTGCATGCAAGTGTTTCCTCTCTGCTGTTCCCTGCAGTAAAGGGGGCATCACCAAGATGCACAATTTTTTAAATAACACACAGAGTGCCTCAGAAAACATTCTGGTGCTTGCAGCATCAAGAAATGCAACCATCAGAGAAGAAAGACATGAATCCAAACTTTCCTTCTCATCCATGTGCACCCAAAAGTATCCAGTACTGCAGAGATTCATCAGAAACCCAAATAAACCAGAAAGAAATATCTGAAGTATTAAACAGCTGATTTAAGGTCTTTAAACCCTTTCTTCTTCTAAGTTCAAAATATTTTTTTCCAAGATGTGCATAAAGACTGCTCAGAGAGAACATCTGATTAGATTAAAAGTAGTAGCAGTGTGGTTTTTAAAGACACACAGGCCTATTTTCATACTCAGCACTGATTTTGGGAAGATGCTATCTCCCTTTGCTGAAATCCCGCACTACACACACAAGGATTAAACCAACTCCTCAGGAACTGAGAGTTCCAAGCACAATGCCCTGTACTGCACATACATCAAGATCACTTATAAAAGGATCTGACACAGCCCAACCAAGGATTTTGGCACTCCAGCACCTCACCCAGCCTGCCTCCGGCACTCTGGAATTCCTGCAAGGCCTTGGGATAATATCCATGCCCAAAAGTCCCTGGCCACACCAGACACCAAGAGAGGAAGCCTCCCCCAGAGACAGGCAGGAGAAAGGGCAGAGCACAGGCACCTCGCCTGGATTCACTGCAATTCCTTTCACTCTCCAGCTCCCAAAGCTCAGGTGAGCACCAGCTGCTGAGTGTTTTGGAGCTGCAGGAGGAAGCCAGACCTCCATTTCCCATATCCCAGCCAAATGCCCAAATCACTGGGCTGCCCAACTCCTGGCTTTTAGCTGGGCAGAGGCAGCTATGCTGAACTAACCAGGCATCTCTAACACCTGGTCCTCCTGCCATGCCTTGTTGAACAGCTCACTCGGGCTTCACATTTACTCTTTTTTCCCCTTAACATCACCTGGTTGGAGAGCTAAATCGATGGTCATGTGTGCAAGGAATAAATACATTATTTCCTAGTTACCAGGAATGGTGAGCAACAATTCCATCGGAGCCCCGCACAAAGAAGCTCGCACAAAGTGATTTAAAAAATTCGACTTTCACTTCTGCAGCAACATCAGCCTTCAAGCAAAGCCATGGCACCGCACAGGCAGAAGTCTTCATTCGTTAATTATCTGTTCAAAATCTGCAGCTACAAAAAAATCCACTTCTTCCTATGATTTTTTTTTATCATTAAAGAAACCATACCATCTTTGCCATAAATTTGATGGCAGAGCTGCAGCCAGCTACTCCTTTTAGAAACACCAGCCTAAGGCCAGTGCAATGGCCTGCTTTTTTAACACAAAATTCTAAGAATAAAAATTTAAAATAAGCAACCAGTTCCATCTGACACATCATTAGGCAATCTTGAGCAAGAAAGTCGAGGTTCAGCCTGCACTAATTTTCTTGCTGGGAGCATATGACCAGTTAAAAAGATGTGCTTAGGTCAAATAACCTCTCCCTACCAAGGGCACATCTAGGCAAAGATACCTGAAACACCAAACTCTTCAACTGTGAAGGCAAAACCTTCTGGTTTTGCCACCACTTAACTCTTTCCATAACTGAACAGCCAACAAAATCACCAAGTGCAAACACCTAAAAATCCAGGCCTAAAAGTATTTTTATCACAAACACAATGCAGGAATAACAAACCAGAGCTGCTGGGTTTTTAACTAAAAGCTAGCATCTACTTGGTAAAGTCCAGAACCTTTCAGGCTGTTTTAAAGCCACCAAAATTTTAGGCCAAGGCTCCATGCAAAAGTAAGAGCTCTGCACTAGCTACAGCTTTTATCAGCTTTGATCCTGCTCAAAAACTGGATTTATTTGGAGCACTTGCTCAGACCTGAATGTAATTGCTCCAAAACCCAATAAATTTCTACCTAATCCTGTTGCAGAACAGAAACATCTCTCCACAGGGAGAAGGCCAGCTCTGAGCACTACTGCCAATGTTCATTTTTCCAACTTGTAAGCAAAGTTCTTGCCCCAAAATCTTTCCCACTGCACCAATCCTTCCCCACCACGGAGCAAGACCCTGTCTACAGCAAAGCCCCTACCCACCATGAACCCTGCAGGCCATTCCAAGCTAAACATCTCCCTGACGCTGCTCCAGCACATCTGTTCCAAAGGCCACCAAAACTACAAACCGGGTTTTGCCTCATTAGCCATAATTGCACACTAATTACTTATTCCAGAGTAAGTATTCTATGCAATCCTCCTCGATGAGACCCGATGCGCTCCCGTTTGTGACACATCCTCGTGCAGTTCACCGGGGAAAAAAATGGTGGGTTTTGTTTTTTTTTTTTTTTTTTTTTTTTTTTTTTTTTTTTTTTTAATTTGGAAGGAGCGATTGCCACCTCTTGTCATGGAGAGCCTTGCTGCATCCTAAGGTACAGCTCTGCCTTAGTGGAGGGCTGGAAATCAGGGCAGAGGACATAGGCTTCGACTGAAGCAACCCGAGGAAAGCCACAGGCCTGCCATGACTGTAATCGCGCTTCAAGACGAGTTATTAAATTTAAAAATTAAAAAATATATATATACATAAAGCGCTGTGGACGCAAAACACGGCGGGTCGGGCGCATTTGCTGCGTGAGCCCAAAAACCAAGAGAGCCGGAGATAAGCGGCTGCTCCGGAGCGGGCAGGGGCTCCGGGGCCGGGGGAGGGAAGGGGGCACGGCCCCTCGGCGGCTCGGGGGGGCCGCAGGCCGGCCGGCAAGGAGCGCTGGCGTTAATCCTGGAGCTCCCGTTAATCTGCCGGGCCCGGACAAAAGGCGGCCGAGGCGGCGGCGGCGGGGGAGGGCGCGGCGGCCCGGGCGAGCCCCGGCGGCGGAGCGGGCGGGGGCAGCGCGTTAGGTAACGCCGCGCGGGTCTGATGCAATCGCGGGACGTGCGGGAGCAGGAGCGGGAGGAGGATACAGGTCAGGTCCAGGTCGAAGCCATCCTCCTGGTATCGCCTTTTGTTCCTGCTGACGATCTCTTTGATGATGGCGGTCATGTCTGGCAGCCGGGGGCCGCTCCGGGGCAGCGCGCAGGGCCCGGGCGGCGGCCGCGAGGCACCACCGGGCGGCCCCGGGCGCTGATGCTCCGGCGGCTCAGCCCCGGGCGGGCCCGGCTCCCGGCGGCGGCACCGGCTGCTGCTCCCTCCTCCTCCTCCTTCTCCGCCTCCTCCTCCGAGCGCGTCGGGAGCCGCGCCGAGCCCCTGCGGGCGGTGCCGCCGCCGCCGCCGTGTTTGGGGCGAGCGCGGCGGCGGCGGGGGAGCAGCTCTGCGGCGCTCCGGGCCCCGGCAATGGTGACAGCGGCGCGGGGCGCGCCCCGGCCCGGCCCCGCTCCGCTCCCCGCCCCAGGGGCCGGGCGGTCGCTCCCTCAGCTCTTCCCGGCGGCGGCTCCTCAGGGCGGCACGGCCGCGCTCATCCCCCGGCCCGCAGCGCTCGCCGGCGCGGGGCGCCCATCATGGCCGCGGCTTCCGAGAGGGACGGCGGGCGGCGCCGCCACGCCCACGCGACGCATCCGCCAACATACAAAGTAGTCCCTCCCACCCCGCCACCGGAGAGGCGGAGAAGCGACGGACCGGGAGGAGCGGAGGGACCGGATCGCACTGCGCGCGCCGTCCGCAGCCCTCCGCCCGCCGGCCTCACTTCGGCCCCTGGAGGGGGCGGGGGAGGGGGGGACTGGCGAGCGGAGGGATACGGGCGGTAAAGTGAGGCGGCGGCGGTGCTGCGTCTGGTCACGTGGGCGCTGGCGGCGGCGCCTCCCCCGCGGGCGGAAGTGGCCGTCAGGGGCCGTGAGGGGCTCGGGCGGCTCTGAGAAGCTTGGGGGGCCCCAGGACCGCCCGAGCCCCTCAGAGCCCCCGGCACCGCCGCCCGCTCGCCTTTCCGCCTTCCTCGAGCGAGCTGGGCGGGAAAAAGGCAAGGGGAAGAACGGGCTTGGTGCGGCCCCGCGGGGAAAGGATCGGCCCGGCGTCTTGAGGGCGCTCGTCGTGCTCCCCTCACGGCCCCCGAGGTTGGCTTGGAGGGGGGAAGCCGCGGGGAGCGAGCGCCTGTCACCTCCTGCAGCTACCGGGCACGGAGGGAAGGGGGGTTTGGGCCACCTGCTGCCCTCGGAATCGCAGAATTACAAGGGTTGGCAAAGCCCTTAAGGATGATCGAGTCCAAGCTGCTCCCAATGCCCACCTTGTCCCCAGCCCAGAGCACTGAGTGTCACCTCCAGTCCTTCCTTGGACACCTCCAGGGATGGGCACTCCAAACCTCCCTGGGCAGCCCCTGCCAAAGCCTGAGCACCCTTTCCATGCAGAAATTCCTCCTGGTAGCCAAGCTCCAGGACAGGAACATGAAGTCTCCCCAGGTCGGGGCATCTGGCCCAGCAGCCCGTGGTATTTTCATGGAGCTTTTTGTCCCACTCCATTCGCCTTCCCACGCTGATCACAATTCTCCCTGGCAGGGAGAAAACCCTGTCTATAAATCAGTTTTTATAACTCTTTAAAACATTAGGGATAAACCCTTGTACAAGGCTCTTCACACTCTGGGAACTGTAACTTTTTGGGAATTAGCAGTGTTAATGTTTTGCAGGAAAATGACCTTTAAGGGCTCAAAATAAAGTGGAACATCAGGTGGAGGGATTTCCCAGGCTGCTGCAGCCTCCAGCCTTTGCAAATGCTCTATTATATAATTCCTTTCAGAAACGTATCAAGTTGCATCTTGAGGTGTTTTGCCACCACTATTCCCAAGCTGTTCCCAGAACCTTCTCCTGGTTTTCAGACTAAATATATTTGGGATTGGTCTGCATCCATTTATCCTCGTGCTAACACTGGCCTCAAAGAGCACTTTGTGCTCTCTCAGCCCCCTGAATTTCCACACTCCCCCTTTCCTCCAGCTGCAAACCCAAAACTGATAAAACTGTGACCGCCCCTGGATCCCTGGAAGTGTACAAGGCCAGACTTGAGCAAGCTGGGATACAGTGGAAGGTGTCCCTGCCTGTGACACAGGGTGGAATGGGCTGGGTTTTAGTTCCCAGCCATCCCAACTCATTCTGCTTGTGTTCCTTCTGGAACTACCTTTAGGTGGGAAGCACCCTCCAAGATCCAGGGCGTGCCAAGGGCTTGGGGACAGAGCTGCCACAAACCCCTTTTTTCCCCCAGTATAACCCCATGATTCCCAGTACATTTCTTTTCCAGACAGTCCATTTCACTGGAACTATGAATGGAAAGCCTATGTGAACTCTGGGAAGGAAGTTGGTCACAATCCTGATCACAATCCCTCAATATTTGGATTAATTGGAGCCCAATCCAATCCACACCTTCTGCATTGCCACAACCCTGGTTGGCTTCTGGAAAATCGCACTTCCCCGCATCTTTTAAAAATATTTTTGATGGGATTTTTTTCAGAGGTTGCCACCACAGCAGTGACAAAACATAAGTTTCAAGATGCTTTTCCTCCTCTGTGTGTGTGTTTGCATTTCTCCCTAATTGCAGCAGAACAGATGTCACTTTTTTTTTCAGGAGTGGGAAGAAAACCAGAAGGGTCCTAAATATTTTCCTCCAGGAATGAATGAACACAATCGTCCACGTGAGCTGAAAAACAAAAACCTCTAGAAGATTAAAATCTTTTTTTACCACCAAAGCCTGCAAGAGCAGCACGAAAGGGAGGACTTGCCTGATCAAATCGAAACTCTTTCTTCTGTGAAGAAATTCCTGCTGATGTCCCACCTGAACCTCCCCTGGCACAGCCTTGTCCTCTTGTCCTGTCGCTGGAAAATCTTGGCTTGAGAGCAGAAGGGCTGAAGAGAAATTGCCAAAACTCTTGAGTTAATTATGGCTGTTAGATTCTGTCATTCTCACCTTTTTCCTGGACATTCTTCTTTCACTATGTACATGTTGTAAATATGTTAGATATGTTTTATATCGGTTATGTATACGTATGTATATATAAATTACATCTTTATCTATATAAAACGCGTGTGTATATATGCATGTTTTATATATGTATTAATTTTTATTTATGTTTATATGCATAATTTTATATTTCTCTTAACACGTTGTACATGTTACGTTCTACGCATTCCATGTGCCAGTGGGGAGTTCCCGCTGTCCTTACACGTTGTACCCGGCAGCCGTGGCCCAGGGGGGTGCCGGTGGAGCCGCGCTGAGCGCTCCGTTCCGCTGACGCTCGTTCCGGCCGATCCCGGCTCATCCCGGCCCTTCCCAGCCTGGAGCTGCCGCTTGCCGGGGGGCGGAACCTTCGCGCGGGGCGCCGCCGGCCGGAACCTTTGGGCGGAGCAGCGAGCGCCGCACGGACGGAGGAAGCGCCGGACGCGCCGCCGCTGCCGGGCCCTCGGTGCTGCCGCCGGCTTTTTCTCCGCTCCTTCCTCCTGCTCTTTCTCCTCCTCTCCTTCCTCCTTCCTCCTGCTGCCGCTCGTCCCGCCCCGTGTCCCGGAGAGCCGCCTCACGGTGAGTGACCCGGCGGGACAGCGGCAGAGCGGCCCTGCCGCGCCGCGCCTGCCGGGCGGCGGGAAGGTCACGGGCGGCGCGGCCCGGCCCTGCCCGGGACAGGCGTGGCGGGGGCTGCCTGGCCCCGGGGGGGATCCCCGCGCCGGGCCGGACCCTGCGGGGCTCCCCGGGCCCGGGGCAGGCCAGGGTTTCCTGGCAGTGCCTCGATTTGCCCTCGGAGCGGAACAGTGACCAGCGCTGCTGTCGCTGTTGGTTTCCCTTTTGCGCCTGTACGGGGAGAGCGGAGCCGCAGCGGGCCCGAGTGAAGAGTTCTCGCCTCAGGGAAAAGAAACGCTGAGTTCCTACAGGGTTTAGTGTTTCTGTGTTATTAGGACTTTGCTCAGCGAGGTTATGCTTTAATTTCTCCCGTGTCCAAGCTTTCCCTTTCGGTTGGCGCTCGGGGCATGGGTTGCATAAGAAGGAGGTTTCTGCACGGGAGTTTTGGGGAGGTTTTCTCCTTGTTTAGTGACTAGAGAGCCCTTACATTTTAATAAGTCAGGCTAATGGGGACACGCAGAATCCTCTAGCTCTTGAGTACTTCCTTACATCCTTTAGCAGGCATCTAGGAATAATTTGGCTGTGGGTATTCCACCATTGCCCTGGGGAGGGGGATCCGGGGATAATTTGGCTGTGGGTACTCCAGCATTGCCCTGGCTGCTACCTTGGTCTGGAGAGTAGCCAAGGAGCATCAGGAGCTGCCAAAGGAATTGCTGCTGGTTGTGCCCTTGCAGCAGGAAAATGGGGCAGTGCCCAAGGAGTCATTTGGGGATTCCCCAGCAGATGCCCCCCAGCAGCTTAGGAGGAAGTGGACCCTGATTTTACAAGTCATTTTTCCAGCGTTTTAGCAAAGTTCATTCCTCTATGCCTTATGTTCCCAACATTGAGGGTGCTGTGCTCTCTGGGCTTGGCTCATGCAGCAGTCAGGCTTTTCCCTGGATAGCTGTGTGCCACATCCAGCATTTTGAGGTTTCCAGGGATATTAATAACTCCCCATACATCCTGCCAGGTGCAGGCTCCAGCTCTTAACCTCGTTTTAATCAAATGCAAGTTGTTGATTGCTCCTTAATGTGGCAGCTGGGTGCCTTTCCTGTAAACTTCCTCTTAGGGAAAAGACCTCTCTGGTTAAATAATGGAGCTCCCTGGCTCCAGGATTCAGCATTCAGGGTCATAGCAGTCCCAAAATGTTAGTCTCGGTGGGAATGTCAACTTTGTGCCCGCTGTGAGCACAGAATCCCAGGATTCTGTGGAAGGCGCCTTAGATTTCCCCCTGCTGCCAGGGCAGGGACACCTTCCACTATCCCAGCTTGCTCCAGTCTGGCTTTTGACACTTCCAGAGATCCAAGGGCTGCCACAGCTGCCCTGGCCACCCTGTGCCAGGGCCTCCTCACCCTCTTAGGGAGCAATTCCTCCCCAGCATCCCATCTAAAGTCCCCACGAAACAGCTTTTATCAAACAGTGTTTAAACACAAGGCAGTTTTTCTCAGCTCTGGTTTTCCTTTCTGTCCCTCCCTGTGCTTCCCTTTCCCCCAGAGCTGGAGAGGAGGATGGTGCACGCCGAGGCGTTCTCACGGCCCCTGAGCAGGAACGAGGTGGTGGGGCTCATCTTCCGCCTCACCATCTTTGGGGCCGTCACCTACTTCACCATCAAGTGGATGGTGGATGCCATTGACCCCACCAGGAAGCAGAAAGTGGAAGCTCAGAAGCAGGTAGGATTCCGTTCTGCAGTGTTTACCTGGGATATTGAGGCATGTGCTGAAGTTTTTTAGTCAGTTTCGGGGTTTAGGCTGTTGGTCTTCTCAGGGCTTGTGTTTTATAACAAATCACAGTATATAACAAATGAGAATTTTATAAGAAATTAGTTTCTAGCTTGAAGTGGTGGCAAAACTGTTGGTCTGGAGGCTGCTGTTGGCTCTGATTTTCAGCAAGTCTGTGGGCCTGGTGCCTTCTCTGCTTCTGACAGCTTTGCTAAGCAGCAGTGGCCTTAAATCATCAGTCTCTTGGTTGCTTTTGAAAACCTTGAGCAGAGATAACTTAATTCTTAACTTAAAAGAGAACTTGAAAGCTCTGCATTTCTGGCAACTTAGTGGCAGAGACCTCCACCAGCAGTCAAAATGCCTTGGAAAGGGGAGGGAAAAAGCAAAAAGCCTCGTTCCTTATCTTGAACTGGAACAATTTGTGCTCTGGAAAAGCTTTAGGGGCCCTTCAGAAGCAAAAGTTAAAGGTTTGCTTTGGAAATGTTTTCTTTCAGCTTTCTTTTGTTTGGTTTCTGACTGACAAGAATTTTAGGTTTTGAGCAACCTAAATCTGTGCTGGGTGGTTTTCCTTCTGTAATGAGCTTTTTAGTTGAAAACCAGCTTTCCCAATGGGTTCAGTGCCAGCTGTTATCTAAGAGGCTGCACTGTCCCAAAACCTTGTTGGGCTTGTTGCAAGTTTGAGTAGAAAGAGAAATTGACTTGTGCAAGTGTGTTGACACAATGAGTTTTTCTTGTAAATTAGGGAAAACCCACTAAGCACATACTAGAAATTGACTGGCTTTTGGGAATTTAAAAATAAATTAATCTTTCCTTGACTCATGTGAAAATACACAAATCTCCAAGTGCTGTGGGGGCTTGGGGGGCACACTCTGTGTTTAAAGGTTTGTTTTGGTTGTTTCTTAGGTCATAACAGAGGAGTTGTGGATTTGGGCATGTCAAGGCCCCAGCATTTGTCAGATGGGAACTGAGACATCTGACTTGGTTTTAATCAAATGACAAAAAAATCATTAGGAAATAGCAGAACCTTCTGCTTAAAACAAGATTTCACCTCTTAGGGAGAAGCTTCTCAAACCACAAACAGCATTTCTTTTAAAAAGCTGATTTTTCAGTGAAGCATTCCGTTTCTTTCCCTTGCTTTTCTTGGTGTTTGGTTTCCCCCAGGCTGAAAAGCTGATGAAGCAAATAGGAGTGAAGAATGTCAAGCTGACCGAGTATGAGATGAGCATTGCTGCCCACCTGGTGGACCCACTCAGCATGCATGTGAGCAACTTCCCTGCTCCTCAGACCTGCAAAATTCCCCCTTGTCTCTGGGCTACATTATTTGCACCTCTGTGGAAATACACAGGAAATATTCCTGTGATCTAAAACTGCATCATTGAGAGCAGAGGGTTTTTCTTCTATTTTCAAGGCACTCCTTTGATGCTGATGGGTGCTTTTCCTTGGCAGGATCAATGCTGATCATTCCCAACACTGTTTTTGCCTTGCAGGTCACCTGGAGTGATATTGCAGGCTTAGATGATGTCATCACAGATTTGAAAGACACTGTCATTTTGCCCATCAAGAAGAAATACTTGTTTGAGAATTCCAGGCTCTTACAGCCCCCAAAAGGTAGGAAGGGAATAATGTGATGGATTTATACCTTGGTATTTAAAATATAAAGGTGCAGTTTCTCGGAAAGGGAAGAGGAAGTGGGTTGTTAGGTCAAAGTGCAAACATTAGGACAGATGACAGGAAAAACCCTCAGATTTTCCCTCTTCTCCTGTTTTGGTGAACAAGTTTCATCTTAATAATGAAGCAATAGCTGCACTGTGGTTATGATGGTCCATTTTTTTTGCACTAATCACAGAATTATGAAATTATTTGGCTTGGGAGGGACCATAAAGCCCATCCAGTGCCATGGGCAGGGTCACCTTCCACTATCCCAGGCTGCTCCAAGCCCTGTCCAGCCTGGCCTTGGACACTGCCAGGGATCCAGGAGCAGCCACAGCTTCTCTGGGCACCCTGTGCCAGGGCCTGCCCATTCTCCCAGGGAACAATTCCTTCCCAGTATCCCTTCCAAACCTCCTCTCTGTCAGCATGAAGCCACTCCCCTCATCCCATCACTCCAGGCCATTATAATCTCCATGTGTCCTGCATTTTTAACTGCATAAATTATCATTTGTACTGTCTTTACACCCCGTGTTGTCCTTTGGCAGAGCCGAACTCTAACTCTGCTCTACAGCTTTGACACTCGTAGAAGTTCCCATCATTCAGCCAGACAGACATCCCATTTTTCCTCTGGAGATCCCTTGATGCTCTCTGGAGTTGGGTTACACAGTGTTAAGGCAGGTGGCAGATTCATTTTCCACAGTAAAATAGAAATTAGATTCTGCTTAAATCCCTACAGCCGTATTTATTGTATGTTACAGAAGTAAAAAAAAAAAAATCAAAATTTAAACCTAAAATGTTGGACAAAACTCCCAAGTTTACTGGTTTTTTCCGTGGAATATTGGTTTCTGGAGCTCTTAATTACTGCCTGGATCTGTGACCACCTCAGTCCTCTGTCCCAAGGGATGGAAAATGCAGCACTTTGGTAGCTGGTTTACTTTTTCCAGGCTGCTTTCTGTGTAAGTCACAAACTGAAGCTGTCTGGAAAATTACATGAATGCCATGATCTAATAAGCTTGAAGGAAAAAGTGATTTTTTTATTTATCTTTTTCCAGCTCAGACTGCTCCCCAGTTTTATGAGTGGCTTGTGCTGGGAGCTAATAGGAAGTCACTGCTCCAGAGTAATGATTGTGGACATCACTCACATAAACAGAGAAAAAACTTTAATAATTCTCTGTGTTTTGGTCTCTTTTGACTGAATGTTGCTCTTGAAATTATTTTCTTTATAACTGTGTTAGAAAAACACTGCTGTGAATTCTTGCACTGTGACAAGTTTAAAAATAATACAAGATGTCATATTTAATTGTGGGTAATTTGTTTAAATATCTGTGGGTCTGTTGTGTGATGGATTTTTCCTTTCCTCACTCCTCTGTGCTCAATTTTATTAGCAGGACTGAAAGGAGCTGTAAACAAGGCCTGTCAGGTGCTGACAGGACATAAACAGGGGTTAATTTTATGTAACCTTTGTAGTCCTGGGAATGGAATGAAGTGGAATCATGGAGTGGTTTGGGTTGGAAGGGACCTTAAAGATGACGTTCCACCCCCTGCCATGGGCAGGAACAGTAAACCAGTCATCTTTCCAATGTCTCCTCTCAGCTTCACCATCCCTGCCTTTGGCTATTCTGAGCTGTAATTTAACAGGATTATCTTAAAACCTCTGGTTTGGTGGAACAGTGTTTCCTCAGTTTGTTTTCTTACTTTTTAAGACCTGGATCAAACTCGAGCCTGGACACCCCCAGGCCTGTCCTAGCAAAGCATTAACACTGAATTTTCCAGGAGTCCTCCTGTACGGCCCCCCTGGATGTGGGAAAACCCTGATTGCCAAAGCTACAGCCAAGGAAGCCGGGTGTAGGTTCATCAACCTCCAGCCCTCCACGCTGACAGATAAATGGTATGGAGAATCCCAAAAACTGGCTGCTGCTGTCTTCTCTCTGGCCATAAAGCTCCAGCCATCCATCATTTTTATTGATGAAATAGGTAAAAATCTATATTTTTTTATCAGTAGCTATAGCAGAGTGAAACTGGACTGTAGGTTCAATGATGTATGGGTCTGCTGTCATCTTTTCATTAAAAAGAATGGAGGCTCAGTAAGAGAAATAGAATTCTATAGGAGTGGTGGCACATTAGGAAAAGCAATGTGCTTTTTCCTGGTGGCAGTGCAGGAATTCACAAGTAAAACAAGTTTCTACTTATTTTTGGTTCAGAAAGAAACCCAGCAAAAAATACACTTCAGTGCTTTTGCTGTCAGGGCACATACTGAGAAGTAAAATATTGTTTTAGGAGAGCTCTGGAGGCTGAAGAATAGGAGGGGAGGCTGCTTTCCATGGATTCAGGAAGGTGAAAATTTGGAGCACAAGATGTGGAGCAGTCTCCTGTGATGGGTGCATGCTTGTGTGGTGTCCTTTGAAAGGGGAGCTTAGGAATGGGGGAGAGTCAGTCCACTTTGCTGCTTTCACCCTTAGCAGCAGCTGTTTGCTGCCCCTGGTGGTTAAAGGTGCATTTCTGGGGTCAGAGAAGAGCCCAGGTTTGGCTGGATTGGCAGTGACTGCTCCCCTCCTCTGGCACAGATTCCTTCCTGCGGAATCGATCGAGCACTGACCACGAGGCCACAGCCATGATGAAAGCCCAGTTCATGAGTCTGTGGGATGGGCTGGACACTGACTACAACTGCCAGGTGAGTCCTCAGGCTGCTGGGAGACAGGCTGGCATTCCCTCAGCTGGGATATTGTGCCTGGAGCTGCTTGGAAACAGGGGCAGAGTGCATGGAGCAGGGCTTGCCAAAGGGTTCTTCACCTGTCAGTGGTTCCCAGCACTTTATGGGAATGAGGGGAGTTGTATCCACAGATCATTGTTCTTCCTGAGAAGATTGGCTTCGTGCTTATTTTGGTTGAATCAAGAAGTGGCATTTTCAGATGGGATGGGCTTTAAGGTCCCTCCCATCCCAAATCATCCTGGGATTCTAAATGGCTTAAAAGCCTGCATGCCATGGTTCTGAACTGTTACCTGGGATGATCTTCTTGAAGCCCTTAAACAGGATATTTATTCTCTAAGTTGAAAATTTTCAGCCTTTTTAATGTGTGTTTTTCCATAAATGGCTTTTCCTCCTCTCCCAAGCTGGTGCTAAAGATGCTTTTCAGCTGAGTTTTCCCAAAACGAGTAAAAAAGAGTGATATATATGTGTACTGAAGAGGGTTAAAGCTTCTCAATAGTAAAATGCCAGTGGTGTGAACCCTTCACTGGAAACTGGTATCATCTTCCAACCAGCTTTTCTTTTTCCCAATACACTGACAGTTCCTTGCAGCAAATGAAATTATTCATTCTTTGCAGTGAGACAATTTGAGGTCTCTCAAGTTCAGCAGCATTTGCCTTTTGTAAGAACAACAAGAATCCCAAATACTTGGAGGAAACTGTGAGGAAGTGTTGAGGTGGATGTGTTGATTCCACCTGGAAGCCACGCTCAGCTGTGGGCTAAACCTGCTGAGGATGGATCTGGAGCGTGGCAGGAACTCGGGGCAGGTGAAGGATGTGCCTTTTGGCTGGAAATAATGCCCAGAGAGGTGTGGATCATCCCTGAGCCAGCAATCCCAGTGCCTCTAGGTGGCAGGGTGACTCTGCCGGGCCACCAGCCCTGCTGGCCCGCCTTCCTGGAGCTGCTGGGCCTGGCCTAAAGGCAGGAGCAGGGCAGGAAGCCCCCTGGAGCCCAGATTAATCACCCTGCCGTTTTTCACCCTCCTGGAGCCCAGATTAATCACCCTGCTGTTTTTACTCTCCTGGCTGGGTGTTTACCATGTGCACAGCTTAGAGTAAGAAATAGGGAAACAAGGCTGCTGTGAATGGGGAGTAAATTTGTTCTGGAATTAAGAGCTGGAGTGCTCCAGGGAAGTAAACACTGTCCTGGTGTTGGGCTTGTCTTGGACACCTTTAGCCTACTGCTAAAGGTCGTAGAATGTTTTTTTTAAAAAATGTTTAAAATAATCAAGATACCATCTGGGCCTTTACATTTTGCCAGGTGAGCCCATTGCTGTGGTGGTCTCTGGAAGGTGTTCCTGCTCCTGGAGGGTTTGCAACAAGATGAGCTTTAAGGTCTTTTCCAGCCCAAACCTCATGTCATTCTTTTTTTAGCACAGCACAAAACCACCACAATTTAAAATACCTTCCCGAAACATCTCCTTTTAAATTCCACCAGGAACCAAAAGTGACATCACAAGCAGAAGTTTTAAGTTCCTTCTTAGGGTTTGAGTTTTCAAGTTGGGCTCATGTAGAAATCTCCACCCAGGTGGTATTTGTGGCTCCAGGCTCTCTCCAGCTGCCTTGCTGAGATCACTGCCAGGAAAGCTTTCTGTAACTTCTTTAAACATCAATGCTGTTAAAGTGGGGGAGATGCCATGGCTGGTGCTGACATTCCCAGCCTGTGGAAGTTTCCCAGCACTGGTTTCAATGGTGTCTGTTGGTGTCACACAGGTGATTGTGATGGGAGCCACCAACCGGCCCCAGGACCTGGACTCTGCCTTACCTTAAAGCCTTGCAGTTGGCTCCTTTGTGAGCAGGAGCCTTGGCTTGTGTGGTGAATCACCCCCTCTGAGCAGAATGACTCCATTTCTCTGTCTCCATTTGCTGGTTCTGTAACAAGAGAAGAGATTTATCTGTCTAAAGAAGGTGAAGGTGAATCATGTTTAGATCAGGGAAGGAAATTTCAAGCCCTCATGAGGCAGGGAGAAGATGCTGGCTCTTTAACTCTTTCTTAGCTCAACTCAAGCAAGGAAGAATGACTTTTTTTGATAATGCTGCTTTCAATTCAGAATTCAAATGTCCTTCAGAGGAGAGGGGAAGGATGATGTGTGAGCACACCTGGAAGTGTCTGTGGCAGGATAGGGGATCCCTGTCACCGGAGCTCACTCCCAAATTTAGTCAGCAGCACTAATTGCCTTCATTTTAATGTTGCAAAGTGTCTCTAGGCTGAGCTCCAGCCTAATAAATATCTTTTATTAGTTAAACCAACTTAAATTTTTTTAAGAGGCCTAAAAATGGCAGCTCAGCAGCATCTGGCAGGGAACCACACAAGTTTTTCAGGGAGATAAAAAAAAGTCTGTATCAGTTATCTCACAGGAGGAGGAATTGGATCTCTCAAGCCCAGACTTCACATTACAAGAGGAGTCCTGCCCTCTGTTTTCCTTGCCTGACTTAAACCATGGCATAGTTTCCCTCTTGAAAGAAGTCACTGCAGAATTTCACCCTTTTATTAGACTGCCTTGGCTTTAACTTTTTGAAAAGGAAATACTGATGCCCATAGTGGAAAAGGAATCAGAAATCCCATAAAAAGATGGAATAAATCTGAGGTCTTGACTGGCAAGAGTTCAGCCTGACCCAGTGCACTGAGTTAGAGATGTTATTTTGTCTCTAAATCCCCTGGTTTGGGGCTGTGTAAAGCAGCATCAGGTGTCCAGACAGCAGAGCTCTGAGAAACTGATGTGGGCTCCTAGGATCCAGCTTTTGCCAGGCAGATCCATGCAGGAGCGTGGTTACTACAGGATATACCAGTGGGATGGTTGGGGTTTTGGTGGGGTTTTGAACCCATGGCAGAGATTGATGAGCTGGAACATCAGTTTCCTGTAATGGTGTGAATCACTTTGAAGTTCAAAAAGTAAGGGAATAATTGAGCTCCCCAAAAATGTCAAATGAAGACGATCTCAGAGCGGGTAAAAACTCTGGGAGGTGACTGTCACTTGTCCTGGTAACCCAGGCCAGTGTTTTTGGGGTGTGCATGGCCTGAGCTGGAGTTTCCCACAGGTGGACAGCCAGGTGGATCTGCTGCAGGTGGCCAAGGAGACCGACGGCTTCTCGGGCAGCGACCTGAAGGAGATGTGCCGGGACGCGGCGCTGCTCTGCGTGCGGGAGTACGTCAACAGCGCCTGCGAGGAGGACGTGTACGTGGGGCCTGCTGCACTCCCTGCTGCTCCTGCTGTCCCTGCCTCACTTGGGGTGGGGTGGAGGCTCACACAGAGCGGGAGTGTCCTGTTTGCATGCTCAATTGCCACTAGACACAAAACCCCCACCCCCCCAGACTCGTTACTGTTATTCCTTTTGGCTCTGAAAATGAGCTCAGCACCTTGGTTGTAACAAGGTGCCCAAGCTGGAGGTAGCCTGAGCCGGCAAGTCTTGCTGCTGCTCTCGTTAGTGCCAGGCTTCAGTGCTGCTGACACAGTGCTGGGACATCTCTCTGGTATTTGCCACACCTGCAGCAGTCCTGGGTGTATTGAGGGGCTGGAGCGTGTCCAGGGAAGGGAACGGAGCTCGAGCCCCAGGAGAGGCTGAGGGAGCTGGGAAAGGGGCTCAGCCTGGAGAAAAGGAGGCTCAGGGAGACCTTGTGGCTCTGCACAACTCCCTGACAGGAGGGGACAGCCAGGGGGGGTCGGGCTCTGCTGCCAGGGAACAGGGACAGGACAAGGGGAAACGGCCTCAAGCTGTGCCAGGGGAGGCTCAGGTTGGACAGCAGGAGGAATTTCTGCATGGAAAGGGTGCTCAGGCCTTGGCAAGGGCTGCCCAGGGAGGGTTGGAGTGCCCATCCCTGGAGGTGTCCAAGGAAGGGCTGGAGGTGGCACTCAGTGCTCTGGGCTGGGGACAAGGTGGGCATGGGGCACAGCTTGGGCTCCATGGGCTGGGAGGGCTTTTCCAGCCTCAGTGGTTCTGTGATTCCAGCATCATGCTGGATCCATGTCAGAGGTGCTGTTTGCAGGGATGGCTGCTGACTGTTGGCACAGCTGTCACACCACAGCCCCTGGACCCTCACCTGGCTGTTCTCTCTTCCCAGCCACGATGAAGATGAGATTCGGCCCGTGCAGCAGCAGGATCTCCACAGGGCCATCCAGAAGATGAGGAAATCCAAGGATGTCTCCATGCAGAACCTGGCCATGGACATTGTGTTTGATTAAGACAAAAGAGTGTGTTTGCAGTTCCTGATGTGATTTAGTTTGACTTCTGTAATCAGTTAGCAAAACCAGTGTCGGGGGGTGGCAAAGGGAGTTCTACATTTTTATACAACAACAACCTCTAAGTTATTGCAATTCCAACTGGAAGTGGAAGCACAGATCATGAGTGGAACAATTCAGCCCAGACCAAGAGCTAGTGCCTGTGTGTTGTCCCTAGGGATCCCTTGGAGCCCTCCAGCAGGAGTGGGTGGTCCTGGGGAAGGGGGCAGGACCTGGCACGGGCTGCGTGTGTGCAGATGGGTGTGTGAGTGCAAGACCTGTACATAGCCACACTTTTTTTTATATATAGACATAATCTGTAGATAACTTGAGTATGGAAAATCTTTTCTACTTCCTGAAGCAAACCAAATCCGAAGCTGCATTGGAGAAAGATTCCTCAATACTCAGTTCACTTCTACCTTTTAGCAGCAAATGCCAGGATAGAAACTGCTCCTAGAACAAAGCAACATTTGAAATGCTACTGATTTTTCTTCCACATGACCACTTGAAATCTGGTGCCATTTAGTCAAGATAGTAAACTACTCTGTAAGAATGTTTGAATACTTTTAATTTTTTTATGAATTCTGCTTTTGAAGGCTTTTTAAATGAAGGCTGATTTTATTTTTGGTTTTCCCTTCCCATGAGCAGTTAGAGTAGAATCCCACTTGCTGTTCCCTAAAGCCCCATGTCCTCTGAGCTCTCTGAAGCCTGAGCTTTGTGAGCTCCTGTGCACTGTCCCAAGCACTTGCTTCTCCCTCGGTCTCTGCAAGCCCCACTGTGGCTTGCACTGTCCCCTGAAGTGCCACAGCCCTGAGGCACAGGGGGACACTGTGTGATGTTTGACTCTGTCCCATGCTCAGATCTGTGAATTTAAAGAGGAGGAAATGGGTTTTGGGCTTATTGATGTGGTTTAGCAATGTGCTGTCCTTGCTGGTACCAGTTCTGGTGAATTCTTGTAATGTTCTGTTGCGATAAAGGCCAAGGGTTACAAATGTGAGTGACAAAAATGTTTTGTTTGGGGTTTTTTTGGTGAAGTTTTTGTCAGAGATAGTCAAGAACTTGAGGTTTTTTCATATAATGCTATGAATTGTGTACTAATTGACCCCAAATCTGTAAAGGGAATTAAATTGTTCAAAGCCCCGGGGTGGGATGCTGTGTCACAGCTCTGCTGCCTGTGAGGGGAGGGAAACATTGGAGGCACAGAATGATGTAAAACCAAATGCACTGCAAAGGAAAATAAAGTGAAATAAGGAGGGCTGGAGCCCTGCCATGACACGGTGTCAGGGGCTGGTGACAGTGTCCCTCAAGCTCAGCCTGCTCCCTGTTGTCCTGCCCTCTGGAATGCTGGCTGCGTGATGCAGCAGGGCTGAGTTTGTCCCAATTTAATCTTAAAACAGAAGGAAGGGGGAGGATAAAAATAATTGAATAATTGCTTAGACTTCTTCCCTGTATCACAAAGCAATGGGAAATGCACAGTGCTCTAACAAAAGGGTGCAGGAATTTAGGCACAGCAGAACTGGTGGGCTATGGAAATGGGGAAACATTTTCCAGGATCTGGGATGTTAATCCCACAAGTCACTTTAGTGCTGGGGCTGAGTGCCCAGTGCTGGCTCTGGCTGAGCCTGGGATCCAGGAATGATTCCAGAGGAGGCTCCAGGATGATCAGAGGGATGGAGCAGCTCTGCTGGGAGGAAAGGCTGGGAGAGCTGGGATTGTTCAGCCTGGAGAGGAGAAGCTTTGGGGTGACCTCACTGTGGCCTTCCAGTGCCTGAAGGAGCTACAGGACACATGGAGAGAGAATCTGTACAAGGGATGGAGAGCCAGGACACAGGGAATGGCTTCCCACTGCCAGAGGGCAGGGATGGATGGGATATTGGGTAGGAATTGTTCCCTGGGAGCGTCGAGAGGTCCTGAAGCTGTCCCTGGATCCCTGGCACTGCCTAAGGCCAGGTTAGATGGGGTTTGGAGCAGCCTGGGATAGTGGAAGGTGTTCCTGCCCGTGGCAGGGGTTGAACTGGATGGATTTTGAGGTCCTTTCCAACCCAGATCATTCTGGGATTCCATCAGTAACCTTAAACCTGCCATTGGTGCTCCTTCTGGAATCCCTGGGAAGGCTGGAATGGCGCCTGTGCCAGGGAAGTTCTCCAGTGCTCCGTGTGCTCCGGGGCTGCTCTCACCCTGCCCTGCTCCCCGCCCCTCTCTGGGCTTGTTACACCTGAGAAATGCCAGCCTGGGAAGCTCCTCCTGTACATCCTGCCCTTTTCCAGGCTGCTCCCTGCTTGGTGAAACCCCAGCGCAGGCAGGTCTTGATTGTCTTTAATGGAGTGTGAAGTGTGTCCTCGGGGGTTTAATGTCACACGGAGGAGCAGAACAGACCCGGGGGCAGCCCCTGGGCACTGCCCGAGCTCTGATCTCCTGCCTGGGTCTCCAAAACCCCGGCTCTGGGCACCTCTACCTGGAGCTGCCTTTCCCTGCTGCCCATAACTCCTCAGGGCTGACTGAAGAGGCACAAGGAGTTATTTCTGATTGCTCCTGGGGCACTTACTGCAGCTGGAGTGCAATTCCTGCTTCTCCAGGAACTCTTCCATACTTGTCTACTCTTGCTGCTGCTGCTGTGGGAGTCCTTGTCAAAGCACAAACCCTCTGCCAGCTTCCTCGAAAGGCCCAGGAAGCAGGTTTGGAATGTGGCTGCTTCAATTCCATGGCTCCAGAGGCTTGGTCCAACCCTCAGCATCTGGTCCTGCCTTTTTGAAGGGGGGAAGAGCCTCATCCCTCTCCCACAGCTCCAGGGACAGGGCAGCATTGCCCAGGCTGAGCAAAGTTCCACCCAAAAATCACCAAGTGAGAGCCACTTACACATATAAATATTTATTTGTACTAAAAGTGAGTGTTTCATAGAGTATTGAGATCAGCATATATTAAATCATGAGATGCATCAGTTGAGGTACAAATTCCAGTCTCATGTCTTTAATAAATAGACTATAAACCCCCCCAGTTCACATGTTTTAATCAGAAGTAATCAGGACACTACGCTGGTTTAAAATGATAATACAACATCTGCGACCACCTGGATTGACTGGGGGGCAGGTTTCAACACTGGGTTATTTTATGGTGAGCTGCAACAGTGTTGTTTCACTCAAAAATCCTAAATGGGAATATCCCTTTTGGCTTCCTGCCAGAGGGCCTGGCTGGATGAGGCAGGTGCACTGTCAGCTCCTACAGAGGCTGCAGCATTTGTCTTGGGGTAAAGCACGGGTTTGCTCCAAATATTTAAAAAAATTACTTTAAAACCACCCAAAAAGCCCTTTTGCAAGGATATTTTCAAGTCACAGACAAAGACTTGGATGCTGTGCCCTGGCCACAGCAGAGCAGGTCAGGGTTGGTTGAGGGTTGGTTTTTTTTATCTGGAATGAAACTGGAGCACAAGGAGAGAGGAACTGATTCCTGTTCATTGGGAACACATCCTGACAGGTCCTGGGGCAGCTGCCAGGTGCAAAATCATGGAGTGAGGCCATTGCTGTAATTAGCAAGTGCTTGTTGTTCTCCCCTGCTGACACCTCCCAGCTGGGGAGGCAGGGCAGGACCAGCCCTGCCCCTGGAAGCCCCCGCTGGCCATGGGCAGAGCCCGGGGCACGGGCAGGTGGCCCTGGGCTCCCAGCAGTGCCCAGGGAAGCTCTGCTGTGGTGTCACTGCTCCGTCCCCTCGGAGGCCACCACGGGAGCTGCGAGTCAGCAGAAGAGCCTCAGGCACGGCACAGGCAAAGTCCATGTCAGGATGAGGGTGGGGAAGGAGATAAAGTCCAGGGTAACTTTCCACAGCCAGAGCTGGGAGCTCAGCACCAGCCCCCCACAGGACTGGGGGCCGAGGGCTTTCCTGCCATCCTCTGGCTATCCCCAGCGGCCCCATCCCACAGACAGGAAATAAATCAGTCACATGTACCCACACAGCCATGGACCAGGGCAGGAGCTTCAACATCCTCTCAGCTGGTTCTCCAGACCCACCTCGGGCTGTGTCTTTGCTGTTTGGCCTTTGGGATGGGAGGAGTGTGGGCAGAATCACAGAATCACTGGGTTGGAAGAAACCTTCAAGATCATCGAGTCCAACCCATGCCCCAACACCTCAACTAAACTATGGCACTGAGTGTCACATCCAGCCTTTTTTAAACACATCCAGGGATGGTGACTCCACCACCTCCCTGGGCAGACAATTCCAGTACTTTATTCTACAGAGGGAAGGGGGATCCCATTCTGCCATGTAGGAGGACACTTGAAAGCACAGTGACAGCATCCCTGACTTTTCCTTGCTGCCCAGAGCTTTCTCAGGGATCTCAGGGGTTTATGGTGCCTCCCAGCACAGGGTGTGAGTGCAGGGATCACCACGGCACAATCTCACAGACAGCTGGACTTGGAGCAACAGGAATGCTCAGCCTGAGATTTGTTTGACCAAAGAGGTCAAGCAGGAGGAAGGAAAGAGTGAGGAGTTGGCTCAGCCACAAGGAACTGGCGGTGGTCACAGCTGATCTTAAGAAGTCCTTTTTAAAAAAGGGCATAAAAAAGATTCTGCTGTTAATTAGCAAAAACTGCCTAAGGCACCATGTGGAAAGGCACTTCTACATTTCTGCTCCAGGCAGGATTTATATCCTGGTCTGAGGTCCCCCCTCTGCACTGGGAGCTGCTCTGTGGCCCTGGCAGCACCACAACGATCCCTGTGGCACAACCTGGCACCAGCTGGGAATGAAGGGCCTGCTCCCCATCCCTTCCAGCTCCACGGGGATACTCCCAGCAGCTTTAGGGGGAGAAGGATCAGGCTCAAAGAATTTCTGATTGGTAAAAAACGCTCTGACCCAGGTAGGAAAATCCCAGGGTCATGCCAAGTGATCTGTGTCACAGGGAATCAATCGATCATTGCTCACTCTTAATACAGGTATTTCTAGGGAGGAGGAGTTAATTCTTTTTTTCCAGTGACTGGTAGTACGTGGTGAGGACTTTCCAGGCTTTGGGGGCCATGAAGCCATCTGGGGGGTTTTCCCCTTCCCGAGCAAGCTTCCTCATGCGTGTTCCTGAGATGAAGTCAAAATCATCGTGCCTGTGCAAAACAGAAACAGGTGACATCAGCACTGTCACCCTCAGGGTTCCTCATCCCAGAACAGCTGGAGTGTCCCTAACACACTTCCCAGCTTGCCTTTCTGCTGCCTCTCAGCCCCCAGCCTGTGCTGCTTTTCCTCCCTGGTGGCATCTTTAGTTTCATGTGACACCTGGGAGCAGCTCTGGGAGGAAAATGCCGGTGGCTTTCCCAGGTTCTCCCCCCATTCCTTTCCTTGGGAGGAACGTGGCTTTTCCCTGTCCCCTGGAAAGCTGCAAGCCTGAGGTGCCCACAAACCTCATGGTTTTGGGGTTTGTGAAGAAACCATGCTGCATTACTGTGTTGGATTGATGTGGCCAGAAATGTGTGTTCCATCATCATCTGTTGAAGCCGGCTGGGGCAGTGACCCTTATCTCCATGGCACACATTATCTGCTAATGGGCCAGCTTTTTTAAACCAGCTGGGGCAATCATCTTTATCTTTTCCACAACCCATCCTCCCTCCAGGAAGATTTCATCTGCTGCTGGGACATTCAGTCCCAGTGCATGACTGATAAAATTACATCATCCCATTGGGAGATGCTCCAGCTGGGGGAGGAGCCAAGCCTTTCCTACCCTAGATAAAAACTGAGATTTTGAACAGCAAGTTAACCATCTTTCCACTGGATTCCAGAGGAACACTGGACCTTTCCACATCATCCCTGGACCTTCAGAGGAAAACTGCACCTTCTCCAGGAGCACTGCTCCAACTGAACCACATCTGCCACTGCAGGAGGATGCAGCCACCATTGAATGGGACTGCTGCCAACACCCTGACTGACTGACAGGGTGTCAGATTGGATTCTGACTCTGTCAGTGTTGGGATTGTTCTTTGTAATACTGCATTTCTATTTTAATTTTCCTAGTAAAGAACTGTTATTCCTATTCCCATATCTTTGCCTGAGAGCCCCTTAATTTCAAAACTATAATAATAATTTGGAGGGAGAGGGTTTACATTCTCCATCTCAAAGAGAAGCTTCTGCCTCTATTGGCAGACACCTGTCCTCCAAACCAGGGCAGTTACCTTTTGGGGTCATAGAAATCCATGGCTCTCTTTTGCTTGTTGTAGGCAGCCACGCGGAAGGGGATGATCTCCACGGAGGTGAGGCCGGGGGCCATGCCCAGCACCTTCCCGCCGTGCGTGGGCTCGTACAGGTCCTGCTTGGTGTCGGGGTGCGGCATCCCCGCCGGGTCGCGCCCCACGATGTAGAAGTTGGCCCCCGCCACCATGCGGGCCCGGCAGTGCCACTGCACCTGCGGGGAGGGACACGGGGACTGAGGGCTGGGGGAAAGGGAGGCCAAGGGATCCCATGGGGATCCACAGGAATCGGGCTGGGTCCGAGCTGGCGGCAAACAGAGGTGGCAGTTTGAATTTTCCGTGTGCCAAAGTGGTGCCCCCAGCACAGGGGAGGGGAGGTTCAGCACCTGCTCCTTTCATCCCTGGTTTAGGGACAGCAGGGAAACCCCTGGGTGCAAACAAATGAACATCCCTGCCCGCCAGAAAAAGGTGAATCCTGTTTCTATCCCTCCTCCCCAACCCTCCACAGCCCAGGAGAGGATGGGAGCTGATGGGGCTGAGCTCTGTGGGGAGATGCTGCAAACCACACAGGGAGCCAAGAGTGAGGACACGGCTCCATCCCCCTTCCCAGGTTTCCCAGAGCTGCACAGGCAGGCTGGGAGCACAACCCCATGGACAGGCTGAGCAGCCAAGGGCTGTTACCTCTGTGGGGCCGGCGTAGAGCATGGGAGAGGGGAAGATGGCCACGATGGTGGACTTGGGGTCCAGGACTTGCTCCTCCAGCACGGCCGCGTGCTGCTTCATGCGCCACTCCAGAGGGACATCATCATCCTTGGTCCAGCCCCCCAGGGGGTGCAGCAGGAGCACGGGGTTCTTGTAGCCCCTCTCCAGGAGCTGGCGCCGCGTGTCCTGCATCAGCAGGGCGTGCCCGTTGTGCACGGGGTTGCGCAGCTGGAAGGCGAAGACGGCGTCTGGAAGGGAAAGGTCGGGGGGTCACAGGCCTCATTCCCACACTCTGAGCTTCCACAGAGTCAGGAGAGAGCTGTGTGTGCCCTGTCTCAGCCATGCCAGACCTGTGTGTGCTGTCTCCACATGAGCAAGCTGACTGTTTCACACACACAGCCCTGCCGAGGATGTTTTCACTGTGCTCCCTTCCTCTGGGGCTGATTTCAGCTCTATCAGCTCTCCTACAATGTTTGTGCACAGCACAGGACACCTTCACTCAGGCCTTGGGTCATCTGTCACCTCCCCAAGCTCAGTGGCAGCTTCAGGAGGGCCAATGCTCTTTCCCCAAAGCATGGGTGGGTGTCTGACCCTTGCCAGCCTGCTGGGACCACACTGGATGGGGCTTGGAGCAACCTGGGAACATGGAAGGTGTCCCTGTCCTTGGAAGGGGGTGGAAGGGGATGAGTTTTAAGGTCCTTCTGACCCAAACCATTCTGGGATTCTGTGGGACAGAGAGCTGGGAGAAGACACCTGAGCTGTGTCCCAGGTGTGAAGGCTGAGAATGTCAGTGCAGAGAAGATCTGACCTGCCAGGGGGGTTGTGAGCAGGATGCTCAGCCCTCAGAGCACTGAGGACACAGCCCATCACAACCTCTGCCCTAACCTAGGAGACCCTGTGCCACTTCTTGACCTGTGCCCTGAGTCCCCTTCACTGCCCACCCCTGCAAACAGCCCCATTTTGGGAGCAGCCAGAATTGGCTGGAAGTGCTGTGAACTTGGAGCAAGTCATGGATCACACCAAGGCCTGGTGGTGCAGGAAGAGCCCTGTCACTGGTGTCACCCTGGGCACTCAGGAAGAGCCCTGTCACTGGTGTCACCCTGGGCACTCACCAGCATTCATTTCCCTGAACTTCTGCTTGAGAGCCAGCGGGGTCAGGCGGTACTGGTCCAGCCCATCATTCCATTTGATCTTCTCCAGGACCTCCAGGTCTCCACCAACCAGCCAGTCTCCACTCTCCATCACCATCTGGGAATTACACACACCTTCAGTGCAAAGGGGACAGCACACTCCTCCTTCTCCCTCTTCCAGTCTCCTTTGGAAAGTGTGAGGCTCAACCCCATCATAGGATGAGCTTCCCTTCTCAGAGTGGGAAACATCATTGCAGTGGCCACGTGAATGTCATGGGCAGCAAAAGCTCATCAGCTGAGTGCTGGGCTCCCCTCTGGCAGCCAGCAGTCCACAGGAAGGCACAAAACCTTCCTGCACCTCCCTCTTTGCTCTTTCCTCCTGGGAACATGCAGGAGGAATAAGCCTGCTGCTGATTAAAGAGGCATTTTCAGGAAGAGCTACCACAGCTGTAGCCTTTTTAAGCAGAAAGGCTCAAGTCACTGCGTGGAACCCAGGGCTCTCTCTTCCTGAGGGATGATGCTCCTTGTACTGCCACAGACTAAGGGGGAAGAGAGGGGCTGTAAAAATGTAACAGCCCTGCTGGCTGCCTGTAGGGAAGAGCCAAAAAACCCGTTCCTGCCTGCTCGGGATGGGCTGGTTCCCAGCAAGGAGCTGGAAGTGCAGATGGGAAACCCATCACCCTCAAAACCTTGGAAAAGTTCACTTCTCCAGCCTAAGCCTGTTGGAACCCTGGAAACTGAAAATTTTGGGCTTTCTGTGCTGATAGGCACTGACCCTCCAGAAAACACTCCTTTTGACCTGAGGCCATGGAGAAGGCTTCCAAAATTGAATGACAGAACTAAGATCACAGGCATGTAGTTTGAATAGAAGTGCGTAATATCACAAGGTGGAAAATTTAGAATTTAAGGTTTTAGAATATAGAAGGCAAGATGGAGGTTTTAGGGCAGAGGTTTCTTTCTTCACCTTCTTCTTCATGGGTCTAGGTGACACTTTTGTAATTGGATAGAAAATTCCGCATTGTGGGTCACGGGTGATTGGTTATTGGGTTAAAAGTAAAAATAATTCAAGTGTCTGTTATTAAATTTAAGTTCAGGCTTAAAAGGCCTTGTAGAGAGAGAGATACATCGACACTTTTAGCTTGTTAGCTAGAAGCACTGTAGAACTCACTGTAACACAGATAAGAATTAATAAACATCTGAGTACGAACACGAAATAGCATCTCTTGAGCTTTTAATCCCGACTCTTTTTTCTCAGAAGATAAAAAAGAAGATAAAATGCGATAAAGCAGTGTCCAGTGTGAAGACTGAACCTTCAAGCACAACTTTCAGATTATGAGACACATTTCACCCCCAAGGCTGCACTTCCCATGGCATGGAGGGGCCAGACCCACCTGGATGTGGGGGTGGCAGGGGCAGGTGGTGTCCCATAAAACGCGATAAAGCAGCGCCCAGTGTGACGATCAAACATTTGATCAGGACTTTCAGATTATGAGACACCTTTCACCCTGAGGCTGCACTTCTGTCTTGGGTTGCAACACAGGATGTGGCCAGAAATGTGTGTTCCATCACCATCTGTTGAAGCTGGGTGGAGCAGTGATTTCCTTATCTCTGTGGCACACATTATCTGCTAATGGGCCAGCTTTAAACAAGCTGGGGCAATCATCTTTATCTTTTCCACAACCCATCCTCCCTCCAGGAAGATTTCATCTGCTGCTGGGCCATTCAGTCCCACTGTATGACTGATAAAATTACATCATCCCATTGGGAGATGCTCCAGCCAGGGGAAGGATCCAAGCCTTTCCTACCTTAGATAAAAACTGAGATTTTGGACAGCAAGTTATCCATCTTTCCACGGGATTCCAGAGGAACACTGGACCTTTCCACATCATCCCTGCACCTTCAGAGGAAAACTGCACCTTCTACAGGAGCACTGCTCCAGCTGAACCACATCTGCCACTGCAGGAGGATGCAGCCACCATTTAATGGGACTGCTACCAACACCCTGACTGACTGACAGGGTGTCAGGTTGTATTCTGACTCTGTCAGTGTTTTGGGATTGTTCTTTGTAATACTGTATTTCTATTTTAATTTTCCTAGTAAAGAAATGTTATTCCTAATTCCCCTATCTTTGCCTGAGAGCTCCTTAATTTCAAAATTATAATAATAATTTGGAGGGAGGTGGTTTACATTCTCCATTTCAAAGAGAAGCTCCTGCCTTTATTGGCAGACACCTGTCCTTCAAACCAGGACAACTTCCCAGGGCAGGGAGAGTCCGGACCCACCTGGATGTGGGGGTGGCGGGGCAGGTGGTGCCCCACAGAACGCGATAAAGCGGCACCCCAGTGTGAGGATCAAACCTTTCTGATTATGAGACACGTTTCACCCCAAGGCTGCACTTCCCATGGCAGGGAGGCTCCGGACCCACCTGGATGTGGGGGTGGCGGGGGCAGGTGGTGCCCCAGACGCGGGCGCAGCGCTCCTCCTTCCTGTGCGCGAAGAACTCGGGGCGGCGCAGCACGGCCACGCGGCGGCCCTGGAAGCTGAGCGCCAGCGCCGCGCTGCCCTCCAGCCGCTGCTTGTCCTCCGCCGACACCGGCAGCACGATGGGGATGCTCAGGTTCACCACGCCGTCTGCAGGGAGACAGGGAGGGCAGCTCAGCGCTTTCCAGCTGCTGTTCCATATTTTTGGATAGAAAATCCCGCATCGCGGGTCACAAGTGATTAGTTATTGGGTTAAAAGGGAAAATAATTAAGTGTCTGCTCTTAATTGGAGAGTTTGGGCTTAAAAGGCCTTGTAGAGAGAGAGATTCATTGACAGCAGCAGCACCACGGGGATGCTCAAGTTTGCAGCTCTCAGAGGGGAAGGGTTGAACACCCTCCTGCACAGACAGGAATTCCAACCAGCTCCGGGAGCATGGTGAACAGAGGTTTTTGTGGAAAATCAATCCTTGCAGAAGTTTTCTCTGCGCTGCTAATAAATAGTGATGATAGTGGAATATAAAAGCTCTTTATCTGAGAGCTGGAGATGTTTCCAAGACACCTGGAGCATCTCATTAGTTCCTGCACTCTTCCCTTTCCCTGGCTTTTCTTCGTTAGCTGCTTGTGAAAGTGAGAAATTTAAATCTGCTTGCAAAATGCAACCCTGGATAATTGAAAAATGTGCTTGGAAAATGCCTTCTCCAGAAAAGCCACCCCTATGGAGATGGTGCCAGTCTGATGTTCCCTGGAGCACCCCATTTCCTTCACACCTCCTGGGCTGCCTCTTCCACACTCAGTTTTAATTTGGGTTTTTTTTCCTTTTTTTTCTTTTCTTTTTTTTTTTTTTTTTTTTTTTCCTGGCTTTCTCTATACTGCTATTCCTCCTCCTTTACATCCCTGTACTGCCCATGTTTAATCTGTCCTCTGTGTGTCTGTAAGTGCACACACAGTTTCTAACTCCATAATTCTAATTCCTAAATAGCTTGAAATCATGTTGGTTTTAACCCAACTCTCCCAATTTCCCAGTGTTCCACTGAGGTCCTCCCACTTCTCCTTGGATATTCCAGAGTTAAAACCAGAGAATCAGTCTCTTTGATGGGTTTCCAGTCACAAACAAATCACTGATTCAATTTGTTCTGATCTGACTGAAATCAGTTTGGACCCTTGAGAGTCTTAATTTGAGGATTTTGACTATGATATAGATTTTTACTTTAATTCTTATTAAAATATTTGCATTTACTTTAAATTCACAACTGGGTATCATTCATCTCCCAGTCGGGAATTTTCATGAATAATCATAATTATATTCATGTGGGATCCAATCAATATCAACTTCATACATTTAAATCATGTTAATAGCTATCAGTCAGTGAAGCCGGCACAGGAAAAAAAAGCTGCATTATGAAACCAACAAATGCTGCTGAAACTGGGGATCTTCAGGCTCCATTTCCAAATGCAGGATGGAGAGGTAACAAAAGATCACTCCAGTGCACGTAATTACAAAATTACACAACTGGGATCTTTGTGCAGGCTGGTCCCTAAGACACGGGGTGTGCCAGGCCATGTCATCACTGCCTGGATCATAAACAGGCCATGGCTGTAATAATTTCATAATAATTTCAGCTTTTTTTTTTTTTTTTTTTTTTTTTTTGTGAATCTCAAAAAATTATACCCAAAAAGAATCTCAGTTGAGGTAATTTGTGCAGAGCCTGAGAACAGCTCCATACATACCAGCTCCCAAGCGCTTCTTTCCTGGGAGAAGACAAATATAATTGAGATCATTAAGACTGAGGGACAGGTTACAGAGACCATTTCAAGACTCAAAGCATTTAAAAGCTCCTGCTGGCGTGGCCACGGTCTTCCACAGTGCTACCACAGCCTCATCCTGAGCGTGGTCCAACACCTCCACTGTCACTGTCACTGTCACCTGTCCCAACAGAGTCACAGGTTGCTGGTGCATTGCTGCAGATCCAGCCCCCTTGCTGGAGGCCCTACACAAAGCACATCACCCACCTGCTGGGGCATCCAGGAGGGATTTACTGCAGAGCATTGGCTTAAACAAGAACCCCCCAAAAAAATCACGGGAGCTGCCCAAACCATCACCCACCCCAGGGTATGAGGGCTGTGCCGATGGCTCTGGGAAGAGCAGGCTCAAGCCTCTCCTTGGCAGTGCCACATCCCAGCCTCAGGATCATGAGATGGAGCCTTCCACCACTTTCCAAAGCTTGTCCAGGAGCACCTGGGGTTCTCTTTCCCTCTCAGATGTCACCCTCAGGGTCTGACCACACTGATGCTGAATTTGGAAAGCCCTGTGGAGACAGGGTGCACCAGGGACTGATGCTGCTGCCCTCTGCTACACGCACCTCTCTCTGGAGAGCTCATCCCCCTGCAAAGCTGCTCTCCTGGCCTTTGTCCCTGCTCCCCACAGAGCTCTACAAAGCCTGAACATCTGCCCACAGAGCTCAGACAAGTTTGAGGGCACATCCCAAAAAGAGATATGCTCTGGGATGAGCCTCCAGCACAAAGTACGGAGCTCTGGAGCAACGTGGCCATCCCAGGGCTCTCTGCAACCTCCCCAGGCACAAAAGGCAGCTCAAAGACCACAGAGGAGGCTCTGATAACAGGGACATGTGCTTCTGAATGCTGTTTGCACACTGGGCAGGAGGTGAAAGGCTATGGCTGTCTGGGAGCAGAGCCCCTGCACAGACATTATTCCTGCTGTGCAAAGTGAGCAGTCCTGAGCTTTGCCTCTGCTGCACTGTGCCCAAATCTGAGCAACAGCAGCAAATCACTGCCCTGTGGGACCACAGGATTGTCTAGAAGGCATTCAGGGCTCAAAGAGACTTGCTCAACCAGATCCCTGAAGGCAGAGATCACTGCCAGCTCTACAAACCTCAGCGTGAGCACCCCACGTGCAGGTGAAGTCACAGCAACAGCATGCACAGCTGAGAAATGGGGTGGAAACATCTGTACCCCAGTCTCAGCTGTGGATGGTCATCACCTGAGCCCTCTTTGCCTCTTCCAGGGATGAAGCACCTCTAACAGGCTGCTAATGCAGAGATAAATCAGATTTACTTCAAGCTACCATGGTGGAGAAGCAGGGAAGTAGGGTGAGGGGGCAAAACCGAGCTCTGTTCCTGTTCCCAAGAAGCAGCTGCCTTCTCCTCCCATGTCCAGCTCAGCCTGGCAGCCTCCCTGCTTCCTCAGCTTTGGGTTTGCATCTTTATTTACCCTGGTACAGCCAAGCACAAGACACAACTCCCAGAAGGTCTGGGCAGCACCATGACAGCTGTGAGCCAGGGCTGTGGCCACAGCAGGGTGACCTTGGCCACCCTCAGGAGCCCTGGTGTGTGGCACAGGGCAGGACAGGAGGACAGAGGGGATCCATACCGTTGTGCAGGGTGCCAAAGTGCAGCACTTGCAGGTACTCTGCCTCCCGCATGAATCCCGTCAGAGGAGTGGCCCAGCCTTCGCTCAGCACCTGCACCCACTGCAGATCCAGCTGCAAAACAAACCCAAAGGGGTCACACTCCTGCCACACCCCTGCCACCATGTCATGCCCAGAGGTTGCTTTTCCTTCCCTTCTGCTGAGACAGCATTCTCATTTTGTTTTGCTTCAAATACAGGACATTCATAAGGTGAAAAGGGCACAGGGGATGTAGCTTGGGGCATTTTAAGCCAGATTCACACACTTTCACAGCACAACTTGGAATCCCAGAATAGTTTGGGTTGGAAGGGTCCTTAAAACCCATCTCATTCCACCCTCTGCCATGGGCAGGGACACCTTCCACTATCCCAGGCTGCTCCAAACCCTGTCCAGCCTGGTCTTGGACACTTCCAGGGATCCAGGGACAGCCACAGCTTCTCTGGGCACCCTGTGCCTCCCAATATCCCATCTAACCCTGGCCTCTGGCAGTTTGACCTTGTGGGGCTGTATGGACACAGCGGAAGAGACTGACACCCTGCAGCACAGGGTGGGGGCACGGCAGAAAATGGCTGAGGGTCAGAATCCCTCCTCAGCTTGCCATAAACCACAGCCACGAAAGGTCAGGGCCATTAGAGAAACACAGGCCCCTCTGGCAACATCCTCCTGGAAGCTTCCACCCTTGGAGCAGCTGAATAGTGTCAGAACCTGTGTGTGACAATACCTTAGTGATCTCCACTGCTGGCAGCTTCTCTGCCTCAGCCCGGACACTGCTGAGTTTATCCTCAGGCACAAACAGCTCCAGAACATCCTTGACTGAGCCTTGGGGCACGATGTTCTGGAAGACAGAGACAGGCAGCACTTGTAACAGGCTGGTTTTCACAGCACACCAAAAAGGCAATGTCCCAGTGCAGGGTTCCAAAGCTGCCAGGGTCAGTGACATAGGAGTGACCCACCTGTTCTTGCAGGAGCTCCACGACCTGCTGAATGCACTCAGACACCGAGGCAATGTTTGTTTTCAGCACCAGCTCAGGAGCTTCGGGTTTCTCATACTCTGAGTCAATCCCCGTGAACCCTACGGACAATTAACCCCCAAATTAAATTTATTTAATAGGATAATCAGTGCCTCAGAGCCAAGAACACTGTACAAACAATGGGGGGGGAGGGCATTCAACCATGCTGGGTACAACCAGTGACACATGTAACATTAAGATTAGAGGAACAGGATCCTCTTGTGCACTACAAAGGGCCTTTAGACACCCACCTATGTGGCACTGCCAGGACAAGGCATCCAAAGCTTTGGAAAGCAAAAAAAAGGCAAAATAAGATCTCACTCCTCCATACCTTTGATCTCTCCAGCTCTTGCCTTTTTGTACAGGCCCTTCACATCTCTGCTTTCACAAATATTTAGAGGAGCATCTACAAAGATTTCAAAGAAAGGAAGTCCAGCTGCCTCATGAATTTTCCGTGCGTTTCGACGATCCTGTTAGAAGAAAGATGGGAAAAATCTCAATTTCAGCAAAAAAGCCTCCCTGGACTTTGACACAATTAATCTCTCTTGTAGATTTATTAAATGTTCACTAGCTCTAATAAGCATTTTTCATCTCACTTCTCTCCTTTTCTTTAAAGCTACTTTTAAAAAAATGGCAAAAATCTGCAACTGATCTGTTTTCATTTTTTCCCAATGAAAACCTCAAGATCTTTTCGTTAGGCAGAACAGCAGAACTCTAGATTGTGAATAATTATCTGCCCCATATCGAAACAGTGAGACACGATGATCTTAGAGGTCTTTTCCAAACTTAGCGATTTCTGATTCTACAAAAAAAGGAACTGCTTGCACCAGCCTGATAACAGCAGCTGCAGAAGTGAAAATCGCAGTCAAATCTCCTTCCAGAAGAGCAGTGACAGCTCTAGGACACGCTGCTGCTGTGACTCTTGTCTGCCTCTGAGGAGTTAATGGCAGGGCGACCTTAAACTCCTCTTAGCTATTCTTCAGTGTGCAACACTAAATTTATTTATCCAGCGAGGTCGATGCCCTCCAAACACAGATCGCACGCAGTTGTGTGTCCTACAGAGCATCCGACGGAGGGTTTAGGAAACTGTCTTGAGTTGCAATATAGGATGTGGCCAGAAATGTGTATTCTGTCACCATCTGTTGAAGCCAGGTGGGGCAGTGACCCTTATCTCCATGGCACATACTCTCTGCTAATGGGCCATGTTTAAAACCAGCTGGGGCAATCATCTTTATCTTTTCCACAACCCATCCTCCCTCCAGGAAGATTTCATCTGCTGCTGGGACATTCGGTGCCACTGTATGACTGATAAAATTACATCATCTCATTGGGAGATGCTCCAGCCAGGGGAAGGAGCCAAGCCTTTCCTACCCTAGATAAAAACTGAGATTTTGGATAGCAAGTTAACCATCTTTCCACTGGATTCCAGAGGAACACTGGACCTTTCCACATCATCTCTGGATCTTCAGAGGAAAACTGCACCTTCTACAGGAGCACTGCTTCAGCTGAACCACATCTGCCACTGCAGGAGGATGCAGCCACCATTTAATGGGACTGCTACCAACACCCTGACTGACTGACAGGGTGTCAGGTTGTATTCTGACTCTGTCAGGGTTGGGATTGTTCTTTGTAATACTGTATTTCTATTTTAATTTTCCTAGTAAAGAACTGTTATTCCTAATTCCCATATCTTTCCCTGAGAGCTCCTTAATTTCAAAATTATAATAATAATTTGGAGGGAGGTGGTTTACATTCTCCATTTCAAAGAGAAGCTTCTGCCTTTATTGGCAGACACCTGTCCTCCAAACCAGGACAGAAACCCTCTCCATAAACCATCATCTGGGAAGCTGAGAAGAGAGCAGGACAATCTCTGGGGTCCTCCAGAGCGTACCTTTGTGAAAGGGGAGATGAAGCTGGTGATGCAGACGAGCCCCGCATCGGCAAAGAGCCGCGCCACCTCGGCGATGCGCCGGATGTTCTCCTCGCGGTCCTGCGCCGAGAAGCCCAGGTTCTTGTTCAAGCCGTGCCGGACGTTGTCGCCGTCCAGGGAGTAGCACGGGATGCCATGAGCCACCAGGTACTCTTCCAGAGCAAAGCCAATGGTTGTCTTGCCAGCTCCAGAAAGGCCTGGGGGAGGCAGGTGTCTTGGTTTGCAATACAGGATGTGACCAGAAATGTGTATTCTATCACCATCTGTTAAAACCGGCTGGGGCAGTGACCCTTATCTCCATGGCACACATTATCTGCTAATGGGCCAGCTTTAAACCAGCTGGGGCAATCATCTTTATCTTTTTCACAACCCATCCTCCCTCCAGGAAGATTTCATCTGCTGCTGGGACATTCAGTGCCACTGTATGACTGATAAAATTACATCAACCCACTGGGAGATGGTCCAGTCAGGGGGAGGAGCCAAGCCTTTCCTACCCTAGATAAAAACTGAGATTTTGGACAGCAAGTTAACCATCTTTCCACTGGATTCCAGAGGAACACTGGACCTTTCCACATCATCCCTGCACCTTCAGAGGAAAACTGCACCTTCTACAGGAACACTGTTCCAGCTGAACCACATCTGCCACTGCAGGAGGATGCATCCACCATTGAATGGGACTGCTGCCAACACCCTGACTGACTGACTGAGCGTCAGGTTGTATTCTGACTCTGTCAGTGTTTGGGGATTGTTGTTTGTAATACTGTATTTCTATTTAAATTTTCCTAATAAAGAACTGTTATTCCTAATTCCCATATCTTTGCCTGAGAGCTCCTTAATTTCAAAATTATAATAATAATTTGGAGGGAGGGGGTTTACATTCTTCATTTCAAAGAGAAGTTTCTGCCTTCTTTAGCAGACACCTGTCCTTCAAACCAGGACAGCAGGAAAGCGAGGGGTCAGGGATGAGGTCAAGAGAATGAAAACAAGTGCGCAGCTGTGACACTGGCGGCCAAACTCCTTCTGCCTGCAGTTCCCTACCTGATTCCTTCCTAAAGGAAGCTGTGTTCATCCTTCACACAGCCCTTTCCCACCCTTCCTATTGAAGGGGTGGCATTAATGCTGTGAGAAAAGCACCTACAGCCCAACCTCTCAAGGGGTCCAACCCAGCAGTGCCCCTTGCGCTGGGACACGTGGGCTCTAGGAAGTAGGGAAGGTCTGAAAGGATGCTGCTTCCTCCAGGTCTCTCTGCATCTTCCTCTTCCTCCACCTGCTCCCACTGTCAAGAGCCAACTGCTCTCCCACTCTGAACCCAAGGAGAGGCTTTTGCTGCAACCACGTGGAGTGGGACAGGCTCCAGCAGCAAAGGCTCCTTCTCTAGGTGTGTATTTCAAAGAATAATCATCAGCCAGGCCAGCTCAAACCTTTCAGACACAAGACTTTATAGTAATACTGAAAAAAAGGAAGGAATTTGCCTTGAGTAGGGCTTTCGGCTTCAGAAACTATAGAAAAGCAGATTGAGCACTTTCAAAACTGAGAAGGAGAACAGAACAGAACAGAACAGAAATCCAGCATCTACAGCCTAAGGTGACAGGAAGGCAAATCAGAATGGCTTTACAAATCCTTCCAAGCACGTCCTTCAACACCCTCCAGCAGCCAAAGAAAATGGCAATATTTAACAAGCAAAGGAACAACTGGACAATTGGAAAAAGACAGACTTGTCTAAATATTAGAAATGAGAAACGCAATTGTCACGTCTGGCAGCCCCTAATCCCCAGACAATGAGTTTATACTTCAAGGCAGAAGAGAAGGGTGACAAAACAAATGTAAGGGATTGCTTCCAGCGTGGCTCTGTGGCTGGGAGTGTTTATTCTCCAGACAAGGTGACTGCCTCATGCTGCCTCAAACACAGCAGACCTACATGTCCCAATAAACTTCTCACCACTCCTGAATGAAAACATCCGCGTTTTGGACAACCCTGGGTACGTTCCCCTGCCAAAGATTGGCTGGATTTGAGCCAAGGCTTCCTCAGCTACACACTTGGGAACAACAAGTGCTACCCCGAGGGCCTCTGACATGTTCAAAGGATCCTGATAGCAGCTGGGAAATCCATAAAAACATTAGTTATGGGCAGCAGCTGCCGGGGAGAACATCTTGCTGCGCCAGCACCGTGCGTCTGCGTTTCCCACGTGGGGATGTTTTGCAATTCCCGGCTCGCAGGGAACGCTGATGTTTCCTGCAGATCCCAAATCCCCACCTGACAGCCATACTCATGGAGTCTCACAGGTGAGGCCACGCTTTCACACCCAGACAAAAATACCTGTGAGCCAAACCGTGCAGCCTCGGAATCCTCCCCTGGTGCCGACAACTTGTCCTCTCTTCGTCCTGCTGACATGATGGGCTTGGTAAACCACGTTGGTGGATCCCTGGGAAAACAGAGCAGAACAAAGCATTTCTGTTACCTTTGCTGCTCTCAGTGCAAAAGGAAATCTCTGCTGGGACAAACAGATGGGAGAGAAATGAAAATTCATTAATGAGCCAGCATGGTGAACTCTGGTGCTTCGGTGTGAGTTGGATTTCTGTCTCAGCAGCACAGACTTGTTTTTTGGAGGCTCTCTGCCCCTGCCCAGGGTGTTTCTGGTGGTGATGCCTTCATTCCAGCAGGGAGAAGGGAGAAGGTGACTGATTCCCCTTGCAGGCAGGCAGGACAGAGTCTGGGCAGAGACAGAGGGCAGACCCTCCCTGCTTTCTCACAGACAGACTCACTTATTACTTTAATCAGGCTTGCAAAACAAGAGCGACTTCAGGTGCTAATTTACTGGCTGGGTAACACAAGAACAGCACTTGGGCAGGAGCAGCACTGAGCTGGATGGGATGGGATGGGAGGCAGAGGAAACAACCCCTGATGTGTCCATGTGCATTCCCAAGCAAACACGGCACCAGCACAACGCTGAGCCAGAGGCCTGAATTCTGGTGTTTTCTAATTCTGGTGGTTCCCTGACCTTGCTGGCCCCAGAGTCTCTGCAGGGCTGCAGGTGGAACAGCCTGGCTGTATTTGCTAGTTGTGAGGATGATGTTCCCAACTGAGGCACGCAAGGGAAAGAACAACGAGGCAACACGGGTATGAATATATCCTGGATACATATGCAGAAAGAGAGAGAAGGGAAGGGGGCATGGATACCTCAGAACTTTCCAGTAAATGAGGGAGCCTATGGGGAAGCTGGAAAGGGACTGTTCATCAGTGTGACAGGGCAAGAGGAAAGGGTTCAGACTGAAAGAGGGGAAATTTAGGTTAGTCATACAGAAGAAATCCTTCCCTGTAAGGTTGGGGATTGATGCCCAGAGCAGCTGTGGCTGCCCCTGGATCCCTGGAAGTGTCCAAGGCCAGGCTGGACGGGGCTTGGAGCAGCCTGGGATAGTGGAAGGTGTCCCTGTCCTTGGCAGAGGGTGGCATTGGATGGATTTAAGATCCCTTCCAACACAAAGCAGTCTATGCTTCTATAAAAAACCCAAGACATCTCTAGACCTGCCCCTGAAAAGGCAAGCGAATGCTACACATCCTGTGACTCACAGAATAAAGGAAAAATAGCTCAAGACTTGGTTTTTGTGGTTTGTTCCACTTTGTTGCTTTTTTTTTTTTTTTTTTTTTTTTTGCAAGGGGTTGTCAAAAGTTTGAACATTTTGAGCTGGCAAAGGTGAGACAGCACCACCATGGATTAATTTTCTCCCATTCCCAGGAGTTCAGGCTGTGTCTCACAGGAGATGAGCCACGATAACATCCGTACCTCGGGAAGATGCAGGATCTGGCACATTCCTACATGGCTGATGTAAGGAGATTGTCCTAAGTACAGGTTGCTGTGCCATAAATCTGTGCTATGTGAGCATCTCAGAGCTGTTATTTTGCACACTGGCACCTTTGGGAGCTTGGGAAAGCACCACTGAGGGCATTTTTGCAACTCAGCAGCACTGTCACACCTCTCCCACCTGCTGGGAGCTCCAGATGGTACCAAATCCCTCAGATTTTCCTCCTCTGTTCAGAAACTTCCCAGGAATCTCTTCCCAGCCCTAAGCAACTGGATGCCTGGGCTGGGAGCTTGCTTAGCTGGGAATGGGCTCTTCAGTGGGAAAGACCAACTTCCCACCTCATTATCCACCAGCTAGGAATGGTTTGGGAAGCCAGAGCTGAAGTGTGGGGCAAGGGACTGAAGGCACCAGGAAAACTGATCATTAATGGCAAATCCTGGAGAGATTTTGCCTAGGAAGAGCATATATCCTGCAAGATGGTTGGGAGGCAGAGAGAAGCAGTGGATAGGGTTTAATCAGATGCAGGGCTGTCCTACTGATTTGATTCTCAGGTTTTTAACCCTGTCACTGCAAATCAAACACATTTAAGTAAACAATCCAATTATCATCACAACATTGACAGCTGGATGTTGAGCCCTAAAGCAGGGACAATTTAGGACATTGGTAAGTCTAGGAATAGTCTGGGTTAAGGAAATGAGATTTGGGAGAGGAGCTTCTGATATAATGCAGCCCAAACAAGGCTCCAAACAAGGCAATAAATGTCGCAGCAGCATCTCCAAAGAAAGGCTGTGCACTCCCTGCCAGACAGATGGTTAGAGATGACATTGCCCCGCTCTCCCCATTCCTTGGAAATCTGCTGTTTGGCCCTGTCTGGATGAGCTCAGTGCTCAGCCCACCCTGCCTTACCTCATCCAGGAAATGAGAAAAAAAACAAACACATTGCTCCAAACCTTGGACTGAGGCTGCAGCGGACCAAGAAACCAAATCCCAACTCTGCTTTTGGTCTCCCCTCCTACTGAACCCTTCCATGAACACAGAGATGCCAAGATCTTGGCTGTCTTTAGGATCAGGTTTGACTGAGCTGCCTGCCAAGGGTCTCTTGGCTTGGTTTCCAAAGGGAAGAAGCTTTCCATCAACCACCCTGGTGGGACAAGATGCTGCCCTGCTGCATGCAAGCAGGTTGCAGCCAGAGGCAGGAAGTTTTTCCTGAGTGATCCTCCTCAATAAAGAGATGTCACCTCTGAGATAGGGGAATCTTGCTGGAGGCCAGGAACCATCAGTCCTCTGCTCTGAGAGCCACCATTGCTCAATTCATAGCATCCAAAAGAGTGACCTCAGCTCCTCCTGAAGTTATTGGCTGTGGAAGGGAGTAGCTGTGCTTGCCCACATAAATTATGTGTGACTACTCAAGGAGATCTTATCAGGGAGCATCTGCTCTTCTCATCTGACAGTTACAAGCACATGGTGTGCAGGGCCTCTCCCAGATATCACTGGTGTTTGCTGGGAGCAGAACCACTGCACTTTTAATAGAAAATGCACCAGACAGGAAACGTTTATAACCATGGACTTATAGAGGTGCTAAGGTTGGAAAATACCTTTAAGATCATCAAGTCCAACCATCAACCCAGCACCACCACTAAACCATGTCCTCAAGGGCCATATCCACGTTTTTTGAACGGTT
Organism: Muscicapa striata striata; assembly: GCA_030060385.1. Lineage (NCBI taxonomy): Eukaryota > Metazoa > Chordata > Aves > Passeriformes > Muscicapidae > Muscicapa > Muscicapa striata. The sequence goes on from JAREIS010000169.1 coordinate 394,241, forward strand.
CCAGAGATGGTGATTTCACCACTTCCCTGAGCAGCCCATTCCAATGCTCTACAACCCTTTCCATGAAAAAAGTTTCCTAATATCCAATCTAAGCCTCCCCTAGCACAACTTGGGCCTGTTTTCCCTTGTCCTGTCCCTGTTCCCTGGCAGCAGAGCCCGACCCCCCCTGGCTGTCCCCTCCTGTCAGGGAGTTGTGCAGAGCCACAAGGTCCCCCCTGAGCCTCCTTTTCTCCAGGCTGAGCCCTTTCCCAGCTCCCTGAGCTGCTTCTCATCAGAGCCCCTCCCCAGCCCTGTTGCCCTTCTGGATTTAGGGCTGTCCCAACAAATTGCACAGATGTTTTGCCATCTCCCACTAGGAATTCAAGTATAAACTCTGGTCCTTAGGGCAGCACCTCATCCTGCCTCCACATCCCCAGCTCTTCAACCAGCACCTCCACGGCTGCACCATGAGTGGGAGCATGGCAAGAACCAACTGCAAGCGCCATGTTCCACAGCTGAGGGGTGGAAATGAAGGACAGATGGGAGCTGAGCAGGGCATTAGGGAGATCCCCTGAGTGCACACAACACCCTCAGGCTCAGCCACCCAGAGAAGGCAGAGCCCTGTGATGCTGCAGAAGGAGATGGAGCAGCCGAGAGCCACGCTGGCCATCGTGGTGGCCCATCAGGTCCGAGCCATGTCCTTACAGCGCCCTCAATTCACCCCTGCCTGCTGCAGCTGGCACAGGCATGGACCTGGAAGCTGTCCAGGAGGCACAGCTCGTGGCAGGCTGCAGCAGCATCCTGCTCCAGAGAGGGACTCGCTGCCGAAATCAGGATCACACCGAGCACCGCGTTACTCACACGTCCGGCTCACTCGGCAGCAGGACCAGCATCCAGCTGGCAGCGCTCAGGGCCCTGGGGAAACCCTGACCCAACAGCCAGGGCAGGGTCAGGACTCCCCCAGCTGCCTTTTTATTTATAGGGCAGGCTCACAGCACCAGGAATATGATTCATTTTTTTTCCAGTCAAGCGTTTCACACACACCCTATTTTGGTACCGCAGCCTGGACATGTCTCCAGGAAGGAAAAATTAGATCAAAATAAAAATAGAGGCTTTTGAAATGTTTTCAGCTGATCCTATTTGCAAATGGTAGAATGGGCTTTTAAAATGATAGAATCATCAAGCAAGCTTTCACTTGCACAGGCAAGCAGTGGGATGAAGCACATGGAGGGATTATTGCAGGGTCGGGAATTGGACTTGATGATCCTTGTGGGTCCCTTCCAGCCCAGGAGATTCTGTGATTCTGAGTTTAAAGTCAAACACTTCCCCAAGCCTCAGGAGAGTGAGGCTATCATTAAAAAAACTTCTCCCAATTCTTGCCAGCATACTGAAAAAAAAACCCCAAAATAAAAATGCTTATTCCTACCAGTTGCATTTGATAATTAAAAATTATTCAAAGTTTTCTTAAAAATTATTTTCTTCTACCAGGGCTGCTCTGGCAAATCCATATATCCATGAGCAACCAGGGGGAAAACCTCCTGTAAAAGAGTCATTTGCTGAACAAGAGCAAAACTGATACTCCAAAGAAAAGGAGGAAGCGAGGAAAAAGGGGAATTTTGTCTGTGGAAGCAAAGATTTGATTACAGTCATATTGAGGAACAATGGAGAAACCTTGGCATCTCTTACATCCTAGCTTAGCTCTTGTAACCTAAAACCCATGGACGTTCCCCAAATACTCATTTACTGCACTAAGGCTGAAAATGCTTTAAACCCAGCCCCATTCTTTCCCAAGAGAAAACCCCAGCAAGGTGGAGTTACCCTGGAAATTTTGCCTGTTTAACCCCTCAGGATGCAGGCCCAGGTGGGGAAGTGGCACCTTGCAAACATTTTTGTACTGCCTACCTCCCTGCTCCCATGCTGCTGTCTCTGCTGTGCTACCCACAGGGATGAGTTCCATTCCCAGCACCTGGAGCTGAGCAGGAATCCCAGGAAAATTGCGTTTCCTCTCCAGACTGAGCTGAGCAGTGACACTGCCATGCCACCAAAGCCCTGCTGAGGCTGAGGGGCTGCCAGCACTCCCTGTCCTGGGCTGGGATCCCTTTCTCCACCCCATGCTCTGAATAAAGCCCAGCACACTCAGTCTCTCCTTGGCACTCACCCCCGTGGCCCTGCCAGGAACGTAGCACACAAAACCTTAAGGAGAGCAGCAGAGCCATCCCAGTGCCCCAACACAAGCAGCCTTTCAGCCTGGAGACAGACAGCTGGAGCTGCCAAACCCTGCTAAACACACGAGATTTTCAAGCTGCTGTTAAGCTGAAGCTGTGTTTTCTTAAGTCACAAGAATTTCTGAGCTCTTAGCAAGACCTTATTTGCTGATGGCAGCTCAAATATTTTTCTCTTGGCATGCATTTGCACGGCTTGGGTTGTCACAATCAAGTTTTATACAACACTGGCACACAAAAAAAGAGAAGAAAATCAACAAAACTAGGCTCATGTTGCAGCACATTCCCAAATCAGATGCTGATTTCTACACAGTGAGTCCAAATCAGCAGTTGGGTACTGAAATCTGCCTCTCTGAAGGCTCCCAGCTCAGGCGTTTCCTTATCTTGGAATGAGGTGACGTCACTACTCTAATTTCCTCGATGCAGAAAAGCTAGTGACTCATCCTGTGTGCCTGCATTTTTGGGATAAACTTGTAAGGCCGGGACAGATGTTATAAAAACAATCTCCCAGGCTTCATTCCCGAAATCTCAAGGGACAGCTGCAGGGGCAACAAATATTTAACAAACAAAGCATTTTGTCAGGCACTGACAAAAACAACAATTTAAACACGAAACCCCTCTGTGGTTGCCCAATGTTTAATTTTCAGAGCAGCTCTGCTAAATGATCCCCCCCAGATGAACCCGCCTGGGCAGTTGGGCCCCTGCTCTTGCTGCAAACAATGGGTTTGACATTGCAGAAGATCTGCTTTGGTTTGATGTCTGCCAGAAAAACCACCCAAAACACAAAGCCCCGCTTCTCTACCTTCTCCTGGAGACAAAGATCTGGTTATGGAAAGGGGAAACTGAGTATCAGTCACTCAGATTGCAGGGAGGAGAGGAAAAGGGCAAAGGTACAGATTCTGACTACACATTAACTTCAGTATCAAAAAGATTTCCAGGTAGGAATTGTATCCACATGTAAATTATTTTACTCCCCTGAACATGAGATTCGGGAATTTAATTAGTGGGCTGTGGTTCTCCATGGTAAATATGGCACTGTACATGCCCTGCCTTCTGCTGTGGCAGGGCAGGCACCCTAAATCTGAAAACAGGTCTCAATGATATGGGGATAAGACACCCCTTTTTACCACGTCCAACATAAGGAAAGAAATCCTCTGTCTTTAGAGAAGCTCCAGTGGTTTCATAAGCATTGGGAGCTACAGAGGGTCTGTGTTTCAAGCAGCTTCATAAGGTTTTAAAATACATCTATTCCTGAGCCCAGGGAAGGGAATGGAGCTGGGGAAGGGGCTGGAGCCCCAGGAGAGGCTGAGGGAGCTGGGAAAGGGGCTCAGCCAGGAGAAAAGGAGGCTCGGGGGGATCTTGTGGCTCTGCACAACTCCCTGACAGGAGGGGACAGCCAGGGGGGGTTGGGCTCTGCTGCCAGGGAACAGGGACAGGACAAGGGGAAACGGCCTCAAGCTGTGCCAGGGGAAGCTCAGGTTGGATAGCAGGAGGAATTTCTGCATGGAAAGGGTGCTCAGGCCTTGGCAGGGGCTGCCCAGGGAGGTTTGGAGTGCCCATCCCTGGAGGTGTCCAAGGAAGGGCTGGAGGTGGCACTCAGTGCTCTGGGCTGGGGACAAGGTGGGCATGGGGCACAGCTTGGGCTCCATGGGCTGGGAGGGCTTTTCCAGCCTCAATGATTCTGTGATTCTCTAAATGAACTCATTATCCTGTGAGGCTTCTCCTCTGCAGGACCTGGTGGCAGCCTGCTGACAGGGAAAAGCTGGGCTCCAGCCCAGGCTGGTGGGCTCCCAGTGTCGTGGCCACTCCGTGCCTCTCCCTGCCTCAGCTTGGATGTGCCTGACTTTGCAGGGGTCAGTGGTCACCAGCAGACCATGGGACACCTCTCTCCACCTCAGCAGCTTCTTTAGGGTTTCCAAAGTGCAAAAGCAGCAGCAGGAAGGAGTGCAAGGGAGCTCAGCCAGAAGCACCACACAGGACACAGTTAAATGGGGAATTTTGCCTGGCAGGCCAAGAGTTCACTAGCTGGAAAAAATCCTTACGATGAATTCATGGAAGGAAAGTTCATCAAGGACTATCAGGAGGAAAGGCACAGCCTCTGGTATCTCAGGCTGTAAATCAGTGGAAGGGGAGACAATGCACTGGTGTCCCAGCCTTAAACTCTCTCCTGGCTCCCACTCTCAGCTGCTGCTGAGAAGGATGGACAGGACCAGATCTTCCTTCACTCAGCACCTCCTCAGCCCCTGCCACAGAATTCCTGCTGGGTGAAGACAAGGCTGTTTTCACTGCTGTGCCACTGAATGTGCCGCTCTACAAAACCAGCTGTGAGAGACAAGTCCAAGGTGAGGACTCCAGGAGGATGAATTTTTCTGAACCCTACAAGCTCCAAGAGAGGCTTTCAATGTGTGAGTGCACACAGGGTTACCTAGACATGGCCTAAGTCAGCACCAAGGATGTTGGACTCTTCCTGAATGAGTGCTGCTCAGCATTTCCCCACCCCTCCCTAAAGCAGGTGTGGGCACAGCCCTTAGTCATTCCACGCTGCTCAAAGGCTGGTCCAAGAAAAGTTCCACCTCTTCCTTGGAGATTATTGTTAATTGGTCCCTCAAACATTCATGCAAACTTCCAACATCTCCCAGAGGGTGGCATCACCCCCAGTTTTACAACCACAGAAGGCAAGTGGAGAATAAGACCAACAGCCAATGGAGACTTCAGCTCCCACAATATTTAAGACATAAAATTGATTTATGTTTGAAGAGCAGCTCCCCTGGACTTCAGGCTGCACCTGTAAGAGCTTGACACCCCTCCCATCCATCCCCAGGGTCTCAGATCAGCTTTGCAGAGATGCAATGAGCTGCCCCAGCCATGGCAGGTGCCTAGCTCAGACCCCCATAGCAGCTCTCTAAAAAACCTCTCCTCTAAAATGAATTTTTCCCCTCTTCCCACGCTCACTGGCAATACAACCTAATGATCTTCCCATCAGAAGGGCTGGGCAGGCCTGAAAAATGACCTCCCGCCCAACCACACTTTTTGCACCACAATGGGAAGCTAAAACACAGTTTGATATCGAAGAAAACATTTTGTTCTGCCAGAGAGGCCACAAAGACCTCCAGGTCAGAAAGTCTTGGAAATGTAGGTGCAGACCGTTGTTTGCCAGCAAAGCACAGAAAAAGCTCTTCTCAACAGCCCACAAAGTGTTGCAGCTAACAGAAAATAAAATCAAATCTGTGTAAAACAACTCCTTCCTCAAGCTCTGCTCTCTGAACACATTTTGGCACCCACTCAGCAGACAAAGCTTTTGACACATGGAGCTGTAACCGAGCCAAGCTGTGAGCAAAGGAGCAAAGACCACTCTGGGAGGGACAGGAGGCAGTGCTAGCAAGGAACTACCAGCCCCACAGGCAAATCCCAACTTCCCAGCGTCCTGTGGCATGACGCATACCCAGGGCTTTTTTTGCATCCCTCCTTTTGTTAATGATACACTCTGTGTAAATTTTCACTTGGAAATGATTAAGCTGTGAAACCATTAAGGAGCTATTTCTCACTCCCTTCAGCTGTGACACCCTGCTCGCGATAACAGCAAATTCATAAATGGCAGCCTGAATTACATAGCCTTTTTCTTAATGGGTTTTGGGAAGCAAAGTGTATGACCAAAGCACAGGTTCAAGCATTCACACAGGCTCTGCATGCCACTTATCTTTGGGGGCATGTAGAGCTGTAAGTTTATCTAAAACACCTGCTTTCAGATAAGAAAGGGCTTCCCATTTCTAAAGGCACCCTCCAGAATCAATATCAGACCAGTTAAAATTAAAAAAAAAAAAAGCAAATATGCCAGTGTTTGTCTTGAAAACCCTCCAGAAAAACAAAATCTCTGTGGCCTAAATCTAAGCTGCAGCTGCAGTGCACATGCCTGGCTGGTGTGGAGCCTTCAGCATCATTTGCTGATTGACTAAATGCTCTTGCAGGGGCACGGATGGAAACCTACACCTGTGTCTGGGGTTTTGGCAGGGACTTGTGGCTGGCTGTGACTTGATGTGTGCAGCCTGAAAACCAGAGGAGGCTGCAGGACAGGAAGGAACACGCTGACTCCAAGTGCTCCCACTCAGAGCTGCAGGAGTTACAGCCGAGTTTTGATGTTTTGGCCACCCCCCTGGATGGCCAAGCACCACTCTAACCACCACCACCAGCAGAGGTGCTCAGACCACACCAAAATGGTTATTTAGTTCCCCAACCCTGGAGGGTTCAAACATGGAAAGGAGAAAGCATTCATATTTAGGAACCTGCAACTTTTCCTGGCTTTTCTTCCCTGAAATCCCTCAAATTGAACCTGCCTGCTCTTACAGAGCAGAGTGTGGTTGTTAAACACTGGTCTGGCACACTGGCAGCCCAAGCAAGTGAAACAGCAAGGTGGGGGCAAGAGACTGGAAAGGTAAGTTTGCAATAGCAAAGGGCTTCAGAAGAAATTGGGAGAAAATGGGAGAAAGTTATCATTAACAAAGCAACAGAAGTTAATCACCTCACCTTTCCACGGTCTTCAAAGAAAATAAATATAAAGCAAACAAACTAATAGGAAATAAACCAAGAAATCCCAAGCGTGCGATGAGCAGCTGGAAAACAATCACCTTTGGATGTCACGGTGCAATGAGTTGGGCACTGTGTTCCACAGAATAAATCATGCTGTAAGAACAAGCAGCTTGTGACTCTCTGGATAAAACATGGGTTTTAGAAAACTCACTTTCTTGAGTGACTCAATGCAAAGCAAGCCATGTTAATTCCCTGAAATCAGGGCTTTGCTGCCCTGTCCCCTAGGCAGTGTCACTGTGATGAGCTACTCAGAACTGCTTTGAAAATAAACATCTTTCAAGTTGTTTTGCTCCTTATGTTCAAGGCAACAGTTAAGAGTAAGCGTGAGAGGAGATGAATGCACGGTTTGGGTGCTTTAATAAGCTTTTTCTTTCATGTTGCTCAGCAATTAAATTGATGGAGATGTTCCTGCTTCGCCTGGGGTATCACTCAGTCCATCTGAACTCTGCCCTGCAGCTCTGGTTTTTTCAACATGGTAGTATTTATAGGCAAAGAAACTAAGCCTCTTTCCTCAGGGTTGACATCTGATCTTGTGGGTTTGTTGCTCCTCTTTAAATAAATTTAAATAAGCCCACATCATTTGCACATAAGCCCTACACAAACACAAGTTACAGCAGAAGTTACAGCTCTGTGGCCCGCTGCAAGCCAGGGATGCCACACCAGTCAGATTCCTGGAGATGCTCCTGTGGGACCAGGCAGGTGACAAAGCTGAAACTCTTATCCTGGAAAAGGCAGTTTCAGGAGTGGGCTCTCATTCCCCCCAAGTACCTGCAAGGTGAAGAGAAACTTCACTGGTGGGAGCAGGGCTCCCAACGCCTCCGTCCCATGGGATGTGCTGAGCTGCACTTTCCACACAGCCCTGGGGACACACAGCCACGCAGGCAGTCACCCTGCCAGGTGACTCTGGGCTCATGGAAAGCTTCCCTGGAGCACAGTGCAGCATCTGTGTCCCCTTTCCCATCAGGAAAAGCCGCCCTGCACAGGGCACAGGCAGCGAGCTGCGGAAATACCGGCGGCGCCGCAGGTGCGGGGAGAGCGAGCTGCTCTCTCCACAGAGCTCAAAGAACCCCTCAGCCCTGAAAGCCACGCTGTGCAGGAGCCCACACAATGAACAAGGGCAGCTGCACCTTCCTCACTGCGCTCCCTTCACGGTGTGCTGGCTCCTGAGAGCGGGGTTTGCCACTGAGGCACACAGGAGGGCTGTGTGAGGGACATTAAGGCTTTAAGGTCATGGTTACAGACAGTTCTTCTGCCCAAAAAGTCAGTCCAGAAACTGGCCAGAAAGAAAGGCTTTCTGTCAGGGAAGGCTGGGAACAGGAGGGCAGTGCCTGGCACGTAGAGGACTTCATGCCTCTTGCAGTGTCATGAGCAGAAGTGAAGTGAGCATTAAGTGTTTTCACATTAACCAGCCAAAGAGAGATTCCTGGAACAAGACTCTGGTCTTCACACAAGGCAGAATTGAGGTGCCATGCTCATTTATAAGGACAACACATGCAGATAAAATTAAAAAAAAAAAATTTAAAAAAATTTCTTCAAACTCCAAAGAGCATTCAAGCTGAATTTAGGATTTAAATCCCGGGCTTCCACTTATCCAATCTGCAAAATAAGGAGCACTGTCAAATAACACAGTGGTCCATCTCACAACTGCTGGCACTGCTGGGCCTTTCCAAAATTTGACAGCTGATCAACATCACCTGCAAAACCCAGCTCTGACATCCCTTCAGCCGGTAATAAAGCTGGTAACATCCAGCCTCACAAAACCTGGTCTGTGGGACAAAGATTAACACATCATGAAACTGTGATAAAACTGAGGTTTTAGTAGATGCAGGGATTTTTAGGAGAAATAAAGATTCATGTTACTGGGAGAATGAAGAATGGGGAGTAAGAAGGGGCAACAGAAGGATGATCCTACTGCTGTATCAATAGGGATCTCAACAGGATAAATTATAGTGTCTTCATTTTAAAAAGGAACACCTTTGGATGTTGCAGCTACAAAAGGTGTCACAACAAATCGTCTGTGGGCACAAAAAAAAGTAAAAGGATCCTAAACAAAGTGAAATTCCTTATCCACGCCTTCGATATAAACAGGAGAGGGCTGAAACCAAGAAACTGCTGAGGTTGCAGTTCAGAGAGAGAACTTCCTTTACACTCTGTGCGGCCGCATCTTCCTGGCAAGGGGCAGGAAGATCACTAATGGGACATCACCGTTTCACCATCACTCCTCAAACCTCTTGTAATTGGCGAAATCACGCCTTTTCTCACTCCATCATATACCTGGCGGATAAGCACACAAAAATCCGCCTACAGCTGTCAAGCTGATAGCATCTGTTTTGACAGCCACGGCACAAAGTTCAGCCGCAAACTCGCTTATAAAGGTCATTTTTCCAGCCCAGGGTGGAGGCAAAGGAGAGGGATTATTCTGGAAGTTCAGTAATACCTCTCTCCTGTCACAGCAATAAACAGAACTCCCATACACAGCTCACGGCTCACACCTCCCCTGTCTGAAATAATCCCGAAACCACAGAGGTTTTTGCGTCTCCAAGAACACCTCGCCGCACAGGCGCGCTTTGTTCCGTGTGGTTTTGGGTGCATTCCTCCCCGGACAGATTACCACTGTGTCCAAAATGCATCAAATCCATCGGAAAAGTTTATGGCAAACTTTAACTAAAACCCCAAATCGACCAGCAAAAAGCAGCCCGAAAGACTTACGTCAAGATTTCTTCTGGTTCTGATTTAAAACCTGGAAAACGTCCGCACAGCCAGAGGGACCCAGAGCTCCCATCCCAGATCCAAGGAGCAGGGGAGGGCAGCTGGCAAGCGGAACGCGATGTCTGGCTGCGGCTGTGATTTGCAATTTTAATTTCTCACTGAACTGCGATTACTTCGCTTTGCCGTGCGCTTTCTACAGCGCTGGCTGTGCAGCGATGCTGAGAGCCTGACGGTGGCGGTGACCGCCTCACTAACTCCTTCCCCCGCCTGGGACCGGGGCAGGGGACACCCAAAAAGACAGGAGAGAGGCACGATCCTGGAGGGGACCCGCGGGGACCGAGGTCGGCACAGCGGGACAGGTGCGGGATGCGGAGCGGGCGATGCGCGGACCGAATGATGGACCGAGCGATGCAGGGATGGGCTGGCGAACTCCTGGAGCGCCCCGCTCCCATCCCGAGCGATAGAGGGATGGGCTGGCGAACTCCCGGAGCACCCCGCTCCCATCCCCGAATGTTGGAGGGATGGGCTGGCGAGCTCCCGGAGCGCCCCGCTCCCATCCCCGAATGTTGGAGGGATGGGCTGGCGAGCTCCCGGAGCGCCCCGCTCCCATCCCCGAATGTTGGAGGGATGGGCTGGCGAGCTCCCGGAGCGCCCCGCTCCCATCCCCGAATGTTGGAGGGATAGGCTGGCGAAATCCCGGAGCGCCCCGCTGCCATCCCCGAATGTTGGAGGGATGGGCTGGCGAACTCCCGGAGCGCCCCGCTCCCATCCCCGGGGATCCCAGCGCAGGAGAGCCAGAGGGATCCGCCCGGCCTCGCTCCCCGGTCCGTCCCTTACCGTGTGCTCCTGACCCGACATGGTGCTGCGGCGGCGGGCCCGGCGGGCCGGGGCTATAAGGGCTGCGGGACACGTAGCGCGGCCCTGGGCCGGCCCCTCTCGCCCTGCGCCCGCCCCCGCCGCCGCCTCCTCCGGTCCGGCCCCCGGGGGAACCGGGCAGGGCGCTCCGGGGCCGGGGCCGCGGCCCCAGCCCCCCGAAGGAGCGCCAGGGCACCCGCATCCCGCACTCCCCACAAAAGTGCCCTAAAATGAAGCGCTCGGGGCTCTCCTGCCGCCGCCGGGCTCGAGGAGAGGGAGGAGGAACAGCAGCCCGCACAACACTACTGGGAGAAAAAGCACCTCCCGAGGACGATGGTGATGATAAAAATGATGTTTAAAACCAAGCAGTGCTGGAGGCTGGTCCCTGAGGGTTTGGCCAAAATACAAAAAAAAGTTTAAAAGAAACGCAGAGGAACCTGCCAGCAAAGTGCAGCAGGTGAGGGGAAGAGAAACCCCGTGACTGACAGCTTTGCCCCAAATGCTGGAAAAGCTCAGGTCGCAGAACGCTGCTGAACAGAGGAAAGGATAGGAGCCGTCCTGGTGGAGGGAAACCACAGTACAGCCCTGGGATGGCCCCTGAGCAAGGGACAGAGACAGGAAGATCCTGGTGGGAGAGTAATTCTACACCTAAGGGTGTACGGTCCCATCTGGCATGGCACTTGTCCTCCTGGACCACTACCTCCTGCTCCATACCCATCCATGGATCCATACCAGGGCTGCAAGGACGCCTGTGCCAACTGTGCTGCCTCTCCTCTAGGAGGAGATACCTCACTGCTCATCGTGCCTGGAAGAGCAAGTGCTCCCTCCAGGTCCAGCTTGCTGAGGTTACTTTGGGCACCTCACCAGCAGCCCACAAATTACTCCTGTTTAGTCTCTGTCCTTCATTCCAGCAGAGTTTAAAATCATTGATGCTGTGACTAGGCCCTGAGTGAAGCCCCTTGAAGGAAAAGGAAAAAGGTGTTGGGATTTTGCAATGCTTAAAACAGAAAATGGGAAACCCCAAGGGAGCAGTGAAAGGATAAATGGGGCTCCTCAAATGAGGTCTTGCTGCAGGAAGAGCAGGGCCCACTGTGGGAAAACATGGAGGTGAAGGAATGGGGCTGGAAGGAGGCAACAGCACCTGCTCAACCAACTCCCAAAGCCAGGCAGCTATTAGAGTGTGATCAGCTATCAACTGAACTAATCCCCAGTGTAATTCCAGTTAAACCCATGGCATTACATTCGGGATTAACTCAGCTAAATAATACCAGGGTCGCTTTTCAGCATCACTCATTGCCTGCTTTTCCTCATATTGCTGTTCTCCATGAAGGGCAGAATAAATTTCTGCCATAGAAACAACACAGCAAGGTGGGAAGAACACGGAAAGAAGGCTGAATACAATATCCATTGGAATAATCCATCCTGATACATTTAAATTCACATCTTTACTCCCTCTCCATATTACCTTGCCTTTCTGTGCCTCCAGTAAAGCAGAAGGGTGGAAAAGGTGCCCAACCAAGGGCAGCAGAGAAACACATTTACTGAAGAACAAGGAGCAGCACAAAGGGGACTGTGAAGAAGAAAAGGCACAAAGAGAGGCTTCTGTAACAACAGACCACTCTAAACCATCCTGGACTGACACACAACTGGTTCTAGACAGGGCATTTCTGAAGGAAAACATTTTTTTTTCATTAAGTCAACTGTAGAAAGGAGAGGGGAAAGGCAGGAAATTAGAGTTACAGTTACAATGTAACAGAAAAATTAGCATCCAGAACGTGTAACACCTCCATATTTCCCCTAGATACCCATCAGTGAGACAGAAAATGAGTCAACATTATCTCCATTTGTTGCATCATTCTTCACTTCTAACTTCATCAAAGTTATTTCCCTTCTAGGAATTAAACTGACTGCTCATAAACTGCCTGAGAATTTGAGCAAATAATATTTTGCATATAAGAGAGCCAAGGGTTTTTCACCTATCTTTCACTTATTTTTCCCAAGCACAATGCAAACAACGGTGTGAATTTTTGTTACATTAAGCCATCATAACAAAATATATTTGGTTATTCTCACAAGTTTTAGTTTGTGTAGGGATTTTCAAGGAAGTAACTGATGAAACAATCAGAAACAGAGCAAGCAAGAAAAGAAATTAAGTTGATTACCTCACAAATTAGTGACACTCAATTTTCATCAAAGAACTTCTTGGGCTGTTGAACAAGAGCTTCAGCCTCATGCAGCCAGGGAAAGCAGCATCATCCCAGCAAAGCAGGCAGGGGCTGCCCCTGGATCCCTGGAAGTGTCCAAGGCCAGGTTGGACAGGGCTTGGAGCAGCCTGGGACAGTGGAAAGTGTCCCTGCCCATGGCACAGGGTGGAATTGGGTGAGCTTTAAGATCCCTTTCAACTGAAACCATTCTGTGATTTTATGATTAGAGGGAGTATTTTATTTGTGGGGATTCTCGCTCTGCTTACAGGAGACTGTTGTTCCTCTCCTGCCAAAAGAATCACAACCCTGTGATCTGCCCTGTGCACTGGGATTCAGCATTGGCCTGCCAAGTCTGTACTGCCCTACACCTTGAGCTCAAAGGGACAATAAATTCCTAGAGAAAAAGCTCTTTTAGGAGCCCATTGGGCAACCTCTTACACTAGCAGAGAGCAGAGTAACTGCCCCAAACAGGCCCAGCAAGCAGCTGCTTGAGAGGCATTTGCTCCATCCATCTTCCTTATTCCAAATCACCTTCATAGTCGAAATTCCTATCCCAGCATTACCCTAGAAATTGCCCCAAAGCACCAACACTCATGTCAATGGTTGCAAGCTGGCCATGACCAGTGGGATGGGCTCACTGACACCTTCGACAAGGCAGCAGAGGTGGAAATTAAGAGGCCACATCCTTTCTGCTCTGAGGTATCAGCCCCAGAAGTGCTGCAGCCCCTGGGCAAGTGCCATAGGAAGAGAGGGCTGTGCCTTGCAGAGCTCTGCCATATGGAAGATACAGGAGGGAGGTTCACTGTCTCTGACTTTGCACAACTATACTCTTAAATCCTTGCAGGAGTTCCCTTATTTGATGACTGCTAAGTGGAAAAGCATTCTACTACTCCCTGCACTTCACTGCTCTTGTTAATTTGCTTTCCTAGCACTGGGGAAGCTGCAGATGAAGGTTCAGTGCCTTGCTTAGTTTTTCAAGTGATGGAAACACAATTGTTGCCTTCAGCACCATTTCTTCTCAGATTCTCTGGCTTTGTTTTTTCAAAATGCCAAGGGCAGCTGCCACTCAGTTAATGGAGCATCCTCCAGTCACTGGGAGTGTGACAAGTTCTGCTCATCCTGTCCCCAATGCATTAGGATCAGTACCTTTGAAATCTGAATATTCCCCAACTGAACTCATGTAATTCCTCTGGCATCAGCCTGCAGAGATACCAGAGATACTGAACTGCCCCAACAAGCACTTCCAGCTTATCCACCTCACCTTTCACCCTTTGCACAAAGGGGGTTGAATTCTGTGTATAAGTCAAGGGTGGGTGCATATGTAGCCCTAAAGCCTCACTTCTGAGATGTCAAATCAGAAATAAGCTACGAAAGCAAAGCACAGATTGCTGGAAGCACCAGAGATCCAGCTTAGGGCATTACCTCCTGGAGTCAATAAGCAGGACCTTAATGAGAACAGGAAACGTTTTTCCATTCTTTGCTCTATAATTCAAACACATGGGATCATCCCCAACTTTCAGAAAGCTGTTTGAGAGAACAAGAGCTCCAGAAGGGACAAGAAATCAGCCACTGAAGCCTCCAGCACTGGCAACACCCACTGCTGTTGAGAACTGCTACAGAAACCAAGTTCAAAACCAGTTTGCCAGGATTTCACAATGGGAGAGAGGAGCCCAAGCCAGGAACAAGCTCTGCACCTACCTGGGTCTTCTCATAGTGCTGCAGCTCTCACTTTAAACAATCCAGACCTGGGATTGCCAGGCTGGGTTTTAATGCCAGGCTGTGTTTTTAATGCCCCAGTGACACAACCACTGCTGCTCCCCAGCAGGATCCTGCTTTCCCACACACCCTCTGCGCTGTGCTGACAGTTCTGAAGGTTCCCAGTGCAACTGGTCCAGCCTTGGGGACAGCATCCCACACATACCAAATCCCCATAATCATTAGGGAAATGGTTAAAATGCAAAATATACAATCCCACAGCTACTTCTGTCACTTTCTTTTTTAGAGGGAGTACAAACACATCCTGTCCTCTGAGCACTGCTCAGCACAGGATGCTGGGATGGCTCAGGCTGAATGGCTCAGGCTGAAGGAGCTCAGTGGGCACCTGGTGGCTCCTCCCTGCTCCAGCAGGGCCATCCCAGAGCCCAGGGCACAGCATTGTGTGCACACAGCTCTGCAACAGCCCCAGGGAGGAGAGCCCAGAGCCTGTGTGGGCAATGTGCTCAGGGCTGGCACTGCCCAGGGAAGAAGTTCTGCCCCCTGTCCGGGTGGAATTGCTGGGCATCAGCTTCTGCCCACTAGTTCTGTAAACTAAGTTCTGATGGGGTCCTTGATTTTTCCCACTCGCCTCTTTTTTTTTTTTTTTCCCTCATATTCTTCTTTTCCCCTTGTCTGTCTATAAACTTGTCTATAAACTTCAAGGTTTCCCTGCCCATCCCACAGAACCCAGTGCAATCCCAGCTCCTGCTTGCAGACAGACCTCATACTCTCCTTTCTGATTGCACACCACACCTCCAAGATAGAAAATATATAACATATAAAATATATATCACTACCAGGGGTACCAGGGCCTGGACAGCATTCTACAAGGAAGTGAATATTGTCTTCACAAATATCTTCCCTTGGAAGCAAAACAAAGATTCTTATCCTTTGGTGGTGTGTCATGTTGCAGTAAAGATATTTATTTATTGAATGCAATTATCTGCTACAGGTCTGTTGCCTTTGCCCTATGTGATTTCTTATCCCTATCACAGACTTTGACCCATACCCCTACATTGCTCCTTTTACAATACCAGAATAAAGATCTCAGCTCCTGGAATTTTTTCAGATTCACTTTCCCTACAGTAACCTCAGTAACTCAGGAAGTCAGATCAGAAGTCACATATGTCTTCTTCCAAAAGCAGGCTGGCAGAAAGAAAGGCCAAAGATATCTACAAAAACACCAGGCTGGCTAAAACTGCCACCAGGACAGTCGTGACTGAAGCAGAATCACTTACATTTAAAATCCAATTTAAAAGGAGGCAATTTAAAATCCAGCCTCTCCAGGGCCAGGCAGTGTCAGAGCTGGACAAGCACAGACAAGTAGGGAAGTCAGCACCTAGCACATTTTGAAGTCTAATTTCATCCTAATCCTTTTACAAAGCAGCCAGCTGTGACAGCAGCTCCTACCTGTCACTCCCTCCATCTCCAGACACTTGTGCACAGAAGCACCAAGCACTTTTCCAGCCAGTACAGGGAAAACCCCACCTGTTTTCACCTGTCTTCACTCCTGTGCAGAAGCAGATTTAGGATCTGCAATACACTACTGGATTGTAGCACTTTTCCCCCTGTGCCATTCCCTAGTGGGATTTGTCACACAGATTTCCAGACAAGCTGTCAACCATGACAGATGTGTGCTGCCACCAACTAAGAAAAGTGACTGTTCTCACAGGAAACCATGTGAAGGGAAGCTGCTTCTGGTTTGGTAAACTCAATCTCAATTTTGCTATTTTTAGAATAATCCAAAGAAGACTTTTTACCACTCTCATAGAAAAGCCATTCTTAGGTAGAGGTGGCAAGCTTTAAAAAAATCAGGGTGACATTTACTGTTTGTGATAGGTGGGTGCTTCATTCAAACACTGATT
This sequence comes from Muscicapa striata striata, assembly GCA_030060385.1. Classification (NCBI taxonomy): domain Eukaryota; kingdom Metazoa; phylum Chordata; class Aves; order Passeriformes; family Muscicapidae; genus Muscicapa; species Muscicapa striata. Next base: position 410,414 of record JAREIS010000169.1, read on the forward strand.
TTCATAGGCCTAGGTTGGGAGGGACCTCACAGCCCATCCAGTGCCACCCCCTGCAATGGGCAGGGACACTTTCCACTATCCCAGGCTGCTCCAAGCCACATCCACCCTGGCTTTGGACTCTTCCAGGGATCCAGAGACAGCCACAGCTTCTCCAGACAAAGTGGCCCAATAACCACGACAGAGTTCAAAACTCCTGAAAGCTCTCCATTGCCACACAGGATGGAAACAATTCCTCATTTGCCAGCAGAGCTGTCTCCCCCAGCTCAGGTCTCTGCCCTGCAGGCTGTGTGTGAGAGATGAAGTAGGTCATGAGCTCTGCTGCTCCTTGTCTTGCCTCATCCAGCTGGAAGCTCCAAGCACACCCCAGGATTTGGCTTCAACACCCAACTCCAGCCCTGTGTCCAAAGCTGGGTTGATCAACACATGCAGCACCTCCTGGGGGAAAAGAAAAAGAAAACAAAGAAAAGAACCTGAACCTATCAAGAAGCCCTTTGAGGTCCCTTTCAACTTGAATATTCCTGAGCAGGCATATGGAGCACAGGGGCACAGGACAGTCAGGCCATGGCATGCTGGGAGTGGCATTTGCTCCCAACTCTGCCTGGAAAGGATGCAGATGGAGACAGGAGAGATCTGCTCCATGGGAACACTGGAGGATCCATCTCACCTGACCTCAAACCCAGGAGAAGAAAGGCAAAGGGGAAACCTTCTGATTATCCCCAGGGATAATCAAGCCCTGTAAACCCAACCATCCTCACTGGTGGGTTCAGGGCAGAGCCTGCATTCCCTGCAGAGCAAAGATGTGCTGTTCTTGCTGTGCCACTCCAAGGCCCACAAGGAGTGAAGAACAGCCTGATAATTCTGGGTTATGGGAGATAAAATCTGAACCCCAAAGGCTTTCCTCAAAGCCAAGGCCTTGCATAAGCTTCATGTTTGAGAGGGCTGGGAGCACCCAGGCCCTGGATAATAAAAGCAGCAGGCATGCAGGCAAATAGAGAAACACAGGATATAGTTAGCAACACTCTTTATATTGCAAAAAAAAATGAAAATTGTTCTATGCAAATCTGTGTGCAAGAAATGACCTGTGGCATCTGGTGGAAAAAGTTCTGTAGCATAAGATGGGAACCAGAGCATAAAACCTCCACAGGGCCACAGAAAACAGCCCTTACCAACCAAATAAATATTAAAACCTCACTGGCATCAGCCTAATGATTAACCTTCCCAAGAAAAAAGGTGGGGAGATTTCCCTGCCAGCAGTGAGCTGTTTGTTAGACTGCATCTGGAAAGCCAAGTACAGTGGCAGTCATTAAAGTTCAAAAGAACTGAAGTGAAACAAGCATACACTTGAAATAAGTCAGGTGAGGAGGAGGAGGAGGGATGAAGAGGGACCAACTTATCAGATCTGGCAAAGCAAGGACTGAAATGAGATGCAAGTGGCATCTCCAGAGGTATCAGGCAGGCCAGTGACTATGTCAGGACACAGAATAGGGAGACAAAGGGCGAGTATAACATTACAGGCTGAAAATCAAACCCCCTAAGGACTTCAAACCTCTCTTCTGGCACATAAACCAGGAACCAGATCTTAGGGGGTTGGGTTTTTTAATTCACAGGTGAATGAGAAGCTGGACATGACCTGGCTGCCCAGAAAGCCAACTCTGTCATGGCTGATCCACCACAAAGGTGTGATAACAGAGGATCAAGAGCCACCTCCCTGTGCTTTGGACAGAACTATCTGATTGTCTGAAAATATTCCCTCTACCTCATCCCTTGTATATTTATTCTAACAAACCAATTATTCATTTCAAACTACCATATTTTAAAAAAACAGGATATTAAACATTATTAAACATAAATATTAGAATGTTCCAATTTTCAGAAGTATTTTTAGGCAACCAAAATCCTCAGAGAGTAGCAAATAGCATTAATAGCAAGAAGGAGCAATACATCATACATGAGTACACCTTTGGGATGCTATTTTATGTGGGGGAAGTGTGAAATAAAAACCTACAAAAGTTCACAAGAATTATCATTTCACACATTTTCAAGTCAACAGCACAGCCTCACCTTGTGTGCAAGTGTGGCCCAGGAAACATATTTATAAGGCAAAGGGTAAAACCAAGCCAAAAAATCAAAGTAGCAATGAGAACAGATTAGTGTCAGCACAAGGAATAAAGAAGCAAGATGAGCCCCTCCCATGTGGGGAAAAGAAAATCAAAGTAGCACAAGTGGGATGCAAAGAGGTCAAGTGTTTAACTCCTCTTCCAACAGAAGTGTTCCAAGCAACTGCTGGCATAGAGGAAAACAACACTGAAACAAGATCTCCATCACAAGAGCTGCTCCAGAACACATGCCAAGCCTCACCATTTGCATAGGATAACTAACTCTGCTAACTGAGAATGTTGGAAGCTTTCACTGTTTTCAAATCACAGCTCCTGGAAATTTGGCTGAAATTCCAGTCCAGCAGGAGACTCAAAATAGAGAGGATCTGGACCTTCCCAAAGCTCCAGCTGAGCCCCAGCATCCACCACATCCCACTGCAAAGCAAGTCTGGAATCAAAAAAAGGTTTGTGTTGGAAGGGACCTTAAAGCCCATCCAGTCCCACCCCCTGCCATGTCAGGGACACCTTCCACTATCCTAGGCTGCTAAAAGCCCCCCCATCCAGCGGCCTTGGACACTGCCAGGGATCCAGGACCTCCCCACCCTTCCAGGAAACAATTCCTTCCCAATATCCCATCTATCCCTGTCCTCTGGGAAGCCTTTCCCCCTTGTCCTGGCACTCCAGAGTGTGGCCCAAAATCTCTCTCCATGTTTCTTGTCAGCTCCTTCAGGCACTGGAAGGCCACAGTTGGATCACTCCAAAGCTTCTCCTCTCCAGGCTGAACAATCCCAGCTCTCCCAGCAGAGCTGCTCCATCCCTCTGATCATCCTGGTGCCTCCTCTGGATTCTCTCCAGCAGCTCCAGGTCCCTCCTCTCCTGTGCTGGGCCAGCTCTGCAGGTGGGGTCTCACCTGGGCACAGGGGCAGAGGGGCAAACCTTGCCTTTGGGTTAGGAAAGCTTCTGTAGAACAGAAATTCCTTAAGAGAAATAAATAAAGCTAAACACAAATCCGCTGTCCATAGCTCAAAAAACCTCTATAACCACAATCAGGAGCAGATAGGGAATGTTTGGTCTGTCCCTCTACTCCAAGCACCACGTTCCACCAAAAGCCAGAGGGCACCAGGCTGAAGGACCTTGAGCCTGATCTCACCTGGATCCTCTTTCTGGAGTGGTTCCCCAGATGACCTGGGCCCCTTCTGTTTCTCTAAGAGGTTCAGGAACTGTTATCACAGCCAGGGAAGCATTTGAGAGCTACAGGTCACTCATGTGGACAAGCCTGCAGAGTTTTTCTGACCTCCAAACAAACAATACAAAACCCACCTCCTTCCCTCCATACTATTCCTTCCACAACAATCCCTTCCCTGAAGACAAGGGGATTTGTTTCTGTTAACAGAGAACACAGGTGTGCTCTAACCTTTCAGCAGAATGTCAGAAAAACAATGGTCTCTTTAAACATTAAGGAATTATAAAATAAAATAAATAACTGACTCTAACACCATAAACCCCACATGCTGTTAGCCTGAACCTCCACAGTCCTGACCTTCACTCCAGGCCAGTCAGGCCAGGAGAAAATCTATAATTTAAAGCCCAGGAAAGCAAGAGTTTAACACTTCAAAGATAAGCCATTATTCCTGCCTCAGCAGCACCTGATAGTACTACCTTCCTTTTGGAAAGTTAGACAACAACTCTTTGATGTATTACAGACACAAAAAACAGGGAGAGGGGAAGATGGATGGTAATTGTGTATTTCCCCAAAGGTTCTATGGGGTGTCTTAATTTGAGAGGCATTTCACTCCTTTACCTGGGACTGCACAGTTGGGGGGGCATTTCCCCGTTTTAAACAAAACAGCCTCTATTGTTTTCCATTTCCAGATGTCTTACAGACTAATATATCTTCAAAAAAAAAATGCAGAAATAGCCCTCAATTGAAGATGACACCATCCCAGCCACCACACCCTTTTTGCATCTGCAAAAACCTCATCAGGAAATTGTTGCTGCTTTTTACACCAGAGTTCTTGGAAACAAGAGTAAATCTAGTCCCCTCAAAATGCGAGTGTAAAAACCTAATTAAGGCATTTTCTATTAACCACCAAGAAATCTGATGACTTAAAATAATCAGAGACATCAACACAGGTAACAGCAGCCTCCCAACTGTATTTTGAAAGAAAACAACCATGATTCCAAAGATCATGTCATTATTGCTGCTCAGAAAACAGACAAAAAAAAGTGTGCAGTTTTATTTCACAGCACTAAAAATCCACAAGTTCTCCAAATTCATCCAGTTAGTACCAGCTCATTTCAAACCTGCATTTGACAGCTCCACACTAACCAGAACAACAGCAGCTCTTACTAGACAGAAAAAAATTCACTTGCCAGAAAGATTAAACATTTAACAAATTAAAATGTATGTCACACATATTGAAGGCCAGCATACAAGAACATAGTTGGTATTTCCATCAGTGACAGCTTCCAGTTTCAGAAAGGTTGCAGAGAGAGTCCTTGACAGATGTCTGAGATGAGGCTTCCAGAGGAACAGGAAGGAGGAGAAAGCATTATTTGCCTTGCAGGACTTTTGCAAGATGTGGGAATGCACACTTCTGTGAGATGTGGCAGCCTGATCAAACACTGCATACTGAGCTAGTGCCCAGCTTTGGAGAAGTATTTTGATCCATTTTAGTTTTTTTAAAATATCTAAACAAATGTCTTTGTTTATTAGACAAAAGGATCAGAGTGAAGTCACCTTCCCAGTGCTAAGAACCAGAATAAGTGCCTGGAGTATTTACATGTCACAGCATTTCTGTAGTGCCACAATGGTGCAAAATTTCCATACTGAGCCTCTAATTCTGCCAGAGGAGTGAGTCAGAGCATCCTCAAAACACAGAGTACCAACAGCACATTTTCCTCTCCACTTAAGTGCCAACAGCCACTGAAGAGGAATCTGCTACACTGGGGCTATGAGGGACCTGGGCTCCAAGGTGAAACAGGCAACAGCTTCTGAGGCATCACCCACAGAATTTAAACACACAATCAACCTGCTAATGCACAAAGGGCACACCACAATAGGAGTTTTTTGGTTCCAGCACCTCATCTGGCACACAATCAAAAAAGCAGTCAAGTGCAATGGATTCCTCCCTTCACAAGGAAGAAGGATGTATCTTTTAACAAATGTGATGTCAAAAAATCAGTCTTGCTGAACTGACAACAGAATCCTCCATTCATCTCCCATAGTCAGGCTTTCATGCCTTTTGTTCATGAATCATCACTGACTTGGAGAAAAATATTTGTTCGAAGGTGGATTTTCTCACTCTTGTATCTGCTCTTTCCAAACTTAACTGCCTTTAAACAAAGGCTCATTTCTTTGTTGCAACATTTGAGTCAGGCCACAAAGTTCCTAACTGGGATCTGTCACAACCACTTCCATCAGTTGACTTAAGTCTCAAGGTAGGATCATGTGAAAAAGGAGACATGCAAAGGTGATTGAGCAGTAGTCATATGCAGGGGCTGACAATTATCCTGACCTATATTCCTCTGGTTGTTGCAGCACTGAAATCCTCCCTAGCCATTTCCCCAGCTTCAAAAAGAGCTGTGGATTTAAGAGGCTGAAATATTTGAATCAGTATCTTCAGTGATCTCTTGGTCCCTGCAGCAAGTGGTGCATTAATCAGACAGGGCCCTTCAACCACAGATAGGGAAATGCCCTTAACTTAAGAGAGCAAAAGCAAAAACCAGGTGTGCAATTGCTCCTTAACTTACAGGTCTGTAAACATGAAGTGGTTTTATACAAGGTATATTAAGAAGAAAAAAGTGACAAAAGGCTGAGTCCTCCAGAAAAAAATAATTTAAAAAATACACTAAGTGTAACTTCTCAACTTGGGAGTTTGGCTTTCTTTTTTTCTGTTTTTGCAGCAGTTAAGTCCCCTGTTCTGGGGGTGAACCTACAGAAAGGACTTACAGGTGCACTATAGACGTTTATACCCTCAACTGCTGCAGGCTGTGCTGTGGTAATCATTTACTCCCAGTCTTCACCTCTTGCCCAGGAAAAACAGCAAAATAAACCCCACTTTACAGGGTGAGCTCTGAGTGCTCGTTAGATGATGAGACTGCACACTTCAAGAGCTACCAGCACCATAAATCCACACCCACATTTGCTTTGGGGAAACTTGGTCAAACAGCCATTCCCTTGCAGGTGATGAAGGAATCTTTATTTAAACATTTCTCATCAGTTATCTTCAGTTTTCCTTTTACTGTCTCACTGCAGAGCTCTAAAATACTTCCCAGCTTTCAGGCATAAGGGAACCTACTTAAAGTGCAGTTGCCTAAAAGTATCACCAATCCTTCTATGCCATTCACCTCTTTAAAACCACATGCATTTCAAAAGCAAGGTGGCACATCAAATGTGTACGGCCTACATTAAGTGGCAACTTGTATCATGCCTTAAAGTTAGCAGAAGTCAAGTCTCAGCCCAATCTTTATACAGCTCAAAAATCTGTACTTAGAGTTAGCAACAATTCCATTTCAAGCAGGAAGCTGGAGACATCAGGTGTTTTCCAGAGGTGTTTTCCAGCCAGAGCTGGTAGGAAAACTGTCAGCACCTGGCCAGGACCAAGAGATTCAGAGCCATAGCACAGCCTAATGTGAATGCCCTGGCCCAAATAACACCAGAAATGACTGGTGTTAGTGAAAGGACACTCCAGACTATTATTCTTTAAAGACTGCATGTCCCAGAGCACCTTCAGGGAAGAGTGGTTACATTACACTCCCTCACTTTTTTTTTCCTACTTCTTTTCAAAGATAATTTACTTACCCTGGAGACTATCTTGCTATGCAGGATGGGTCAATGATGACCTCAAGACTTTTAATTCCTTGCCCCTTTTCAAGCAGGTGATGCATGCAGGAACTCCTGCTTTAAAATGCCCAAAATAGAAATGGTGCTGTCCAGGCAGAAGTTGTGCAGCTCTGGAGAAGAACTATGTACCCTCGTCCTTCTAGAAGCTTGGGAAAAGGATCAAAAAAAGGTTTGAAATATTTCATGCGTGGCACAGGAAAAACAGCAGCTAGAAACACAGGCAGCACAAAGCAACACTGAATCAGTCCAACCACCTTCAGATCCAATGAAGTAGAAGCTGCCCCAGCTCTTAAATCCATCTATGGCCCATTCAAAACAGCAGTGACCAATGAAATCAGCTTATGTGCTCACATAAACACAGGTATGTGTCTTGCATCACACATTTGTTACAACTTTCCCATGACAGCAGCTGTTTATGCAGTTCTGCTTATGCAACAGAGAACCAATGCACTGAGCTGAGACAAACCCCCAAATGTGCAAGGTTAGAAAGTCAACACAGCAGCAGCAAATCCTCCACAGTGCTTGTTCCCAACGCCTGTGGAACTGAACCCAGACCAGTCTGACCGTTTTGTTCCCTCACAGCTCATCGACAGCAGTGACATTGACTTTGGGCAGCTCGCACTCCTCTTTGAAGTGGCAGTTTTCCAGGATGTCCTTGTAGTAGTCCTTGAGGTCCATGTAGGTGGAGGTGGTCTCGTTGGAGTGGTGGAAGGACAGCAGCCTCTCGTTGAGCAGCAGCTGCACCTGGTACTCCTCCCGGGAGGCATTGACATGGTCGCAGTGGTAGAGCACGAACACCAGGTTGGCCGCGTAAGGCACGATGCGGCCGCTGCGGAATTTCCGCTGCGCCTGCCGGGCGTAGTTGGTGGCCAGGAGAGGCTCTTCATCTTTGAAGTAACCCATCAGAGCAAGAAGGGGCTGGAGGGTCTCTGCGTGCCCAACTTGGACAATCAAAGGTGAAGAGATGGGTTTGGAGCTACAAAAAAAAAAAAAAAAAAAAAAAAAAAGTGGAAGAGATGAGCAAGAGCCTGTGCTATAAAACAAAACACCAACACACTCCACGGCTGAACGACACCTTGAACCCATGTTTCTCCTGAGCAAAACTTGTCTGGGAATGCCAGTCTGTTACAGACATTTTAAATGCAGCTTCCTAAACTTTGTCCGAGTATTTACCCAAGGCCAGTGCAGTGAGGTTCAGCAAGGCCCAGTGCTGGGTCCTGCCCTGGGGTCAACCCCAAGCCCTGCAGCTCCAGGCTGGGGCAGAGGGGCTGCAAAGGGCCCCTCAGGAAAGGCCCTGGGGGTGCTGTGCCAGCGGCTGGACAGGAGCCCAGGGGTGCCAGGGGGACACGAGGCAAATGGCCCCTGGGCTGTGCCAGCTGTGGGGTGGCCACAGAGCCAGGGCAGGGCCCGTCCCCTGGGCTGGCCCTGCTGAGGGACCTCGAGGGCTGTGCCCAGTTCTGGGCCCTCCTGGCCAGAGAGCCCTGGAGGGGCTGGAGTGTGTCCAGGGAAGGGGCTCATACACAATCAAGCCCTTCACTGGACATGAGAGCCTCCTTCAAAGCATCAGCAGCATTTACCAAATTTAGTCTGAAGACAGAGACCCAGTGATGCAGGACAACAGTCATCCACCCCAGTTTAGCAGCCCAAATGACCAGCAGGAATACTGTTATTACCAATTCTTGAGGACACCAAGCAATCCAGGAGATGATGCTCCCTCAGGAACAGGGCAGCAAATCAAGCCACTGACTCGTACAGTGACCGAGGACAGTTTATGTAACAAAAGGTTACACACTGCTCAGCCAAAGGGGAGATAAGAGCTGGGTTGCTGTGCCAGCAAACACCAGCCAAGAGAAAAATATGACCCTTGCTCCAGACAAGGATGATGGCTTTTGGGGACCATTTCCAAGTGGCCCAAGTCACATGACCTAGCACAGGTAAATAAAAGGTTTAGCTTTCAGGAGACACATCTTGATTGGTCTGAAAAGGAGGTGTTTCCTCTGCTCCAACCCAAAGCAATGGAAAGATGGTTAACTGGGAGACTTGCCTGTGGACTGGAACTTTGATCAGCTCAGCAGGAATTCAGTGCTGGGCCAGGGTGGGCCCTACCAGCTCAGTGCAGCCATGGTGCTTGTGCAGTCTGACACACACCTGGCACCATGGTGAGCCTGAGCCCTTCTGACTCCACTCCTCAGACTCTCCCCTCAGACAAAACATTCCTTAAAAAATACATCCAAACTGTGCCTCTGTCTTCTGTTCAAAAGAAGCAGCCTTCAAACCACACAAAGGTTCTCTGTGAAGCACACTGTATTTTTTCCACCTATGACTTTGTAACACCAAGATCTTTACATTCACACTTTTCTAGCTCCACCAAAATCAGTGTTCCTGCTGTTCATGACCCCTTCACTCATTTTAAAATTGTAAAGCTTTTGTATCCTTGAATCCCTTTCTCTTCCCTTCCCTCTCTTGTCCACTTGACCAGCTCACATGTATCCTTCCTGTCCACACAACCTGCAGGGAAGTATTTTTAGGTTTTACGACACATTTGCATCCCTCCTGCCACAGCAGCAAGACACACATGTCTTATGGAAGGAAAGAGAAGACCATTCCTTTGATCCTGCAATTTCCAAATCAGAAATCTCCAGGGCCAGAGGTGGCTTCTAAGTAATGAATCATTCCTTTGCTAAATTTCTCCTTCAACCCACATGCATTTCTAGCACACACAATGTCCTGGCAAGGAGCTGCACAGCTTCACACACTGCTCTTAATTTTTTCTATTTGTAGATGCCAAGTTGCATTTAATCCGTTCTACTCACAGCTCTGCAATAGTGTTCTTTCCAAGTTGAGAAACCCTACCACAATTCTCCACATGAGCTATATCCCTTTAGATCAGAATATCAGGATGCACAATACTCAAGAACCTTAAGTTACACAGAAATCCATGCTATACCTATGAGCTCTCTGTTTAATTCCTGACATCCAACACAGAATCATGGAATAGTTTGGATTGGAAGGGACCCTAAAGATCATCTCATTCCAACTCCCTGTCCCTGTCAGGGACAGCTTCCATACACCAGCCTGCTCCAAACCCCATTTGCCTGAAGTTTGAGATCTCAGACAGCTACAACAACCTCATAACTCAGCCTCTGAGCAATAGGTTCTCCCAGTTCTATCCAACAGGTGATAAGAAGATCATTTTTCCCCATGTGGATTACTTGACAGCTCCACAGTTTTCCAGCCCAGTCAGTCTCACCGGGTTCTTTCACAATCTTCATATTATTTATCTTGAAAAAAAACTGCCACATTTGCAATGCCACTGAACTTGTTACCTCTTTTTCCTAGGTCATTTACAACATTCCAAGCAGGTCAGACCATTCCAGCTCTATCTCTGCTAGGAAAAAGATCAATCAGTTGTCTCTACCCTCCACTTCTTGTAACTTTAATCAATTTTTTCCCTGTGTAAGGGCCTTTCCCCTTAACCCCATCTGCTTCATTTCTTTAGATAAGGAAACTTGATCATAAAGATGTTTGGAAATCATGACTCTGGCTACCAGATCATCCTGTTTTGTATTTGCTGATCCCTCCCAAGAGCTCCAAGAGCAATGTTTTCCTTTTAAAGAGCTATCCTAAAACTTCTCAGGTGTATCAGATTGACCAAGGTGCTCAGCAGTACTAGTCTGGAGCATTATTTCTACAAAACTAGCCTGAAATTCTGATTCTTCCTGGAGCTGCTATTTAAATTTCTCTTATTTAATTTTTTGTATTTTCATGTTGACCCAGCTGCATGGTGGTCTTTGTTTTCTTAACTAAGAGGGAACCTGGAATGCAAATATGCTACTAGCATCTCCAAAACAACCTCACATAGGCATTACTGACTCCACAGGGAATGGATTTCACATCTCACCATTCAAAAAGAGTTTCAGAAATGCTAAGACAAAAAAAAAATTATCAGCAAGATGTATGTTTGCAAAGCAGGAAACAAATTATAGCACAAATAAGTTTTTAAGAACAAGGGAAGAAGTGGGAAAGAAGGACTAAACAAGGTGCTCACTCTGTGTGTAGCCTGAGTTTTTCCTTCACCTGCTTTAGTCTCATGAAATCCTCATGCCAACAGGCCAAACAGCCTTGGGAGGCAAAATGAACCTCTCCCACTCAGAGCTATCCCACTAGATTAGTTAAATGAGGATTAAAACTGTTTCCTGATGTGACACAACCCTGAGTTCTCCACAGCCTCTTTAGCACAGCATGCCTGGTCTGCCATTAGTGCTGGTGACTTCCCACACTGCTCCAGCACTCCCTGCTCAGTTCTCCAGGGTCAGATGTGGTTTCCTATCACCCAGCAATGACAATCAAAATGGCCATCAAGGTTAAACAGCAGTATTTTTAATTGTGGGGAAAATGACGACAGATCACCTCTTCAGAGAATAAATACACACAGGCAAAGGTTAGAGCTGCTACATTTCTGATAAAGGCAGAACAAGAACAAAACACTGATAAACAGTAGCACAGGCTAATAAAATATTAAATGGCAGACCAAATGTTTCCACACTCCATTTCCCTCACAATCTATCAATGACTCAGCATCTTAGCTGGAAGCATCAAAGTTCTCAACATCGTACTCTGGCAATTACTAATGGCATTTCAATCCCTTTTATTTACTAGTACATGGCTTGGGAAAGCCCAGTGAGGGAATCTCATTCCCACCTCTGAAGGGAGATGAAGGGACTGTGCATAAAACTCTGCCATAAAATATTAGGAGCTTGTTTGAAAGTGACTGGCTTCATATTAATTTCATGGGACACTCCCAAATGAGCAGAAGGGGCTCTTAGTAGGCAGAGCACAAGCAGGTTTCATTGGAGAGATGGGCCAGCTCCTGAACTGTCCACATTGGGGTTTCATGGTTTGGTATTTTTTATCTTTAAAGTAAATCTGACCACAGATGAAAGTGATGAAAGTGCTGAACAAAGCAGCAGCACAACCCCAAAAGCTAAGTCTCACCATGGGGGAAAAAAAAAATAAAGCATCATGGAGAAGCACAGATGTGGGATTTATCATCCAGGCAAATTCTAGGTCTCCTGGATCTCAGCAGATTTGGGTTTAACTGAATCTTCTGCATCCACTCACTGATCCTCAAGAGCAGATCATTTCTACTCTTCCCAAGATTACTCATTTTCTATATGCTAAAAGTGAACTTTTCTTTTACCAGAGTTTATTTCCTAAGGACTGACTGGACTTTCAGTTAGAAATAACTCAGACCCCAGGAAATAGTGGGATAAGATGAAACAATTTCTGCAGCAAAGCTCATCTGGCTAACCTTCAAATCCCTCCAACAACTGCACAGAAAGTAAGTTTTGACACCTGTTTAACAAGCAAGCTTAGACTACATCCTGTTCTTGTCTTCCTAATAAAAAAGCCAGTCAAAGGACTCCAAAACCTGCTTTAAACTATGGGATGGATTCTTCATCCTTCTCACTTCTCCCTGTGATTTATTTCAGGAAAAAAAAAAAAAAAAGCTGGACAAAAGCAAAACATAGCAGGAAGCATAGCAGAGATCAGAGAATGCAGTGGTGGCACTCAGAGGGCAGCAAAAATATTTAATAGTGTTAAAGCTCAGAGAGTGTTCACGAGTGGGAAGAATAAAAAAAGTTTTAAAAGTATCTGTCAAACAGTATTAAGTCCTCATATGTCAAAACTTCTACCATAAGTAGAAGAAAGCCAATCACTCCCAGAATCAGCAACAACCCAACAAAATGCCTCCACTAATACCAACAAGAGAAAATTTTTCTTCTGTTGCAACAAGGAACAAGCTCACTCATGACAAAAGCCAAATGAAAAGCTGACTGGACTACACAAAACTCATTAAAAACCCTGATTAAAAGGCTCTTATCTAGTCCTGCAACACTTAATCACTTGGAGCTAATTAGGCTAGGCCTCCTTGTGTTTCACTGCAGAGCTGCTGCACTTTCAAAGTCTCTTTCCTGGCTGATACCACCTCTCCCATTGTTTCAAACCTCAGAGGTGAAATGCATTACTGCAGCAGCACCACAGCAATGCTCAATGTTGATCCATCATGAGCCAAAACCAAATCAAGAGGCTGGTGGCACTTGTCAAACCCTTTCTGCCCAAGGTGCACACTGCTCAGACCAGTTCATTTGTCTGTTTCTTGCCTAGGTTTTTGGGTTTTTCCCTCTTACATAAAAAGGTATGACTCTATCAAAGTTGCTCAGACACTTTTACTTTTTCAGGCAATCCTGAGCAAGCATACATTAACTAATTAATGTAAGGCCCCAGAAACTTTAAATCTCTACTTCTGGGCAGACAGATGAACAGCCACATACCTAGGGGAGAGACCTGGGCTGCCCAGCTCTAAAAGAAGTCAGCAAACACACATACTTCAGAAATGCAGACACAGGGATGCTGCTGAATGTGCCACAAGGATCTGTGGCAAATTTCACACCTCTGGCTTCCCCAAAAGCTCCCTTCAGTCATGTCAGAAGGCCCACCTTTGAAAGATGGAGCAATCAAAGCAAACCATAAACAGAGCTGCTGACTGAGACACTGACTGTTTATTAATGAAAGTCATCCCAGCAGCAGTGAAGGGGTTTTAATAAAAAAAAAAAACCTGACTTAATGTTTTGAACCTGAGCAAAAGGGGATTTTCAATCTAATTATTTTATTGCTACTGCATACACAGAAGCTTTTTGCTCAGTTCCCTCTGTAGAGTTTTGAACTGTGAAGTGGTTTTAGATCATCCATTATATTCCTTTGTACTGAGTCATAGGTTTGGAAAGAACAATTAAGGCACAGCAGTAAATGACTCCTGAAAGGTCACCAATTGTGTTGGGAAGTGACCTGCAAAGAGGAAGGCAAATTACATGCAACAATAAAAGCTACCAATAAATTGCCAAATTAGTCTCTTTACTGTACAGCTCTGTGGTACATCTCACAAAGATCACCTTCGATTGATCTTGAATCATATTCAAATAAGTTTTTTTTTTTTTAAATACCTTGGACCCATTTACTCTCTCAGAGGAAACCACCATCAAATATTTTGCAATGCCTATGTGCAGCTAGGCTAGTGTTATCAATACACACTGTAAATATTGACATGGCTGCACAAAGCATCCTCCCAATTTCCAGAGCCTTGTGGTAACCCACTTGGACAGTACAAGCAATAACAGGTATTTCATAATCTTTCAACAGCAGGAAATATTAAGGTTAAATATTTGAAGCTAGAAGGAAAAAAAAAAAAAAAAAAAAAAAAAAAAGGAAAGTCTAGAACAGCTTTATTGAATTGAATAGCTGATATGCTTTTAAAGTGTGCCACAACTGATTTGCAAATCTACCTCTGCCCAAGTGTGCAGCTGCGAAGATTTTGAAAATCAGATGAGCAGCTTCATATTGCATCAAGTACCAAAATACCTGAATTTCTCATCAACACACAGAGTTTCCTGTGGGCAAAATACTGTTCATTAAACTGCTGGGAAAACCAGCAGTGAAAAGTAATTCTTCACCAGCTTCTCTGGCTATTTTCTATCTCCAGCAGGCAGACTTGGGAAAATATAATAACACTTTATAATTGTGAAGACGTAAGACAACTGCCCAACTATGCCATTTCAGTACAGCAAATCACATGGGTTTGAGATGGAAGAACAGAAACTTTTAACCAAAGTCTATTTCCTGATCAGAAACGGTTTTGTTTTATATACATCTCTTGTGATACATTTAATTATATTTTTCAAACTAAGGAAATTTGTATGGTAGAAAGAGTCCTGGCTCCCAACCTATCCTTTTCACAGCTTTTAACACCATCTTGCTGTACAGCAAGCCCTGCACACAAGAGACTAATGCTAGCTTAAACCCCAGAGTTATACTGGAATTCACATGATGGAAGAGCCTAAAAACACCTGAAACTTTTGCACTGCAAACCAAAAGTGGGATTAATTAGCAACAGATATTTATTACCACCTTCATCATGTTCTCAGGGATAGACTAATCAGCAGGAAGGGTTTTCCACCAAGGAAATAAAAGCAAGCTTTGATAAGGCAACTAAGTTTGGTCATCAAATTGCAAGGCCAACAATCACTTAGTGGAAGAAACAGGTTCTCTCTTCCTAATTTCACTGTAACTGGAAATGAAACAGAACAAAGTTATTGAACATAAATGCATAAAGTATGCTACAGAAATACAGCTTTGCCAACACTGCTCTCCACTGCCAAGTCTGGAGCAGAACAGATAATCCAGATCCCTCAGCTTCTTCCCAGAACAGAAATGCTTCCCTTTTTCCTTCTGGATAGCCCAATCTAAGCTTTCCAAAAACATTTTGGAGTAAAGATAATGCCCTAGAAGTAAATTTCTAGTTCTTAAATTTCTAGAGCAATCAGCCAGTTATAAATCTATGTTAAACACTGTTAAATTGAAACAACATTCCACTGAAAGACTTTTCATCACCACAGAAATTCATTTTTCTGAAAATGCTGCAAAAATATTTAACCTGTTGCCTTGAAGTTGACCATCACCACAAAAAGAAAGAAGATACTGGCAAATCTTCTTATTTGTATGTGTGCTTTCTTGCTTTCATTCTACTCCCACACTGCCACAGGGTGTCTCTCTCCATAGATGAAAGAGAGATAAATCTCTCTGTAGATGAAATAGGATTGGCTGCATCTCTGCTCCCTAAATTCCAAGGGATACAAGCTGGCCCTGGTAGATTCCCACATCCTCTCCAGGGTTACCCAACCCAGTTTATTCCCAGGTCTCCAGTGCTTTACGACTGCCACCTTCTGTTGTGGAAGGGAGTAACACATTCCTATTAGCTCCTGGCTACCTCGGCTTTCCGGTTCCTGTTTAGGATGAGGCTCATCCTGAAGACTGCTCACCCAGCTCAAAATTTTGCAAGATTTAGGGTCCTGATCCTCTGCACTCACTGCCTGCTTCCATCTGTGATGGCAAAACAACAGAGAGCCACAGGTGTTGCAACTGAACTTCCATAACCACTGCTGAAAGGACACGAAGTTACCACGGTGCTTGGAGCTCTGCCTCACACACCTGCTCTTCCCAACTCCCAATTTAGCAACTGCTGATCCAGCTCCAAATAAATCAGAAACCTCCATCTGTACCTCTCTCTTCCAACTACAGCTTTGGGGTTTTAAAAATTGTTGTTATTAAACTCACAGGGATGTTTTATATACAGTTGAGACACACAGCTGCAACTAGTGCGTGTAAGGTAAGGACTGAAAGGTTCTCACTGCTCAAAGAGGAAATGGCACTAAAAGGGAACAAAATTGATCACTCTCCTTCCATTATACAATCTTATGGCTCTATCCTTGATGTCCTGTACTTTTATAAAATTTCCATACTCACCTAATAAGGTATTAATTCATGTGACCGATTATTAACCACGGATTTGTAATTGTTCATGCATAAAGGCTGCAAATTAACATTTAAGCAACAAATTATTTTTAATAGGACATTTTTAACAGAAAAGCTCATTATTTTACCTCAATGTTCTCTCAAACTGCTGGAAGAGAACACCACTGTCAGACAGCATTTGGCTGTCCCCTGAAGGCCTGTGTGGATCAGCAAGTTAAAAGATGGAAATACTCTAGCTGAGCACAAAAGCATCAAAGCAAAAAAAAATATACTCTTCAAATAATACTGCTCTAGCAGAAATTGTATTCTCGCTGTTAAAATTCTCCTAGCTCCAGTCTCCTAATGCTGCCACTTGTGGAAACAAAGTACTGAACTTCCTTTCACGTGAAACCAAGCTCAGAAATGACCACAGAAAGCTCACACCCAAAGCACTGAAGCCTCTTGATTTACCTTTTGCTCTCTTCCACTGCTTTGTCCAAGTGCTGGAAGATATCTTGGAATAAAACGCAGCTGGAGCGACTGTTGATGTCGTAGCCATATCCTCTCTTCCAGTACTGCTTCAGGTCGTTCAGATATTCCAGCACCTAAAGTTAGAGCTCACAGGTTTTTATTACTGCACTAAGGGAAAACAAAAAGCTCCCAGCCTGGAGCAATGACATGAAAACAACCCCAAACATCAAGGCTCCAGTTGAAACCACTTCAGCATTAAACCAGACAACAGATCAGACCAAAGAGTGACCAAATTCGGCCGACAATCACAGTCAGATGAAGTGCTGCACATCATGAGACAAACACTATCCACTGCTTGTTTCAACCCTTCTGATTTTGCCTTTGGCTCATCATTCTTCCCACAGAATCCATCCCACACCTTTAGCCCAGCTTGCCTGTTTTCCAGAGACGTGCACACATCTCAAGTAGACAGAACTGTGCCTTGGAATTATGCAAGAGAACACGGTGCTCTCCTCGTTCTCTGTTCCTTTTCTGGCATCAAAGTCATTTCCCACCTCCCTGCTGAATTATTCAAAACTAGACTGAACAGGGCAGGTCTCAGCAGAAGCCCATGGGGACCTTGATCCTCTCAGACAGGAGATCATTTATTCCTAACTGCCCACCCTTTATCCAAACACCTACTTATGCAAAGGTCTCCTGTTTTCCCAGGGGTGCAAATTTCCTTAAGAGCCTTGGGGGAGCCTTACTGAACATCAAAAGTTACATCAAACAGTTTTGGAAGAAGAGGAACAAACGTCTGTCTCCTTTATCTGGGTTCTACTAGGTTTTGTCAACAGGCATTTATTTGATTTAGAGAGCTGATAGCCCCCAAAAGCAAACATAGAGCCTTAGAGGCCCTGGAAGACCCCACCTGAGGTACCCTGGAGTGAATTTTATCACGTGTTTCTACCATGTGAAAACCACACATTATAGAATGGCTTGGGATGGAAAGCCATTTAAGATTCTCATTCCAAACCCCCTGCCACAGGCAGGGACATTTTCCAGCAGAGCAGGCTGCTCCAAGCCCCATGTACCTTGGCATCTTCTTCGCTGAAGAGTGAACACCACGGGGAGGTCACGTTTTTTATGGCCAGCTCATATGAGCAGGTGAGAAAAGCCACTTGAACAAGATCTGCAATAAATCCAAACAAACAAGCACAAGATAAACCACTGCTACACAAGTAGCAACTTCCTCTCCTCAGTTTACCTCTAAAATTAATTGCAACTACTGTTTGGCAACGCAAACAATGAAATCCAATAAATATTTGGCAGGACACAGAACAGGCACCAAAAATACACAGTTCAACAGAATTGTCATGCAAAATCCAAATTTTGGACTGCAAGTTCTTCACCTTACATCATAACAAGGGGAAAACAAGAGCATTTCACATTAAGTGCTGCCCATCTGCTGATGTGTAATAGGTGCCAGCTGCTGGTGCAGCCACACAGGTCAGAAGGGCCAACACAGAGAAGGTGTGAGGTTTTGGACAACCTTCCCTCCACGTCAGCATCTGAGTAGGAGCAGCACCAGGCTGAACTTTGTTTCCAGCATGTCCCTAGTGTTGCAATCCCAGCAGCAACACTTTTTTTGGGAGCTTTTTCCACCACTTGACTGCACTAGGAATACCCAGCACTTCTGTTCTGGACAGGTGAGTTACCACACAGACACAAAGGGCTGCTCCTGTCATTTATGTGCTTGAACTGTAACTGATTTCACAAAAGCTACAAGAAAACCACTGAAATCCCTCAAAAACCAGGTAAAGCTGATTTCATCCACAGGAAAGGTATTTCCAAACATCTTTTTCTTCTGACCACTATCCAACAATCATTCATTACTGCAACACCAACAGAGACTTAGAGTCTCGTGCACTTTAATAATTAGAGACTGCATCTCCAAATCACAGCCACTTTAAATTACCTACTCTGCATAACTACACGTCTTGGAAGTTGTTCCTGGCCAGCCCTGGAGTCAAAGCCACCTGTAAACAGAATTCCTTACCTGCATTTAGCTCCTCCACTGGCAAACACAAGGCACTGGCCACCTTCTCCAGGACCTTCTTCATCTCAGGCCCCTCTTTGAAAGCATTCACCTGGCACATGGCTGCATCATTCTCCTCCACCAGGGCTACAAACTTGGCACAGTGATCAAAGAACCGCATCAGGGAGTCGTTAACTTCAACCTCCACCTCTGAAAGCAAACATGGGCATCAGGGGGAGCACCACCATCCCCAAGGGTACCAGCATGTTGCCACCATAACATCCCTCAAGGAACAGTCCATCCTCCACAGCAGTGTCCCCATGGAGGGCACGTAGGATCCCCTTCAACCTGGCATTGAAAATGTGGGACTGGTCTTGTGGAGGGAGGGCAGCGGACATCCCCAACCCCTCTGGGAGCATCAGGGGCTCCCTCAGGAAGGGATTCTTCCAGCCACCCAGCAAGACATCAGGAGTCCCCCAGCCCCTCAGGGAGGTCATGGTGCCCCCTCAGGGCTGGATCGAGACTCCCCCAGCTCTCAGGGAAGAAAGCACAGGGCTCCCTCAGGAGGGGGATGGAGCTCCCGCAGGGAGGGTGTGAGGCATCCCCATCCCCTCTGGAAGAGCCGGGAATCCCTCAGGAAAGGCCAGGGGCTGCCCCAGTCGCTCAGGGAGGACACGGGAGCTATGAGGGAACAGTCAGGACATGGGAGTCTCCCTCAGCCCCTCAGGGAGGAGGGCACAGGAGTCCCCCATCCCCTCGGGGGGAGCCGGGAACCCCTCAGCTCTTCAGGAAAAGCCCAGGACTTCCCAGGGAAGGGGATGGCTGTCGTGCACTCACCGTCGCCGCCGAAGTCGAGGGTGGGCCCGAGCCCGCGGCGGAAAGCCGCCCCGCTCTGCAGGCAGCGGTGCTTGGAGCTGCTGGCCAGCGCCAGGCGGCGGCGGGCGGCGAAGAGCGCGGGGAAGCGGGCGGCCAAGCGCCGGGCCAGCTGCTCCATGTCCCGCCGGCCCTGCGGCGCCAGCCGCCCGTCCAGGCTCTCCTCGTACCACATGGGCCAGTCGGCCAGGGCGGCGGCGGCGGGGCAGGCGGCGGGCCCCGCGGCTCGGCGGAGCAGCCGGGCGTGCAGCTCGCCCAGCCGGCGCACCTGCCCGGCCGTGGGGTAGCGGGTGCCGTGCCGGAGCACGGCGCGGAGCTGCAGCGGAGTGCAGGAGGCGGGCAGCGACCCGCCCGCCGCGGGACCCAGCGACAGCGGGTCGCTCACCAGGTGCGGGTTCACCTCCTCGTAGCGGGACTTGGTGCCGAAGTAGCCGCTCAGCCCCGCGCCGGCCGGCGGCAGGACGAGGAGCAGCAGCAGCAGAGCCGCTTCCCGGCCCGGCGCCATGTCTGCAACTGCGCGGCTGCCGCAGGAAGAGGCGGAGCGGGGCCGCATCTTCACGGCCCCGGCCGCCCCAGGGACCGCCCCGCCCGCCCCCTCACGGCTTTGGCCTCCCCAGGGACCGCCCCGGCCCGGCCCCGGCCGCCCCCTCACGGCTTCACCCGCCTAAACACGGCTCCCACGGCAACGCCGGCTCCATGACAGCTTTCACCCGACCCTTCACGACTTCGTCTGTCCCCTCACACCTTCCTCCGCCCCTTCACGGCTTCACCCGCCTCATCACAGCTCCTTGGGGCGGCACAGTCTCCATTGCAGCTTTGCCAGGCCGGGACCCTCGCAGCCAGGCGGGAGCCCTGAGGGGAGCCATGAGCTGTCTGACCTATTTGAGCATCTGCTTCGCCTCTGTGGAGCCTCACTGACTTCACAGAGCTCAGTAAAAACAAAAAAGTCAATGCACAGTCAGACAAGAGGGGAATGGTTTAATTCCTCTCTGCTGGATAGACTGCAGTAGGGAAACAGAGGCAGAGACAAGGTACGCTGTCTTTCTCTGTGTATAAAAGTCAGAGCAAACCCTGTGAAGTAGGCTCAGGACAACCTAACCTTCTTGGTGGTCAGTGTCCAATCTGAAAAATTTTAAATTGTTCTTTCTTCTCTGCAATTGCACAATGCATTATCAACTCTAAGATTTACTATTGCCAAAAATGCACTTTGGTCTGTTGGCAAGAGGATGTGCTGCTGTCCCTTGGAGTTTTAGAGAATCTTATCTGTTGATGTAAAGCAACAGCAGAAACTTGCTAACAAATCCCTACCGTGTCTTATTCATCAAATTAGTCTAATTAGCTAAATATTAAGACCAGTCAAAACCCTGGACTTAGGCTGGGCTGGGAATGGGGCAAGTGGGGATGTGGAAGTAAACTTTAAAGCTATCTCTGTTTCTCAGAGCTCTGTGAAAACTTCAGCTATGATGTGCATATCTCCACCATTAGAGAAGCTCTGGTGAAAATAGATTTTTTAAAAGTTTGTACAACCTCTTCTTTGTTGCTTCTTCATGGCAGAAATTCATCCCAAACCAGGAACGCTGTTGGGAACTGCAGCTCCCCTCAGAATTCCCTTTGTCCTCCAACATGGGCAACCGAAGCCAAGAAGGGTCTTTCACAGGTGTTTTTGGCCCTTTTTTGGGCTAAAAACCAGCTGGATTGAACTCAAGGTAAGGTAGTGATGCTGTGAGGGGATTGTAGGTGGCTGCTGCAGGGGTCAGCAGTGTGGGGCATGTGGGTTTTTCCATAGAATCATAGAATCTCTTGAGTTGGAAGGGACACACATAGATCACTGAACCACAGAATCCCTGAGGCTGGAAAAGCCCTCCCAGCCCATGGAGCCCAAGCTGTGCCCCATGCCCACCTTGTCCCCAGCCCAGAGCACTGAGTGCCACCTCCAGCCCTTCCTTGGACACCTCCAGGGATGGGCACTCCAAACCTCCCTGGGCAGCCCCTGCCAAGGCCTGAGCACCCTTTCCATGCAGAAATTCCTCCTGCTGTCCAACCTGAGCCTGCCCTGGCACAGCTTGAGGCCGTTTCCCCTTGTCCTGTCCCTGTTCCCTGCCAGCAGAGCCCGATCCCCTCTGGCTGTCCCCTCCTGTCAGGGAGTCATGGTGTGATAAAGACATCCCTGAGTCTCCTCAGAAGAGTCCAACTCCTTTTAGCACTTTTTTTTTGTTGTTGTTGTTCCCAGCAAGAGCAGGTAGAAATAAGCAGCTGTGTAAAAACAAGTGGGAACATGAGGTTTGCAGCCAGGGATGGTTCCAGCTGGGAGCCGTGTCCAGGATAAAATCACAGGATCCCAGGATGGCTCAGGCTGAAGGAGCTCAGTGGGCACCTGGTGGCTCCTCCCTGCTCCAGCAGGGCCATCCCAGAGCCCAGGGCACAGCATTGTGTGCACACAGCTCTGCAACAGCCCCAGGAGGAGAGCCCAGAGCCTGTGTGGGCAATGTGCTCAGGGCTGGCACTGCCCCGGGAAGAAGTTGTGCCTCCTGTGCAGGGGAATTGCTGGGCATCAGCCCCTGCCCGTGGCTCTGGTGCCATTGCTGGGCCCTGCTCTAACCCTCCCTGCAGACACTCAATCACGTCCTGCTGGCACTGCTGGCAGCATGGAATGATGGCATTGCAATGACCTATCCAGAAAAGCTTAGAGAGGCTTAGAAAAGCAAAGAATAAAAAGAGGCATCCTGTGGAAAAGCCTGAGCAGCACAGTGGTGACCCATCAGGTTATAAAACAGTTTGGGCAAAAGCATAAGCAAAACATCCCCATGCTGATTACACCCATTTTCAGCTAAACCCTCACTACTGAATAGATACCAGCTTGTAGCTAAGGAAACAGAGTTATCTGAGCTCTTGGCCCCAGCACATCCTGAGGAGACCTGTGTTTTGTACAGTCAGACTTTATTTCCTGCCTGCATATTCAGGCTATTGCTTCTGCAGCTGAGGTTTTCAATGAATAAATAAATTTTAATGATCTATTTAGTCCAGTGATGAAATTCTCGCCTGTATCTCACCTGTCTCCCACCTCCTCAATATCCAAAAGAAAGTGTTAATGCAAGAGATGGTAAGGCTCAAACAGGGTAGGCAAAACCTGAAATGCTGAAAGGGAAAAGAAAATAAGGGAATAAGTGGTTTCAAGCTTCTGGGCAAAGTTATGGGCTCTCTGTTGGAGCAGGACAGTGTGACTCAGCTGTCTCCCAGTGACTCTGTGCAGGGCTACTTGGCCCCTTTCCTGTGGCTTGTTTAGTTTATATTACACATATCTACCACAAATCACTTCTTGCATATCATCTTTCATAACAAAACCAGCATGAGACTACATGCAGTGTTCCTTTGAAACCTATTGAGGGTGTTTTGTAAACACCGAGAAAAACACCCATTCCATCTTCTGCATAATTATTCACTGTAAGGAATCTATAGCTGGTTTTAGTAGGAAAAGGATTTTGCATATTACAGCAGTGTGCAGGTGAGCTGCTGTGTGTGAGAGAGAAAAAGAGAACTCAAAGAGTTTTCTGTTGGAGACTGTAAATGTGATGTTAAAAGGTAATGAAATAAAAACTGGTTTGTGATCCCAGGTTCTGTTCCAGAAAGGGATTTCTACATCCTGAGTTGTCAAGGGCAGACAGTTACTCCACATGGGATCCCTTCCTTGCTCCTCTCATTAAATCATCACATCCTATTGAATCCCATGAAATTGTTCAGATATGTATTTTCAATAGTTTCACAGGATATTTTCTATTAGGACAGAGAAAATCTTATCAATGAGATATCATTCTGTGAGAAGTCACAACACCTGCAGTTCATATCCCAGAACTCTGGACAAAGCCTTTACACAACAGCCACATTGGCATTTTCATCCTCCACAAGTATTGTGATGTTCTTTTTTTGGTCCTTGTGTCTTCTTTATATCTAAGTTGGAGGCATTTACAAACATGCCTGTTCCAAATGCAACATTATCAGATTGTTCTCTCTTCTGTTCTCCTTTTTTTTTTTTTTTTTTTTCTTTCCATCTTCAGTTCTGGTGATGCTGAGGGTGGTTAGTTCATGACTCACATTTCCACAGAAGCATTTTTTTGTTCTCTTGTAGTGCAATCAAATAGTCCTGTCCTGAATAATTTCCTTGTTTCTGCTTCATATATGGATTTTCTGTAGAGGTGCATCCATTTCCAAACCAAGCTCTATTCAAAATGCAGCTGAGAAAGTTAATGCACCAACCTCTTCTGAAAACACCTTTTTTCTTATAAACCCTCCTACTCCTCACTGCTTTGGTGGCCTATAATTGCCACTAATGGAAGTGTATTTCTTTAGCAGTGAAAGGGCAGAGAACCCAAATTTTCCTGTGTCCCTAGCTGAGTGTGTGCCATTAGCTGGTCTTTCCAGGAATGAAGAAAATGTTCCCATTGCCAGTCTGAGCATTGGGGTAATTCCCATAGTAAAGAAGTACTGTACAAGTGAGGCATAGTTTCAGCTCTGTGTAATGCTTTTAAACCTTAAGATATTGATTGCATGGCCCAGGGAGGAAAGTGTCAGCCCCTGTGTCCTGCTTTCCTTCTCACACAACCTCATTCCTTCACTGTCAAGGAATGGATCTCCAAGAATATCTTCCTGCTGGCTGGCAGCCATTCCTTATTATCTGATGAGTGGCCTTGGTTTTAGGAGAGGAAATAATCATAGAATCACACAACAATTTGGGTTGGAAGGGACCTTAAACATCATCCAGTTCCAAACCCCTGACACAGGAGCAAGGACATCCTCCACTATCCCAGGCTGTTTCAAGCCCCATCCAACCTGGCCTTGGACACTTCCAGGGATCCAGGGGCAGCCACAGCTGCTCTGGGCACCCTGTGCCAGGGCCTGCCCACCCTCCCAGGGAACAATTCCTTCCCAATATCCCATCTGACCCTGACCTCTGACAGTGGGAAGCCATTCCCTTTTGTCACTCCATCCCTTGTATTAGAGTCTCTCTCCATCTTTCTTGTCAGCTCCTTCAGGCACTGGGAGGCCACAATTTGGTCACCCCAAAGCTTCTCCTCTCCAGGCTGAACAATCCCAGCTCTCCCAGCCTTTCCTCCCAGCAGAGCTGCTCCATCCCTCTGATCATCCTGCAGCCTCCTCTGGACTCTCTCCAGCAGCTCCAGGTCCCTCCTGTGCTGGTTCCAGGGTTGGGGCAGCTCTGCAGGTGGGGTCTCACCTGGGCACAGGGGCAGAATCCCCTCCTCCCCTGCTGCCCACACTGGGGGCTCAGCCCAGGGCACAGGGCGGGTTCTGGGTCACTCACAGCACCCCCAGGTCCTTCTCCAGGGCTGCTCCAGCTGCTCATCCCCTGGATTGATCCTGGGAGTTGCCCTGATCCAAGTGCAGCATCAGCACTTGTTCTTGTTATTGTTGTCAGCCTGTGAGCCTCACAGAGCCGAGGCAGCAGGAAGTCACAGGAGTGCTGCTGTGGGGACACTCTGGGTGTCACCTCCTGACCACGGTCTGCATTAACTCAGGTGGCCCAGAGCTGAATGTCCTCAGTTCATTTGGTTTTAGTTATTCTCCCTAATCAAATGAATTCCAACATGAGGGCAGAAAGAAAACCCAACAAGATCCCAAGGTTCTCCATCCTCCAGACACCCCAACTTTATCGTTCTGAAGGGGATGTGCTCTGCAGACACAGAACAGGCTGGCAGTGGCTTGGCTCAGCCAAGGCACACACAGCAGCCCAGGTGAGCAGATCTCTGTGAGCATGTCCCTGTCCTGGCCCTGGGCACGAGGAGTGGGGCTGGGCAGGGATGAGCTGATGGGAGTCTGATCTGGCATAGAGAGAGGCAGGAAAGTGAAGGGGTGTGGTGGAGGCACAGAGGAGGTGGAGGGTGTGGGCTTGGAGCAACTCAGCTTGCTTTTGGGTCACACCTGCACACTGGGAGGTGGTGTAGCAGCACATTACCTTTCGAATTTCCTTGTGCACCTTGCCTCCCGCGAGGGTGTCCCTCTTCCCCCTGAACTTCCCTGGCTCACATGCAGCAGCTGGTGCTTGTGCTGAGCAGGCAATGCTGTGTTGTTCCTGCTGCTGGGTGGGATGGAGGCATCCAGAAATCCAGGCTCTTGATTCCCTGTCAGTTGGCATTACATCTCGGCTCACCAGTGCAAAGCCATGTCAGCAGAGTGATGCTTGATTTGGGAACACACTTTTGTACCCTGGGTGCCCAATCTCTTTAATCTGGGGACACTGCCAGGTCCCTGTTGCTCCTTTTGAAGTATGGACTCTTCAGAGGCACTTTCTGCTCATCTGGGCAGTCCTTCACCTTCTGTGCATGAGAGTAGGGAGCAGTTTATTCTCACAAGGAAAGCATTGGGTTTTTCTATAGCTGATGCCACATTTTGGTAAGCAATGGGAGAACTGGAAAAGGAATGACACATATAATTATTGCTTTCTGCAGAAAGGCCTGAATTCAGATCCCATCCATGCTGTTGTAATAGAGAGAGAGTGCTCCACATGCTCTCCCCTCTGGCACAGCACCATTTAAACCTGTGTGCCACAGCCTGTTCTCCCAGAAAACACAGAAACCTCTGGGGATCCTAAGTGGTTTGACCTCTTTGCAAGCAGAGTTTCTGGTCTTGCAGTGTGGCTTCACCCTGTGTGGGCAACACTGTCAGCGTGGCCACCCCATAATTATGTGGTTGCCTTTCTGGAACATGACAGGGCCTTCCAGTTCTGGAGTAGTGTGACCCCATGCAGCAGAACAGTCAGGCTGTGGAATGTCTTGGAGATTCAAAGACCCAGAGATAAATTCAGAAAGCCTCAAACCCCAGCCAAACTGGGTTTTCCAAGGGTAAAAGTAAATTTAAAGTAGAGTTTCTTTTTCTACATAAATAAGAGGAGGACAGAAACTACAGAAACTATGTGGACCTGTGCTCTATATATGGAAAGGTAAATTTCTTGGCTGTATTTTCACCAAAATACAGGCACAAAGAAAGCTCAAAGATTCAAGCATGCTAAAGCAAGGGACTATTCAGAATAGTGAATCATGGAAGAACTGGACAGGACGAGAAGAAATGGCCTCAAGCTGTGCCAGGAGAGGCTTAGGTTGCACATCAAGAAGAATTTCTCCATGGAGGTATCCAAGGAAGGGCTGGAGGTGGCACTCAGTGCTCTGGGCTGGGGACAAGGTGGGCATCGGGCACAGCTTGGACTCCATGGGCTGGGAGGGCTTTTTCAGCCTCAGGGATCCTGGAATTCTATGAACCAGCAAGAGCAATTAAATAATTAATTAATTAATCAATCCAGTGCCATTCTTTTTAGTATAATTTTGTCAGACAGGGTTTGGGTTTGGATGGCCCAAAGAAGACCATGGTAAGGAAGTTTGCTGACAGCACAAAGCTTGACAGTGCCCCAGTACAGAGAACAAGTCAGAGGTAGGATGAAGTTTAACAGCGAGAAATTCTCGCAGCAAGGAGGAATTTCTGCTGCAAACTCATCAGCTCAGTAGGACAAAGGAAGAGAAAGGCTTGAACAGAGCAGCAGATCTCCAGGCAGCTGGGAGCCCTTGGTGTGGCACAGCCACCTCAGGGCAAGCAGGAGTTGGAGGCAGGTCAGAAGTGACACTATCAGGACACAGGGAGAGATTAACACTGCCCACTGTGGGTGGCCACAGCCACAGCCAGCCACAGGCAGGACTGCAGGGAAGCACTGCTGGGTGGTGCCCAGCTTCTGAGAGGACACTCAGATGGCTGCAAACCAGACATGAGTGAACATGGACTGGGCATCAGGAGGACTCTTGGCTGGAAAGGGATGCTCTGGGAGCAGGCTTCCAGCAGTAAATGACCCAGGTGAACTCAAGATTAATTCAGCAATCTTGGTGAGAAGAAGGAAGTGCTTTGTCCACCTCTGATGGCAGACACTGGGCTTGGTGAGATGGGATGTTTCCATCCTGTTCCCCATTGTTCTACTCTGCTTCCAAACAGAGGTTCCAGCCTGCAGCTCTCTTTTACAACCAAAGACAAAAGGGATGTTTTAGTAACAACAACAGTGTGACTTCCACTGACCAGTGCCATCCATCCCTGCAGGAAAACAGGGGCGGAAAAGCTCTGAAAGAGCTTCAGAAAAATTCAGTGTCAGGAGTTGGCATGAAACAAATCCAACTGTATCATGCTGCATTCAAAACCACATCATTAAATCATTCAGGATGAAGGACTGGAAACAGGGGCAGTTTGCCAAGTTATTCAGCAGATGTACAGTCACGGCTGGTCAGCAGCTTTCCAAAATTACCACAGTCACCTAAGACAGATTTTCTTCATGATCTAGGCAGCTTTTTAATAGATTCAGTAAACAAAATGTTATCTGGTAACATTACTCCGAATTCTAAGGCAGTAAATTATCCTTGTGAAAGTGCTTTTCAATTCCTTCTATATTTTCTGTTCCTGTTCAGAATTTTTATTTTCTTTTTAAAAATGCTGATCACTCTCATCTATCCTTATAAGAGTGAAGACCATGCTAACTTCTGTCTAGTTGTAAAAGGCTGGTTTGTAGGGAATTATTTCAAGAAGTTTGGAGGCCATTTTAGAACTATTCAAAATTTCTTTCTCATCTAGACTAGTTAACCTTTGTCACTTTATTTTTTCCACAGAAAGTAACAACTCACTGTTACTTACTTTGCTCCTCTGCCTGCTCTTCGCTGCCCTGTTTTATGAAGTTTAGCTTCCATCTCCTCTAAACTTGAAAGATGGTGAGGCATTAGGAAACCAAGGAAATCGTTGTCCTTGCCAATACACTCAGCCAAGAGGAGAAGCAAATACTGAGAGTGAACTCCCAGTCCTTTCAGTGCTAAAATGAACACAGGTGCTTGTTCTGTCCTCCCCAAAGTCTGCAGCCGTGCCAAAGGTACATCATGGTTATGGATACAAGGGCAGTCCATACCAGTTGTCATGCAATCATAGAATCATGGAATCCCAGGATCCCTGAGGCTGGAAAAGCCCTCCCATCCCATGGAGCCCAAGCTGTGCCCCATGCCCACCTTGTCCCCAGCCCAGAGCACTGAGTGCCACCTCCAGCCCTTCCTTGGACACCTCCAGGGATGGGCACTCCAAACCTCCCTGGGCAGCCCCTGCCAAGGCCTGAGCACCCTTTCCATGCAGAAATTCCTCCTGCTGTCCAACCTGAGCCTCCCCTGGCACAGCTTGAGGCCGTTTCTCCTTGTCCTGTCCCTGTTCCCTGGCAGCAGAGCCCGACCTCCCCTGGCTGTCCCCTCCTGTCAGGGAGTTGTGCAGAGCCACAAGGTCCCCCCTGAGCCTCCTTTTCTCCAGGCTGAGCCCCTTTCCCAGCTCCCTCAGCCTCTCCTGGGGCTCCAGCCCCTTCCCCAGCTCCGTTCCCTTCCCTGGACACGCTCCAGCCCCTCCAGGGCTCTCTGGCCAGGAGAGCCCAGAACTGGGCACAGCCCTCGAGGTCCCTCAGCAGGGCCAGCCCAGGGGACGGGCCCTGCCCTGGCTCTGTGGCCACCCCACGGGTGGCACAGCCCAGGGGCCATTGGCCTTGTGTCCCCCTGGCACCCCTGGGCTCCTGTCCAGCCACTGGCACAGCACCCCCAGGGCCTTTCCCGAGGGGCCCTTTGCAGCCCCTCTGCCCCAGCCTGGAGCTGCAGGGCTTGGGGTGACCCCAGGGCAGGACCCAGCACTGGGCCTTGCTGAACCTCAGCCCACAGATCCAGCCTGTCCTGATCCCTCTGCAGAGCTTCCTGCCCTCCAGCACAGCCACACTCACAGCCAGGCTGTGCTGTTACTGAGGGCACCCTCGGTAATTCTCACACTGAAGTCTGTTCCCTGCACTCACACTCTGGTTTCGGCTCTTACATATTGCGCAGTTTTTATGTTGCCCAGACAGTGTGGGTTGCAAACAAAACATTTATACTTTTGAAAGGTTTTGCCCCGCCCGAAGCCAGGCTGAGGCTGGTGGCAAACAGAGTTTTGCAGAGGAAATATGTTGTTTTGCTCCCAGCTCTGGCCTGGGCTCAGCTGATCCTGTGTTTCAGAGCACAGATTCCAATGACGGGAATGAAGCAGCGTGTCAGTCATCTGCCTCTTTCTTTTAGCTCCATTAGCAGTTACACCACAAAAGGCAAATGAGCAGAAAGAGGCATTCAGCTGGAGCTAGCTGAGTCTTAGTCTTTTGTCTGGAAAATCCTTAACATCCCCATTGAGGACTGGGGTAACAAATTAAAAACTTTTGTCTGCTTGCCCTTCTGAATCAGCGTGTGTCAGTAACACTGTGAGCGTGCATAAAGGAAAAGGGAGTTGTGGGCTGGGCTTACCATTCATTAAGGTAAAGTAATTCACTCTTCTTCACACAGGGCTGAAAAGGGCTGTCCAGTGCAATGGATCTGGACACAGGGGGTGTGGAGAAATGGTGTGCCATGTCCTGCTTTGGGAATGACTTTGAGACCTGTGCTGAAAGCAGAAAGCTATGAAAATCATCTTATTTTCTTTATGTCTGTATGGAGAACCAACTAAAACTCAAAATTAAACAATGAATGGGATGTTTTACCCCTCCTCAGGATCCTTGGTTTGTGCAGGTCTTTGGCTACAGAGCGGTCAAAGCCAAACCTTTCCTGGTAGCGACAGGGATGGACCAATGGCCCCTGACCCCCAGACTGGGTTCAGGGTGGATGTGGGGTAGCACACCTTCCACAGAATCACACAAGCACAGAGTCATCATGGTTGGAAAAGGCCTCCAAGGTCTCCAACCCCTGATGGAACACCAGCATGCCCACAAAGCCAGCAGCCCCAGGATAGACACTGGGAGGGTTTAGGAACCCCCCAAAACAGCCCATGAATGAGAGACCAGTGCAACACTGAATGGAAGAGATGGGAAAGCTTCCTTTGAAGCAAAACAGGGGAAGGCATTCCTCAAATTCCTGTTTGACAGGAAAAATAGCGACTCGAGCAAGTTTTCTGTGTTGTTGTGGCTGAGGAAACAAAACTCTGTGCACAGAAACAAGCTCTGTGTGGGAGGTGCTGCCTGATAACATGGTCAAACCCCAGCAGTTTTCCTCTTGCTTTCTGTGGGGGCTTACAGGGGCTGTGGTGGTTTTGTTGAAGGCACTGGGCTGGTCCATTCAGGAGCTATGAACTCAAGCTTTAGATTTTCACAAGCAGCAACATCTTTTTTATTCACTGTTTTTATATCTGGGGAAACAGTGCTGTGTAGAATGGAGTTTGTATTTCTCTTGGCTTTCCTGACATCTACCCTGATTGAATGTCTGTTTGTTTCACTCCTGTCAGGATAAAACCTCTTATTTTTGGCAAATTTCCTGTGCTGGAAATCACTTTTATAGTTGATATGTTAATGGCACATAGCTGTGAATCGATTTTGTAAAACCTTTTACTTAAAATGCCAGGATAATAATTTACTGTTCTTGTCATTGGAGCTCTTTTTGCTTAGGCACTCCCTGCACTTCTTGACCTGTAGATGTGAAATAAGGCTCAGTGAAATTTGGCAGGATTTGAGCTGCAGCATTAGTTATACAAGGTGTTAGTACCCAAACCCATAATTTGGGAAATATCAGTGCCTCTCCTCCATAAGAGCTGTTACACATGTTCACTACATTAACACAGGAACCTTTGTGGAAAATGTTTTTCAGTAGACCCACAACCCGTGACTGTAGAATAAATTTGCTTGTGAACTGATTCTGTGTAAAAAGGGAGTATTACACCCATTTATCATAATGAAAGGAATTCCTTAAGCACTATGGAAAACAGCCACCTACAATTATCACTCAGTAATTTAAAATGCCAGTTGCTTTCCTTTCTGACACTGTCTATGCGTGCAGTAAAGGTATTTAATGATCACATGCTGCATTAACAGGATAGGAAAATTAATCCCATCCAATATAAAAGTATAAATATCATTAGCTGAACCAAGATGAGTGTGACGTTCTTGGTGAGTGAGTCTATTTTTGAGAAATCACGGGGCTGGAATAAGATTAAAATAAAAAAGAGGTGACACTTGGCTCTTTGAACTAGCTGTAAAATATTCCCTTTTCCACTAAGAGGTTCCTTTCATAAAGCCTCTGGTTTAGCCTCTCTGTAATTTCAGCCAGAGAAAAACTTCAGGGTTGAAGCAGACTCTCTGACTACAAACTGTGGAGTGACAGGACAAGGGGGAGTAGGTGTAGATCAGCTATTAGAAAGAAATCCTTCTCTGGGAGGGTGGGAAGGCCCTGGCACAGGGTGCCCAGAGCAGCTGTGGCTGCCCCTGGATCCCTGGCAGTGTCCAAGGCCAGGTTGGACAGGGCTTGGAGCAGCCTGGGATAGTGAAAGGTGTCCCTGCCCATGGCAGGGGGTGGAATGAGAAGAGCTTTAAGATCCCTCCCAACACAACCCAAACCATTCTGTGATTCTATGTAACCAGTGTTGCTGATTTTTGCAGAATGAGTTTATAAAGAAGCTCAGCTTGTGCCGCCCTTAGCATTTCTCCTGACCACCAAGACTGCTTAAACTTCTCCTAAGGTAAAATTAATTCAGTTAGGCTTAGCCAGAGCTGTTGTTTATCTCATGGAATATTTTAAAAGCCAATCTGTTCCCTCTGTTGGTGTATTTTTACCCTGATTTAAATAGACACAGAACAAAACACTTGTGTGTTTAATGGGCTGTGTGTTTAAAGTCCTGCCCTGCCTTTTCTGGTCCTACCAAAGCTGCTGATGGCATCCTGAATATTCTTTTACAGCTTCTGCACTCATTATACATCTTCCTGCTAGTGAACAAGGGTGTTCCTCAGAGTTTATTTAACCAGGAGAAATGCTGGTTGCATTTGAAAGTATCTCACCATTATGATTTTAAGCCCTAGATGTTTTGCACAAGGAAAACACACTTTGCTAAAGCTTGATCCCACCAGCTAAGGTCAGAGATCTTCTCTTGGAGGCTTTCTGACTCCTGATGCACATTGGTATCTGGCTGCTGAGGCAGCAGCAGAGTCAGAGCACCCATTCCAGCGCATGTGGTTGGAGCAAGGGCTAATTCATTCCCGGGAATAACTTTGAACTGACACAGAAAGTCAGCACTTCTCCCTGCTCAGGGAAGCCAGCTAATTCTTCCAGGGCCCTAGAGCATGGTTATTTTTAGCTGGAGATAACCGTGGGCTGTTAAACACCCAGAGAAGGGAGAGTCCTGCTGCAGCAGCTCTGTGTTCCATATGGGCCCCCACATCTGATTCCTCATGCCCATTCCTGTGGGAGCTACACTTGCCCAACAGCCCCCAGGGCATGGAGATAATAAAGCTGTTGTCATGTAAGCATCAGTGGGGTTTGAAAGAAGCCAGAGAAGAACCTTTCTAAGGTAACAGACTTGCTGCTGCCAAGCAGATCAGGGCAGGAGGCAAACCCACCCATGCTCCCTTTGGATTGGGGAGAAGGGTTCAGCAAATCAAAGGCAGGATTTGGCCCACTGATGTGTTTGGATACAGTTGATGGCAGATCTCTAGTGAAGAAAAGTGTTCTTTAATCAGTATCTTTTACTTTATCACCATTAACTCTGCCATGCTAATACAGTGTTACTGATTAAAGATCCTGAGCTTCCTTGTAATAGTACTGAATTACTGTCAGGATAATGAGATTTCCATTTCTAACCGTCCTGTTCGTGCCATCCAAATCACATCTGCATTCATATACATACCCAGCAGGAATTATTCTCCCTTCCTGTATCAAAAATACCATGCCACACTCAGCTGGAACCAGCTTTCCCCTGGTTTAGGGCTCAGTTCAGAACTATTATTATCAGCCCCAGGTTATTGCTGCTGAGTATTTAAATGGGCATTGAAGGACATTTGCAACTCTTGGTGCACAAGGCTGAGCTCTGAGGGACATGAGATACTGGGTGACACCAGATAAATTATTTGTGCTTATCAATCATGTCTAATAAATCCTCCTTGCACCAAGGTTGCTCCTGCAGTGGTGATAATTACGCCCAGTGATGGTTGAGCATAGAAATCAAATTGCTGCTGAAGAAATTATCATATCCAGCCAGAAGAGAAGCAACAGGCAACAGCAATACAACCAGAAAAGTGAGAGCAACAAAGGGGATGATGGCCAGTAGGTCTGATAGTGAAGTCAGCACACTGGCAGTGGCATTTGATACAGCCCTGTGACAATGCCCAGCTCCAAATCTGGACTCCAGCACAGCCCATCTAATGGGAGGCGTTTCAGCCACTTACAGCTTGTTTTAGGGTGAGGCTGCTGTGTTAACCTGAGCTTTGGGTGACCTCTCATGATGCCACCTCCACAATCTGCATTTTTATCCAAAAAACTCACGACAGCCTCTCCCTTTGCTGGCTGCCAGATCACCTGGGTGTCACAGCACCCTCCAGGACAAAGCCCAAGCCTTGGCTGATTCGAGGGGCTTCAGATATCATTTTGTTCCAGCTGTCTCATTCCAAACCAAGAGCACAACTTTTTTTGCTCTGATCTCTGATGTTTAAACATTAAAAAGATGGTGATTGCAATGAATGACATGGAAGCCTTTCCTAGCTGTAAGTTTGCCTAAAATTGGATCTGAACTAATACAATTTCAAGGAAACATTCTCTGCTGTGATATCCAAACAGAGGCCAAACACACGTTACACATCCTCTTTTATGTTCCTCACAATATTAGCCCAATTTGCAGAACAAACACATTCAACCCTCAGCCCTCGGGCCGTGACCCGTGAATAACACCGCTAATGGGATTGTGCTCCACACAAAACTCCCGCTGGATTTGATGGGAGCCGCTCCACCTCCCGCCTTCTTCCCACTCTCCCTCTGCCATCCTCTCCTCTGAAAGGCACTCTGAGCCCCAGCAATGCTGAGCCACCAAGTTGCTTTGAGCTGCCTTTTCTGTCTTTAGCAGAGGTGGAAATGGCTTTTTTTTTTTACTCTTATAAATTGTGTGGCCACGCTGAAGGGGTCCAGGCTCAGCAGGAGTGAGGAGGTTGTATCATTCTGAGTTTTCTATGGCTTATACTGCTTTGCAATCTCTCTCAAGTCCTGTACTCTAGCTCCACTTGGACTTCGGTGCTAAATCTTCAAGTTACCAATATTTGCCATCAAAATGAGAACCTTATCATCAGCTTCTCCCCTTGATTCCTTTCTTCCTAAAAGCATCACCAGATTATTGTATCCAGAGGCTGCTGTGGGGAAAACTGTAGAAGCCTCGAAGCTGGGAAAATGATGCACATCCTCACATGGAGAACCTGATGCCCTCAAGGTTTATTTAATTTTATATATTTATCAAGCTGGTAAGAGGATATCCACCTGTTTTATCTGATGTTTCCTTGAAAGGATGAGAGGATCCAGTCAGATATTTATTGTTTCAAGGACAGAATCATAGAATACACAGAGTTGGAAGGGACCCACAGGGATCATCAAGCCCAGATTCTGACTGCACAGACACCCCAATAGTCTCACCCTCTGCCTGGGAGGGCGGTCCAAATGCTTCTGGCAGCCTTGGGGCTGTGAACATTTCCTGGGGAGCCTGTTCAGTGCCCCAGCACCCTCTGAGGAAAGAACCTTTCCCTAATACCATATCCTTAATTTCCCTCACCTGATGCATGACAGCAGCAGTGTTGGGAAGGGAGCTCTGGAACTCTCCACTCCAGGGCAAGACTATTGCCTCCACTCGATCAGGATAACCATAATATCTTATAATTATTATTACTATTGTTGTTGTTATTATCATAATAATCAAAAGAAGCTTGATTTATAGACCTTATGCTAATTTGAAGAATGGAGTTGGCTTGGGGACACAGGGCACAAATCACTAGGCAGCTTTTACATGATAACATGATAACCCACTCAGCAGAGGCTAAAACTGACGTTAGTCCTGTTATCAGAGCTGCAGTCACTGGGAACAGGAGTTCGTTTTTAAAACACAGATCTTTTTCTTCCTTTAGGCTGGCTTGAAAGGCAACTGCTGCCCCTACAGGGAAAACCGAGAAAATCCAGCTTGCGAATGAAACTCGTGCCCTCCCTGGGTGCCAGCACAACAGGAGCACAGATTCCCCAAACCGTTTTTTGGCAATGGCAGCTCCCAAAATCACATGAAGGATAAATAGTGTGATATGAAAAAGCCTCCAGGATGGGATCCCGGGACTGAGCAGGAAGGAGTCACCACTGGTGACAGCAACATCTCTGAGCTCAGTAGAAATCCGCACAGAGCTTCATGGAGCCTCCAGGTATCCTTTTGCTCCTGCCCCTTGGGCACCATGGAGGTGACATGCTCCAAAGCCAGTCCCAAGGAAAAAAATTCTTATTCTTAAAAATTCACTGTTAGCCCCTTGCCTCAAGAAATCTGCCTCTTCCCAGCCTGTGCCGTCCTGTAAGCTCAGCCCTGAGCACTGGCAAAACCATTCTCTCCTGTTTTCCCAGGATTTCAGCATGTTGCTTGTAGAATAAACCTGCTGGCAAAGTGAAAATAGGGAGCATCCGCAAGGTAATCTCTCTTGAAAGCCTGGAGCTAATCAGGCTTCCTTGAGTCACTGCAGAGCCACAGCAGAGCTAAAATCCCACCTTGGTGCTGCTGATTTCCCAGAGCAAGGCTTTCTCCTCCTAACTCCTGCCTGGAGAGGTAACTGAGCTTTAATGACTCCATAATTAAAGTCTTTTGGGCTGCTGGACCTGCCCGAGCACGCAAGCTCCGTCTGCAGGGAGGAGGATGCAGCAGTGCCAGCTCCTGTCCAGGCTCAGCTGAGCCCTGCTGCTGTGTCTGGAAAACCCTTCTGGGGATAAGCAGAGGTTTTCCAAGGAAACAGGCACGCCGAGACATGCAGCACAGCAACGATCCACATCCACTTCCACGTTTATTTATTCACAGCTCATGTAAGGGGGGTTAGAAAAAGCTTTTGGAACGAGCAGCGCTGGCATGGTGGGAAAAACGAAAGGGCTGCAGCACGCGAGGTGTTGTTTTGGTGGGAATTTCAAAGCAAATCAGACCCAAACTCCTGCCATAGCAGGAGCACGGAGGAAATAGCCCCGTGGAGCTGCTGCTGTAACGCTGCTGTCCCTGTCACCTCGTACCACCTGTGACACAGAGAGGGTGGCACCGTGCCCTCCTCAGCCAGGGGCATCCTTGTCGGCTCAGCAAGAGGGCTGCAGAGCACATGCTGGTGTTAAAGGGGGTTTTTGAAAACACCCTGCTCCATGAAGGGGTGCGGAGGAGCGCCAACCAGGGAACGCCTGGCGGGTTTTGACAAGCCTGGGAGGGAGCAGGTGCTCGGTCCTTGGGACAGGAGGCAGTGCTGGAGCCAGAGACGGGGGAGGAAAGGGGTGAGGGATTTGATTCACTATTCTCAAGAAATACAGCACTTTCTGGAAACAGTTTCTTTCCCTAACAGGAGAATCAAACCCCGTTAGCAGCAAGGGAAAGAGAGAAGAGAATAACTCCTTGGGATGCTGGAGAAGCATTGCTAGCTGAAGGGACCGGGAGCAGGGATATCTGCAGCCAGATGCCTGGAATCATCAGCTCCATCCCACTCCTTGCCCCACAGCTACTCATCCTCTCCAGCCCAGTGGGAACTGCAGCTTTTATCCCACAGCCGCTTTTTGGGATCCTCTGTCACCCTTTCATTATCCCATGGGAAATGCCTGGCATGGCGCAAAGGAAATGCTGTATGGATCCGCTGAAGGCACAGAATGGTGGAGCCCTGGGCTGTCCTGTTTCTAGTCCTGAAGCCCAGGATGTGTGTCCAGTCCTCAGGAACCTGGGGAGGGCACTGCCCAGCCCAGCCAGGACACTCTGCTTCCAGAGGGATTATCTGGCAAGGCAATGAAGCCTGTGCCTCTGGAAGACCCACCAGTCCCATCTGGAGAACTGCTGGCTTGCTTTCCCTTTGGAATTGTCTTGTCTTCCTTCTTTTACCATCTTCCACATTTCTTTTTCATTTTTCTCTCTTCTTCTGTTTAAATGGGTAAATGTTTTTTACCCTCCCTCCGTTAAGAGTTTCTCCTTTTACTTCCAATTTTGACGCATTTTCCCCAGACACGTGCTATTTTAATCAGAAGCAGTCAGCCATTAAAGCCAGATTAATTAAAGAAATGAGTTTACGTATTTTCCTAATGATCTGAAACAATCTTGCATTTATAATGCTGTTTGTCTGCAACCCATCACTGCTTAATATCCCTGATCAGAGAGGATGACGCCACCTCACCATTAATCACTGCTTGAATAACAAAGTAGCTGAATTGGAATCTCCTGCATCCTTTGGAAAAAGGGATTTTGGTCTCTTTTCCCATTTATATTGCAGCTAACAGCCCTGTCCTGCAGTTCCTTAAAGCCACAGCATGTGGATTCACTGTGCTCTTTTCTCGACTCCATTCACCCTGTATTTAATTCTGATTTTTCGCTCTGCTGCCTTGCTCTGAACAGCCTTTGCTACCATCAGGGGACAGGGACAAAGCCCTGTGGGACTCTACACATTGGGAGCAACGATCTCTCTGGCTGTTTCTATTTCTAAGGCTTTTAAAACCATCACAGTCAGTACACCCTATCAAACATCAGGGTTTGGTGGAAAGGCGCTGAATTAATGATGTCATGGGTGGACAAAATGATATTGAAATGACATCGCAAAGACACTGAGTTGATGATGCTGTTTGGTGTAGATGGTGTCATGGATAAAGGCACTAAATAAATCATGCAACCCACAGAAATTATGTCATAAATACCATCAGTGAGAAAATGACGTCATCAAGTGATGGCATAAATGATGAGTACAGGGTCATTGCTGCTCTCAAAGAAGGACCTGTGGTGAGTGAGGTAGGATGAAGGTAACTGAAATTTTAGTTAGTTTAATATTAGTTCATTAATAAAGTGTCAGCGTGCTAATAGTCAACATACTTTTCTAAATAAAAATATCTCTTCGAGTGGAACATCATTAATTTATGGATTATTGATCAATGCCTAATGATTGTGACCTGTTAGCATTCCACTGTTGATCCACTCACATTGATTCTGATCAATCCATTTACTCAAAGCTCCAGTAGGAGAAACCCCCAGCTGAGCTCATCCATAGGCAGGAACACCTTCCACTATCCCAGGTTGCTCCCAGCCCTGTCCAAGCTGGCCTTGGTGCCGGCACACTCT
This sequence comes from Muscicapa striata striata, assembly GCA_030060385.1. Classification (NCBI taxonomy): domain Eukaryota; kingdom Metazoa; phylum Chordata; class Aves; order Passeriformes; family Muscicapidae; genus Muscicapa; species Muscicapa striata. The sequence continues at coordinate 449,181 of JAREIS010000169.1, forward strand.
TGGAATCTCCCCCACATTTGGGGATTGGTTATAGCCAGGCAGGAAAAGCTGTTTTCAGGAACAGAAGTGGCTCAGCAGGATTAAGCCCAGGCAGCAGCCCACAACAGCTATTCCTAAGCCTCTTGGATGGCCCTTTGTCATTCCCAACAGGGAGGTCAGGCTCCCAGGGAACCAATTTGCACAGGCTTCAGGTTCGTATTATCTGCCGGAAAATGCCCATCCTGGGGAAACAACCCTGGAAAGGGGGGATTTATTGTACAACTACCCCGAGGGAAGTGTCAACAACATTAATCCTATTAGAGCATTAGTGAGATGGGATGGCAAGAAATGATAGTCAGGGAGGAAACAGCAACCTGCTGAAAAGCAGGAACCCCCTTAAGGAATGTCCCTGTCTTGATGGCATCGCACAAGGGGAGCAAATGGAAAAATAAACTGGAATTGGGACTGCCAAGTCCTCCAAACACCTGCACTCCCAAAAGCCTTCCCTTTTCCTAAGCTCTTCCTGGTGCAACCAGGCTCATGCAAGCCAGCCTCATCAACCTAGGAAAAACCAGAACAGAGCTGTCAGTATTAGATGTACTCACAAATAAATCCCTCCTCAGGGATGAGAGAATCAAAGCTCTTGGCATCTGGTGTCCCCAGCATCACTCTCCTGGGTTTCTCCAGAACCCTTCTCCAAAGCCATTCTCTTCCATCTGCATTTCTCCTCCTAACTACCAAACAGTTTGCACAAGGGTGAAAGCTGTTGCCTGGATCCTGAGGTCAAACAAAACTTGTCCACTCTTCACCAGCGCTGATGAAAATCTGTGAGGAGCAGCAGGTTACAGCAGATCTTTAAATAACTTCCAAGCTGGCTCTAAATTTGAGTTTTATTACACAGAGAATTTTCTCTCAGAACAGCTCAACTCCATTTTTAGGAAGTGCAGGATATGATAGCTCTTCACTGAGGCCCAGGACACCACGGTGTTTCACCTGTCCCAGTGCATAAATTACTATTTATTCAAGCTTAATTCCTAATTTTGCTTGGGTAATGTCTGCAATCACTTGTTGATTGGGATAACTCACAAGGGTTTTTTCCAGATTTTGTTTTGTTTATATGCCAAGATCAACAAAACATGTCTCTTGCTCAGTGTTACTGAGACACACCGGTACATCCAGTCCCTCCCATGTGTGTTGTCATCTTCCCATGCTGGGGAGAGGGGGAGCTGGATGTGTGGCTCTGCTATCTCCACAATCTCCTGGCTGGAAATATGCCTGAAATATGGGAAAAGTTTTAATCAGACCTTGCAGATCTTCCCACGCTGGGGAACAGCCCTTCAGGGAACCAGGCTCAGCACATGCAGGATCCCCTCTGTGGGCACCAGCAAATAATATTGACCTTTTGGGATGAAAAAATCCCAGTTTTGTATTAGAAGTTAGTTTGTGAAGCGCAAATTTGAAATGGGTGTTAGTGCTCAAGGAAACAAAATTTGAGCCTCATTCTGCCTGGAGATGGTGACACCCAGGGGTTACTCCTAAGCTAAATTGACCTGTGACTTTATTTTAAGTGAGATTTTATTAGTAACAACAGACTCCTCACATCTCCAGAGCTGATAGGGGACTGAAGCCAAATGGCCAGTAGAGCTCCAGTAGAGTGAAATAAAGGCAGATAGCAGAGTTTGCTCCAACAGCCTACACTCTGTTTTTGGGGATCTTGGGACAGGACGTGTTCATTCCAGTCCAGGATCATGAGTGAATTCTCCCCAGTATCCCATCTAATCCTGCCCTCTGGCAGTGGGAAGCCATTCCCCCTTGCCCTGGCACTACATGCTCTTCTAAAAAATCCCTCTCCGTCTTGCTGTAGGTTTGCTTAAGGCACTGGAAAGCTGCCAGATGGATTTAGGAGGAGTACTCACACCCTGCTACACCTCAGCTGCTCTGAACAAGCTACACTGATGACGGAATTTAATATTAAAATATGCTCAAAAGGGTTTAGGGTTGCTTGAGGCCACACCTCGAGGGCTGTGTCCAGTTCTGGGCCCTCCTGGCCAGAGAGCCCTGGAGGGGCTGGAGCGTGTCCAGGGAAGGGAACAGAGCTGGGGAAGGGGCTGGAGCCCCAGGAGAGGCTGAGGGAGCTGGGAAAGGGGCTCAGCCTGGAGAAAAGGAGGCTCAGGGGGGACCTTGTGGCTCTGCACAACTCCCTGACAGGAGGGGACAGCCAGGGGAGGTCGGGCTCTGCTGCCAGGGAACAGGGACAGGACAAGGGGAAACGGCCTCAAGCTGTGCCAGGGCAGGCTCAGGTTGGACAGCAGGAGGAATTTCTGCATGGAAAGGGTGCTCAGGCCTTGGCAGGGGCTGCCCAGGGAGGTTTGGAGTGCCCATCCCTGGAGGTGTCCAAGGAAGGGCTGGAGGTGGCACTCAGTGCTCTGGGCTGGGGACAAGGTGGGCATGGGGCACAGCTTGGGCTCCATGGGCTGGGAGGGCTTTTCCAGCCTCAGGGATTCTGTGATTCTGTAAAACACAGCGAGCAGCAGGCGGCTGTGGATCGGGATGTGGGGATAGTGATGGGAATGGGGATGGGGATTGGAATGGGGATCTTCAGGCGCAGCGCTCCCCGGCAGGGAGGGCCGGGCACAAGATGGCGGCTGGGATGACACGGCGGTCACGTGGCGCGCGGTGCCCCGCCCCGCCCGCGGCCGCCGCACGGGACACGGGACACGGGAGCGGGGTACTGGAAACGGGACACGGGGAACGGGCTGGAGCCGCCGCACCGCCCGGGACCCGCCCGGCGGCCGCACCCACCCGGCCCGCACCGAGCCGCGGCTCCGCACGGTGAGTGAGCTGCGACCCAGCGGCCTCCGGCTCAGCGCAGGCCCGGGGGTGGCGGCGGGACGGGACACCGGCGGTGACAGCGGGGACGCGGCCGCCGCCGCCCCGGCAGCGACGTGCCCCGGGGATTCCGGCTCCTCATGCCGGCGGCGGCCCCTGCAGCCCCGGGGGATGCGACGAGAGCTCCGGCCCCCGCAGCACCGGAGGCTCCGGGGGGGCTTCGGGCTGCCCAGCTCGGGGCTGTGACAGAGCTTCGGTCCCGCAGCACGGGCCGGGCCGGGCCGATCCGGGCCCCTCGGCCCCGGGCGCGCCGGGAAGGTGCGGTCTGCTCCGCCTGGGGAGCGCTGGGACCCCCAGCTCGGGGGCTGGAGCCCTCGGAGCTCTGTGCCCGCCCCGGGGGAGCTCTGCATGCCCAGCGCGGGGGGCGGCAGCCCTGGGGTGCTGGGGGGCTGCGGGACCCCGAGCTCGGGGGAGCTGCGGGACCCATCTCGAGGGGCTGCAGCCCCTCAGCGCCGGCACCAGGAGAGGCTCTGCTCCCCTCAGCCTGGCCAGTCTGTCCCCTCCTGCCCAGGCTGTTGGAGTGGCGGGTCTGGTCTTGCCTGCCCCGGAGGCTCTGTGGGGACATCTGGTCCCCTGAGCTCAGCTGGGAGTGTGGGGCTGAGCCCGGACCCCTCAGCCCGGGGGCTCCAGTGCCTCTGCTTGCTGGGATGCGAAGGTGGGATGCTCTCGGCTCCAAAGGAAGCCGTGACTGGGAGCAGATCCATCCCATCCCATCCCATCCCATCCCATCCCATCCCATCCCATCCCATCCCATCCCATCCCATCCCATCCCATCCCATCCCATCCCATCCCATCCCATCCCATCCCATCCCATCCCGGCTGTGCTGCCTCGCTGGGGCTGAAGTTTGTGGGGTGGCAAGGGGGTGATGGCTTCGTCCCTCTCTTGGGGATGAATGGGGATGAAAAGGAGAGACCTCGCTGTCACGGGCTCTGAGAAGAGGATGTACTCTCTGTTTGCTCGTGGAATGGCTTGCTGATTGCCTGGCTGCAGTATTTGGATTTTTCAGGGTGTATAAGGCACGGGGCTGTCTTTGTACTGTGTTCTTCCTGGAGGCCCTGTTTTGATCAAGATTTCTAATTTATTCTGTCTTGTGTGAAAACCTCATTAAAGAGTGCTTCGGTGCCTTCAAGGCACCATAAATATACAGAGAAGATGGGAAGAGGGAGAAAAATATTATTATTTGTAAAAAATGGGAGCTCTGCCATATTGACATGGTGCTGCTGAAGCTTGCTGATGCAGGCAGCCTCTCCTAGCAGAGCAGCACTGGGATGTCGATGAACGTCCTCGTGTCACTTTGGCTGATGGTGCAGCCTGGTGTGACAGCAGGATTTGTAGTGATGCCTTCAGACTGCCTTCTCGCAGGTCCACATGGCTGAAAATGCTTTCTTGTTGGCTTCCATGCCCGCCTGTGAACCAGTGCAAAACACAGAACCAGTACAAAACACCTGGCTGAAGTCGACGGATCTTGGTGGGTTTAGGCTTGGCTGTGTTTTTTTGGGGAGTGGATGTTGTATTGAAGTTGCATTCTGGTTTGTTTTGTATAGTGTTTTGTGGGTGCTATAATTGCTCCAGCTTTTTGAAGTTGTTTAGAGTTTGGAAAGAGAAGGCAGTCCCCCTGGATGGTGGCAGACAAAAGGTAAAGGCTGCTTTTGCAATATGGGTAATAAGCCCCCTCTAAATCCAGAGAGATAGCTGTGATTGTTTTGAGTTTTTGGGCATGTGGAGCAGAGCTAAATTCAGCTCAGATGACTTTAAACTGTGTTTGTGATCTGTGCAACAAATGGTGATTCCCGAATTATTACGCTTCTTTCTCCTTCCACATTATCAACCTGGGAACTGCATCTCTCATGTTAATTAGATTTTGATGTGACATTTATAAATTTAATAAATCCAAGTAGGTGGATGATTTTTTCAGGACTTGGAGGTACTATGGATATTATTTGACTGCTCAGAGTTAATGGTTAAAAGTGATTTGTTGTTTTCTATGGATTTCATTGCTTCTTTCAACACTCACCAAGCTTGAATAGGTGCTACTTTTAATTAGATAATTCTTGAGTTCCCTTGAACTGAACCCATACACTGTGGGTGATGGTGACTTAAAAATTCTTCCTTCTGGTTGCTGCCTCTCTGCATCACTCAACATTGGTTAATTGCTGCACTAAATATGGGTGGCCTGGGACTTACTCAGATGTAAAAGCAATTTCAGCCTGGCCGTAAGGAATGGTTGCGGAATTAAAGACTTTTTTAATTGGGGCAGCAGGACATCCCGTGGAAAAAAAAATGCTGAGAAATAATCCAGACCCTTGTTGGGGAAAGGGTAATTTGTTGTTTGTGTAATAGAATAAATTCATATAGCATCATCAAAAAGCAAAGGAGTGTTGCACACGGGCCTGGGGCTGCTTTTGCTGGATGTGGTATGAGGTCCCTGTTTCCTGGGGTGGTTTGCAGGGACTTGTGGAAGGCAGGAAGGATTTCTAAGGCTGCCCAGCCAGGTAGGTCCAGGCTGTTCTTTGCTGAACAGAGCAGAGTGGAGCAGAGCAGCTGGATGCTATTTCAGTCATGATTCAAGTGCAGCACATTAAACCCAGCTGTGCAGGGAGAAAGCTCTCTGAAGTAGAGGTGAGCTTAAAATGAGCTCAAAAAACTGAGGTTTTTAGAGGTTTCTTGGATCTGCTGGTCATGAATTGAGCTCCTGTGTGCTGTCAGTGTTTTCCAAAGGATTTTGGTGTCCTTGGAGGGCTTTTGGGCCCAGGGCACCAGCACACAGAGAGGGGCAGGAGCCCTCTGGAGGGCTGGTGTTCTGCATGGAATCTCCAGCTTTTAATTCATCTTGAATTCCCGAAGTGTGTGGTGTGACATCATAAGGTTAGTAATTAAGTCCTGTCCCCCTCCTTCCCCAAAATGCTGGGGGCAATGCAGAAGACTGAGGGATGTCTGAAACCTGCCAGCTTTTTCAGATTATTTCATCCCAGTCACATTTTGTTACTTTGAAAATCTGTTTAGCAGAGGAAATGTGGTGCAGGTTACTTTGCCTTTTCATGAATTGAAAGAACATCCATCCTAGTAAGCTGTAACTGTAGTGCAGCTTGGTGGAAGGTGTCACTGCCCATGGCAGTGGGGTGGAAAGAGATGGTCCTTGAGGTGCCTTCCAGCCCAAACCATTCTGGGATTTAAACATCTCTAAAATCCTTACCTTTATTGTTTCTGGTCTTATCAAATGTGGTGTTGTAGTTGAGGGGAGAAAAAAACCCCAAATTCTTGAAAGTAACCCATGAGCTTTGTTCAGATAGCCCTTGATGAAGAGCTGGAAAGAGAAAAGGAAACTTAATTTGGAGACTATAACGTGTTTCTTAAAGAAATGCAGTTACTACTGTTGCTGGGCTTCACAGTCAACTCATCCAAATCAGGGGAGCAAATCTAGAGTGGGACAAATGTCCTGTTGATGTTTCCTTCCTGTGTTGCTGCAGTCCTGCCCCGCTGTCCAATTACACATCCATAATCAAAGAAAACCACTAATAAATCCTTATTGGGAAAGCATCTTCTGTAGGTTTTGCCTGTGCTAATTTGCTTAGATTTAAATGCACAACAAAATAAATCTCCCTCTGCTTAGAGCCATGACTCTTAACACTTTTTTTCTCCCTGACTTCCCAACCTGGTCTGCCTTCTGTCTCCCTGATTTTGAAACTGCTTGAAGGTAATTTTTCTCTGTTTAGATGGAAATAAAGCATATTACCAGTTGTGAAAAAAAAGAAAAAAAGGACTTCAAGTAATCTCTGAAGTCTAGTAGCTTTGGGTTTTTCCAGTGCAGGAAAACTGGCAGCTTCCTTAGCAAGCTGGGTGAGGCACAAGGTGTGGTAGCAGAATTCCTCAGGTGGCTTTGCTGGACTGGCTTTTTGGGGTGCTGTGGGCACTGTCACATCCTTATTAGCTTTGTGGGACAAGGCTTGGGAATTTTATCCCTGCTCTCCATGTCTGGGGAACAGCACACAGTGGGAATGCATTGCCTAAGCCTTCATCTGAAAAAGTAAGAAGAAGCAGAAGTAAAACCAGGGTAAATCCTGTCTTAAGGACTGAAAGAGCCTTAAAATTGCCCCTTTGTGGACAGGTGGATCTGGAGAGGAGAGCTTTTGCAGCCTTGGCTTAAGAAGGATTTTTAATAGCTGTCATCTCCTCCTGTCCACTGCAGTCTCCTTTAATTTCCTTTACTAAAAAAGAGCATTGCAATTGGGAGTGTTTTACAATTTCCCTTGCTGGTCCATTAGTGTATTAGCTTAGCTCCTGTGTGTGTTGAATGCCACTAAATGTCACTTGCAAATTTAATGTTGGGAGGACTGAGATTTGTGCTAATTGAATTTAAAGTCTTATACTTGAATTTGTTAAAATGGCAGAGTCAGACAATTGAAATGTTTTAATGGGAGGATGGAGGAGCACTTGCAAATCTGCTCTTGTGTGTGAATCCAACAGTGCATTTGTGCAGATGGAGGGGGAGACCCTGAGCAGACAGATCAGTGTTTGATGGGGTTCTACTGTCCCCTGGTACATTACAATGTGGTGACAGCTGGCAAAATCCACTATGTTGAAAGTCTTAATGCTTGACTGCTCAGGGTCCTTGTTGACACCAAGTTAACCTTAAATACTTCTGTAAAAATGGTAAAGATTATAGAGCCTTTCAGTTCAATTTAAATTTCTGCTTCTCCAGCTATAGTTTTAGGCACTGCTGGAGAAAGGTTAATTGTTTGGGCTGTTGGTATTTAAACTCAGTTATCTGTGTCTGTCTTCTGGGGTTTTTATTCAGGACATTAGCAACTTCTGCACCTGAGGATTTGATGTTCCAGGACTGGCTGGAGGGAGGTGGTTGTTGGGGTTGTTTTTTTTTTTGTTTGTTTGTTTGGTTGATGCTTTCTGTGGTTTTTTTGTTGTTGTTGCTATTTTCATTTGGTTTTTTGTAAAACAAAAACTGTGGCATTAAACACTTCTTTATTCTTACCTTCAGCCAAATACCAAAGGGTTGGATATTTGGATATAGACACAGAAAAGCAGACCCTGCTGCTGTGCTTTTTTGTGAGGTAAAGTGTTAAAGAAATTACCCTCTATTGGAAAAGAGTCATAAGGATTGGTCCTTGGCTTTCCAAGCAGTGTAAATCTGTGCCTCCCTAGATAGCACAGTGCTTTTAAGGAGTTTGTCTGGAAACACTTCCATTAAATCTCCCGACACCAGGCTTTGACCTTCTGCCACTGAGCTGGCATTTCATACAGGCTCCTGGCATGAGCTCTCCTGCCACTTTGAAGTAAATTCTTATCAGGCATTGAAAAGTTTGACTCTGCAGTCGAGCACTGTGCCAAAGCTGTAAAAGCCCTATTTGTACACAAAATGGATTTTTGCTTGCTAGGAGGGCTGGGGTAGTGCTTCAGTAACTGCAGGAATGGCTTTGAATCTACATAGTAATGAAACAGCTCCATCTAAATCGAGCATCTCCTGCACTCTCAGGTCTGCTCTTTGTCTTCTTAGTGTCCCTGCATGGAGCTTTACTTAGTCAGGTTATATTGCTCTGGAAAACTTTGTCAGGGAAGTTAATTTAAAGCTATTTGAAAGGCTTAAAAATGGCTCTGCCGTTAGAATGATGAAAAAGACCTTGAAAGCGCCCTGAGAGCGATTGCTGCCGGAGTTCCTGCTTGGCCATGCGAGTGCTGAGCTGCTCCCAGAGCCTTCTCTGAGGCAGCACTCCAGGGTGTCCTCCTTCAGTGCTGGCAGCCACAAATCTGTGTCTGCCCCATCTCTGAGAGTGTCCAAGGCCAGGCTGGACAGAGCTTGGAGCAACCTGGGATGGTGGAAGGCGTCCCTGCCCATGGCAGCGGGTGGAACGGGTTGGGTTTTAAGGTCCCTTCCAGCCCCAGCCATTCTGGGATTCTGTGATGCATCATGGCTGAAAAACCACTTGCTTTAACTGGGAGGGAAAATCCAGCACTTGTGGAGCTCAGGGTGAGCTTTGCCCCTTGCAGGGGGTGCCCCTTGCAGGGGGTGCCAGTGGCTGTGGATGTTGGGTGTCTGGGGAATACAGTTTTAGTGGAATAAGAAAGCAAACCAGACTTAGGGGAAGGGAGAGGAACCCATGTTCCAAAGTGCTGAAATTTGGGGTGCTCAGCAGAGGCAGTAGGGAGGAGGTGATGTCCAAAGCAGAGCTGTGGACAGAAAAGGGTGAGTGCAAGCATGTGAGGATCCCTGCTTAATGACTCGACAGAACATGTTGTTCCCTTTCCCCGAGTCCTTTGGGATGTCAGGATCCGTATTTAATGGAATCATGGTTTATGGAGGCTCTCCACCCTGGGAGAAGCTCGCCTTTGCCAAAAGCAATACTCAATAATGGGCTGAGGGTTCTTATCTACTCTCCATGAAACACTGCAAAAAACTTATTTTGCATTAATGACCAATTACCCACAAATTAACAAAATTCTTTGTCAGATATTGCCTTTGTTTTTGTGCCTGTTCAATTTCCTATTTCATTTTTTCTTGCTTTCAAAACATAAATAGATGGGTTATCAAAGGCCATTTTAAAAACAAAAACAAGGCCCTAAGCACATTTATCAGAAAGGGATTATTTGAGTTGTGATGGTTTCTTCAGAATTTCTTTGCTTGCAAGAAAATGAGTGTCTGTGCTGAGAAGACACAGACCCATCCGACTATGTGCCATGTATCCAAGAATTATAATAGTTTTGAGAAGGAATGCCAGAGTTCAGCCATGAATTCAGGAAGTGTAAGTGGCTGGGAGAATACTTGTGGAGATGACAATCACTGGCTAATCCATATTACTTCCTCCTCTGAGCAGGAGTAACCCCAAAGAAATGCCAGGTTTTTCAGGGTCCTGTTGGGCTTTGAAAATGTTCAAGGGAGGAGATGGGCTGCTTTGGAGAGAGGGATTCCACCTTGTGTGGGAAGATAACCTGCAAGTTTGATTCAGTGCCAGGGGAGGAACCTGAGACCCAGATGAAATTGGATACAGGTGCACCAGATTGATGCACTAAAGGCCATTAGCTGCTTTCTCCTCTGTGCCTGGCCAGCTGAGTTGATGTTCTTAATGAACTACTCCTTAGATATCTTAACTTCTGACTGCTGCTCCTTAACTCATGGTCCATCAGGGCACAAGTGAATTGATCAGCATCATTTATAACTGTCTACAGGGAACTTTTCCTTGGCCACTTTATTGAGTGGCTGCCAGTCTAAAATCTTTTATGATTCTTCCTGTTAGACTTCTCCTTTGCTAATATTGTTCTTAATGTAAACAATCTCCTTTAACCTCTTAACTTTGTAATCCCCGTCACACTGTAATTGTGCCTTAATGCTGCCCATTTGCAGTTGGATATGAGCAAATATTTAAAATAATTGTCCACTCTACAAAATGTTGGTTGACTTCATAGATTGTTTTATCTTTTGTTTAACTCCCTGGGGATCTTATTTCCATGTCCAGGACATACATTTAGGTCTTTCCAAGGTAAGAGGTTGGAAATCAGGCTGGAAATCCTAGGCAATGTTGTATTTCTTCACGTGGTTCCACTGTTATGGCCGTGTGTTGAAATTCAGCCTGCAGGATGTGATGTCATGCAAATAAATTAATGACTTGTGTTTATTTGAAGATTGGGTAATAACCCAGGCATGGGATAATAACCCAGGGAGCACTTGGCCCCTTCTGCTCTAAGCTTCCCAGAAATTGTGATATGGATGAAGCTTTGACTGCCTCTGTCTTGCTGCACTTTTCAGCATGAGTGTTATGGGATGGCAGCTTTGTATTCATGCAGAGACACCCTGACACCTTGCAGAGGGGCTTGGACACGTGTTGCAGCCGTGGGGACACGGAGCTCCCCGCCTTTGCAAGGTGCAGGTTCCAAACTCTGGGCTCATGCATGTGCAAAACTCATCAGAGATGAGCTTGGAGGTCCCTTCCCACCCAGGATGGAACCATTCCATGGTTCTGTGTTCACTGGAGAAGACCTGTTGGATTTCCCAGCCTGGTTGTCACTGGTGTGTTCCTGTGAGGGAGTGGTTGTGGTGGCAGGGTGGCTTGTGGCAGGCAAAGGCTTCCCAGCCTGGCACCCAGGGGAGGAGTGAACACCTCAGAGCTGTAACCTCTGATCCCTATCACTGAATCCTTGCTTTCAGGCTCAAATTTCATTCCCAGAGAAACCCAGGGTTGGGGTACACCTGTTCAAAGTGAGCTTTCTGGGCTGATTTAATTCATGGCTGTCAAAGAGCTCTTTTTTCTTCCCTCACCTTGTCTTCATACTTTAACACTTTGCAGTGTTAAAGGGTGTTCCATGAAGTTTTGGAGACATTCTCTGTGGTTTGCCTGGCAGGGTGGGGCCTTATCAAGAGGGAAATAACAACACTGAGGGAAACAGCGGCGCAGGGAGTATCAGTAACGGGCTTCTTTCAGGTCTGGGTCATGCAAAGCATTAATGACATCTTCTGCATCCCTACAGTGGAGTAACTTCTGCAGTGACTCTGTCAGCTGTGTCAACAGACTTTGTGTTTGGGACTGATGTATTGTTAAGGTTTATTTTTATTTAAAAACAGGAGGCAGCTGAGGGTCTGCAGTAGACTGAACTAAAGTGGGTCTTGCATTTGTTGGAAATAACTGGAGGAGTCTTGCTGGTGGTGAATAGCCAGTGCAGTGACAGGATATGTGCAGACAGCTGGAAATGCTCAGACTTGTTTGCTTGCCAGTACTGTCCTGAATTAGGATAGTTGGGATAGAGCCCAGTGCAGCTTGTGGGGTGTATTCCAGTGTGACATTTGCACACCAGACCCTGTTCAGTTAGTGCTACTCACTGTTGGAAGGAAGTACTCAGGCATTATGGAGTCTCTTTGCCTGGGTTTGCTGGATTTGGAGGTGCTGGAGCAATGCTTGAGTTCAGAATGGTGGTGTATAGTTGTTGCACCCTTTTGTCTTTGTGTTGTTGATGGTCATGGAAGAGGCCCCACAAACTTCAGCTGGAAGGGAGCAAGAGTCCATTTATTTCCACAGACGCTGCAAAGCAAAAAGTGAGGAATTTGGAGAGCTGAACATGCTGATCTTGCTGTCTTTATAACCTTAAAAGTGGGCAAAGAATTAAAATAAATAAAAAGAGGAATGGTATCTGTAGTGGCTTCTCTGGAGGCAGTATTATCTTCTGGTTTTGAGGATTTGTTTCCTTTCCCGGTCTGCTTTAAAAACATTTCCTTTTTTATAAAAGCAGTGAATTATACTCCATGGACATTTATGTGAAGGGATTGCTAACCTACTTATTTTATTTGGGCTGTACTTTTTTAAAATGAAGTGTTCCAATCAGGCCCTTAGAAGACAGATTGTCCTGTCTGATTGTCTTGAGCAAAATACCTTTCTGGTTTTAATTGGGGTTTTCATTGCTGTGATTTACAGTGGCAGGGTGAGGGCAGCACCGTTCCTGCAGTGCCTCAGACAAGTGAGAAGAGAAGGAGAAGGAGCAGAGCTATTCCTTATCTGGACACTTTCTTAGGTGCTTACAGAGCTGTGTACTTAAATAATTCCTCCATGTAAGTATTGATGTGCAGCAGAGCGACACGGTTTTAAGCACAACGTTTAATAGAAGTATTCTCAGCGTGACTTGGCAAATATTCCCAAGCTCAACTTACCACCTCTGGTACTGCCTCTTGTCATTGGAGTGAAGGGAAGTTTATGCAAGGCTCAGAAATGCAGCTAAAATCTGACACTTTGAAATCACCTCTGGGCACAGTCCTTGTGGCTCTCCTGGACTGGTCTGCTCACTGTTCATCTCTGTCCATTCCCATGTCCTCATGTCCATTCCCACCTCCCCTGGTCCATTCCCATCTCCCGTCCTGTGGGCCCCAAGGCCTGCCTGCCGTTGGGAGCCCTGCACTGCATTTGGGGTTTTTGGTAAGGTGAGAAGGGAGGGGAATTTGTCATTTCAGCACCAGCTGCCTTGTCAGCCACCCTGTTTGTGTGTGCTGTTCCCTCTGCTCAAAGTGCAGGAATATTGTTCTGGCAAGCGATGTCAAACTTGGATTCTCCTGTCATAGGCAGATGCAATGAATTTCCTAGAAACTTCAGGGAGGGGATGAAAGTGATGTAGATTGTTTTTAACAACTGGTGATTCAGTCATTGAAGCATAAACTGTATTTTTAATGTGCTGGAGAAGGAGAGAAAGCCTGGCTTGGTAAGGTCAGCATCAGAAATTTGGTTAGGGGCTATGTTGATTTTACTTTTATATTACAGTTTATGGAGAATATTTTATTTTTTCCTTAATTAAACTGCTTTTGCAACATATGTCAGTCCATCTTAAATCCTATGTAGGAAGATCTGTGGCTGCATCTGATGAGGGCGGAACCTTCTCCTGCTTTTGGGACTTCAGTTCCCCTTTTTGCAGCTGGGTTGTGTCATCCAGGTTGTTTTGGTTGTTTTTGTCCTTTCCCCTGTCAGGCTGTTGAGCAAACTTCCAAGTTGGGGTTGTAGGGGACAGGGACACAGGACTGTGGGCTTTGGGACACACCTCAAAATGCAGGATTGTGGAGATTGGGACATCCTTCCCAATGCAGGATTGTGGGGATTTGGACACTCTTTTGAGGGAAACTGGGACACCCCTCCAGGTGTGGGTTTTGGGGGACAGGGATACCCTCCAAGTGTGGGTTTTGGGGGACAGGGACACCCCTCAAATTTTAGGATTGTGAGGATTGGGACACCTCTCCAGGAGTGGGTTGTGGGGGACAGAGACACCCCTCAAAGTTCGGGATTGTGAGGACTGGGACACCCCTCCAAGAGTGGGTTGTGGGGGCCAGGGACACCCCTCAAATTTTAGGATTGTGGGATCTGGGACACCCCTCCAAGAGTGGGTTGTGGGGGCCAGGGACCCCTCCCAGCTGGGGCTGTGGGGACTGGGAGGATGCTGATGCTTTGCCACACTTCCTTCCCCTTCGTTTAAGACCCGAAGCGCTGAGCAGACGTGCAGGGGGGAGGAGGGAGGAGCTCATCCTGCTGCTTGTCAGGGGACGTGTCTGGCTTTGCTCCAAGCTGGCTGTGATGAGCCAGGATCGAACTGGAGCCATCCCAGAGCTGCTCCTGCCCAGGTCACAGGTGTCACCATGCCGGGTCCGTGTGACCTGCTGCATGTTTACATCCACAAGTGCAGCCAGGTTCCCATTCCCGGGGTCTGCCTTTCCCAGCAGATGTGCCTGAAGTTGGAGTCAGGGATCAGCATCCCCCCAGGGGCAGGGCAGGGCAGGGAGGGAGAGCTGGCTGCAATTCCAGCTAGGGGTGGTCCCATTCCAGCAATTAGGAGGAATTAATTGCTTGGCCAGAGCCCCAATACATTGCAGATGGCTCTTAGAGGGATGGAACAGATTCCTGATGCTGAGGTGTGTCCAGTTTTGGGGAGGTGGATTCAGAAACCACATTTTTGCCAGATCTGAGGCCAACTGGCTCAAATCTGCAAGAGAAAAGTTTCTTTTGCTGAGAGGGAGCTTAAACTTCTTGCTTACCTTGGGAACTGAAAGCAGACAATCCCTGGTTTGGGCTGCTCCGCAGAAATGGGGACAAACAACCATTTTCAAAGGGGTTTTGTTTATTGTCCTGACTTTGGTGTTTTTATGCAGTGCTCCTCTTGGTGTTATGTTCCTGTTATCCCTTTGAACAAGAGGTCTGTGCATTCCAGGGAGGGTCTTCTCTACTGATAGTGGCTCCTTGCTTCTGAGCACAGGATTTGTCTGCAGCCCCAGCAGCACTTTCAGATTTTATGGAAGATTTAGCTCAAATTTCCACCTTATTTTTTGTTAATTTTTAGCAAAAATGTGTTGTTTTGTTCAGGTCAAATTTGCAGCTTTTCTCTTTCCTGCCAATGTAGTGTTTTTGCACCTTTCATAAATCATCTGATGAGCTGCTGAAGCTGGAAGAGGCGTTTACAAAGCTAATGGAAAACTTGAGTAAAGGATGCTTTGCAGGAAATAGCCTCTCAAAAAGGGAAGTAGTGCAAAAGCCAGTTATGTTTTCCTTGTTCACAGACTTGTTTGGGAGAGATTATTAATCCCTCACATCTGTGCAGGTGCAGCCTTTAGACTCCCAGATCAGCAGTATTTTTAACAGGAGCAGACCACAGCTGGGAATTCTCTCCCCCCAATCCAGTATTTTGGTTTCTTCAGGAACTTGTGTTCTTTCAAAAGCCACAGTTTGGTAACTGGGTGTCAAAGTTTACCACAGAAACTTTCAGGAGGAAAAGGGGAAGGCAGCTCCTGCTGAAATGCCAAAACCATAGCAAAACCAAATGTGAAATCATTGGGGTGTGATGGTGGGAAAAGGGGGATGCTGAGGGGGAATGGATGACCCTGAAGGGCACAGAGTTAAATCACAACCTGATTCTGTTCAAAGTGAAAGTGTGTGTTCCCTAATTGCAGTTCTCAGAATTGAGCTGTTGCTTGGAGTAGGGGGGAGGAGGGGAGGGAAAGCCCAGTGGAATTCCAGGAAAGCTGTGGGATTCCGGCCAAACACCCACTGCAGAACAGCCAATAGGACTTTGCCAGGTGCCAGATGTCATGCTGGGAGTGCATGGCCAGGTTTGCCTGTCCCAAAGGACTTTTTCCAGGAAGAAGGCAGAGCCTTAGCTAACAGAGCGCTCTCTGAAGCTGACTCTGAAAGGATATAATTTTTTATATGGAATTTCTGCCTGGGAAATGACCATCCCTTATCATTTGTTTACCTGCACAGGAAGATTGTTGCAGCAGTGGCTGGAAGAAGCAAGACTAAAAAGCAGTTAGTGTAGCCTAGCAGGGCTGTGTTGTCCAGAATATGCCTTTTCTAAGTTAAATTCCTTCTCCAAGTTGATGGCTTTGAGGCCAGGACAGAGGGTAAAAAACTTCCAGCACATGAAGCAAATTTCTGCTGCAAACTATGGGAACCTTTGAAGGCTGACATAACTTCTGTAGCTGGAAGTTTCAATTTATTTAATTTATTTTGCTTCCTTAGGGCTCAGCTGTACTTGTTTTGTTCAGTTAGTTTATTTATGGACACATTGTGCTGTTCTCCCACAGGGATGACCTCTCAACTCTAGCAAGGCATCTGCCACTTGTTAAAGTTGGTGTTAATCCTGTTTAAAATCTCTTCCTGAAATTTAGAGGTCTTTTCCATCAGACTGGGAATGTATGGATGGTAAACACAGAGCAATTGCTACTCTTATAGCTGCTTTTAGACTAATTAAACACACAGCTGATTGTCACAGGTGTCATCTCCTGACTTTAGGTGCATCAAATGAGTCAAGTGCAAACCCAGCTTGAATTCCTCGCCCTCAATGCATTTGTGTGCAGGTGGCTCATTTATTTTTTTGCACTGGCTAGAAGAATCTCTTTTCCCAGGAGACTCAAGTCAGTGTCAGGAGAAAAGTGTTCCTGCTGAATTTTTTTGTGTGAGGCAGCTGAGGGCAGAGCCTGGCCAGGAGTTTGGGTCTGTGGTCCCTCCCTGAGCACGATGTGCTGGCAGGAGCTTTGCTAGTCACCTGCTATGGTCTGCAGCCACGAGGGAATAAATAAAACACCCCCAGCACACAGAGAGCAGATTCCCTGTCTCTGGACACCCAGGGAACTGGGTATCTGTAGAATTGCACCCCAGCCAAGTCACCTCTGCTGACCCACCCTGGAATTCAGTGCTCCCAGAGGGCGAGTGGGGATTGTTTCCTGTGCCAATACCTGCACATGCTGCCTTCCACCTCCCTCCTGCTTCCCTCCAATGGCTCTGGCACCAACAGAATGGGAGAAAGCAACACCTAAGACAATTTCAGTGTAACAGGAGAAATGCTGCCTCACTTCAGCTGCACTTAACCCCTGGCTTTAAGTGGCTACGAGAGGTTTGTGAGACGTGCTTGATACATTAAAGAAATAAAAAGCCTCGCTGTGAGAGAGGGGAGGAAGGGACTGCAGCAAGAGCTTCAGGCTGGCGAAGGCACTTCTAGGTGTGCATCCCTTCCTTGCTTGCTGTCTGGGGTGAAAATGGGCTCTCCAGCAAGAGGAGCTGCTTCAGGAGGAGGTGTGCTTGGTAATGGCCACTTTGCTGATTTTTCCTTAGCTTTGCTTTCCTGCCTTGTGCAGGACTTGCTGCCCAGGTCTCACTGTGGAACTCTCTTGCTCTGATGCATACCTGTGGTTTGGTTACTGCCTTTGGTTCAAGTAAGTTGGAGAGGAGTTTCACTGACTTCTGGGTTCCCATACAAGAGATTTCCTTGCTCAGCCACCACACAGGAGTCACCTGCTCGATATTCCTCCCCCATACCTGACCCAGCTTGTTCAATCCTGTTCTTTCCCTGTAAATCAAGAGACAAAAAAGTGGTGTTTGCTGCAGTAGTTTACAAGGCTCACAGATGCATTTAGGCTGGAAAACAACTCCCAGCCCATGGAGTGCAAGCTGTGCCCAATCCCCACCTTGTCACCAGTCCAGAGCACTGAATGACCTCCCTGGGCAGCCCCTGCACACCCTTTCCAGGAAGAAACTCCTCCTGATATCTGACCTGACCCTCTCCTGGCACAGGTTTTGGGATGGTGACAGGCTCTGTAAGCAGCTTGTGCCTGCTGGGAAGCCACGTGAGAAGGTGACATCCAAGTGCCAGTACAAATTTTGGCTCCAGAAATAGTGTGAGGTGAAGGTGTAGCTGTTTTAACAAAACATGAAGTGGAAATTCTTGGTGTTTCCAAATTTGCTTGCAGCTGTTGTGCCTGTGCCCATCCTTCCTTTCCATCCTGCATCAGGAGTTATGACCTAAAAATAGTGTTGTGCAGAGGAGTGGGAAATGAGACAGCACATGATTTCAGGTTTTATTGCTCTGTGTGTGCCCTGTGCTGAGACTTCTGCTGGTCAGGGAACTCCAGCTGGGGCTGGGCAGTGCAGGCTGTCATCACCCAACTGGGACTGAGCTAATGCTCTTCTGGCCAGCTGTTAATCCAGATCCCAAATTAAAAAAAGCGAGATTTGGAGAAGGCAAAACGATTGTTACAGTTTCCTTGAGGTGAGGATAACCCTTGTAAATCTCTGAATGGGAGTGGAATAGATTTATTTGCTGTGCTGTCTTGCTGGAGGGGCTTGGAAAGGTCTCAGGTGGGGTGGCCATAAACTGCTCTGTCACCAATTGAAACCACTCAAAGGGCACTGCAGTGGGGTTTGCTCTGCCTGAGGTAGACTGATGGCTTCATTGGACTAACTGGGGCAGTTGTGTCATTTCACTGATGGTTGGAGAGGAAATGGAGTGGACAGTGAGTCCTGAAGGTCACTTTTGTATTCCACCCTCTTTGTCTACTTTAGTGTTGGCATTACATTCATCAGTACAGGGCAGCTCTGCCTGTTGCTCTTTGTGCTTTGGCAGCAAGGACTGAAATCTCTGTTTCAGCTGGCAGCTGGCCCCAGCTCTGGTGCCTCTGGCATGATGACTTCCATGTGTTTCAGAATTAGGCATCCTCTCCCCACAGGTCTGGAAAGTGTGCCTTTAGACTAAGGGGGAGAGGGATCTCCTTTTTGAAGGGCCTTGTGTAACCTGGTGGTGCTGCTTTGTGTATGACAAGCCTGCCTTTCTGCCCCTCCAGTGCTCTCAGAGGTGTAAGACAATTCTTTCCCCTCCTTTTTTAATTTCCCTTAAACTAAGCCTTGAGGATCTTGTGTGACTTGCTGGTTTTGTAGTCTGTACCTCAGGATGTGCTGAAGTTGGGTTGGTGTGTTGCATTTAGGCAAACCAGCTAATTTTGGCACTTAGCGAGCCTGGTGTAACTACTTTTCTCCCAGATGTGAGAAAAAAAGTGGGAAATAAAGTCTGGTTTAAAATCACACCAGACAAATTCCAGTTTGGAAGACAGTAGGAATAAGTGAAGATTCATGTGGGGTTTTTTTCTGTTTATTCTTGGTTGATTCTACTTTTGCAGTAGAAAGAGATAAGTCCATTGATTAATTAGGAAGTCTGGATGTAAGGAACTTGTGCAGAGCCAGCTGGTGGTTGGGAATTCCCTGGCAGGGGGAGTACAACAAAACCATATCCCAAGAAAAAACATGGACCTGGAGCTCTGGGATGGTGAGCCTGTAGAGATAGATAAGGAGACAGCACAGGAAAATGCACTAATTGATAACTGCTCCAGAACCAGAAGAGTGGGAGATAACTGTCCCCTGCCCTCTCCAAAAGAATTCCCCAGGCTTAGTAGCCTGGCCTTGGCAACAAGGTCCAGCACATTTTATTTCCTCTGCTGAAACGAGGATTGTGTCTCAGCAGCCTTTAAATGAGAAGAGCTTTGAGCTGGAAAACGAGCAGCTGCTTTGCTGCTTTTAGGCAATAACATTCTTAATATTCCTGTCTTGCAGTCCTGTTCCCCTGGGATAACTGGGATGAACTGAATATTGATTGTTGTTTGACTGTCGTGCTTTTGCCTCTGGTGACCACTGTGGTTGATTCCCCTTGTCTTAAACAAGAACCTTGCTGAGTGCTTGGGGCAAAGTTGTATTTTAGGGTGGCTGTGACTATTTGAAGACTGGAGGACAGCAGGTGATCTGCAGGCTGGCTGGATTTCACTCCTGCAAGGGAAATTGTGGGCCAGGCTGCAGGGAAATCCCCTTTATTTTGATAGTGGTTTTCTGAAGGTGCTTACTGGAGAAGACAGCATAAGTTTTGGGTTTCCCTGCTGCACCCTCAGGTTTTTCCTACTGCTTGATCAATTATCTGCTCTGAAAAAAGTGAGCAAGACAGAAATGGCAGCCTTGCTTCATCCCCAGCCTTGCTGTAACGACCTTTTGCAGGCCATTACTAGGAGATTACACTTTTTATTTGTAGCTTTGCTTTAGCAAAATAGTCTTTCATAGCTGGAGAGCCTTAAGGAAAAAAAAATTCTGGCAATATCTGTAGGAGTTGCAGTTCTTTGCTGTGCAAATGCCGAAATCTGCATCTTGCTTTAATGTTTCTCAGAGCTAAAATATTTTTGGATAAACAAAGCATTTCACATACTGTTTAAAGTGCTTACAGGCAACCTTTACCCCTGGAGTGGAATGCAGCCACTGGGAGAAGTGCAGTGGGAACAAGGACCTCTAACAGAGTAGATGGCCAGGAGTGGGATGGAGTGGGGCAACATGTCATATCTAAATGTCAATTTTGATTGGCATATCACATTCTAAGCCATTTATTGTATGAAAAATTACTGGCATCCATAACCAGATTATTTTTTATTTATGGAACAATCTGCAGTTGGCTTTTCTCCCCCAAACTTCCACTGGATATTGCTGGGTAAGTAAGTAGGAGCAGCTAGAAATGTGCTGGAAAATTGTAATAATGGCATCTTAGGATCATGGAGGAACCTACTGAGATAAAGTCTGCTTTGCTTCCAGAGGAGAAGCACATTTCTGGTATTTGTTATTTTACAATAAAGAAGTTCTAAGTCTGTCCCACGTGTTACTGCAGAGGGGAAGAGTTTTTCCCAGCCAGGTGTCTGTGAGAGAGCAAACCCTCCCAGCTTGTTAGGCAGTAGTGTAAACATAGCTGTGTGGCCTGGGAGCCAGAAACAAGGATTTCTTTGCACCCTCTCTGATTGGGAAGGGTGGGATGTGGCAGGAACTGGAATCCCAAGGAGTGGGCAGTGGCATGTAGACTCCTCTGTGTAGGGAAGTGTCCCACTCTTTGCCAGATAATGTTGTGGACACAAAGAGTTTCAGTGGGATCAAGTTGCAGGGAGTGAGGGAAAGCTGAGCAGCTATTGGGGTGAGGCATTCCCAAAGGGTTACTAAATCCATGCTCAGGAAGCTCCTGGAGCTGAAAGTAGCCAAAGCCTCAGGCAGAGCCTTGTCTGGGGTAGTTGAGCTGCTCTTAAACCTTGATTTGACTGCTACAGCTGAGCAGCTTTGAGGGTAAGGGTTTGGGTAGTGTTTTTTTTTCGTTTTTTTTTTTTTTTTTGCTTCCTCCCTGTGTTTTTGCTTGTTTGGGGTTTTTCTGTTGTATGAGGCTATAAAGGAAATAAAAACTCTAAAGCTTGGGGTGTAATAGTGGAGGCAAAACCCTCACTTTTCATCCAGTGTTGGCAGCACCAAAGGGAATCTGCAAAAAGTCATCCCTGGTCTTGGGTGTGCTGACTCATTCCCAGAGGTGCCATGGGGCCATACTTCCCCTTTTCCCATTTTTCAGCCTTTCTTTGGTGGAGTTTTTCTGGGCAGGAAGGTGAATTGCAGGGGTTAGAGTGGGATAGCTGCCCATGCACTGCATGCCTGGAAGTTTGCTGGTCTGATATCAGTGCAATTATTGTGCAAATCTTCACCTTAGATGAGACCCACATATGGATGGAATGATATTTTAAGAGCTCAAAGAAGCCTCCTTTATAAATTTAAGTGCCAGCAGCACATTTTTTATACTCAGAAGATCTTTTAACTGCTGGAGTAACTTGGGGAAAACAGCTCGGGCACATTGGGAGGTATTTGCCACTTGAGCAGAATGTGTTTTTAGGTGTGTTTTTTCCCACTTCACTGGAGCTCTTGAGGTGCTCCAAGGAGCAGGTTGTTTTTAGCTGTCCTGAGAAGTATCCCCTGGCCTCCCTGCCCAGGAGAACCACAGCATCCTTGTGGAATTGGCCATGCTCCACATGTCCTTGGAGCGAGCTGCGTGCCTGCGGTGACGCAGGGCGCCCGACAAAGGAGACATTCAGTCACCAGCTCAGGATCGTGTTCCCCCTGAGTCTGGACTAATGCTCTTAACCCTGCTGGGGCTGGAGGAGCAGCCAGCAGGTCTGGGCTGGTGCCCTGCTCTTTCCTGTAGGCTCTGCAGGCTGTAAATGGCTCTGTCTCTCCTCTCTGCCTGTCCTCCCTTTGGGATCTGCAGGGAAGCACCAGCAGCCATCCTGGCCTCTCTCCTCCTTCCCAGGCCATCACACCACTGCTCTGCAGGAGTCATGTTCCACCTAGTGAGGTCTCATCCTTGTAGGAATTGTTCTGATGTTAAAAACTTAGAAATCTTGTGGTTTTTTTCAACTCTCTGATCCATGAAGACTTTTTTTTCAGAAGCAGTTATTGCAATTTCTCTCTTTGCAATGGCTGAGTTTCACCTATTACCTGTTAAAAGGTGGGATATGTTGGAAGTCCTGTTGTTTCAAGGCACCTGCAAAATGGGAAGAGCTAAGTTTAAACTGCTGTAGCTCATTTCTGAATCAGTGGATAACTTGACAGAGAGGCTTTTGGCTGTGAAGTCATGGATTTAAGTACAGTGGGAATTCTGACATTATCTATAGGTCAAGGTGACCCATTTCTGATCTCTGTAGCAGGAGCATGTAGGCCATGCCTGTCATAGAGTCCTCAGCTTTCATCCCATCCTCCTGCATAACCAGAATAGGTACCAGTCACTGGAAAGTGGTTCATGAGATGCCAAACACCAGTTTGATTGGTAAAATGAAGCAGGATGAAGTGGTTCCTTTTGGTGATGGACGACAGGAAACTTCTCTGATGTCATTGCAGTCCATAACTCTGGTCATTGCCTGAATTCCTTATCCCTAACATGTCTAAATGATCAGACCCTGGATCTTTATCTTGATGGGTCTGTCTGTGAACACCCTGACAAGGCCTCAGCTGTGAGTAGTTGCACTGTGTTTCTTGTTATTAGTGTTTTCTGACCTAGTCATAACTTGCTTTCTTAAAATGAACCAAGCTTTGCTTTTTCTCTTCAATGTATTTTTGGGTGAATCTGGGGAATTCTGAGCATCTCACCCTTTGGGGACAGTTGAAAATATCAACGTGGACCAAGTCACTTCTCAGTGTCTAGGCATCCATGTAGGGCCAAGATTTCCACGTGTTTCTGGAGCACTTGGCTCCCTTAGGGGTGAGAAGAGTCATAGCAACAGTGGGGCCAGGTTTGTGGAGAGGAATGTGCTCCTGGAAGGTGTTTTCTTGGAAGGATGAGCAACAATAAGGTGGGGGAGGAGGTCTGGAAATAGGAATGATTATTTTGGAAACAGGAAAGAGTCTCCTGCTGCAGAGGTCGGGTGTATTCAGGTCACCATGATACTGCAAGAGCTAAAAAAAAAAAGTAATCCTATGAACAAATCCTAGTAATTCACATAATTATGTTGCTGTTGATTGTGGTAACAATTTTTTCACTTTTTGGGACACTAGGAATGAGTATGCATCGTGCTGGCAGGTCTCCTACCAGCTTTCCATGCCCAGATGATGGAAGGGATGTTTCTGGGCTGCCTCCCTGAGTTCATCACTGCGCTATTTAGTGGTTCCCTAGTGCAGATCTGTCTACTTAAACCAAATGAGGATCATTCCTTCCCTTTCACATTGCTATTAGCTGGATGATTTTATTGTCTCTGCAGGAAGAGAGCAGAGACAAGCAACTGTAGATTAGGAACAATTTGCAAAATAGTTCAGTGATTAGCACGCCTGTGGAGATGTTTTTCTGTGTAAAGGCTGCACCACAAATTTTACTGGCTCCCTATGCTCCAAGAATTAACTGTGAGGAGGATTAAAATGACATCTTAGACATCAGCTAAACGTCCTCTCAAAATCCCTTACAATGTCTCTAAATCAGTTAATTTGATTTCTTCATCCCACAAGCAAACTGGGTTGGTGAACTTGTGTGAGTGATCTATTTAGGCTGAATTTCTCCAGAGTATTTTAAAGAGTATTCAGTACTGGTGAAATGGTGCAAAAAAAAGCAGTGAAATATAGAAATACCCTGTGCCAGGGTGTGAAATGAAGATGCTGCTCAGTCATGGGGGTGCCTTCTTCAAGCAGAAGTCTTCAGCTGGTTAATCCAGCCCTCACAGACATTCCTGACCCTTGCTGGTTAAATGGAATAAGAAAGTAAGACAAGAGCCTGCTCTTGTTCCTTTTGCCATGATGCTGCTTGTGTGGGTGTGGGAAGTGGGAAGGAAAAGATTCAGGAGAATCCTCAACTCCAAAGCTTCACTGATGGACAGCACAAGGAGTTCTGTAAAGTCCCCAAAAGTGGCCCTCAGATGTGGCCACTTAACTCTCCTAAATCCTGGTTTGCTGTAATTCCACATGGATAATGAGGACAGTAGCATTCAGCTGGAAAACATCTGAGTATTAATAAGAGGAATCACATGCTGTCTCTGGGCATCCTGCAGGTCTCCACTGGCTGTAACATCTCCAGGTGCATCAGCCAAAGATGGAGCTCCCACTCTGAGCCTGCTGCAGGCTGTGCTGGGGACAGTGTTAGATCAGGTGCTGGAAAATGGGGAATATTCTGGGAATAAGCCAGCAGAGCTCTGGAGGTGTTTGGGTGCTATTGCCTGGTGATTCTGAGCTGTGTTGTGACACAGAGAACAAGGCTGGCAGTAACTTCACTCATTAATCTTCACAGCACCCAAACCTCCCGAATTGCTTCTCAGCTGCTGCTCCTGCACAAAGGAAATGCTGTGGCTGTCAGAGCAGGAGTAGCACAGCCAGAGCTGAGCATGTTCACATTAGATGCTGAAATAGCAGTGGGCTGGTCTGGTCTCAGTGTCACTTAGCAGCTCCAGGAGCTGAACCCTTTCCACAGGGATACTGAGTTTAGGGAAACAGGGCCCTGAACCAGCAGCTCGTCCCCCAGCAGAGCAGCAGCCATGCTCTGCAAGCAGAAGGGTCTCTCTCAGAGTTTGGCATACAGGCTCATGGATTTGGGGAAGACAGACCTTCTGTTTTCTGAAAAGTGTATTACCAATGTTAGAGCTCAGCAGATAACAGGAGGAAGTGCTGTGTGTGCCCCAGGACAGAGAGGAAAGAGCTCTAATCAAACCTTGCCACGCAGTCCTGCTGTCAGCATAGCTGCTAGTACCCAAACTGTCGCTGTGAATTGTTCCTGCTGCCTTTTCAGCAGCCCAGGAATAATTCTGGATGTGGCAGGAAACGTGTCCTTGCAGGCTTTGTGTGTGCTGTACTGGAGAGGGAGAGGCTGCAGCTGGGAGGGAGCATCTTGGGATTCTCGTGGTGCTCACAGCAAATGCTGCTGATTCACAACTCACTCATCAAAAACGTGTGTTGATGTCTGAGCAGCAGTTTGTGCTCTGGGATCCATGGAGCTATCATGCCTGGAAGAGGGGGCATGCAGGGTGTGGAGCTTTCCCTGGCTGGCTTACTGCTGGGTCAGGCTGCAGTGCTTGGGCTTTTGGGGGCTTGGGAAGCTGCAGATAAGCAAGTGTGATAAGTTTGGGAGGGCTGCTCTCGTGAGATAATGGCCAGTTACTCCTGGAAACAGGGCTTTCCTGGGCTGGGTGACACCTCTCATGACCCTACAGCAGGCAGGGGACGTGGCTGGCAAGGCTTTCCCTGGCTTTTCCATGGCTCTGTCCAGAAGGACAAAAGCTGTTTGACTTCCAGCCTGTGGAACAGAAGAATTTTGTGGCCTGCAGGTGGAGGTGCCTGGTGTCCCCCTCCCCACAGCACTCAGCTGCATTACTCCTGAAGGTGAGGCAGTGTAAAAACTCAAAAGCAAATTTCCAAGCAATCCTAAAGGTAGCTGATAAGGAGTCCCAAGAAAGCAGAATTACCAGGCTTCCAGCTGCTTGTTTCCTGGCAGACAGGTTTTTGGTGTTACTTCAACAAGCAGAACTTGATTTATTTATCCCTCCTTCCTCCCCAACTTGTATGTGAGTGGAAATGTATGAATTGCAGTTTTCTAACTAATGTGAATGGAGCAAGGAGACCTCTGGTTTTCCTTTGTCTGAGAGTGAAACTGAATTGGAAGAGCCCTATGGAGCACAGGGCTGGTTCTGTTCCAGATCTCCACCCTGGTTTTGTCTCTCTTGGAGGCAGGAGGGATGGGATGGAAAGTGGGTTTGCTTCCTAGGGCAGGATGAGTGCTTTGTGTGCTGCTGCTGGCTCTCTTTGGCTGTGCCAGAGGTGGGCAAAGGGGTGGGGAGAAACCTGGTCCCTGGGTGCTGCCACCTGAGGATTTTGGCCACAAGCATTTTGGCTTTGCTTCTCTTTGCTCCTTCCTCTCTCTCCTAAACGATCCTGGTTATCTTGGAGACTATCAGAAAAGGCTTGCAGCTTTCTTCCTGTGCTCCCCCTCATCACACCCTGTGTGATGTCAAGTTCAGAGCCAGGGTCACTTCAGCAGTGTTCAGAAGTGTCCAAGGCCAGGCTGGACAGGGCTTGGGAGCACCCTGGGGTAGTGGAAGGTGTCCTTGCCATGGCAGAAGTGGAATGAAACGAGCTTTGAGGTTCCTTCCAACCCAAACCATTCTATGATTCTCTTTTAGCATGGCCTTTCCTGTTTATCCCAACTCTTGTTAGACCTTGAGGTCATGTTCACACTATAACAGCTCCTGATGTTTCAATGAAGGCTTGCTGTTAGCTTTGCCTCTTAAATATCCTTATTTTTATTTGTTTGGTGTTTTGTTAACAGTGACTCTCATGACTATGTGAGAAGCTGCCAGCAGCAGGTCTGACTCTCCTGTTCAAAATGAGCTTCTAACCTGATGCATTGAGTGCTCTGGCTAGAAAAGCAGTTTCAGGTAGGTCAGTGCATTTTGCATTTTCAAGCATGTGCGTTTTGGAGTGGTGTATTCATTCAGTACCTTGTTTACTGTGACCTGAATTGGGACAAGTTCTTGTTTTGAACATCTTGGATATTTCACAAACTATATAACTCCAGTATTGAATTGTAAAATCTTAGGGAAAGACAGCTGAAAGATCCCTTAGATCAATTCCTTCTGCCAGCTTCCAGGGAAGGATGACTAAGAGCAAAACTTGAAGAAGTAGATTGTGGATAAATGCTCCCAAACCCCTGCTTGTAATCTTTGCCCTTGTGGCTGTGGAAACTGGAGTGATACACTGTGTAGACAGCCAGAGTGGGGCTGGAATACCTCTCCTGTTCCCAGCTCTGGCTTTGACATAGATAAATGACCTGCAAAGAGAGAATAAATGGGGTGTATGCCCTTTATTGCTGCTTGTAGTTGTGTTTTTGTTTTTCAGTAATCCTTTGAAGCTGTGTGAGGATTTGCTGAAAGGCATCTCTAAGATTTGTCGTGGTATTGTTGGGTTTGATCCGTGCTGGAAAGCTTCATGACTGATTGAAGAGCTAGAGGGGACATGTAGTGAGAATCAGAAAATAAGAGTGGAGTTTTGGGTGTAAAGATTCTGAGAGAGAGTGTTCTAAAAGCTGTTATTTGTTTGTGTGCAGCCCCAGTGTCCAGCACCTTGAGTGAACCAAGTCTCTTATGTTTGTCACTCCTAGTTGGGAAACCTTTTGCCCTTTTCCTGAAAATGTTGTGGAATGTTAGTGAGCCTTAATTGACTGATTGTGAGACACTGTGGTGGAAAACAGAGCAGAAAAGCAGCTTTCAGTTGTGATTCTTCCTAATCCAGCTGAAATTCTCCCTGCAGATGCCCTGAGCACATTTGTCTTTGGAAAATTTGGGTTTAGCTCCCCTTCTGTGGCTGTCCCAATACTGCATCTCTGGATCTAAGAGGCTGTATAATTAATGTTCAATGGCTTTTCCACAGAATCTATAAGAAATACCACCAGAAATCCTAAGAAAAATTCAGTGACTAAAAACTAAGGCTGCTGAAATTGAGGGAAATAATTTCTTTGCGTGTCACAGGTCAAGTGAATAATGAGCAGGTTTTTGCAGTTGTTGCTTTCTGAAAGCTGCCTCTGTGTCAAAGCTATTCTGGACAAACTGTAATATCAAGGTTTGTTTACAGCAGTTGTGAAAAATTCCTGCTTTCCCCACCCTTCTTCAAGTCCATCAATATTGGGATCAGGAGACACTTTGAGCAGACACCCGAAGCTCCTGTCACTGTATTGATTCAGCTGCTGTTTGCTCTGCATCCAATACACAGCCGTGATGAATAATGCAGGAATCTATTACTTAAAGTTTAATGCAGCTTTAATCGGGGTTGAACATCAAGAGGTGCAATGCAAGGAGGCTGCTCTGCTCTGTGCTAAACAGAAAGGATTCAAAGCGGGTGTGGTTGGGTCTGTGCTGTTGGGTTGTTCCCTTTGCCCCAGGCTGTGCCCAGTTCTGTCCCTCCTGGCCAGAGAGCCCTGGAGGGGCTGGAGCATGTCCAGGGCAGGGAAGGGAGCTGGGGAAGGGGCTGGAGCCCCAGGAGAGGCTGAGGGAGCTGGGAAAGGGGCTCAGCCTGGAGAAAAGGAGGCTCAGGGGAGACCTTGTGGCTCTGCACAACTCCCTGACAGGAGGGGACAGCCAGGGGAGGTCGGGCTCTGCTGCCAGGGAACAGGGACAGGACAAGGGGAAACGGCCTCAAGCTGTCCCAGGGGAGGCTCAGGTTGGAGAGCAGGAGGAATTTCTGCATGGAAAGGGTGCTCAGGCCTTGGCAGGGGCTGCCCAGGGAGGTTTGGAGTGCCCATCCCTGGAGGTGTCCAAGGAAGGGCTGGAGGTGGCACTCAGTGCTCTGGGCTGGGGACAAGGTGGGCATGGGGCACAGCTTGGGCTCCATGGGCTGGGAGGGCTTTTCCAGCCTAAAACAATTCTGTGATTCTGTGGCACTGCTTGCCATTTATGTGCAGATATTCACCTGCAGGTGCCTTGGTGTCTGTCACCTCTGTTTTTTCCTGTATTTATATCAATATGTGACAAGATACCTTCTGTACTTGTGGGGTCAGAGAGCACGTGAATGACTCTGCTGTGATCCAGGCATCTCACGGTGGAATATCAAGGCACTGCTGTCTCTTCAATGGCTTTTTTTCTTCTTGGTATGAGTATTATTTTTTTAAACAAAGGCAAAACATCCCTTTCATCATTTGTTCTCTTTGCAGAACTTGAGCCTTAAAATAATCCAGGAAGCCTTTTGTTATATAAATATACTCATCCTCCAGCTTGGCACGGAATGTGCTTGACAGAGCTGCTTGCTGAATTCTGTTTTAAATTTGAATTTCAGGGGCTATGAAGGAGAAACCCTGGGCTCAGAGAGCAAAGCAAACACTGACTGCTGTGTAATCACAGTGTAACAGGGACTATTTAAAGCAGTGGAAAGCAGGGGTTTATGCCTGGGACTCCGTTTCTGTGTCTCAGTGATTTTTGTTTCAGCTTGTTAGAGCCAGGTATGTTCATACCTACCAAATTTAGCTCCATGGGAAGAGAGCATATGTGCAGCCTTTTAAAAATATTCCTGCTTAAGTTGTTTGCTCTATAGGAATTGAATTGTGTGTGAATACAGCAGGGGCTTGGAATGGTTAACAGTAAATTCCAGTGCAGAACACTCAGTAGTGAGATCTCCCAGTTAAGTGGGCAACAGTTGGCTAGAGCAGATGTTTAAATAGAAAATGAACAAAACATCACCACCAAAAAAAAAAATCCCACAAACTCAAAAATTCATCAACCAAAAATCTCACCACCCTGTGAATTTCAAGTAATCTTTGTTAGAAATGGTGACTGTTTTCTGAGTGTTGTCATGGGCACATAAAACACCTTGGGGGGAATTTATGAATCATGTAGAGTTTTTCTGTGTCCTCCCTAGGCCACACTTTCATTGTGACATTGGCTTTTTGCATGACACCTTTGGTTTGTTTTGCTGCAAGCCTGAGCTTGAAGCTGCTGCAGACAGAGGAGGTTGGACTCAGTGGTCTTGGAGATCTTTTCCAACCTAAGTGGTTTGATGATTCCTTCCAGCTTTTTCCAGATGCATTCAGCAAAACTATCCCAGGGAAATGGGCCTGTTAAGAGGATGCTGCAGGATGTGCCTGGGTGGTTTTGGTGCAAACACTGAGTCCACAGGTTGTGTTCTAAGAGCAAGAAGAGTGAAGGGTGAATCCCTGCAATTCCCCAGGAGTGCCTGAATCCAGTCTGATGTGCTGCTGTCTCCTGCCGTAATGGAGTGATAGTGCACTAAGAAAAGAGGGAAGACTCCAAGGAAAGTAACATAGAATGCATGCTTTGGGTTGGAAGGGGCCCTAAAGCCCATCTCATCCCACCCCCTGCCATGGGCAGGGACACCTTCCACCATCCCAGGTTGCTCCAACCTGGCCTTGGACACTTCCAGGCACAGGGCAGCCACAGCTTCTCCAGGCAATGACATCTTTGGCACTTATGCAAAACTAAAGGTTTAATGGAATTTTGGAGCAGAGATTTTATATAGCCTGTGTTCAATTTGTTGGATCAATCAAATTGGGTTTTGGTAGCTCTTCTAGCTGCTTATTCAATGTCTTGGCTTGTTCTGGGTGGTGTGGATAATTTCCTTCTTGTCTCCTAATTTATTTGCCTTCAGACATGTAGCTGCTCGTGTTTCCTGGAAAATGGAAAGGATGTGCTAGCAGGAAATGGTTGCAGTTAATGAAAATAGGCTGTACCTACTGATGATTAGTCCTTAATGCAAAGAGGGAACGTTCCCTCTCCAGCTTTGTGGCCTGAATTAGCATCTGACTGTTCCTTTGTCCTGAGGCTGGCTCTGAATGACTCCGGGATTGATTCATGGCTTAGGGCCCCCAGTAATAGGATTTCCTGTGAGGGTGTGTCACCAGTCCTTGCACAGGTTCAAAGGGAAAATGGCTTTTCCCTCCTGTGTTGCATCCTCTGGACTTGTGCCCCTTGGCTGTGGCTCCTTTCCCCCCAGATTCTCGAACCTGCGACAACTGGGATTTGATGACTGCTGCCATCCCAGCTCCTTTCAAGTGTCTCATCATCCCATCACACCCAAAGCGTGTGGGGACGTGTGGGGACTTGTTCTTGGGTTCAAGAGTGAACATAAATACATTTAGTGCTGCTCTGAAAGGCTTTCAAGTGCAGCACTGCTCTTTTGCAGCTTTTTGCTTCCTTTGAAGGCTGAGCAGCCGCTGCTGAACTCAGGGCTGCAGTGCGTGACTGCTCCCTTAGCAAGCAGTTAAAACATCAGCTATTACACTGATGTGCAAATGTTATTTTGTGCTGAAGTCACGCTGGAAATAGTTCAAAATGTCTTGTTTATTTGGATTCACGAGGGGCACGCTGTCTTGCTGAGCTCTAATCTTGTTTTGCTCTCTGCTTTCTTTGCAAGCAGCAGAGCTGTATTCAAAGCACGCTGAGAGATTTAAGGGGCCTCTTGCTCTGCACCCCAGGAGCCACAGGCTGAGGGCAGCACCCCTGGCTTTGTGCCTTTTGGGAAGCTGGGTTATTAATCATTTGTTTTCCCCCAGCCTCTTTAGATGGATGGAGCAGGCTGTTTTCCTGTATTAAATTAAACCCTCTGCCCCTGTGCCCAAGTGAGACCCCACCTGCGGAGCTGGCCTAGCACAGGAGGGACCTGGAGCTGCTGGAGAGAGTCCAGAGGAGGCTGCAGGATGATCAGAGGGATGGAGCAGCTCTGCTGGGAGGAAAGGCTGGGAGAGCTGGGATTGTTCAGCCTGGAGAGGAGAAGCTTTGGGGTGACCCAATTGTGGCCTTCCAGGGCATGGGGGAGCTGACAAGAAACATGGAGAGAGATTTTGGGCCAGGGCATAAAGTGCCAGGACAAGAAGAATGGATTCCCACTGTCAGAGGGCAGGGTCAGATGGGATATTGGGAAGGAATTGTTCCCTGGGAGGGTGGGGGGGCCCTGGCACAGGGTGCCCAGAGAAGCTGTGGCTGCCCCTGGATCCCTGAAGTGTCCAGAGCCAGATTGAATGGGGCTTGGAGCAGCCTGGGATAGTGGAAGGTGTCCCTACCCATGGCAGGGGTGGGATGAGATGGGCTTTAAGGTCCCTTCCAACACAAACCATTCTGTGATTCTTTTAAGTATCTCTTACTGGATAAGCACTGACTCATTTGTTCATTATTTTAATGGCAGATGCACTTGTTTAAAATAACTCCACGTTTTTGCAGTTTTACTGTTTAGCAGATAATACAGTTATTGGGATTTTTGGACAAGATGCTCTGTTTCAGTTTGCTCCTTAAATTGTTTTTCTCTGTGTTTGCAAGATGCATGAAGACAAAAAGGTTTTTTTCCTGGTCTGTGCTGCCCTGCCTCTGCTGTCCCCATTCCCAGTAAGGAGTTGAAATTCTGTCAGCAACTGTTTTGATAGATTTTCTACTTAGGAAGACAAAAAGTTACATCTCACGTATTTTGCTGTGCAGGGATAAATACACAGCAAAGGGTGGGTGAAATATTTGGTATGAACATTCTAAGGGATTTTTTAGTCCCAGTAGAGGATGTCTGCTCTGTTACCAGAGTCCTGTGTGGCTGTCCCTGCTGTTCAAATCATGTGTGCATCCCAGCTACAACCAGGCAGGTTT
This sequence comes from Muscicapa striata striata, assembly GCA_030060385.1. Classification (NCBI taxonomy): domain Eukaryota; kingdom Metazoa; phylum Chordata; class Aves; order Passeriformes; family Muscicapidae; genus Muscicapa; species Muscicapa striata. The sequence continues at coordinate 481,211 of JAREIS010000169.1, forward strand.
AAATATCCTCCTGTCCAGAGCATGCTCCCACCTCCAGGTTCCTCCCTGCCCTTCCCTGCGTTGTGGAGCATCCTCACAGCCATCTCCAGACTCTGACACATCAGTGAATTCTCCAAGCTTTGCTACGAGTTGCTTGGAAAGCTGATGCAACCTGAGGAGCTCCCTGAGCTGTGTGTGACACATCCAGGAAGGCACAAAGGTGAGGGACAGGCTTTGCACAAAGGCTGTGTCATTATCAAGATGTGTTAACGGGGTGGCTTCAGGTGTTTTGTGGGTGCTGATCCAGATTAGCTGGGGCAGCTCCCTGTGTCTGCCTGTGCCCCAGGACCTGGTGGTCAGTGCCAGCAGGAGTGCCCTGCCCTAGTGCTGCTTCCCAAATTCAGAAGCAGCACTCACCTTGCTCTCCATGTTCTGTTATGATTTCCCTGCCTGTGTTTTGGTCTCTGTGAAGCTTCTCAGGGAAGGCACTAAGACACTGTCTCCAGCTCTGCAGTTTTGCTGATCTGTTTGAAGTCCCCAGACAGTTGATCAGGCAAACTTGCTGCTAAATGGATGATCTAATTCCCAGTGAATGCTGTGATCACAAGCATTACCCTACATCACAGAAACAATTTGAAAACCAGTGCGTACTCCTCAAGCTGTCAGTTGTCTTTCAGCACCCTCCTTGTGCTCTTTCATCTTTAAATGCTTGTGCTGAAACTCAAATAAACTTACCTGTCAGCAGCTGCAGGAATGTCTCTTCTGTCTCCAGCTCCTTCCTAGCTGTAGCTGGCAGTTTAAAAGCTGTTTACAGAGGAGATAAAGCGAGGTGCTCTCTTGTAGCTGCTATTTCTCTAAATTATTTTTCTTACACTCCAGTAATACTCAGCATAATTGTGTCGGTGCTTTGTCAGGGTTGCTCAAAGGCAGCACATGTTCTGTGCTCAGAAGCCCTGAGGACATGGGCAGGGCAGGAAGGTGTCCCTGTACAGTGGGAAAACAGGGTGGAGAGATGGTCTGGAGAGAGGTGCCTTCCTGGGAAAAGAATGGAACAGAGCACCCAACAACCTGACTGCCTGAAGAGTGGCCCCCAGCAGAGGAATGCTGTTTCACAGCCCACAGATATGTGGTTTGAATTCTACAAGGGAGAACTCTTCTGAAACCTGAAATTCACAGACTCATAAAATCATTAGGGTTGGAAGGACCTCTGGGATCATCCAGTCCAAGCTGTGCCCGATGCCCACCTTGCTCCAGAGCCCTGAGTGCCACATCCAGCCCTTCCTTGGACACTTCCAGGGATGGGCACTCCAAACCTGCCAAGGCCTGAGCACCCTTTCAGTGAAGGAATTCCTTCTGAAATTCTATGTGGAATATCCAAGGAAGTCTGGTTTTTGTGGACCTGTTTATTCTCTTTCTTCTCAAGCTGGTCATTTCAGTGATAGCCCAGTTCTCATCACAAGTTCTTCTTTCTGTTCCAGCATATAAAACCATGCAGTAGGACTACCTGAGCAAGTGCCCCAAGGATCAGTTTTATTTTTACACCACAACCTTGCAGAAAGCAGGTCTAACAACTTCGATAAGTGACCTTAATAAAACAGCAAGTTTTTGTTTGTGTCCTTCTGCTTCTTGATTGTGCAAGAGGCACCATCCTTGTAAAAGTCTTGCTAAATCTGGAGCTCATTCTCTGACTGTAAAATGACAAAAACCCACCCATTTTTTCCATGTTGTTGCACTGCTTGTTTAGTTTTATCTGGAGAATTCTTGCACTCAGCCAGGGTCTGCTTCTCTGTGGTAATTTGAGGTGGAGTGAAAATGGACACTTCAAAGCAATTCTGTCATTCTGTGAATTTGAGTTGCTGAAAACAGGCAAAAAAAAAAAAAAAAAAAAAAAAAAAAGTGTCCCAGCAGGAGTTTGAGGCTACAGCTCTGCCCCTGGGTGTACAGTGAATATTAATGACACAGAGCTGTGGGGACTGTTTGCACATAAAAAGAGGAAACCCAGGTGTGTTGAGCAGGAATCAGGTGTGTGCTGAAAGGTCAGTGAGGCTGGAGAGCAGCAATTGGTTACTAATAAAAAACCAGTTCATTTTCTGTGCCCCTCCTAAGGGGTCACTTTGCTGGTGCTGCATGAGGAAATAATAAATATAGGTGACCTAGCTATGTGTATATGTATTTATTTGATGTCTATATGTATTTTATTTATTAAAAACCATCTTCCCTGAGTGGAGGAAGGCACATGCACAGCCAGGGATATGGTTAATTCCCTGCTCTGCTGCTCTGATTTAAGAAAGGTTTTGGAAGCATCTGTTTTGAGATATTGAGAGGTTATTGCATTTTGCTTGCTCTTTCCTGTCTCTGAAGCCTAATGCTTGTTTCTTGTAACACTGGGAGAATGCAAAAATATTATTAGTTTTGGGTTTTGTTCTGCTCTTTGGAGGCTTTTTTCTGAATTTGAAGGTTCTTTCACTGCAAATAGCTGCAAAGTTGCAGTAGTAAATGAATAAATATTATTAGTGAAGGAGTAGATAACAGAACAAATTTCTGTAAAAATAATTCTAAAAATCACATTTTTCTCCATGATTCTCCATGTCCTGAATCCTCCATTTCCAAAAAGAAAAAGGTTCAGCAAAGGCTGATGAAGGTGATCAAAGTCATGGAACAATTGTTGTATGAAAGGAGATAAATAAAATTTACCTCTTCAGCATGGAGCAAAAATGATTGTGAGGGGAAGAAGCTCAGCCTTTCCTGGGCACCCAGATGCTCCAGGCCCTTTGTCAGCTCCAGGAGCTCCCTGTCCCTGCTGTGCTGAGGATCCAGAGCTGGGCACAGACTGCAGAGGTGCTGCAGGGCTGGGCACAGGGGCAGGATCCCTCCCTGACCTGCTGCCACTGCTCCTCCTGCTGCCCCAGGATCCCATTGGCCTCCCTGGCCCCAGGACACTCTGCTGGCTCAGGGACAGCTCCATGTCCCCCAGGATCCCCAGGACACTCTGCTGGCCCAGGGACAGCTCGGTGTCCCCCAGGATCCCCAGGACACTCTGCTGGCTCAGGGACAGCTCAGTGTCCCCCAGGATCCCCAGGACACTCTGCTGGCTCAGGGACAGCTCAGTGTCCCCCAGGATGCCCAGGACACTCTGCTGGCTCAGGGGCAGCTTGGTGTCCCCCAGGATCCCCAGGACACTCTGCTAGCTCAGGGACAGCTCGGTGTCCCCCAGGTCCTTCCCCACAGAGCTGCTCCAGCAGGGACCCCCCAACCTGTGCTGGTGCCTGGGTTGTTCCTGCCCAGGTGCACCTTTTCCCTTGTTGAAAAAGGTCTCACTGTCTGTGTTAAACTCTTTGTAGAAACGTGAAACTTCCTTTAGTAAGCAGGTCACAAATAACACCCGGCTGTTGTGTAGCTGTGTAACACAGGGGCTACAACCCGGAGTAGCAGATGAAATGTGGGATTTCTTGGCTTCCATACTATTTCCTACTTTTGGTAGGCAATGGGAAACAGGCAAGGAATAGCAAGTGATTCAGGTGATAAAAAGCTGGTGTTCAGGAGCAGATGATAGCAGCAGTTGTCTTGGCTGATTGGGCTGTGTTCTTTTCCCAAAATTCTGCCGTCTGGAGCGTGCTGGGAGCCGGGTGGGTTGGGGTGGCAATGTGCCAGCTGGTGCTGGGGTAATGATCAGGTTACCCTGGTGCACTGGAGACAGATGGGCCCCAGCATTTCCCAGCACACTCCATTCCCAGCCTGACACAATGTTTGGGTAGGGCTGGAACGCTGGGATTGCACCTTCACCCAGGGAGGGCGAAGGTTCCTTACACTGCACAGCACTTTGTACTACACACAGGGGGGTTGCTTGGCTGCCATATGGAAAGACTGAATTTCCCTGGAGATTTTGACGTTCAGCAGCGTGTGGGTGTTAGGAGGCTTTGGGAGGTGGAGGAGGATGGAGTTGGAATAATGTCCTTTGAATCAGAGCTGTTTTGATCTGCTAGAAAGAAACTGGCTGCTCAAAAAGGAGGGGAGAAATCCTCAAACATTGGGCTACTGTAGGATTTTGTGCAGAGAAGAAAGACTTGGAGCAGGAGCTGTTTAAGAATTGATCTTGGTCTGGGTAGGGTAGAAATCCAAGTGTGAATGAGCATGTGTGGGGTCCCTGACATGCTGTACACACATGGTCAACAGCCATACCTTGAAAATGGAAAGAGGTTCTTGGTTTAGTGGGCTCCTGCCCACAGCATAACTGTGTGGAGAGTAAATTCCAAGTGATTTATCTCTCTTCTGATCTCTCTTGAACTCTGACTGCTTGTGTCTGTTGCTGTCAAGTGGCTGCTTCTGTATTTATGAGCAAGGTGGAAACTACTGACCTGCTTTGCCTTCTCTGAAAGGCAAGTGATAGTTCTCTCTGAGATGGCAAGGGCAGTATTTCTGCATGTGCTTGGACTAAATTTACTGTAGGGAGCTGAAACGTGTGGATGGTGACGACTGCTGGAAGGGAAACCGTGTATTTACTGCTCGGTGGCAATAGATTTATAGACAGAGTGGTTTATAGATAAATATTGTTGCCTCTATTTCTGTAGCCATAAGCAGTAGATTTTAAAGCTTAAACTTTGTTATAACCTAGGGACCTTTTTACATTTTTTTCCCTATCCCATCTGCTGAGTTTTTCACTGGCGGCTGCGGTGTCACGTGGCGCCAGGAGAGCCAAGAGAAGTGACGCATCCCGGTATCCCATGGTAACTCTCCTTTTCCTTCTTTTTTAGCTCCTTTGCTTTGCTCCCAGACAGAATAACCTGCCTGTGGGATTAGATTGGCTCTGCTCACTCGAAGGTGAGCTTGCAGGGTTTTCACTCCTGAAAATGGTTTGCATTGAGTAACCCAAATTGCCCTCTGGAAGGGAAACAAAGAGCACAAGGAAAGACAAGGCAGCAACCCTGCTCCAAACCAACACCAGCCCCCACCAAGCCCAGAAATCTCCAAGTCTCCCACCCAAACTTCTCAACATGCAGGAAGCATTGGTGGAAGTTTACTCTTTGTTTACCATTCAGGATATTGAAGCTTGTCTGAGAAATTTCTGCAAACCACAGATAGATATCCTGTGAGTGAGCTACAAATCTCACCAAAGCTAAATTTGCAATTCGGGTCTTGCAGTTTACACAGGTTTTGTTGCTGGAAACTTGTTGGGTGAGGCTTGATTTTTTTTTTTTTTTCCCTTCACCACCCCCATCAGTTGGTTTTAACCTCTGGTTGCTGTATGCAGTTACTGCCTGCATTTTTGTTAGAAATATCCTGCTTATCCCCTGAGAAAAGCTCATGGTTTTGCATTCAGATATGCTGATAGTTTTTAGAATTCTGATAATTTTTTGAAAAATGGATCATTTAATTAAAGAAACATAAAATGGCTTGTGTTGGAAGGGACCTTAAATTCCATCTCATTCCACCCCTGCCATGGGCAGGGACACCTTCCACTATCCCAGAGTGCTCCAAGCCCTGTCCAACCTGGCGTTGGACACTGCCAGGGATCCAGGGGCAGCCACAGCTGCTCTGGGCACCCTGTGCCAGGGCCTCCCCACCCTCCCAGGGAATAATTAATTGAAGGCCATTTTCTCCTATATGTCTGTATATCCACTGTAACTTTATTGTATTAAACCAGCCATGGTATGTCTCGCTCAGCCTGAAACTCCCGGCTGCAAATAGAACAGCTCCTCACCAGGGGTAAACAGTGAGTAGAGCCCTTGCAGTGAGAGACCTCAAACCTGTTCTTACATCCTGTTTCCAAACTCTCCTGTGCCTGTTTTCTGTGTGCACTGAAGCACAGCTAAAGCAATGTGTGTCTGTTTTAACTCTGCCCTGCCGACTGGATTTTTGCTTTAGGGCACAGCTTTCACAAACCGAATTTATCCTCAGGGAGGAAGAAGAAAAAACTGGTTTTGCTCACACATAGTCCCCGTGTAGTGGAGGAGTCGGTGGTGAAGTTTTTCAGGGAGGCAGGATTTGCATTTACTGTTGCCACAGCTACAAGTGAGCTCACAGCATTTCAGTCCATCAGCCAGGGATGAGCAGGAGTTTTCAGAGTGAAGGCACCAGTGCACCCAGATGACTCATTCTGGTGTGTCCAAGGGCTGGGGAATCACTTCTTGAATGGGAGAGGATGCCGTGGTGTGCGGGGGAGGAGACAGGAGATGCACTCTGAGCAGTTTGGGGCTGCCTGGATTTGGGGCACGAGCTGGGTGATGCGTGCTGGGAGCAGGCTGCTGAGCTGTCACCTGCTGCACAACATCCCTGCAGGCACCTGGGTGTTGGGAAGTATCCCAGCACTTCTCTGATGTGCTTCCTCTGGCTTTGCTCCAAGCAGGTATTTAGTACAAATCTCTCTTCTCTTCCTAAGGGGTCTGAATTCCCTTCTGTTCCGTTTCAGTTCCGGGCAGTCCATCGTGCTGCCCTGGGTTTGCATGGGGCTGCTGCTGCCTGGCTAAATCCAGACAATAGCCTGCTTGTGGCAGCTGAAAATGGTGCTGGGAAAAAAAAAAAATCCCTCTTCCGTAATTGCAGGAGAAAAACAAGCCTGTGTGCAGCAGGAAGCAGCAAGACTCTATTAACTCATACTTCTAATTTTTTTCCCTGTGTCTTCTGTACAGTCTGTGATGATTTAAGCATCAATTGCTTAGAAAAGTCCTTTGCCTGTTATTTATTACTGCTTGCTTGCATGGCAGGGGGTTGGGAGCTTAAGGTCTCTTCCAACCCAAACCATTCCATGATTCTGCAGTTTGGGTGGATGTCAGAGGATGGTTACCCTGTATCCAGAGATTTGCCACTGTAACCATTGTAAGTAAGTGTGGAATTTTTAACGAGGAGATAATTGGATTACTACCTTCATCTAGGTGAGATTAAAAAACTTTGGGCTGTCTTGCTGTCAGGTTTCTTCCTTTTCCCAATGAAAGCCTGGCTGGCTGGTGCCTTTCACCTCCAGGATTGCCTGCTTCTCTTGTTACCAACATTTCATAAGCACAAGAGCCTGCAATGGCCTTTTCCTGCTGATTCTTACCCTTGGAATGGTTAACAAGAAGCTATTTCCTCTATGTTATCATATGCAAAGCACTACTGTGACACTGCTGAGAAGTCTTAGACCTGTTGTGCGAGTCAGAAAAGCTGGAGATGGGAGAGAACTGTGATGTGTGGCCAGCTCAGTTGATCCAGGGATCTGAAACTAAAGGGAGGAACTGAATGACAAGTGTTGTGAGCAGTTATGTGACACTTTTCCCCCCAATAAACAGCTGTAACTTGTCACACAGGTCACTTTACTGGTGTCCTGTCTATCGACCTGGGCTCATTTAAAAGATTTCATTATTGCACTTGGTGGGTGCTGTTGAGGTTTTGAATTTCTATGTTTGAAAGTGCTTTTGTATTGATGATGTACTTAAGGGGTTTTTTTTTTTTTTTTTTTGCTGTGACTTCTTATTTTTGGAGCTATGGGTGTGTAACTTTATGGATTAATAAAAACAAGGGAGGGGGAGAACCCTAGGTCAAGGGCAGGGGCGTCTCCAGGCTCCACTTTGCCATCATGTGCACTGTGGAATAGACTTGGAATAGGGGAATTCAGCTTATATTTGACAAGGAAATGCCAGGTGGAACAAAATAAGCAGCAGATCAAACTGAGGGGCCATTGGCCACCAAAGGTATAGGAAGGTGCATTTTATGGGAGTCCCATCAGTGTGTGGTGAGCCTGTAGGGTGGACAGGGATGCTAAACAGCTAAATTATGGATTTGTTACTTGGATTGATGATAATCTGGAAGAGGACTGTAGGCTATGATACAGTCAGGAGTGCCAGAATTGTGAGACACAGGAATGCTGCTTCTCACTGGTTTTTTTGGATGTGGCTGACCAAGGAATAAAGGTCAGAATGACTGGGGAAAGCCTTTTGGCACCAGCATGGTGCTGTCTGCAAATGAAGTTTATCCCTGCAGGCAGCTGCTCACCCCAGGGACTGGCCAATTTTGGCTTTTGTTGTTTGTTTGTGTTTTCTTCTCTTAGTAACTCTCCAAAATACACTGCAAGGTGTCTGGTTGCACCTAAGGGATTACCTTTGTGGGCAGGAGAAGAAAGAAGAGCAGAGCTGCTGTCCTGGAGATCTACATTTGTGCTTCTGCCTGGAGATTTTGGGCTGGTTGTGGTCCCTGTGCCACTGTGCTGACCCTCTGCAGGTGACACCTGCTGCACAGAGTCTGGCCTGAGCTGCTGCTCTCACTCTTTTCTACAAGGATTTTGTGGTCTGTTTCCCTAGTAGAAGCCAAAAGAGTGGGTCTGGGCATGAAAATTATTGTAGGACCATGACAGTGTATCTGGTTTGGATGCATAAAGATGCAGTTAAGGCTTGAGAGAAGTGTTTTGAACACTTCTGGAGAATTTGGATGGATGAAAGAGCTCTGCTGGATCCAGCAGAGCCTGGGGAAGTGCTTACCCAGAGTGTATTGGCACAAGGTATTCCTGTGTTCCTGGAGTTCCTTTCACCATGAAGAGGTGAATTAAAAAGGGGTTTCTGCTGCCCAGTGGGTTCTGGTGAGGTATTTCTATTGGACAGTGCTGTTTCCCGTGGGAAGCCACGTCCCTTCCTTTCTAAGAGGCTTGTTTTGATCTGACATAGTGGTGGGATTTAATGCTTTCAGTACAAGAAATTAAACAGAGGTTTAAAAATAAAAATACCCTCCTTACTCTCAAATCTCAGAATGACTTTTGAACCAGCACAGGCAGGAGAGAATCCCTGTGTGTATTACTTGCTCTCTTGGGTTTTGATCTTGTTTTTTTATTTGCCCTAAAAATGTCCAGAGGTTAAAATTAGAATAATAAACATTTACAAGGGAATTTTCTACAGTCAGCTTTCATTTAGCACTGAAAGCCCTGGAAAACCTGGTCAATTTTGGGATGCTGAAGACAAAGTGAGTTTTTTCCTGTTTTATTTTAGAGCTGCATGATGGATGTGGAAGTTTGAATTTTCCTTTATTTAGTAGTGTTCCAAAACCAGTCTTTTGCTGTATAAACAAAGGGCCACATTCATAACAGCAAGAGCAACTAAGCAAGGGCAGTGACTTAGAGGGGGAATATCTTGGTGTTGCAATTGTTTAACAAATAATGGAGGTCTTTTGTGCCAAAATGTTCCTGAATTTGTAACATACTGACCACACAAAGTCCCACAGCTTTTCTTGGGCAGGAGGGAGAGCTGCTGTGCCCATCTCTGTCACACTCTCCTGTTCCATGGTGTATTTGGGGAAGGAGGACTGCTCCTTTTGTCACCAGATGAACAATCCTAAACTCTGTTGGGGTTCCTGTTGGGTGAGTCTGTAATGAAAACCCTGGCTGTGCTGTGTTGGTTTTATGGTTGGTCGTCATTCATGCCTTCAGTGTGGGTGTAAGGGTGTTCCCTGTGCTTCAGTTCCTCCTTTTTTTATTCAGGACCACTTCAAAAATACATCTTGGGTCATCCACTTCTTTGGGGCAAGATGGAGTCCTGGCTGTCTCTGGACTGATGTGCAATTTCCATATATAATTATTTCTCTTCATATGTGTTTTTATTTCTCCAGTTCCCTGAAACTTTGGCCAGTTGTTCCTTACTCTGCCAACAGAATCCCAGGATCCTTAGGATGGATCTCACAGCAATGTGCTGGTCTTGCAGCATCCCTGATTCCCCATTGGTTTGGTTTGTTCTGGGTTTCAATGCCAGGTACAATCTGCTGGTACCTTCCAGCTGTGACTCTTGTAGAGGAGCCACTCTCCTCCAGCAGGGTAACACAGAGACAGTGCTGGTGATGCTTTGCTGACAGTGAGGAGCTGAATTGGGCTGTAATTAGCAGCCTCTCTTTTCCCTTGCAAGTCCAGAGTAGTTATTTCTGTGTTTAGTTGGTTCTGCTTTATGGGGTTTAATTCAGTATGAAACAGTAGCTTACTGCCCAAGAGAAAAGTCCCATATAAATGGGGTTTGCTGTGTGCCCTGAGTGCCACAAGGCAGGGCAAGTCCTCAGCCTCCCCAGGAAGAGTCAGTTTAAAACTGCAGTGGTGCCTTTTCCTTTTTGCTGTGTGAAGAGACTTCGAGTGCCCTGGCCCCAGCTGTGCCAGCTGCCACCACAGCAGAGCCCAGCTGGTCTCTCCCTGTCCTTGCTCAGCCCTCAGTGTATTTGCAAAGAGAGGAGAAGGAGGAGGAGGTGTGCTAAACTGAGAACCAGGCAAGGCAAATGCGCTGACAGTTACAGAGAAACATGTTTTATTGGGAGCTTTTGGACAAAACACTGGTTATTGCATGGAGTCTTTCCTGTCTCTCCTTTTTTTATGGTGAAATATTGATAAGTAAGATAAATTTTGTACTTTTCTCTCTTGCCTGTTTTTGCCAGACCACCCCCAGCTGTGTGAACAGGGCAATGTTGTAGATTCAAAGAAATTAAAACTTTAATTTATCTCTTGGCCTTAAAATAAAAAAACTCTGGTATTTCTGTTGTTTTACACCAGCAAGAAGTAGTTATCTACTAAGTTAATGAAGATTTTGGCTTGTAAACCTAAATGATATCCATGTCTAATTCTTCTTGCTCTGTTATAATAGAGGATAATCATCCTCTGGTCTTTAGAGGTGTAGCAGAGAATTTGTGGGGCTGAGGGCTTTTTTAAAGCATTCATCCCAGTGGTGATGTTTGACAGAAAAAAAAGGCAAAAGGGAAGCAAAACTCGAGGGAGATGGAGTCTGTAAGGAATCTTTATGGAATGTGAGTGATGAAACACCTCCTGACTGGTCTGTTCACATTGCCCATTGACCTCTGTGTCACATTGAGAAAGCAGAAGTGGAGTCAAACCACAGCCAAGGTGAGCTAGCAAGGGCTGGGAGGTTGAATCTTCACCTCAGGAGTGAGATAGGGCACATGCCAGTTGTTCTGCTGAGCTGGGCTGTGACCTGTGACATTGTGGGACTGTGCCTTAGCCAGGGCTGAGCTGCTGCTTCTGAATTCCTGTGGGTAACCTCAGTGATATCCAGGGTGTGAGAGTGAACTGGCTGAAGGCTCCCAGGATCACAGCCTGGCTGAGCTTGGCATGGACCTCTGGAAGGTCACCTTGTCAAACAGGGTCACCCAGAGCTGTTTGTGCAGGGCCATTTGCCAGACTCTCTCCAGTGTGTCCATGTCTCTTTCCCACTGGGGAGTGCAGAACTGGGCCCAGCCCTTTAGGAATGGTGTCACCTGTGCTGAATAGAGAGGAAGGGTCACTCTAGTGATGCAGCCCAGGATGCTGGTGGCTTTTTTTGCTGGGAGGTTGTATTGCTGGCTCCTGGGAGCTTGTTGTCATGCAGACCCACAGGTCCTGCTTGGTAGAGCTGTTCCCAGTCTGTCAGCTCCCAGCCTCTGCTGGCTCCTGGGATCACACTCTCCCAGGTGAAGGAAGGACTCTGCCTTTCCTTTGTTTGAACACCACGAGGCTCCTGCCCACCCTTTGCTCCTGCCTTTTAGAGTTCATCCAAGTGGCAGTGTGACTGTCTGGTGCACTGGCCACTCACTCCACTTACTGTGTCACCAGCAAGTGCTAAGGGCCCTGTACACTGTGCATCCTCCATGTCACTGGAAGAGGTTAAACCATTTTGGCTCTCATATCAGTCCATGGGAAGTGTCAGTCCTCCAGCTGGACTTTGTACAACTCCCTGCTGGGCCTGGCCATTTGGCCACTTTTCCACCCACCTCCCTGCCCTCCTGGCTGCTCCATACTTTGCCAGCTAATCTGAGGGTGTGAGAAGAGCCAGTGTTGACAGTCTTGCCAAGCCAAGATGGACAACATCCTCTGCACTTCCTTCATCCACTGAGATTGTTTCATCCTAGGAGGAGGTCAGGCTGGTGAAGCAGGATTTTTTTCCCTTCATATGTCCAAGCTGACTACTCCTCATCACCCTCTTGTCCTTCAGGTAATTGGAAATGCTTTCCAAAGTTCATCAAGTGTGGCCTCACAGTGACAGCAGCCAGCTCCCTCAGCACTCATGGATCCATTCCATCAGGTCCCATGGGATTAAGTATGTCCAGCCTACTGTCCCCTAACCTGGTCCCCTTCTGCTAAGGATAAGTCTCCCTTGTCTGGATTTCCTATTTGGCCTTAGGGGTCTGCACTTCCCAAAGGCTGGCCTCACTGGCACCCTTCACATCCCTTGCCAGATTCAATTCCAGATGTGTTTTGGCTCTCTTGGCCCCATCCCTGCCCCATCAGTGTTCCCAGATTCCTTCTGGGTCACCTGACCCTGCCCCATCAATGTTCCCAGACTCTTCCTGGCTCACCTGTCCCTGCAGGATCAGTGTTCCCAGATTCCTCCTGGCTCACCTGTCCCTGCAGGATCAGTGTTCCCAGATTCCTCCTGGCTCACCTGTCCCTGCAGGATCAGTGTTCCCAGATTCCTCGTGGATCACCTGCCCTGCTCTTTGCACTTGGCTCTGATCAGGAGCTCTGTGCTCCTCCATGGCAGCCTCCTGCCCCCTGAGCTCCATCAGCTGCTTGTTGGGATGATCTGTCCTTCAGCCTGGAAGAGATGATTCTTTTTATCAGCCAGCTCTTTTGGGTCCCTTGCTCCGAGTCCCAGTGTCCAGCCTGGCCTTGGGCACTCCAGGGATCCAGGGCAGCCACAGCTTCTCAGGACAATGGAACCCTTCTGTGCCTGCATGCCCACTTCGGTTTGTGGGTGCAGGTGGCTTTGCTGCTGTTTATTTGGACGTGCAGCCGTGTGTGTGAGCTCCAGGGTGGCAGCAGAAATAGCACAGCTCCTGGCAAAACCCCAGCATATGTGAGAACCTCCCTGTCTTACTGGATGGATGCAATATTTTTCTTGGATGGTTCAGCCCGGCTGTGGTGTCCAGTCGAGGCTGTGCGTGTAGCTTTAGGAAAATAAAGGCTTTATTTCTGATATTCTCCCCTACGTGCGTGTTTCCTAATGTATCCAGTCTCTCCAGAAGGGCTGTGCTTCTCCCTCCTTCTCCTCTGCCTATTTATATCCGCGGTGACGTTGCAGGAGTGTTTGCTTTGGAAGAAATCTCTCCGTCTGAGCCAAACTGAAAGCAAACCTGCAGGAGAAAGCATTCCTTTCTTCTCCTCCCGGGGAGAAGGGAGTCCTGGACAGTCATAGGAAATCATCACCTGGCAAGGACAGGAAGCCTGGGAAGGTAAACGCCTTTTTCTGTTTGACTAATGCAGTGACATCCACCCCCAAAACCCGTGAACTTCTCATTCCGGGGGGCGGAGGCGTGAAACTCCGGGGTGGTTTTAAGAGAGGAGCTGTGAAATGAGTTGCTGAAAGCCTCCAGGCTCAGGACAATGGCTCTTTGAGACCTGCATGCACAGCATCACAGCTCAGGGATTGCTGTCCCCCTTCATCAGGTGATGCACAAGGGCTTTTCCTTCTCCCCTGCTCCCCAAATATTGTGATTGCACCGTGGAAGTGATTTCCTTACAGTAAAACTGAATATTGCCTCGTCTGTAGCTTTCTAAGCCCTTCAGAGCCCTGGCTCTGAAATACATGTTCGATCTGTATCTAAAATAAGGAATTTGGATGATGGTTTTATGAAGCTGTAAACTGAATAGTGTGTATTGTGTTTGTAGGGTAGTTTGCAAAATAAGGGCGTTTACTTTTGGTTAAGGCCAGGTTTTCTGACATCTGAAGCTGCATTTGCTACTTTTTGTTGCTTGTGACCTGTAGAAGACGCAGAAAGTAACACTCAAAGGTTTTGAAGTGCTCAGTATGAAGCTGAGCATGTTTGAACCCTGTTTTTTTGCAGAAATGCCAGTCCCTGAGCAAATATAACAGTCCAGCATAAATAAACAGCCAAGAAAGCAAGTCTACCTCTCTAGAAATTTGAAGTATTTACCTTCACCGTTTCAGTCCCTATTAGATATTTTTAACTCCTAACCAAACTGCACTTTTGTGACCTGTAATTGCAGGGGTAAACCTCTGACAGTGATTTTTAGGAAACACAACAGACAGTGGAAGTTTTTTGGAAATGTTCTGGATTGGAGCTCTTTGGTGTGGATGGGGGAGCAATAGAGCTATTCTATACAGCACAATAGTACCCAAGTGAGGTCAATCTTTGGGAGTACTTACAGGTCCTTAAAAAATAACAGGGATTTCTTTGATTGAGAGCATGAGAGAAATGGTGGTGTCCCCAGTTTGAGATACACACCTACCCCACTGAACTCCTGGGGAATCAGCTCTGTGATAACCTTGGATAATGCACTGGGGATAACTAGGATGCAGCAGGGTATCACAGAATCATTGAATGGTTTGGGTTGGAAGGACCTTAAAGCTCATCCAGTACCACCCCCTGCCATGGGCAGGGACACCTTCCACTATCCCAGGCTGCTCCAAGTCCTGTCCAACCCGGCCTTGGACCCTTCCAGGGATCCAGGGGCAGCCACAGCTGCTCTGGGCACCCTGTGCCAGGGCCTTCCCACCCTCCCAGGGAACAATTTCTTCCCAATATCCCATCCATCCCTGCCCTCTGGCAGTGGGAAGCCATTCCCTGTGTCCTGTCCCTCCATCCCTTGTCCCCAGTCCCTCTCCAGCTCTCCTGGAGCCCCTTTTGGTCCTGGCAGGGGCTCTGAGCTCTCCCTGGAGCCTTCTCTTCTCCAGGAGAACACCCCCAGCTCTCCCAGCCTGGCTCCAGAGCAGAGGGGCTCCAGCCCCTGGAGCATTTCCATGGCCTCCTCTGGACTCACTGCAGCAGCTCCAGCTCCTGTCAGTATCAAGCAGACTGAGTCCCCTTGTCTGTGCTCCTAGAGAGGGGTTTTTGATATTTTGGGGTTTGAAAACACGAACATAATCTGTATGTTGTGACTGGTGTCAAGAACAGAAAGGCAAGTGCCAGCACAGTAAATGCCAGCCAAAATATACGTGATGAATGCCAGGGGAGAGGTATTTGGCCATGGCTTGATTTAGCTGCTCTGTGTATGCTACAGCATGATATGTTTGTGTTGTAAATACAAGTTAAGTTTAATTAGTGCATGATGAAGCCCAGACAGAGCCTGGAGAAGCTGTGGCTGCTCCTGTATCCCTGGAAGTGTCCAAGGCCAGGTTGGAGGGGCTTGGAGCAGCCTGGCATAGTGGAAGTTGTCCCTGCCGTGGCAGAGGTGGAATGGGATGGGCTTTAAAGTCCCTTCCAATCCAAGTCATTCCATGATTTTATGTCCTTTGGGATCAAAGCTGCTGAGAGTTTGCTTTAGTAAGAACAGGATGAAGTTCCTTCAGGAAGGTCCTGAAGGATGAAGGTCCAGCCGGATGAAGGTCCCTGTTCAAGTTCCTGTTTGGATTTGTAGTAAGAGACAAATAATTCAAGTGCTTGTGGAAAAGTGTCTGTGTAAGAAATATGAGTTGGGATTTCATTGAACACTCTTTTTTTTTAGGGGGCATATATGCCAGAAAGCAGAATTTTAATGGTCTTGTTAGAAGTACCAGGCTGTTATTTTTTTATGCTTACACAGAGCTTATGCTTGAACATCTTTTAAGAATAAATTGAACTGCAGGTCAGGGTTATAAAAATAAGGTCTAGCAGGCCAAGTTTTTGTTGCATTTTGATCATTGGTGGAGATGAAGGTACAGTTAGATTTTATCTGAGTGGCACCAAAAGCAGCCTTTGCTTGTGATGTCATTGCTGCCTGTTCCCTTTTTTGTAGGATAAGGGGACATATAAACACACGCATATAAACCCCTGTAAACCCTTTAAGCCTTTGGGATTAATGGCTCTGGCTTCCTGAGCATAATTTGTTCTTTCCAGCTCTTAATTAAGGTCATCCTTAGAACCCAGGTGAACTTGTGGCCAGGGAAGTCACAAGAAGGAGGATGAGAGTTGGAATGATGGAATTGCACAGCTCACCCGTGTGTAAAGCCCTGACACAGTATACTGGGAATACAACACCCTGCATCCCTCACAAACAGCCCTTATCGCTCCTGACATGTTGTTCCCTTTGCCCTTGGGGCAGAGGAAGTGTATATTTGAGTATTAATCCACATCATGCTTATTAATGAGAAAGGTATTGGATAGGTGGGGATGTCAGGGCCGTTTAACCTGTGGGTATTGACTGCCAGCTCCATAGGGAAAAAAGGGGAACTGGAATGATGAATTGATTATGGGTGCTTTATCTTCAGACTCTCTGAGTCTGTCCTTCTGGGTCTGCTGCCTGGCTGTGAGGGAGATGCTTCTGGCAGGAGCAGCAGGTGTAGGTTGGGTGTTTGGGATAACAAACATCTTGCTAAAGAGCCCTAAGGAATGGATTTCTGCTTTGTGCTCGGTGTGGCTGTGGCCTGCAAACAAGCACTCAGGATGTGGAGACAGGGTTGATTTATTTTTAACAGGAAAAAGCCCCCTCCACACCCATGAGCCATGCTGTTGACCTCTAGCACCAAACATGATCCTATATTAACTCTTGCTTTGGTTTTGGGGAGGTGGCTGGGTTTAGTTTTGGTTGGTTGGGGTTTGTTGTTTTGAAATGTTGAATTTGCTTGATGTGTCTAAGGCTTTAAAGAAGCCAGAGCACTTGATAGTTCCAAACTGCTGGTGAACAAACCAGCAGCCTTGTCCCAAGGTGTGGGGCAAACAGCAAACTCTTTTAATGGAAAAATCAGTGGGACACCAATCTGTGTCCCCTTACAGTATTTGGTGAGGAAATAATCTGTAACAGAGGCCTTTGGGTTGGAATTTTGGGTTTGGGAGAGATAGAAGCAAACTGGAATTTTGAGGTGGTGACTTTTTTAACTGGAAGTTTTTAACACACATGGGTGATGTGACTTCTGGGAGGGCAGAATAAGTGGATCAGAAAATAGGAATGGCACTTGCCAAGATGGAAGTGCTGTAGCTGGATGTGGGATGCAGTCATGTGGGGATGATACCCTGCCCTGTGAAAAATGTCCTTATTGTTGAGTTGGGAGTTTGAAAAGGGCGTCTAGTTTCTCTTTTTCTCTTTTATGGAAAGCTCACTCTTCCAGGCTCAAAAGGAACCTCAGTGGTATTGAATTCTTGCTTTGACCTGGGTATGTGGTTGCACCTGCCCTGGGTGGAATTGCCATTCCAGAGTGTTTTCCCTGGAGAGGTGCTGGGTGTTCAGCTCTGCAGAGCCACCCCTGGGAAGGTCCATGTGTTTCTCCAAGGACCTAAAGGTCAGCCATGGCCTTGGACCAAAATGAGCAGAAGGCTGGGCAGGCCCTGCAGCCCTGGGAAGCACACATGATGAGCAGAGTGAGGATTTTATCCATTTAGATGAGAACTCCAGGGGCTTGGACAATGAGTGGCACGGAGTAAAGACACTTCACCGTGAGGTCCCGTATCCTGGTGGCCTCCAGGGGTTTGGGATCCCACTGCTGCTCCTGCCATCCCTTTCCGAGTTACAGTGTGTGCACAAGGAATGGTTGTGATCCCTCAGAGCTGTCCCAGCGGGTGCAGCCCAGTGTCTGGGGCTTTGTAGGGAACGGGGGAGTGGGCTGGGAGTGCCTGGGATCAGCTCAGGCACTGGAGCATCCTGAATTGCAAAACTGCTGTGAGGGCAAAGGACAACCACGTGTCCAAACACAGCAGCACGAGGTGTTTCTTAACTCCCTGCTGGACAAGGAGCAGGAGGAATTTCCAGCTGATTTTCCAGAGGATTCTGGTTTGCTGCCAGGGTTTAAAATACACCTTCACTCTTGCATATGTGCTCAAGCACATGATGCTGAATTTGGAGGAATTCTGCTCAGGGAACTCAGTTCAACTTGCAAGCAAGGCTGATCTTTTTATAGGAGAGAGGGAGAAGAGTGTTTCCTGCGGACGTTGCTCTGTGAGTCACACCTTACATGACACAGCATTCCTCCCGGGAAACTTAATTGCTGGAACTGATGAGCACATCAGTGCTCTGGAATCTCCCTTTGTGTTAGCAAACACACCTAAGCACTTCACCTGGTGCTTCTGGAAGTTATTCTGAAAATACTTCAGAGATTTTAAACTCAGCCGTTTCATGTTTTTTAGTTTTCTCAGAACCCCATTAACGTTACAAAAGCAACTGTTCATTGACAGCCTTCCACATAAGAGGTTGTAATGGCTGTTAATGCTGTAACACAGATGAAATAATAGTTATTATTTTATTGCATGTGTAATAATAAAGTTTCACATTCTTTAAGTGTCTTAATGCAAATGAAGCTCAGAGTAGCTTTATAATCCTTCTGTAGCACATTTTTTCTGATATGTCAGTGACAGGACAAGTTACTTGAACGAACAAACTAAAAATTTTTATTTTTTTGGGATATGTGGGGTGGATGTATAGATTTACATTGCTCGTGTGAAGCCCTGTGAAGACATCACACAGTCACAGTGCTGGGCTGGCCCTGCTGAGGGACCTCGAGGGCTGTGCCCAGTTCTGTCCCTCCTGGCCAGAGAGCCCTGGAGGGGCTGGTGCGTGTCCAGGGAAGGGAACAGAGCTGGGGAAGGGGCTGGAGCCCCAGGAGAGGCTGAGGGAGCTGGGAAAGGGGCTCAGCCTAGAGAAAAGGAGGCTCAGGGGGGACCTTGTGGCTCTGCACAACTCCCTGACAGGAGGGGACAGCCAGGGGGGGTCGGGCTCTGCTGCCAGGGAACAGGGACAGGACAAGGGGAAACGGCCTCAAGCTGTGCCAGGGGAGGCTCCGGTTGGAGAGCAGGAGGAATTTCTGCATGGAAAGGGTGCTCAGGCCTTGGCAGGGGCTGCCCAGGGAGGTTTGGAGTGCCCATCCCTGGAGGTGTCCAAGGAAGGGCTGGAGGTGGCACTCAGTGCTCTGGGCTGGGGACAAGGTGGGCATGGGCCACAGCTGGGGCTCCATGGGCTGGGAGGGATCCTGGGATTCTGAGCAGTTTTTTCTCCATTACCTGAGAATTTTGTTCCCACCCTCAGTGCTGGATTTCATCTGCTGATACACAATTCTTTTTTGATGGGTAGGGAAAAAGGGGACTCAACATAATCTGCCTGGTTTTGATGTTTAGGCAGTTTTAAGCTGTCAAGGCAAGGAAGCCTTTCCCCAGGCCTTTGGAAGGACATTCCAAATGCATTTGGTGCTTGAATGATCAGGACACACCAGTGCTGGAGCTTGGTAGCAGCTCTTTCTCAGTGCGAGCAGAAAAACCTCAGATCTGGTTTTTATGTCACATTGCCCATGTTCTGGTGGGAAAGAAGCAACATCTCTGTGGCTATCTCTGTTCTTCAGGCGTTTTTCAGGCAATTGTCCCTCTCCTGTTGAAGCAGGATGGGGGAAGGTGGAGTTGAAACAGCAACAGCCACTGAACTGAGAGCAGTACTCCCAGATATTCAGTCCTATAGAAAGAAAATTATGTCATCAGCTCAGGCTGTCCTCTCTTTCAGCCCTTAGGCTAAATACGTCCTGGCTGGACTATGTAGGAGAAAAAAAACTCCCTCCTTTGCACATCCTGTGGAAGAGTTCATTGTGTTTCTTTTTATTTGTTTAGGGCTTTTCACAGTGTTGTGTTGTATCTGTCTGGATACATGCAGTATTTAAATGCACCATGGTTGAAAAGGGATTCTCAAAGCTTACTTTTAATTACCTGTAATACTCGTCCAACTGTCTTCTCCCTTCTGGCCCCACCTGACTCGTGGGAAAACAGAGCTGGCTTTGTTATGTGCCTTGAGGTCACTGAACTCACACAGGCCTGGATCATGGGGGAAAAAAATATAGCCAAGATAAGATCTGCTGGAGTCACACAAGAGCATTTCTGTCAAATATGAAGGCATTTATTGTCAGGAGGGAGTTACTGAGTTGGCCTCTGGCCTCACCAGGTGACTTCTGCTGGCCTGAGAGGTGTGTGAGGGCCCCAAGCAGACATGAGTGAGTCCTTGGCCTGTAAATCCCTTATATATATATATATTCTCAGTGGGAGGGATTTACAGGATTGGTACCGATTGAATTATGTCTAAGAAATCTTTAGGTGATGAGCAATCACTGTTTTCACTCCAAAATCCCTCCTGGAAAGAATTGCCAGGTTGGGAAGATGACATCTGTTGCATGTTACAGAGCCCAGTCACAAAAGACTGCTGCAAAGAAAGGCAGCTCGCTGGTGCCTCATTCCATGTCTCCTCAGCCTTTAAATAAAATGGGCCGAGCTGGACTTGACCATGGGCCATTTTTAGGTGTCTAAACTTTGTGGAGGAGCTGATGGTGAGCACGTTGTTCCACTGGATACTTGGCTGTCTCCTCCATGTATTAGGAACAAGCACTGCTGGACCATGTTCAGGGGCGTGGATCTATTAAAAAACCCCAAAGCAGCTACTCCTTTAAAACACTTGTTTTCTGTATGACAGGATGAGTGTGGAAGGATTTCTGTGTGCAGCCTCTGAAAATACTTTTTCCACCCTGTGCTTCTTCAATGTGGCTCTGCAGATTCCTCGGTATTCCTGGCAACAGGCTCCCTCTCTCGGGATGGAGCTCAGAAAACTTGATGCTGCTATTTGTTACTGCCGGTGCCTATTTTTCAATTTCCACATTATTTCATCTGTGCAGTGGAAGCAGGCTGCTTCCTACGCCTCTGACTTCACTCCTGGACAGCGTTTCTGTTGGATCCAGCAGCCAGCGGACTCGGAGAGTCCGTGCTCCGCTGGAAAACACTGCTGCTCATCCCATCAGTCTTCCCAACATGTGACTCAGCCTGCTTTGTGTTGTGGTTTTGTACTGAATTACAGCAGCTCCGTGCTGTCCCAAGGCAGCGGCCAGCAGACATCCTCTGCTCTCTCTCACCTGGGATGCTTTCACCAGCCTTTCCCGCTGGATCCACGGGCAGGAGGTGCTGTGTGCTTCCAGTCCTTGCTGTGTCCTTTGGGATAGGGGCTGGATGCCAGCCCAGCCTTCGGGGCCGGTGATGCTGCCCGGCCAGGGACTCTGCTGCTGGTGGCAGCAGTGGGATGGAGCCAAAAAATTCATGGAAAGCTTGGGGAATTGTTTGTTTTGCTTCGTGTTAGCGTGGTGGAACACGACTTTTCTTTCTGGTGGAGGTTCTTTTTTTTTTTTTTTCCTTTGTAGGGTAGGAATTAACATCTGGTACTCATATATTAGAAAAAGGAATCCTTCCTCCCTGCAGTGACTCAGAAGTGACACTTAATGAAAGCGTTCCATGCCTCCAGCGGGAATCACCAGACCGAACTTAGGTGCTGAACGCATTTCGCCGTGTTTTAGGCGCTGTTGGCCGGTAGAGCAGCGCTGCCGGGAGCTGTTGCACCACCCGCGGCCGGGCTGGCACTCCCGGCCGCCTCCTCCTCCTCCTCCTCCCGCTCCGTCCCCTCCTCTCCCGGTGCTGACGCACTGGCGCGCCCGGGAAGGAGCAGCCCGATCTCCTCGGCATCTCCGCTCACCTCTCCTCCCGTTTCCCTCCGCAGGCGCTTCCCGCGGGGCTGGCGAGCAGCCGGGAGGGGGGCACAGCCGCAGCCCGGCCCGGGGAAGTTGAGAGGCAACTTTGAAGGCGGAGGAAGCCGGGGCTGGCGGAGGAGCTGCGGGAGTGGCCGCGTTATCCGCCGTGTCCCCGCGCTGCTGCCGGCAGCTGCGAGAGGAGAAGCCGCGTTATCTGCTGCTATCTGCCGCCTCATCTCCAGCAGTGAGTAGCTTTCCTCTCCTGAGTGTAAAGGCGTGTTTGGGGAGCTTGGATACAGTCAGATCTACAGCACAGCTCTGGGGAAGTTGGTTGTCTTTTGGGTGACTTTTTGAAAGTGGCTCTTAAGCTTGTGGTTGCTTTGATGTTTGCTGCTTGGTTTTAATCTTCGTTTTTAGTTTAGCTTGGGGTCTTTTTTACTCTAGTAAAAAAGACCAGCCAGGCTGCCAGCTGTGACCTGTGTGTCCCCCTGGCTTGTCCCCCAGGGCTGTGTTTCCATCTCCTGCAGGGGCACAGAATCTCCCTGTGCTTTCTGCCTTTGGAGGTTTGTTTGTGGGAGATAACCAGAGTTTACCCAGCGCGGCAACGGCGTTGTCTGCACAAACTAAAAGCCGGGGACGATCTGCTGTCCCCTTTGCCACCTCGGGTAGCTGTCCCCACGCCTGAGCTCCCCCTTGAGTGCTGCAGATATCCCCAGGGCGGTTGTTGGCAGTGTTTGTGTGAAAGAGCAGGGGCGAGAAGGCGTTTTGGGCTTCCTGTGAGGTCGCGGAGCGGCTGTGCCTGGGCAGTGCCTGTGCATGTCACGGTGTCACCGCTGCCCCAGCGATGAGCGCTGCGGTTGTGCAGCAGGGTGGCCCTGGGTGTGGGGAGCAGCCCGTGAGTCACAGGCACAGCACAAATCCTCTCGGAGGGCAGCAGAACTTTATCCGTGAGCTGCGTGCGCCCGGATCCGTGCGGGGTCTTTGCAGGGGCTGTGATCCTGTTTGTGCGTTTTGGGCACAGCCGCCTTTTCTTCTCATCCTAAACCGCTTTGGGACTCAATGCTTTAATCTGGGAGCTTTCTAATAGATTTAGAGCGATGAGTCAAGGGTTTGTTTTTACTTGGCTTCTGGGGAAGAAGCAGTAGCTCATCTGTGTGTATTTTTTATACATATATTTGTGTATATGTACACACAAGTGTACACACACAGAGAAGAGCTACTCCAGGCGTTGGTTTTTAGGCTGCGTGTGTATGGATGGGCACATGTGTCTGTATAAAAAATGTGTTTTTATAGCAGGATGGTGTGAGCAATCTTAGAGGAGCATGAATTTCTTCCTGCACTGTCAAGTAATACCCTGCCTACTTCATTTGCCAGTTGATTTGGTTATGCAGACAAAGGCAGGAAAACAGACCATAACAAAACCACTCTTATCTAATCTGCTAAACAGCACTGTCAGGTAAATCATTAACCCATGGGCCCAGTGCCTGTAAAAGCTGCTAAAAAGGTTTTCTGCCCCTGAAACTCCCATTTTCCAGAAGGTAAGAAGTGAAATTACTTGCAGATCTTGGTTTCACGTGGGTGTTTGCTGCTGCCTATTAACAAAGTGCTGTAGTCCAGTGGATTAATGATGGGAGAGGACCTGCTCTCCCTGTGGTGTTTTTCCTAAGGGAGCAGCTCCAGCTAAGGCAGAGGGGAAACACAGCATTTACTTATTTGTTAACATTGTCATTCATTAATGAAATGTAATTTCACGTGGGTTTATGGCTGATGGAGTGTTTTGCTCAGCAGCTTCGTTTCCTGGCATCCTGTGATTCAAATCCGTTTGATCTGGGAAGATTTGCTGTGGGTCTTGCTGTGCTTAATTCCACACCAGACTTCTCTGTTTTGGTTGACTTTTGTTTCTGTAGGCATGTAAGAGATGGGTTTCTCTGAAGCATTTAATACTTAGAGTCCGTACAGTCCTGTCTGCATTTGCTTTAGGTTCTGATCGATCGTGTTGGCAGCGAGTCTGTTTTTGTGTAACTTCAGGCAAAATCTGTAGCACATGGACAACAGCAGAAGTAGTTTCATTTGTGATGTTTGCAGCCATTGCCTGAACAAAAGGGCCCAAGAAGGGCTTAAGCGGTTCTAGTTGCCCGTGTCCAAGAGCATGACTCAAAACTTCCAGCTAAACTCCTCTAAGCTCCCTGAGTCGGTGTTGGAGTTGTGCCTTTCACCCCTAAGCTGAGTCTGTTTTAAGTGCCAAACTCAGCTGTCTTCTGCCAAAGGTCTGCCCGGTCCTACCAGGGGATTTTCAGGCATCTCCAGGGCGAAAATGAGTCCAAACAAGGACTTGGAGGGCACAGCTCAGTAACCTGGACCTCACTTTGGGTGGAGCCCGTGGCCCAAGAGCTGTGTGCCATTCAGCACGGCTCAGCGCCCTGCACAGCCTGTGCTCTGTGTGCCTGGCTTTCCAGCTGCCTGGGAAAGCTCCAAACTGCTCCTGCTGCTTGGGAAAGTGCCCTTTTTGCTTGGTTAACTTTACAGCCTGGCTGCACATTAGCTTTTTAAAGCTGAGCTTTTTAAAGCTGCTCTCCCATGTGAGGAGAGAATTCGAGGGTTGCTGTGTCTGGGCTACACCTGACACCAAGTGCCTGAGGGAGGAGATACCCAAACCTGGAGCACAAGGTGACTCCAGACCTTTCTCCAGGAGATGTGAGCTTGTGGAAGGAGGTCTCTGTTCTGGGGACACCCCAGCAGGTGCTCCCAGGTGCTGTGTCAGTGATTTGCCTTGCAGAGGGCAGGGTGGTCCCTCCTCCCTGTCCTAGGAGAGCCTGGTACAGGAGCAGATCCATGCTCTGGATTCTTGCTTGAGCCTCTCTCCTTGGAGTTTTTAGGGACAGAAGTTGCTGATTAGGCTGTCAGCCAGTTCAGGTTAGCCATGGTGCTTTGGGTAACCAGGTTGCCACACTCTGTATGCAGTTAGAGCTGTTGTGGCCACAAGGGACAAGGAGAGGGAACACCCATGTGGAGTGTCTCTGCTGCTCCTTGAGCACTTGCCTCTGGCCTGAGGATGGTTTTTTTGCCAACAAAATTGCCCTGATGGAGCATTCTGTTTTCTCCAGCTGCTTTCTGCAGCTGTCTGCATGGCAAAGGAGGTGGGGGAAATGACTCTGGTTAAAAATAGAAAGGCAGATTAGGAAATGTGAGGTATGGTTTCAGCATCCAGCCTGCTGCTCTCACAACTCGCTGCTGCCACCGAAAGGGGAAGGACTTGCTGCTGCTCCGTGCCTGCAGAAAACCAGGAAAAGAGCAAGTTTTCCATTGTGGAATCACCCAGGCACAGGACAGGAGGAGGGAATGCCTCTGAGAAAAGCTTGTAGAACTCTTCTGGTACAAGGTGGCATGAGTCCACTTGTGCAGGGACTGGAATTCAGGTGAAGGCTCCCATTGGAAAGGTTGGATTTAAGCTCCCAGCCACAGCTGAGCACATCTGGGTTAGTCTGTCCAAGTTAAGGACAAAGATTTAAGGAGATCTGTTCTGCTCTTTGAGTTGTTCTTATTCTGCTGTTTTATGAGGAGAGTTCTACTTGGGAAGGAAAAAAGCAAAACCAAAAAGTGCTGGGGGTGTGATTTCCCTGAATGTGAATGTGTAATATGGCACTCGCAGAAGAGACTTTATTTTGCAATAAGTGTGTAAAGTGTCAGGAGAAAGAGTCAACAGACAAGCCAAGGATAAAGAACTTGTGCTTTGGAAGCCATGGACTTTTTAAGTGTTGCTTCTAGGAAGTGGTCACTGTACAGTGTTTTATCACCAACCTTCAGTGTTTATCACTGTTCCTTATGGTTATCACTGGTCCTTTTGATATATTTTCTGTTGCCTTTCCTAAAACAACTGAATTCCTAAAATCCAGTCAGGAAAACCATTATTTTCTTTGCTGAAAGGTTTGTTTCCAGCTGCTTTTTTTTGTCTTTTGTTTTGAGGGCTTGAGTTTATTTTTATTTGCTTTCTTTAGGTTTTTTTTTACTCTTTATCAGCCTTTAGAACAGTTTGAGTTCTCCTGCTGCTCCTTGGTTCAGCTCCTCTTGTTGTAGCAGTCCCAGCCACACACTGATAAACAGTGACCCATCCTGTACAGTGCTGATAAAAAAATATCCAGGGGCATTTCAGATATCCTGGATATCCATCCTAGATAGATCCTAAAACCCAGGATGTGTCCTGTACCAAGCATTCCCTGCAAAAGATGCAGTGAAGGGACAGTTATTGATCCTAGCTGTAGAATGTTTGTCTAATTCTTAGTTCAGAAAGCCTGTCACGTTTCCTGGGCAAATACTTTGAAGACAAACAGGATTGTTTTTTTTTTTTTTTTTGAGAAGCTGTGAATACAAAGTGGAATTCAGTATCAAGTCAGAGTTTACCTTTACCTGGAATTGTTCTACCTTTTAAAAGTGAATTTAAGAATTGAAGTTGCACTTCAACCTCTGAAAAAGAATCCTGAAGACAAGCAGGTATTTTTACTCAATTAAGTTTCATAACATTTCAGCATGATTTCTTACAAATTATTGGGCTGCTTTTCATAACCAGAAGTAAAAAATCATTGGTCATAGATATAACACTTTTTTTTTTTTTTTTGTAAATTTAGTAGATCATTTCAGCAATCAAGCAGGTTTTTAACCACTAAGAATATGGATGCTGTAATACTTGGGGTGTTTTTTTGAAACAATGAATCTGAACACATTTGACTCCACTTTATTTGTATTGGAGAAGCTGATGCTTTGGGATTGTTGAGTATTAAGCATCAGGGATGAGAAGGATTTAGTTGGAGGACCAGCAAGTGAGTTTTGGTGTAACTTTGATTTCAGTTTCTTTATCTTCCCAGCTTTCTGGGTTTTTTTCTGTATTTTTTCTAACTCCTTTGGTGTTTTGAAATTTTCTCTTTTAATCTCAGCCACCTTCTTTGCACTGGCGACATTGGTTTCTCTGTTCTAAACCAGTCACACCCCACCTAAATCCTGGCATTGTTCAGCTCTCTCAGTATGTTTGGATGTTGGACTGAAGTTAAAGCAACAAAGAACAACCCCATCAACAACACAGGCTGGGGGGACCTGCTGGAGCAGTTCTGCAGGGGAGGACCTGAGGGACACCAAGCTGTCCCTGAGCCAGCAGAGTGTCCTGGGGATCCTGGGGACAGTGGGCAGTGCCAGCCCTGAGCACATTGCCCACACAGGCTCTGGGCTCTCCTCCCTGGGGCTGTTGCAGAGCTGTGTGCACACAATGCTGTGCCCTGGGCTCTGGGATGGCCCTGCTGGAGCAGGGAGGTGCCACCAGGTGCCCACTGAGCTCCCTTCAGACTGAGCCATGCTGGGATCCTGTGATCTGACCTGGGCAAACCTTGAGAAACTTTAGTTAGTGTTAATACAGTTGCAGAGAAAGAGTGGACAGATGTTTCAGGTGGTG
Organism: Muscicapa striata striata; assembly: GCA_030060385.1. Lineage (NCBI taxonomy): Eukaryota > Metazoa > Chordata > Aves > Passeriformes > Muscicapidae > Muscicapa > Muscicapa striata. Next base: position 507,959 of record JAREIS010000169.1, read on the forward strand.
AGGGGATCTCTAGTTCTGGTGAAGTTATGAAAAGTGATGTTGCAAAGCCCAAATCAGAAATGAAAGCAGCTTTCTGCTGTTTGCCTTCACAGATTTTTTTGCAGCTTCCAGGAGCAGAAGTGGTGCAACTGTTTGCTGGGAACAGGATTTTAGAGGAGGGAAGAAGTCCTTCTGGGGAGCTGAGATGAACCCTCATAGCCCAGAACAGTTTGCCCCTGGTTTAGTTCCTGAATTTACATCAGCACCTTCTCCCAAACCATGTGTATTTTAAATGATAACAGTGTAACTGTTTGGCAGAGGGACTATTTTTCCCTCTGTGTGGTGGCCTGGCTTTTATCAGATGTGAAGGGAAAGGTGGAAAAAGAATTGATCTGGTAATTCTGGGTTACTTAAGCTAAGAGCACTGGGTTACTGATTTGGATTTATCTGGGAGAAAAGTGACCCAGGCTCAGACTTTTGTTAATGTTTAATGTTGTGTAACGTTCTGCCCAGGCATAATTGAGCCATCAGTGCAGGAGTGATCCTGTTGGAGGGGTTTATTGTGAGTGATTACAGAGCCTGCTGTGGCTTTCATTTCATTGCAGCCTGAGCTCATTGATGACCAGAGTCATCATTTATTTACAGTTCTTGGGATCCTTTCACACTGATTCTCCTTTTGGGCAGGGAGGAGGATGAGGAGACATCACAAAGTTATCTGTAATACTCTGCCCTCTCTTTTTGGTGGGGGTTTGGGATTTCCCTAGTTTTAGCAGCCTTTTCACTTTCTCCTAATCCTGGTGATTTTTCATCTGGATTGTGTCTGGATTGGGCTGGGAAGGGTCGGACACCTGGGACTGGGAGGAGCCTCAAAGGGTGGAGGAAAGGAGAGAAGGAAGAACAGACCTCTACCGAGATGGAAAGGAAAATAAGGAAGAAAAAAGACAAGGAGCACAAACACTTCTGCTTGTTCTTGTCTAGGTTTCAGTTTGAGATGAATTCTCCTGACTTTTCTTTGTGATTTCCCTGATTTTGTGAGATTCCCACATGATATAATTTGCCTCCATGCTCTGCCATGCAAAGCTTTGAAGCAGGGAGGGAGTCCTGTCTAAAAAGTATCTTTGAAAACAGGTGAGCAGAAGCTGCAAAGAGAAGCCAGACTGCCCCTGAATCCCTGGAAGTGTCCCAGGCCAGGTTGGAGCAGCCTGGGATAGTGGGAGGTGTCCATGCCCGTGGCAGGGCTGGAACTGCATGGGCTTTAAGGTCTTTCCCAACCCAAACTCTTCTGGGATTCAGTGAAGTGATTTTATACTCAGAAATAACTTTAGGCATGAGGATGACTTTCAGTTCTGTTGAACCTCTGAATAATCAGAGGAGGAGCTGAGTGTTAGGGCAGACTTGGCAATTTCTGGATCTTCAGTGGGGGCCTGTTGAGCTTTGTAGTCGTGCAAGGTAGGAAAGAGCAGTATGGAGTCCCATGAAGACCTGACCACCATTGGAGCTTTGCATGTCCTGTGCTAGAGAATTCACTGACACAGCTGAGCACAGTCTTTTCCTGAGCTCATCTGGCTGCAAGGTCACCTCAAGTTCACTTTCTAAGTACAGAGTAGTAAAAAGATAGTTCAAAAATACTTTGGGCCACATTTTCAAGATGGAAAGTGGTTTTCAGCTACTTACAGAGTTGTCATGACTGAACTTGGAGGTTGTTGTCTGACACCAGCTGTCTGAAAGCTGCTGTTCCTTTTAAATCAAATTGTACAAACACGAAAAAGGCAAGATGTTGTGCATTGTAAACAGCAGTGTTACTTGTCAGTCAACTGCCTGAAATAAAGAAATCTCAAGAAAAAGGAGATGGCAGTGACTGGGGGCAAGTTTTCCATAAGTAGCTATTACTCTTCCCTAGAGAAATTTGCCAAAGCAGCACTTGTAACTGCTAACACTTGAAATTGTGAAGAGGTTGTGTTAATGTGAAAAAGCTCTGGAAAACAGATACAGCAGTGAGTTTCAACAGTGCAGTTCATAACTAGTGTTATGGCCCCAGGCAGGGAAATCAGACAGAAAGGACCATTTTGGTCATTCTGGCTAAATTCCTAGTGAGAGTCCCTATGGGTGGGGAGGGACTGGTCCAGAGAAGCTGTGGGTGCCCCTGGATCCCTGGAAGTGTCCAAGGCCAGATTGGGCAGGGCTTGGAGCACTCTGGGATAGTGGAAGGTGTCCCTGCCCATGGCAGGATGGGTTTTATCAGCTCCAGACCATTCTGGGGTTCTGTGATGTGGCATCCCATTCCAAGTGCTGTGTTTGGTGGAGGCCCACACCAAAATCATCTGATGTTTGCCTTGAGGCTTGATTCTGTCTTTCACCCATCTGGCCTGACTAAATAATACATGAAGTAAAGTGGTTTCTGCTATTTTTAGGCAGTGCAAATCACAAAGGCGAATATAGATGCAGCATTTCTTAATATCAAACTCCCTTGCCTGCTGACTGACCCCAAATTCTTCTCCCTCCTTTAGGGGACACAAGTCCCCTTGTCCTCAATGATTTATGCAGCATCTACAATAACAGGGCCTGTTGCTTTTGGACGTGGGTGCATTCATATTTTATGTCTCTGCCTGCCCTTCATGTTTTATTTAATGTAAGGAAATTGGTTACTTGGCAAAAAGTGGCTTTTAGGGGCTCAGGAGCTCCAGGTTTCCTGAGTTTTGGGCTGGCGCTGTGTCTGCTCTGCTCCCCAGGGGCTGTTCCACTGCTTCTCAAGAGCTTTCTGAATATTGATCCTTCCTCCTTGCTCCTTCAGAAAGGAGGATGCTTCCTCCTTGCTGCTGGCAACTTGTCTCCTGCAGATTGTGTTTGGGGAGGGCAAGAAATCCCCAAACCAGGCAGGAACGTGGTGCTGTCCAAGAGCTGCTGGCTTTTCTGGGCTGAGCTCAGCTCTGTCCCCATTAAATCTGAATTTACATGGTGCCGTATGTGGCATGTCTTACATTTTAGACCGATCCAGACCAGCACAAGTTTGTTTCAGGATCAGATAAATTCCAGTCCCCACATTGTTTCACTGCTGATGTGAAATCAAACCTAGAATTAGACCCTCATTGTCAGTGCTGTTGTGGTGCCACACAGGGTGTGCTGCATATTTTGTCAAGATCTCTGCCAGAGTACTTCTGTCCCCTCACCCACGTGAAAATATTTGTGAATTTAGGTTATTTTCAGACCCAGTGAAAAGCTTTTGCAATGCCTGCAGACACATAATAATATATTTACTTTTAAAAGAGAATCTCACATGTATTTATATCCTGTGCTGTATCTAGTAGCCCTACCCTTATCTCTAAAAACCACACAAACAAAACAAAAAGACCTGAACAGCCCCCAAACTCCAATTTCTGTGACTGTTTAATGTCTTTTGTTGTGAGCACTCATAGTATTTGATCTTATTTCCAGAATACTACTGGTATTTTTCCCACCAATAGTAATTTCAACAGCTCTTGTGTTGCTTGCAGGAGGAGCTCTAGCATTCCTGGAGGACTCACAATGAATTTTCATTATTTTCTACATGAAAGATTTTTTTTTTTTTCAATAACCTCATATTAAAATGTCATATTTTATCAGGTTTAGGAGGTCTTGGAGATGTATCTAAAAGTTGCATGTCAGATCACAGCTCGAGAACAATCCTGTAGGGCGAGTCTGATTGTGAGGTGGGTTGGTAAAGCAGCACCTGTGGCAAGTTGGCCCTTATTTGTTTTGTTCTCCTAAGATATTCTGGTTGCTGATGTGTTCAGGTGGCCCATATGCATTTCCCAGACCTGGAGGGAATGCTGGGGAATCAGAGGCTGTCACAAGGTGCCTGTATGGGCTTTTCCCAGTGTCCTGCTCTCAAGGGCTCCTTGTCAGAGCACACAATCCCAGCATTGGTTGGAAGGGACCTTAAAGATCCTCTCATCCCAAGCCCTGCCATGGGCAGGGACACCTTTCACTATCCCAGCTTGCTGCACCCAGTCTCACAGGGAACAATCCTTTCCCACTATCCAGTCTAAACCCCCAGATGAATTTCTACAGTACCAAAACATCTCACCTCGCCCCTCCTGCTCGGAGGAGCCCCTGCACATCAGAAACAGCAGCAGAATAGTCATTCCCCTTTTTTGTTTGCTTACTCACATGCAGCAGGAGTACTGGATCCTGCTGGACATCCCTAGGGAATGTGTCTCCTCAGTATTTACCTATGGGAAGGGCTTGTTCCCAACAAGCTTTTGTGTGGCTGTGCTGCAGGGAGATGGATGGAAAGGAGCATCACACTCTCCTGTGTAGCTGCTGCTTCATTATCTGCTTGGCCATTCTCCTTTTATCTTCAGCCTCAGCAGCTTTTTCCAATACTCTTGCAATCTCCCACCCTTCCCCAGCACTCACAGAGCCTTGGTTCCATGGCCATGGATCTCCTGATCCATCTGGAAGAGGAGATAGGTCAGAGTGAGGCTATTTTCAGGCAGCACCTCGTTGGCATCCCTGCCTTGCTCTCCTTAATACTATGCTAATCTGAGCTTCACCCACCTGCTTGCAGAGAGCTAGTGTGCATGTGACTGCAGATTGAAATCTTCCCTCCTCTCCCTCCCTCTCATCTGTTCACACTTAACAACAACAAATAATTAAAGATCCTCAAGCCAGATTCCTCTGGAGCTGGGCAGTCATGTGGTACTTTGCACAGAAGGGATGGAAGTTGATTTGTTTGGGTTCCTCTTTCTGGAAGGAGAACAGAGCCACTGGGTTCCTGCAGTTCTGGCTGCTGTAAGAGGCAGGGCTGGTCCTTGTTGCATGTTAACTGTTTGTGTAACAGCAGCTGGGAAATCATGGCTTGGTTTTGCAGTGATCCTTCCAAAGAGACTTCATTGATTAAATGGTTAACTCCTGTGTCCTCTTCCCAGGATGGAATGCTGGCTTTTATTAATTGTTTTTCCTGGAGTGGACATAGCTTTTGAGTGCCTAAACCAACTGAGGTTATCTAAGCAGTGGGCAGTGTTTGCTGGGAGCAGCGTGTGGTGGGTGTCCTGCAGGGAGCTGCACTTGTGGTGTGCTTAATAAAGCTAAAGCAGGCATTGGCTCTGGGGTGCATCGAGGGAATGAGACCAGCTGTTAACCCCTCCTGCCTAATGCACAGCCCCCTGAGAGGAAACACATCTGCAGGAGAGCATCTTCCAGTCTGTAGTGTAGGTTTTGGGTTGCCTGCTTTTAGTTAAAGGAAAATGTTTAGGCTGGTAAGGAAAGTTTGCTCGAGGCTGCACCTCATGCTGACAGCTGGATAACCCTCCATCCCTTCTGTGGCAGGAGGACAGGGATCACATGCCCACCCACTCAGAAGGCATCTGATTGAAGTGCTTTTGGTTATTTCTGGCTGTGAAGGATGGACAAAGTGCTGGCTGAGCTTTGCACTCCATTTTGGGTTGCTTTGCAATGGTTTTGAGGGATGTAGGTGAGTGGTGGACGACAGCATTCCCCAGACGGGGCAGTTTGGAAGGTGAAATATTGTTCTGATTTCAGACTGACAAAGAGTAAGGTTAGATTGGATATAAGGAAACAAATTCTTCCCTGTGAGGGTGGGGAGGCGCTGGCACAGGCTTCCCAGAGAAGCTGTTGCTTCCCCATAGCTGGCAGTGTCTAAGGCCAGGTTGGACAGGACTTGGAGCCACCTGGGATAGTGGAAGGTGTCCCTGCCCATGGCAGGGGGTGGCACTGGGTGGGCTTTAAGGTCCCTTGCAACCCAAACCATTCTGGAATTCTGTTTTTAAACACAGCTTGATTTCCATGGCAGGAACACAAGCTGCTCGCACTTACCCGGTACCTCCGGCTTAGATTCCCTTGTTTGGCTGGAATTACGGGTTCCTTTTGGAACTGATTTAATTGGTGTGTTCAAATCCTACCAATTCAGTCTGTGGATCTGTTACCCAGTCATGCAGACTTTCCTGCTCAGTGTGCCACATAGTGGAGTGACTGCCTGCAGAAGAAAGGATGGCTGAGTGCCACTGTTCCACAGATATTCCCTGGGATCGTCTGTAACCAGGTGGCTGATGGACATCTCCATAAAGCTGTTAGGACAACATGAGACAGGCACATCCCTCAAGTGCCACTAGAAAGGAATTTAGAAGCAACTGGATGTGTCTGCAGGAGGAACTTACTTCTGAGGCCTTCAGGTGGTTGTTGAAATATTCATAATTTGCAGAACAGTTAGATGGCGAGATCTGAGTTTTTAATCTTCTTTTATTTCTCCTTCTTTGTGAACCTAATTGATCATAACTTTTGAGTTGAGGTGAATGTGTAAAACGAATTTTGCAGCCTTTGAACACACTGCAATGACTTCAAGTGACTCTTGCTTGTGGTCTATGCAGTTGTTTGACATGTACACACATTGACACACCATTGCTGTCAGTGTGGAAGGAAGCGTGTTTTCAGTGTTGTTTTGTGATCTTCAATTATCTATCAGTTAAAATTGTAATGAATGCTTCATGTTCCAGGGAGGATGTTTGTGAATTCCTGTTCTTTGGGTTCAGTGCCCACTTGTTGTCAGCAGCAAGATTTAAGCAGGATTTGCTGGTGTCACAGATCATCGATGGGAGCAGTGTCACATCTGACATGGATTGGGAGCAGCCAAGTAGGAACAGTTGATGGAATGAGTAGGAACAGTCTGGCACACAGATAAAGTGACTTTGCAGCACTGGGCAAGGAATGGCTTGGGTTTCTGGAGAGCAGATTCTGAAATTTGGAGCTTGTTGAATCATCAAGGTGTCGCATTCCGTGCCCAAAACACTGAGCAGCAACGATGAAGTTGGCTATAAAAGGCAAAAGCCAGACCCCCTTGGAGCAGGGACCAGAGCTGCTCTGAATTGTTTGGCACCCCCCTTGTGGCTGTTGAAGAAGGAGGTGCTGGATGGCTGGACTGGGAAGGGGAGGATTTGTGTCCCCAGCCACACTGGTTTTGCTGGAGCTTGTTTTTGCCATCAGGGCCAAAGCCAGCAGTGGCAGATCTCCACTGCAAACAGGGATTTGGCTTCCTGTGATGGAGAGTAAAGAAAGGTTCTGGGATTTGGCAAATAAACCAAGAGGGTTTTTCCTGCTTGTAGCATAACCACAAAAAGGAAGATGCCAGGACAGTTCATCTGTGATGTCAGGAGATCTGGCTCTAGTCAGACACACCCCCACCATGCAGGCTGTACACCCATAACTTGTTGGCAGTCAAGATGGTTTGGGATTTTTTTCCTTTTTCTTCCCTTTCCTGTGTTTCTGATTTTTTCTAGACCAACTATGCAATAAGAGCCTTCCTCTCCTTCCTGCAGATACATATCTTGAAGAGACTTATTTGAATTTTGTTGCAACTCTGAGCAGGTATTGCTGGAAAAAACAGAGCTCCGTGTTCAAAAGACTATTTATACCAGAAGTAATCTTGAGTATGTGTGGTGTTTTGTCTTTCAGACCAAGGAACACTCAGTGTTACATGAAACTAAATTAATAAAGACAAACCCAGGGATTGTTTTGTTTTCCAAGAAGAATGGCATTGAAAATGAATAATGTTGATGGTGTGTCTTTTGGGTGGGTTTATGAAAAGTAACAGCTGAAGTGCAGAGAACAGCATTGTGCATGAAGATCTATAGATATTCACATTTCAACTCTGGAGGCTTGGAGTCTTTTTGATGTGGGTCTGATGTGTTGGGACTTCAAAAGTAGGATGTTTGAAATAAAATATTTATATTGCTAATGAAATATGGAAATATTATTCTAGGCTGGGAATCCTAGCGTGTAAACTTAGTTTTCTTTTGCTTTAGTTACAGCCCTGGCAAAGGTGGTTGGGAGGGAGCAACTGTTGTGGTCTGGCTACTGTCTCATACATGGCCAGTAACAAACCCTAATATTAAAAACATATGTCAAGGAACTGATTTAAGTCTGCAGTGAGGATCTGTTTTCTCTCTGATTTCTGCCAGGTTTCTTTTTCCTAATCTGCATGGCTGGTTTGGCAAATTATGCTGGAGTCTGCATTTCAGAGCCACATTACCATCAGTCACAAGACTGCTCTCGGTTTCCTTGGGCACAGCTTCCCTTTCTGTTCCCATGATTTTTTAAATTTTAAATTCATGCTGCCACTTAGATTCCCAGAGGTTTCCAACAAATCTGACTTTCTAATAATAAATGGCTTTTAGGTAGTCACTGGAGGTAGAAAAAACCTCACAAAAACCCCAAAACACCTGCACTGACTGAGTTAAAATATGGAGCATGTCACAAACGTTTAGTCTCTCCTTATTTTCCTGCTTCCATCCTTCTGCCCTGCCTTGTAGGGAAAAAAACCCACACCTTTTCTGCCTTTGCCACATTTCATCTGTTTTCCTTTGAAGGTGTTTTGTTGTTTGTGTGTCAGTCTGGGGAGGTTTGGGCAGTCTCAGGAGGATGGCGAGCATCGCTGTGCCCTCTTCAGTACGGGATTGTCTGCGGGGTTGCAGGAGGACACAGGGCTCTATTTCCAGCCCTGCCCTATCTCTGGCTGACCCAGATCCTGAGGTATCACAGGGATGTGTGTTCAGCTGTGCTGGGGACAGCAGTCAGAGCTTGCTGCTGCCTGAGCACAGAACCCACAGGCACTCAGGGCTGCTCCTGTCCAGATCTCATGTGGGCAAGGTTTGAGCGTGGTGCGGTGCCCACGGGGCGTGGGTTGGTTTGGGGGGTGCTGGGTGGGTTGGTTCTGCTGTAGGAAGCTGCTGAAGCATTGAAGATTTTTGTGTCTAAGCAGATTATTCATAAAATCACAGAATGGTTTGGGTTGGAAGGATCTCAATGCTCATCCAGTTCCACCTCCTGCCAAGGGCAGGGACCTTCTACAGGTACTCCCAATCCAGCCTGGCCTTGGACACTTCCAGGGATCCAGGGGCAGCCACAGCTGCTCTGAGCACCCTGTGCCAGGGCCTGCCCACCCTCACAGGGGAGAATCCAGTCTAAACTAATTTTTAAAGATTTGTGATGTTCTGTTAATATTTTCACACCTCCCCCCTCCCCATTACATTTGGGGTGGGGAGTATGGATTTCCTATTGCAGCTGTTAAAAAATAAGCCAGTATTGGTCCCACTTCCATTGCAGATGTTGATTTTTTTTATTATTATTTTTTTTTTTTTAGGATTGAGCCATTAGGCTTGTGGAATGGAGTACAAAATGGGATGGGTGCTTGGGTTACCCCTGGAATGGGCAGAAAGTCTCTGGGCCTGCCTCTGCCCCCCTGACTTGGGGCAACTTGCCAGCCTGAAATTATTGCAACTAAAACCTGCCCTGCCCCTCCTCCCTGCTCCATCCTTTCCATCCCCAGGTCATTGGAAGCAGGATTTCTATCCTGGGAAAACAAAAGCACTGCTTAGCAACTGCTCCTGGGGTGAGACCACCGGTCAGGTGAGGCCCCATCCTGAGTGTTTGCTGGTTTTCATAAATTCTGCCAGGCACCAGGAAGATGGGAGAGGAAGCAAGCTGAGGTGTAGGGCTATAAATCACAGAATTAGGGAATTATTTGGCTTGGAAGGGGCCCTAAAGAGCATCCAATTTCAGCTTCTGTGACAGACAGACCCTTCCCCTGAGACCAGGGTGCTCCAAGCTCTGGTGGAGTCTCGTGGAGGGAAATACTTCCTGGTGGTGTTCCCCTCTGGAGATGGGACCTGTTTGGTTATCCAGATGTGCTGCAGGTACTTGGGATTTTAAATCCTCTATGCTCAGCTCTGGGTTTGTGTTCTGAGCTGTTGCACCCATGACTGAATTTTCATTTCTGGGTGGTTTTTTTTTGAAATTCAATTAGGATAGAAAGTATATGGTGAGGATTTCTTTTTCTTCTTGGTATCAAGTAATTTAGAAAAAGCCAGGCTGCTCAGGGATTTATGTAGTATTCAGGCAAGGCTTTTTCTCCTTCTGAAGCTGTGTAAGTAGCTGTTCAGGGAATGTGGGCGTTTCCACATTTTCATCCCAGCCTCTCTTTTCATAGTAGTAGCTCCACTTGCTCTGGTTTACTGTCCACAGGCCAGTGTTTTCCATCTGGGGCTGACCTTGGAAACTCATCTTGAAGCTCTGTGCAACTTGTGAGTCCACCTATGCCTCAGTGTTATACTTACAGCTTTTTTACATTTGCATATATTTGAATTTCCAGCACAAACCCAACTTTACTGGTGTGTTTCACACTGCTGGCACTTTCTTGCTTTTTAGTGGTGAGAAGGGATGATGCTGACTTGTAGGCAAGTCTGTCCTGGAGGGAAGGAAACACTGCTTGAGAGCTTGTTAGGGCTATCCAGCACATAATTTGTGGCAGGCAGCTCCATTTCCTTGCAAATTGGTGCTTGTCAAGTACAGGATGTCCAGTTATTGAGGTGTCAGAGCGTTATTGTTGGCCATGATGAAATGCCTGGAGAGGAGGTGACTGTAGCAGTGACTCAGGCCCTGCTGCTGTGAACAGTTTGTTTTGTGCTCTAAAAGCACAGGACAAGAGTTCCCAGCTTTTATCCGGGGCACTCGTTCTCTGTGTGACTCCTGCTCATCAGTGGGGTTGGGGAATTCACTGGTGGGCTGGGTTGTAAAGCATTAAATCTTCAGTCTTTACAGCAGCTGGGTTTCTCCTGCTTAGTTGTGTGCACACATTATCAGTGTGAACCTCAGAGTTTGTTTTCCAAGGGCCAAAATACCATTATTGTATCTTCCAGCTGTGCTTGCCAGCCTTTCTCATTTAGACTCTCATTTTTCACCGAGGGTTGGATGCTCTCAACTTTTCTGGGCTGTCTGGGGAGGATGCTGAGGGTTGCAAGTGGAACACACCCACTGCCTCTGAAAGGATTTCCTGGCTCCTGGTGACGAGTTGCTGAAATAGCTTATTATTTGACTGATAGCTGTAGTGTCTGTTGCCCTGGCAGCAAAGCTTAGAGAGTAAAAGCACAAACATGAGCAGGGCACAATTTGATTTCAGAAGGCTTAGGTTTGCTTTGCTTTGGTTGAATTTCAAAGTGCTTTAGGAGTTTTGAGATGAAGAAACAGATGTGGGAGGTGTTTTTTTGCTGGTTTATGTGGATGTGGTTTTGTCTCTTCAGTGTTAATTGTGAGACTTAACAGTTTCTGCTTGCAATGAGAAGGGCCTCATCCTCAGCACAGGAAAGATGTGGAGCTCTTAGAGCAGGTCCAGGGGAAGCCTTGGAGATGCTCCAGGGGCTGGAGCCCCTCTACTCTGGATGCAGCCTGGGAGAGCTGGGGGTGTTCTCCTGGAGAAGAGAAGGCTCCAGGGAGAGCTCAGAGCCCCTGCCAGAGCCTAAAGGAGCTCCAGGAGAGCTGGAGAGGGACAAGGGATGGAGGGACAGGACACAGGGAATGGCTTCCCATTGCCAGAGGGCAGAGATAGGTGAGATTTTGGGAAGGAATTGTTCTCTGGGAGGGTGGGCAGGCCCTGGCACAGGGTGCCCAGAGCAGCTGTGGCTGCCCCTGGATCCCTGGAAATGTCCAAGGCCAGGCTGGATGGGGCTTGGAGCAGCCTGGGATAGTGGAAGGTGTCCCTGCCCATGGCACTGGATGGGCTTTAAGGTCCCTCCCAGTCCAGATCATTCCATGACTCTAAGTGTGGAGGGGTAATCAGCCAATGATTTCATGGCTGATTATGTTGTTCTTTAGCCAGAAGGGTTGATGCTCTCATCTTTGCTCCTTGTGCCCAGCTGCATCTCAGGAGAACAGGTCTTGATAGGCAGGGTTGTAGCAGTGCACACCAAATATTTGTTTAACTCTGAGGTGACGGTGGCCAAGGTGTGGATGGCAGTGGTGGTGGGGATTACTGCCCATGTTTTGAGTTAGCACTGCAGTGTTTGCTGGGAGCAGGAAAAAAGGTCCTGTCAACACGGGGAGGTGTGACCTGGAGCCCTTGATGAGGTTGTTTTCATCCTGCTTGCTTTTGTGTGGGTATTTTGAGGTACTGGTTTTCCACAGCATCATTATCATGGTGCAGTTGGTATTGTTATGATAATCACATTGTTATTTATAATTCCTTGTCGGGTTCAGGCTCCTTAATGAGGACACTCTGCTGTGGATGGAGGGAATTTTTAGTCACCCAGGCTAGAGGACCTGTGTCAGAGCTGGGGAGGTTTGTGTGTGCCCCATCCTGGTGGGACCACGCTGAGCCTGGGCGTGTGGCCTGGCTGCAGGTGACACTGGTCCCCACCTTGTCTTGTGTGGAGAGGAGAAGACCTTCTGTGGAAGGGAGGGGGTCAGTGAGAGCTGTGAGTCCCTCATTCCTGCAAGCCAGCACCCCATCAGGCTTTCATGCATACACCATAGGGAATGAGGAATTTTTAATGTGACAAACTGGAAGGTGTTGTGAGTAAAGAAGCTTTTTTTTCCTATTCCTCCCCCATTAGACAGGCTGTGAAAACAGGCTTGAATAATAAGTGGTGTTAAAAATTTTAGTTGGTTTTCCTCATTTTAACTCTCAGTGAAAACAGCTCATCTCCATGGCCTGTGTCCTTGGCAGAGGATTACCTTTCCTCCTGTATCATTTACTCTGCTTTTACAAAAGGTGCCTGATAGTGATTTACACTGGTGGTGGGAGAGCAGCAGGCTGGGATTGCACATTTTGGAACTGACTGTAGTTTCCAGCAATGTTGCCTAAACCTGCAGTTTTCACTGCAAGGCATACATTTGTTGGTTTTTGTCAGGCTGCCAGGCCAGGTACCCTGGGGTCACACCAGCATTTTGGGACTCTTGTGCCAGTATCTAAGTGCTATTTGCAGCTGGCAACACATTTTTCCATCTGGAGCTCATCTTAGAACCTGCTGGCAGCTTTGCATGGAATGTAATCAGGGAATTAGGTTGGAAAAGCCCTCTAAGCTCATGGAGTCCAGTCATTCCCCCAAGCACTCCCAAGGCCACTGCTAGCCCATGTCCCCAAGTGCCACATCTAGAAATGTTGTAAGTCCCTGCAGGCAGGGATGCTGACTGACACTGTCCTGAGCAGCCTATTCCAGGGCTGGACAACTTTAATTTTTCCCAGTGTCCAATCTAGACCTTCCCTGGCAGTGAGGATGTAATTTGAAGGTTGGCTACAGGCTCCTGAACTGTGTCTGTGGGATTCTGAATCTTTAAAAATGTCATTGGGGTGGACAGGAAGCTGCTCTGTCAGGTTCAGGGATTTGGGAAACTGGGATTCAGGCACTCCAGTGTTGAAAACTGGAAAGATTTAATGAATATTGGCCCACAGGGTGCTCAGACAGCCCCAAAGCCAGGCTGGATTGTAACCCAAGGCTTGGAGGGGGTGGAGGAACAGCATTAAAAATAAATAACTTTGGCTTTATCAACATTGTGAGGCGCCATCCTGGGAAGCAACAAGAAGTCTTTAGGGCTGTCTGTTGGGAATTTGTGCTGCCAGAGCCGGGATTTGAAAGGAGCACACGGAGATGGGCGGATGGAGCTGAGCTGCTGCTCAGTCCCAGCCTTGTAGGAGCTTCTAATGTGGGTTACCATGCATAATTCAGGCCATCCTTTTTCCATGTTCAGAGCTCTGTAACTAAATACTGATTTGCTAAACACAACTTGAATAATGAAGCAATCTGTGGCTTGAAAGCCTTCCTCAGTGTTGAAAGAAAAGGAAGCAAACAGAGCTGTATCCTCACTTCTGCTTTAAGACAACACAGGGGTGCACAAAGTGGAAGAGTCATCTCCATCCCTGCCTGTTCAGTGGATTTAAATACACATTCCTGGTGTGTCCAGTAAGTGAGAGGTGGACTGTCCAAACTACTGCCAGCCCTTCCATCCAAGGCTTTTTCTTTTCTCTGCCATCACAGTTCATTCCATGGAAAAACAGATTTAAAGCTGCACCTTCTGTTTCTTGCTGAGCTTAGAGGTAACAGGTCAAAAAATAAATTGATGTGCAGTGTGTTCATGTTTGTGTGGGAGTAAAGCTCTGTTCTGAGCCACTTCAGCACAAATCATGCCAGTAGGGTAAATTATTTTGGTTTTCCTCAGTCACAACTTCGCTCCCTTCGATGAAACACAAACACTTGGGAGCCTGTAAGAGGCTAAAAATATTCTTACAGCTGATAAAGGCTTGATTTGACTTTTGAAAATATGAAGTGGTTTTTTCCCCTGTGCTGTTACCTTCTCACTTCATGTTTATGAAGCTGCAGCAGGGCACGTGGTCTGTGGGATGGTGAGGCTTACACTGCTTTCCTCTCCTTGCTCTGGGGAGGAGCAGTTTTGGTTGGTTGGTGGTTGAATAAACACCTCAGGCCTGAGGATTTGCTGGTGGTGGTCACTGCCATCGCTGCCTTGTTTGCTGCTTGTATCTCAAAAATTCAGGAAGAGATTCCAAGCAAGTAATTTCTGTGTTCCTGTAACTTTTGCACCGGAAGCGATCAGCTTTTCTAAGCTATTTCTGCAATTCATTGAGTATAGAAATTTCTTACCTAGTTCCTCTTCTTTAATTTTTTTTTTCTTCTAGTTCCTTTTTTTTTTAGCTGATAGAAAACATTTCTTTGAATTGGAGCAGTATACCCTGGAAACAGTCAAATTTGCCTCCCAGAGCTGCTAAATACTTGCAAACCTAAATGCTTTGGTTTATTTTCAAGCTAATCTGCTTGATTATTGATTTTCCTGCAGCTCTTTTGGCCCAGAGTAGATCCTTGCTACATGAATTTTTCAGTGTTGATTACTATATGTGGAACTTGGAGGAATTCTAGGGTGGGTTGGACAGGGCTTGGAGCAAGCTGGTCTCATGGAAGGTGACCCTGCCCATGGCAGGGTGTTGGAATGGGATGAGCCTTGAGGTCCCTTCCAACCCAAACCAGTCTGGGATTTTGTGATTTTATGATTTTTGTCTTGCAGAGTTAAAAACAGGTTCCGTATTCAATCACTGGTGCCACACATTGCACTGAGGTACCAGTCTGTAAGAGGTAGAAAAGGTTTCTACCACAAATGGTACCAAACATCTGCTCTGTAGCTCCTTAAATCCATGAGTGTGAGAGGAGTTTGGGTGCTGCTTATGGCCTAGAGCATTGAAATGGAAAACGTAACAAATAGAGAGCAGGAAGGAGGCTTCCCACAGCTGCAAAGTGGTGATAAATCTTTTAAGAAATCAACAGCGAGCTCGGGGAGGACAGTGCTGTGTGTACAAGGCTGGAGCTCAAATCAAGTGTCTGTTGTCCATCCCGAGCACAGCTGGTTTTGTGCAGGAATTTTGGCTTTGGCCATGACCTGCAGCCTGTATGCCATCCTAATGCCTGGTTTTGGGTTTTTGTCCCCCTCCCCAGGAGGAAGAATGCCAACACGAAGATGAAGTAGCGCGTTTCCTATGCTGCCCGCGGCGCCCACACGCTGCTGTCGGCTGGGTAGGGACGGGCTCTCGCCTCTGGCCAAACCCATTCCCGGGACAGGATGAAGCCAAGGAGGAGCTCCCCGCCGCGCTGGAGCCGCAGTGACTGCTGCCCGCTCTAAAGCCCATGTGCCAGTCCCTGGCGAGATGAAAGAGGTGGTGCTGTGGTCACCCGAGGAGGTGGCCGGCTGGCTGACGGACAATGCCGTGCCGGAGTACTGCGAGCCCTTGAGGAGCTTCTCTGGCCGGGACCTCATCAACCTGACGGAGGAGGATTTCAAGAGATCCCCTCTGTGCCGGGTGTCTTCCGACAGCGGCCAGCGGCTGCTGAACATGATCGAGGGGCTGAAGATGGCTCATCACATGGAGGCTCACAAGAACGGCCACGCCAACGGGCACGTGCGCGGCGCCGCCGGCCAGAACGGCTTTGGCGCCGCGCTCAAGCTCAACGGGGTCCCCAATGGCTTCAAGAAGGAGATGATCAGGATCCCCATGCCGGAGCCGGAGCGCTCGCAGTATCCCATGGAGTGGGGCAAGACTCTCCTGGCTTTTATTTATGCACTTCTTTGTTTCGTCTTCACCACAGTGACTATCTCGGTGGTTCATGAACGAGTGCCTCCCAAGGAGGTGCAGCCTCCCCTCCCAGATGCATTTTTTGATCGCTTTGATCGGGTGCAATGGGCTTTTTCTATTTGTGAAATCAACGGCATGATCCTTGTAGGACTGTGGTTTGTTCAGTGGCTGCTCTTAAAATACAAGTAAGTAAAACCTTTTCAAAACTTGAGTGCTTCTGACAGCTTTTGGAGGGCAGATGCTGGTTTGCACCCAAAGAAAATGAAGCTTCTTGTGATCTTTTATCTCGGTTTTCAAAGCTGAAATAGATAGCAGGCAGTGTGAGCTGCTTGTGCAGAAGGCAGAGGTCCAAATGTTCCCTAAGAAACTGAGCAACACGCCTGCTTGTGTTTGACTGTGTGGTTAACTCAAACCTTTCTCATGGGTGAAAAGCCATGGGTTGGATGAAATGATGTTCTAACTCGCTGTTTGTTCAAAGGGAGCACAACTCATGCTCCTGTGAGGGCAGCTGTGAGCCAGGATCCAGGGGAATGGCTGGAGCTGGACCAGGGCAGGGTCAGGCTGGAGATCAGGGCAGAGTTCTTCCCCCAGAGGGGGCTCCCCAGGGAATGGGCACAGCCCCAAGAAGCTCCAGGAAGGTTTGGACAGTGCTCCCAGGGATGCACAGGGTGGGGTTGTTGGGGTGTCTGTGAAGGGACTGGAGCTGGATCAATGATCCCTGTGGGTCCCTTCCAGCTCAGGGTGTTCCATGATTTTAAAACCAAGGGAAACATCTGCAGGAGATAGTGTGGGATTGCCCTCAAGAAGGAGGTGTTGGGTTAATGAGGCCATACCAGGGATCAGACACCCTGTGGTGCAGCTGAGCAGAGCCTGTAGGTGAACAGCAGCAGAATCCTTGGAGAATTTGAAGCAAGGAGATGTGGGATGAGTTGATGCTAACATACATATATTGGTGTCACTGGCAGATGTGAAGGTCCTCCCCTACCATGTCCCCATTTGCTTTGGGGTGTTTGTTTTAATTTATGTTATAGGATTACAGAATGTTTGGGTCTGGAAGGGACTCTAAAGGTCATCTCATTCCAATGAGGAAGTCCCCTTTGGAAGGGCCTTTTCTGGTGTTAAGGGAAGATGCCAGGGAGTCTCAGCTTGTTTTGGAGACCAAAATCCCTCTTTCTCCCTTTTCTGTGAGCAGAGATCAAGGTCCCAGAGGCCCAAGCTGTGGCTGAGCAGCAAAAAGAGAAGAGCAGGAGAAAGGGAAGAGCAGGAGAGGTGCTGGCAGGAGCAGGAGCCCAGCGAGGTGGCTTTGTCTGGAGGACCTTGTTCTTGTGGTTTTGGTTAGTGCACACCAAAGGGGTGGTGACAGTGCTACAGCAAGAGCTGAATCCTTTTGTGGTGGGGTTATCCCCTCCTTTTGAAACTTAATTCAGGAATAAAGGGAGGGCATTGGGCCAGATTGGCCTTCCTCACTTCTGCTTCCTCATCCCTGGCAGTGTCCAAGGCCAGGTTGGACAGGGCTTAGAGGAACCTGGGACAGTGGAAGGTGTCCCTGCCCATGGCAGGGGTGGAACTGGAAGGGCTTTAAGGTCCTTTTCAACTCAAACATTCTGTGATTCCATGATTCTAATGCTGTCCATGGTGTGGGATTGGGCTGGTGTCTCTCCAGAGGGCAGGAGCAGGTCTGCCTGGGCACTGTGGAGTTTCCACAGGGAGCTCAAGGAAGCTGCTGAGGCAGATGAACTTCTCTGGGAAGCATTCCCAGATGCTGTGGGAGAAGCACAATGCCAGGGCTGGCCGTGTGCTTGGCTCATGGGGCTGAAGGAGCAGCTCTGCTGAGGTCTGCAGAGCTGGAATGGAGCTCTCTGGGCCAGGAATAAGTGTGGAGGTTGTACTTGCTGGCTGGCTCTGAGTCTCACACTCATGCAAATCCTCTGGAGAAATGGGAGGCTTTTTACATTTATTTTTTCTTTAGATGACAGTGCGGAGCTCTTTCAGACTTTCCTAAGGTAAAATATGCCAAATCCAGCAAAATCAAGTGGTAGTTTTAATTTAAAATGCTGCCACTTCTTTGGTCTCTCAGAATATGATCCCCATCCCCCTGTTTGCCTTGATGTTACAAAGGAAAAAACAGGTTCATGTTTGGTTCTAAAAGCAACAAGGGTGAGATCTGAGGGGAAAAACTCTTCAGGGGAGAACCCCTGCCCCACTGGAATGGTGCCCTCCACACTTAAATTTCAGTTGATGGAGCAAGATTAATAATTATAATTCTTAACACACAGCTTCGCCCATTTTTACACCAGGAGAGGGAAGAAAAAAGCCTGGAATACTGTGTTGCAGCAGTGAGTACTCCAGTGCAAAATGTGTTTAACCTGCAAGGGTTGAATTTTTCCTGATAAATTAAGGCACTCAAGGTGTTACTGATCTGGCACTGCAAACTCATAGTCCTCCAAGAGTGGAACACTCCAGTTTAATAACTGTGCCAAAAGCCCTGAAAAATTTAAAAGGTGGCCAATTTTGAGTTTTGAAAGAGCTCAGCTTGATAGGGAAAATATTTTTTTTTAAGTGAGCAAAATAGCAACTGCTGAATTCCAGTGCTTGAAGGGAACCTCTGAGAAAAAAGCAGACACTTTAGAAGGCCCTGGAGGCACAGGACACAGGGAATGGTTTCCCATTGCCAGAGGGCAGGGATGGATGGGATATTGGGAAGGAATTGTTCCCTGGGAGGGTGGGCAGGCCCTGGCACAGGGTGCCCAGAGCAGCTGTGGCTGCCCCTGGATCCCTGGCAGTGTCCAAGGCCAGGTTGGACATTGGGGCTTGGAGCAGCCTGGGATAGTGAAAGGTGTCCCTGCCCATGACAGGGGTGGGACTGGGTGGGCTTTAAGGTCCCTTCTTGGATTCTGTGAATGCCAGAACCTGCAGCTTGAAACAGCCATAAGTGCAAAGAACAGTGATTTGAAATTATCCAAACCCCACAGGGTCTGTAGCCAGTGGCACACCAAGGGTGATTGCTGTAATAAGATTCACCCCTGATTTCTGTAACCCTGGCAGTGATCTCTCCTTAGGATCTCTCCAGAGGTTGCTCCTGTCCTGCTGGATGTGCCAGGAGAGGTTTAATTGTCTTCCTTTGAGGTGTTTTTAGGTGTTACCCCAGTGGGGCAGTTTTGGGGCTGGCTGTCCCTCCTGAGCCCATCCTTTACCCCGGGTGCTCAGGCTGGTTTTGCAGAAGCACCTCAGGGTAGCCCAGATCTGCACCTGCACTCTCTGTGAACATCAGCCCTCACTAATAAATATCTCTGCAGCTGTGGCTGCTGAGTGGCTTCCCTGCAAACACTGTCCTGCAGCCAGAGCAGCTCTGCATTTTTATTTGGGAGCTTTCCTTGCTGGTGTGAACTGCTTCCTTTATAATGCTGCTAAGGAAAGATGTGTTCTCTCACTCCTCTGGTTGCAAAGGGGACCCTTTGTAATCACTAAATTGTGTGTCAGCTGAAATAAACTTACTCCTTTTCATCTCAGAATGAAAACACTGTAACTTCATCCCCTGCCTCGAATAGGAAATCGTAAGGGCCCCAGCTAATGGAGGGGTGAGGGGCATGAAATCCCCTTTAATGTCTTCAGCACCCAATCTGCACAGGCTTTTGCGTCCTAATCCTTGGATTTCCTGTAATCACCTTCAAGGGCAGTGGGGTTGAGCTCTCCTGTGCTCCTGGTCGGGAAGGCGTGGGAATATTTGTGGAATAGTTCAGCATTCCCAGGTGTAAGCCGATAGTGTCACGAGTTTCCAAAGCATCAGGAGAAAACAGCTGGTGGTTTGTTTTATTTACCTTTGTGGATTTTGTTTGCCTTGAGTGACCTCTCCTTATTTTTGCCTGTTTTTTCTCCCTGCCAGGTCTATAATTAGCAGGAGATTTTTCTGTATAGTTGGCACACTATACCTGTACCGGTGTATTACCATGTATGTGACTACACTCCCAGTACCTGGAATGCATTTCAAGTGTTCTCCAAAGGTAAATTCCTTCTGGCTGTCCTGCTGTGCATGTTTCCTCCTCCTCCTGCTGGTCCCAAAACTGCTTTCTCAAGGAGTGTTTCTAAGGGAGGGGATTCTGCCCCACTGCCCTGCTCTCATGAGAGCCCCCCCAGCACTCTGTGCACAGTTTTGTGCCCCCAACCAGGCATGGAGCTGTTGGAGCAGGTCCAGAGGAGGCCATGGAGTTGCTGCAGGAACTGGAACAGCTCTGGAGCCAGGCTGGGAGAGCTGGGAATGCTCAGCCTGGAGAAGGGAAGGTTGTGTGGAGACCTCACAGCTCCTTCCAGGGTCTGAAGGGATTCAGGGGACCTGGAGAGGGACCCTGCATCAGGAACTGGAGTGACAGGACACAGGGAATGGGTTCAGACTGCCAAAGGACAGGGTTAGAGATGGGATATTGGGAAGAAATTGTTCCCTGGGAGGGTGGGCAGGCCCTGGCACAGGGTGCCCAGTGCAGCTGTGGCTGCCCCTGGATCCCTGGAAGTGTCCAAGGACAGGTTGGACATTGGGGCTTGGAGCAGCCTGGGATAGTGGAAGGTGTCCCTGCCCATGACAGGGAGCACTGGATGAACTTTAAGTCCAAACCAGCACAAGCCATTGTGTAATTTTAATTTGAGAGCACTGGTTTGGTGTGACAGGGACATCCTTCTGCAGGTTGCTGGCTGCCCTCTCAGTGGAGGTATTGACAGGTACTGCAGGGCAGTACAGGAATTCCCATCCTTTCAAAGCATTGAGCTACACAATTTCTTTGGTATTTTCAGCTAATTTGCATGATTAGCATGTTCTTGTTCCCACTGGAGCTGTTGAAAGTGCACAACCTTTGCCATGTGTGAGTCACTGATTTCTAAATAAATACACACCTCAGTGTGTCAAATCCAAATATGATTCAGAGTTGAAAATGGCCCAGAGAGACTCCTGCACATATTTTTGCAATTCTGTTAGCACAAGGACTTCTCACCTCCTCCCCAGTCCAGCACTGACTTGGAGGGATAAATTAGGCTTGTGAAAGCTGTGGATGAAACCAGGCTACTGGGACAGAGGTGCTTGACCCTTGTGGTCAGCCTGGAAGGGTAATTCACATGCTCAGGGTGGAGAAGGGACAGGGCTGGTGGTGTTGCTCTGGTCACCCCAGCATTGCTGGAATCCTGGCCCTTATTGCAATTCTGGTTGTGCTCTGATGCAGTTGAAGCAGGAGAAAGGGCAGAAGCACAGCAATAAATCAGGTGGCAGGTTGTAAAAATCACCGAGGTACAGGTTGTAAAATCCTGATGGGACTTGATCCACGTGGTGAGGTACAGGTAGTTAAATCCTGGTTGGACTTGATCCATGTGCTGATCATTGATTGTTGTTTTGGTGAGGATTGGCACATCCAAACAAAGCCAAAATGCTTTGGTTCCACAGGGAAGTCCAGCCAGTGTTTGCCAAGGCAGAGCCTTTGTGGCTTTTGGAGGGATTTTGGAAAGAGAATTGAGTGGGAGAGGATACAGCACTGTGTTTGAGCAGCCAGCTGCTAGGAAATTAAAAAAGAGAGAACACAGGTATTTATGGGCTGAAGTGAATAAATCTGTTTGGGGAATTTGGGGAATTTACGGCGTTGGCAAATCCTTCTCATTACTCAAGTAGAGACAAGCAAGGGCCCTGATAAGATTAAGGAGTTTTTTTAAAAGCTTTAAGTGTACTGGTGGGAAAAGAATAACCTCTCAACACCTTATTGAGTTCTATGTGATTGTGAAAAGTGGGCTTTGGGGAGCAGTTTAGTGTTTTTGAGCAACTGTTAGCAGGAAATGTTTAATTCCTGCAAAGAACATGCTCAAGTCTGTCAGAAATTATTAATTTTCACTTCTTAAAGCAAGGCCAAGCTTTAAAATCAAAGCATGGTGGCCAGCCTGGGGGATCTGTGTTTGCTTCTGACAGTTCAATGGTTTCCATGGATTTTCAAACACTATAAAATGAGGTGAGGATGCAGCACATGTGTGCATTGATCTGTTAGTCCCTGCTTCTTGATGGGTCCCAGAGGTTCTCCACACATCCTGCTTGTCCCATGGCATACATTTTTTGTGGCTTTGTTTAATATTTAGCCTTGGCTAAGAGCTGAGAGCAGCAAAAGTCTCGGGCAGTGCCAGCTGCCCTCGGTCACTTGGGAGAGGGAGCAGAGTGTCCTCATGTGGGGGACTTGGTTTGCTTGGATTTGGTTTTCCTTGGGCAAACAGAAGTTTTTTCAGGAATGCTCTGTGAGCCAGTGCCATGGTTGGGGGTGGAGGGAGATCCCTGTTTGGGTTGCTGTGGAGTCAAAGCACAAGTCTGGCACCGTGCTCTTGACAGACAGCACAGATGTTTCTGTTGGAAGGGGAAGTGGAAAGAAATAATCCTGCAGACTTTTCCAAGGCCTTAGGGTTTGGAGTGAGATGCTCTTCTGTTTATCAGATCCTGGCTTTGGCAGCTGACTGTTCAGCCTGGGCAGTTCCTCCTGGTTTCTGTTGGATGAGCACCAGTAGGGCCTGTGCTGTTACCAACAGCATGGACTAAATTAAACCTCATTTATTTTAGAATGTGGTGCCTCTTGAACAGAAGGAAAATCTCACTTGAGCACCAGCTATAAGGGGTGCAAAGCATCAAAACACTCGTGTCTCATTTCCAGTCTTTTTCCTACTAGAAATGTGCTGCCAGCTTTTGGGAAAGGCTGAGGATTTATTTATCTGCTGATTGATCTTGTGGATCAAAGCAGAAAGGGAGAAGAACCGAAAGCCCAAATTGCTGTTTAAAACCATTGCTTTGAGCTGTGATATTTTACTGTACTTCTGTGTTTTGCTGTCCCACCAGCTTTTTGGAGACTGGGAATCCCACCTGAGAAGGATAATGAAGTTGATTGCTGGCGGAGGCTTGTCCATCACGGGCTCCCACAACATGTGCGGGGACTACCTGTACAGCGGCCACACCGTCATCCTAACCCTCACCTACCTGTTCATCAAAGAGTGTGAGTGCCCTGCTGCTCTCCTCTTGTGGGACTCCTTCCTCACTGAGCCATTTCTCTTGTGCTCCCTGGTGAGCTCAATTCCAGTTAAAGTACCTGTGTTTTCCACCGTGAGAGGAAACGGCCTCAAGCTGGGTATTAGGAAAAAAATCTTCACCAGAGGGATTGGAATGGTTTGGGTTGGAAGGGACCTTAAAGCCCATCTCATCCCACCCCCTGCCGTGGGCAGGGACACCTTCCACCATCCCAGGCTGTTCCAAGCCCAAATGTCCAGCCTGGCCTTGGACACTTCCAGTGATCCAGGGGCAGCCACAGCTTCCCTGGGCACCCTGTGCCAGGCCCTGCCCACTCTCACAATTCCTTCCCAATATCCAATCTAAACACAAGCAGGTTCATTTGACTGGCCAGGGTATATTATATCTTTCTCAAGGGTTTCATAATCTTTCTCATTTCCAAGAATCTCATTATCCTGAGTACAATTTTAAGCTGCACCTTAAGAGAGTGATACTTTTTTTGTCATCTCAGCATTCCTGCTTATAATCTCAGCACAAGCATCTCTGTATCAGCCAGGATTGCAGTCCATGACCTCTGCTAATCACAGAAGTCCTGATAAGGTTCCACTTTGAGGTAACCCCTGCTTGTGCTTCCTTGCAGATTCCCCACGGCGACTCTGGTGGTACCACTGGCTCTGCTGGGCGCTCAGCATGGTGGGGATGTTCTGCATCCTCCTTGCTCATGACCACTACACTGTGGACGTGGTGGTGGCTTACTACATCACTACAAGGTTATTCTGGTGGTACCACACCATGGCCAACCAGCAAGTGAGTTCCTCCCATTCCTTGGATGCTCCTGCTGTAGCCTGGGGGTGGGGGGAATATCCAGGCTTTACTATGTCCTGTGGAGAATCCCCCTCTTCCCCCCAGCTGTGGGTTTGCATGGGAGAAAGAGCCATCATTAATTGTGTCTTGACCACAACAATGTGGAAAGATCTTCCCAAAGGCAGGCAGGGCTCTTCTGCCTCTGGGTAACCTCAGTCCTTCTGAATTTGGGCCAGGTGGCCACAGCTGTGATAGAACAACAAACCATTTAGATTCTTTTGCTTTGGTTCTGTTTTGTTTGGTTGTTGAGGCCAGCTGGGGTTTTAGTGTGTTCTGTGGCTTGTGCCACAGGTCTCTCCAGGTACAGGAGGAGGCCTTGCTAAAAATAAACAGGTTTTTGAAAGTATTTCCAAGGGGTGGTGAGTTCTCCTTGCTGGTGAACTGGAGCAATCAGAGAGGAGCTGACAACACTGAGGAAAGTGAAACCTCCCCTGCTCTGCCAGGGAGATCAGGAGAATCCCTGGAGATGAGGGCAAGGTTCTTCCCCCAGAGGGTGCTGGCACTGCCCAGACTCCCCAGGGAATGGGCACAGCCCCGAGGCTGCCAGAGCTCCAGGAGGGCTTGGATCCTGTTCCCAGGGATGCACAGAGTGGGGTTGTTGGGGTGCCTGTGCAGGAACAGGAGCTGGATCCATGATCCCTGTGGGAACCCTTCCAAATCTGGGTGTTCCATGAGTCTCTGAGAGAAAATGCACAAGTCTTTCTCATGGATAGTGGGCATAGGAGTTAAGAGGCATTTTTAGGTATGTAGCAGCATATTGATGCCTAAATATTTTCTGTGCTCATGGTCAAAGATCTTTTGCTTATCTGTGGCAAATGCTGTTAATTATATTTAATAAAGACATCCTATGATGATAGAAGATGAGTTTCTATTGTGGCAGTGCAGATTTTTAGATCCTATCACAGAATCATCATGGAATGACCTGGGCTGGAAAGGGCCTTAAGTCATCTGGCTCCAGCCCCTTGAAAGCCTTGTAGCTCCCACCTTGTTATTCCAGTGGTTTGGTGCTGCCTGAAGCAAAACACCACAGCCAAGCCTTGTGGTACAATTTCTGGCCAAATGCCTAATTGCAAATTAGGTGCCCTTTGATGTTGTCAGTTTGGGAGGCACTGTGACAGGAGTCTGTGCCCACACTGCAGCTTTTGTCACACAGCCCCAGAGGATTCCATGCTGGTGGCTTTGCTCCTGGCCTCTCAGAACAGTAGCACTTCCAAGCTGGAAGTGCTGGAGTCAGGAATGCCCCGAGTCCTGCTGAGGATTTGCTTCAGCAGAGCCCTTGGTGTGGAAACATTCCTGTTCTGCTGCCTGATGTAACTCAGGAGGTGGCTCAGCACTGCTGCCCTGAGCTGCCAGAGTGTTGGGAAATGCCAGTCCCTGGATCCTTCCCTGAGCACACATTGGTGCAGCTCTTCCTTGTGCTGAGGCTTGTGCCTGGCCTTAAAATTAAAAGCAGCAGTGGATTTATTTGACAGGTGAGCTTGACATGGAGATCAAGCTCAGTGTACAGGCCTGTGCATGTGTATTCCCTTTGGGTGGGTGGATGCAGGGATCCCTGGCTCTGGCATGGAAAATAGGCAGCAGGGGGGTTGGATAATTCCCTCAGAACCTGCCCACTCTGTGTGCACGTGAGCTGGGGCTCGCTCGTGCCTGAGAGAAGCAGAAGGTGAGTGGGAGCAGTCTGGGAGCGTGGGGAAGGCAGGGCAGGGCTCTGACTCTCTGCAGATGGGTTGGGACATGCCCTGCTCATGGCCCAAAGGCACACAGCCAGCCCCAGAGTGATTCCTGAGCTGTGTGGGATTTCAGAGGCACTTAGGGAACAGCCGCGCTTTGGGACGGCGCGTTCATTCCCAAGGGAGAGCAGACACCAGTCCTTGGGCCCCTCATTCCTTTCCTGTGGGCCCATCAAACACCTGAGGTCCTGTAGACAAGGGTGAGCAATGGTGTGTGCAGGGGGCTGGGATCTGTTTGGGGTGTGAGATCTTTGGGAGCAGCAGGAAGCAGGACGCCGCTGCCAAAGGATCTCAAATAAAGGACCTGCTTTTCAGTAATGCTCTTTTTGTCCTCCTCTCCCTGCAGGTGCTAAAAGAAGCTTCCCAAACTAACCTCCTTGCACGGGTCTGGTGGTACAAGCCCTTCCAGTACTTTGAGAAGAATGTCCAAGGAATTGTACCTCGCTCCTACCACTGGCCCCTGCGGTGTCCGGCGCTGGCGCGGGGCCGGCAGGTCAAGTACAGCCGCCTGGTGAGTGACACGTAACAGTGCCACCACAGCCCCAAGGACCTGTCCCAAGTGCTCACAACTCCAAGAGAAGATGCCATAAACAAAAATCCACCGCTCCCCGACCCTTTCTTTAGCAGCTCCCTGGACCTGACCTGTTCAGTTACCTGGTAAGCACTGTGATCTTTTTTTCTCTCCAAAGGATCTGCGTTGGACAACAATAAAGAGAATTTAACTGATCATGCACTGTTATACATTTCTTGTTGATAGAGTTGGGATTTGCATTTGCCCATCACCATGTTCCTTTGTATATGATGCGACAACATAGATGAAAAGCTTTTATATCATAAGTTCTGGTCTTTCCAGTCACGTCTGGGAACAAAGCATATTATTTTCTTGGGAAAACATACTTTTCATATCTCTTGCCCCAAAGATTGGGCTGTAAGCCATTTTCTAGCAAATGACTATATGAAGGTTTCTAAATATCTGCCTTGGGTGAAATCAAGAAATCTTTCTACCTGTTGCACCATGCTACGAATAAGATGATAGACACAGAAAGGTTTGGTAAATCCTGATTTTGTAGAATCTGCAGTGACTGACTGTGTCAAAAAAGTGGGGAAAAAAAAAAAAAAAACAAAAAAAAAGAGAAGAAAATGTAAAGTGATTTTCTAAGTATTTCCTAACTTTATTTTTCAAAATGTGTATGAAAAAAAAAATTAAATTTAAAAAGATTTTTACATGTCAGAGAATAGAGAGTTAAAACATTTAAAGAAAATGCTTCTTGGGAGAGAGAGAGATTTGTCTATGTTTCTAGTGCCTTTCTTGTCTTGATTGTATGGTCAGTAGGCAGTCTTAAATGTTTTTATTTAAAATAAAGTATTCCATGAAAGCAGAATTATATATACTGTATAATTACTAATTTTTGCATTTATAGCTAAATTAAACTGGAAATTTGCTTAAAATGTTGAAGTTGCCACGTGTAGGGAAAAACCTCCCACCCCACCAAATAAAAAAAGGGTCCGACCTTGCTCACACATTGTGGGCAGGTCAAGCTAAAAAAGTATCACTTTATTGTCTACTTGGTAGCTGGGTTTTAAAAAGCAAAACAGCCATGAATTCCTGTTTTTTAAGAATTTTACAAATGATCACTGAGTGAACTATGAATGGTTTCTCCACCCCCTTATCGAAGTGTTGTTGAAAAACAACAAAGATAATCTATTTCTTTAAAATATTTGTGCAGAAACTGCATGTAATTCTAAGTTTTCACTCCTACCATACATACTGTATGTTTGGGGAAGTCTCCTATCCTAAACTTGCCAATGTGCAGAACAAAAATAGTTTTTATAAAAAAGAATGAAGAAGAGAAAAATATATATATAAATATATATATATATCCATTCTGTATTTTACGTGAAGCAGAGTTATCTTCTGTAGGTTTTTTGTGTATTCACAAGGTGATATTTGTATTGTAAAACAACAATGGTGAAGGAAAATAAAAAAGGCTTTTGAAAAATGTAGTTTCCTTTATCTTTTTGA
Source organism: Muscicapa striata striata (assembly GCA_030060385.1). NCBI lineage: Eukaryota > Metazoa > Chordata > Aves > Passeriformes > Muscicapidae > Muscicapa > Muscicapa striata. The sequence goes on from JAREIS010000169.1 coordinate 535,459, forward strand.
TATTCAGTTGAAATTTAAAGCTGGGTTTATTCTTGCAAACCTTGCCTTTAAGTTGATGTTATTGCACTGTAGGCCATCCAATGTGGACTGTATGGAAACTGCATTGATGTGGAATTGCTGTTGGGCAAAACAGTGCCTTATCCGAAATAAATGCTATGCAATCGATGCCGAGCGGGCGGGAGGAGCCTTCCTGGGAGCCATCTCCAGGCCTTGAAAAATCTACCCCACAACTGCTGGGATGCAGCCCAGGGCAGGGGGGGCATCCCTTCCTCCAGGAGCTGCCAGTCCTGGCCCCTGGACACCAGACAAAAAAGAGAGGAGAAGCCAATTTCTGTGCGTCCGTGGTGGTGAAAGTGTCATTTCTGATTTCTTTTGGTTTTTTTGGGGGATGCTTTATCTCCACCTCTCTGCCCTGTTCCTCAGCCTTGGCCAAAACTTGCCCTGGAGAGCTGGTGGGGTTTTGCTTCTGCTGCTCTGCCTGGCTGTTGCTTGGGATGCTGAACAAGAGCAGCTCGTTCCTTATCAGTTCTGTGTCTCCCTGCGAGGGAGGGAGGGACGGAAGGAGGGACGGGTTCCCTGGCCAAACCCTTTGCCAACAGCATTTGCAGAGCTGGGTGGGAATTTAGGGCTCAGCTCTGCCTGCTCTGCCTCCAATCCATGGCTTTACCTTGGCAGCTTTTGGGGCTAAAAGTCGGTTTTTAAACAGCCCAACCCCACCCCAGCTGGTTTTTGAGAGAGTTGGTGCTCCCAGACGTAACACAAGGAGTAGATTTTTCAAGACCTGGCATCACGCACATCCGAACCATTGACATAAGTAAATGTATGGATATATATGCACATGACATTAAATGGAATCTGCTGAATCCTGCCTTGTGGTGTCTGACTTACTGCATGGCTCTGGCTCCACATGGTCCCATCTGTGCTCGGGCAGGGCGTGCTGCTGCCTGGGGAAGGGAGCCTGGGAATGTGGGACTGGGGGCTCAGCAGTGGCTTTGCTGCTGGCTCTTGAGGAGGGGCCCCAGGGATGGATTTGGGACAGAGCTGCTGTGCATTGGCTCAGCCCAGGCTTTGGAGCTTGTGCTGCCTTGTACTCCTCCTTCCTAGGAGCGTCTGCCAGGATGGGTGGGATGGGACTTGGCTCAGGGTCAGCATGTGCTGGTGGCCTGAATCCCAGATTTCCCACTGCATTCCCCCCTAACCTCAGGTAAGATCCATCACAGCCATCCCTCAGCCTCTGTTTCTGGAGAATGCAGGGAGGGTTGGTGGGGCTCCTCTGCCCTCACTGGACACCACACTTGGCCTGTGAGCTTTGTGTTCCTGGGCTGAGATCCTTGGATGACTTCCAAGGACAATCTTGGCCCAATTAGAGGCTGAAGCACCACCTAAATGATTCACTTGCTCTGGGCACTGGTGCATTGTTGCCTCTCCCTTGCCTCTTTGCTTGGTGCCCATCAGAGAGATGAACACAGAAAACTGCAAGTGTGTAAAAGCTGGAATCTGGCATTGTGCTGCCCCAGCCCAACAGAACTCGTGGATCTCCCCACTCTGTGCCAGTGAAACCATCTGAGAGTGTCTGTAGAGGACAGGCAGAGCCAGGTTTGGGTGTGGAGGGGCAAACCTGGACAGCCCAGTGCAGGGGCCAGGAGGCTGGAACTGGGAAGAAGGGTCTGCACCAGAAAAGGCTGGAAAAGGCTGGTTCAAGGTGGAGAAGGACTTGGGCAAGCCAGGATCTTTGCCAGGATGCTGCCAAGATCCATCTGGATGTAGCCTTTAGCACTGCCACGTGGGGAAGGTTTTAAACCCATAAACACAGGGATGGGAGGTGCTTGAGCACGAGCCAAGCAAGGGCAGTGATCCCTCTGCTCTCCTGTGCTCTGGGAAGAGCAATCCCATCAACTTCCCTCTCCTGCTTTTCCTCAGGACACAGCTCAGTGCTCATTCCCTTCCCTGTGCCAGGGGATCAGAGCACTGCCAGAAGACAAGCCACAAGTTCCTGTTCTGGCAACTTCTCCCACCCAACTCATCAGCTATTGGCCACAAATATTTGCCAGAAGGATGAGTGGTTTCTTTTTGCATCCTCTCAGTGCCTCTCCTGCCCCTGGCTGTCCATGTGCACAGGGCAGGGATTGTCAGTGGGGCACGATACCCTTTGCACATCCCCTGCTTAAATAAATGTTTGGCATCACTCCCAGGCACGTGATGGGATTAGTGGGACTCTGCAGGACCAGGAGTTGGATTTTGATGGGTCCAAATCAGGATATTCTGTGATTCCATGATGGGATGGAGCAGATGCTGCAAGGTTTGGGAGCAGACAGTGCTCCCATAACTTGGCTTTCAGCAGCAGCTCAGCCCCCGCTGGCATGGGAGGGCACAGAGCAGCTCACCTTGTTCATTTTCTTACCATTTTTTCCTCAAAAAACCCCCAGTGGGACTGAATTTGGATCTGCCCAACTCTGCGTTGCTGTTTTTGGGTCTTGAGGTTTTCCCAGTTTTGTGCTGGAGCTTTTTAGCTTGGCTCTTCCTTGGGCTCTCCCACATCCCAGGGAAGTGCCCTGTCTCTGGGGCTGCTGCTGCTTCTGATGAGGGATGGCAAAATACTCTCTATTTGTGGTGAAGCTTTAACCCCTGGATAGATTTAAGGCACATCACCTGGAGAATTTTGGGGTGTTCACATGTCTGGACATAAATTATTAGCACCAAAAGTCACATGGTTGTCCAGAAGGGCAGGAGAGTTCTTGTTCTTGAGGCCAGGCAAGGGAGGGTGGGGAAAGAAAGGAGAGGCACCCCAGGACAACATTTGAGTTATATTTGCTGGGTATCCCTTCAGTTCAGCTGTCACTCAGTGACCTGTGCAGGCTTTTGAGTCCAGAAAGTGCAATTGCTCCAATTTTGCTACCTTTCCATTCAACCTGCCCTTCCTAAACTCTCCATGCCTGCTCCCAGCTCTGTTTCCAGCAGGAAAGAAAGAACTGATCCCACTTCCAGCTGCTGCTTGGAGCAGGGGAATGTGGGGAAGAAAATCCTGCCTAAAGCAGCCCCTGCCCTTGCCAAAGCCTGGCAGGGCTCTTGCTGACAGCTCTGTGCAAATTCTTTATCTCCTGCCATCCTGAGCCCGAGCAAAAAGGACTTTGGCCATTCTCTGTTAAATAAACAACATTAGGTAAGAGGTCTCTTCATGGCTGTGAAGGCTCAGGGGCTCTGAGAGCTCCCAGGATCTCAGATTTTGGGGAGCATCTCATCTCTCTACAGCTACCTGCTCATGCTGGGATGATGGTTGTTCCAATTTTCTGCTCAGGACCTGGCCAGGGTTTAGCAAACAGGAATCAAAGTTCCTGTCCTGCAGGGATGAGTGATGCTGGGGAATTGTCCATCCTTACAGGTGGTCCACAGTGGCTTCTCATGAAAAAAAAAGGCTTTTTGCCCCCTAGAACAAGGGGGGGCAAAAGGCTTGATTCAGCCAGTTTCAGGAATCCTTCCAGGCCTTGTAATTGAAACAAAAAACCAAAAACCAAAAACAACAACAACAACAACAAAAAAATCAAAAAAAAACCCCCAAAAACAAAAACAAACCAAAACCAAATCAAAACAAAAACAAAAAAAGCAAACAAAAAAACCAAAAGCCAAAAAAATTTTCAGTGTCTTCACTGCCCATCAGAAGAGTTTCTGTTTCAGAAGGTTTACAGAGAAGATTGTGGCCTGAGCATTTTGAAGAGAAGAGAAGAGTTTAGTTTTACCCAGTCCCAGCTTGGATGGTTTGCAGAAAGGGAGCTCTCCAAGAGACCAGGAAATGCTGGTTTTCAAGTGAAATTTGGGTGCTGTAGGGAAGGGCCACTTCTCTGAAATGATCTGGTCTTGCTTAGGAAGGATGAGGAACTGAAAAATGAGGAGAAAAAGAGAAGCAAATGCTCCATGGGTTTGTATTTCAAAGGCAATTTTCATAATTTATTTGTTTTTCCTTTACAGATGTTGTTTGAATCCTCTTTCTTAATGATTTGGAAGCACAAGGTTCACTGATGAAAGAAATGCACATTTGGCCATTTGTGCTGAGTGATTTCCCTTCTGTCAGCTTTGCCTGATTCCTTCAGTGGATCCATTAATCCCAAGTGGGTTTAAACACTTTTCCTGCTGAGCATTAAATCCCTGTGCTGTTTGCAGCCCCTGGATGTGCCTGGGGAGGTCAGAGAGTGCAGTTCTGTGGTAGAGTGATAGGGAGGAACCCTTTTTTCAGGAGGATAAAGATTGTACAGAAAACATCACTTTCTTTAGACTCGTTTGGCACAAAATGGCACCAGGAAGAAGCTGGAGGACTCCTGGTCTTGGGAAGGAGGATGGTCTGTGGGAACTTTTTGCCTTCCTCATATTTCTACAGGCATTCAGAGGGATTTACCAAGCCCTTAGCACTTAAGCTGAGCTCTTTGCAGCCCAGAAAGTGCCTTTTCTGCACCAAAAAACTCCTTGCTTCTGTAGTTCTGAGCCTGGACACAGTCATGTCACCTGGGGGAGATGGGGAGCTGTGGGTCCCCAGAACCTCAACAGGAAAACAATTGAAAATATTCCCCAAGTCATGTTTTGAGCTGCCATCAGTCTTCCTTTTCCTCCTCCAGCCACAGGTGGTTACAGAGCCACTTTTCAGCTGTTTTCATTTTGTGGGGTGAGTCAATAACCATAACAATTCCTTAAAACTCATTCTCTTAGCTTTTCCTGATGCTCCAGCAAATGCATCAGCTGCAGGAAGAGCTCCTGCTCTTGCACAGCCTGTTCCTGGCTCATCCCTGTCCCAGCAGCTGCTCCATGGTTTTGTCTGTCCTGTTCCCCCCAAGGCCAGAGCACACTTTGGGACATTCCCAGGAGCACAGCAGTGTCCAGGGATATCTGCCAGGCTGCTCTCCAGGTTTCCAGGGCCAGCAGGTTCCTGAGGAATGACAGCCAGCAGATAAGGTATCAGTAAATCTTGTTTCTCCCCAGCAGCCAGTCCAAAAATCACGGAGCCAAAGGGCGACGCTGAACGTGACCTTGAAGTGCTGACGCAGATTTTGCCTGGAATGTTAACCCTTGGATCAGGGATGCGCCATGGGAAAGGTGAAAAAAAAACCCTGAACCTCCTGAGAGGGGAGGGAAAATGCCAGAGGTGCTCCCAGCTCTTAATTCCCACCACAATGCTGGAGGGAGAAAGGGCTATGGCTGGTTGGATCTTCCTCCCACTGCACCAACATCTGAGGGTGTGATGGGTCCTGGCATTCTGGGCAGGAGCAAAGTGCCAAAACCCTTTGGATAAAGCATATTTGAGCAGCTTGGGAATTTATTCAGGCCTATCTGGGATTTGAAACAGGTGGAAAAAAAGCTGAGTTCTAACAAATAAAGTTTTTGTTAAGTTGAAATGCATTAGTAAAAAGTATTTTACACTTAAAGTACAATCATGTTTCCAAGTTCTTCTAGTAGAGCCTGGAAACCCTGAGCACTGAACTTCCATGAGAATCAGGGGTCACATCCAGATGGGAAACAGCCACCATTCCACAGGCTGGACAAGCTGTGATGAGGCAGAGGAGGAAAAATAATTCCCGTTCCCAAATTCCTCGATCACCAGAACTGAGCAGGGCAGTCCTAGAAAGGTTATTTTGGGAGAGGGAGATGCTGCCCGAAGCTTTCAATAAACACACCAGGAAAAAGCCTCCTGTCACCTCCTCGTGGGATTAAAATTATTGATTGGTTTCTCCTTATCTTGTGCCACTTGACTCACAGGGTTACTCAGCAGGAATTTTCCAGCTGAGCTTTCCAGCTTGGAGCAGGTCTTGAGCTGGGAGCCTCTGGGACGGGCGAGGGAACTCAGGTGAGCCTGCTGCAGATTCCCCTGGCATCCCTTAGGGTCTGTGCTTGTGTCCTTCAGTGCTTTTGGGGCAGCTTAGCCAGCAGGATGAGAAGTGAGAGTGTCTGTGATGCTGATGTGTTTCAGGCTGCTGCTGGGATAGTTCTGGACAGCTCACAGTGCCTGGCAGCCAATGCCACGCTCAGGGGATAAAGAGGGCAGGAAGGAAACGTTAGATTTGTTGTCACCAAAATATTTGCACTGTGAAATTCAGCGCTGGCCGTGAGTGCTGTAGCAAAAGAAGCTGATAAGGGAGGTCACCTGGAGCAAGTCTAAGTGACCACTTGGCTCTCTCCTGATGTTGTTTCTCACTGCAACCTTTTCAGGACCATAAGTGCTCATTCCAGCAGTTGTTTTCTGCAGTGTCATAATTTCCAGGGCACATTCCCTGGAATATGAGGAACAGCCTGGGGGCAGGAGCTTTACCAGAGAGGGCAGATGTTACTGCCAGGAAAATCAGATGTTCTGCCTCATTCTTCCCTTTCTAATCACAGAATAATCAGACTCACAGGCTGGTGTGGGTTGGGAAGCTGAGATTCCTAAACTGGTGTTTATTATGGTGACAGTATTATCTTCTGATGCCCTCTGAGCATCTCCTTCAGCCACTCAGAAAAAAAAGGACCTGGTGGAATATTGTGGGGTTTATTCCCAGATCTCTTCAGAAGGGTGAACAAAGTGTCTTGGGAAACACAGGGTGGGGAATTTGGGTGCTTTCCCTGTCCTGTCAGGCTTGGTGTCAGCCTGATAACACTTCAGCTGTCTTAAGCTGAAAAATAAATCTCCCTTTCCCATCGTCTCTGACACTGGGGCAGGGGACACAGGAAGCTCCCTGAGGGTGGGATGTGATCTCTGGGTGGGATGTGCTCCTCACTGGGATGTCCCACGGGCTCCTTTCTGCACCCACAGTGCCTCCAGCATGGGTGGAAAGAGGTCCAGGTGCTCCTTCTCCCGGCTGGAGCTGATCCTGATCGTGTGCCTGGTGCTGATGATCGCCCTGACCGTGGTGCTCCTGGTCCTGCACTTCCTCAGCAAAAACACCCCTGGCAAGTGCAGCTCTCCCAGCCCCTCCAAGCCCTCTGCTCCAGGGGGCGCCCAGGGCACGATTTAAATTAAATTGGGGCAGGTGGAGGTGTCCAGGCCCCTGCTGAGCTGTCAGCAGCACCTCTGTGCCTCTTTCACCCACCCACAGCAGCAGGAGCAGGGGCAGCACAGCAGCAGCTCTCTGGGCACGGATGCACAGCCCTGGGGACGGGGTGAGGTTGGCTGCAGGGATCCATCCATTCCTTCCATCCTCCCTTCCCTCTCTCTGCCTCCTCACTCCCAGGATTTGACCAAGGGGTTTTACAGCTCCATCACAGCCCACTGACGCCTCCAGCCCCATCCCCAGGCACAGGGCACGAGGGTGTCAGGAGCTGGACTCAACACCTCATCAGTGGGACCTTCCAGCTTCTAGATTTTGGTCTCAGATTGGATGTAGTTCACATTTGGGACTCAAAACTTCGTGGTTTTAGGCTACAACTTGTCAGAGTGTTGCACAAGTGATTCTCCTCTGTGCCAGAGCTCCTGGAGGAGGAGTTCTAAGGGGGTGGCCCATTGGCAGGTGTCATTTTAAATGACAGAAATGGGATCAGTCTGTGGCCAGTGTGAGTGTTTCCCTCCTGTTTCAAGTGAGAGCCCAGGAAAGGCCAGGCTGGGAAGATGGAGCATCCCCTGATCCCAAAGCCCTGCCTGGGGAGGGCTGTGGGAACAGAGCAAACACACAGAAATATTTCAAATCTTCCCACAGCTTTATCTCAGCCTCCAGTGATTTGTGGCTCGGGGATTTCCTGAGGTGCAGATAACCTTTCTGATTGATGGTGATTTGATAGTCCACAATGGCTTTTCTTCCATGGGTTTGTCCATCCTGGAAGGATTTCTGCACCTTCCTGGCAGCTGGGCTGAGACGTGATCTCCTTTGGGAGAACTTCTCCTTCACCATTTGCCTGGAAATCACTGCTCAGAACTGCTTTTCCCATCTCTGATCTTCAGTGATTTTTTTGGGGGGAGGACCAGGGCACCAGCACTGGACACAGAATATGTTGGATGTGCCCTTCTCTCTTCCCTAGTCCTTTCCCAGTAGCTCCTGCCAAACATCCCTTTTTTCTTACCATTGATGAGCTGAATTTTCTGAATTTTCTTGGGTCTGGTTCCTGTGTGGTACTGGTGGGCTTGGAGGGTTTAACTGGGAATGCTGGGCTGGTTCCCCCTCGCTGTGCATCCCCACCCATTTGACAGAGTCCAGTGCCCCCTCTGGAGAACTCCCTGGTGGTTCTTCATGCCTGCTCCACCCTTTGCCACAGCTCCAGCACATTGGCAAGGAAATGCACTCAGAGCACTCAGCCAGGGCTCTTTGTCCTCTTTTATCCCCAGTTCTGCTCACTGTGTGCCCACTGATCTGCATTTGCTGTTCTTACAGATTCCAACAACAACATAGCACAAGAGGCAAGGTACTTGGTGGGTGTTGGCAGAGCTGACTGCACAGGGCCTGTGGCACAAGTCCCTCTGGTGAGTGGGGGAATTCCTCATGGGGTTGGTGAAATGCTGACTTTTCATCCTTTGTGAGTATTTTTTTGCACAATTTCTGCTTTAGAGCCTCTGCCTTGCCAAACGTGTGTGGCCTTCCAACACAAGCTGAAATTTCTCTGGGGTTTGGAGCAAGGTGGGCTGGTGGGAGGTGTCCCTGCCCATGGCATGGGGCTGGAAGGAGATGGGATTTCGGGCCCCTTCCAAGCCCAACCATTCCATGAGTGCTGGAATGGCGGGGCAGGACAGAGCCGCCGCTCGGAGCTGTGCAGGACCCCTCTGCCCCTTGGGTGAACACACCCAGGGAGATGCACGGAGAGGAACAACTGGCTCAGCACTCATGGAGGAGCTCCTCTCTTGCAGATGGGCTATGCCAACCCCGAGCAGGTGGCCGGGGGGCTCCTGTCCCGCCTCTACAGCCGCGCCTTCATCGTGGCGGACCCCGAGTGCGGCAAGCGCGTCGTGTTGGTCAGCGCCGACATCGGCATGGTGTCCCAGAGGCTCAGGCTGGAGGTACGGCGCTGCACGGGGGCTGCCTGCTTGCTTCCTTTGGGGTTTCCTCGGGGTCATGCTGGGTCTCTGCTGGAGAAGAGCTTGGGGCCCCTCAGCAAGCGAGGCTGGACTTTGCTCACTCTTCTCTTAGTGGAGAAGTTACCAGGAGTTCCCTGGAATCACAAAAACATTATCGTGGTGCCTTTAATGCAGCAGAGGAGGGAGGGAGGTGCTGGAGAGCTGGGATTCACTTCAGGTTGCATATAAAGGTCTTTTACCAGATATTCCTGTTTTGAGGCTCTTTCCAAGCCGACAGCTACAACCTCCTTGCTGTGCCAGGCAGAAAAAGAGTGAGGATGGGGGATGGATGCTTGGGGTTTTTGCAAGGGCTGGGCACAGATCCCTGTAGCCTTTGGGCACGAGAAGGGGTTTTTAGGAGCAGCTGGCTGCCCTCAGGTGCTGCAGAGGCTGCGGAGCAAGTACGGGGAGCTGTACAGGCAGGACAACGTCATCCTCAGCGGCACCCACACGCACTCCGGCCCCGGAGGGTACTTCCAGTACACCCTCTTCTGGATCACCAGCAAGGGGCTCATCAAGCCAGCCCTCAGCTCCATCGTCAATGGCATTGTGAAGGTCGGTGTCACCCTGTGCCAGCGTGTCTGGCTGTGTTTTTGGGGTGGCAGCTCCGCATGGCGCAGCCTGGAACGCGCTTTGGGTGGGATTGTGTTTGCCATCAAGAGGAAAAGCAGGAGATTTAAACCCTTTCTTCAGAGGCAGCTGTTGGTAGTTTGAAAATGTTGTCATAATTTTCTAGAATCTTAGACGAGCTCGGAAAAAATCCCAAACAAGCAAGCACCCCCAAATTCCAAGAAAGGATGTGGGATGGACAGGAAGGGAAAGAGTTTTTCCAGATGACCTCCCATGTGCCTCACAGACTGACAGCTCCTGTCTTGCTGCTTTGCAGAGCATAGATATTGCCCATGAGAACATGAAGAGAGGAAGGCTCTACATAAACAGAGGCACAGTAGAGAACAGCCAGATCAACCGGAGCCCTTTCTCCTACCTCGAGAACCCCGAGTCCGAGAGGAACAGGTAAAACCTCCCCAGGCAGGAGAAAAAATTAACTGCTTGAAAAGGGCTTGAAAGCTGTAGTTGCCCTCTCCAAGCATGAGGAATCAGTCAAAGATGTGACCTTGTGCTTTATTCAACAAATAAAATCAGAGGGCATTAAGGTGCTGACCTTGGTGCATAAATCTGTTTTATCTCCATTCCCTGGAGGAGCAGTGCCTGAGGACAGTGACAGCCACAGCTCTTCCCTCACCTTCCCAGCTGGTTTCAGATGCTTCTCCAAGGCTTTGCTGCATGCTGGTAGCATGACCTTTTCATATCCTTGTTCAGTGTAGTGGGTATTTAACCTGCCAGAGCAATGCAGAACAGACCACAGCCCTAACTCTGATGGGATTTCCCTGCCTTATTCCCATCCAGGTATTCATCCAACACAGATAAAGAAATGGTGGTGCTGAAGATGGTAGATGAGGATGGACATGAACTAGGCCTTATCAGGTACTGATCACCAGAGCAGCAGGTTTTTCTCCACACCCTCATTATTTTTTCTAAGAATGAAGGTGTTCCATTTTCTCCCCCTTTTCGTATCACTGACTCCTCCTTGTTCCTTTGAATATAAAAATCCCTGCAAAATGTAATTCTCTGAGTTACTGCAAGAGTCTGCTCAGGTCTGAAGGAGCTCTTGGTGGCCCTGATAAGAACAGTGACAAATTCTTGTGGCCTCAAGGCCTGGATTGTGACAGCCATGAGCCCCTCTGGTTAGGAAGGGAAAGGATGGGAATCTGTGCTCCTGTTAACCCATCCTTCAGCACCACAAGGAGCTCTGTGTGTGCTCTCCCAGAGAAAATTCCCACAAATACATGAGATTGAACAGCTCAGTTGCTGCTGCATGGAGTGAACAGAGCATTTTCTGTGTGTGCCTTGTGACCCCTCCCAGCTGGTTTGCCGTGCACCCCGTGAGCATGAACAACTCCAACCACCTGGTGAACAGTGACAACGTGGGCTACGCCTCCTACCTGTTCGAGCAGGAGAAGAACAAGGGGATGCTCCCTGGAGAGGTGGGAGTGCCCCAAGGAAAGGGTGAAACAGGGCTGGGACAGGGAGGGGGTGAGCTGGAGCAGCAGGGCAAACACAGGAACACAAGGACTCAGGTGAATCCTTTGATTTGTTTCCTTTTTCCTCTACAGAAGGGAAATTGGAAGGTGTGTTCTTGGCTTTCCAAACTAATAATCAGTGGCAGTTATTCAGACTTGAGGAATAACTCACATTTATTTTGATTAAAATCTGGGGAGGTTGTGGTTGCCCCATCCCTGGAAGTGTTCAAGCCTTGAGCAACCTGGGAAGTGTCCCTGCAGGCAGCTCCAAAAGTTCCCAGTCTTGGAAGGGAAAAAAATCCTGTGCCAAGCTGCTCCACTGACCCATAAACATCTGATCAGCAACATGAGAAGCTGGGGACACACTGGGAAGAGCTGAGGTGGAAGAGGGGGAGGAGGGAGCAGTGGTGTGAATTCTCCCTGAAGTGGCATCGTGTGCATCCAGCTCTCCCCTGCGCTTCTGGGGATGTGCCTAAAACCCCAGTCCAGCACTCCCAGTGACTTTGGGAATAAACCAGATTTTACTGGTGTGGGGAGGGCTTTCCCTGCAATGCTCCTCTGGCCTTCCAGGGCTCTTTTGTGGCCGCCTTTGCCTCGTCCAACCTGGGAGACGTGTCCCCCAACACGCGGGGTCCCTTCTGCGCCAACACGGGCCAGTCCTGCGACAACCCCCAGAGCAGCTGTCCCGACGGAGGGGTGAGTGGGACCCCCTGCCCCACCTTCTGCAGGGCCACTGGGCACAGAGAGGGCACCAAAATAAAATATCACCTCCTTTCAGACCGCCCTGGATGCCGCTTCCAGGAGTTCACTGCGCTTCGTCCCAGTTTTCCAATTTGCACCCAATTTTCCAGTTGCTCGCCCCAAATTTAGTAACTCTGTGCCTAATTTTGATGTGGCCTGCAAGAAGCCTCAGTCCCCACAGTCTGACAGCCACCTGGCAGTGCCTGATGCTCTGAGAATCACTGATCACCCAACACATTTCCCAACAGGCAGCCATGTGCATGGCCCAGGGGCCCGGGAAGGACATGTTTGAGAGCACCAGGATTATAGGGCAAAATCTCTACTTGAAAGCAAAGGTAAGGGACACTCTGCTCTCTGAGTGGGTGTGAGTGCTGCTACGACAGGAATTCATGCTCATTGAAGCAACTTGATGAGCCTTGTGGATATTCCATATTCTATATTCCATATTCTATCTCCTGTACTCCATATTCTATCTATCTTGTACCTGTTTTAGTGAATGTTTGTAGATTCAAATTGCTCTAAAGTTCCTTGGTTTTGTTTTTAATGGGTAAATGAGCTTTGCAACCAGCTGGTGATGTCTCTGTCTAGTAGACAGAGAACCTCAGAGCCTGGGATTTGTTAGGCTTAAGACAGTGTAGGAAATCTTAATGGCAGTGAAAAATTTCCTCAGGTACAACACATCTGATTAGGAACCTGAATTTAAACTGGACAAAACATAATTTTATTTAGATACATCACTGCAGGTGTTGCCATTTGAAAATGTTGGTCTGGGGTTTTGATCCATTCCCTGGAGGGCTGAGTGTGTGTAGTAAATACCTTCAGCTGTCAGGGGTGCAGTAAATACATGGTAGAGTCCCAGCACTTTGAGGCAGTGAGCAGAGCAAAGCGCTTCTTTCTCACAGAAAACATTTTTTATGCTTGGTCTAAGATGTGAGAAGTGCCAAGAGGTGGCAACCAGGAGAAGGAAGCTGGCATCCTGCTGAAATAGGAGCATGTTTCAGCTGTAAAAGAAAAGTGCCCTGCCTCTCTGAGATGGGGAGAGCTTGCAAAGCTTGGGGCATGCAGGGTGACACAAACAAAGGGATTTGGGAAATACAGATTTCTGGTAGAAGCCCCAGGAAGATGGAATGAGGGAATGATCTATATGGCAGAGCTGGGCTCCTGACCTCTTGTCCCTCAAGGATTTTTTCCCACCTTGTGTGTCCCTTAGGAGCTGTATGAAAAAGCCTCCCAGGAGGTGACAGGAGCCCTGAGCTCAGCCCACCAGTGGGTGAACATGAGTGATGTGTCCGTGGAGCTGAACGCCACACACAGGGTGAGAGCAGGAGGAAACACCCTCTTCCTGCAGCAGCACCTGCACTCTCAGGGAAATGGGTTTCCCCTCTTTTTCCTTTTATTCTCCCCTTCTGATTTAGGTTAAAACCTGTAAGCCAGCCCTGGGGCACAGCTTTGCTGCAGGGACTATTGATGGAGTGGGGGCTTTCAACTTCACCCAAGGTAATTTGGGGGCAGGTCCCAGGGTGGCTTTGTACCAACAGGGAGGGCGTGGGGCATCCCCCAGACAGGCTGAAACCCCTGGAGTCACCTCACAGCTTCCACAGGGATGGTTTTTAGGAAGATGGAGGAAACCCCCTGGCAGGTTTCTCTGTGTCCGTTTGGGAAAAGGATATGGCCACGCCCTGGAGGAAGGAGAGCAAGGGGGTGGGATGGGATGGGGAACAGGGGGAAGAAAAAGGGTTTGGGAAAGAAGAAATAGGGTTTGGGACTCTCCTGCTCCTTTGTTCTCGTTACCTGAAGGCTGCCAGGATGGGGCTGAGCTGGGCTGAAGCTCAGCTCTTCAAACCACCCCAGAAAGGGAGGTGGTGGGAGCCCACTGGGGAATATCCCACCCTGGGAGCTGGGAGCAGGGAGTGTCTGTGTGAGAGCTGCTGGGGCAGCTGAGGAGCAGTGCTAAAAGGTGTTTCCCCCTCAAGGCTCAGTAGAAGGGGACCCATTTTGGGATCAAATCCGGGACCAGCTGCTGGGAGAGCCATCGAATGAAACCAAAGCCTGCCACAAACCCAAGCCCATCCTCTTCAGCACGGGAGAGGTGAGGACACACCCGTGGGGGAGTGCAGGGATCACCGGGCTGGGCTGGGCTCACAGATCCCAATCCCCCATGGGGGCTGCAGGCAATGTCTGTGTGTCTGCTGAACAACAAGGAGCTGCTGCTCCATTGATCCCAGCCCGTCCCCATGCTCAGGGCGTGGGTTTGCACCTTCTGAGCTCTCCCCAAATCCTGCTTTACAGCTCCTCTTGGAAATCTTCTTCCTACCTGATGCTCCCTTGGCACTGAGACAAACGCGGTGCAGAGGGATCATGTCCAGGGTTCTTCAGAGCACTTAAATGAGGCCATCTGGACAAGGAAATTCATTGTTATTCCTTTCACCAGCCTCCTTAAAAGCTTCCCTGCTGTCACTTTGTGCTCAATCAGCTCCTCAGCTCTCCCCAAAAGAGGCCTCAGCTCCTCCCAGCCTCCTCCTCCATGCAAGGATGGTGTTACTGAGAGTAAATTACACTTTGTTCTTATGGCTTTAGCACATTTTAGGGATGCTCTGGCAGGCCTCCTGCTTCTGATGTGCTTCACAAGCTTTTGTCATGCATGTTTTGCCCCCAGAAAAAAACCCTTTTTTGGCTTGCTGGAAGAGGATTTTTTTTTCTCCTTATCAACCCCAATTCTGTCCTTTTTCCATGCAGGTGAGGGGTTTCTGGGTGTTACCCTGACCTTCTTTACCCACCTTGCCTAAAGCTGCCTCTCTGGCAACACCTTATTTAGGGTTTATTTTTGCCTTACCCATGGTATTTACCTGTGCCTTATGTGACTCTTATGGTCAGACATTATACAAAGGTAAAACACTTTCTCATGTGTTTCACAAAAAAAATTAACTTTAATTTACAAACAAATTCACAAAATAAATTTATCTGCCTGGTTGATGAAGGAAAACACCTTGGCTATTTTTTTTTCCTAGTAAACCAGATTATTTACCTGCACTTTCCCCTCCTCCTCAGATGACTTGGCCCCACCCCTGGCACCCAGACATCGTGGATGTGCAGATTGCTGCCATTGGATCCCTGGCAATCCTTGCTGTTCCCGGGGAGTTCACGTGTGTATTCCTTGGCTCTTGCTCTACTTATTGCATCCAGATTCCATTCAAACCTCCTGGAACAGTTATTTATATATATATATATTTTTTTTTTTCTATGCAGATAGAAAGGGGGTAGGCTCAAAATTGTCCCCAAAATCACCCTGAGAACGATTGAGATGCACAAATTATTCCTGAATAATTTGGGTTGTAACAAAATGCACTTTCAAGGAAACTAAAGGAATTTGTTAACTTTGATTCTGTTTTTGGCACCACAAATGCCATAATTATGAATTGCACTGACTGTTGGTGGTGCAGAGATGCACATTTAAATAGGATCATGATTTATCTCTGCTACCTTTATTTCTACCCTGCCCTGGGGTCCCTCCAGCCCCTCCCTGGCTGTGGTGATGGGTGTGAAATATTTTGAGGTGTTTTGGTTGAACTTGTGCATTGAAGCTTTAAGGGATCTTGGGCAGTGCTGGAGCTGCTGTGGGAATTTCTGGTGGGTGCTGCTTTAGATCCCTGCTCTCCACAACTCCAGGGGAGTCTGGCTCTGCTGCCAGGGAACAGGGACAGGACAAGGGGAAACGGCCTCAAGCTGTGCCAGGGCAGGCTCAGGTTGGACAGCAGGAGGAATTTCTGCATGGAAAGGGTGCTCAGGCCTTGGCAGGGGCTGCCCAGGGAGGTTTGGAGTGCCCATCCCTGGAGGTGTCCAAGGAAGGGCTGGAGGTGGCACTCAGTGCTCTGGGCTGGGGACAAGGTGGGCATGGGGCACAGCTTGGGCTCCATGGGCTGGGAGGGCTTTCCCAGCCTCAGGGATCCTGGAATTCTGTGTTTCTGGAGCCTGACTTTGTTCCCTCCACGCCCCAGGACCATGTCTGGACGCAGGCTGCGGGAAGCTGTCAAAAGGGTGAGTTGCTGAGGTTTCCCCAGCATGTCTGAACTTCTCTTTTCTGGAGCCTCCTGGTCTTCCCCTCCTCTCCTCCCAGCTGGGCTCACAGGGCTCATGTCCCACAGATGTTTCCTTCTCCCATTTTCTTCAGACAGATTTTCCATCTGCTTCCTGACAGGCAGGAGAAATGAATATCCTCCCCAAAATCACAACTGATCAGGTTTCAAGCCATTAGGGCAATCCCACAGGGATCCAGGCACAACTGATGCTCTGGGATGGAGGGGTTCAGCTCCTTAATCCCTTCCAGGATTTTGCAATATGAGAACAACTAAAAGGAAAAAAAAAAAAATACTTTTTCTATTTGATTGACACATCCTGGCTGCAGCCTAAATAAAATCCCAATCCCAGATGCCGTCTCCACAATTCACTGGGCCTTTCTCACACTTATATCCCTGTTTTCTTAGGAGTACACAGCCATCTACTTCCAAAAAAATCCTAGATTTACTGGAATGTGAGGTCATTTGTCCTCTTTTTTCTTTGGGGAGTGAATATGAGACCTTAAAAAAGGCAAATTGCACTTGTAGGTTTGCATTCCTGAGAATCCAGCCCTTTGTATTCTGTCTTGGATAATAATAATAATAATAATAATAATAATAATAATAATAATAATAATAATAATGCCAACTACAATAATAACAATACTAATATAATAATAATAACAAGAACAACAAAAATAATAACAACAGTATAGATGGTGCATTGAGGAGTTGTTTCAAGGTAAGGGTTTAATTTCCTTCCTTAGGAATTTGATTCCCATGGGACACGAGGGATGAACATTGTGATTGCAGGTCTGTGCAACGTCTACACCCACTACATCACCACCTATGAGGAATACCAGGTAAATGCTAAAATTTGGGATTGAATCTATCTGAGTTCAGCTTTTGGCTCCAGGGGCTAATAATTCATGTGAAATTATGTGTGTTTAGAGATCTTTGCCACAAAAACGGGCAGGGAGAACTGGGAGGGAAGGTTGGAAGGACTGGGGTTGGAAGAATCTGACCCCAAAAAGTTGGTGGGGGGAGGAAAGTTGCATCATAAGGCTTTAAACGAGATTAAAAACTGTGCTAAGTGGAAGAGCAAAGAGGGTAAAAACTGTGCCAAGTGGAAGAGCAAACAGGCCCTCCCTGTTTGCAGCAGGTTGGAGAATGAGGAGTAACCTGAAATTGCAGCAGAAAATATGCTGGTGAGTTGTTTGGGCTGTCTCCTTATCAGAAAGGGAATAAATAACCCCAGTGCTGATTGCAGGCTGGGTGGGATGGGATGTACAAAGCACTCAGGAGCCCTCCCAACCCTCCTCTCCCAAATTTGTCCTCTCCAGGTCCAACGATATGAGGCTGCCTCCACTATTTATGGGCCACACACCCTTTCTGCTTACATCCAGCTGTACAGGGGCCTGGCCAAGGCTATTGCTCTGGTAAGCAGCATTTCCTACAGCCACAGGCTGCTGGGGACATCTAAATCCTGTGCAGTGGTGGTGGCTGTTCCTCACTGAGGCCACCTGACTGCTGCCCTCTCTCTTCAGAATCCACCTTGAGAAACAGTACATGGTATGAAAATAATTCCTGTAATGGGGCTCTGGCACCACTTGAGAAATTCTGGGGGTTTTACAGCTCTAAGTGTAGGAAATCAGCACCTCCAACCTTTCAGCACAGCCTGAAGTTAATGCTTTTCTACCAAAAGGATAAAAAAATGTGGTTTTGGTGTACCTGGAGATGCCCATTGTCACTGTGACCGTGTGAACAGGCAGGAGCTGTGGGCAGGAATATCCTGGGGGATTCTGGGGCTGGATTTAGGAGACCCCAGCAACAGGGCAGCAGGTGTCCTGCAGGGATTGCTGCTGCAGGCAGAGCACAGATGGAGATCCTCTGCTTCGGTTTCACGCTCACTTTATTATTCCTACAATCTGTGCGAGCAGAGGGTGGGAGGCAGTGCTGTGGCTCCTCAGGGAATTCTGGCTGCCCATGTGGATGTCTAAAGAGCACATTTTCCCTCTCTCAGAATGCCACTGAGGAGCTGCCCCGTGGCCCAGAGCCCCCACTTTTCAATGTGACTGCCCTGACCCTGCTGCCTGCTCTCGGCGTGGAGAACGCGCCGGCCAATAAAAACTTTGGGGATGTGCTGGAAGAAGTGAGACAAGAGTATCGAGAGGTGAGAGCTTCAGGGAGTCCCCAAAACCTGCCTGAGACATTGCCTTTAAGTTCTTCCCCCTCACCCCACAAGTCTGTGAGTTGTGGTGCCTTCACACCAGACAGGTCTCATCTCCCTGGGTTGAGAAGGCAGGGACAGAGCATTTCCATGCCTATGCCACTGTGCTGAATGGGAATAAATTGGGTGAACAAAGGGGAAAATAAAAGCCCTTCATTCAGCACAAAGCAGATTTCCCCTTCTGCTTCAAAACAAAATAGCAGTTGGTTAAGTAGGCAAATATTGTACAGAGATTTTTTTACAAGTGGCAGTTAGGTCACCTTTGATGCCTCTGCTGTGGAATGGAAATGAAATGGAATCAAAACATCAGAAATGGTTCTGTTTTCAATGCTCAGCATTTAGATAAGATGTTCAGAGCAAGGACTTTCACCTCATTGCTGTCTCCTTATCCCTGCAGTAAGGCAGGGAGGCATTCTGAAAAATCTCCCTTATTTCCTCCTTTTTTAATGTGCAGGGGTGGAGTTTATCCAGCAAGCAGGACAAGTGGAATGGCAAGGCCCAGAGCAGTAGTTCAAAGCACAAACTGTCCCCTGCAGTTGCAACAAGTGAAATTATAAATAATTTAAAACAAGAGCAGCAACAAACCAAACACAATAAAACAACACAAAACCCACCCACCCCCAAATGCATTAAATGGCCTCTTCAAAGGATGCTTTTAATGTGCTGCTCAGCCTTTAATGCAAATCTCAATTCCCCTCCCCCCCCCCCAGGGAGAAGTTGCTGAAGTGACTTTTGTGGGTGCAAACCCCAGGAACTCTGCAGAGAATGCGGTAAATGTGGTGGAATGATGCTGGAATTGGGGTGTTTGGGATTAATGGAAATTTGGGTAGGATTTTTAATTTGCTGGGAGACCAGAGGAAGATGTTTGCTTTGGGAATTCACACCACCAGAAAGCTTTTGGGGAAAAGAGGTGAATTGGGGCTGTTTGTGACCTCTTCATATTATCAAAGTTGAGCCTTATTATGTGTTAGACCAGGTTGGTATCCAGGGCAAACCTGGTCTGTAATTTCCATCCTACCACCCTGCTGCTTCATTGTAACAAAACAAAGGAAATTAGAAAAACACTTAATTAATTCCATCACTCACCTTGCATAGACATTGTCGCTGCCCATTCTCTTCCTACGGAGAAGTTCTTTGCATCATTCATCAGCTCAAATTTGTGCTTTGGCAGTAAAATACAGAGCTTTTGCCAGTAATTCCCACATTTGCCAGTAAAGCATGAGGAAGCACAGTCCCTATCTAGTTTAAAGTGCCACAGAAGTGGGGGTGTGCCTGTGCCTTCAGTTCCTGCCTAACTCTGGTGTTTTTATTCCAGACTGAGCATAACTTCTTGACTGTGGAGAAATACTCCAACATTTCCAGCAGCTGGCGTGCGGTGCTGAACGACGCCTCCTGGGACACCAGGTGGGTGCCCTGAGCCATTTCCCTATCCCACTGAATCCAGGGAGTCATTCCAGTCTAACCTGAAGGGCTTCATTCCAGAGCTCCCAACCCCAGGCTAGTCTTGGCCCTGCAGGTGATGCTCTCCAGGGGAGATGCTGGTTGGATATCAGCAAAAAGTTTTTCACAGGAAGAGTGATAAAGTAGTGGATTGGTCTGCCCAGGGAGCTGATAGAGTCACCATCCCTGGATGTGTTTAAAAAAAGACTGGATGAGGCACTTGGTGCCATGGTCTAGTTGAGGTGTTAAGGCATGGGTTGGACTGGATGATCTTGTAGGTCTCTTCCAACCCAGTGATTCTGTGATTCTGTATTCGGGGGGTTTAATTTGGCAAAACTGGTGTCCCCCTTGGCTCCAGAATATGGAATGGAGGCTTGTAAATTTGGGAAAGGGAGGAGGAAGGGTAGGAGTTACAGAAAGTTTGTGGCCCAGCTTGCTCCTAGCATGCATCCATCCATCTGGCACACCGTGGGGATGAATAAGGTGCCAAAGAGAAAACAGGAGGGACTCACATGGAAAACTGGCCAGATGTGCTGTGCAGCATAAACAGACAACAATTTTTAAAAGTTTGGAAGAAAGAAAAGTTAAGGGTGGAGATGTCAGCCTTTAGGAAAAATACCCACAAGGCAGCAGGGCTATAGGTGAATCTTCATCAGCTTCCCAAGACGGGCTCCCTCAAACCCAGCTGAAAAATCCATCGTGTCCAGATGATGTGTGGGGTTTCGAGGCTGAGCATTCTCTGTAGAGTTTTGGGCTTGAACAGAAAGGCTTTTGTACAAGGAGTCTGTAAAAGAAAATGGGCTTTTGATGTGGAAATGGGTGCCAGAAGTCCCGAGCTCCATAACTGTAGACTTTGTGATTCAAGTGAGTATTCACCTTCTTAGTTTAGCTCTTCCCCTTCACGGGGGAATAACGCTTACCTGGCACGTCTTCACCTCATTGTAGTGAGCTCGGATGGAGCGCGGATTTACTTGCTGACTGCAGTTTTGGGGCTGTTCTCCAGGTTCTACTGGAGCAAAGGGTCCCGTGGGCAGAGCAACGTGACCGTGGAGTGGCACATCCCGGCGGGCGCGGAGCCGGGCGTGTACCGCCTGCGCTACTTCGGCCACTACAAGAAGCGCGTGTTCCCCCTGCGCACCGTCACCGTGCCCTTCCAGGGCTCCTCCTCTGCCTTCCAGATCACAGCTCCCTAGGTGCCCTGTTTGAAGGACAGGTGTCTGCCAATAGAGGCAGAAGCTTTTCTTTGAGATGGAGAATGTAAAACCCCCTCCCTCCAAATTATTATAATTTTGAAATTAAGGCTCTCAGGCAAAGATATGGGAATTTGGAATAACAGTTCTTTACTGGGAAAATTAAAATAGAAATACAGTATTACAAAGAACATTCCCAACCCTGACAGACTCAGAATACAACCTGACATCCTGTCAGTCAGTCAGGGTGTTGGTAGCAGTTTGATCAAATGATGGCTACAGTCCTCTACAGTGGCAGGTGTGGTTCAGCTGAAGCAGTGCTCCTGTAGAAGGGTGCAGCCTTTCTCCAACAGTCCAGGGATGATGTAGAAATGATGTAGATGATGGCTTCTCCTCTGGAATCCAGTGGAAAAGAAGGGTAACTTGCTGTCCAACAGCTCCCTTTTTATCTAGGTAGGAAAGGCTTGGCTCCTCCCCCTGGCTGGAGCATCTCCCAGTGGGATGATGTAATTTTATCAGTCATGCAGTGGGACTGAATGGCCCATTAACAGCAGATGAAATCTTCCTGGAGGGAGGATGGGTTGTGGGAAAGATAAAGATGATTGCCCCAGCTGGTTTAAAGCTGGCCCATTAGCAGATAATGTGTGCCATGGAGATAAGGAAATCACTGCTCCACCCGGTTTTAACAGATGGTGATAGAATACACATTTTTGGCCACATCAACCCAACACACTAGGCTATGCCATGCCCTAAAGGAGTGGGCAGCAGGTTTGGTGTTTGGGCTGTGCAGGGGTTGGACTTGGATGATTCTTCTGGGTGCACTCTGATGTTCTGGGAGGGGTTTTTGCGGCTCTGGATGTCACTGTTGCCCCTTGAGTGCTGCTGATCGTCCTTTGATGTGCAAAGTTTGACCTCCTGGGAAGTTTTGGCTTTTCCTTGCAGTTGAGTCCCTTCATGTGTCCTCAGTCAAGTGTTTCCTGTCGTGGCCAGGCTTGGTTTCGGCTGATTCTTGTTGTAATAATGATATAAATAATTCTTTAGTCATTAAACCCGTGCCTCTTGATGGTAAATAGGCTCTCCCAGAGGGAATTAGATGGAAATCAGTAAGGACTGAGTTTATGAGTTAAAGCTGTGGGTGAGGCAGCTCTGAACAGCCCCCAGCCTGCTTTGTTGGAGCATCAGGAGGGACCCAAGGCCAGCAGGCTCTGGCCACCCAGAGCCACCTACAGCTGGGTCACCAGGAGGGTTTGTGCTATCTCTCCAACCCACAAAAGAGTTCATCCAAGCACAGGATGAAGATAGCATTGCAGGGTACAAGGACAGTGCCCAAACCTGTTGGCTGAAAGGATTTCACAAAAAAAAAGTCCCCAGGAATGAAGAGGATCTCCTCAAGAAGGTTTCAGAGCTACCTGGGCAAAGCCATGACCACCCTGACCCAGTGTTGGTCACAGGTCCCTCCTGAGCTGCTCCCACCAGCACTGCCCTGGGCTGCCATAAGTGGGGACAGCTCCACAGTTCCTAAATCTCTTCTGTCCTCTGTAAGAGGTAGAGCCAGGGGCCACAGGGAGAAGAAAACATATTTTGGGTCTGGATTTAGGATTTTTGTAGGGCCTGACAGCTAAACAACTGTAAATGTTTAATAATGTGTACCAATTTTGCATGCAATCTCCTTAATTCTTCAGAGAATCATCAATCAGATAATTTTGCCTCTCTTTAAAATCAGTAGGAGAGGATGAATTATTCATTTCCAACCAGCTGCAATCAGTCTCAGAGATCCCCATCCAGAGGAGCTCAAAGCAGTCATGATATTGAGTCAGGAAAAAGAGAGAGCTTTGAAAGAACATGACTGGGAATCAAATCCCTGGAGGTGCTCCTGATGTCCTCTTCTAAAAACTCTCCCAGCCACCCCGCTAACTGTGGGGGTTTTTTTCAGTAGGACATGATTAGGACGTGTTTAAGCAAGGCAAGCTGAATTGCACAATAAAAGATTTATCCTCTAAACCATGAACATCTAAGCCCAAAAGAGAGTTTTTAGGAAGCATGGGAGAGGAAGTGTTGAAAGCCAGAATTAGGATATCTGGAGAGTCCCTCGTGCCCCAGCTCAGGTCCCCTTGTGAAACACCTAATGTTTATCTGGCTGTCACCAGTGGGCAGGATTTTGAAGTTTTTGGGATTTTCATCATATTTTGTGTGTAGAATATTCTCTGTGAGAGAAGCCCTTGGTTTTATTTGCTCTGGAGCAGCATCGTGGCTGTTGGCAGGCAGCAACCAGCAGCCCTTCTCTGCTTCCTGCACGGTTTTTTTGGGATGCTGTGCATGGATCCAGCAGCCACTAGGTGCCAGTGCTGTTTTGCACGAGAACAAGCTCGAGCCAAAGCCTAGAAAAAGAGAATTTTTCAGGAATTTGGGCACCTGGCCAGCTTTTAAATATAGCTCTCACTACTCCTCACAGTTGCTCTGTCCCTCTCCCGGGCTGCTGTCCCTCGACGTGGAGCCATTTGTGCCCTGCTACGTGCTGGGCAGAATTCCACCTTGGTTTTATTTCTGTTGGTGTGGGATATAAACTGCCATGAAATTGTGTCTGCAGGCTGAGCTCCTGTGCACGGCCACAACCTCCCTGCTGCACATCCTGTCCCTTCCCAATTTACCAGCA
The DNA here is from genome assembly GCA_030060385.1 of Muscicapa striata striata. NCBI lineage: Eukaryota > Metazoa > Chordata > Aves > Passeriformes > Muscicapidae > Muscicapa > Muscicapa striata. The sequence goes on from JAREIS010000169.1 coordinate 558,841, forward strand.
GTATTGGGAGATGCTAATTTGGGATCTGACCCCAGGCACTGGGGAGAGAGGGGAGAATACTCTGCTGTCTCAGAGCTTTGGTGCAGGATTTGGGATTTGTTGGGTCCTGTGGTTGTCTGGGGCTTTTTCCAGCATCCCACCCTGTGGCTCCCTGGTTTTTAACATCTCCACAACTTGGATATACATCAGGTGGGGCTGGGGACCAAGGAATGTCACTCTTCCAAATGTTTATTCCTTAAGCAATCCCAAATCTGGGATCCTGTGGATAGCTGGAGCCAGGCCATGACGAGTCTCTGGGCATGGAGAGGAGTTTGAGGTGTCCAGGGAGAGAGCAGCCCACCCCAAGCATCCCCAAAGGACAGGGGTTGTCTAAGCCCCCACCAGCACTTAAAAAAGGACAGCTGAGAACTGGAATTTTATCCAAGACTGAGATTTTTGGGGGACACAACAAAGAAGAAGAAAGGAACATCCATCCCATCAGAGAACCACGAGTAGCACCAGGGCCAGGCTGACCCCCAGCCAGTGACCAGCAGGGACTGGTGACCCCTGACTGGAATGTCACCTTCAAAGGTCGTTTGTTTGGGGTTTTTTTTCCCAAAAAGGGGAAATCCAGGTAGGTTTGTGATGGAGCAATGAGATGAGATGGTCCCTGGGAGATTTAGCTGGGAAAAGGGAGCCATGCAAGCTCCAAGGTAAAGTGGATCCCTTTGAAAGTCACATTATTCCCTGGACTGAGGGGGCTTCAGTGGGACATGAGAGTTTCCCTGTGGGATGTTCCAGGGTCTGGCCAGCTCCAAACGCAGAGCTGTGTCACCCTCACAGATGTTTTATTCTCACTCTGCACCTCAGATGAGAGGCCCTGTGTTGTACAGACCTCCAAGAAAGTGGTGGCTGGAAGAAGGGAGATGGAAAATGCAGTTTTTGTACCCCCTGCCTTGCCAGCAGCCAAAGAAGAGGCCATCTGCTGATTTTTCTGGGTATTGATCTCATCACTTAAACCTCAGACTGGTCTTAGACTTGTTGGTGGAGAATGGATATGGTTTTTGGCTTTGTCTTTCTCTCCACTGGGAACCCACATCTTTACAAATGGGAAATAATGTTTTCTTTAAGTTGGGCTGTGGGTTTGAGATTCCTTTGAAAATCATCCTTGCTCTCCAAAACTGACCAGCCAGCTGCTGCTGAGCAAAGAGGGGATCTCAGTTGTGCCAAGGGGAAATGTTACAGCACAACAGCAAATTCTCCACTGCCCTGGTTTCAGAGGAAACAAAAGCAGGACATTGGGAAAGGCTAATGAGAGAAAATGATAGAGCTGGCAGAGCTGCTGGAGCCTGGAATACAGGTGACCTCTTTGGAAGAACAATGTCAAACTATTTTGGCAAAATCTCTTCTGGAGTGGCAGGGAGGCCTTGGCTTGTGTTATAATAGCAGAACTTCCCCAATTTCTTGGGCTCAGGGTCTCTCTGGAAAGGTGCAAACCCAGAACCCCTCATCCCAGGAATTGCTGTTTCTCAGTCATTTAACTATGATTAACAGGGTCTTCCAAGGAGCAGGGCCTCATCTTAAAGTAGATTTACCTATCAGTGACCTGACAACAGGCTCTTCTCAAGGTGGGGCCAATCCCTCACAGCCCTAAATCATGGATGTCCCCATTTACCCCTTATTTTTTCATGATGTTGTCTCACTATCGATACAACCCCCAGAAAGTCTCCACAGGGATCAGGTAAGGAACAATTACCACGGTGATAAATTCACAGCAAACCCAGTTCCTGTAGCACTGACAGGTAAATACTTACTGACCAAAGAGGTGCTGGGAAAAGAGGCCAAGAACCACTTGATTTTTCACTTAGAGGTGCAGGAGTACAAAACTGCTGATTTTCTGCTGTGTGTGCTGGGTGAGGGTCACCAAAGTGCACATGGAAAACCCTCCTGAACAGCTTGTGCTCCTGCCAGTGTGAGCTGGGATCGATGCCTCCAGAGCAAAGTGTGCTCCTGTTTACCACAGATGTATAAAGGGACTGACGCTTGTGTTTAAAAAGTTTTAATGATATTTCAAAGTCCAGTGAATGTCCTCAAATTACTCTATAATCACAGAGTTGCTTCACAGAATTTAGTCCTGGTTCTAATTTGTAATGGATGATTAAGATGCCATTTCCCCCTTCATTCCCTTTAAACATACATGATTGTCCTCCAGTAAATGGAAATTCTGATTTTTCGCTACACTTCACAGTGTTAAAACTCTATACAAACCTTGTACTACTCGTACAAAAATAAGTGCTTCATGCACACATTTTTAATACTGCTTCTTGCCCTTTGCTTTGACATCTTTCTGAACTTATATAAATAGCTGAAAAAGCAGACTAAACTTACTGAACATGGAAAGTGAGAAACACTTCCTGCCAACGGCTTGAGAGAGTCTCCTGGCTATGTTCCTCGTTGGCAAACACCACTTAAAGACAGACACAGAAGAGAAAAAAAAAAAAAAAGCCACGAAATCCGTAACACTCTTGGTTATTTGGCCCTCTGTGACCAGGTTTGTCCTTTGCTGTGGAGCCAGACCTGCCCAGCAGCACCACAGAGGGCTTGTAATACCTTTAGGGTCACCCTAACGAGCTACTTTATAAATAGGAGGAGTCTAACAGGACCTCAGACTCTACAGCTCATGGGGTTTGTTCCATTCTGGGGGAAACTGAGTCAGAAGAGGAAAGAAACCCTTGGTTCCTGCGGTCACCACCTTGTCACAGCCCCTCATGCTTTGCACAGCTTGGGGGATGCACAGGAAAAGCTCCCCTTGGAATGGCTTCTACTCTGCCACATCACAGCATCTAAACCAAAAAAAAAAAAAAAAAAAAAATCTGGGGCCAGATCTGCTTGGGTGTTCATCAACTCAGTTGTAAATTCTTCCTCCCAAAAGGGTTTTTTTTGGTACTAGACTGAATTAATTCAGTTTTCTTAGTGTGCATCACTGTGCAGGATTTATGATATAGGATTAATCATCCTGCACTGGATTCCTCCTGTACCTCCATAGCATCACTACTCCTACCTCGATCCCATGGCAAAAATCAGTGGATAATGCCCCTGCTGTACCCCAAAGGATGCTCCCAGCATCCCCAAAGGGTTCCAACATGACACCAGCTCTGGTGTTCTCCAAAATAAGAGGTGCCTTTACTGTTGGCGTGAGCCCTCTTCCACTACATTAATTTTTGCTGGAATCAGAGCAGGCAGCAGCCTTGATACAGTGTGTAAAGGCAGGCAGGGCTCTTTCCAACCTGGGAAAATGTTCTTTGGATATAATTTTATTCCTGTTGAGGTGCCTGCTATTACAAGGCCATGGCTGTGAGCTATCATGCTCTAATTAAGTAGAGAATTGGCCTTAATGAATAGCACTTTTCTGCTCCTCAGGCTTAAAAGTTTCCCTGTTTTTTAGTGAATGTGCCATTTGATGGGAAGCACACAGAAATACACTGGTATTTGCTGGTTTTTGGATCTGGCTGGGAGGGAGCAAAGTAAGAGGGAAAATTCTGCTGAATTCTTGTGGCCTGCTTTAAAAATAAAATTAGCACAGAAACCTGTTAAAAATTAGCTGGGGGCTAATTTTGAGCTGGGCAAAAATGTGTAGGCTAAATGATTTTTTGCCTTGGCAAAGAAGGATTTCAAAGAGATGCCCTGTGCTGGTGGCACAGGGGGATCAGGGGCAGGGAGAGGCAAACCCACGTGGCCAAAGGGCACCTCTGCTTCTGCAAAGGGAAACTTTGGGGTAGATGCAGGAGAATTCCTGGTGCACAGAGGGGTTTTCTGGGCCACCCCATCCTTCCCCAGTCCCGGTCATGAGAGCCATGGGACCAGCTCTTTTCAGCACAGGTTGTTGCTTGTAAACACACACACAATAGGTGTATAAATATATATACATATAAAAATATATGTATACACCTGAGAACCTCTCATTTCCTGGGCTGAGCTTTTGCTTTCTAGTGTGAAAATCTTATTTTGCACAATTTTTAAAAATTTCTCCTTTTCCCCCCACCTTAACATCCCGTTACAAAACTAAAGACCTACAACTAAACTCCAACTAAAATGAACCTTAGGCCACAGATTAGCTTAAAATCATGAGGGTGTTGAATTACCAGACTGAGATTGTTTTCCTTTTCCTCTCTGCCTGTGCTGGGTTTGAGGGAATTTGGTTAAAAGGCTCCGTAGCCGTCGCTCCGTGCGGCGACAGCGAAGGCAGGATAGGCTTCATAGGTGGCATACGTGGCCAAATCTTGTCCCATTGTCACTGCTTGCTTCAGCTGAGTGGCTGTGACAGTGGCAGCTGCGTTAGCAATGGTGTATCCTGAAGGAGAAAAAGAAGGAAAACCTGTGCACTAATGAAAATCCTTTCAAAACTCACCATTCACTCACTACTCAACCCAGTAGGTTTTGATGGGATGACTTTCAGTGGGGACTACTTGAGTTTGTTAGTGGGAATAATATGAATAAATTAAAGAATTAATAGGAAAATGAAAGCATTTCTTCACCCATGATTTGTTAAGCACAGTGCTGGAAAAACACCCCTCTCTGTTGAATATTTTTTCCTCAGGTTTTGATTATTTCTGAGCTAATTGTGCTCTGGACAATTTCCTCCCCCCCCCGCCCAATATGGCATGAGGAGGGCAAGGAAACAACTTAAAATAGGGAAAATTTGGGTGGCATTCTTGGAGAAAATATAGCTTTGATCCCTTCATTGCCAAAATACAGACGGTTCAGGACAGCCATGGTAGGGAAACTCTCTCAATGCAACAGCAGGGAGAAAATATTTAGGAGACGGGATTATTTTTTTGTTTTTTCCCATTGGTTTCTAATGGAAAATGTGGTTTCAACACTTCCAAATTTTCCATGGGAAGATGTAAGCATTGCTCTTTGAGAATGAATCACTGGGAAAACAGCATCATTTGGGGCTGGTCCCTCTGAAGGCAAGGCACAGGAGCTTGTCAACCAGACCGCAGTGTTTTGTTGTAAAAGATTCAGGAGTTAAGACAAAGCCTAAATTTGGGAAGACCAGCTGGGATATCCATCCAATCTGCTGGACCAGGCTCTGCTGCCAAAATACATCTCCCAGGATCCTGTCTGACTAGGTGGGCAATGGGATCAACTCAATGTCAACTCAAGGTCCTCTTGGTGGGGGAATGGGAATATTGGGCAACAGGGAGCACACGTTGCCTCACTGGAGGTGTTGCTCTGGGGAAAAACATGAGGAATTCCTTACAATTTGAATATTATGACTCTCCAGAGTATTTTCTCTGCACCAGCAAAGCCAGGTGCAACATCTCAAGGAGGAATTGAGAAATCTGGGACTTAAGGCACATCTGCTGCCATCAGGAGAGAAATGAGCTGTGAGCTGGGCATGGCCTGAGCTGAGCTTTAGCAAGCCCTGACCCAAGCAGCAACTTCAATGCATGTCCATTTGCCAAGCTCCCAAGACAAATAAATAAGGGTGGATGAAAGAAAAGGAGAGATGCTAATTAAGCAGTAAGTGGGAGCTGGATTCAATAAAGAGTCCATTTGGTTTCCACGCTGCGGAAGCTGCACAAGCCCAGACAAATTGATTTTTCTGTGGCTTTTGCGGACTCCTGTGGCAGGAAGCCGGATAGATGTTTTTGTGGGGTTTTTATTTTTTTTTTTTTTTTTTTAAATCCATCCTTGAGACACTCCAAACAACTCAGTAGTACTGACTAATGCATTCCTCATGTGCAGCTTGGCACGTGGTGCTGCCTCTCCATCAGAACTACTGTCATGCTGGAGAGCACTGCAAATGTAAATCCTGTGTTTTCCACGATTTCCCAAGCTGTTTTGGGCAGCTGCAAGAGCTATTGAGTATGAATTCTCAAACTGGGAGAAAAAAAATTCCATGGGGGTGTGAGAGCTGGGATCAGATCCAAACTTTCATGGCTGCGTCATTTCTTTGGCAAATGAACTCCTAAGTGCTGGTTCACAAGGAGCTGGGGGCTCTGAATTCATCAGCCATGTGTCCTTGCAGGGAGGATGGTCTCCTCCATCCTGGTGACATCAGGGAGGGGACTCATCCCAGATGTGGCACTGGGGACGCCAGCTTTGTATCCTGCATTGTTTTTCTTGGGCCCCCAGTTGAAGGAGGCATTCACAAACTGGGAGAAGTGGAGGGATGTGTGGATGTTGGGATTCTCTGCCCTTGGGCGCTGCTCCAACTCTCCTGGACATGGTCCCAGCTGTGGCACTGACCTGAGGGGTCAGGGTTGGAGCAGAGCCCCCCACCCCAGTGCCCCCAGCTTGAGTTGCTCTGGGGTATGGACACAGAAATTTGGGCAGTCCTGAGATAGAGATAAAATCCTTTATAGGCAATAAACTGGAACAGGGTGCCCAGAGAAGCTGGATCCCTGGAAGTGTCCATGGCCAGGTTGGCTGGAGCTTGGAGCAGCCTGGGATAGTGGAAGGTGTCCCTGCCCATGGAAGGAGGCAGAATGATGTGACCTTTAGGGTCCTTCCAACCCAAAGCAGTCTGGAATTCTCTGATAAAGATGCCAGACACACAGGGAACATGAGCCACTGTGGGGGAGCACAACCAGGCGACTCCTCCGTGGCTTCATTCTCCACACCCACAAGGAACCAGCAGGAAAGATGACATTCCAGGAGCCCTCTGCTGCACAGACATGGCCATACCTGGAAAAGCTGGTGCTGCAGGAGGCACCTCTGCCCCCTCCACGGGGATGCCCAGGGTCTGCAGGGTGTACTCTGCCGCGTACGTCTTGGCCTCGTCGATGTAGGCGCTGAGCTTGGGCGGTGTGAAGGGGTGTCTGTGAGGACAGCACAAAGTTAGCTGGCTTGGCTTTCCCCAGGGCTCTCCTGCCAGATGCTGGGATCCACTCAGAGCTGGCACCATCCCACAGAGCAAATGGAAGCATTGCATTAACAGAGCTGCTCTCCTCCGAGTGGGCTGGTCCCTCGCTGGGGTTACCGACCCTGGCTCTCATGCTGGACTCCATGTCCTTGCAGAGTTTGTTGTGCTTTTTCCATTCAAAACAAAACAAAACAAAACAAAACAAAACAAAACAAAACAAAACAAAACAAAACAAAACAAAAAAGCAACCCAAAAACCAAAAAGACACCTCACCAAAAAACAAAACAAAACAAAAAAGCAAAAAACCCTGCTGCATTTTTTCCTTACAATACCCAGTCTGGGTTTTTCTTTACAATAAACAGCAAACAGTGGTTTAGGTCAGAAATATGTAGAATCGTATTTGGAGCTGAAATATCAGCATGTTCCTTCAAACTCCTTTCATTTCCCCACAAGAGCTATAGTTTGCTTTTTGATTTTTGTGCAAAAAAAAAGCACCCTTTTGCCTGATTATGTCTGGCTTTCTGTAAGGTTTGCACCAGCAGAGAGAGCACCCAGCATGGCAGACAGCAGTTAATTATATTTTGTGGATGTTTTTCTCCCTGTATTTTTTTTTAAAAAGGTATTTATATATATAATTATATAAACATATATGACACACAAATATACATTTAATAAATATTCTAAAAATTTTGTTAATAAATATTTTTTAAAATAAAAGGAAACTGAGGCCTGTGTGCTTGGGACTTTAGCTGTTAGGTAAAATACAATTTAAAAAATAAAGCCTAGCCTCAGAAATCTTCCACTAATGACGTACATGGTGGGGTTCTGGCTGGCTAGGGCAGGGATGGTGATTTTGTAGAGGAAGAGCTGTCTTTGATCCTGGCCGATGGCAGAGTGGAGCTGGTACACAGGCTGTCCCCAGTTGTTTTTCTGGCAGATTTCTTCTAAGATCTAGAAGGGAAAAACAAAAAAACCTGCATTTGTGCTGGGGTTAATTGCTGTGCAGAAGCCTCCTCACCTAGCTCCAGCCCCTGTGCTGAGCAGCTGCCTTCCCTCAAAGGGTTTTCAGGGAGTCCTGGCAGCTTCCTCCAAGCTTAACAAAAAATACAAAATTAATGGCAGATAGAGCACTGTACCCACATTGAAGTGTAAGAGTCATCTATCTAAATGCTTTACTCTTTAAGAACTGTTTAATTGCTGAAATTATTCCCTGTTCAGTTGGGCATCTGAGTCCTTTTGCTGATTAGATTATTTCAGAGTGGTTTTCTTTGAATTCTCCTCTGAAGCTCTGTCTCACAGGCTCGTGTTTCAGAGGACTAAAGAAACTCGGGTTGCATTCATCTTCTCTGCTCTGCTGCCTCCCTGGCTTAGTGGGTTACAGAGCACCAGAAGTCCAAATAGGCTTCTTTTTAAGAAGAAAAAAGGTTGTGTTTCCATCCAATTAATTCCACAGGCTTCAGCAGGCAATTGCAGCTTTTGAAATGCTGAACCACGTTGCCCTCTGCCTTGGCACAGCTTGTCCCCCTGGTAATTGGGAATTGTTGCCAGGGACACTCCTGCTTTGGCTTGGGATTTGAGGGTTTTTAACCCACTGGCTGGGTGCTGTCCCAGCTGGCTTTGGTCCCCTTCCATTAAACCAGGTTGCTCTGACCTGGCCTTGAGCATTTCCAGGGATGGGGCAGCCACAGATTCTCTGAAAAACCTGTGCCAGAGCCTCACCCCAATCACATCCAAGAATTCCCTCCCAATATCCCATCTCCCCCTGCCCCCTGGCAGTGGGAAACCATTCCCTGTGTCCTGTCACTCCAGGCCCTTGTAAAATCTCTCTCCATCTTTCTTGCAGCCCCTTTAGGCATTGGAAGGCCACAGTAAGGTTATCCTGAAGTTTTGCTGTGGTTACCTCATTTACAGCTTACATTTGAATGGAGTTAAAATTAAAAGGTAAAATTTAAACCTCGCTGCTGTTTTTAATTTTGTCACCACAGCTCCAGCTGAAGTTTAGCCTCTTCCAGTGTAAAATGCTTCATTACATAGTTCAGGTTTCAATTACAATAGTTCATTTTTTCACTGTGGCAACACTTGTTCCCCGCTGTCCCAACTCCTTTATATGTCAGTTTTATAAAAATTAATTTCACTTGCCCTAAGGCCCTGCAGAACCATTCCAGGGATTTCACACCTCTAGTGGGAGGTGCCCCTACCCATGGCATGAGTTGGTACCAGGTGAACTTTAAGGTCCCTTCCAACCCAAACCATTCTTTGATTCTGTGATGTGCTAACAAAATAGAGTATGAGGATTTTTTCAGGAGGGAAAAAATCCCACTGGCCAGTTTTCTGGGAGAAAACAAGGATATTTTCATAAACTTTGGCAAGCTGGAGGCTGTGGCAATTGAAGTGTTAAAAGGCAAAGACATGCTTCAAAATTCAGGGTGAATTTGGTTTCTCGTGTTGCTCTGCCCTATATAAGGGGAGAAGAGTTATACTGTCAGAACTGGGCATTCAGAAACTCAGGGAATTTATTCTGCATTTCTCCTCAGCCCTCACTCATCCATCTGCATCAACATGCACAAAAAAAAAATAACAACAACAACAAAAAAACCAAATCAAAAGCCCCCTTGAGCTAGCAGAGTTTCTGTGCTTAGTTGGTTTAGGTTATTGTCAACACTTCTTTCACCATCAATGATTTGAAAATGTGCATTATTTTTCTATACACGTGCACTGTTCCCTGGTGGTAGGAAATAGATTTGTAGAGAGTTCTTAGGGCCTGACAGAAGACTCCCACATCTGTATGCAGACCTGGAGATAAGGAATGCTGACTTAGAAATGCCATGGAATAGGACAGATATTGTTGAGAGAGAAATGGGGCTAGAAAAAAGTTTCAAAGGATGGCCTTGCAAATAAGACTAGATACTTTGGAGAAATAGAACTATGAAAGATGCATTGTAGTAGAACCCACAAGGGGTTATTTTAGATGATTGGCTTTAAGGTATTTTACAGCAAGATGTGACAAAAGCTGATAGGCCAAGATACACTTATAATGTATTGTAATTAGGAAATAGTTGGCTTCTGATTGTGATGGTGTGAATTATAACATCTGTCTTACCCTTCATATGAGACTGAAAATGGAATAAAAGTGTTTTAAAACACTTCTCAGTTGCCCCACCTCTGGGTCAGAAAAGGGCAAAACCCAACAAATTGGTGCCCCGTAATGTAAAGCAAATAACTCTACAAATAACTGTCCAAGTTGTCCAAAATCCCCAAAATAATTTTTAAAGTACCACTATTTGATATACATTATATACATATAAAAATAATAACTTTTAAAGTACATTATATACATATAAAATAATCTGTTTAAGGTACCACTATTTGATATACATTATATTAATATTAAAAATATATATATTTTAAGGTACCACTATTTGATATACATTATATACATATAAAATAATAATGTTTAAGATACCACTATTTGATATACATTATATACATATAAAATAATAATGTTTAAGGTACCACTATTTGATATACATTATATACATGTAAAACCAATAATTTTTAAAGTACCACTATTTGATATACATTATATTAATATAAAAAAAATTAAAGTACCACTATTTGATACGCATTATATACATATAAAACCAATAATTTTTAAAGTGCCATTTTTAAAGTACCACTATTTGATGGTACATAAATCATCACTGGTGAAGCCCCAGGTGATGCATTTTGTGTATCAAACCCATCATGGCTGGGAATTCCTTGACCCACAGTGCTTTTATGGTGCAACAACCACACCCTAACACTCATGACGATCTTAAAGATCTTCTCCAACCCAAACCATTCCGTGATTCCATCACAGCAGGCAAGGCAGGTGGATATTACAGGATGCAACTGGTGCCACTCATTTCTTTGGAGCACTGGAATTTATTTATTCACCCAGACTGGACAAGGGACCTGCTTTCCCAGCACAGCCCTTGTGATATGGGCGCTCTCTTGGGGGCACGTACCTGGGGGCGAGTTTGATGCCTTGGGGCTTTAGGGTGACGTGGTTCATGGGGGTGAGCTCCATCCCTGGCAGGAGGTCGTAGAGCTTTTCCTCTCCCCTCTTGTCTCCCTTGAGGTGGTATCCGCGCCCCAGGCCCGGCAATGCCAGGTAGCCGCGGCCTCCCAGGCCTCGGACGCCCGCAGCCCCTACAGGTACATTCATGTAAATTTCTAGGAATGTAAGAAGGCATTAAACCGAATCAAATCACCGGAAAAAGGACCCTGATTCTTGCTGAAATGGAAAAGTTAGCCCAGCTTGCTGGGATGATTGGTGTGACAACACTGACACCCTTTCTTGGATAGGTGAGGGGTTTGGGGGAAGAACTGCTTCTTCCTGCCCATTTTCCACCTCCTCTGGTCAGTTTTGATTTCAGGACAGCTTTTTACCCAGCTTTGTAGCTGGAGGGCAGAGCAGGAACAGCTGGCATCTTTTGTTACCCACCAGTGTAATTTCACCTTGAAGAATTCACAGCTTTTACACAATTTCATCCCTCTATGAACAAAAATCCTTTTTGGTTTTGCCCCATTAGAATTCCATGTTTTCTCAGGGAGCTCTGCTTGGGAGTCTGGGACCATGAGGAAAATTGTCATAATGCAACCTTTAGAGGTGCTGGTTCACCTATAAGGGGAAAAACTTTGCTGCCCTGTCTCTTTCCTGGTGAAGGGACAAAAATTGGCCATTGTGATCCTTGCCAGGCCTACCATGGTACCACACATGGTCCCAGCCTGCTGTGGGACATGGTTTGGGGACACAAGGCATCATTTTTGGAAGGAAGATCATATGGCAGGGTTATTTCTTTGCTAGCCCCAAACTTACGTCCGAACTGACCAAACGATGTCTGTATTGACATTTAATTTGGGGGTACCTGAGTGTGGGGATTTGATTTGGATCGTCCAAGAGTTTTCAGAAATACTCTCTTTTATTCATAGGTTGAATTGATTGAATTAATTATTACTGAGTTAACAATCCCCCACTAATCTGGGAGCCTCCACCTTCCAGAGCACAGAATGGCTTGTTTGATTCCCTGCCCTGCACCAGGGCGATGTGACTTCCTTGGAAAACTCCCTGGCTTTGGGCCAGAAAACACCCAGGACTAGTAAAATTTACAGCACTGGTAAAATTTTCCTGGCAACTTTCAAAGCAGAGAGGAAACATAGGAGTGGTGATGGCTGGGAAAGGAAAAGTGTTTTATTTGGTCTTGCCTGCTGGGGCAAAACCAGGAGGTTTTGTGGGTTATTTACACTGGACTGAGGGCGATCTAGAAGTTCCTTCCAGGAAAGATGCCTTTGGGAACAGCAGAGCCTAAACCCTGTGTTTTCCATCCCCTTGTGAGCAGGATTGGCAAAGCCAATGTCATGGACACGCTTTGGCAAAGCCAGTGTTACAGACACGCTTTGGCAAAGCCAGTGTTACAGACAGGCTTTGCAAAGCCAATATTATGGACACACTTTGGCAAAGCCAATATCATGGACACGCTTTGGCAAAGCCAATGTTATGGACAGGCTTTGGCAAAGTCAATATCACAAACACGCTTTGGCAAAGCCAATATCATGGACATGGTTTGGCAATGCCAATGTTACGGACACACTTTGGCAAAGCCAATGTTACGGACACGCTTTGGCAAAGCCAATGATATGGACACACTTTGGCAAAGCCAATGTCACGGACACGCTTTGGCAAAGCCAATGATATGGACACACTTTGGCAAAGCCAATGATATGGACACACTTTGGCAAAGCCAATGTCACGGACACGCTTTGGCAAAGCCAATGATATGGACACACTTTGGCAAAGCCAATGTCACGGACCCACTTTGGCAAAGCCAATGTCACCAACATGCTTTGGCAAAGCCAATGTCACGGACCCGCTTTGGCAAAGCCAATGTCACGGACCCGCTTTGGCAAAGCCAACGTCACAAACATGCTTTGGCAAAGCCGATATCACGGACACAATTCGGCAAAGCCAATGTTACAGACACGCTTTGGCAAAGCTAATGTCACAAACATGCTTTGGCAAAGCCAATGTCACGGACACGCTTTGGCAAAGCCAATGTTACAGACACGCTTTGGCAAAGCCGATATCACAGACAGGCACCCTGGGGAGCAGCTGCCCGATGCCCAGAGGAGAGGCTTGGCCAAGCTTTGGCGCGAAGGGAATTACCTCTGACGGAGGGGGGCCGGAGCACACTCCTGCTGCCGAGCCCCTTGGCGGCGGGGAAGTGCAGGTTGGGGATGGCCGCGTAGGCCTGGGGTGCGTAGAAGACTGGGGCGCCCAGGTAGGCGGCAGCGGGGTCGTACAGGTGGCCCAGGGTGTAGGTGTAGTCGCCCTGCAGCACCGGCGCCCTGCCGCCCGTGCCACGCGTGTACCGCACGTAGCTGTCCTTGTCCACCGGCTTGGCCAGCGTCACCTCGATCGGGGACCCGTCCAGCACCTTCATGGTGGGGACAGAGTTCAACACAAGCACGAGGGTAAGTGCTCAAAGTGCCTCCACCTATGGAGGAGCTGTCCCTACGTCCCAATGGGATGGGAAGATGGAGGAAACCACCCCAAAAAAGCCCCAAACCTCCCTCACTCGGGGCTAGCTGGGTGAAGCTTAATCTGAGAGCGCCGTCCCCAGCTGGGAGAGGCTCCTTCAGCAAAGCCTTCAGAAGGCATCACTTCCCTGCAAAGCAGCTCGTAAGCTGGGCGAGATTCCGTGTGCTCCCGTGCAGAACAGCAGTGGCACTAAAAATAGGTGCAGGGTTAACACCTCTTTGGGAACAGCTCCGGCTTTGCAGTGAATTACATGCAGTGCAAGAAGGGCTAAATTCAGCAGCCTCCTCGCAAATCCGCATCTGAATTTGGAGCAGATGTTTGGGCTGACCTCGTTTGTCCCAGTTTGCCATTCACACGCTGCCCTGCCAGTGTTTTTGTTGGCAGTCTGGAACAAGGATGTGAGTGTGAGCCAGGGGGGATCGTAACCCCTCCTTTCCTAGTTCTTCTTTCAGCTTTTCATGTTTTTTTTTTTTTTCATCTGAGCAGTGAGCTAGAGCTGGGCAAACACTTAGCACAAATACAAGGAGCCAAAATGAATCGTTTGTGTACAACAGAGCTGCTGAAAAACAAATTCAGGAGTATAAAAGCAACCAGCAAAGAGAAAATTGGGATAACACCTCCAGGAGGGTTTTGGAGCTAATAAAGCAGGTGGCTTTGTATAATATTCTGTACCCTGAGCCCCATGAATTAATATTTACAGCAGCTTTACCTTCCCATTCAAGGCTTTCATGGCCTCCACTGCATGTTCTCTTTTATTAAAGTGCACAAAGGCATAATCTCTAATTTTCTTTACTCTCTCCACTGCACCTGTGGAAAACATTAGAATATTAGTGGGAAGTGGGGATTGGCCAGAAAACAGAGATCTGAAAAGTGGTTCTGTCAGGTTATGAGCCTCTGGAGAGCAAAGGCTGAGCAAGGGTAGAAGAACCAGAGGTCAGTGTCCCCTCACCTCTCTGGATGCATATTCCACAGGAAAATCAATACATAATGATTGTAGCATTACAAGGCAAACTAGAAGGTTTTGGGATCAGACACCAGTAAGATTCCCAATAAACTGGAGAGGTTTTCTCCTCTCCAAACTGTTCTATTGGACACTACCTTTGGTCTTGTGTCTCCCTTCTGTGACAGACCTGGCACCATGCCCATGTGATCCCCATCTCCCTGCTTTTGTACGTGCACTGGAGGCAGCAAAACTTGATGCCTTTGCCATAAAACAAGCAGGTTTTTCTCCTTGACAACCAGCTCAGGGTGTTCAGGAAGAATGAACAGCCAGCCCTGCCCAGGACAGAGCAGCCCAGGGCAATGGGACAGGCTGAGACTGATGGGGCAGCAGGTATCTCCCTAAAAAACAGCCTCTCCCTAGGAAACAGCCTTTCCCGTGGCAGTGGGGCTTCCCTGGATGCCCCAATTCACCTGGACATGGCCCCAGTCAGGTTCTGCAGCTGCGGGTTGACCATCCTGGCATCGGGCTTGGGATGGAGAATCTTTCATCCAGCCTGAATCTTTCTTACATTCAATTTATCCCAAGTAATTCAAATGTGAATGACTTCTTGTCCTTCTTTTCTAAGTCCATCCCCCACAGCTTTTCCTTTCCCTTGTCAGCTGCTCTGCTGCCAGGAACTCATACTCTGAACTGAGGAGTCTGTCTCCAAAATAACCCCACCAATCCTGTTCCCCACAGCCTTCAGCCATTTCTTTAATTCCTGATCTTCTCTGCTCCTGTGGCTTGGGAAGCACAACATCAGCCAGACCAGCCTCCTGTAAAACCCCTAAAATATCCTTTGGAAACATGGCTAAGGGATACTGAGCAACTCTTCTGTTGGCTTCTTACCTCCTAAAGCTGAACAGGTGCACAGGGAAATATCATACTGCCACAAAAAGCACTCAGAAAAATGCAAGAGGAAACGAATTTCTTTGGTGTTCAGGGGGAGTCATTAGGAGCTGCAGAGAGCTAAATGAGCCTGTCCCAGCCTACAACCCAAGCAGGCTGCACATCTTGGAATGACACAGGGATGGTAAAGTAGCACTTTGTGTCCTTCTGGGACAGAGAATGATTTTCCTAAATTTATGGGAGTTATACGCTGATGCTTTGTTTACAAGTGGAAACTTTAATGAACTTGCTGTGTTTTGAGTATCCCCTTCTGCCTTCCAGAGAACATTCTGGGACACCAATCCTGAGTCAAAAATTCTGCTCTTCCCTGCTTCTGCCTCTGCTGGGCCAAGCAATGTGATACCCACCCTTGGGTCAGCTCCATGGAGAGCTCATCCATGGGACATTAGAGAGGGAGCATTGTCCCTCCAGCACAGTGGGACAGCACAATCTTCCTGCTGGGAACTCTACCAGGCAGGAGGAATTTTGCTGGGATTCCTAGGGAGCAGGGGCAGGGCTTTCCAGAGAGAGCTTTACAGAAGTCACCAGGCTGTGAATTTGGCACAGATTTAAAGGGTGCTACTTGTGCTATATCCCAGCTTGAGGAGCACAAGCAGCATTCCTGGTCCTGTTGGTGGAGCCCTCAGAGATGTGGCAATTGCTGTGTCCTGGGGACCTCTGGATCAGTTTTTATTGGATGACTTGTTGATGTCAAAAGAGCTTCTTAATGCCCTGGATCCAAGGCAATTTCAGCTAAGTAGTGCTGAAATGTGGCTCAGTGAGTGAGGCAGAGAACCACAGCAGGGCAATGAATCATTTCAGATCCTTGCTGCCTTTTCTAATCTCACTATAAATTGAACTTCATTTTCTCTCCCCAAAGCTGGAAGTTTTGCTGCTCTAATGCATCCATTCCTGATTTTAGCCACCAAAATAAAAGCTGTCCATTAAAAAAAAAAATAAATTCCAACATGAATGCTGGAACCATAAAAGGAAACGAAAGATGGTGCAGAACTTCTGTTGTTATAGTGGAAAACTTCTTAGGAGTAAAGCAGATGACTGTTACCAAAGTGTCAAAGGCCACAAATGTGTTTCTGGGTAGTGTGGGCTTGTTCAAAGCTCAGGAGCAAAACTGAGTAAATAAAAGAAGGAAACAGTTCAGAGAGTTGGATAACATAAATTTAACTCAGGGGTAAAATGGGGTCTGCAACAGCTTGGTGGTGGCTAAAAGTATGAGCCAGAAATGCTGGAAGGACACAAGGAAAACTCGAGAAGAGCTTTGCATTGCAGCCTAGTCCAGAGAAAGGCATGCACAGAGCAGAAATGAGAAGGTGGAGGAAGAAAAATGAAGCTCTGCAGCGTATTTTAAAAAATTAATAGAAGGAAGCTAACAGGAGTAAGATGAAAGAGATTTCACATTGCCAGGCATCAGTTCCTAATGCCTAATGGGCTGTGTGGCTTGTAGAGCTGCAGAAACAGGTTATTTTTACTTTGTTGATTTTGGGTGGAATTTCCTAAAGCTGGAGCAACTCAGAAGTAAAATCTCCTTTGAAAGCCAACAGGCTTTCAAACAGGATTCTTATTCCCAACTAATCTCCCTGCTTTTCTTGAAAAATCTCACCCTAAGTGCACGTAAGATGTGCCACAAAGGAATATTGAATTAAATGGAAAGCACTAATTATTCACCAATTTACACGAGGACTGGGGGGGGATGTATGAAAATGAGTTCAGAATTTAGATAGATAAGATAAAAAGGAGTTGTATTAAACCACTCTATTTTTATCACCATCCCTTGCCACAAAAGAATGCTGAAGTCACCCAGCTGCTTCACCAACACTTTTTAAGAAAGACTAAATTATTCCAAAGCATTTTGATGACACAGGGCATTCCCATGCAGCATTTTGGGTCTCTTCCAGTTGCCAATCATCCTCCTTCATGGTGGCTATAGCTGGGAATTAAGCAGCCCTTAATGGGATGGCATTTTGGGTGGGAGCCTTCAGCCTCATGACAATTTTTGTGGCATTGCACACAAACATTTCACAGCAGAAAACCAGCAGTTTTTTTATCTCGTGACATTTAAGGAATGCAGAAATATTTCCATTTGCAGCCCTTGTTTAGGAGGCACTGCACCCGTGGGTTCCTACCTGGCTTGATGCTGTTGAACTCCTTCTCTATGGTCTCCTCGGTGGTGGAGAGCATGAGGTTCCTCACATAGAGGATTTTCACTGAGGACATGGTGTCCTCATCCACCTCCACCTCTGGCTCTGCCCAGTCCACGGCGATGGGGTGTCCCCACAGCTGGATCCTTCCTTTAGAGGGAACGGGAATGGTCAGTGCTGGGGGGCTTTGCTTCCTCTCACTCCTGCTCATGCTCTATTTCACAACAGAGCAGGCCAAATTCTACAAATGTATCTTGGATTGCAATACAGGATGTGGCCAGAAATGTGTGTTCCATCACCATCTGTTGAAGCCAGGTGAGGCAGTGACCCTTATCTCCATGGCACACATTATCTGCTAATGGGCCAGCTTTAAACCAGCTGGGGCAATCATCTTTATCTTTTCCACAACCCATCCTCCCTCCAGGAAGATTTCATCTGCTGCTGGGACATTCAGTCCCACTGTATGACTGATAAAATTACATCATCCCACTGGGAGATGCTCCAGCCAGGGGGAGGAGCCAAGCCTTTCCTACCTAGATAAAAACTGAGATTTTGGACAGCAAGTTAACCATCTTTCCACTGGATTCCAGAGGAACACTGGACCTTTCCACATCATCCCTGGACCTTCAGAGGAAAACTGCACCTTCTACAGGAGCACTGCTCCAGCTGAACCACATCTGCCACTGCAGGAGGATGCAGCCACCATTTAATGGGACTGCTACCAACACCCTGACTGACTGACAGGGTGTCAGGTTGTATTCTGACTCTGTCAGGGTTGGGATTGTTCTTTGTAATACTGCATTTCTATTTTAATTTTCCTAGTAAAGAACTGTTATTTCTAATTCCCATATCTTTCCCTGAGAGCTCCTTAATTTCAAAATTATAATAATAATTTGAAGGGAGGGGGTTTACATTCTCCATTTCAAAGAGAAGCTCCTGCCTTTATTGGCAGACACCTGTCCTTCAAATCAGGACAAAATGTGACCAAAAAAAACCTTCCTAGCTCAAAGCACCGCTGCTGCATCAGCTCCCTCCCAAAAGCAGATGGTCACACTTGGAACAGCCTCCTGCAAATACCTTTGGAGCCTCCAGAGCTGAAAGCAGCGAAAATATGGAATAATTCACTTCAAGCCTGCGTTTCCTGGAGTGCTCCCTAAAGGGATGTGTTTTAATGCACTTATAAAAATCCCTTTTCGCCAGCAAAGTTTCATTCCCTCAGTACCAGAGCAGGGATTCTGAACAGGATGGAATCCCAACAGGATGGAAGGAAACAGCAAAAGCAAGGATGTCTGTGTGTGTGTTTCATTTCCTTTGGGTGAAGCTGCAGCAGTGGGTGAAGCAGCAGCACCAGGAAGCAGGGACACAAAAAGTCCCAATGCATAAAACAGGGTGTGGAGGATAAACCCAGGGACTCTGTGTACACTGGAGTGAGCTGCTGAGGGGTAGGGAAGAAAAAGAGCAAATAAATCACATTGCTGAATGCTGATGATGCAGTTGGGTTGTTGCCCCCACTCCTTGAGGCTCTGTTCCATCCTGATGGTGAGACTTTCACAGAACTCAAGGGGAATTTTCAGAAGTCCATATTTCTTTCTGTCTGCATGCGTGTGTATTACCAAGGTTGCCATTTTAGATTTGCCATTAAATTTCAGTTAAGTCGGATTTATGGTTCTGTTGCGCTTATAGAAAATCCTATTGAATAGTTTTAGAGGTGTTAAATTGGTCAATTTATCAAGAACTGCTAGTGTGGATTAGATTTTATTAACAAACCATGATTAGATATTGTTATGAATAATAAACCATTTAGACCGAAATTGCTGAGCCAGTCTGAGGCTGAGGTTGGCAAGGGGGTTTATTCTGTCAGGACTCAACCCTTGGACTACTTTACTTTTCCCCTCCTCACCCTTTTGCCCCCTTGTCTCCACACGAATCATTCTAGATTGCTTTAATCTGATATTTTCTTTGCTTGCTTTATCTGTATAGTAAGCAATAGAGTGACCCTTGCCATCAAAGCCTGGAGTGCCTTCACAAATTTATTTTATACCTGCTTTTGCCCAGACCTTGTGATTTTTTAAGTGACCTAAACCCCACATTTGCAGCTGAGGGGACAAAGAAAATCCTGCAAAACACTCTTTGCCAGATCTAAAAAGGCATCTCTGCTTGGACAACCCATTTAAGCTCTGAAATGAGGGGGTGAGGATAGAATTTGAAGGTTTATTGGAAGTGTAAATGATCAAACTAAATGGAAAGGTGCTGTTCCCTTGGAATCCCTTGTGAATGAGCTGGGATTTGTGGAGCTGCTCTTCAGCTTTCAGCACTGCACAGATCTGAGCTGTCAGTGACCAGAGGGCTGCTCGTGGTTCTGTGTCCCTTTCTGAATTGCTGTTTCCAGTTCAAAGGTGGAAATAATGAACTGGTTGACTTGAAGCAAGCAGCTAAGCTTGGTGCCTCTTGCTGAAAACCAGTCTATCTCCATCCTCTTAGCCAGAGACAGGACAACATTTAAATTTTTTTTTAAACACTTTGTTTTTTCTCTACAGAGCTCCCTGAAAGAGAAACAAGGTTCAGTTTAAAGGAAGCATCTGATAATGATATTCAATCTCAAATCAGCTGGAGACACATTCAGCTCTGGCTTGAAATTTTTTCCAGTTCCTGCTGTATGCTTGAAACTTCAGAAGACTCTGGCTCCTGCTCAGGCCCTTGGAATTCCCTAAATTGTTTACTGAGATGTCCCAAAACTGGAAGTCCCTCATGCATTGCACATGTCTGCTCAGGGCTCTGAGTTCCTTCCATCTGTCTCCCTGTCTTTGCTCAGGATTTCAAGTCCTCTGTGTGCTCCTGCCCTCCTTTTCCACATAAAAACCATGGGAAAGTTGTGCTCAAGCATAGAATGTGCTCCCACCATCAGGGAGATGCTTAAACTGAAGAAAAAAATGCAGAACAAAAGGAAAAATTGTCAGTGTGACATATCTCCCAATAGAAGAGCAAATTCAGTGCCCAAAATTATGTTCATTTCTTTACACAATAAGAAAAAAAAAATAAAATTTAAGTGATGCAGGATATTTCATGTGTAAAAACAGGTGAAAGAAGGCTGGTGGTTATGAACAAATCTCAAACCTCAAGGTTTGTTGGATGCTTTCACCAGCCAGTGAGCTGGGTTCAATAAAGCAGTGCAGGAGCATAAGAAAGCAAGAGAAAATCGGTGAAATCCCTGCAAAAGCACTTAATGTTAAGTGACTTCTTCACCTAATACCTGCTAAACCTCTCTCTCTCCTTCACAATGCTCTTTGGCTGTCTCCCAGTGCTGAATTTCACAGATTTACTCTAAAGCAATTCCTCATTCCAAGCTTTTTTTGCCAAAATATCAATTTTCAGTCCACGCTCCAGCCTGAATCTGCTCTCGGACGCTTTCCTGAGTGATTCTCCCTGAGAGGCCATAAATGAGTCTCCATTTTATGTTTAACCCAAGGCAAGCACAGCACCCACAGCAGAACTACGTGGGTACACACAGCTAAATCCATCTGGCTGGATTTTTAACAAACCTAAGCTCCTGAAGGAAGACCATGGATCATCAGCAGGGTGCTGCAGCAGGAGTGAATCCCACACCCCGTGGTGTGCTGTGACCTCCAGGCTCTGGGTGTGTCTAGCAGAAAACTGCTGTCTGAGGGCAGAAAACCCAGCCACGCTCACTTCCTTGGATTCCTGGGTCCCCTGGCAGTGTCACCACATGGTGAGCCCTCCCCATCCCTGCTCACCTGGGAGCAGCTTCCTCCTGGCCATGGCTGCTGCCCGGTGGCTCTCGTACTCCACGAAAGCAAAGCCCCTGTTTTTGGTTTTGTCGGCTGCACTGGGGTAGACAATGACATCCACGACACCATCCGTGACCTTCTTCATCTCTGCTAGGATTTCCTCCCTCTTCTTGGTTTTGGGGATGCCCCCCACGAACAGGCGGCAGTTGTCCACGCTGGCACAGACGCCCAGGAGCCTCCCGTTCCTGAAACAGCAGAGCTGCTCTGTCAGCAGTCACAAAAATCCAGTCTGGCAGTCAGGAGCCAAGAGAGGGGAGGGTTAAAGCAAAGCCCATCTTCTGTCCCAAAACACAAGGCCAAACACAAGGCTTCAGTGCCAGCTGTTCTTTGGGATATTCCAGTGGCACTGCTCAGTGCAAAAGCTGCCACTCTGCTAAATCTGACATCAAAGTCAGGCAGCACAGCTGAAATGAAGGATTTGAGGGAGAAACCAAAGACAAATGTTGCTTTTCCTATTTGAGGTTCTCCCTTTTCCTGTCAGCAGGTGACTGCACCCCCAACCCAGGTCCTTGCGTTGTCACCAGTGGCTTGTGGCTTCCCACTCACCTCTGGGTAAGGTTTTTTGGGGAAGAAAATCCCGTCTCATAGAGAGGCACCATTTGAGGACTCACCAATCCCAACTCTTGTGCAGAACCCAAAGTAAAAACTTCCCTTGTTCACCTCTTTGGGGTCAAAGTATCTCTTACAGGCCTGGAGAAGAGCTAAACCTCTTTAGAGGAGTCTTTGGAACCAGGGAAGGAAGTGGAGGAGGTGGAGGTGGATGAAGCCTCATCCCTAAGACCTTCCAACCTCTGCTGCAAATGACAGCTCCAAAACCTCTGCGTGCCTTGATCCACTCAAAGCAGTTCACAACTTTTTTTTTTTTTTTTTTAATTAAAAAAGCCATACAACTGCCAGCATGGTTTATCCAAAAAAGTTTCTAAGCAAAGGCATCAACTCATCCCACTTTGAACTGGCAAAAAACATTTAGCGTGGTTGAAATCCAACCAATACATATTGATGGGCCCATCTGTTGTTGATTTCTGGGTGTTTTGTTCCCAATTTTTAGTCACAAAAGCGAGAGCTTTTTCTGTTCCTTTCTATTAGGAAATGTCACTGTTGTGCCAATTGGTTTCCATCCTATTTCACCATTTTTTGCAATTGCTCAATCTCCCAGAACATATCTGCACAATCTGTCACGAGGGAGACTGTGAATAGGATAAATCAACAACAAACAACCTGAGGGGAACGTAATAAACAGTGCTGGTTAGGGGAAAGTTAATTTGATCCAAAGCAGAATATTTTTTCTAATGTTCTGATATATGTATTTTTTTAAATTTTTTGGGGTTTTTTTTGGTGAGGTAGAAATTTCCTCTGAAAGATATTGGCTTTAATGGGGAGACAGGAGGAGATTTCCCCTCAAAACACAGGGATCTAAGTAACCTTTCTCTGGGCTGCCAGGAAAAATATCCCTTACATGCCAAAATAGACTGAAATATATGATTTAAAGTTGCTTTGAAGGTGCTTGCCCCACTTACCTGATTTCATAATTATTGAGTGTCTTTATTGCATTCTTGGCCTCCTGCTTATTGGAGAAGGTCACAAAGGCATAGCCCCTGTTGTTGCCATTGAAGTCCATCATCATCCTCATCTCATAGATTTTGCCGATCTGCCAAGTGAGAGAGATTTGTCAGCAAAGGGGGAGTGGTTAAAGAAGACTGGAATTTTAAAGCCCACCCAGTTCTAGTCCAGGGACTCCTTCCATTGACCAGATTGCTCCAAATCCTGCCCAGGAAGGCCTTGGAATCAGCCCAGAAATGCAGCTCTGACCATCAGTAAGTGATCAGCTGCCATCCAGCCTCACCTTTTCACAGAGGGGGATAAGCTCATCCTCAAAGAGGTCTCGGGGCAGTTTCCCAATGAAGATCTCACAGCCCCTCTCTGGTGGAGGGCCATCCCAGCCTGGTGGTGGTCCCCCATATTTCCTCTGCCCATTTTCCTGCCATGGAAGAAAAGAAGAGAAAAGAAAGGTTCAGCTATTGATTTTTAAATGTGAATCAAACCAGCCTCATCTGTGGGAACGACCCTTGGGGCAGACACCCTCCTACAGCTCCTCACAGATTCAGCAGGGATAACACAAGGTCCTGCTGCCAAGGCTGGGACACTTCCAAAGTCCGAGTGCAGACAGCCAGGAAACTCCCTGGAAAATGGAAATCCCCCTGACTCTGGGCAGGGGAATCTCCATGGGCTGTGTGTTAGTTGTGGGCTGGGTAATGGAGCACTTGCAAAATCTCTAATTTGTCTTGATTTTCATCCAATCTGAAGATGACACCTGCCCACCCAGAAGATCCTTCTGTCAGAGAGCAAATCTTGGCCCAAATAATATTCAAAGATGTGAAGGCCAGTCAGAATTTCCTTTTAGATCTATTTTTGCTAGATGAGTGTGTCTCTGTTCTCCTCTTCTATTTTTAACCTTCCTTCCTTCCTTCCTTCCTTCCTTCCTTCCTTCCTTCCTTCCTTCCTTCCTTCCTTCCTTCCTTCCTTCCTTCCTTCCTTCCTTCCTTCCCTTCCTTCCTTCCTTCCTTCCTTCCTTCCTTCCTTCCTTCCTTCCTTCCTTCCTTCCTTCCTTCCTTCCTTCCTTCCTTCCTTCCTTCCTTCCTTCCTTCCTTCCTTCCTTCCTTCCTTCCTTCCTTCCTTCCTTCCTTCCTTCCTTCCTTCCTTCCTTCTCTGCCTTTCCTTTCTCTGCCTTTCCTTTCTCTCCTTCCCTCTCCCTGCAGTGATTCCCTGCTCCCAGAGGAGTGGGGCTCCAGTAATTTTTCCATTTTTGGCTCCCTGAGATTTTTTTTAGTCACTTCCCATTCTGGGATTATTCCAGGAAAGCGAATGCCTTGTACAGCTGATTTAAGAGGAACGTAAACAAACAGAGATCCTTAGGAGAAAACAGAAATACACCACAAACTCTTTTAGTTTTCTCAAGCCTAGAACAGGCCCTGAATTATCCATTCTCATTCCTCTTTTTCCAACGTTTTCAGCAGTGATGGAGTCCTGGGGACATTTGATTTTATGTCTGAGCTGGTGTGTAAGGGGGCACAGCAAGAAATAAACCATTTCCTCAATTTGCAGTGGCTTTGGTTGTGTCTGGAAGGCAGCACCTCAACAAACCCTTCTTGACAAGGGGCCTGGGGGAAGTGGACATCAGCCACTTCCCAAAGATGACTGACCCAGGTGTGCACTGAGGAAGAAGATGTTTGGCTGCACCCACAGACAGGCTGGAAGAAAAATCCCTAAGGTACAGGGAAATCAGGAGAGGGGAGGAAAAGAGGAAACAGATAAAATAGCAAGGTTGGAATGGAAAATGAAAGGAGAGAGAAGAGCAAAAAGATGCTGAAGTGTGTGGGGATTGGGAGCTGAACTCTGTGCTTTAGGAGTGATCTTTGCCAGATGTGACAGAAGGAAAAACTGAACACCAGGATAATTCCAAGGCCAGGTTGGACAGGGCTTGGATTAACCTGGGCTAGTGGAAGGTGTCCCTGCCCATGGCATGGGGCTGGAATGAGATGGGCTTTATGAGCCCATCCCCTATGATTCTAAGAAAGCCACAGTAAATCTAGGACATAGAGCAGTCCCTTATCTTATGGGTCAGGGAGAGCAGAAAGGCTCCTCAGGGGCACCAAACACAGCTCCTGGCCTGGTCCTGGAATGTGCTTTTGCCCAGGAATCTCAGGCTGTGCTTGGGGCTGTTGTGCCCTCTAGTGCCATGCAAAACATGGCAAAGTTCATGGCTTCCACCTGCCTAAAATCCAGTGTTACCAGTTCCTTCTTCCAGGATGCAAGTGCCCAGCGCTTTCCAAGGCTGAGCTTGTTTCGGTCGTGGTAGCCAAGAAAGGCTTTCTCAGGTGGGTTTGAAGGTCATGCCCAGGCTCCACCTGCCCTAACCACAGGAGGTTTGGATTTTGGAGACCTTGGAGCCTAAACTGGGAGCAAACCTTGGAGCAGGTGAGGCACCTGCCTCCCATGTCCCTGTGCAAGAATTGCACAGAAGGTGACGTGCTGGACTCCCCACCTCATCCCTCTTGTGAAACTTTGCTCTGTGGGTTTTCTTTGGTTTTGAGATACCAATCCCAACATTTAGCAGTGCTCAGGACTGTCTTCCCCCACTTTTATTGTAATTTCCCATCAAGCAAGGAATTCCTTGAGGAATAAGATCCTGCTTTGGGAAAGACAACATAGTGATGGTCAGCAGGGATGTGAGAGAGAAACAGAGCGAAAAGAAACGAGCAAAGAGTGATTCAGGAGCATGGATTCGCTGCTCACGCCCCCAGTGAAGCTTCAGGATGAAGCTGGAAGCTACACAAAAGGATGTGATTGTGAATTCCTACCTGGATCAAATTATATCCCGTTCGCTGAATTAACGCACGGAGGGCGGCTTCTTTCTGTGTGCCGGTCAATCCATCCCCGGATTTGTGATTTGATTCCATTGGGAGTGATTATCAGCAAAAAATCAGGTTAATTAGGGGTGCTCACTGCAATCAAATTTAAGATAAATTAAATCAATTAATACAGCTGGGAGGAGAAAGTCCACCCTCCTGAGAAAGTTTACAGGGTCGCTCTTCTAAATCAGTTATTTTAGAGATAAAACCAAAACAGAACAGCAGAGACCATGGAAAAAGCAGAAATATCCTCCTTGCTGAATGGAAATAAATAGCATTTAAACCTGCAGTCAGATCCTGGGGAGATGCAGGGGGAATTTGTAGCCTTTTGGTGGTGTCTCAGGAGGAAAAAATATGTAAGTGCTTAATCCTGCACTGAGTACACAACAACGAGTCCTTCAGGCCTTGTGTGATGCTGACACTGGGAAGGCAGCCTTGCACCAGCCATGTCCAGCACTCTGTGAGAAACAGGACCTAGGTCCAAATGTGGCCTATTCTTACTTTTGAAAATAAAGAACTTCAGATCTTAGGGCTGGAACAACCTTGGGTTCAGACATTTTGATTCAGAGCTGCAGTTTTAGGTCATGGCTGATTCAAGATTGGTTTGTTTGGGGTTTGGGCTGACAAATTCATAAAACTGAAATCTGAGTCTTAATTGGGCTACAACCTGGGAAAGGGACATTTACAACATGGATTCACTACTGTTGATTCCCTGTTTTTTCCTAAACGCCGAGCTTTGAGCTTGTCCAAAATCCATTTATGTGCTCCAGGCATAAAAATGGGGTCTGTAGGTGCAAGGCTGAGCTTTAAGCCTCAGGCTGATGCTGAACAGCAGCCAGAGCAAACCCAGTTCCCTCCCCAGGTCCTTGGAGCCAGAGCTGGGGGCCAGTGGGACCAGGGACTCCATGCAGGAAAATTGTGTCATCCCACATGGTTGTTATTGCCTAAAACTGCATTTTATTGTAGAAAGGTGGAGGCAAGGAAAGGTGGTGCCTCCCAGGCTTGGCTGGAGAGCAAACAGGGCCAAAAGGGGCTGGAAGGGGGGACTGGGAGTGAGGGGGATGAGGCACCCTGGGGTGGGGTGGTGGTGGGGATGCTGGGCAGAAGGGAAATCCAGAGCAGTAGGAAGGTGGAAGGAAAGTGGAGTGCTGTGCCTGCACCCTGAGCTACTGCCAGATTTTTGGGAGGAGACCCTAAACAATCCCCTCGCACAGCAGTCACATAAAGGTGAGCATTGCATGTAAAGAAATGCAGGTAAAGAAGTGCAACCTATACAGCTGATTTTCTGAGCATGTCACAATTCTGCAGAAATAACAGAAATAGCCTTTTTCCATGACCCACCTGTTAACACCAACCCCTTTTTATCAGCAGCTTTTGGGGCAGCCCACTTTGTCTTTGGCCATCACCTGCCCTGTGCTCTCCTATGCCTTTGTGCCCTGGAAGTCTAAACCAGCTACTTTCAATTTAAAATGGATTATTCCCAGCACCAAAAACAGGGCATAAGCCCAGGTGTTTGGAGGATCTCAGTCTCTTGTCACTTGGGCTCTGCCACACCAAAATCCAGAGACTGTGACTCAAAAATTTGTGAACAGGGTCATCCCTGTAATGCCAGGGTTTGGAGCTATTGAATGCAGAGGTTGGTGAGGCTCTTCTTACTTTAATTTAATTTAATTTAATTTAATTTAATTTAATTTAATTTAATTTTAATTTAATTTTATTTTATTTTATTTTATTTTATTTTATTTTATTTTATTTTTCCCATGCTCCCAGGTTCTCCAGTGTTTTAATTATTACCAATGTGCAGGGGCTGGGACATGGATTATCCAATGCAACAGATCTCTCCTGTCTCTAATTCCCAGATGAGTGTTTTCTGCAGCAGTTACTGGCTTGTTTTGCCCTTCTGAGGGCAGCAACAAAACCCTGTCAATGTTTGTGGTGTCTGTGCCTGCTGCCTCCTCCAGAGCTGGAGTTCAGCAGGCACGGGGCAGGATTAGCACACTGCTGTGCAAAAACCACTTGGAGCCTTTCCCAGGCTGCTTCAGAAAGAGAAAGTGAGCGTTCAAAAGAAAAAAAGAAAACCAGTTAAAAAAAAAAAAAAAAAAAAAAAGAAAAAGAAATGTTAAAATCTAGGTTGGTTTTGCACCCTCCCCTGCCTGGGCAGAGACACTCTATACCCACCCTATAGGGGAAAGCTCTGTCACACTGCAAGTCTGGCCCCTTATATTCTGCTTTTGGAGCATCCTGGTTTCATCAGGGAATTGAGGGATCAAATTGCAGCTCTCGGTGGATGGATGGATGGATGGGTGGATGGGTGGATGGATGGATGGATGGATGGATGGATGGATGGATGGATGGATGGATGGATGGATGGATGTCTCAGCCCTCAGAGCTGGGCTTGAGCACTGCCAGGCTGGATGCAGGCAGGGATGCTGCTTTGGATGCACTTGCACGTGGATCCTTTCAGGCCACGCATCTTGTCCTGCAGGGAGGAGGGATTTCCAGCAAGGGCTCTCTCCCTCCCGGGGCTGGGGCTGATTTCATGCTGAGCAGTGAGCACAAGCCTCGGGGCTGGATGGATGGATGGGAACAGAGCATCTCCCTGGCTGATGCCTTTCCAGCAGCAGCAATATCCCTCTCTGCCTTCTGCCTTATTAGATAAGACAGCTGAGCTCTTCTGGTAAGGCATCCTGCAGAGACTTCAGGCTCTAGACCAGCATGTCTAGACACTGGTGCACTCCAGGACGTGCTGAAGCAATCCACTCGGAATTAGGGAGCCAGAGCATTCAAGGTTGTGATGAAGTTTTAATCACAGCCTGCTGCAAAACCCAGCAGGTTTGGGGTGGGGAGGGGTGTTGGTAACAAAGATCTGGCTTTAATCTGTGCCTGGTGCTTCCACACATTGCTGCCTTTGGAGAAAGCCCAGCCTGACCCACAGAAACAGCCCTGCCCCAGGAAGAGATGCAGGATGCTCATCCTCAGGACTGGACTGCACGCTCAAGGCTGAACACACACTCAGTGCACCACCCAACTCTGAGCAGTCAATCCACACCTGCTAATTACCAGCCCAGCGCCATTCACAGGTCATTTATGAGCTAAAGAGCTTTCCCCCATCTTTCTCCGAGATGGGAACAGCAGCCCCTCTTTTCTTTGAGGTATAAATCCCAATACAATAAATCCCAGGAAAACAGGTTTTCCACCCTGCAGTTTTCCAAGCACTTCTTCCCTCCCTCCTTCCTTCCTGCCTCCCTTGAGCCAAGGACATCTAAACACTCTTTTTGGACAGGGCACTTTTCCACCTCTGCCACCCAAGGGTCCATCTTATGGATTCACAGAATCATTTAAGTTGGAAAAGCTCTCTCAGATCATCAAGTCCAACCATCAACCCACCACCAAACCGGTCCCCAGGTGCCACACCCATGTGTCCATCAGAGCATCCAGACCATTTCCGGGGTACTAATCATGGGGGGAGGTTTACTTTCGAAAACCTGTGGAATTCCAGCCATTTCCCCATATTGCAGGCACCAGCCCCAGCCCTTGCAGCAGTGCCAGTGTGCTGGGATTGTTGTTTTTTTTTTTGCCTTAAGGGAGGAGCATTCCTGTCACCCAGAGGAAACACGATTACTTTCTCTCCTCCTTTGTTCCCCGAGCCAGGAATCAATTAGCAAATCCACCCTCACAGTGGAAAACCCCCCTTCCCTGGCTGCTGATGGAAAATGTGAATGACTGCAGCAAATTCAGGCAGTGCTTTCAGCGCTGCTTTAAAAAAGAATCAACCCAGCCACACTAAATAGAAATAATACTTCTGGAATTCAACCAATTTTGGGGATTTGCCCTTAAAATGGATTATCATTAACAAGGGCCACCACTTGAAAAAGAGAAGGAAAAAAAGGGAGAGGGGGAAGTTGCACTTTGTTCAGAAGTTTAAATTGAAATTAACACCTTTGGAAGTGGCAAACTATTGATATTTCCTATGTTATCCTCATTTTTGATGGAATTTTGACAACAGCACCAACTTATCATGGTCACAGCATGAAGAAAAGGGATGTTCTGCTTTTACCTTAGATCAGAATATCACTGGCTCTGGTTTTCTCCTCTCCACTCTCATTTATTTCAGGGTTTCTGCTGAAATTCTGAAGTTCCAAGGTCTAAGAAAAGGTCCTTTTATACCTTGCAAGCCCACATCAACAAGAAACAAATCTATCATGATACCACCTCTCCATGACTACTTCTACACCTACTATACTATAACCCTCACACCTGCTACAGCACATCCTCTGCTTTACTCCATCCATCCATCCATCCATCCATCCATCCATCCATCCATCCATCCATCCATCCACCCATCCAGGAGCAAGATGATTCCAGAAGTTTTTACCCCAAAAAGTGCAGAAAATTTTTGCTACACTTTTGGGTTATTTGGACAAGGAAGAGTCTCTTTCCTCAGCCAAGGGATGTCTCCCACGCTAGGATTTTTGCTGAGGGGGTATTTGAGGGCAGAGCCTGCCCCTGTGCAGCCTTTTTGGGGAGAGCTGGTTCCCAGTTCCATGAAGGAGATAACAAACCCATGTTAATCCCACAGGATCAATACAGCTGAGCCACTTGGACACATCTAATTAGGGCCATTTTGTTTGGCATCCCCTCAGTGCAACTGCTCCTCCTGAAGAATAACAACCTTTGGAAAGACTGGATACTTATTTTCACTCTCCCCCAAAAACTCAAAACCTATTTTCCTCTATATTATCAATGTTTTGGGGATTTTTTTCCCTCCTTCAGGCTCCAAACAATATGTATTCCTTTCTATACATCCATAAACACCAAGCATGCTTCATTTTTTTCCCCAAAACTTGTGCAGCCTTGTGAGCTGCCCCAGGGGTGACACACCGAGGGACGGAGTCCGATTGAGCAACGCAGCACGAGGCTCTGTCCCTGGGCAGGCTGGGGGGCTGTTTTCCAGCTCCAGGGGCTCCACAAAAAGTGGGAACTCACAGACATTTGCAGGAAAGCAGGGCAAATTCAGAGCAGCATGAACACGCTGCAGCACATGAGCCTGGAGAAAACATTTCATGCCTAACCTGGCAAGATTTTTGCTCGGCTCCTTTTGCTTGGGAATCAGCTTCTCCCTTTGGAATCCCTTTCCTCTTGGGCACAGGTTTTGCAGCTCTGTCACCAAATGCACACAAAATGCCCCCAAAAAGCCACTCTAGGATGCTGAGCCCAGCCTCCTTCCCTAGTGTTTAATTTGCATCCCCATGTGCCAGACAGTTTGAACCCATCCTTCCTTCCCTGCCTGCTCCCACCCAAAATTCCTGTTTTGGGAAAAGAGCTTGGGAGGAGCATTCTATGCTGGGCAGAAACTATCCCTGCTGGTTGGAAGGGATTAGGAAGAACTGAGGGGGTTTTAGGAGCAGCCATTGCCTTTGCTAGGGAGACTGATGTGTGCAAAGAGAAGGAGGGACACCAAGTCAGCTGGAAAGATCTCTAATGATTAAGCCTCAGAAAGTTGCGCTTTAACAAATCCAGAGCGAATTATGGCAGGGAAAATCCCTCCTCCCCCTCCGCCTTGCCTGGCCTTGCTTTTCAGGCAAAGAGGAAAAGCAGAAAACCCCCTCTTTGCATGGCTTTGCCAGGTAGGAACCATGCCAAGGAGCCCTCTTGTGCCCACCCTGCTCACCCCAAACTCAGCACCAGCAGTGTGGGGCTGTATTGGGGTCCCAGCCCCCAGCCCAGCCCTGCTGTGAGCCCGATGCTGGGGCACTCCTGGAAGTGGGAGGCTCCCGATGGAGCTGCTCCTTCCCAACCCCACCACCAGCCCCAATTCCCACTCCCACCCCCCAAACCTCCGAGCCATGAGCAGCCCCCTACCTGAGCATTGCTCCTACCTGAGCAATATTTTGGAGGTGGCCCCCCGGGAAGGAGGGCTCCTGGCTTGTGGGGAGTTTGCGACGTGTCACTTGCGGTTATTCCCTAATCATCATATCAAACTCCAAAGGTTCAGCAGCCCCAGGCTGCTTTACAGTCCCACGGGTTAAACGTTAACCCGCCCTATCTGCCAGCTCCCCGCAGGCCTTTGACCAGATACTGCTCACACAGCACCCAGCTTGCCCTAAATAAATGCAGGGTACCCAAGGCAGGTCCCATCTAAGGGCTGGGATTGCCCTGACACAGGCTTTGCCTGGTGCTGCAGCTCTTCCCAGCAGAGATGCTGGGAGAAGGGACACAACCCTCTTGGGCTTTACAGGAGGTTTGGGTTTGCTGGGGGATGATGGCAGGAGTGAGAAATCCCTTTTGATGGAGAAATTTCTCCATTTCAATTTCTCTTCTAAGCAAAGCGGTGGGTTTGCAGAAAAAATCCTACAAAAATCTCTACAAAATCATTTCCTCACAGTGAGGGAAGCCAGTGCAGGTTTTGGGGAGGGTTTGTTGCACCCAGAAAGGTCTGTGAGTGAATCCACCCAAGGGGTGGCTTCCAGGTGGAGCAACCTCTGAGTCTGTGGTCCTTGTGCCTCATCTGGTGATGAACCAGCTGAATTGAATGTTTGGCTCTTTCCAAAATCCTTCTGAACCCTCCCTCTTGGTGGCCTAAGCAAAGCCGTGGGTTTGCAGAAATTGCTACACAAACGTTATCCAAGTGAGTGTAGGTTTTGGGGAGGGTTTGTTGCACCCAGGAAAGTCTGTGAATAAATCCACCAAGGGGTGGCTCCCAGCTGGGGCAACCTCTGAGCATCCTGAGTCTGTGGTCCTTGTGTCTCATCTGGTGATGGACCAGCTGAATTGAATGTTTGGCTCTTTCCAAAATCCTTCTGAACCCTCACAGGAATGAAATGGGGTATCACAGGACTTGAGCAGAGTGATTTCATGGAATTATAGAATTGTTAAATTTTGGAGAAGACCTTTATGATCATCAAGTCAAACCAGCACCACCGTGCTCACCACAAACCCATTTTTCTGCTGTGATGTGCAAGTTTAGGATCCCAGCATTGGGATCCATCCCTGGAATTGCATCCTGCTGTGGCTGTCTCTGACCTCAGAGCTGGGGGCATGGTTTGCCATCCCAGAGCTGACCCCCACCACACAGATGCAGTCCCGGGCTTCATTTGCAGCCCTGTTAAATGAAGCATTTATAATTAGGTGTTGCTGACGCTTCAGGTTTGGAGAAGTGCCATGCCTGTGTTTGCTCAGCTTTAAAAGCGTGAGGTGTCCCTGAGGGGGAGATGGCAGGGCCTGGATCCCTCATGGAGAGCAGCATCTCACTCCTTCCTCCCTGTCAGCATCCTCTGTCTCACCAGGGTACTGCTCCCATTTCCCAGCCCAAACATGGGATTGCTCCCAGGGAAATGTCTGCTGTCTGGTACCCACCTTTCTGCAGAGTTCAGGGTTCCAATGCAGGTTTTGGAGCACATTCAAAGAAGAAAAAACCCCAAACAAGCCCTTCCCAACCAGTTATGGGCACCTCTCCCTGAGCCCAGCTTGGGATCTGCTGCTTGTCCTGATCTCCAGAGAAGAGCTTGGGAATGAGGGGCAGATGTAACAATGGATTTTTGCCTTGTCAAAGGGATTTTTCTGTCTTTATCCATCCTGTCCTGTCCTAAAGGACTGGTGGGATTTGATCACTGAGACACTGGATTTCAGGCTGAAGGCTCCCAGCACTTCTGGCTGCACAGGATAATGAGGTGAAATCAATCAGTGACCAATTAAACGCCTCTGCCCTGGAATTGTGACAGTGGGAGGAACAAAGCAGCTCCATAGAACCAAGTGTCACACACCTTCATGGGCCCAGCAGGAAAAGAGCAAGGAAAAAAGTCTCTCTGGGGGAAATGTGAGGTGTTACCTGAGCACAGGTAATGGGAACTCTGATGATCTGTCAGCAAGAGGGGATGAAATGCAGCTGGCCATGGCATGGAAACAAGGCACTTTGGGATGGAAAGCCCCATTTTGGGATAGAAACCAGCTGTGGATTGACCCACAGGTGTGAGGGAAGCATGATAGCAGATATGGAAAGCCATTCTGATGCCAAAGAGGTTGGGATTTCATAATCATTTTTTGAGGTTGTGCAGGAAGGGCAGCTGTGATGCTTTCCTTCCCTGTCTTCCTCTCTGTGCCACAGATTTTGCTGCGAAGAGGAGAAGTGATCAAAGAGGAGATGTGATTTGTGCTCCTATTTCCTTGAAAGCCTCTCGAGGGGCAGAGTGGAGCAGCCCCAAGAGCAGCAGAACATAATTGTTTCCTTCTCCACAATCACAGCAGCAGTGGGCTGCCTCCTCCAGGGTTTGCCTCAGCCTGCCAGGAAAAAGCACTTCCAGCTCAGGAAAAATG
This sequence comes from Muscicapa striata striata, assembly GCA_030060385.1. Classification (NCBI taxonomy): domain Eukaryota; kingdom Metazoa; phylum Chordata; class Aves; order Passeriformes; family Muscicapidae; genus Muscicapa; species Muscicapa striata. The sequence continues at coordinate 592,825 of JAREIS010000169.1, forward strand.
ACACTTGAGTGGATGTTACCTCTTTGGGTTATTTATTTGCTGCCACAAACCCCTCAAGGAGGGGGAGCTGATCTCCAGCTTTCCCTGGAAGTGCTGCACAAAGTTTTCCAGGATGTCCAGCAAGGGGTTTATGGCAAATCTCTGTGCCAAACCCTGCTGGGGATCAGCAGCTGTCCTTTAAGATAGCAATAAAGCCAATAAAAATATCCTTGGTGTCAGGAGGAGCAGGATCAGAACCTTGCCTTGGAAAAACATGAAAATGGTGATGTTGGGAGCATCTCCTGAGTGCTGTGTTTGCTGTGCTTGGTGGAGACACCCTGGTCAGACAGGTGTGTGGATGCTCTGGTTGGTGACATTCCCACTGCAGGGATTGCTGGGAGCTGGGGAAGAAATGGGATGTTGCCAAAAATCTTTGAATTTTCCCAAGTCAGCTACAGATTTAGAGGGATGTGTATCCGTTATTGGGGAGGGTTTTGTGTGTGTACAAAGAGAGATTGCTAAACACCATTGCAGCTCATTATAGCTCTCTAAACATCACAGTTCTCCCTTTCCCCCCTGAATAAATCTGCATGCTGCAATGTCACTGTGCTCTGTAATTAGGAATTATTCAATTGAAGTCTTAATGCTTTCCAAAAACAATCCTTTGCTTCAGCAGCCTGACTCACACCCTGCTAGAGAGCTGCTGCTAGGCTGAAAAGGAATTTATAGTGAAGCAAACAGCCTGTGTGTATTTGTATTTAGAGATATGAAAACCACTTGGTCCTAATTCCAAAACTGATATTAGGTGAAAAAAAATAAATTAAAAAATGGGCACAATTGAGGTTTCTGCACCCCTTTCCCTCAAGCTTAGGACTCTCCAGACTCTTGACTTGCCAGTTTTTCCTTGTTGTGGCTGTGACATTTTGGGTTTGTTTGTGCCATGGAGAAGCAGCAGTTGTGCCCAAAGGCTGCTGCCAAAGAAAACAGAATTAATTATAAAAGTTTTGTGTGCCTGTGGCTTCAAGATAAATCTGTGGTCATAAGAATTCCTTTGATTTAGGATAGTTTGATATGACCTGTGTTTGTGTAAGGCTGATGCTGGGATATGGATCAAATATTGACACTGCTGCTCCATAAATGTTCTGCTGTGAGCCCAATGACTTTTGTAAAGCTGTGGTTACAACTCCTTCAGTCTCAGGTGTTTCTCCAGTTCCTCTGGATAACAGCAGTATAAATAATAAATTCCATCCTTATTCCATAGTGCAGTGCCAGCCTGAATAATCACAGGGCAGGGACAGGGTCCTGCACCTGCACACAGGAAAGTGGGAGCCAGCAAGCTCAGAAAATGCCCTCATTCCCCATTTCTCTGCTCAAAATTGGCTCCTAAAATCCGTGTCCAAGGATAATTGCAAAGAAGTGATTTTAAACAGGAGCCGGTGGCAACAGCGCTCCTGCAGATGTGTTCAACACGAGAAGTGTTTGAATCCTGTCCCTGCTGGTGTGTCCTCCCCTTTGGCAAAAAAATTCTTCAAAGGGCATCATCAGAGCCAAATACTTGGGAAGTTAACATCCCAGTATTTTTAGTTCTGCTGACAATTTCCCAACCTGCTTCCCAACTTCTGTCCGTGCAGTTTCTTCATACTGAGACTGTGACCTCCACCTGGTCTTAGGAAAAAACAGGAGCATCATGGGCCTAAAAATACCAGGTACTTTAGAAGTAAGTTGTAAATTTATAAAACAAAGTCTTCCCATTAAATATGAAGGCAAACCTTGAAGTCACAGGTGTTAAGATTTATGTAGAGCAGCTTAAAAACATTTCTGTAAAACATTACAGAACCCCAGACTGGTTTGGATTGGAAAGGACCCTAAAATTCATCTTCTTCCACAGGCAGGGACATCTTCCACTCTCCCAGGCTGCTCCAAGCCCCATCCAACCTGGCCTTGGGCACTTCCAGCTCTTATTTCTCCTTTAAGTGCATTCAAAAAACCAGAATGTTCTGATAACAATGGTTTACACTGAACAGAAGTGAAAAGCAGTAATTGGATTTACTGTGCAAATCACCGACAGTAAGTCTTCTAATGCTGTTAGGACTCCTTAAAATAATAAACTTAAACCTCTCTCCCAGCTGAAACCAAAGCTCCCAAGGCAAATAATTACACTTAAAGGCCAGGTGGGGTTGTTTTGCAGCACCTTTTTGTGGCTTCTGTGTATGCAGGAGAAAAACCTTGGGGTTTTTTTCCTTTTTCTTTCTGTTTCAGGACAAATAAGTGGGATGGGGAAGACAAGGACTTGCACAGGTCTTTGTTTGTTTTGGAAGGATGCCCTGCACAAGGGTGGCATGAACTTAGTGTACCCCAGCCTGCCTGGCTGCCTACAGCATAAATCCTGATAGATTTATTTAATATCTCCTACCTGGAAAGGGAGAGCTGCTGGGGAGAAGGAAACACCCAGTGGTTGGGTGCAGGTGTAAAGAAAAGGAGGTCAAGGCCACTGGTCCAGTTTGTTGGTGGGGGCAAATGTGGGAGGTAGGAAAAGTGGTATTGATCTGGGGATATAAGGGCACTGATAAGAGAAATGGGAACAATTTGCATGAAGAACTGGGCATGTCTGGGCAGCAGAGACAGACAGGAACGAGGCTTTATTTTTGTATATAAACGTGCTTTTAACAAAATTTAAAAGGTGTTGTTGAGCCTTGCAGATTTTTCCTCTGCTGGGAGACCAGGGAGGAAAATGAGATTTTTTTTCCAAGCAGCAGGTTAGAGCTTGTAAACCAGGCCTAACCACTAAGCTGAGTCTTTTACCTCTTCTGAGCTTTGGCCACCTGGCGAGGCAAGAGCAAATAGTTTGTGACTTGTTTCCTTCTATGTAACTTTTGCTTTTTTCCACTTGTGTTTTTCATCAAAGCACATTTCACACCTCCTGTGTCAGCCTGGTGGATGCAGGCATTTGTGGAATATTTCCCACTTCACTAAGTTTAAAGGGTGGTTGTGTGCTCATGACTCACTGTACCTTTCTAATGTGCAATAACTTTCTTCCAAAAAATGTTTCTGCAGCACACTGAATTCAGGTGTGTTTTATCATCTTGTGGGATGGCAGAAAAGCACTTGGGACATCCTGCTGTCACTAAGGCATTGAGTACAGAAGTTTATAAAACTGGTACAGAACCTTTACAAGGGATTTAGGGAAGGAATAATGGCTGGGATAGGCTTTGATATCCTGAGTGGGCTTTGTAAGTTCCTGGTTTATAAATTAATTGAAAAATTAAATCACAGAATGGGTTGAGTTGGAAAGGATATTAAAGTTCACTCAGTGCCACCCCCTGCCATGGGCAGGGACACCTTCCACTATCCCAGGCTGCTCCAAGCCCCAAAATCCAATTTGGCCTTGGACACTTCCAGGGATCCAGGGGCAACCACAGCTTCTCTGGGCACCCTGTGCCAGGGCCTGCCCACCCTCCCAGGGAACAATTCCTTCCCAATATCTGATATAAACCTGCCTTCTTATGTCACTTAAAAGCCATTTCTTGTCCTGTCAGAAGTCCCTGTCCCTCACTTTCCCTGTGTCAGGTAAAGCAAGTCAGGCTTAACTTTGCTCTTGCTCAGGCAGAGGTGCTGTGGAGAAGATCAGGAAAGTGTGGCCTGTCCCAAATCACCTCAAAGATGAAGAGGGGAGGGTGGCTATGGGAAACTGCAAAAGAAATTTTAAAAGACTCCTGCATCCCGAAGAACCTTGAGAAATTATCAGTGGATGCTGAGCATTCTTGGAAAAGGAAAGTCCTGAGCTGGGAATGGGTGGCCAGCTCCTCCAGCTCACAGGTACAGAAAGAATTACTCACCTACACAAATTGCAGAGGTGCCAAAGTGGGTGCTAAGTGCCCTACTGCCCCCCTAAATACAGACAGCTCATGGTGGAGACTTCCACACCTCTGCTCCAGCAGCCTCAAAGTGCTCACAACCCAAATTAGCGCTGGCCAGGGCTGGCTTTCTTAAAATATTCCCCTGAACCTTGTTCTTTTTCCTGTCTCCTTTCCCCAGTGGGTTGGTGGGTGGTCTGTGTGCTGGGTTTGGGTTTGCTCATGGGTGGCCCTGAGCTGGAAGGTCAGGGTTGTTGGTGCAGAGCTGGGTTTGGGGTAGGGAGCCTTGCTGGACCCCAGCTCAGAGGCTCATTCCTCCTTTGGGAGGCTACAAAAAGCAGTTCAGGCTTGAATCATGAGCCTTGGCCCCTCTGCCTGGGCTGAATGTGAACTTCCCTGAGGGTTTGGGTTTGCATCCAGCCAGCAAAATCCCACCCTTGGAGTTCAGGGGGGCTGCCAAGCTGTCCTAAATTCAGGTGGGTGGTGGAGCTGGATCTCCCCCCATGAGGCCAAATGTGAACAAAAAAGGGTCTGTGATACAGGGCAGTGGTGTTTGGTTTGGGATGTGTGACTCCTAACCACAAGCAGAGTCAATATTTAATAGAAAAGAATGGAAAAATAGTAAAAATAGTAGTTTAAGCAGACCTGTGTCACTTCAACATAGGTGTAAGGGGTGTCTTTTGTCCTTTCAAGTGTTTATTTTATTTTTATTCTTTTTTAAATGAATCTGGGACCCTGGCAGTTTTGGGGGTGTTGCAGTTTGCTGCTTCAAAGGAGTTCTCCCAGCACTGTCCTCTGAGCTGCCCTGCAGAGTGAGGGATGGGGAACACACTCATTTGGAGTGAATGTTTTTAAACAAGCCCTTTCCAGCTGTGGCTAGACTTGAACCTTCAAATATTTCCATGTCTGGTGAAGATGGTGTTTCTTTAAATAAAAACTCACACCACCACTCCAGAGCAGAATCCCAGATGGATTTGGGTGGGAAGGGACCTTAAATCCCATCCAGTGCCACCCCTGCCATGGGCAGGGACACCTTCCACTGTCCCAGGCTGCTCCCAGCCCTGTCCAGCCTGGCCTTGGACACTGCCAGGGATCCTGGTGCAGCCACAGCTGCTCTGGGCACCCTGTGCCAGGGAGGAATTCCTTCCCAGTCTTTTAGATAAGCTCTGGTGTGGGTGGTGCTGGAGGCACCTTCTTTCTGAGTGATCCTTGCTCTTCCCATCACATCAGATTCCTGCTGCAGATGGGATGGCTTGGGATGGTCTTGCTGGACAAAGGGATGGCTTGGGATGGTCTTGCTGGACAAACTAAGCTATATAAAAGTGCTATCCACCCTCCAAGGTTTCCTGCCCTCCCTTGCTGTGAGCAGTGCCACCACCCTGGGCTCCACTTGTCCTGATGTTCTCTCATTTCTTCAGGAGAGTTCCAGCTCTGGCAAGGTGTCATTTTCCCACTGGGAAAAGTGGCTTCTCAGGCAGCTCCAGCCCACCTTTCTGCTGGAGCTGTCAGAAAGGAGATGTCCACCCTTCCTAGCAAACCTTGCTAGCAACACTTAGGTCATCTTCTGCTTTCATTTCCCCTGCCTTGAAAGCAGCCAAGCTTCTCCCAAAACTTCAGACAGCTGGAAATTGCTGAAGCCTCTCCAGCACTCAGCAACAAATTACAACTGTGAGATAACACACAGCCCTGGGCATTGGCTAGAAATGGCACATTCCAAATATTTTAATTGCTGATTTGTATGTTTGGGAGGAAAAAAACTCCTTCAGATGCTGTGCGATGCATGTATAAATTCAGAATTGTAAATAAATATCCTCCCTGGGAGCTCAGATTTTTTTTGGCAGTTTATCAAGCAGTGAGGTTTAAGTGGGAATACATTCAGCTGGACTAGAAAGCAATCAGAGTATCTCTGGGATTTTGGAGTGGGATGGGGCTCCCTGAGCTGGGCAGGCTTCTCCTAATGTTGGTGTCCCTGAAAATTGGGAATTGAGAGAATCCAAAGGGGTCTCTGGAGGGGAGAAGAACCAACTTGCATGGAGCAAACTCAAGGTTTTGTCCCATTCATGGCCTGTAAAAGCCAAATCTGTTGTGAGAAGGTCACAGATGAATGAGAGCTGCTTCTCCAGCCTTGATAGAGAATTCCTGCTGCCCAAGCTTTGGGCCTCTGGACAGGGATGCTGCATTCCCAAGGAGGATGGTTGGTACCTGTGGGGTTGCTCAAATAACTCTTTAAATAACTCTTTGAAAATGTTGAATGTGGATGCACCCAGTGCTGCTTCCCAGGCTTCAAAATGAGACAGATGTCACAGAACTTCTCATGCTGGAGGAAAATAAAAATATATCTTTAAAATTGCAAGAATCCAGTTAGAATAGGAAAAATGCCTTGCCCAGATGTGAAGCCAGGTTGGAAATTGCTTTTCACAGGTTCTGACTCCAGTGAAGAAGGGCATGGAAAGGTTTTGTCCCCAACCTTGAGCAGTCACACGAGGCTGGCTGTAAAACCCCTCCAGGTGAGCTGCCAGCAGCTTCTCCAGGAGCACCAGGCTTTGGGACCAGCTCTGCCTATGGGAATGAGCTTGGGAAGGCAGGAAAACAAAGTCTCTAAAAAATACAGCTGGCTCTGTCACTTTTGTGTTTCCTTTCCTCACCACCACAACTTTTTACCTGGGTGGCAAACAGGGACTCTGAAGAGCAATTCTCCCTCCTTTCCTTTCCAAAGTGGTTGGAATTGTCCCTTAGCTGATGGATAAGGTGGTTCCTGGGAGCAGAACGTGCTTACCTGGCTGTTCCCAGGCTCCAATGTGGGGAGGAGGTGATGCAGAAAATGCTCCAGTGCAGAACAAACCAAGCAGAGGAGAAATATTAATTTAGATTTTTCCAAAAGGCAGCTGGTTTTGTTGGTTTTGCTCACTGGGTTATGCAGATGCTCCCTTGGTGTCGGGGGTTTCTGATGGAGCTGGTGCTTTCAGCTGTGACAGAAGGTATAAAAAAGGTCATAAATACAGCTTTGACTTCAGGTAAAAAGTAATAAAATCCCCCCAAAAGACAGACAAAACTGCTCCTAAAGCCAGCTTGCAGCAATTTCATACTCTATATATGGAAGAGGTTGAGTAACAGTTCAGTAGCATCAAGAATTCTTCATTTTTCACTGTAAATATTTCCGAGATTAAAAATAAAACACCAAACAATTCCTCAACTATGTGAAGCCCTGATGGATTTGTACCTCCTGAGATGAATTTAATTATTTTTCACCTGAAATACTTCAGGCTTTACTGCCATAATTAATGCTGACTGAACTTTTAAGCTGTAACTTTCATGGTGTCTTTGCAAATCTGTGGGGTTTTCACTATTTCTCCTCCCCCTAAGACAGTATGAACACATGGTGGGCAGAACATGGTGTCATTCCTTACTAAAAAAAGGATTTAATAATGAAAATTCTATTTTAGAGGAAGCTAAACCTGAACACCTGTGTTGGGAGAGTTTGCAGGAACTGAGGATCATCTTGGAATGGTTTTTCTGCTCAGTAGCTTCCAAAAGCAAAAGTCATGGAGGCTGAACATTGCTTGGGATTTTGAACTGAAAAATGCATTTAGAAAGAAGAGAGTCCTCAAGGGAATTGAGGTAAAAATAGCTGCCAAACGAGGCAAAATTGAAGAGGAAGAGAACATTGATATTCAGTATATTCATTTCTCACAGAGCCTGACATTAACGGCTCTGCTGGGAAATTACATTATTGTTGTTAAAATGCTGTGGAAATCCAAATAAAGGCTGGGAAGCTACAGGATGTTCTCGGAGGATGCAAGCTTTGCTGGAAGAAAATTAAATAAACAGTTCAGCTCCAACACCTAAATATTGATACAAAGATGTAAAAGTTGAGGAGGCTTCACAGACCAGCACGTGATGGGGATGTCCCAGGGCACTGGGCAGGCTTGGAAAGTCAAATATTCTCTGTCCCTGTGAAGCAGTTGGAGTTCACGTGGTGTCCTAGAAAAGCAGGATGTGAGCCAAGGAATAAAGGAATAACAACCAAAATAGCAGAGTTAATGACTGAGTTGTGCAGGAGCCGGGCTGCAGCAGCACGGCAAGGAATGGGGTTTAAAAATAGCCTTGCTGATGGGTGAGAAGGGCCCTGGAAGAGCAGCCCTGAGCAGTGGGGGATCCCCATCCATGGGGACAGCCCTGGTGCTCCCACACCCTGCTGGGGCCCCTTTCCCAGTGCTCCCAGTGGGAGCGTGCTGGGATTGCTGGGAGGTGCCAGGACAGAGCGAGCGCTCGTGGATCTTTAGGGGATCTTTAGGTCAGAACAGCACAGGGCAAGAGCCACTTGTGGGAAAAATCTCCCTGGAGTTCAGGCTGTGCGGGGAGGTCGCTGCTTTCCCCGCAGCCACTCGGGGCTCACATTCCCTTACGGATCCCACGGAGCCACTCCTGGCCCGGGACCAGCTCACACTGGGAGTTACTCCTGCTCAATGCTCCCATTACAGCAAACCAGAGTGGGAGCCTTCTCCATGGGCCTTTCCCAACTGCTCCTGATTTTCCAGAGCTGCTTTTGTCACGTCAAGAGTTTCTTGCTGGCGGTTGTGCCGTCACCTCCAAGCTCTGCATCCGAAGGCATGGAAAAATTTCCGAGGACGGAAAAATGGGCTTGACCTCAAATCCTGCTGCCCCAAACACCCCCAGCCACAGCCAGGCTGCTCTTGGAGCTGACCCAAAGTGAATTTGGGGGGTGCCGAGGAGGAGCAGCCTTTAGTGGCATGGCCTTCCCAAGATATCCATCAGTTGTCTCCCAATTTTGGCACCGGACACCACAGCGAGGAGCAGGAAGCTTTTTAGATCGGTCATGGGTGAGATGCTGAGCATTTTCCAGCAGCATTTCTGTCTGGGAATAGCCAGTGGGAGGCTGAATGGATTTGTGGCTGGCCAGGTGGCTGCCACAGCTGTGCTGTGCTGCTGGATGTCACCCCCTGCCACCGCTGCCATCGGGGGCAGAAGGGGTGGCAGGGATTTGTTCCATGGCCAAAAAGGCAAAATGGCCTGAGGGATGAGTTTTCCTGAAAGGTGGAACTTTTTTATTATTGATTTACAACCACCAAAAATTTTAAATATGTATTTTTTTAAATGTATAATAATATATATGTATATTTATAATTTTATAATAATAAAACATATACTACAAATGTATAAAAATGTATTGTAATTGCATATTTCAAAAAATATAGAGACAGTTTAGAAAAATCTTTGCCTAGATTTGTAATAAGATCAAGTGCTGGGATACAAAAATAAAGGAAGTATTTACATGCAATCATCTGTTTACAAGTCTGGCAGAAAGTGACTTTTTTTTTTTTTTTTTTTTTTAATGGAGTTATGACAAAACTCTCAGTTTTTATTCACATTCACCATTTTTCAAAAATCACCCCGTGCCGAGTGGGAGGGAGGATACAGCCTTAAGAACCACAAATGCAGAGAGGGAAATTCTTTTGGGATAGCAGAGAAGGGGAAAAAAACCCAGCAGGAATTCAGGCGTAGATGCTGAGAGAGTCTAAATTTGGATGCTGGATTTTTGCAGCCCCAACAGGTCCATACTTGTGTGGTTTATTTTTTCTCCCCCTTTTTATTAAAAAAGAAAAACTCTTTGCAGGCCGTGGTTGGAGTGTCCAGTGGCGGAAGTGCCTCCAAAAGGGAGAGTTAATAATATTTATCAAAAACATGCCAGAGCCCACGTGGAGTCTGGGAGATTGGGCTGGATAAAACCAGTATGAAATCCCTGCTATCCTGGGAGTCGCTGGAGGGGCTTTTTTTTTTTTTTCCCACCAGCCTCTGATGCTGTGGAGCAGTTGTGGTGACAGCATGGATGTGACGATACCCTTGTAGCCAAAGGAATATTTTTAGCTTCCTCATTTTCCTTAAGGAATATTACATCCTGCTTGTGACATTCAGAGGATTATTTTAATTTTTATTAATAGGGGAAGAAGTTGAAGCTGTGGGACCATTTCCAGAGCACTGTCATAAGCAGCAGTGAGAAAAAATGCCAAAAAGAAAGGGGAGGATACAATGAAGTATTTCCAGCTTACTGCTGCAAGAAAAAACATTTAATGTGGGATATCATGGTATTTAACATAATCCTAGAATGGTTTGGGTTGAAAGGAACCTTAAAGCTCATTCCCTGCCATGGGCTGGGACACCTTTCACTATCCCAGGCTGCTCCAAGCCCCATCCAACCTGATCTTGGACACTGCCAGGGATCTCAGGTCTCCCTGGAGCCTTCTCTTCTCCAGGTGAACACCCCCAACTCTCCCAGCCTGGCTCCAGAGCAGAGGGGCTCTCTGAACTTGTGAAATTTCACAAGCAAAAAATCCTGGATTTGGGTGATTGGAATAATTTCCTCTGTCTTACTGCACGTGCAGTGTCATTGTGCTGGAAGGTTTGATGGATTATAACTAACAGCAGGGAGTGAATTCAACCCAGTTTTCCCAGTGGCACTGGGGTTAGAACTGGATGATCTTTTAGGTCTCCCTTCTAACCCAAACCATTCTGGGATTTGATGGAAATGCCTGAGCAGTCTCACCAGGACCCTTCTGTGATCCAAAGGTGCTGTGGGTTTCTTGCTCACTTCAGAAGCTGCAGGGTGTGTAGGACACTCAGCACAGACATCCTCACACTGCTCCTGCCCCAAGCCAACTCCTTCAAGGTTCCAGGCAGCAAGAAATCCTGTGCCAAGCTCAGAAGGAGCTCAGCACACTGGCTGCTCTGTGGCATCATCTCCAAAGGGAGCAGGAAGGGTGATTTTTTAATATAAATATCATTGGTCCTGTTTAGGAAGTTACTCTGTGGTGAAACAGATCATATCTGTTAGTAAAGTAGACACTGAGGAGATGACACAGTTTATTAAATTACCCAGTGAAATAGGGACAAAAATCATCACTTAAGAAGGCAACAGCACAGAATTCATCCTTCCTTTTTGTGGCCTTAAAATGACCTCCCACCAAAACCTTCTGTGCCCATAAAGCAGCTCCATCCCTTAGGAAGCTGCCATGAAACTTGAGCTGATGTTAAGAGATTGGGGGGGAACAGGTTCAGACTTCTGCCACTATTAAAGTAAGTCACAAATACTAAAAAATTTCTGTTTTAACATGGTGGGGATTCCTGCCTTCACACAGGGCTGCACCCCTGAGTCCACCTTGCTGCTGCTGCTGCAGAGGCTCGTGGCTTGCAAAAGTGAGTTTGAAAGAGAGAATGGTGGGGGTTGCAGAGGTGGAGTAAAAGGCAGGGTATTGATTTTATAAAAACCCAGCATCACCTTTGGCACTCTGTTAAAGTTACACCAAGGCAGAGCTGGCACGGCTTCCAGTGGGATAATTACTGCCCCAGCCTGAGTCATGTCTGCATGCTTTGGGCTCAATGAGAAATGCAGGCACTGAGCCTTCCTGGCTTCAATATGTTTGACATATCTGCTGGCTGTAAACTGTTTTCTACAGTGCCTTGTAGCAGAGGAGCCAGCAGAACGAGCTCTGGCCGAAGTTGAGGGGTTATTTCCAGCAGCACTTGCTCTTTCACTCCTCTGAGCATGCAGAGTCCTGCTGGGGATGTTCACCCTCCACTGGGACTGATGGCTCAATCCTCCAGGACATTCTGGGACCCCTTCCTTATGGATGGGATCGTGCCCCTTTCCTTGGATAAACTCCCTGGGTCTCACTGGGCAGGCTTTAAAGCTAAAATCGTGCACTAATGAAAGGAGGGGCACTGATCTCTCCTCTGTGGTGACCAGCAACAGGACCCAAGGGAATGGCCTGAAGTTGTATCAGGGGAGGTTTAGGCTGGATATTAGAACAAGGTTTTTATCCAGAGGGTGGCTGGGCACGGGAACAGGCTCCTCACAACACCAGCCTGACAGAATTCAAGAAGAATTTGGACGTCACTCTGTCCAAAGACACGTGGTGTGATTCTTGGGGCTGTCCAATGCAGGGCCAAGAGCTGAATTTGGTGATCCTTGTGGGTCCATTCCAGCTCATGATTCTATAATGAAAAAAAATTTAGAGCCTACACAAAATAAGTCATAGAAAGAAAGCCAATCCACAGGTTATGGGTCACTGTGCCAAAAGATTTCTCCATATTGTACCATTTCTCCCACTAGCACCTTTCTCTTTATCATCTTTATTCTTGGCTACATTTGGTGAAATTGTTTACGACTGTGACACTAACAGTTTTGGTTGTGAGATATATAACCATGAGGTGAGGTAACAGATTTGGATATGAGAATGAGGGTGCTGTAAAGCACTTTCCACCACTTGTAGGAGCAGCCCGGGCTCCAACCATCGCATCCTCACCAATAACTGCGGCAATCCCGAAATTAACAGCGCGGTGTTAACGCCGGGGAGGATTGGGGTGGGTTTATCCCTGGAAAACGGGACTGTCCGGAGCTCAGCCGGGGGGCGATGCTGGACTCCCTCTGCACCTCTTGATCCACGGCGTGCGATTCACTCAAATTCCCCGGCTTGCCCGACCTGGGCTCAGTCTGCGTCTCCCGCTGCGCGTTCCTGCCCTTCCCTGCTCCTGGCCGGGCTCTCCGGGCATCCTGGTGCGCGCAGGGAGGAGCGGGATGTCGCTGCTCCTGTGCCTGGGGAGAGCGCAGTGTCCCTGTCCCTCTGCTTCCAGCCGCCTCTCCTGCTAGCCCCGGGCTTCCAGCCCCTCCTCCTGCTGGCCCCGGGCTTCCAGCCCCTCCTCCTGCTAGTCCTGGGCTTCCAGCCCCTCCTCCTGCTGGCCCCGAGCATCCCTGGGGCGCTGCCCGTGTCCAGCCGGGAAGGAGAGCGGGATGTGTGCGGGCTCCCAGGGATGCGGGACACGGCAGGGCTGCTGTTCCTCATCCCGCTGCTCCCGGCCGCTCCCGGCTCTCCCGGTCTCCTCAGGGCCGTGCTGGGCTCCCTTGCCGGCTGTTTTGTCTCCGTGCATATCCTCGGGAGCTCAGATGCTCCGGGCTGAAGGCGGACCCTGCGCTGGGAGAGTTCGGGAAGGGCCGGGGGATGCGGAGCGCGGCTTTGGCTCGGTGCGGGGACACGGGGGCGGCTGTGACCCCGCAGCATTCCAGAGCCTCCTGCTCTGCGGTTTTGGCCTCCCAGGAGCTGATCTCGAAGCTGCAGCAGCTGCTGGTTGAGAAATGGTGACGCTCCTTGGTGGCTGGCAGAGCTGTCAGCGAGCTCATGGAGTGGAGGCACCAGCTGCTCTTAGTGCCATCTACACATCACATAATAAAAAAATATATCGATGTAGCCTTTAATCTAGACCCAAAGTAAGATTCCGAGAATGTTTTACTGAGTGTGTTTTCCCTTCTGTGCCTCCCAAGCAGCCGGGATATTAATAATGACCTGGATGAGCTGGACTGCTCACACACTCCAACCCCGCAGTGCCAGGGTGGGGAGGCAGCTTGGGACCTGCTTCTGCTGTTCTCTGCTCCAGAGACTGGATTTCCTTTAAGTAAAAGCTCTTCTCAAAAGAAAGTCATAGGCCAGTATCTCTGGTTGGGGTCCAGTTACGTGGTGAGAGCTGGAGAGTCTGGGGCTGAGGGCAAGGGCATAGCTGGTGGTTTAATTCACAGAAAATACATAATTATCCTTAAATCACAGCATCCTTGGACTTTTCTTCCTATGCTGCTGGCACCTGGAGCTGCAAAACAACCCAAACCAAAAGTGGTGCTCCTGGGGTGAAACATGGAATTGCACAGTTCCAATTAAAGAAGCGCTCAGCTGGTTTTTATAAACCTCTTTGGATAAAAATCTCATCCTTCTTTGATTGTTATAGGACAAAACCTGTATTTTGGAGCAGTCAGGTGGCTGCTGCTTGATGGAGATCCCTCTACTTCCCCCATTCAGTAAGGCCAGAGGTCTGGGAGTATCCCTACGGATTTGAAACTGCCTCAGGTGCTGAAAAAAGAGCATCCTCCTTTCCTGACTGGGTGTCCTGGCAGAAAGGCCACAAGCCTTTATGTATAAATAGACAAAGGACTCTCACATCCATAATTACATCTATAAACAGAAAATAAAGAATTTAGTTGATAAGAGAACACAAAATTGGCAAAGGTGATCACATTTTGAGAAAATGATTCCTCTATCACATAAAAAAACGTGGATAAACGTGATGGCTGTGCAGGTGAAATTGTTAAATTAATAATATAAACTCATTCTGTCTCATTCCCAGGGGAGTATCTTTATCCCTAGGTTAAGATACTCTTCACCCCAATTTTGTTTCTACACAAATTAATATTCTCCTGGGAAAAACACAGTCTGTAAAATCAGTGATGAAAAATAATAACCAACCCACTGCCCTACACACATGCAAAGGACCAAGAAAACCCTGAGAACTTGCCCAATGAAAATAAAAAAATCCCAAAATTAAGCTTTGAAGCATCCCAGAAGTAATTAAATCACACCAGGAAACGATGATTCTGCCTTTAAAATGAACAAACTACCTAAAGCTGCACCTCTCTGTGGAGCAAAAGGTTCTCAAGTCCATAATTAGAAACACAAATAGAAAATAAAGAACTGTATTGGTAAGAGACTTTTTTCTTCCTTCCCTACCAAAGAGGTTTATAAAACCTCACCTCCAAAATCATAATTTGCCTTAAAAATAGAGATTACAGAGTTACCACTCTACCATGAACTCTCCAGTGTGGAAGAAGCAGCTACAGCTCCAACTACTCCGTGACTCCAAAACCTGGTTGTCTTGAACCACCACTATTTATTTAACTTAATTAAAAGCTTCATTAAAACCTTAATTGCAAAACATGCCAGGATGAATAACTGTGCTCAACACCTACGTGGGATGAAGGTCTCCCATCCCCAAGGGATTTGCCCACCCTCATTTTCCTCAAAGCCAGCTGAAGCTGCTCTGCTTTATTCCCAGCCAGGTGTGAGGGATGCTCGTTTTCCTCCTCCTGAGGCCAAGGGGAGGCAGCAGAAGGCCCAGGTGAGGATGGAGGATGGTTCCTGCATTTCCTGTCTCTACTCAAGGCCACACTGCCCCATCCAGGTGTTTTCCATCCTGGGCCTTTCTCTTTCCATCCGGCTGCTTTGGCAGATGTTCGTTCTCACAACTGGTGCTTTTCTGCTACTCATTCAAGGCACTTTGACAAGAGGAATCCAGAATTGCCTTCCAGGCTGAGTTCCTGTCCCTGGGACAGGTTTAGAGGAGACAGGCAGAGGTCCTTCCTCAGGAGCCAGCTGTGTTTGATCCAAGGGGATCCACCCCCACATTGTCCTTTCCTTCTCTGATGACTTTTTCCCTCCTTTGGCTGAAAGGAGATGTTATTCCCGTTGGGGGCTGGAGTTTTCTCTGTCTTGCCAATGATTTTGGTCATGGTCTTCTCCAGCTGTGACTGTTGGGGGTTGGTCACCACCGTTCTGATGTGACCCAAGGCTGACTAAGGCTCAGGGGCTTGGGGGGAGCAGTGTCAGTCTCACCTAAGAATGGAGTTCCTCCATGTGCTTCCCAGCCGGTTTTTTGGAGCCAGCCAGGATGGACCCGACAGATCAGGCCCAGAGCAGCACCATTAGGATGGGAATTATTTATTTGGGGTCCGTGGCGAGTCACAGAGCGGTCTCAACGAGCCACGGCCAGGAGTACGGATACCACTCGGTGCCCTCGGCGGGTTCCTGGAGCACCATCAACACCCCGATCCCTGGCGCCAGTCCCTGCGCCGCTCCCTGGGGATGCTGCGCCCGCTTGCTCCCGAGCTGCTCGGGCTGTGCCCGGGTGCAGGAGCTGCGGCACGCCCGGAGCAGCCTGCGGAGCAGGGAGAGCCGCTGCCGGCGGCCCGGGGGCTCGGGGGCTGGCGGGGCGGCTGGGGCCGGGCTGGGCAGCGGCACGGGGCGCTCCGTCTGCATCTCCCGCTCCACGAGCAGCGGGACCCGCGAGTCCCGCCGCTCCCGGGCCGGGCTCTCTGTCTGGGTGTCTCGGTCCGAGCGCTCCGCAGCGTCCGGGGGCTCCGTCTGGGCGGACTGGTGCACCAAGGGCGGTTCTGTGTCGATGGAGGCGGGGGTGGGGGGCGTGGAGGGCACTACCGGGGAGCTGGCCAGCGCGGCCCTGCCCGAGCAAGCCGCGCAGCTCCGCCGGCGGCGGCACTGCCCGCGGGCCGCGGTGTTGGCGGGCGGCGGCAGCGGCACCGGGCTGCAGACGCGGGAGCGCGGCGCCGGGCCCCGCAGCAGCCGCGGGCAGCTGGGATGGCTCCCGGCGCCCTGCTGCAGCCGGGAATGCCGCGAGCACCTGTTCCCGCGGGCGGGGGGAGCGGGGCTCGGCGGCTGCTGCAGCTGGAGGCGGGAGCAGAAGGAGACGCGCGAGGTGTGGGATGCGGGCGGCTGCGCCGGGCCAGCGCCATCCCCGCCGGTGCCGCCCTGCAGCAGGAGCCCGTCGGACGGCCGAGCGCCGAGCCTGCCCTTGTCCATGGGCAATCCTCTGGCAGCTATCCCGGGAGCTGCAGCCTCCAGAGCGCGGTGCCCTGCGCTGCTGGAGGGCACGGCACGGCATGCTCCTGAAACAGCCCCGGGACCCGCAGTGCCACACGGGCACTGGGCCAGCACGAGCTGTCTCGGCGCGTCACATTGTGTCGCCTTGTGTCACAACGGCCCCGCGGCACCGCGAGGCATCGGTGTCACAATGGGCCCGGGCACTGCGAGTCCCCTTTGTGACACAAGCAGGACCGGCCCCCGGTCCTGGACACTGTCCCGATGGGAGCGCGTGGGGATCCCGCCGCATCCCGGAGAGCGGAGCGTGGGCGCTCCCGCTGCTCCTTGAGCATCCCCCTTCCGCTCCCGAGCTCCCTGCAAGGGCCGGGCTGTCCCGAAATCTCAGTCCTGCTCTGTCGTGCCGCCCACGAGGTGGCGCTCTCTGCCTGCTAATAAAGCCCAATAATTTAATAACTGCTAATTAGTTCCCCCTCCCCCCCCTCCCAGGACTGCCTGACCCCTCGGCCTCAGGGATGCTTCCAGTCTTAGGACAGGACAGCTCTGAGCCTGGTTTCCAGCCACAAGTGAAAGGCTGGAGGCAAAGACACAAGAGTGCAACAACACCCCACCATCCCCGTCTCCTTGAAAGACAGAGACGCTGCTAATTGATTTTTCAACCCTTTATTTAACACTTCATCGGTAGAGCCTTGTCCTCCAGCTCAGTTGCTTTGCCCTCTCCTTGCCCTGCCCTAGCAGACCAGGGAGTTTGTCCCTAAAGGCGTGGCACAAGATTCCATGGATCGGGATGTAGACCCTGAGGGATTCCTGGCCTCCCTGAGTGCCCAAGGCCTGGCTGTGGGGGCTGGGAAAAATCCCCTTCCCTTCAGCAAAGGGCTCCTGAAATCCCTCCTTGGAAGCAAGAGTGGTTTGGGAGTGAAAAGTGATAGAGGAGCTGATGGTGCCCTTTGCTAGCCGGCATTAAAAATTCATGTGCGTGATGGGCTCTTCCAAATAAGTCCAGGAAGGGTGAGTTCCTCCCTCCCTGGACATGCTGGCAAAGCACTCCGGCTGCCTCCCCGCTCAGGTGCCACCAGGACCCCGATGTCTGTGCCCAGGGACGGGCTTTGCTCCCTCAGGGCGTGGGTGCAGGTTGTTCGTGCACGTCGGGATGAGGGACACCGGGTGTCTGGAAAGCTGCGTGTCCCACAGGAGGGTGGAGATTGTGCTGGGGGGTCACCTGGAGGGCAGGGAGCAAGGAAACCTGGTGAGAAGGGGTGTGGAGTCCTGGACGGGGAGGGATGCAGGTACCCGAGAGGGGTGGGATGTGGGGAAGGATGCTGGGTGGGATGTGCGGTGCCCCAGCCATGAGGTACACGGGATAATCTGGGCAGGGAAGGATGGAGGAAGGCGTGCAAGGTGCCCAGATGCCCTGCCAAGGGTGGGGGGTAGCCACGAGGGACGAACAGGGGAGTGCGGAGGGTAACACAGCCTGGTACGTGGGGCGAGGAGAGAGGTGGGACGCTGAGCTCTTTGGGGGACGGGACGGGATGCAGAGCTGCCGGGGTGGAGAGCCGCGGTGCTGAGTTCCCGAGGCGGAAGGAACGGGATGCTGAGCTCCCGGCGGGGAATAACGGGATGCTTTGCTCCGGGGGGGGCCGGGCTGGGATGCTGAGCTGCCGGGGATGCTGAGCTGCCAGGAGTTCGGGCCGGGATGCTGAGCTGCCGGGGATGCTGAGCTGCCGGGGATGCCGAGCTGCCAGGGGTTCGGGCCGGGATGCTGAGCTGCCAGGGGTTCGGGTCGGGATGCTGAGCTGCCGGGGATGCTGAGCTGCCAGGGGTTCGGGTCGGGATGCTGAGCTGCCAGGGGTTCGGGATGCTGAGCTGCCGGGGATGCTGAGCTGCCGGGGATGCTGAGCTGCCGGGGGGGCCGGGCCGGGCGGGCCGGGGGGCGGCTCCACGTGGCTCATTAGCAGGAGGCAATTTAATATTTATGAAGTGTTCTTGTTTGAATCCCAAGTCTTCGGCTCCAGTTACAAGGAGCTGCGTCACCCTGCGATCACATGGTAATTGTTGCTATTTCCAGGATCCCAGCCTCGCAGAGTGGCACAAGAGCTCTTTCCCCTTTTCTTGTCCTTTTTTCCCCGCCGCCTTTTCCCTTGTTCGCCGCTGTTTTCGGGGCGGGTTTCGCTGGCCCCCGGGCCGGCTGGGCGCTGGCGGGGCGATGCCGGGGCCGCTGCTCTGAGCCGGGGCGGGCGCAGCCGCTCCCCCGCCCCTGCCCCTGCCCGGGAGCCGCTCCGTGAGAGCGGGACCGGCCCGGCGCCCCCAAAATGACCGAGCTGGAAGGGGACTTCACCAAGCTGCTGCTGCTGAAGGAGGAGCGGATCAAGGAGCTGGAGCGGCGCCTGGGGGAGAAGGACGAGGAGATCCAGGAGCTGCGGCGGCGGCTGCACAAATGCCAGTCCGTGCTGCCGGCCCCCAGCCCGCACATCGGGCCCCGCACCACCCGGGCGCAGGGCATCTCGGCCGAGCCGCAGACCTACCGCTCCTTCCACGACCTCCGCCAGGCTTTCCGCAAGTTCACCAAGGCCGAGAGGTAGGGCTGGCACCCCTTTTCCCCCGCTCCCGAGCGGGGTGGCCGGGACACCGCGGCCCCCTGCCCGGGATGGCCGGCACGGAGCGTGCCCGGGACGGGGAGCGGCTCCGAGCGGCCGGGAAGGAGCCCTGCGGGGCTCGGGCAGCCCGGACCTCCCTCCCTCCTTCCCTCCCTCCCTCGCTCCGCTCTTCCCTTGCCCGGCTCCCGGGGGATGCTCGGCCGGAGCGCGGGGGGGCGGCGGTGCCTCCCCGGCGCTGGGAAAAGTTTGCGGCGGGGCCGGGAAGTTGTCGGGCGGCTCCTCGAGAGCAGCCCCGTCCCCGGGGCAGGTGCTGCCCATCGCCCCAGCTCCCCTTTCCCCACCCCATTCTCCCCAAAAACGAGCCCACGCTGTTCCACCCGGGCTTTGCCGCCTGTTATCCCGGTGGGACTCGCCGATCCTGGAGGACTTTTTCCACTTTAATGATTCCATGATTCTATTTCCCCGTGCTGCTGTCAGACACCCGCCCAGGCAGAGAGGTTTTTTGGGGGGAACATGGGGTCTACATCACTCAACCCAGGGTCTCGGGGGCTGTTCTTCTTCCATACATGTGGGAAAACTGGGGAGCTGGTGCTGTGCTGGCTGCTGGGGGCTTGATGTGGTGAAGTTGTGTGTGACCACAGTGGTGACCCTGCTTTGGGCAGAGGCTGTGGCTGCTGCTTCTTGAGCAAGACACAGTCTCGTGTCCTCTGTGCAGAGCGATTTATCTCAGCAGAGCCATTCCCCACGGGATCTGTGTGTGGGTGAGAATCCATAGCTCTTGCCTCAGCCCACTCCCCAAATATGCCCAGACCAAACTCCAGCCCTTTCCTCCTCACTTGTCCCCTGCCCCTTGTTAACGAGACTGTTGCTCAAAGGAGAACTTGGCTTTGGGCTTTTTTTTATTCATTATATAATTCCTTTCCCTGCCTGTGGTGATTTAATAAAGCAAACTGCTGTACCCAGGGAGGTGTGTGAGTGTGAGCTGATCGTGTCCATTCATCCTTCCCTGAGGCAGCACATCCCTTTGCACCCCCTGCCCAAGGCAGAGGCCAGGTGGTGTGGATGAAGAAACCACGACCAACTTTTCCTTCTGCTGTTGGTTTTTTTGGAGGCAATGATTATCCCGAGCCTCATCTACCACAGGGAAGGCAACAGTGACCTGGTACCCGTGATGAGGGAGGGACCCAGTGTCCTCACCCTGTGTCATCACTTATTTAGAAGTTGTTAAACCTGCTCATGGCTCTAGCAAGGTTTAGTCCTGGCCTGAGGCTTTCCTGTGCTGTTCCCAGTTTGGGCTGGCCGGCCAGCTGCAGGAAAAGCTGTGTCCGTGTGATGCAGTGAAGATCGCTTTTCCCGTCCTGCATCATTCCCATCACCCGCAGATGGTGTTTCAGTGGGCAGGAAAAACCCCTGGTGGGGCCTGCGGGCAGTTCCAGGCTGGAACTCCATCCCCTGGCATCCCCCCATGCCTCAGCCTCGCTCCTGGTAGCCATGACAATGGTAACCAAGCCAGTCTGGGACTGTTTTTGGGTTTTAATTCTTAATTCTTCCTTTAATTCCGCTTAATTCTTCTCCTGTCTCGTTGCTGGGAGAGCAGCGGGCGGCTCCATGGTGTGCTGAGCGTGCTGCACCCACAACATCCCTTTTACCCCTGTTTTCACCCCAAATCCCTCCTCACCATGGGCTGGATCAAGGTGTGTTTTGCACGGGCAGTGTCTGGGTCCTGGGTGGCTCCAGGGTGCTGTCCTGGGTCAGGGAGCAGAGGGCTGTGCCAAGAGCAGGACGAGCTTTCCCTGCTCCCGATGCCACCAGAGGCAGGAATGGCTCTGCCTGCTGCCAGCTCCCCTCGGTGTCCCCGGGGCTTTCTCTGCCTCTTGCATCTCAGAGCTGCTGGCAGCACTCGGCTGATTTATTTATGGGGCAGCTCATGCACCTCCAAGTGCCTCCTGCCCGTGCCCCAGTGACAGCAGCAGCATCCCAGCTCTCCATCCCACAGGTCCTCAGCTCCCTGGGAGGCTGAGGATGGGGAGCATCTCTTTTCCAAAATCCACAGACAACTTCCAGATCATAAAACCCCCAAGAGCATGTCCAGGCCCACTTGTTTTCAATTGCATGCCAACATAAACCTTTTTACCTGGGATCAACCTCCAAACACTTGTTCATCTCTGAAGATAAAGATGTAGTTATTGACAGTATAATTGGATTTATTTCTTGTGTGTAATATACACCAACAAGTAAAACTGTCAAGGAGTTGAAAGCAGCAAACTACAGGATGACAGGAACTCAAACAGGGATAAATCCCAGCTGAAAGCAGAGAATGGAGTTGGTTCAACTACGTTGTGCCTCTTGTGATGCACCCCTATCATGTGTAGAGAGGCTTGCAGAGATCCAAAGAATAGGGATATGTAAACAGGTGGTGAAGGATGTGTTACCTTTGGTCTGGAAGTCTATTTTTATGCTCTTGTTCCTTCTGATAACACGAAAGTAGAAATTTTAATGGCAGAAAGTAATACTGTGTAGCTGGCCAGGTGCATAGAGCTATCCATGTATCTATATCCAATCTGTAAATTAGATTTTCTGTCAAAATAGTCACTTTCTGTGCCTGTCTTCAAAATAATTCCTCCCTGTAGTTCCTTAATCCGTTCCTGCCAGCAGAGGTTTGAGTTGAGAGCAGAGCCACACTTCTTGTAAATGATTCCTTAATTTATTTATGGTCAGTGAGTTTTGATTCACTTTTACCCACAGGCAGCGAGTGTTTCGGATCACACAAGGCCTCGGGGCTGTCTGGTCCAACACCTGCCAGTCCCTCATGGCAACACAGAGAAGGAAAACCAGTTTGTCTCTGTTTTTCCTGGCAGGGTGGGAGCCATCCGTGGATGATGCAGCAACCCAGGCACTTTGCTAAAGTGGTGCCCAGTTGCTAAGCAAAAGCACTGCAGTTGATCAATGATGCAAAAAGTAAATGCTGAGGTGTGGCAAAGCCAGGACTAAGAGCTGGATGAGCCCTGCCAGACCCTGCACCCAGGGGTGCTCATCTGTGGCTCCCCAGCACCCAGGCGTGCTCTGTGCCCTGGGAGCGATGGACCTGAGCCCTAATCCCACCTCCACATCATCCTCCTTGGAAATTCCAGCAGCTTCCTGCCTTAATTCCAAGGTGAAATGTCAAATTCCAGTTAAGTCCTGCTTAGGTGGGGTGAGAAGCCTCCTTCAAACCTGGGCAGCCTGAAATGACTTTGGGAATTCCAGAATATTTTTGGAATAGCGACTGGATCTTTGCTGAAGCTCTGGCCCTGCAGGCAATTCCATGTTTTGTCTGTGGTTCTATCCTCAGCTCCCCAAATCCAGCTTGGACCGTGCCACCCCTGGGTTTTTCCATGCCTGTTTCAGTCTGACACAGTGCTGTAGGCTCATCCTCAGCATCATTTAAGACAGATGAGTTTTCCCCACCCTGTTCCTGGTAATTTACCTGTCCTTTTTGGCTCCCTAACTTTTTCTGCAACTTTTAAATGGATTTTCCCCCCTTTTTAAACTTTATTTCAGGAAGTGTTTGCCACAAGATGGCAGTGGGGTCTAACATTTAAGGTGAGGTATTGGGTGTATTGTGGTGTATTGTGGTGTATTGTGGTTTCAACCTCCCAGTCCTGGAGCAGTCGTCCTGCCAGTGGTTTTCCAGACAAAATCAGGCATGAATCCTTGTTTCTCCTGCTTCCACCTTCCCTGAGGTGTTGAGGGGATACTTTGCTGAGGATGTGTTCACCCAAGGTGTTTAAATTCAGGATGAAAGGCTTTGGGTGGTACTGGGGATGGAGGATTGGAGTGGATCCCCTTGACTTTACACAGCAAAACTTGGGATAAGCTGGTGTTTGCTGGTGGTTGTGGCAGGATCAGTCCAGCTCTGGGGTTTGGGTATTGCTCAGGCCAGGACTAGCCATGCCTGGGGTAAAAACTGGGCAGCCTGGGAGGTCTCCAGTCCAAAACTCAAGGCAAAGTCACCTTCAAAGCTAGATTGGGGCTGCCCCAGGCTAAACCAGAGTTGTCCTGCACAGCTCTGCAATTCTCCATCACTTTCCCCACCCTGTAACACTTTTGTCTCACATCTCCACCGCCCCTGGAGCTGCTCTATTGATGGCCTCCAGCCCCCTGAGCATGGCAGGAGGGATCTTCCCCCTCCCTGGAGCCATGTCCTTCCTCCCTCAGCCCCTTTCTGGGAACTGAGCTGCCTGCCTGCGTTAATTTAGCCATGATCTCATCAGCTGCCAGCCACTAAAGCGATATCGATCCTGCGCTCAGCCTGCCCTGAAAAACAACCCAGCTGCTTCCCCACTACCTGGAACCACCCTCCCTCGGGGCCTGGGCAGCCTGGAAAAGCAGCTTTTGCCTCTTTTTTTTTTTTTTTACTGGTGGGAGACCAGTGTCTGACCTGTGGCTGGTGTGTGACACTTCAGCCTTTAAGCTGAAGAAGGACAGTTTGGGACTGTCCTCGTGCAATATTTGACACCACTCAGCAGCTATGTCTGAAATAGTTCAAACAGGGAGCTTTTGCTGGATCTGAGCCTGCTGTTTCTCTCTGTAAGGGTCAGCATTGCTTTGCAAAGCTCAGAGGAAGGATAGCAGTGATTTTGCCATTAATTATGACTTTCTCATTCACCCGTCCTCACTCCGTTCCCATCCGCTCCTGATGCACTACAACAGCAAATTCTTTGGATGCTTCATCCCTGGGTGATCCCCACCAAAGATCAGAAGGATTTTATTAGCTGGAATTATATTGGCAGAGGAGGAATTAACACTGTTCTCATTGCTTGTTGCTTTGGGAGTGCATGGTTGCTCCAAGGGAGGGAAATACTGAGGGAAGTTTAACAGAGTTGTTTAACTTTGGGG
Source organism: Muscicapa striata striata (assembly GCA_030060385.1). Classification (NCBI taxonomy): domain Eukaryota; kingdom Metazoa; phylum Chordata; class Aves; order Passeriformes; family Muscicapidae; genus Muscicapa; species Muscicapa striata. The sequence continues at coordinate 616,576 of JAREIS010000169.1, forward strand.
AGAGCTGGAAAATATTCCAAAGGGAGTGATGGAAGTGGGAGATGGACTCTTTGCTTGGTCCTCTCTGCTCATTTGGATGGAGCAACTTGTGCATGAAGCAGTGGAGGGTATTGAGTGAGGATGGGGGGGACAAGGGGTTGTCACTGCAGGGAGAGGTGTGACATCAGCCCCTCGAGAAGTCCAAGGTCAGACAGATGAGCACAGAAGGGTTTTAGAAAGGGAGTGAAGCAAATGTTTATGGTTAATCAATGGAAATAATTTCCTGTCTTTTAATTTTTAATGGGCTGAACTCACTGCTCCCCCCTTCCCTGGGCATCACTTCCCTTTGGTTTACAGGAGATTTGAAAACTGAGCCAGGATGGGGGGAAATTTGGCTCCCAAAGGGCATCAAATGGTGCCTTTCCACTGGGTACAGCCTGGCGTCCGTCTGTCTGTCTGTCACCAGCAGCCCTGGTCACCCAATCCACCTTTTCCATCACATCCCTTCGGTGCTTGCTCATGGGCACAGCAGCATCACCACCAGGGCAGCACAGCAAGAGCAGCTAAACTCAGCTTGCCCTTCCACCTCCTCCAAAAATGGTACAAAACAGGTATTTATATACAAATACCTGAAATTAAAAAAAAAAAAAAAAGGATTAGTTTATATATAAACGTGGAATTTAAAAAAAATCAATTATTCGACATGATCCTGGTGAAGAAAGGAAGGGCAAGCTGGCAGGATTATCATTTTCCTGGGTGGTTTGGGATGCAAACTTGGGGTGTTTGGCTTTGCTGGGTGTTTGTCAGGCCTGCCCCCAGGAAGGGCACACACATGCCCTCAGCAGAGCAGGGAAGGTGGGGCTGGGCAGGGAACGAGGCCGTGCCCATCCCTGGCTGACGCAGGCTCCGTCCCAGCGGCGTCATCCCAAATTCTATTTTTAAATGCCTCAAGTCAAGGGAGGTTTTTGGAGCCTCCCTTGGGGCAGCAAACCACAGGCCCAGAGATTTCAGGGCAGCTGCCAGATCTCCATGTCCCCCACCTTCCCTCTGCCTGGAGCTCTGCTTCCCAATCCTTGAGAACCTGGTTATGTGTGGGCTCTAAACCTCAGCTGTGCTCCCAGAAACTGCTTTTTGCCCCCTGGATCTTTGGTGTGAGTGGATTTATAAAAATACCAAAAGCTGGGAGTTGGGATTGTGTTGTTTTTCTGCAGCAGCTTGTGGACATCTCTTGGTTTGGAGGAGAAAAAGGGTCCTGTGTTCCTCTTGCCACTTTTTAAAAGTGGCATGTGGATGTGGTGGTATAAAACTGCTTGGCCTCACTCTTCATTTGGCCTCTTTTATAATTTCTGTCAGATTTTTTTAAATCATTTTTGTCAGAATTTTTGTATCCTTTCATCAGAATTTGTGTCAGAATCGTTCTGTCATTTTTGTCAGAATCATCCCTCACGATGGAAAAAGTAATTCTCCAGCAAAAATCCCCCCCAGGTGGTGAAGTCTTATCAGAGTAAAATGGGACAGAAAGAACTAAAGTAAAACTCTGAGTGCCTCTTTCCTAATGAGAAACTTCAGGGAAAAGCCTTCCCAAGGTTTCCACTTGGTTGTGGAGTTGTTGCAGGTCCTGGAAAATCTCTGACAGAGCTTGGCAAGAGGCTTCCTGAAGAGCTTTCCCCTCTGCCATGACCTCCTGAGTGGAAAAGATGAGGATTGCTTTTTTTTTCAAACAGATTTTTTTTTTTTTCCTGTGTCCTGCTCATGGGTGTTCTCGGAGCATTTTTGTTCCATTAGTAATAAAACCCTGCAGTCACAAATGAGGAAGAAGATGCTAAAAAAGGAGGGAGGGAGGCTGAGCTCAGGCCCATGGGTGATAGCAGGAGCTGGGATGATCCTGGGGATCCACAAGGATAAATGATTGAGATAATTTTCAATTTAAAATTCAGTTTTTTGGATTTAATTCATTTTGGGGGCTGAGCTTGAGTGTTGTGGGAATTGCTACAGGAGGGGGGGGGAAAGCTCTCCAGTAATGGGATCAATTCTCTTCTGTTTGACTCAAAGGGGTGTAAATAGATCTGGCAGTGATTTTCTTGGTAATTCCTGATTTTGAGACATTTTAAGGTGTAAAATAGGGTGAAAACATCCAACTCATGGCAGTAAATTAATGACAGGCAGGTGGGGTGATGGAAAACTCAAACAGCAGCTATAGGGAGAGAAAACAAAGAATTATTTAATATCAAATACCCAGAAGGAGACTGTGCAGGTAGGAAGCAGGTTCAGGAGAAATATCTTAATATTTGGGGCTTCTGGCACAAAGTTTGCACTAAAGGAGGCTGTGGTTGGTTGATTGATTGATTGATTGATTGCAGCAAGCACAGCAGGATGGGAATTTTATGTTGTTTTCATTTGCATTTTACTCTTTCTTGGGAGTTTCTGTAAAATCCTCCCAGGTAAAAATCACCACCAGGATTTTAAGTGACCAATTAGTATAAAAAAATTCTGCTTTAAAAAAAAAAAATAGATTCTACTGAGCTGTTTGTAGTAAGAGATCAGATCCTATATCTTAGAATTCCACTTTATATTTATGTATCTGCATTGTATTGCCCATATTTTTAAAACTCTTTAATCCTTCAATTTTTGAGGAGCTGTGCTCTGTATTATTTTTCCTGTGGTGTGTGGAAGTTGGAAGGATAAGTGGGAATAATTCCTTGAGACCCCAAAGAACTCCATTCAAATCCTGTGGGTGGCTCTACACGGAATTTTGGTGCAATTATTAAGCCAAAATCCAACTTTTAAGGCCTGGAATTGGTGGGAATAGCAGGAAGCAGTCCCTTAAAAATGCCTCCCAAAGGTGGCTTCCAGCTTGGCTGCTTGTAAGGAATCCCAAAAGTGACTGTGGAGCAGGGAAAGATGCAGGGAGAGACACCTAGGGAGTTGCTACACTTCCTAAAAATGTATCTTTAAAAAAAATCAGGAAGCTGGAAGGAAAAAATACATCCAGTGTCCTCTCTTGCTCCAGCCCATGGTTGTTTTTTGTTGCTTTTTGTTTGTTTGTTTTTTTGACATTTAAAAGAAAATAAATCAGTGCTTGTAAAAATACAGAAAGGTTCTGAAAATTTGGAAAGGCAAAATGGAGAAAAGCTGGGAAGGAGCTCTCTGGGAAGGTGGGAAAAACACCTGGAAGTTTCTTTATCTGGGAAAATTTGGCAGCACCAGGGCTGTATCTCCAAGGTGGTTTTGCTTCCCATCTGCCAGCCCACCCAAACCAGTCAGGGATTCTGCTTTTTCTGCATTTGATGTTTACCCTTTTCACAAAGCCTTTGGGGCATTTCAGCCTGCATGGAGGCAGGAAAAAAAAAAAAAAAAAAATCCCCAAATCAGTTCTTGGAGGGAAAATTTTCATGGAATGGCACTGAGAGTGTATTTTATCAATAGCAGCCACCTCCTTGGCTACTTCATTTCTCTTTTCTCTGTAGTTCAGAAAAGAACTGTTCAATATTTTAAAAAATAAAATACTAAAATGAAAGCAGCACAAAAGGTGGTGGTTGTGGGTTTTTTCCTTCCCCCATTGATTTTCATGCTACTTTATGAAATCTGTGTCAAGTAAAGGGTGAAATCTCTGCCTTGCCTTCCATCCCATAATGCAAGGCTGGGCTCTCCCTGCCAGGAGCACGTTTCTCACTTTGACCTGCAGGTTTATTATCACATGTCCCATCCAGGGAAAAAGCTGCAATGCCTTTTGGGAAGCACAGACCCGAGCAGTTGGTCTCCCCTGCAGAAACCCTGACATTTTAAATCTTCTTCCTCACCTTTCTCAGCACTGCTGGGCCAGAGAGACTTGAAGCTGGATTGAAATTTATCCCTCCCCTCCATGACATTAAAATAACCACTTAAAAAAAGAAGAATTTCAAAGTGTTTTATCTTTTGATAGGAGACTGCTTGTGGCAACTTCAACCAGAAACTTGTTCTTCTATGGGAAGATGCTGGAAAAATATAGGCTGAGCTGGTGTGGGTATTATATTAAATTTTTTACTCCGTTATTCCATATATTTGGAGGCAGAAAAGGAAAAAAAAAAGTGGAAATGGTGTTGTGGATCAACTGAAGGCTGGTTTTAGGGAAATTTTGGGGTCTGATTAATCTCTCCTGAGTCAGTGCAGTCAAAATCCATCCTAAAGCATCAGTTGCAGAGGCCATTTGATTTTGGGACAATTGTGTCTCACACACACAGTTCCTGCTGCTGTTGCTGCTCATTGGGTTGACCCCTAAATTGTAGTTTCTACTCTGAGATTAAAAGCATGTACAGCTGATTCCCATCTTTTATGTTTTAGGGAGCCTTCTTCTCCTTCTCCTTCTTTTCTTCTTTCCTTTCCTTTCCTTTCCTTTCCTTTCCTTTCCTTTCCTTTCCTTTCCTTTCCTTTCCTTTCCTTTCCTTTCCTTTCCTTTCCTTTCCTTTCCTTTCCTTTCCTTTCCTTTCCTTTCCTTTCCTTTCCTTTCCTTTCCTTTCCTTTCCTTTCCTTTCCTTTCCTTTCCTTTCCTTCCCTTCCCTTCCCTTTCCCTTCCCTTCCCTTCCCTTCCCTTCCCTTCCCTTCCCTTCCCTTCCCTTCCCTTCCTTCCCTTCCCTTCCTTCCTTCCCTTCCCTTCCCTTCCCTTCCCTTCCCTTCCCTTCCCTTCCCTTCCCTTCCCTTCCCTTCCCTTCCCTTCCCTTCCCTTCCCTTCCCTTCCCTTCCCTTCCCTTCCCTTCCCTTCCCTTCCCTTCCCTTCCCTTCCTTCCCTTCCCTTTTTCCCTCACCTCGCCTTTTTTATCCTTTTCTCTTTTCTCTTTTCTTTTCTTTTCTTTTCTTTTCTTTTCTTTTCTTTTCTTTTCTTTTCTTTTCTTTTCTTTTCTTTTCTTTTCTTTTCTTTTTTTTCTTTTCTTTTCTTTTCTTTTCTTTTCTTTTCTTTCTTCTTTTCTTCTTTTCTTCTTTTTTCTTCTTCTCTTCTTCTTCTTCTTCTTCTTCTTCTTCTTCTTCTTTCTTCTTCTTCTTCTCTTCTTCTTCTCTTCTTATCCTCTTCTTCTCCCTCTCCTCCTCTTTCTCCTTCTCCTTCATTTTGTTGCCAAATATTCAGTAGCTAAAAATCAACTCTCTTTTAAAAGCCTTAAATCAAATGGAACACACAGGGGGAAACTTCCCATGGAATGATGTAATGAATCTCCCTGGCCAGCATTTCTGTGATGGCTCCTGCCCCTGCAGCACGTGAAAAAATCCACTGGAGCTGGTTCCCCCCACAGTGACTCCTTTCCTGACCCTGCTCCAAGCCTCTGACTCCCTGGGAACTGGAAGCAGCAGCTCCTTGCGTGGGTGTTGTGCTCATGGTGTTCCCATTGCGAGGAGAACACGGAGCTGATAAATCCCTGCATCCCCCTCCCAGCCTGCAGGAAGCTGGGCCGGCAGTGTCTGTAAACCCAGAGTCTGACAATTCCCTCACTTGGGGAAGGAGATCTTAAATTACATTTGTGGCCACTTCAGAGCCCTTCTGGGAGGTGCTGGGTGGCAGAGGAGGAGTGGGAAGTGCTTCAGCTCCGAAGTGGGAATCTCAGGAGGTCAGCAGGGCTTTGCTCATCCAGCCCCATTTGCAGATGAGCCCTTGGCTCATCCGTGGAGGTTTTGTTTTCACTGGTGCGTTTCTGTCATTAAGAAAATCACTCCCTTCCCATCCTGCCTCAAAGCTGCCTTTTAATTGCATTGCATGGCTGCAAATCCCTTTTTCAGCCCAATTTGGAGTTGATTTAATAAAACTTGCTAAGCTCATTCCACGAGATCTGTTTTCCACAGGGCCCTATGGATTGGCATTTGTGGTCTTGCCTTAATTTTTCCAACAATTAAATGGAGGCTTGCACATCCCAAAGGATGTGCAGGATTTGGTGTCAGGCTGACACAATTACCTGTGGGATTTCATTTACCTGCTAAAATCCTGGTGGAGTGTTTGCTTTCCTCTGACTCTCCAAAATGTATTTTTTGTATTCCAGAACTCAGCAAAGATCAGGAGCAAACTCAGTGACCCTCTGGCCCACCTTTTGTTGAAAATTAAAAACCCAGTATGTAAAGACCTGAACCACTCTATTTTCCAGTATTTTGGCTGCCCACATTCATGTCCTGCTCTATGTTTTATCTGTTCAGGTGCTGACCCATAAGATCATTTTTTATCCAGGGACTTGCCCAATATTTTCCTTCCTAAGGCAGCTGTGACCATGAGTTTACTGCCCCATCATGTGATTCTTCCTGTCCCCTTCAATTAATGGGAATGAAGTGGGATTTGGGCAATTTTAGGGTGATGTTGATGGGCTGGAGATTTTTCTTTTCAGCCCATGCTGCCTTGGCCTAGCTGTGTTAACACTTCCATTTAATTACACAAAATTCCTCCTCTCTTTATTTTATTTTAACTCCTTTCCTCTCAGTCTTGAGTGCCTGCGCCTGGGAGCAGGGGTGGTTTTTCACCTGGAGAATGCCACAAGTCTCTTGCTGAGGACATGAGGATATTCTGGTGAGGTTTCTTCTGCTGGTCTCATCCCAAGCTCTTCTCTCCCCTTCAATCCACATCCTAAGGGGCAGATTTAATGAGCAGGATTTGAAGGAAAAACTGAGTTTCAGGCTGCTTCTGCTCACAGCAAAAGCTGCTTGAGCCTGATACTCTCCTAATGAAACTATGAAGGGAATGATTTCCCTGTGTGGGGAAGCATTTTCCACTGACATTATCTCAGTTTAGCCTTCACACCCAACACAAGGATAATGGGATAATTACAGCCCTATTTGATGTGCTCAGGCATGGCTTTCATTACAGACAAATGTTCCTGGAGAAAGGAAATGTCATCCCATTACTGGCTGATCTTTAAAACTCGAGGTGCTCGCTCACTTTTGCCTTCCCAAATCCAGTTTCCACTCGTACACATCCCCAGCCATATCCAGGGTAGTGACTGTGTTCATCAGGCTGATAAAGCAGGCCTGGACACTCAAAGAAATGAGAATTCACTGGTCTCCAACCAATAAAAGTATCCAGGAGGTTAAACACAGATTTGTCTTTTTAAGTGGGCTTCTCATTCAGGAGCACTGGAGGGAAAATCAGCCTGGGAATGAGGAATGGAGCAGGTTTGTTTGGGGCTTGGAGCTTTGGCATCTCCCCAGTGAGATCTGTGTGGAATTTTGTGCTCTGCACAACTCCCTGACAGGAGGGGACAGCCAGGGGGCTCAGGCTCTGCTCCCAGGGAACAGGGACAGGATGAGGAAATCACTTCAAAGTGCTCCAGAGGGGGTTTAGATGGGATATCAGGGAAAATTCCTTCACCAAAAGGGTGGTCAGGCCTTGGAAGGGGCTGCCCAGGGAAGTGGTGGAGTCAGAGCCCTGGGAGAGTTCCCAAACTGTGGATGTGGCAGCTGGGGACACGGGTTAGAGGTGGCCTTGGCAGTGCTGGGGAATGTTTGGACTCGATCTCAGAGGGGTTTTCCAACTTTTAGGATTCTTTGTGGAGCATGAACCACCAAGCCCTAAATACCCCATGGCATGATGGTAAAAGAATTGTCAAACCTGGACTATTTCTCCTGCTTTTTCTGCATTGCCAACCTCTCCCTAATTTTTCAGTTTGAAAGAGCTTGGCAAAGTAGTTGGTGGTGCAAGAAAAGAAAGGCCTTGGTACCATGTGGGAGAACCAGGGTTGGATTTGGTCTTGTCAGAGCATTAATTTAAATTCAGTGTCAGGCTGAGCTGACAGATGGATTTTATGCCACCTCCCTCCTGGCCATGGCTTCTGGGAGGGAAAGAGATCTGGGAGAAAAGTGCAGCTTTAACACTTGGATTACTTCAGCTTTATCTTCCACGTGGCTGGAAATATTTGATGCTTAAGGCAGTGACAGAGCCATAAAACCCTGACAAAATGCAGGGGACAACCCTCAGCTTAATGCTGGGAAGTGGTTAAAAAAAGCTCCCAAAAACTGATGTCTCAGTTGCCAGGGAATAGAGGGAGGGAAAAGCTGCAGGGCTGCACAGCCCCCCGGCTTTCCTGGGAATGAAAAAACGCTTTCAGCTCTGCCTCCCCACCCTCTGCCCTCGTGAAGGGCCTCACAGAGCACAGATCTTTATCCAGAATTTGGAATCAGGGCTGCACACAGCAGTGGTGCCCTGTGGATAACCACAGCACCCTCCAGGAGCTGCCCATGGAGCCGGAGGTCGCCCTGGCACTGGGGGAGGCTGAAAGGGATTTTTATCAGAGAAACCCCGGGGAAGGATTCCTGGGGGGAAGCTGCCAAACCCCCAAACCCAGTAGGAAGGAGGGGAGAAGCCTCTCCTGTGTGCTGGAGGCTTGGCCATGGAAAATATCTTGGCACAGCTCTTTGGGACTGGAGGGGACTGCGCTGGCAGCAGAGACTCCAGAGGGGGAAGATTTGGGGATAAACACACTGGGGCAGGAAAAAGCTGCGTGGTTTGGGGGTTTTGGAGCATAAAACTGCTCAGCTGGGGTGGAGATGGGCACTGGAGGATGCACTGCTGACCTGCAGCTGCAGGAGGAGCTGGGGGTGAGCCACCCCTTTCCCAGGGATTTCGTGCACCTGGATATTTGTCCTTGTTCAAAATAGGTTCTTCATTTTCCATGTGGATTTACCCATCTTCCACTCCTTGTAAAGCCTTTTGCTGTTCCTCCAAAAATGCCATTTGATACTACAATTTAGTCAATTATAACATTGATATAATGTAAAATAAGATTTTTGTTCTTTTTTTTCCATAAGCTCCTTCTGCCCTTGACAAATACTAGCTCCCAGGTATTTGTTTACCTTCTTCAACACCATCTCCAGCTGCATCCTTTGCCACAGGGTGGGATTTAACACTCTGAAAAAGCAGTTCAGCCTCAGCCCCCAGGAGTTCCAGCTCCTTCTTGGCCTCAGTCTGTATCCATCCTGTCCTTTGAGTTCATGGTTTCCTGCTCACACTGGACAAACTTCACCCTCTGGGTTTGTGTTCTTTCACTGAGGCCCCACCAAAGCAGACGATGGAGGTGGAGAGGCTCTTCCCAGCAGGAGGGGAGCTCCAGCCTGGCTTTTCTGGCAGCCTGCAGGTGGGGTGGGCACAGGTAACACCCCCATTTTTTGGAGGCCCTGATGCCCATTTTATGGCTGTAGGGACTTAAAGCCAGCACTCTGATTGCCAGGAGAACAAATCGTGGCAGAGATTATATGGGAGGAATGTCTGTGCCTTGCACTGCTCTCCTTTCCAACACATTCCATCAAGAAACTGAAAGGAAAAGGTGATTTCCCCCCCCCGCCCAGATTCCTTTGATGTCACTGGCATCCCCTATAAATCAAGTGCTGGATGTGGGGAGATTTAAAACACTATATTTTTGGTGGCTATATGCAACCCCTTCCCATTTTCCCTGCTGTGATCCCTGGGATAAAGCAGAGCAGGGTCTGGTGGGGCAGAGCTTGGCTCTGCCTGACAGGTCCAGTGGCTGGCACTGATTGCCAACAACTCCTTTGGAAGAGCTCCAGGCCATAAATAATTAATACCTGCTGAATTATTCAGGCTGGGCCTGCAGCAGATGAATGCAGCGAGCTGACCAGGCTATGAATGAGTAATTATGTTAATTAACCCATGCAGCTCGCTGGAGGTGCAATTAAGTTCATCCTTCTTTCGGGCTGCTGCGATTTTTCAGGCACAGAAATGAGATGAAATGAGACCAACTGAAGCTGCAGTTACAAGAGATGGGTTAAACCGTGTGGTTTCAATGATCAGCAGACGAGCAGTGCTCTAATTCAGGTGGATTTATGTTCCAGCAGCCCTCTGTTCCTTCAGGGGGGAAACAGGTACATTTTTTAAAGCTTTAATCACTGCTCTCTGCAAGAACTTGAAGATGCTTCTGCAGATTTAGTAGTGTGATGTGCCAGTCTCCTCTTTTTATATCCTGTGTTCTGAAGAGGAAGAAAAACTAAAGGAAAAAAAATATTTAAAACCCATTAGTGTAATGAAATGAGTCCTAATAATGCTCTACAAATTGAAAGCTTAATTTTGCAAACACATCACTTGCCATTCAGTGGCCAGCAAAACCTGAGTTCATGTTAAAAAGCTTTTCTGGTGAAAAGAAAAAAACCAGTTTAGTTACAAGTGGAGAATATTTCCATTTCCCCATTGCTCTTGTGTTGATAATAAGCTTTGCTTTGCACTGTGAATAATTGGAAGAACCCTGTTGGAATTGGGTTAATGAGAGAGAAGTTTAAGGAATGCTGAGATCTTTCCTAAGCTGACATGGAAAGGATCTGCTTTGAGCTTTGCCTCTCAAGGAATTATCCAGGTGAGGTGAATTCTCCACTGAAGAGCTCCAAACCTGCCCCAGCCTGGGGGTTTTGGTGAAACCTTTAAATAGGAGAAGTGAGGGGATTAGGGGTGTAGAATCTGTGTTTTCCCTTCCTTTTGGAAGAGCAGAGATGGCAGAATGTGGCTCTTCCATGGGCTGGATTTTGGATTCCCACCTCCAATTTGTCCTATAGGAATTTTATGCTACTAAAGGATTGGGTACTAGGAGGTTTCACCTGAGGATTGATTTGTTTTCCTGAATTGCTTCATCTGCTTGGGTTTGATTTGCCTTTTAAAAACTTTATTTACCCCCTGTCCTGGGCATCCCCTGCAAAAATATAGAGATGCTTGAGCGACAAAAAACATATTTACTTAAATTCCCCATCCTAGTGGGGTTCCTGGGTCAATTCTTTTCCCATAATTTACCCCTCCATTCTCAGCATTTGCTGTTCTGGTGCCCAAACAATACCGATTCTGCCTGGAAATGGTTTTTAAAATCAGAGTTTGCTTGTAAAGCCTGACTTTATCTGTAGATCTGAGCAGTTTGGGAAGTCAGGGTTTGTTGCTGGGTTTTGGGGAGGTGATGGATTAACTGCAATTGCAGTGAAATATTTGTGGTATTAAGGTGAGCTGTTTAAATTTAATTGACTTTTCTGGGAGTTTAGAAGGGCATATAAATGGAGAGTAAAAAGAGCCTGACTTCTGAAAAAGGGATAATTTAAAACTCAAAAAAATAAGACAAAACGTGGAAATAAACCCCTTTTATTTCTCAGATTGGTCATTAATAATAATAAAAAAAATAGGGATGTTTGGGTCAGTGTGTCCTGAATTTTGTGTGCACACTCAGAGTGGTTGGGAGTTGAGCCAGGAATAGGTGCAAATCAATGCTTTAATGTGCATTACTGCATCAAATCATTGATTCCAACTTGCACCAGATCAATCTTTTGCATCTCTTTAAGGGAGAACAAAGAGATGGTATTATTTTAGTCTGGTATTATTTACCATACCATAAGAATGGTAAAGAAAATCCACCCAAAATATAGTGTCTGCAGGAAGAGTTGCTATAGCTCCAAAATAATTTGTTTATTGGGGCAAAACAAATATTAAGCAGAAGCAGGCTCTGAGTTTGATTGCTTTAAGGGACTTACAGACAGTGCTGTGGGTTTATAAATGCCTGCTTTTATATAAATAAGCCCCTTAAGAAGCCACGTGTTCACTTTTTGGGGAGTTGTGAAAAAAGTTGTGGTAGCCCCTTGCAGAGAAACTGAATAAATTAATGTGTTAGAGCTAGGCTTGAGCAATAGTATTGTTGTTGTTGTTTTTTTTTTTTTTTTTTTTTTAATGCGATGACTATTTTTGATTTTTATATTGTATTTTGGTTGCTTTGGGGTGTGTTTTTTTTTTTTCGGGGGGGGAGTTTTTCTGCTTTGTTGGGGTTTTCTGGTGCTTGGTGTGAGGCTGCAGCCGGAGCAGGGCAGCAGAGGGCGGCCGTACTCCTTCTGTTTGTGTTCCCTCCTCCCGAGAGAAAGAGGGATAAAAAGCAGGGAAAAAGGGAAGAATGTGGGGAATGCTGTGCCTGCCCGAGCTGCTGGCCATGTAAGGGAGCAGAGCACAGGGGAGGTGGCACGTCATGCCCAAAACATCAGCTGCAAATATCTGTGCTGAGAGCCCTGGCTTGGAAGCACAAGGAAAAAGGGAAACAGAGGGTGCAAAGCAAAAATAAAGTGATTTTTGTGTGTGTGGAAAGGAGCAGGGCTGGGTTGGATGCAGGCTCCTGTGCAGGGAGCAGGGATCTGGAATGCTGCACAGGGCAGGGTTTGTGCCTCATTGATCCTTCCTGCTGTGCCAGGGGCTCAGGAGATGGGTTTGACACTGGGCTTTGTGTGCTGGGACTGCAGAAACTCGGGAAGGGGGAAAGGGCAACAGGGCCTGAGGCAGGTTGCTCAAGGAAAGCAGAGGAATAAAGCTGCAACACAAACAGTTCTTGCAGAGAAATCACCTGGTCCCAGCACAGGGAGGGACCTGGAGCTGCTGGAGAGTCCAGGATGATCAGAGGGATGGAGCAGCTCTGCTGGGAGGAAAGGATGGGAGAGCTGGGATTGTTCACTTGGAGAGGAGAAGCTTTAGGGTGACACAACTGTGGCCTTCCAGGGACTACAGGAAAGAGTGAGAGAGACTTGGGACAAGGGATGGAGTGCCAGGATGCAGGGAATGGCTTCCCACTGTCAGAGGGCAGGGTCAGATGGGATATTGGGAAGGAATTGTTCCCTGGGAGGGTGGGCAGGCCCTGGCACAGGGTGCCCAGAGCAGCTGTGGCTGCCCCTGGATCCCTGGCAGTGTCCAAGGCCAGGCTGGATTTTGGGGCTTAGAGCAGCCTGGGACTCTGGAAGGTGTCCCTGCCATGGCAGAGGGTGGTATGGGATGGGCTTTAACATTCCTTTGAACCCAAACCCTCCTGTGATTATAGAAAAGATCAATACCAGCCTGGAAATCTTTCTTCCCTGACCACAGAGAAGCAGACCCCAAACACTTCACCTTTGCAGCAGCATCACATCCAAGAGATTTTTTTCCCCTTTAGGTTTGAGGGAGCTCCCAGTAGCTGGTATCACAATTCCCCAGAAGTGACAATTGTGCTGTTTTCCACTCAAACCAAAGACTGGGAGCTGGTGGGGAAGAGGTGCATGGCTGAACCTTCCTGGCATGTTTGAATACTCTGCCATGGAGGGGGGTTAAGGTCAGAGGAAAAGCAGCTGGGAATGGAACTGGAGTGAGGAAAACCAGGGCAGGTGAGGAGGTGGAGCAGTGCCAGCCAGGAGGGAGCCCTGCACCTCAGCCAGGGACTTGGCTGCTGATCTGGACCAGAAATGGAAGAAAGGTGAGGATAAAAGCTCTGCCCATCCCCTGACTCACCCAGGGCACTCAGCTGAGAGATGTTGGCAGTGCTGAGGAAATCAGGCGAGTGCTGGTCTCTAATGCTCTGATGGGTAGAGCAATCAGTCCCTGCAAACACTGACAGAGAAAACGGTGAATATAAACATTTTATACACTCTGAGAGCCCAACTTGATGGAGTTCCCCCAAGCATAAATAAGAAATCGCTGTAGAAGTCAGTGGAGCGCTGTAAAACCTTTGTGAGGCCTGATGTGAGCCCTGTTTGCAGATTGTGCCTGGATGATTCATGGATATTTCCTTGGTACTGTAACAAGCTGAGCCCACTGTGGGGTGCAGCCATTGATTCTGAACCTTAAATGATCACAGGGCTCAGCTCCTGTGGACAGAGCTTTTTGGGAAATGTTCTCGGAGGGGAAGAGTTTAGCATTGCTGGAATTGTGGCCATAAACACCTGTAGATCCCTAAATAAGAGTCTGGTGCTCCAGTGGAATATTTGCAGTTGTTCAGGATATGCAAATGTCAAGAACTTCAGGATAAATTCTGGCACAAATCTGTTTTTAAAAAGGAAGGCAGCTCTCAGTGCAACTTAAAGAAATACCAGCCTGTTCTCCAGGCATGTAAACCCCAGATTTAAAATCTGTGGTTTGTGTTTATTGTTATAAATACCTGAAACAGCCAAATAATGTTTTTTAATAAGCAGAGGAATGAAACTGATTGTATAAAGAAACAGAGCACTTGTTCTCAATGCATCATGAAATAATGATGCATTGGTAACACACTGGTTATTTTCATATCGGGGGAGCGGAATTTGTGTTTATTTCTAATCCAATTTCAAATATAAATGAATTGTTTTGAAGGCTGGATAAATCAACCCAACAGACCAAGGCAATTATGGGAGGTGAGTGGTGCATTACTGGCGAGGAGAGATAAGGAACATTGCAGGGTCTGAAAGGGTGAGCAGAGGGAGCACCTGGAATTGCAAATGCTTGGGGCTGCTGAGAGGTTTGTCACCGTGAAACCCCTGAAGTAGAGGAATAAAACAGCCTCAAAATGAGGCTGGAGAAGTGAGCTGCTATCAATTAATAATTTGGGGGCGGGGGAGGGATGAGCCTCTTGCTGTTCTCACCTTCCTGAGGATTTTGCTTTCCACCTCTTGCAGCCAGAGCACTGTGACTAAAACAATGACTGAGGTGCACAAGGCAGTGCTGGTCAGAGAGGGGAAAAGCTGAAACTGAGGAGTTCAGCTGTGGTTGTGCTGTGTTTTAAAGGGAAACAGTGAAGAATTGCAACTGTCTCGAGGAGAAAAATCTTGTTTCTGGTGAGCCCAAGTTTTTCCCAGCATCTGACCAGTACTCTGGCAGAGTTCAGCCTGGAGAGGTGAAGCTTCAGGGTGACCTCATTGTGGCCTTCCAATGCCTGAAGGAGCTACAGGAAGCATGGAGAGAGACTCTGTACAAGGGATGGAGGGACAGGACACAGGGAATGGCTTCCTACTGGCAGAGGGCAGGATTAGATGGGATACTGGGATAATTGTTCCCTGGGAGAGGGGGAGGCTCTGGCACAGGGTGCCCAGAGAAGCTGTGGCTTCCTGGAAGTGTCCAAGTCCAGGTTGGATTTTGGGGCTTGGAGCAGCCTGGGATAGTGGAAGGTGTCCCTGCCCGTGGCAGGGGGTAAAATGAGCTGAGATTTAAGGTTCCTACCCAACCCAAACCCTTCTGTGATTCCAAGGGTGCCCTGGGATCTGTTGTTGCTTGTTGGAGTCCCACATAAAGACAAGCCAAGAGGTGGTTTCACATGGAAAAGGTGTAGAACAGATGCAATCCAAGGAGGAATGTGTGGGGAGCAGTGAAGTTCACAGGGTCACTGAGTTCTGGCTGATGAGAAGTGGAAGGAAGCTGGCCTGGCTATTCCAGCCATCCCCCTGTGGAAATCAGACCCAGCACATGGCTCCCACTTTCCTTCAACTGTTTCAGCTTCCCCCAGTCCAACAGAGATGTGTGTGGCAGCAGAAGGAACCTGTTTTCCCAGCAACATCAACTGAGTTGATGTTTTTTACAGACTTTACCTCTGTTGCATCCTGGATCTTGTGGCTCCATGACTAAATCTGCTTCCTTACATTTCATTTAATTGGTCCCTGGGTTCATTTGCTGGTTGCTTATGGCTGAAAGCAAAAGGAAAACTGCATTTTCCAGGGCCTGCCTTGTCTGAATGCTGCTTTTGCTCTCCATAGTCAGTGCCCTGGGAGAAGCAGGGCATGGGCAGTGTCTAATTGTGGTAACTGCAGGGAGCACTGAGTGTTTATTTTGGCATCTTGCAGAACAAGTTTCTGCTTAATCCGAGCCTAAGGAGACCTCCTAAGGCAGCTGAATCGTTTAGGAGCTGTTCCTGGCTTAATTCAGCCCAGAGGAAGAAGTGTTTTAGCTCTGCCTGTGTCTGATCTTGCTGGGCAGTCCAGCCTTTTCTGGAAAATAGGAGAAATGAACCAGTCACTTGAGGTGTGTCTGGACAGGAGGGATTAGGATCGGGGCACTGGTTCCTACAGGAGGGATTGGAATAATGTGTGTGGTCCTGGGGAGAGCCTGGCCCCAGGGATGTCATTTGGGCTGAGGATGTGAGAAGTGCTCCCAGGAATCCCATAGCATTCCCTTAACCCTGAAGGGCTGTGGGGACACACAGCCACCATGTGCACCCAGCTGGTAGGGTGAGCTGCTGAAAATCCAATTTTCTGTGCAGTCAAGGGAGAAAAACTTCCTGCTTTTGGAGGGCAGGGGTTTCTGTAGACATGTGGGGAGAGATGGTGGGAATAGGGTCTTGTTACTGGGGAGAAGAGGTCAGAGGGATGGTTTTAGTTGCTCTGATGGAAGGAACAAGCTTTGAAGCTTCTTCTGGCTATGGAGAATTATTTTTGGTGCCATTTTTCTGTAGAACTTGTAATGAGATGAGTGATACTTGTGCTGTTTCAGCTGTGTAGCCCACCCAGCAGGAAGCACAACCCAGGCTTTGCTCCAGCCTAGAAAAATAATGAGGGGAGGGAGTTCTCTCACCTTGTACTGACAGGAGATGTTTTGTGCCATCTCTTCCTAGCACGCAAAGAGCCCACAAAGGAGAATTTAAATCTTCAATGTGATGTGACATGTGCTCAAAACCACTGTATTCCTGGAGAATCCTCTGCTATTCCATGCTCCCAATGTTTCCTCCTTCGGCTTTGCATGGCACAAACATTCATTATGGTGTTCTGCGTGTCCCTAATGTGATATAAAAAGCTAAATGCATTACAACTGCAGAACAGCACATTGTTATTTTTTTTCCTTCAGCTTCTTCTGCAGCGAGCAATTTTTTCTTCCATTAATAAGCCTTGTGGTATTTTTCTTTTCCTTCTCATGCTCTCTACCCTGGGTTTCATCCTGGGAGGATTTCCTAGGCAGGCTGGAATGGCTGCATGCTCTTCACACTTCTCAGTGTTTCTTACTGAGCATGGAAAGAACCGATGCCCTAAAGGAAAGTCATCAGGATAATCCAGTTTAGATGTTGATTTAACTTCCAGCCTGCAGGAATCAATGGGGTTTGAATGACAGTGCTCAGAGCTGGATATCTCCATCCCTTTGTGGGGACGAACAAATGGCTTTCAGTTTTGTTTTAGAGGCTCTGGAAAGGACCAAAATAGGGAGGAGGAACATCCAGTGTCATGAGAAAATAAGTCTTGTTTTCTTAGAGAAAAGAGGCTGAAGCACTCCCCAGATATTCATTTCCTGTTCCTTGGTCTTAGCTTGGCTGCTTTGACACAGTAATTTCAGCTTCATCCCCATCCCTGGAGGCTGAATTAGTTCCCAGGTGGCCCCTATAAGTCTGTAGGGCCCTGTGGCCCCAGAAAGAGCTGCCAGAAGCATTTCGGGGCAAAGGGAATGGCCAGATGTGCCTTAGGGAGGAGTCAGGTGTGCCCATGTTTCAGTAGGTGGCACTCCTTGCTCTGCCTTGGGGACTGCCGTGGATTTTGGGGATGTGGTGGAATAGCAGGTGGCATCCCATGGATGAGATGTGGTGAGTCTCAGGTGTGACTACACCTCGAGGTACTTTCTGCAAGGGTTCAGCTGCTGTGTTGCCTTCCTCTAAATTTTCCTGTATTTCTGTTGTTCCTTCTCATCATAAGGGTGTTGCTGTGACTGTGCAGGTAGGGAAGGAATTTGCTTGTGTGTCACTGCAGGTCACACACCTTCCCAAACCTGCACAAAACCCCCACCAGCAGGATAATCCATCACAAAATCCAGCTGGTTCAACTTTCTGCCACAGGCTGATCTGCTCCTGCAGGTATTTTTGGAAAAGAGTAGAGTGGATTAGGCAGGGAACAAACACCACGTCCAGGAGGAGGAAAATGTTTATGGATGTGATCAGTGGTGCATGTCCAGCCTCTCTGTCTGTGCTGTCCTGGCCAGCTGGAGCAAGGTGACATTTGCCCATCAGGGACTGCGCCAGCTCCCTGAGCCTTGTCTCTGGAATCCAGGGAGCTGTTTGCAGGATAGACAGTGCTCAAATATGGTTTCAGCTTGGAAAATGGCAGCTGAGTGGGTGCATTTGGTGACAGATGATCCCTGAAAAGGTTCAGAAGCAGAAGCTATCAAAACCCTGGAGGTGTGCAGAGAGGAAATATTGTGAGTGCAGCAGAGAAGAGAAACATCCCTGCTCCGTGTGGTTCCCACCAGACAGCCCTGGTGTGCTGTGCTTTGGGGCAGATGTCTGCAGATGCTCTTTTTCTTGTTTCCCACTCGACATCCAGGCACACTCTGGCAGTGGAGGGAGCAGGGAAAGGCTTTGGGAGGTTCATAGCCAAAGGTTTCCTTAAACTGCGAGCAGCTTCACCTCATCTTTCCAACACCAAGCCACTTGGTGCATTCCTGCCATTCTTCTCCCTAAAGCTGTTTCTTTCCATTCCCTGGATCAAGCAGACAAAGCAGCTGCTCTGTTGAGCCTGATATATATATATATATATATATATATATATATATATTTTTTTTTTTTTTTTTTTAATTGGGAGCTTTAAATTGAAAGGAATGGGACCATAACATTTATTTTGGAGTGGGGTGGTACCCTGGGATCCCTGAAATCACACACCAGGATCTGTGCTGGCTGCATGGTTTCTGTGCTCTGGTTTCTTTGGGAGAGCAAGGAATAGCCAGAAATAGGCAACTGCCAGCTGCCTTCCCATGGCAGAGCTCTGCTGTTGGCTTGTGAAGCCCTTTGGGCTGCTTTGGCCTCATCTTTAACTCAGGGAACACTGGCCTTGGACTTGACAGCTGCTGGTTATGGTCCCAAATCTAAACTTGGGCCATAAAAGTCTCTCTTGAGACCCCCAAGGGTCTCATGAAAATCTGCTTCCCACCTGGAAATAAATATATATTTTAGATACACTCAGCTAAATTCCTTGACAGCTTTATGTGCCATAACTTCTCCTGGTTTTCTGTGAATCCTTTCTGTTCTCGGGCACGGTTGTCTCAGTCCGGAGCTGTGCCCCTCTCATAGAAACAAAGTAATGTTATTTTATTGCTTGCCACTGAGAAATTATGCACCAGTTTTCCCCAGGTCTGCGATTCTTTTGAAGCCTGGTGGGCTTCAGGTAACTGTATCGTTTCTCCTTCCTGCAGACTTCACTTCTGCAGGGAGGAAAGCAATAAAATTTACAGTGTCGTCAGCTGAACGCTGTTAAAATATTTTATTTATCACTGATTCCCAGTTTGCAGGCAGCAGGAATGCATCTGTTTAATGCCTGTTGTCTTTAAAATGGAAATGTTCAGCAGATATTTGGTAGTTTTGTTCCCAGTGAGTTATATGAGATAGAAACAGGAGGAATAGACTGTAAAAAATGCTGTTTGGACTTAAACCTGTGGAAACAACCAGGAGATTTAGCTTTGTGCCTGACACAAATGCATCAAGGGGACTGAAAACTGACAAGTTTTGCATAACCTAATTTTTTTCGCCCCCTTTTCACGTCTCAAAAAATGCAGGATCAAATGCACGAAGAACCTGCAAAGCCTCATGTCTGCGAGCAGAGGCCAGGCCCTTTCCAGCAACAGCGTGGAGCAGTTCTAATTCCTCATCCGTTCTCTTTTATACATTTATTTTATAAAGACCAGCTGCAGGTTGAAAGCTGGAGCCAGTGTGTAACAGGAGGGGGAAGAAAAAAAGGGCAAGACCCATAAGCAGGAGCTCAGTCCCATAAACAGGCTGGATGTGTGGCACTCCCAGCTCATGCCTGGCATGGGAGGTCTAGATACAAACACGTAGGTGCCACCCACCTCCAAAACACACATTCAGGGCTGCATCCTCCCCCTCCTCAAATCAAACTTCCCGAGAGGGAACAGAAGCAGCTGCCAAAAACCTCCGAGCATGAAACTGTGCCAGTGCCCCAGTGCTGCAGCAGCTTTTATGAGGTTCCTGCCTCCAGCTGCACTCTGGGGCTTTCATCACTCCAGGCTGGATGATTTTATCAGGAACCCCCAAAACAGCCCAGAAACCCCTGTTTCTCCCTGGAGAGCCAAGGCTGTGCTCTCAGGGTGAGCATTGCTGGCCCTTCAGTGCCTGGCAAGCAGAAGAACCCAGAACCATTTGGCACCGAGGGCTCAGCCGCTGCGGCTCATTTGTTTGATTTTGTTATTTCTGTGCTGCAGCCCCGTGGGCTGTATGGCAGAGGCAGGGCCACATAGAAAACTCGAGTGCATGAAGGAAAACCCCGCGCTCTGGGGAAGTCAGGTCGGGTTTGGTACGGCAGAAACTTAACTTGGGCTTTCACGTGGATATTTAGGCCAGGCAGAAAATCTCCCAGATTTTAAGTCAGGGTTCTTTTTTTAGTGCTTTGAAAGCCAGATGCCCTGCCTCCAGGGTTTTCTAGTGCAGACAGACTTGACCGATATTCCAAGGAAAATCTGGGTTTTTGGAGCCCGGAGCTTGCTGAGGCTCGAGGAGGAGCCATGCCAGACGCTGGCTTGTGCTTCCACTCGGAGAAAACGACAAAAACCGGCTCTTTAAAAGCAAAGTAAAAGGGAGATAAGTTCTTTACGGAGAAGTGGCACCTTGACTGGAGCAGAGGGCACGGAGGGAGGGGAGCGGGGCCACGCCGGCAACGGGACGGGAGGTGCGCGGCTGGGACCTGTGTGCTGGCTTCCAGCAGCAGGCCGGAGTGCAGGCACCGGGAGCCGCTCCCGGGCGGCCCCCTCCCCGCTCGGCAGCCCGCGGGGCGTGGGCGGCGCGGGGCGCGGCGGGGCCGGCGGGAGGGAGCGGGGCGAGCATGTGCATCCTCCCCGCCGCCCCTGCCTCTCTCCCTCCCGCCGCCCGCCTCCTCCTCCTCCCCGCTCGCCGCCGCGGGGTGTGTGTGTCTCGGCTCCCTCGCCAGCCCGGCCTGACGCAGGCGGATCCACATCGCCCTGACAACACCCCGGCTCCGGAGCGCCGTGCCGGGGGTCCGGCTGCGGCGGCGGCGGCCCCGCGGGGCCGGGCCGAGCCCAGGGGGCGGCGGGGCCGGGGTGGCCCGAGCGCGGGGAGGCGGCCCCGTGGGGGGAAAGTTGCCGGGAGCGGCGAGGGGCGAGTGCGGCGGCAGGACCATGGGCACTTTGCGGGATTTACAGTACGCGCTGCAGGAGAAGATCGAGGAGCTGCGGCAGCGGGATGCGCTCATCGACGAGCTGGAGCTGGAGTTGGACCAGAAGGACGAACTGATCCAGAAGCTGCAGAACGAGCTGGACAAGTACCGCTCGGTGATCCGGCCCGCCACGCAGCAGGCGCAGCAGCAGAGCGCCGGCACCTTGCAGGGCGAGCAGCGGACCAAACGCCAGGCGATCTCGGCCGAACCCACCGCCTTCGATATCCAGGATCTCAGCCACGTCACCCTCCCCTTCTACCCCAAGAGCCCGCAGTAAGCAGGGGGTCACCCCGCCGCTCAGCCTCCCCTCTCTCCCTCATCCCGCTCCATCCTCGGCCTCGCCGGCAGCGACCGGAGCGCAGCCCGGAGCGCGGCATTCCTGCATCCCGCATCCTCCCCGGGCGGCCCCGCGGGGTGGGAAAGTTGCGAGTGCCGGGCTTGCGAGGGGGAAGAGCGGCAGGAGTGAGCGCCGAGGTGCCGGCAGAGCGGGACCTGGGCGTCCCTGTCCCGGCTGCGGGGGGACCCGGCCACCCCATCCCGCCGGCGGACGGGGGCAGCGGCGAGGATGCTGCCAGCGGGTCGAACCGAACCGTGTCGTGGGCACGGAGGCTTTACCGCTGCGGGAGGGGGCGAGGGAAAGCTGGGGCTGGCTCTGGGACCCCGCAGGGAGACATTCCCAGATGGGAAACTTGGAGCCCGGCGGGATGCGGTGCGCGGCTCTCTGGGCGGGGGCTGGTGTTTTGAGGAGGGGGGTTCGGCAGAAGCAGGAGTTTATTGCAGTGTCCCGGTGCGCCGGAGGGTGTGCGGGGGACAGAGAAAGTTGCAGGGATCCGCAGGTGCCGGCGCGCCGGGGGATGCGCTGCCCCCGTTTCACACCTGCCGCAGATTAGGGAAATTAGAGCATCTTCATGGGGAAACGGAGCCCTCGCGGGAGCGGCATCGCTCTCCCCCGCTCAGTGCCTTTTCCTGGCCAATAAACCGCCGTGCCTTTGGCTTAGCGCTCCTCGATGAAAAAAGAAGGAGGGAAGAGGTGACGAGCGGCCGCTCGCCGTGCCGGGCTCCATGTGCGGGGCCGGGGCGCGACCTCCCCGTCGATGGGCAAACCCGCCTCCCCTCCGCGGCCGGCATCTTCCTCGGGAGCGCTGGCGGATCCCCGGAGCCATCCCGGTAGTGGAGGGGAGCGTGTGTGCCGGGGGGCTCCGGGATGCGGGCACCGGCGGAGCCCCGCGGGGGACGGGACGGGACGGGGCGGGCGGCGCGGGGATGGTTCCGGGGCACAGGGCTCATGGCTGGGCAGCGGTGGCGGGGCTCGGGGGCCGTGCCGGAGCCGGCCCCGCTCCCCGCGCAGCCTCAGCCCTTTCCCGCCGCCATGGCGGGGCCCCGCCGTCTCCAGGCAACTGCCCGCCCTCAGGGCGGCCGCCATGGCCGGGCCGGGCCGCCCGTGCCCCTCACGCCGCTTCCCAGCCCCGCTCCCGTTCGCACATTCCCCTTCCCGCCCCCCTTTCCCACCGCCACAGATATTTTGTCCTTTTAAGGCGCCTGGCCGCGCGTTCTAAAGGACGTCAGGGGAGGAACGGCGGTGGCGCGGGAAATGGCTCCTCACGGCCCCCCAAAGCGAATAAAACACCCCAAAAAGTGCCCGCCGGGGATTGTCTGAGGGGAGACAGGGCTGGCTGGAGCCTGTGAAATCCCTGAGGTGGGGATAAGGCATCGCGCGGTGTTAACTTCCAATGGGAAAGCAAAAGCCAAACGCGTTGGTTTCCTTGTCAGTGTCATTGCCCCTCGAAGTGCAGACGGAGCTACCAGAACTCCGGGCAGCGCCACAGGTTTCAGCAGAGTCCACAGCTTCAGTGAAATGCGCAGAAAGCCTGGCAAAGCTTTTGTATTAACGTTTTACAGCTGGAATTTTTAATTGCTCCTTGTGTAAATGGCGGCCCTGCAGTCTTGGTGTGGGGTGTAAACCACTTCTGTAAGGGTGTTTCATATTGATCACCCATGGCCACTACTTGTAATATTATTTATAATATTGAAGTCAGCTTGTGGCTGCAGGTTGTAATTGCTCAGGTAGGACATTCCAGGGGTTTGGATCAGCCTGGAATAGTGGAAGATGTCCCTGCCCAAGGCAGGAGGCTGGAATGAGATAAGTTTTAGGGTCCCTTCTAACCCAAACCTGTCAGTGATTACAGGAAAAGATCCTTGCTAATGGTTTCAGGAGTGTATGTGGCTCCGGGAAGTGTTGAGTGCTCTGTGTCAGCCTTGAGAGCCTGGTGGCCGAGATAATTTGTGGTGGTGAGGACCTGGAAATAACAAAATCTGCAAAAAAAAGGGTTGGGTTTTTTTCCCTGTTCATGCTGAACCTCAGTGACTCTTGAGGTTGAGGTATTGGCATCCAACCTTTGGTTTTTCAAGCCACCAGCAAGTGTTCAAAAGGCAGGTGGATGTGGCACTTCGGGATATTGGTTACTGGTGGCTTTGGCAGTGCTAGGAGAATGGCTGGACTTGATGATTTTAGCAGGGTTTTTCTAACCAAAATGATTCTAAAGTAGCATCTGGGCTTTTTTTTTTTTTTTTTTTTTTTTTTTTTTTTTTTTTTTGTTGTTGTTGTTGTTAGGTGGTGCTGGTTTTGCTCTCCTGGTCTGGCAGAGGTGGTTGGAGATTGGTAGGCTCAATAGTAGCAGAAAACCTGTTGGAACTGAATTATTATGATGGTCACAGTAGATACTTGAGGGTCTGTGGTGGTGGAAGCTGTTGTGATGCCACACAGAAGATTCTGGGTTATAGAGTGGTTGAACTCTGAATGAGTGTAAGAGAGCTGGACAAGGACTTGGGACAGGACACAGGGAATGGCTTCCCACTGCCAGAGGGCAGGGTCAGATGGGATATTGGGAAGGAATTGTTCCTGGGAGGGTGCAGAGGCCCTGGCTGCCCCTGGATCCCTGGAAGTGTCAAAGGCCAGGTTGGACAGGGCTTGGAGCAGCCTGGGGTAGTGGAAGGTGTCTCTGCCCATGGCACTGGATGGGCTTTAAAATCCTTCTCAACCCCAACCATTGTGGGATTCTATGACTGGCTTTCAAAGTGTGAAAGTAAATTTAATTGCCTTGTGTGGACAAATACCATTAAATCTGCAGGATCTTCTCTTATATACCCTCCTCCCCATTTGGGATGCATATGGTAAAATAAAAGTACTTTTTTAGAGCTGTGAGAGTTTGAGTTGCTGTTGCAGAGTTAGGCTTGTTTTGCCTTTACAATGTTTTTAAAAGTGAAGCAGGACTTTGTGGGCTGACATGAGGAGCTAAAATCCGTTGTGGGATGCATCAAGCCATTTTCTTCCGAGTTACGAGTGAGAGGAATTGGGCATTAGCATCTTCATCAGTCTCCCTGTTCAAGTAACTAGAAGCCAGTTATTTAAAATAAATGGCTTTTTTTTTTTCTTCCCTCTTCCCCTCTAAGGAAATAACTTGAAAGAAGTGACAGAGTGAGAGGGCACAGGCTGGGGAGGAAGCTGGCTGGTTTTCCGTGGCAGAAAAAAATGCCGTGACAGATATTCTCTCCTCTTCATCTTCCTAAATTGCTGCTCGTGTTTGTTTTTCCACACCTTTGACCTCTTGCAGGGTATATATCCTGGCTGCTAACAGCCTGTCAGCACGGAGGGAATACTGGGAGACTGAGTTTGTACCAATTGCCGTTGCAGTTAAAATTGTAGAGAGCAGCCAAGCAAAGAGAAGCCTTTTCAACCAGCAAGCTGCAACTCTTCCCTTTCCCTGCCCTGTTCTCGCCACGGGAAAATACCCAGGACTTTAATTTTAACAGGCTGCTTTGTTCAGGGATTGGCAACAGCTGTTTGCCTTTTTAGAAGGCTGTGTAATCAGCATGTTTTCTTTTCCAGAAGGGAGAAAAAAAGAAAGGTAGAAGAAAAGAAATGTAGAATATAGAACAAAGCATGGAGCTTCTGAGTGTGAAGGGCCTGATCTCTTGGCTGAGGTGGTACAAGCTCTGCTGTTAACAGAGACAGCAGCAAAGTGCTGTGTCATTTGTAAGACATGTTGGGTAAAACAAAAAATAACTTGGTTTGGGGAGTTAACAGACTTTTGGGGAATCTGCCAAAGTCCCAGGAACTTGTTTCTGAGGGGAGGAGCAGCCTGTGAGCTGTATTTAAGAAGTCTGGTTTAAGAAATACAAAATACTTGGTTGCATAGCCTTAGGGAAAGTACAACATCCATACAAGAGATTTAACAAAATCCCTGCAACGGCCAGATTGGTTCTTTGAAGGCAAATGTGCATATCCTCTGGGGGCTAGAAACATATTTTAAGTGATCGTAACAGTCATAACCCCCCCAGAAATACTTGAAAAGCACTTTGTATTTAGGATGTTGGCATGAAATGCTCTTCTGGTGTTCTATGTATGCTGCAGTACCCAGGAGCCATTCCTCTAAAAGCCTCTGAAATGACCCAAACCCCTCTTTCCTCAGCCCCCACGCTGTCCTCTCCCTACAGTAATTTGGGAGATGATTAGTACATGATGAAACCACAGGGAACTGGTGGTTGAGTGATGGGGGGAGGAACCGAGGCACGCTCCTGGAGTGATGGTTTCTTGGAATGTGGGGCAGGAGCTGGGATGGTGGTGGCCTCTTGAGTCCTGTCACTTTCTGGTGAAGCATCTTGCCCCGAGCAGTCAGCAGAGATAGATGCAGAGTGGTGCAACCTTCATTTTATCTTTGGTGTCAATCTACTCTGATGTGTCCAGTGAGCAATTAATTGAACTGCATTTATCATTTGTTGTGAGAGCCGTTAAATGCTGTGGTTGCTTTTATGTGCTCTAATGTCAAATCCAACTGAATGTAGTTTAGGCTGATGCTCAATGGACAAAAATCCATTAATGTCAGTGGGGTTTCTCAGAGCATTTGAAGGGTCAAGACTTAAGGTCAGAATTTTATTGCAATGTGTCGAGCGGTGCTGGGGCACCACTGGTGGGGGAGGACCCTTGGTGCTGTGCAGGGATGAGGTTTTGCTGTGGGGGATGATTCTCTCTCCCTGACAGAGCTGTGAACACGGGCAGGGTAGTGCTGGAGCAAGGCAGCCGGGCGTGATTTTGCCGTGTTTTGACAGGTCAGGCTCGGCAGCGGTGGCAGTGATGGGGCTCCCCTCTGTGCGCTGGCTCGTGTGACTCACGCTGCGAGCGGCTTTAATGCCTTGGGAAGTGACAGGGGGACATTGTGACAGCTCAGCTCCTTGTGTAATACATTACAACCCTCTGAGGTTTGGGTTACTTGCAGTAGTGAGGGGTGGCTGTGTGGCGTTAGGCTGTTAGGCACAGAACTACAATTTTTCTCTATTGAGGCAGTGTTTTGGGTCATCTCTCAACACGCTTGTTCAGGCTGGTGATGTTTATGCTGAGTATAAACTCCAGAGGGGTTTGAGTCAAAGGAAGATGGAAAACAAATCTCCCAATCAAGCTATTAAAGCCACGTAGTTGTTTTGTCATCTTCTGTCTGGTTCTTGCTGAGATGAGTTTAATTGCAAGGTAAAACATTGCTGCAATGTCAGTTATCCTTAGTTCTGTTCAACAAGCAACAGACTTCCCTGAGTTTTTCTGCTGCTTTTGGAGATTAATTTGAGCAATGTGGTGTCTGTAAACTGTGTTTTAAAGCAAAGTAGTTCTGTTCAGAAACTACAGTGACATTTTCTTGGTGGTTATATGAAAAACAACACTGTTCAGCAAGTACAGTAGCTCTGAGCACACTAACAGCTGGTAATTAACATAGACACTCTTTAAAATTGTAGTACAGCTCCATACTTTCATTTTCTGCAGAATTAACTTTTTTCCTTTTATCTGTACTACTGGAATAATTACCTATACTTGTCTGAGCTGTGTTACATTTATCCTTAGCTGTACGAATGCTGTAAGTGGAGAGTTTTAAAGTGCTTCAACACAAAATGGGGTTCCCAGGCCACGGACACGAATTCCTTCTCTCCAGACTCTGTGAAAACATTCCTGAGCTTCAGCATCCCATGTTCCTAACCACAGGATGTGTCTTACATTTCTGAAATTAATAATAATAAAATATCCAGGTCAGAGTTCTGAAACTGAGCAGAAATGGACGTAGCAGCACAGAATGTAGCCTGGCCAGCTGCTCTGGAAAGAGAGGGGGACTCTCTGAGTCCTGAGCTTGGTGAGCACCAGATGGAAAACAGGAGATAAGGGGAAAATTTGTTTCTTTAGAGAGGTAAAAAGGACACAGTGAATTGTTACATACCAGTTTCTGTGATTACCCTGCTTGAGCTAGATGCTGTAGGATGGTAAGAGTTACTGAATACAAACATCTTTCTGAGGGAAGGGGTCCAGGAAAGCTGAGCTGGAGGTGGGTTAAACGCCACTCTCTGCCATCAGTGATAATCCTTGCTGCCTGTGCTGCTGGTCTTTGCTTTTGGCTTTTCACGGGGCCCAAATCCTTGCATGTGCATCAGGATGAAGTGTAAATATTTCTGTAAGTGATTTGCATCTCCTGCTTTGCCGTTTCTAGAGGGTACCTGCAGGCAGAGAAGTGCCTGACATTCATGTTTTGTGTAGCTTGTCTTTGTTTTGAAGGGCAGAGAGAACAGGAAAAAACAAAAGTATTTGTTGCTGAATTGGAGCCTAAACCATGGCAGTAATACCTTTCTCCTCTCAGCATCTAGAGAAAGTGGTTTGGTAGAAGTCTGCAATCAGCTCGGTATATTCTGTGTATCCTGATGTCCCGAACGCTTGGAATTGCATCCAGGTGCTTTGGAAAAGCTGCTGAGGCCCCTGCCTGGCAGGGTTTGTGTCAGGGGAAGCTCCAGCGCATCGTGCTCCGAGCAGGAGCACAGGACCAGCGTTTTGCAAGGCTCTTGCAGCCACTGGTTTCCTTGGAAACCAGAGCCTGAGCAGGGAGAGCCAAACTTCAACACCCGTGCCTGCCTTCCAAGTCGAAAATGGGCTGTCAGACTTTCAGAAGTCTCTGGTCTTTGGGCTGTGTTTGGGGCTTGTTCATTAGGAGCAAACTTGAAGTAGGCTATCAGTGAAAAAAAGCTCCTTGTCAGGCTGCAACAATTCCTGCCTGGAATAGTGCTTCTTTCCCCAAATTCCATTCTTTGATTCGGTTTGTGAGCACATTTATTGGAGATGTTTCCTGTCAAACACCTCAGCTGTGTCAGGAAAGCTGCACAGCAGCTCTGTGACTTGGCCTTGACGTGGATTTAGGAGCTGCCCAGCCCAGGCCAGCTTGTTTTGTTCACTTAATGTTCTCTGGGGTGGTGACTGTGGGTGATGTGAGAAAGAGGAGAAACCATAACAGAGCTGCCTGGGTTGATGGAAAATTAAATTGCAGTCTTGTAATATATACTTTGTGTTGAATGTGAAGAGAAATATATATATATATATTTTTGTGTTCATATATATATATATATATGTGTGTTCACTCATGTATTTAGTACATGTAGGGGAGTATTGCATTCATGCAAATATACTTTAATTAGGATGGAAAACAGTCAGACTTTGGTATCAGTGGAGTTGAGGCAATTTTGCACAGAACCAGCAGGGCTGTGGGAATGCATCCTGGTCTAGTGGAAAGTGTCACTGCCCATGAGCAAGGTGATTTTTAAGGTCCCTTCAAATGCTAATGTGGAAATGCTGTTGGTTTCTGTGACCACAGAGTATCATTGAAATTCTGGAGCAGAGGAGTAAATAACATGGATGTGATGGAAATGGAGAGCCACTGTTCCCTGCCCCCAGTGGAAGTGGGTCCCTGGGATGTGTCAGTGCTTGTTAGGATTTAAACTGCCTATTTGATGTCATTTGTGTGCAGAGATCCGGTGGCTGAGGGGAATTCATTACTGCTCTTGGAGTCCACAGGCTAAATGAGGAAAATAACCTTCATGGTGGGTGATATTTCTGGTGAATAGAGGAAATCAATGGCCCTGGGACTGCTAGCAGCACATCAGAGCAGTGGCCAAGCACTTCAGGAAGGTGTAGATAAAGCAAATGTGATGCAAATAGTGCCACTCAGCTGTACCTTAAGGCTCCTTGGAACTGATACCTGGCTTCAGCAATAGAGACTCTTTCCAAATCAGGCTCTTAAACTCTCGAGAAATTCCTTTAGGTGAAATGGAAAGGAAAACCTGGAAATACAGAGTTAGCCTCCAGCTTTTTGCCTTGAAATTGCAGTGTTGCCTAAGTTAGTAAAGGCAGGGAGTTGTGTGAAGCTTAGGGATGGAATGGTCAGCTGGAGGGGTTGAACATTCTTCAGCAGATCCTGTGTTTTGTGGTGTGGAACACCATCCTCTCCTCCCTTTTCTTCTGAGTCCTTGGTTACTTCCCTGGGTGTCTTGTTCCTGCTCCCCCTTTTGCCCAAGATTTTTCTCTCTTCCCATGGATTGTTCTCTTCCCTGACAATCCCAAAGCTCTTCATCCACACAGCAGTTCCATCCAGCAGGATCCAGACTTTACATCTCCATTAAAAATCAGCCTTGTTTCCTGTGTGCATCTGGAGGCAGAGAACCTCCAGTGACTGGAGTACAAGATACCACAGGAAGCTGGATTTTCCTGCCAGTCCTGCTTTCTGCTCCTCACCTGCCTTGTGAGCAGGCAGGGGCTACACAAGAAATGGGGAGGGGACAGAGCCAGGACAGCTGATCCCAATTGCCCAGGGAGGATTGCACAGGGTGGAACCCCACATTCCTGGGAATGGCTGAACACCCACCTGCCTATGGAAAACACAGATTGGATTCCTTGTGGCTTTTGCTTTACCTGTTGAAATGCCTTTATTTCAACCCACGAGTTTTTTCACTTTTGGCCTTCTGATCGTCTCCCTCATCCCAGCTGGGGAGAGGGCTGTGAGTGGGTGGTGGTGCTGGGGTTCCCCCTCCAGCAGGAACATCTCAGTGTTCGTACCTCCAAAGGGATTGGGGCCCAAGGATAGGTCCTGGAGCAGGAACACCTTGAGGCATCATCAGCTGTGCATGAGGCCATGGATAAGCTCATGGCAGAGCAGGCTCATTTCTGGAGGGACTGTGGCTGTGGGTAAATCCGTGCTGGAGCAGGTTCATTCCTGGAGCAGGTTCATTCCTGTGGCTCCTGGAGAAGGCCATGCTGGAACAGGAGCACCTCAGAATAAGTGTGGCTGTGGATAAATACACCACAGCAGCTAAACCTCTGGAGAGACTGGCTGATGGATAAGGTTCCAGCTGGAGCAGGTACATCCCTGAGGGTGTCTGGATGGTCCAAACAGGAGCAAGGGGAGGAGTTCACTGCAATGTTCAACTTCACAGTCTGGTCCAAAGGGATGAGGGTGGAGACAGTAAAGGATACACCCTTAAGGAGTTGTATCCCGGGATTTCACCTCCCAGGAGTGACCACAGCAGGAATCCCTTGCTGGGAGCAGGGGAAAGGCTTCCCTGCAGTGGCAGCCTCTTCAGTGGCAGTGATTTTGAGCTGTATTGTCACAATGTCCCTCTGCACACCCTGTGCTGGCTCAGTAACATCCTGGGGACCTCTGTGCCCTGCCCCAGCTCCAGAGGCTCCTTGTTAGTGTTTGGCATTGCTTGTCCTTATTATAGTCCTGCTTGTGGACCAAACAATATCCAGGTCTCACTGGTGGGGAATATCCAGACCAAGAGTGCATTAGAAACGTGGGAGTGTGTGTGTGCCTCTGTACACAGCTCGTGTCTGAGTGCTGAACAGGGCTGTGCATCCAAACTTGGCAGCTTATCTACAAACTAACTGCATGTGTGTAATACCTATTGTTTCTCCTCATGCCCCCTTGCACATTTAAGTCCTGTTCAGACAGCAGTTGCACAAAGGGGAGAACATCTCCTGCTCATCAGATCCGTGATTGCTTTCTGTTCTCCCAGTGGAAGCCCGGCTCTGTGAGGCACAGGGGGGAAATGAAGCGTGGAGAGAAGGCTTTTCTCCATTAGCACTGTGCCCAAACACTTGGACTGGGATGCCAGGATAGAGCATGTTGGGAGAGTGTAAGGCAGGCAGATCCTCCTGTTTTCCCTGACCTTTTGTTGTTTGAGGGCACAGCTGGAAGGAAGCCAGAGCTGCTTGAAGCTGGACTGTGATTGGTGTCTCTGCTCCTGCTTGGAGGAGAGACACAGCTGGAACAGCTGTTCTTGCACACATCCTGGTGACATTCTGCTGCTTTCTAAGTGACTCTGAGAGGTATCTCAGAATCACAGCCTGCCTTGGCAGGAAGGCTCCTGTGGCCTTTTCCTGGATCAGTTCTGAGTGGATGCTGTAGCGCAGTCTGGATGCTCAAGGGAATGCTAACTATCCATCTCATCTGCCTTCATTCACATGCTGGGTT
Organism: Muscicapa striata striata; assembly: GCA_030060385.1. Taxonomy (NCBI): domain Eukaryota; kingdom Metazoa; phylum Chordata; class Aves; order Passeriformes; family Muscicapidae; genus Muscicapa; species Muscicapa striata. Next base: position 647,703 of record JAREIS010000169.1, read on the forward strand.
TGTTACTGTGCCTGCAGGAGGGTTTCCAGCAGGCACAGCAAGCTGGGATACCTGAGCACAGTGACTGCCAGGCCAGGTGTGTTTGTTGGGATCTGGCACTGGGAAAAGTGACTTTGGGCTCTGTGAGGTGACAGACCTGACGTCTGCCTGCTTCACCTTCTGTTTTGCAAGCACTGTTATCTGCTTATCAACCACCCTGCCACGTGCTTTGTGTCTTGTCCATGACAAGGAACAAATTATCCCTTCCCTCATAAATCCCCAAGATTTTCCCCGTAGGAGTTTGTGCAAGCAAGGATGAGTGTTAGCATGATCTAGGTAGGCAAAGCAGCTCCAAAAGGGAGATCATCAATCAAATCTCAGTTCTTTAGGTTTGTGCCATTACTCCTGCACAGACAAAACAGATGTTAGGAATATTTTCAGATGGTTTCTTAATTTGAAAGCCAAAAATAACTCAAATGGCAACTCGCTAGTGTGGTGCTAAGAGCATCACTTGGGATGTACTGATCTGGGTTAGGCATTATCTCACTATTTGCAGCTACAAATGGAGAAGCTTCCATAGGGATTGAGGCTTTTTGGTCAGGCCAAACACTTGGGACACCTGCTGGAAACAGGGTAGAGCCAGGGACATGAGGCCATGTCACTCACATGTCACCTCTGGAGCACAGTGGCTCTCCACCCTCTCCTTGCTTTGACTGAAATTCCAGCTGTGAGCTATAAAGGACTTTTTCAATGGCAGGTTTATTCTATATCCACACGTTTTTTTTCAGTGTTTTCCACCACAAAAGGTTCTTGCTGTGCTCTGTGATGGGCAAGTGTTATAAGCTGGAGTCACATTATTTGTTTAAGCTGGCTGGGCATGAACATTTTGGCTGTAGGGTTCTGAAGGAGACTCCTGCTTAATAACTGAGCAGCATTCAGACAATTGTGGCAGAGTTGTTATTGATGGAAAATCCATGAATATGTAGCAACCAAAAGATAAAGCTCAGTGAATTTGTGCTGGCAGGGTGCAGAATTGGGAAGGGTGACTTGGGACAGCTGCCTTGGGCACTGGGGCAAAGAAGCAGCTCAGATATACTGTGGAAAATATGGATGCTTGTGGCATGTAGCCAGAATGGGATCTTCACAGGGATTTGGAATTTTAATATATGCTAGAGGAGCCCTCTGAGGCTTTGGTGCTTCCTGGGGAGCCTTCAGCTCTGTTACCTCTCCTGATTTCCTTGGTCAGCAGCTGAAATATTTTGTGACTTTGCTCATACTGAAGAAATTATATATCATGGGGAGATAATGTTCCATGCTTATTCCAAGCTTCTTAATGGAATTTTTATCAGTTCCACTGAAGAATAGGAAGCACAAAAAAGCTGCCTGGCTGTCAGGTTGTTTGCTTTCTGGCTCCTTTTGAGCTGCCTTGGCTTTCTCTGTGTAGCTTCCCAGTAAAATGATGAGAGGGACCATCCCACCCTAAACTGCAAGTGTCTGCAGCCACCAGGTGACATCAAATCCCTTCCACACTGAGGGACAGGCAGGGCAGCACTGCAGGATGCAGACCCTGAGTATCCTTTGCTGATGCTTCAGACCCATTGCTGGCACATCTCTCACTGCTCAACAGCTGTTTTTATATTTCCTTCCACCAATATCTGCCCATTTTAAACCTATCTTGTGCTCTGTGTTTTCAGAAGACCTAAAAGCTGGGATTTTTCCTTAATCTGTTTGGGCTGAGGAGCCTGAGATTGCTCAGGCACAGCTACTTGGTGCTCTGACACCATTTTCTCTGGGATTGCTTTGTCGACTCAAGTGCACTTTGCTGCAATACAAACATTGAGGATAAAAGGCAGCCACCTCAGCAAATTAATGTGAAAGCACCGTAGAAGAATTGTGGATGTGTATTTTGGTGTTTTGGTCTTTTTTAGAGTCAAGATCTCTCCTTCTGCCCCTGGCCTGTGCTTTTTAAGGAGTATCTGATGTGCAGAGAGAGCTTTTAAAAGTTAAATCAATTGTCTGTTTGTGGACTCATCTGAAGGGCAAGTCAGATGCTGCATTGACAGGGATCTGCCTGCGTGGTAAAACTTCAGGCAAGGTTGGGTTTAAGTGAGTCTGGGAAAAAAAAATCAGTCATGGATCATTTGAAACCTCTTCTGGGAAAAAAGGCAGGGAGAGTTGGGGATTCAGCCTAGAAAAGAAGGCTCTGGGTGGACCTTAGAGCCTCTTCCAATGCCTGAAGGGGTGCCAAGACAGCTGGAGAGGGACAAGACACAGGGAATGGCTTCCCACTGCCAGAGGACAGGATTAGATGGGATATTGGGAAGGAATTGTTCCCTGGGAGGGTGGGCAGGCCCTGGCACAGGGTGCCCAGTGCAGCTGTGGCTGCCCCTGGATCCCTGGAAGTGTCCAAGGCCAGGTTGGATGGGGCTTGGAGCAGCCTGGCATAGTGCAAGGTATCCCTGCCCATGGCAGAGGGTGGAACTGGATGGGCTTTAATGTCCCTTCCAACCCAAATCATTCTGGGGTTCTATGATTCCATTCTAATTTTCATAATGAAATAAGTTTTCCTCTACATGCTACAGGTGTCCAGGTGTGCAGACCTATTAAAAAAAAAAAAAAAAAAAGCAACCAAAAAACAAAAAGGCAAAAAAAACCTCTGAAAATGCTCTGAAGGGTTATAATGCTTTTTAAACAAGAATCTCAAAATGCCCAATCTTATTTTTGGTTACTGTCCATACTTTTCTGAGCAGCAGCCTCCACTCTGAATGCAGCTGGTTGAGAAACCTCCCTTTTAGCAGCAGCTGGGTTGTGTGGAATGAAAGAATTAATTTACCTGGTGTGGAATGAGAGAACTTAATAAACCTGGTGTGGAATGAAATAATTAATCAGCCTGTGGCCAGCCTGGAAGAGCAGCCACCTGATGTGTCCTGTTTGATTATCAGGGGCTTGATTCCCAGCCAGGCATGGCTGAGCTGAGCTCTTTTGTGCAAGACTGATGAGAAAAGCTCCTTCTTTCTGCTGGGGTTTTAGCAGAAAACTGAATTTTCATACCCAAGACGCAGGAGAGTGGTCACAGGCACATAGTGGCAGAAATTTCTGCTGAGGAACAAAAGCAAATTCCTCATCAGAGAATGTAATCAAGTGGTGATGCTGCAGCTGGTTCCTTGCAGCCTCTGCAGGCAGACAAAATAGCAAAGTAGTAGAGAGAAAATGTTTGCTGAGTTAACTGGGCTATATTTAGGTGCCAAATAAACAGATTTCTGCTTTTGACCCTCCCCCTCACACCCTCAAAACTGCTTCTTGGGCTGTCTGCAAATGTCTTGGTTGTTGGTGGCTTCTGTTCTCTGTAAGAAGAGAGATGGGGAGCAGGAGGGGAGGGACATCTGTCCCAGCTGAACATGGAAAAGGTGAGTGCTGGGCACACAGTCCCCATCTCCAGCCTTGTTCCATCCTCACTCCTTCCTTAGCACTGTCTGCACAGGCTGGCTGAGCAACAAAACCCTGAACCCCCCCAAACTCTTCTCCATGGGGGCCCTTGAGAATTGCAGGGGGTTCAACCAGGTCAGGTGCTGGTGCTGCCCTGGGTCAGGGCAAACCCTGGGATCAATCCAGGCTGAGGATGAGCAGCTGGAGAAGGACCTGGGGGTGCTGTGGGTGAGAGCTGGGACCCAGAACCCCCCCGTGTGCTGAGCCCCCAGTGTGGGCAGCAGGGGAGGGGGGGATTCTGCCCCTCTGCCCCTGTGCTCAGGTGAGACCCCACCTGCAGAGCTGCCCCAGCCCTGGAACCAGCACAGGAGGGACCTGGAGCTGCTGGAGAGAGTCCAGAGGAGGCTGCAGGATGATCAGAGGGATGGAGCAGCTCTGCTGGGAGGGTTGGGATTGTTCAGCCTGGAGAGGAGAATCTTTGGGGTGACCCAGCTGTGGCCTTCCAGTGCCTGAAGGAGCTACAAGAAACATGGAGATAGATTGTTTAGAAGTGTTGGAGTTACAAGGGGGTATGTCTTCCCACTGCCAGAGGGCAGGGTCAGATGGGATATTGGGAAGGAATTGTTCCCTGGGAGGGTGGGCAGGCCCTGGCACAGGGTGCCCAGAGAAGCTGTGGCTGCCCCTGGATCCCTGGCAGTGCCCAAGGCCAGGTTGGACTTTGGGGCTTGGAGCAGCCTGGGATAGTGGAAAGTGTCCCTGCCCATGGCAGGGGTAGCACTGGATGAGCTTTAAGGTCTCTTCCAACATGAACCATTCTGTGGCCCTTTTGATCCATATAAATCAGGAGCTGAAAAACCAGCATCTTCCCTTCCATGCTGCATTTTGCATCCCATTTTCCCCTTGCAGCAGGCTCTTTTCCTGGCACTGCTGTTGGGACTGATTGTACTGTTAGCCCTTTATTCGTGTGTGCATAAATTTGACTTCTTTTAAAGGAAGCAGCTCCTGTAATCGCCTCACCAGAACAGATTAGGAGAGGGAGTGTGCAGATCACAACACTCCTCTGCTGCCTTTGACGACAAGAATTTCTTTAGTCTGCTTGAAGTGCTGCTTGCAGCCTCAGGGGTGGCCAGAGAGCAGTAGGAAGTTCATTTATTCCTTTCTTTTCTCCTCTTCAGACATACTTATGCTGTTCATATGGTTTTTGCCTCCTAATTTATGACAAGTTGGGGAGTTTGTGGCACCCAGTTTTGTATCCGAGGAGGAGAGAATTGTGGTCAGCACAAGGTTTGCTCTGCCCATCACTGCAGGCTTTGATCTGTCTGACTTTCAGTGCTGAGGAGTTTTTCTATCCCAGAGAATGCCTTAACTATAATTGCTTCATAAGCACAGGCACTTGGTGATTAGAAATTACTTTTCATTCCTGATTAAATAGCAGGGCACAGTCTTTAATGAAAACAGGACACTTAAAATTCCAGTGCTCTCATTTAAGGGATGTTGATTTTCACAGGCAGAAAAGCTTTCCTCAAATTTCCACCTAAAGAACAAATGTTAATGCAGATATAGGTTAATGACAGGTTTAAGGCTTTGTTTTCCTAGTAACCCGAGATTAAATCACACAGCAACTTTTAAAATTTGGTTTATGTCTGTTAGAGGTGTGCTAATGATGTGAAGAGTTTGGAATAGTTAAAGCTCAGGTTAGAAACTTTAAGTGGGGTTTTTTTTGTTGTTGGTTTTGTTTTTTGTTTTGTTTTTATTTTGTTAATCTAAAGGTTTTGTGGAGCCCAGCTTGACTGGTGGGGGACAGAGCTGGTCACTTGGGGTTTCTGCTGCTGAGCTTCCAGCTTGCAATGTTGAGCATATCTGTCCAGAAAAATGGAATTAGAGCACCTGCAGGGTGTAATTCTGCCTGGAACTTCTTGGTCCTGCCTTTACAGTCTTCTCTGAGCTGCTCTGGGGCAGAATGTGATAACCAACCTTGGGAGATGCCTTGCTCTGTTTTTGGTTGTGTTCTTTGATGTTGGCTTGGTGGCACAGGACATCCCTCAGCTCTCAGCCCACAGTGGAGATTATCAAACACAAAATACCATCAAGAATTCAGGTTCCTGTGCAGGTCCAGCTGAGGAATGTGTGCTGTACTGTTCTTTCAGTGCAAGACACAGTCTTCAGCTGGGAATGCTGTGATTGGGATGGGCTTTGATGGGATTTCTGTGTTTGCTCTTTGGTTTGCTGTGTTCCTGGGGGCTTTGTGCAGTGCCAGCAGCTCCACAGGTACTGTTACCTGGGATTTAAGCTCTCTGCCCCATTTTGCTGTGCCATAATCACCACTCTGACCACTAAAAACCTGTTTATTTAAATGGATATGTAAGTGGATAAAGATTAAACCGATCTGCTGCTTCTCACAGAACTGAGGGGGCTTTGAGCACTGGCAGCTCTTGAATCCTTGTCTGACCTCATGTGAAATTCATATGGAAGTACCAGTCCCTCAGGACATCATTCCAGTGCAGGAAGATGACAGAGATATATCTGAAGGCAATGTTTTTGTCCAGGTTAAGCCTCTTAAACCTTGTTTAAGCCCCTCCTCAGCCCCAGCCCCCTTTGCTGTTCCTGGCAGCTTTTCTCCCTGCCCACAAGATAATGCCAGGCTTTTTCCTGGCATGACAGCCAAGCAGGATTTATGGCTGTGGCTTATCCAAACAACCTGTAAAAGTGTTACAGAGTGTTTAAAAAATAATAGTTGTTATAATTCAAGTGAGGAACAAACACTTGCATTCTCCTCTGTGTGCACAGACCTTAACTGAGAATGGAGGGGGGAAGAGAGGTTATTGGGAGAAATTTCTTTTTCTCTCTGAAAGGGGCTGTTTAAATGAAATATTCTGTTTTAATAACACAGAGATGTTAAGGCTCCACAGACTGCACACAATTTACTTGACCTTTATAAATAGAACAGCCTTGTCTCTATTGGAAAACAAAAAAACCCAAAACAAAACCCTGAAAGCAGCATGCAGACTTATTAATCTGCACAGAAAAGAATTGTTAGATTTCATTCCTTGAACAGGAAGGCAAATTGTCCAAGTAGGATTTAGAGAGAATAGCACCATATACAACAGCTCTTTGGAATGGCTCCCCCCCCACCCAAAAAAAAAAAAAAAATAGAGTAAAAAGCAGATCCATGAAACTAGCCAGTGGAAAGTGTTGTATTCCTGAGGTCTCCTGCAAGAGTTAGAGTTTGGGAGGAAGGAAATGCTGGGATGGTTGAGCACCTTGTGAAGTTTGCCTCAAACTGTGCTAGGGGAGGTTTAGATTAGATATAGTAAAAGCTTCTCCATGGAAACTGTGGTCAGGCATTGGAAGGGGGTGCTTATGGGGTGGTGGAGTCCCCATCCCTGGAGGTGTCCAAGGAAGGTCTGGACATGGCACTTGGGGACATTTGGTGAATGTGGTGGTGCAGGGCTGATGGTTGGACTCAATCTTGGGGGGCTTTTCCAGCTTCAGTGGTTCAGTGATGGGAAGTGAAAGCTGCCAACTGCTGGAATCACACACTGGAGAGGGAAAAACCATGGGAATTTAAATCTTAATGTTGTGTTTAGCATTCATTTAGAACCACTGCACCTAAAGGACACTGGGGCTACAGGTTTTAAAGACCTGGTAATTTTATTCTTGGAATAGATGGGGGAAAAAAATGGAATTTCTAGGGTTGGAAGGGACCTCAAAGCCCATCCAGTGCCACCCCTGCCATGGACAGGGACACCTTCCACTATGCCAGGATGCTCCAACCCCATCCAGCCTGGCCTTGGACACTGCCAGGGATCCAAGGACAGCCAGTTTCTCTAGGCAGGGCTTCACCACCTTCCTTCCCAATATCCCATCTAACCCTGCCCTCTGGCAGTGGGAAACCATTCCTCCTTGTCCTGGCATTACAAAGTGGGTCCAAGCAAGCAGAATGTCCCAGTTCCCTTAGCTGGAAGAGGTGGATTCCTCCTCTTAGTGTTCCATAATGGAGAATCCCAGGAGTTCTCATTCCTGGAGGGAAACTGTCTCATAGGGACACAATTAAAATGCTTGTCCAAAATCTGCCTGTGCATCCCAGCTGCTTGAAATGCTTTGTTATCTGAGCAGAGGTGTTTCATTTCTGATAAAGTGGATCTTTGTGGGTGAATAGGGGTAAATAAATGGAATTCCATTGGAAATAAGGAATTTTTCAAACCTGCTGCAAAAGGAGATATGGAAGTGCAGGCCCCAAGATGAACAAGGACCCACACAGGGTTTGGCTGCTTTTCTTTGGGTTTGAGTTTTCCATTTAGCTCTGGCTGCTGTTGCTGTTTGGGAGAACAGGCTAATTTAGATTTTAAAAAAGAATACTCAAAGCTGTGCTGTTTTCTCACTGACCTGAAAGGCTGGAATGTTATTTTCCTTAAACTCACTAAAGGAAGTTGTGTTTTCCAAGAATTCCAGTGCCAGTTAATTTCATTGTTCAGTGTTTAACACAGGCTTGGGCTGGTCTTTCCAATCACCTGCACTCTTGAATATATGAGATGTTAGCATTTATGCAAACAGCTTGTGCCTGCTTTTGATTTTAAAAATGCACTTAAATTTCAAATGACACTTTTTGGGCCTGTTGGGATTAAACTGGATCTGAATTATTTCAGTTCCCTCCAGTAGTTCCTGTTTCCTCCACAGAAATAACTCTGCTCCTTGGCAGGCACATTTTCTCCACCTCTTTTTAGCTCTTTCTGTATATTCCTTCATGTAAATATTTCCTCAGCACAGCCTGAGAGCATGGAACAGACTCAGAACGTGGAAGAGTTGTAGCAGTGCTTTTCAGAAAGTGAACAAGGTTTCTTTGCTAGTCCTGGGAACTATTTGGGACAGAGGAAAGGAGCTGTTCCCTAGAAACCCACATGTGCTGTATTGGAAGAAACACCTTTTCTGTCTCCTTGTGATGCACTGATGTCCTGGTCTGCTTTTTTTTTTTTTTTTTTTTTTTTTAAATTTCAAGGAATCACTGAAGGGTTTGGGTTGGAAGGGACCTTAAAGCCCATTCAGTGCCACTCCCTGCCATGGGCGGGGACACCTTCCACTATCCCAGGCTGCTCCAAGCCTGTCCAGCCTGGCCTTGGACATTTCCAGTGATCCAGGGGCAGCCACAGCTTCTCTGGGCACCCTGTGCCAGGGCCTGCCCACCCTCCCAGAGAAGGATTTCTTCCCTATATCCCACCATATCTGATGCAAGGCACATCTGCTATTTCCTTCCTCCTTTTCCTCCTCTGCCACATTAAACCCTTGGGGTCCTTCTGGCTCCTTGCAGCTCCTTTCCAACCTGAGTATTTCTCCTGGCCTGGGGCTCAGCTTTCTTGAGATTTGTTTTGGCTGATATTTGTTCAACTGCCCCATGGGAGCAGTGAAATAGCAAGGGGCAGGGACTTGCAGGAGAAGAGAAAGTATTTGGGAGGATGGTGGAAGGAAAGGAAAGAGAAATCCATGGTGCTCTGCACTAGGAATGTCAAGCAAGGCACTCAGACAAAAAAAGGAACACGTGTTAGAGTTGCTGCAATGGGAGCAAGCATTTTGGAGTTGGGAGATGGTGTGGGAAGGTGATGAGACATGGGGGTGGTGGAAAAGGGGAGAGTTAAGTGCAGGATAGTAATGCAAGGGAAGGAAAGCAATCTCAGCAGCACATTATGGGAGAAAACTTCGTTTTCTGCTCATGTGATGCAGATAAAGGTAACTTAATTCTCTGCCCTGCTCTGGCTTATTTTTGCTGTCACACTTCTCAGGCTCAAGATGTGGTTCTTCTCTCTGGTATTCTACTTGGAACTTTACTGTGAACCAAAGGTTTTCTGTTGAGGGCCTGGGCAGCAGCATGGCAGCACATTTGAACTGCAAATTTTGGGGCGTTCCTGGCTTGCTGAGGGAGCAGAAGAGCCATATTCCTTAATGCCTGATGTTGTCTGTCCTCCACACATAAGTGCTGCTCCTGTTTCCCCTGTTTGTAAAGGGGAGAGCTTTCCCTTGGGAAAACCTCAGTGGATCCCATGCTGGATTCTGACTTGCCAGGCTGTAACACCAGGAGGTCACAGTTGTCCTAAAGATCATAGTGAGTGATCTCCAAAACTTGCTCAGGGTCTGCAATGTGAACCCTGTGAGGAGCAGCTCAGGGAGCTGGGAAAGGGGCTCAGCCTGGAGAAAAAGAGGCTCAGGGGGGACCTTGTGGCTCTGCACAACTCCCTGACAGGAGGGGACAGCCAGGGGGGGTTGGGCTCTGCTGGCAGGGAACAGGGACAGGACAAGGGGAAACGGCCTCAAGCTCTGCCAGGGGAGGCTCAGGTTGGAGAGCAGGAGGAATTTCTGCATGGAAAGGGTGCTCAGGCCTTGGCAGGGGCTGCCCAGGGAGGTTTGGAGTGCCCATCCCTGGAGGTGTCCAAGGAAGGGCTGGAGGTGGTACTCAGTGCTCTGGGCTGGGGACAAGGTGGGCATGGGGCACAGCTTGGGCTCCATGGGCTGGGAGGGCTTTTCCAGCCTCAGGGATTCTGTGACTTCCCCAGTTTCCGTGTCATTCCTTAGTTTTCCTTGGGCAGCACCTTTTGTATTGCTGAACCTTCTTTTACCTCGGTGTGTCCATTCCTGTTAGGATTCCCTGAGGACAAGTGATGCCATGAAATGTGAGGTTACTACTTGTTCAAAAATATCCTCCCATTTTCCAGAAATAGGATGATTCCCCTTCAGTATCCTTCCAGTCTGAATTTCCTGGAAACATTCAGTGCCTCTCAAGGAGAGCTGTTTTGATCAAAAAAAGAGCTGTTTCCTAAAGTCCTTCAGATTCAAAGCTTTTCATCTTTCCCTTGCCTGCCATCAGAATTTGGTGCCTGCTTTCTCCTAGCACATTTGTCACTATTATTCTTCAATACAATTCCTTTAAGTTCTCTCTGTCTTGTGTTTATAAATGCATCTGGATGATTGCAGGTATCCCTGGAGTTTCTCTCATATGGTTCATGGGAATTAGGGAAATTTCTCCAAGCCTCCACCAATTGCCCCCTGTAGATTGTTCTTTACAGTCCAGGATTTTATGAAGACTTGAAAGCCCTGAGACTGGAGCTTTCCATGCCTGGGGTTGTGTTTTTTGTGGTTTTTGGCAGGGGGATTTCTCTGGAGGTGTTTGCCTTGTGCTGCTCTCATTGCTGCTGTGCTGAGTATCCCTTCTGTGGCTGTGGGATCTCCCCTCCATGAGGATGGTGCTGAGGGCTGTGTCCTCCTGCTTCAGAGTTTGAGTTCTTCTTTTGGTTACAGCCAAATGCAACATCACAACCATGGGTTTCTTAATGGAATTCCTAAAACAAAATGAGCAAGAGCATTTCCAAGCAAAAGCCCTGTTTTGTTTTAGTACCACAGACTCATTTGGGTTGGAAATGCCCTCCAGGGTCATGGAGTCCCAATGGTCACCTTGTCCCCAGCCCAGAGCACTGAGTGCCACCTCCAGCCCTTCCTTGGACACCTCCAGGGATGGGCACTCCAAACCTCCCTGGGCAGCCCCTGCCAAGGCCTGAGCACCCTTTCCATGCAGAAATTCCTCCTGCTGTCCAACCTGAGCCTGCCCTGGCACAGCTTGAGGCCGTTTCCCCTTGTCCTGTCCCTGTTCCCTGGATTCCTGTCAGGGAGTTGTGCAGAGCAGTTGTTGTTGGCATATTCTTCAAAACTCGGCAGGATTGTCATGGTCAATGCTCATTCAACTAGAAACAGGAATGAGAAAATAATATTTGGAATGTGCCAGCCTCTCCCCCACCTGCCTTTGAGCAGAAGGAAAGCAGCAGCAGCACTGCCCTGCTCCCAGCCCCATCCTTCTGCTTTTCCACAGATACCTCCTGAGCTTCCTGCTGCTGCTCTTTCTCCAGTTAAACGCTATCAAGTTGTGTGGCTGCTCAGAGTTCATCTTGCCTGCCACAAGGTGCTTGTCTAGCTCTAATCTGGTTTATTGGCAGGCTAGACAGAGCTTGCAGGATGTGCTTCCATGGCTGTATCCTGGAGTGACCCTTCTGGGAGGAGGCACATTTTGCCTTTCCATCCCCACCAGCTGCTCCTTGGTGCTTGGCAGTGGGGAGTTACTTGGATAATACCACACATCTTGCAAATATTTATGTCCTAAAGTCTGCTTGCAAACGTCAGACCTCCTGCTGACTCGTGAAGTAGGAAGAAATAGTTCTCCCTAAAATCCATGAAAATATTTATTGGAAGACTGAGGCTCTAAGCACTGTCTGCATTCCACTGCCACACGCCTATGGCATTTCAGCCAGGGACTTCTCCAGGCTGGAGAGAGCTGATGGAACTTCCCTGGTGACAGTCCCATCCATCACAAGTGCTGGGTGAATCAGAGTGAGGGATGTGAAATCTCTGTCACTTTTCTCCTGTCCCCATCCATCACAATTCCTGTGAATCTCCCTCCTGAACTTTCACTGGCGCACCTCTACATCTCCTTGGCTGTGACAGCATTCCCTGTGGATGTGTTTCTATCAGGGAGGAGCAAAGTGCTTTTGCAGAGCACATCCATCTCTCCTGGCCCACGGTGCATTTGGAGGAGCTCCTGACGTGTTCTCAGCCTCTAATCCAGGAGAGCAGAGTGAGCTGTCTCTGCTCAGAGGATCTCTAATTGGATTTCTGCATCTATGTAAATTAGGTTATCATCCCCTTGGCAGATTTCCTGCCTATTGCACCAGGGTGAAGCTGTCTCTGTGGTGGCCATCAGTAACTCCTTCTCCAGGGAATGGGTGCAGCTCACTGTCCACGCCTTCATTTATCCCCAGGGAGCCACACAGACATCCAAAGGCACTAATAAAGTTGGGAGAACTGTTGGAGTTGCCATTTAGTTCCACTCTTCATCCCTGCCTTCAGTCAGGGGTCACTGCCAGGACTGGAAGCCCACATGGATGATGGTTTGATGGATGGAGAAACTCCTGCCTTTCAACTACATAGTTCTTTTCAAGATGGATCATCATGACCTTCACGATGTGTTGTCTGGGTCTCTGTGACTGCATCTTGCTCACTGAGCTCCTTCTGGAGGAGTTTGGGTTGTTTCTGGGTCCCTGGGTGTGGAGACATATGGGGACATGTGTTTTCTCTGCTATTTTTGTATGTGCAAGAAGGCTCCAGCACAGCTGTGCTGGATGTGAGCGCTGAAACTGTGAAATGCACGGGGTAACACCCCTCAAAAGTCTGCTTGGTTTTAGTCAGGCATCCCTGAGACACACTCATCCTCCTTCACCATCACTTTGCTACATGTTCTGGAAGAATTCTGGAAGAATTTCTGCATGGAAAGGGTGCTCAGGCCTTGGCAGGGGCTGCCCAGGGAGGTTTGGAGTGCCCATCCCTGGAGGTGTCCAAGGAAGGGCTGGAGGTGGCACTCAGTGCTCTGGGCTGGGGACAAGGTGGGCATGGGGAACAGCTTGGATTGGATGGCCTTGGAGATCTTTTCCAGCCTAAGTGCTTCTCTGATTTTGTGTTTTCACCTCCCATTAGCTGCCCAAAGCTTCTGCTGTTTACTTCAGGTAATCAGGGAGCTGCTTAATCCTTCTCCGAGGGCTTGGTAGTGGTTTCTCAAAATGCAGCTCATGTGGGAGTTCCTCAGAGCTGTCAGAGAGTGCAGGAGGAGGCAAATTGTGCTGGCAAGAGCCAACTTCTTCTCCTGCTTGAGCCTGCCAACATTTCTGGTATCTAAACCTGGGGTTTTGTAGGATGCAAAGTAAGAGCCTAAAAAAGGGCGGTAAATTAAGATCTGTGGGGTGAGACACATTAAAATGCAACTTAACCAAATCTTGCCTACGGTATTTTTATACCAACAACAATTTTCAGCGTAGGTGAAAGGGGATTTGAAGTTTTTTTTTTTTTTTTGCTAAAATGATTTTTCTTTTTAAATGTTGAGTGCCAAAATATGATATAATGAACAGCAGTGTACTGATATATTTAGAAATCCTAAGTGGAGCTGTCTGAGCAAGATTGTCTGCAGAGCAACTCGATTCTGCAACTCTAAGTTGTATTGAAGTGCAAGAAAACCTGGAAATGTGGAAGTGATTTTCCTGGTTTACCAGGTTTAGATCAGGGTAGAGTTGCTTAACCTTTTTTTAAATTGGCAGTTTGGTTAAAAATTTTAGTGGACTCTTGTGAAGAACATTCTTCCACCCAGCTACTCAGGAGCAGCCTCGCTGAAGATGTTTAAGATACTGCTCAGAAATTTCCTCTAAAACCTGAAGATGGGCTGTGGGTTGTGAGTTGTGGGAAAAGGAATCACTGGAAAGAAAATCCAAGAGTGTATTTAAAGGCCTTCATTTTACTCAGTCCCAGACTTGAATCCTACTCTTATTCCCAGTTATTGAGACAAGAATAGCTCTCTGGAGTTATATTTAAAATTCCCTTGAAGGAACATCCAAAGTGGGCTTTATCCAGAGCCAAAACAAACAGCTAATGCAGAGTTATCAGCTATTAATGGCAGTGGAGTCCAAACAAGCCCCAGACCTTACCCAAAGGTCTGAGCTTTTCTCTCCTGCTCTGCTCCTCAGAGTGAGTCATGAAAAGATCTTTTGTTCCCCTGCAGGTTTTAGTATTTGAAGGCATTATCCAGCATTTCACCCTTCAGGAAGTGCCCTGTGCTGGGGTTTCTTCCTGCTCTGGGAACTTTGGCACTAAAGGCACTCATGGAGGACCCTCCACCTTGCCTTGGCACCAATAATTTCACTTTGGTTGCAAAAGCAACTCTGCTGAAGGGTGTAGGCTTCAAGCTGGTGATTGAGGGATTAAATAATCATCCTGGAAGTTCTGCTTCCTACCTCTGGTACTTAGGTGGGAATCTGGGAGCTGGTAACAATCCATAACCCAGCCTGCTGGGAAGGGAGGAGTGCCAGGAACGAGTTTGGATTGCTGTCTCTTTGGTGATGCTTATTTTGGTATCACTGAAGGCTTTGTGTTCTCAGCTGCCAGTTTGGAACCTCTGGATGCGTGGCCAGGCCATGGATGAGTTATGCAGATACTTCAGTGTAAGGAGGACATGGAACTGTTGGAGCAACTCCTGAAATTGGTGAGGGGACTGGAGCAGCTTCCCTCTGGAGCCAGGCTGGGAGAGCTGGGAATGCTCAGCCTGGAGAAGGGAAGGTTGTGTGGAGACCTCACAGCTCCTTCCAGGGTCTGAAGGGATTCAGGGGACCTGGAGAGGGACCCTGCAGCAGGAACTGGAGTGACAGGATGAGGGGGAATGGGATCAGACTGCCAGAGGGGAAATTCAGGTTCCATAGGCAAAAAAACTCTTCCCTGTGAGGGTGGAGATGCCCTGGCACAGAGCAGCTGTGACTGCCCTTGGATCCCTGCAAGTGTCCAAGGCCAGACTGGATGGGGCTTGGAGCATCCTGGCATAGTGGAAGGTGTTTGGCACAGCCCAAAGCCAGGGGAAGAGAGGTGATCTTAAGGTTCTTTCCAACCCAAACCGCTCTGGGATTCTATTCCAGAGCAGAGCTGAGTGTGTGTTGTGGTCTTGCCTGCTCTTTGAACTACACAAGGGCTTAAAACAGAGTTAGAAGCTCTACAGAGGTGAGCTTTGAGTAAAAAGCTTTTCCAACCCTGCTGGAAACTTCCAGCCTTTGCTTTTTGTGCCACTTGGAATGGACACCCCCTTTGGAAAGTGAGGTATGTCTGGGGACAACTTAAAAAAAAAAAAAAAAAAATCTGTCTAACACTTCTTGCTGTCTATCTGTATCCTGCTGGATAGTTTCAGGGAAGCTGGAGCAGGAGCAATCCTTGGCTGTGTTTTCCCTTTTTAAGGAAGGTTTTTTTTTCTTTTTCCATGGCCACATTTTGTAGAAGTAAACACTTTTAAACATTTCACGGTGTGGATTTTAAACAGACGGTGGTTGTAAGGATTGGCTGGATTCTTATATCCCTTATCAGATTTGGGGGCAGAGGCTGCATTTTTTTTCCATACTTCTTATCTCTGAAATCAGCTTAATTCTTTGGGTAGGGATATGGAAGGTCCCAAAAAAATAGTACTTTTGGGCATGAGTTTCTACAAATAATTTGGATTTTTACAGCAGTGATGACCCAGCTCACAAAGGCAACGCTGATTGCAGTAGCTTTGAGCAAGGTTTATTGTGTGAGTAAATAAGGAGTTCTCATCTCCCAGAGCCCTACATTTTTACTGCTGTAAACTTGAGCTCTCTTTGTCTGCTTGGTCAGCTTCCTGTGGCTGTTTCCCTCCTAAATATGGAGATTCAGGTTATAAGTAGTATTTGTTAATTCCTGATAGGGGAAACTCCAGAAAAAAATACTCCTTCCCCCTATTAGTATTGGCATATTGAAAAGTTTTGCTCAAAGGTTTGAGATGGAAACACCTAAAGAAATGGTCTTGCTTGTTTTTGTCACTCCAAAATGTGCTTTTTTTTCCCCTTTTTTGCAAGCATCTTCCAGCCTGTCCAACCAGTACATTTATTTTCATTTTCCTTACTGGTAGTTTCTAATGGTTTTGCTGCAAAGCTGTGGTGCTGAACACCTTAAAATTCAGAATTGTGTCACTAATCCTTAAATTGAACTCTTAATTTCTTCTATTTTTCCTGACTTACCTCTGTTTAATCAGCTCTTGCCAGCAGCAGATTCCCTGGGGAATGATTCCTGGGTATCTCCCCTTGACCCTCAGGTTCCTGCAGGCTCCATTGCAAACTGGGGCTGCACCAATACAGGCTGTGGTGGGAGGGCTTTGGTTTCTGGAAGCATCCCTGGAGGGGTCTGTCAGAAGTTTTTCCATCTGCTCCTCAATTCTTCCCTTCCTTAAAGCCAGCAAGTGACTTTCCAACATTGAAACGAGCCCTTTTGGGCTGAAGAATAACTTTGTGTTCTGATATTTATTGTACATGCCAGAAGGTACAAACCCAGTGTAGGGAACACTGCTTTTGTTGCTGTGTGGGAAGAGCCTGGGATGAGCATTTATTATGTTCCTTGGAAAATGGGAATTCCTGTTGGGATAACAGCAGACTGTGCTGCAGGGTTGGGTGTTTCACTGTGTGCATTGCAAAGCACTGTGGATTAATCTGGGCTGCAAAGCATCCCAGAAAGGATTGGGCTGGAAGGGACCTCAAAGCCCATCCAGTGCCACCCCTTCCATGGGCAGGGACACCTTCCACTATCCCAGGCTGCTCCAAACCCCAAAGTCCAACCTGGCCTTGGACACTTGAGCACAGGGGCAGAGTCCCCCCCCCTCTCTCAAGCTCCCCACACTGCTCTGGATGCATCAACAGTTTTATTTCCCATCTGCTACCAACCACTGTTTTTATTTATCTCCTGCCTTTGTGCCAGTGGGTGTTCATAGCAGGATTTGAAATTCAGCATTTTATGGCCACTGCAAATCTTTAACACAAGGCTTTCCATAGCTCTGTTTGCTGGGACAAAAAACTGAATTTCTTTGGCTTGTTGGGGATGCTGGTGGCTGGCTCTGGTCGGGCTGGGGGAGCAGAGCACCTCCAGCACAGCACTGGGAGCTGTGTGGATGGACACCCCTCTGTGTGCTCTGCTCCTGAGAGGCAGCACAGCCAGGTTTTTATGCATTAAGTGTATTTGTAGGCAACTTGTTAAGGTTCTTTTTGCATGACTTCTGCAAATTCAAATGCAATTAGCTTCTTCCTCCTGTTGCCTTATTAATTACTGTGATGGACCTAAACTGATTTGGGGCAGGATGTATCACAGAGGATTGTGCCCTCTTTTTAAACTCTTCATCAAGTCTCCAGCACATTTGGTCATTAATCTTTCAGGAAAACAGGGATGGCTTGGTGCCAGGCTGCTTGCTCTGGAGAGGGAAGATGGCAATAACTGCTTTCTACTCTGAGTGACCCTCTGAAGGCAGAGACATTCACTCCAGTGCTAAGTAAATATTCATGGAAATCCTCCTCCTTCAGACAGGCTCATTTGGAAACAGTCCTGCTGCCTTACAAATATTGTAGGTTATTTTGTTTGTGTGTTGTTCCTATTAGAAACCTGAACCAGAAAGTACAGAAGAAACACTGGTGGAAAATAAGAGGTAATGGAACAGCTGTATCTTGTTTAAAGCACTTACTGTGGCAAGAGTGTGATTTTTAACCATTTAAAATACTTTTTATTCTGTGTTACTGGGCAGTTTCCTGTATTCACATGTGTGGGATAGCTGCTATTTTGAAATAATGGTGATGATTAAGGAATGGCTTGGTTTGGAGAAGCATTTGTTATGGAATAATTGGGAACTAGGAGTTAATTCATGTGCTCTGAGATTCTTGTGTTTCTGGGCTGGTGACAAGCTGGGGATTGGGCACAGGTTGGACTTGTTCTGGCAGGGCTTTTCCTGGATTGTACATATGAATAAACACAATAGAAAAAAGCCTGTTTATCTGACATGGCACCTGTGAATTACAGGGAAATAAAAGCTAATAATAATAATAATAAAATAATGTGAAAGTTGCTGAAGGCCTGGCATGTGCGAGTGTGTGGGACTGGCAAGCCACAGTGCATGAATAATTTTTCTGAATTATTAAGAGTGATGAATATTCTCTCACAGGGAAAAACAGAGGAGCTCAGTTTGTAGCTCTGACATTGTATTTTTAGCACCAACTCATTTTCAAGTGTGTCAAACTCATCTTTTTTTCTTACTTGATTCTAAATGATGGATGAAACATTTCCTGCTGGAAGGGTTTGGAGCTCCCAAACTATGGAGGGTGGTTTAGTCCGTGGTGGGAGGGGTGGAAGGAGATGATTTTTAAGTTTTTTTTCCAACCCAAAGCAGTCTGGGATTCTATGAAATACTCTCATAAATAAGCAGCTGCCTTGCAAGGTGGTTTTAGGGCAGCTGAAGGTGCTTTTCTTGCAGGCTTTGTAGTCAAAGTCTCATCTTAACCAATTATCCCTACTGATAAAGCCTATTTTGCTCACATTCAAGCATGACTGAGTTATTATCCAGCCCTTTCCATGTGGGTATTTAAATGTAGGATGCTCAGATGTGGCAGAGATGAAGCTGTGTTTCATTGATGTCCCAGCTAGCATGTTTTTCTTCATGATGATGTATTTAGTGGGGTGGTTAAAATGGTTTGGATGAGTTGGGGGCCCCTGAGCTTGCTCTGATATTCCTGTGTTGAGGACAGAGACTGAATCAGGTGGTTCAGATGTTCTCTTACACATGATATTATATTATATTATTATTAATAATACTACAATATTGATAGTATTATTAAGCTCTTGAATTCCCTAGATTTGTTCATGTTGGCTGTTTCACTGCTTCTCCCCCAACTAGAATCACAAAGGCTTAAAAAGACCTTTAAGCTCATTGATGCCAGCTGAGTTTTCCTGTTCCTTTGCTGTTGTTTGGACCAAATTTCCCAACTCCTCCTCAAATCCCTTCCTGTGTTCAGTTCCAATAAGGAAAGGAGAGCATCGTTTTGTGCTGAGGATCTCTACATCCAGAGGGAAGTTTGACTTGGCCAGGAATCCCCCACAGTCTTTTTGGGTATTTTTGCAGCAATTCCACTTGAAAGCCTGACTTTATCAAGGAGAAATGAAGTAAATTAGGAGCCTTGGAATGAAATAAATGGGTGGAACTGGAAGGCAGGTTGACAGGATGAACACAAAAGCTTTAATTAGGCTTGCTTTGGTGGGCAGTTGGGCAACACTAATAATGAGCTCATCCTTAAAGGATTTGGGGTGGCTGAGACCAGAAGAGCAGTCAAGAGTTGAATCAAGGCACAGCAGGGAAAGCATCCTCTGGCTTGGCACAAGAAGTGGGGTGAGGAAATGGGGTTATGCAGCACCTGGTCAGCCTTACAAATCCCCAGCTTTGCTGAAAGGAAGGCATCCCCCAGTGTAGGCTTTCCTGGGGGTCCTGATTTGCACACAGTGGCAGCCAGGGATTGGTGTGAAGGCAGATTCTGACTCTCAGGAGTGGTTTTGTGGCACCCTGAGCCCACCTTGTCCTTGGGCAGCCTGGTCCTGTCCCCTCCTGCCCTTCAGCAGGGTCAGTTCTGGTGGCCTCTGGTGTCCAATGGAACGAGCTGTATTCAAACAGTCTCAAAGTTATCAAAGGAATAAAAAGAACCTTGAACATCACCAAGCTGGTTCTGTGGTGGGTGGACCATGGTATCACCAAGGCTGGGCTGGTTTGGGTCTCCTCAAGTCCCACTTTCAAGCAGACACAACCCCTTAAAATGTTTTTTCTTTGAAAACTTTGCTTCACATTCATCTTTCCACCAGATAAAACCCTCCTGACTGCTCAGACTGTGCAGGGAGATGTGAACAGCTCAGCCCCCAGGGGGAAGAATGAAGGGCTGAGGAGCTGCTGTCCAGCCTGGAGGTGTTTTAGGAGCTTTAGTTTTGGTCTAGATCAGGATTTAACATTCTCAGTTGTCCACCTGCACAAGTGGACACTTTAGGAATTTTGTGCCAAATGACTCCTGTAGTGATTATAATATAAATACTCAGAGAATCTGTGCAGTTTCACCATTTGGTGTGCTCCAGTTTGTGTAGTTAATAGGAAACATAATAAACCAAGTCATAAATCTGTTACCTTCTTGTTTGTGCTTCCTTTCAGTTTTGTGTATGGAAGATATTCTAAGTAGCCGTGTTATTGTAGATGTGAAACTTGCAGCTAAAAGAGGATTTTGCAACTCCACAAGATCTATTTTTATTTCAATGCTGTATGTGTCTAAAGCTTATTTACAAAAAATAATTGCAAGTTCACATCTCTGTAATTTTTTTCTTTGACTTGTCTGCACATTTTTAGGGGAAACACTGATTTTTTTTTTTTTTCCTAAATTTATTTGTGCCCCAGGTCCAAGGAGCTAATAAAGGAAGCAATCCTTGACAATGACTTCATGAAGAACCTGGAATTGTCCCAGATCCAGGAGATTGTGGATTGTATGTACCCTGTGGAGTATGGCAAGGACAGCTGCATCATCAAGGAGGGAGATGTGGGTTCCCTGGTCTACGTCATGGAAGGTAGGGTTGGGAAAGATCTTATTTATTCCTTTTTTTCAACACTTAGAGACAAAAACTTTTGTGGAAAAAAAAACAGTTTCAGAGAAAGAGGTTGTCTAAATATGGCTGCTTAAAAATTGTGTGGAAAATTATGCCTGGATTTGCATGCCTGCCTGGGTAAAGGAAGGAGGTGAAAGCTGTTCACCCTGTTCCAGGTTCTCTCACTCTCCATGTGTCAAACTGAGCACATTCTGTGTATATTTGTGCTTTTTATTTTTAAGGAAGTGCATGTCAGCTGTTAGACTTACTGAGCTGGATCAAACCTTGTGTGCATCCAGCATCCCTCTCCTCAGAGTGGCTGATCCTGAGTTCTGAGGGAAATATCCCTGTTTTCCTTCCTGATGTGATTTG
The DNA here is from genome assembly GCA_030060385.1 of Muscicapa striata striata. Lineage (NCBI taxonomy): Eukaryota > Metazoa > Chordata > Aves > Passeriformes > Muscicapidae > Muscicapa > Muscicapa striata. The sequence continues at coordinate 668,469 of JAREIS010000169.1, forward strand.
GTACCACAATGGGTAAATGCTTATCAAATTCTTCTTGCTCCTCACCAGAACTATCTGGTGGACTCAAACATTTTGGCCAGATAACACCTAAGCAGAGTGGAGGTTTTTCACTTGCCCATCTATATTTTAATATCTTAAATTGTTCTTTTAAACAAAAATCTTTCCAAGGCAGTAAGCCATCCTTTAAACAAGCTTTCCTGCCAAATTCCTCATGCTGTATAGCTGCAAATACTCCTCACTGGTTTCCCAAAACAGCTTGAAGCTTCTGCCCTTTTAAGGTTAAGTCTTTTCTTAAGGCACAGGTTTAATTCCTCTGGTTTTTCATAGTTTTGAATTTTGCACATTGAAATGGTTTTTCTGTGAATTATGTGTTTCCACCCCCAGCACTGCATGGAAAGATTCAAGGTTTTCAGTCCTCTGAATACAGACACTACTTTGAGGTGCAGAATCTGTTCTGCTGGTGATAAAAACTGCTTTAAAATAATCCTTGAATAATATATTCTTCCCAGTGGAAATGTGGAGGATTTGCACTGTGTAGTTCCATGCTCATTTCCCAAATTCCCCCCACACCAGAGGTTAGCTCATGGGGTTTTTGCTGCCTGGCTGCTTTTGGGATGTTGTGTTCAATGCTGTCCCTTGAAAAAACCCCTAAGAACAGGACATATCAAGGTGTATTTATCTCCTGCTCAGCCTCTTCCCACTCCCTAGAGAGGATTTTGGGAGGGGATTTAGGGGCAGAACTGTTTCCAGAATGGTTTGGGGTATTGAGCATGGCTTGGTACTCAGATAACCATTTACTGCTGATAGATTTTATCATATTTATGGTTATTATTCATCAGATGGTGATGAGTGTGCAACAAATGTGTGTCAAAACCAAATTTTGTGGTTTTGGGGCACTCGAGGTTTTCCATCTTCTCCTGGCAGCCCTGTGTGTGTGAGGGCATGACTTGGCTCTTCCTTTGGCTTTGTAACTTAATTTAAGATTATTTAGATAGCTCCCTAAATATGCATAATGCTTTGTAAACCAAATTATGGAGAGTTTATAGTCTATGTTTAGACATAATGCAATGAGTGATGATGAAGTCATGGAAATGGGAGAGGACATTATCAAAAAGGTTGGGTATAGTTATGAGAGCTCATTTTGGTTTATCATTCTGTGCCCTCTCAATTATTAACACAGTAAACCCAAATAAAAACTGTTCTTTGCAAAACTCTACTCAAGAGACCCATCTTTAAGTATCACTGAGAGGTGTTTTCTCAAAAATCAAATAAATGCTGTCCTCCTTCAGTTAATTCCTTTTTCATTCCTTACTTGGGCTCTTGCTCTTCTTTGAGCTGGTAGTGAGAAAAACCAGATTTGAGTCAGGAGCTGAAGTTGAAATTTCTCAGCAAGCAGAATCCTGAATTTAGAGCTGCTTTACTTTTAATAAGTCTAATAAGTTTTTGTTTGGTTGGTTTTTTTTCTGTTGTTTTCGGTGTTTTTTTTGTTTTGTAGTTTTTTTTTTTTTTTTTTTTTTTTTTTTTTGTTTTTGTTTTTTTTGTTTTTGTTTTTTGTTTGTTTGTTTGTTTGTTTGTTTGTTTGATTTTGGTTTTTTTTTTTTTTAATTTTGTTTTTATTCTGGGGTAACTTTAGCCACAGTTTGTGTCTTGCTGGCCAAATTCCCACCCCTAGGGATATGAGGGCCCCCAGTTCAGGCTTTCAGGTGCTGGGCCCACCACATCCTATTCTTTAAAACATTTCTCTGGCTTCACCTTGCCTGTGCTGTTCCTCCAGCCCTCTGGGAACACCCCTTGATTCCCTTGTGTTAAAAAAGTAGCAATAAAGTCCCTCAACTTTTCCTTATTAACTGAAGTGGGTCAGGAGATGCCCTAAACCCAGAGCAACACCAAAAATTTCCCTTACAGCTGTGCTTTGAAGGTGGGAATGAATGTATTTGTGATGTGACAAGTATCCTGAAATTGCTGGCAGCATTAAACATCCCTGCTGTGCCCACTTCCAGCAGGAATATTCCTCCAGGCTGTGAGACTGGCAATGGAAAGGGGGATGAGTGATGCTCTGCCTTAAACTACTCCACACTGGAACTCTCGGCTCTGTAGGGAAAACAGCAATTGTGAGAGGAAAAGAAACTTACTTATTGGATATATTCCCTTTCCTGGGAGAAAGTTTGCAGCTCTGAGAGGGGTTCAGCAGATTATTTGTCTTCAAATAGAGGGTTTTTAGACCCAAAAAAAAGTTCTTGTTAATTAATCATAAATGAGTCCACTACCTCCATTTTTTTTTAGGAAGGAAAAAAACCTAAACATTTTCCAAGTGTTAGTTTTGCAGGTTTGCATTTGCTGACTTCACAACATTCCTAAAATTTTGCTGAAAGCACTTTTTACATGGCAGCCTGGAGAGGTGTTTTCAGAGAGCTCCACCTCAGATCTGGGCTGTGTTGACAGGCTGGGGCTGTGCGTGGGTGGTTAATCATAATAAATTATATTAAAGGATAAATGTGAAATCCCACCTCCCACCCCAAATGTTTCCTCTGGCTGAGCCACTCAGCTGTCAGGTTGGATTAGGACAGGAAGAAACGTGGAGAAATCAGGTGACAAGGTCCAGGTTTGAGGCTCTCCTGTGAATAAACAGATATTCTCGGGTTTTTAGGAACTTTAGTAATAGGTGTAAAGAGTCCTCCCTTGAGGGTTGGAAGAAATAATGGAAGAAATGAAAGAAATAATTCAGTGACCAAGGGGGAATTCCTTCAGGTAACTCTTTTGTAGCTCATGGTTTTGTACTGGCAGTGGATGCTGCAAATGAATTCTGAGGCTGCACCTCTGCACTCATCTGGAGAACCTGAGGGAAGAAAAATCCCCTGTGTGCTCCTGCTTCTGCAGGCATGGAGAGGGAAGAAGCAGCTTTTTAAGAACCATGCTGAGAACCAGCCCACACTTCCCCCAGCCCCTGTTTTAGTAGTTTTCCCTCTCCTCTTAAATTTCCTTTTATTTCTGTCTTCAGTCGTGGGGATTTGCCTTTTATTTTTAAAGGTGACTTTCTCTTGCTTCCTTCTCGGCAGCTCCTCCAAAGGAAGGCTATAATTGTGATTTCCCACGGGAATGTGGGAGTCTTGGGAAGCAGTGAATTCCTAGAAACTGCAGGATCTGCTGCACCATCAAGCTGGGTGGGATAAGGGAAGACAAACAAATTCCCTGTGGCTGTTTGAACTACAGAGACAAGTGGGAGGCTGTGGCAGCCCTTCCATGGGGCTTCAGAGGGGTGGAATGCTCCTCTGGGAGGCTCTGGGGTTTTTCCTGTTGAATCCAAAGCAAGGCAGGCACATGGATGTTGGCTGTGTTCCCCCAAGCATCACCTCTCTACCTTCTCCCTGCACAGCCTCTGCCCCAAGGATTCATCTCAGTGTGCTGGCACTGACACTTCTCCCTTCCCACGTCTCCCTTTTCCCTCCTGTTGGCTTTTCCCACCTGGGCAGTCCCCTGCTTTCCCCCAAGGGTCACTGCAGGATCTGAGATGCTCCTGCAGTCATCCCCAGTGCTATGTTCAGTCTTTGTATCACCTCCCTCTGACCCTTCTTTCCTCTCTTTTTATGGCTCTGATTACAAGGACTAATTCCCTTGTAGGTCTCATGAGTCAGATCCTCCTCAGGGAAAGGGCTTGGTGGGACTGATACTTTAAAATGAAAAAATTGTGGAGAACAGAGACCTGGTTTGGATTTAAGGAGCACAAATCAGAGGGATGGAGCAGCTCTGCTGGGAAGAAAGGCTGGGAGAGCTGGGGGTGTTCTCCTGGGGAAGAGAAGGCTCCAGGGAGAGCTCAGAGCCCCTGCCAGAGCCTAAAGGAGCTCCAGGAGAGCTGGAGAGGGACTGGGGACAAGGGATGGAGGGACAGGACACAGGGAATGGCTTCCCACTGCCAGAGGACAGGGATGGATGGGATATTGGGAAGGAATTGTTCCCTGGGAGGGTGGGCAGGCCCTGGCACAGGTGTGGCTGAACTCTGTGTGTGCTGGGCTGTCCTGGGTCACTGGTGTGCTCTGGGATCACACCTGAGAGATGGAGCTGAGCCCCTGCAGGTGGGATTTTCCTGGCTGCACTTTGTCCAGTGTGCCCAAATACTGCCCTTGCTAGGCTTCCTCTGGGGATTTCCTTCCTTTCTGCTGTAGGACCAGGCAGTTTTGAGTACTTTTTCCAAGTATATTCCTGATAATATTGCTAATTCCCACCTCTCTGCATCTCCCAGGAGCACTGTGGAAGGTGATAACAACAGCATCCATTGCAGTCAGGGCTTTTCCAACACAATTGAGATTGTTCTGCTTCCAGAACTTGTTCTGCCTCTCAGAGCAGGTGTTTTGGGCCTTCCCTGAGCTCCCAGAGCTCCTCTGGAGGGGTCTGGATCTGCTGTCCCAAGCAGATGTCCAAGACAGCATTTCTGTGCACAGGTGTTGGCTCTGGAGATTGGTGGGGAGTGTTCACTCTGTGTCCAGAGGAGCTTGGTGTGGCAAGGAATCAATTAGAGATTATGGCAACGTGGGAATTTCTGCACAACAAATCACTGTTCTGCAAGGAGCCTGCCTTTCCCAGGACTTCCCATGGAGTTTGGGAATATGTCCTGGGAAATGTGGCAATAGCTTCTTCTTTGCTCTCCTCTTCCATGCTTTATCTGCTTTTGTACTATTCATTTTTGTTTCCTTCATCCTGGTATGCAGGGGTGGGCAGGAGTCAGATCAGGGCTTTTTCCTCTACTCCTCTCTGGAATCCTGCAGGCTTCATGGGTTTCCTGCCTCTTGGAGAAATTGGCTTGTCCTGCCATACCCAGGGCAATGCAATGCCAATCTTCCACTGTTACCAGCTTGTTATTTTAATTTTATGGTGTCTTAATAATTAACTCTTCCAAGAGTATTATTTACCCTTATTAGTGATGGGGAATTAAACATCTCTTGTACTTATTTCATGAAATGTTCATAAGATGAAATGGGATATGAGAGGATGATTTGGCTCATGACAGATGTGGTTTGATATTCTGGACACAGCAGTTATTTTTAAAGCTGCAGAACTAAACCTCAGCAGTTAAAATACAATAAGAAGTAATGGTGAAGTCATCCCTTTTCAGCAAGGAAAACATAACCTTTGATTAACTAAGCCAGTATTTGGTAGGGAGGAGAAGAAGATGGAATCCAAACTGGGACTGATGACTTCAGACTTGCCAAATTTGTGAAGGTGTTGCTGGACTAGCAGAGGACAGGAGGGACTGGAGGGTATTTGATGATTTATACAGATGCAAATCCCCCAAACAGCTAAGTCTGGTGTCTCTGTCCTCAGCCAAGCCCTGCTGCCAGCACAGATCCCTGTTGGAATTGGATCAGAGGGGCCTGCTGGCAGGTTCTCCTGCAGGGCTGTAGAAGTTTGAGTGTCGAGCTGACCTGAGAATTCCTTTCATTTTCCCAGTGAATGCCTGGCTTTCTTAGGGATCTGCTCCCATTCACAGTGATTTACTCCTCTTGCCATTCCTCTAATCATTACCTGAGCTTCTCAGAGTCTTTCTGCAGTGTGGTACTGACACAAAACTAGGGCAGCCTTGGCAAAAGCTGAAAGAATTCATTGCTGGGGAGGAGTATGCAGAGTTTATCAAACAGATAAATTATTCTGTAAATGCTTTCCTACAACGTGGTTCATCCCCAGGCTGCCAGATATCCATCTTCCACTCTCCAGGGAAAACAGTGGATAGGTGTAACCTCTTCTAAAACAGTTCCTGCTGTATGACAAATGTAATTATAGTGGATTTTCCTTCCACATCAGATCATAGCTGATGTGCCATTTATTTTTGTACTGCTCAGCAGTTATGCAAAGGCTGCTTTGTGGTGAAGGGGGTTTTATTTACCACAGAAATTGGGAAGATAAAGGCTCATTCATTTTATTAATAATAGCAGATGGAAAGGGAGGCATAAATGTCTTTCTTGTCCCCCCCACTGTTCCATGACTCCTTTTTGTTGTGGCTCCCACAAGTGAAATGTGGAATAAAAGGACTTTTCAGCCCAGCAGTGAACATGGAGGAGCCTGGATCCTGACCTTTGGCTGTGCCTCTTCAACTCCAGGGCTCTGTGACTCAGGCTCTGTGTGCAGATAGAAAAATTCCAGTGTTAGAATCCAAACTATCATTAAAGGACCAGTAAAGGGAAGGCTCCCTTTGGGTGGGCTCCACTGGCTTTGAATTCCTTGTTTGCTTGGAAAACTCATCTACAAAAATAATCAAACCATGGGAGCTCCGTGCCCTTTGTTCCTGCTCTTGGTTGTGGGGAGAGAGCTCAAAATCACCAATTTTGGGAAGGGGAAGGAGAGACAGGCTGGGTCAGAACTGCACAAATACAGAATAGCCTGAGCTGGAAGGATCCCATTAGGATCAGCTCTTGGTTCATCTGGAATCCTGCAGAGTTTCCTGTAGGAGCTCATCCCAGAGAGCTGCCAAGGAGTGACTTATTCCAGGCAGGAATGGGTGAAATGGGGGAAACCATTCCCCTTGGTCCTAGGGAGCTTTTCCATGTTCCTTAAAACACTTCACCTTGGTTGAACATCTCTTCACCCCAGGGGAAGCTCATGAGAACATTTCCTGCATTTTCTTCTTCACTGAGGTTTCTTCTCCTTTTTTTGGTGGGAAAAACCTCCCGTGGATTTTTGTGGCCAAGGGTTTGTGCAGCCCAGAAGTTTGACAGAGACGGGTCTGAGAATAAATCCAAACAAAAGGATAAAAGCTGGAGGGGTGGGGGGAGATGTTTGCATTGCATTACTTGGCAAAGTTTTCTGATTTTTCCTCTGCTTTGATGTGCAGGGTCCTGATCTGCAACATCTTTGCAGCCCTGGCAGATGGGTTTAGGGGAAAAATGAGAATTCTGCTCTTAGGAAACAAATCAAAATGCCAGATCAATGTTTGCACTGTATTTATCTAAAATAATGGAAATTACAGTGTATCCCAGCAGCTGCTGCTCCTCGCACATCCAGGCACAGATGATAATTAAATGCAATCAGAACACGTTGGATTTAAGATGGAAAAACTAATAAAAATAAGATGTTTGCCATCCATGTGCTAAATATTTTCATAACCTCTCGGTTCTGACTGCAAAAGCTATTTTGTGGAGCTACCAGAACATAAAATAACAGTGGGTGAGCTTTCTCATATTTTAAATATGCAGCAGTAGGGACTGGAGATGCTGCAGATCTGGAAAAGCAATAATCCTGGGGTAGTTCTGCAGCCCCATCCTTCCAGTGGAGCTCCACAAGGGACTCTTTATCATTGCTGAGGCTCTGTAAACTCTTATCTTGGAGTAGGAGGTAACTTGAAGTCATTTTCTGCCTGGATTGTGGGGGCCTTTTTTATTTTTACTGGTAGTGATGTGTAACTTCACAGGCTTCCTAAAGTTAATTGTATTTTGTGTTACTTGTTGTTCTTCTGCTCTCAGCTCTTTCCTCTCATTACTTTTTTGAGGGGGATGGAGAGGTCCAGGAGCTTTTAAAAGGTCTTGGTTTATAACTATGTGAAATCTGATTTAAATGAGGGTATTTTTCCCCAGAGTTTTCAGCCCAAAACACTGTGTTCTTTTGCCCTGTTCTCTTGTGACAGATATTCCTCTCAGAAAAGGGAAGCCAAATTGTAATGTGGATTAAAGATGTGCAGTGGGGAGTGAGGAACTGGCTATGGCAAAGCCCTGCTGCCTTTAGGATCATGGGATAAGTCAGGGTGGGAGGGACATTTGGTGCCACATCCCTGCTCCAGCAGGGTCATCCCAGAGCACCTGGCACAGGATTGTGTCCACTGATAATGGTGAATAACTTAGGAATTTACTGCAGTCATCCCTGCAAAAAATATTCCTGAGGATTATGGAACCATTTGTGTCCCTAAACCTGTAACCCATGGCAGGGGTGAAATGAGATGAGCTTTAAAGTTCCTTCCAACTCAAAGTTTGGATATATTTGGCAGAAGTAAGATGGAAAACTGACATCACTGCTGAAACGTAAGTTTTTCAGTGATCCCTGCAGGTTTGTAGTAACCCATGGGGTAAAAATTCCACAGTGTCTGAGGAAAATCCCCAAGTCCCAGGTCCCAGGAGAGTTTTTTTAGAAACAACTGGTCAACATGCCCTGAAATGAGAACCAGCTCCAGAGATCTCCATTTAACCCTGCTCTCCTGTGCTCAAGTTTGGACTGAATAAACCCATGGAAGATAATTTTTTTTAAAGCAAGGAATGTTTTTGTTCCTGGTTGGTACAAGATAAGAGAAGGAGATGTCCTTGGGAATGTTCATCTGGAAGGAACAAGTGGACCTGCTGCATGATGAATGAAAAGAAAGGAAGTTTATTTTCTGCTTTCCACCAGCAGCCTCTGCTTATTATCATTTGTCAGCTCTCTTCAGGACACTGTTTTCCTTCTCTGAAAAGCCAGGCCTTTTTCACAGACCCCACTTGGCTGAACATATTTAACACTGCAGAACATATTTAACACTGCAGAACTTACTTTGCTCATCACTGCTGCTGGGAGGATCATTTATTATTGCTCTTGTGCTTTGTCGACTGGAACAAAAAGCCTTTGGGTTTCCTCAGGAGCTTTGGGTGATGGTTGAGAAGATCAAGTGAGGTGGGCTGAGAAGTCTCAACAGCTTCTTGTGCTGCTTTGCCTTTTAAATTTTAATGGTAATCTCAGTTTCCTGTGTTACTTTGGCAAAATAAATCCTAGATCCCAGAATGGTTTGGGCTGAGAGGGACCTTAAAGAACATCTCATTCCCTGCCAGGGCCAGGACACCTTCTCCTATCCCAGGTTCCTCCAACCTGCCCTTGAACATTTCCAGGCATGCCTCTGATTTAGCTGACAGAAGAAAAGCAGGGCTGGAGCTCTTTATCTCTCTTTCTGGTCCTCAGCTTTGCTTCCCAGTTGTGCAGCCGGGTGATTTCCATGTGTTAGCATTCCGAGCCAGGGCCTTGGGTGACACAAACCAGCACAGCCCCATCTGTCACCGAGCTGCTGTCTCCATGCTCCGTTTAATGTTGTTATTTGCCAGAGGAAGATGAGCAGTAAGTGAAACCTCTCCTTCGTGCTCTGGCCTCAAACAAGGCATCTGAAAAAGAGAGTCAGAGCTGGGGCCAAAGCAGAACATAAAATCTCACAGTAAATGAAAGCTGATGGGAGGCAATGGAGTGTGGAATGGGATGTGGGGACTTCCACTGAGGACTGTTTAGTGCTGATCAGGCCAAGGCAGGAAGAGTATGGGAAGGGACCTCAAAGGGACACCTTCCACTATCCCAGGTGCTCCAAGCCCCAAAGTCCAGCCTGGCCTTGGACACTGCCAGGGATCCAGGGGCAGCCACAGCTTCTCTGGGCACCCTGGGCCAGGCCTGCCCACCTTCCCAGGAACAATTCCTTCCCAATATCCCATCTGACCCTGCCCTCTGGAAGGGAAGCCATTCCCCCTTGTCACTCCATCCCTTGTAGAGAGTCTCTCTCCATCTCTCCTGTAGCTTCTTCAGGTACTGAAAGGCCACAATTTGGTCACCCCAAAGCTTCTCCTCTCCAGGTGAACAATCCCAGCTCTCCCAGCCTTTCCTCCCAGCAGAGCTGCTCCATCCCTCTGATCATCCTGCAGCCTCCTCTGGACTCTCTCCAGCAGCTCCAGGTCCCTTCTGTGCTGGGCCCCATGGAATGGGTAAATCCCATTCCTTAGGGTTACTGATGTCTAAACAGGTTAAGGGTTAAAAACTCTCACTGGTCTTTTGTTCCCCCTGAGTAAGTGATGAAAATGATCTGTTTTCTAACTCAGTTTTAATTTTCTGAACCCTACAAGTCAGAATTGGCACTCGGGAGGCGTTCCCAGAACTGTGCATTGTGCTGCAGAGCACAGCAAAACGAGGTGCTGGGGATTGATTTCCCTGTCTGGAGATGAGTTATAAGTACATTCACCACATTATGCAGATCAGCTGTCAGACTCTGGGATATCTGCATCACGAATGGCTCTGATGCCAGAATAGAAATCAGGGAGTATTCACTCCAATATTACAAATTAGTGATTTTAAGAGCTCCATAAGGAGTAGAAAGAATCATTGTTTTTAAAAGCTCATAATAAACAAGTTGATGCAGTGACAGTGCTGTGGGAGTGTTAAGGTTTCTCTGAGTCCTGTCAGACTGATTTGGATTGTCCTGTGTTTATCAGGATGTTATTCCCTGTAATGGGGAGGTCCTGGCACAGAGAAGTTGTGGATTCCAAACCCCTGGAAATGTCCGAGGCCAGTCTAGACAAGGCCTTGAAGCTCATCCAGTTGCACCTCCTGCCATGGGCAGGGACAGCTTCCACCAGAGCAGGTTGCTCTGTATTGTGGAGAGAGGGAATAGGCAAAGGAAACGTGCCAGGGGTGAGGGGGTTTCCACCACCTTGGAATTAGGAGTCACCAGCAGACCCAAACAGGCAACAAGTCCTAAGACCAAAAATTTTTTTTTTTTTTTCCTCAGCGGTGAAAGACAGGATGCAAGTTTGGCATAAACAATTCCTTAGGAAATGTAGACAGTTTTACATTTCAAGTATGATTCCCTTCCTAAGGGAATGTGTAATTTTATTAATTTGACTTAGCTATTTCCTTCCACAGCATTTGTTCTGTTAGCTTTGCTATATGCAGGATATTTGGAATATATCCCTGGTGGCCTGTGAGACCTTGTGCCCGCTCATCCCTGGATGTCCTTCCTGATCCCTGGAAAGATTTGAAGCATGGAAAAAGTACAATTTAAAGAACCAGAAAGGGTTCACTGAATCTTGGTGTGCATTAACAGCTACCGTGTTTCTTTTGAAAGAAATGCTTTCCCAATATCCCAGCTCTGGTTCAGCCTTGTGATTACCACAAAAACCTGGCCAGAACAGGTTGGGAGCAGCTGCAAACGGAACTGTTCAACATCACAGATTCATATCAGGCTCTAATGAGGCAAAAATTAGCTCTCCCCATGGCAGATGATTGCTAATGTGCTGGAATATTGCTGCTGCTGTCTTCAGCCTGCTTGTAATGCTAATATCATCCTCTCACATGGGCAGGACTGGGAGCTGGGAGAATGCCCTGGTGGGGCTCAAGTTCTTCAGGACATCAGTGTCAGCCAGAGAAAAGAAAATGGGGTTTGTTAAATGATAAGTTTTTCCAAAATCAGGCACTGCTATTCGTATCACAGCTCCAGTGCTTCAATCCAATTCCCTGAGTGTTTTAACAGGGAATTGCACTTTTCCTGTTCCTGATGGTGAGCTGGGCACAAAGGTTTGCTGGAATGCCTTGGTGCTGTCTGGAGGAATGGACACCCCAGCTCTTCCTCAGGGCTTTCCATCACAAACAGCCTGAAAACTGGTCTTTGCTGGGAGCAAAAACACGTAAATTTATTATCTGGTGAAGAAATTAAACTGGAATGATTGGTTTGTTAATGAAGATGATTCAAACAAAGTGTCTCAGCTTTTTCCTTGCTTGTTCTCTGGTGGGATGTTCAGGTAGAACATCTGGCTGGGAAAGCCTCAAGTCCTCCAGGAGGGAGCCTGAGTGATTTTCCCTCCAGCTCATATTGGATAGGGCTAAAAGTCCCAGTCATAGGGAGTCTGGAGAGAGCTGCTGATGGAGTATGAGAACACTTCCACCCCTCAGGGCCCCACACCCCCGTGGCTGACTAATGGCATCATAAAAAACCAAAGGACACAACTGGGACACAAGGGATCTTCCTGGTAAATGGGAACATAAACACTGTGCTTGTTACACTCTTGGACAGAAATGGTTCACTGTGTTCTTTTTTTACAGAACTTTCACCCTTCAGTGCGTGATTTAGGCCTTGGGATTAAAACTTTATCCAGAGCTAGGGGCCACTTCATGAAGCATAAGAAGTGCTTGCCTCTTGTCTTTGCTGTGGGAAGTTCAGCTGGAGGGACTCTGCCAGTTAAAAATATTGATAATGAATCAAGGTGCTAAGTGAGTTTGAAAAGCCAGATGTGCCAGGCTGCTGTCCTGGAGCAAGTCTGGGTGGAAGCACCTCCAGCCTCACCAGCACTGGGCACTTTGTGCTCTTTGGCTAAATGATCTTTCTGTGTCTTTGAAAGGATCTGTGTTTTTCTCCTGCAATCTTCCTGATCAGTTTGCCACACAGTCCTTCCTGTGTGGTTTGTCTTGGTCTCAATCCCAAATTTCTTGATATGATCAGGGTCTGCTTTGTTAAGGACTTTTCCCATACAATAACCCAAGTACTGCATGTGGAAATGAAATGCTTTTAGCTGATAAAATGAGGGTTTTTTTGTGGTTTTTACCAAAGTTAGACCTAATTTTAACAGGGGAAGAGCAGCCAGATTCTGCTGTTAACAAGCTTTAACCAAGGTCTTGCAGGAGATTTTTTTATCCAATCCTTCCTGTTTTTTTCCTTCTGTCATTGTTACAAGTCACCCCCTGAGCTGTTGTTGCTAAGCTGCCCTAAAAATTTGCATTCCCAGGCAGTCTGAAACTCTCCTAATCTCAAGGAAAACCTCAGCAAGAAGCAATTCCATAACCTAAAATATGGGCTGAAAACAGCCACTGGTGTGCTTGGCCTATTATTCGTGCCAGGGAACAGCTCCTTGGGCTGCTGTGCAATCCAGAGGAATCCATTTTAGAGGATGTGTGGAATTCTCCCCTCAGCTCCCCTGTGCAGGTTAATAACCTCAAAAATCGTTTTGTTTCACAGCCAACACCACCAAGGCTTCCAGGGAGGGCAGGGGAAGGGAATGCTGGCCTCAGGAAAAGGCAGTTTAGGTTTGTCTTTCAAAAAATATCGATTCCTGCACTGTGGGAACCTGGGGAATGGAGTAACAGTATGTGGGATTTGTGCCTCAGTGAATGGGGAAAAGTGATCAGCAAACAGATAAAGCCATTGAGGAAAAGCAGCACAGACAGAAAGGGTTTTATTGACTAGTGGAATGGAATGGCAGAGTAGTTGTACTAGTAAAGTCATTTTAACTGCTTGGGCATAAATGAAGGCAAGGCTTGGAGGAGGAGACATTCTCTGTTAGAGGAAGCATGGGGATGGAGTCTGTGCTCTGTGTGGATGCCCAGCCTTGGGGTGAGCTGTAAACCTGCCCAAACCATAGAGGAAACCCTGAGCAGGGTGAAAGAGGAGCATTCAGTGCTGAGAACAAGCCAATATTACCTGGGCAAGCAGACTGAGGCCGAGTCTCTAAGGCAGAGTCTGACAGGACTCGGCAGAGTGACAAAATCTGAGGGATTATATTTTTTTTGTGGGTCTCCACAGCACGTTCAGCCTGGAAAAGCACAGCACGTTCCTAAAGAGCTGAGTTTCATCTCCAAAGGAACAAAACAAACCCCTGTTGTCCTGGCTGGGAAGAGACATTTATTTTTAGAAGCCTCCAGGTTCCATGCAGACATTAATGATGAATTAATCTACTCAGGTGATCAGTATTCAAAGCAGCTGTTCCCAGCAGGCTGCACACCAACAATTAGTCAGTGGCACCCTTTGTTGAATATTCCTAAGTGTATCCATGTTGGGCAATTCCATAATCATCAGTAATCCAGGTAAAAACCATCCCATTTGTTTTGGTGTGCTTTACAGACCAAACCCCGTGGAAGGGACTGGTGGCTGAAGGTTTTATTGTACTTCCAAGTCTTATTTGTTTGGAAAGAAATCCCACTTTCTGCTCTGGACTTGCACTCCATTACCTTTGCTTCCTATTCTGTGTGATGGAGTGGCCAGGTGGTGTTTGTAGGACATGTGGGTGCTGGAACACCCCTCTGATACTGTCATGCTTTTCTCCTTCATCCTTCCTTCCCAATCCATTCCCTCATGGCTTTGCACCTGCTGGGTCTCACCTGGGGAGTAACTCCTGAGGAGATGCAGGTTCTGGTTTTCCACAGCACAAAGCAGATGCCAATATCTGCCTCCCTTTTTGGATACACCAATATTTCACATGATTGCTGTTCCAGGCTCAGGGAGATCACTCAGCACCTCACTTATTTTGGATCCGGTCTGTCATCCCTTCCTCAGATGAATTACATTTGCCCACAGGAGTCCCTTTTTCCTCAAGCCTGAAAACATTTTCTGTCATTCTTGATCTGCTTCATAATTTTCAGTGGGTCAGGAAACAACCCTTTCATTTAGAGGGAGAAAATACAGGTGCAGAAAGACATTTTCTCTTCTTCCAGCTATTTGGAGGTGATACAGGAGACTGGCTTTGAAAACATTGGCAGGCTTAAAATGCCTCCATCTTTCATGTGTAGGAAAGAAAAACCTGTCTGTGACCTTTTAAGTGCCTTTGTTTACTTTTTGGAAGGTACTTCAAAGAAAAAGCAAGATTTAAGAGGAATTTGCTATTTAATGGGTCGATAAAGTATCCGATAAGGTGAGACTGCTGCTCTCCCAGCTCAAAATAAATCATAGCACACACCAGCCTTGCACCTGAAAAGCTCTGGAGAGCAACTATGAAAAAATATGACTTGGTGGGTGATTGTTCTGGGCTGTCTGGTGACGTCCCCAAGTCATGACTGTGTCCTTCCAAGCACGGCAGCCACGTCACTGCTGTGATTCATCCCTGAGCCTCCAATGTTTCTGGCTAACATGGGCATGGTTTGTTTTCACGACATCAGGGTAATTTGTAGAGGTGTTTAATAGCTGATTCAGTTCTGATTTGGCAGCAATTGCAGCCTTTCAGACGTTCAAGATTGCTGGGTTTGTGTCCTTTCAACAAAAATGCCCTGAACAAAACCAACTCCACAAAACTTGTGGCAAGAGTGTTTATGAGCTGTTGTTTTAAAATGGATTTGTGTATTGAATATGATCGAGCAGAAAATCTGTGCTTTGCTTGTGTGTGATGGAGATAAAGCAGTCAGACATTACTGGGCTGTTTATTATGGGTTTGTTTTTCTGGAAGATGCTCATTTTCAACTTCTCAGAAAACACGGCCTCCTCTCTTGTGTATTAACTGAAACTGAGTGGATTTTGGTGCCAGCAGAGAGGCTGCTGAGCTGCCTGCAGCTCTGGGGGAGAAATGGCAAACACCTCATCCTTGTGGACATCACTTTGGCTGGAGGTCCTTGAGGAGGGCAGAGGAAGCTGAGATCATGTTTGTACAGCGAAATCCTTATCCCCTTTCTTCTTTATTGCTCTTAAATACCCATGACTTTGGAAGCATCATTTGGAGAAAATACTTGGCTACTGATCTGGACATGAGGCAAGGAGGTCATAATTCCTGCCAAACAGCTTCCCAGCATCCCTCAAGAAGGGAGGAGCTGGAGTTTCCTGCAGCACTTTTCACGAGTGTCATGTCTGGAGAGCTTGATGGCATCTCCAGGCCATGCTGGGCAACTCTGGGCTCTGGGGAAGGGCTTGGGCAGAACAGTTGCACATCCCAGACATGTAGAACTCACTGTCCCTGGATCTCTGGAATTGTCCAAGGCCAGGCTAGACAGGGCTTGGAGCAGCCTGGGATAGTGGAAGGTGTCCCTGCAGGGCTGAGGGCAGGGATGGACTTTAAAGTCTCTTCCAACCCAAACCATTCTAGGATTTTCTCCTAATTGTATCATTCTGAACCAGGTTGATAAAAAGTGACTGGAATTTGGAAGGAGGGGTGTCTGGAATGCATTTGGGGCAAACAGCCTGAGTACAGCCTGAGAAGTCACCAACCAGAGTGGATGTGCTGAGTTCATCAGCAGTGCTGGGCAGCTGGAAAACCTTGGCTTTACCAGGAATGAAATCCACACCTTAGTGCAGGAGCAGAGCAAGGAGCTCTCTGGTCTTGCTGATTCTGCCAACTTTTAGTTAGGTTTAGTTCAACCTCCCTCCCATTTCTCTGAGTTATCCCAAGTGCTGATGGAACCAGGCATTGTCACCTGAAGTCGTGCTTGGGACAACTTGTGCCAGGTGGCTTTGCTGCACTCAGGGACAAGTGTGGGTTTTGGATCATCCTCACAATGCTGTGAATAACACCTCCTGTGTTAAATCATATTTCTCACTGTACTTGTGAAACCTCAGAGTTTCCAAACTTTGAGGCCAAGGCATCCAAGGAACTATTTCTCCTTCCCTCCTGCCGTTCCCAGCAGATCTTTGGCACACCAGCTGATATCCCCTGAGCCAACCAGCCTTTAGCATGCAGGGCCAGCAGTCGTGGCTGGAAATTGGTGTGTTCTTCACTCCTCTCAGCACTCAAGACAATGATCTCATCAAGCTCTGGGAGGATGGATGAGGCAGTGTGGAGAGATGGAGGCCAAAATAGCATCTTCATCCCGACAGACACTCGGGGACAGGCTGATAACCCTGGAGTGGGGAGAGCGGGGAGCCGAGCAGCGGGAGAGCTGCACTGCAGAGGCTTTGTGCTGATGGAAGTCTCACCCATTCAGATTGATTTGGAGTGAAACGAGAGCCTTGCTGAACACTTGCCTGAAGTGTTCCCAGTGAGAGGCACACAGAAATTCACTGTGTGGGACCCAGAGACAGTTCTGTAACTGGGATAAATCCCAGGAGAGCCAGGGCGTGGCCCCAGCCTTACATTTCACCTTCACACCAGGTGTCTGGTGAAGCTTCCCATTAAATATTTAGTTCCTGATTGTTTTGTAAAGCAGGCCTTTTGAAATTTCTGCCATCATGATTTGAACCAGGTTACTCAGTTTTTTGTCTGGTCTGACACCTCTTCTAATGAATTTTTTGTTGTAACTCAATGTCCATGTGTTGAGTTTCATTGTCTTTGCACTAAGCTGCTGGTATTTGCATTTGAATTGATTTCCCAGGACTGTCCAAACTTTCTAATTTTCAATTTCCCAATTCTTTTGCAGTAAGAGCTAGTCAGATGAATAAAAGATGATAAATTTCCTGGCTGTTTCGTACCCTTACAGATACAGCATTTCCAAGCACTCAAAGAAAGGTCAGCAGTGCTTGTGCACCTTCATTTGTACTCTTCAAGTAACTCCAGAGTCCAGAAATGACAAGACAAGGCACAAAGTAATAGCCAGTGCTGAAGACAGCTGGGAGTACCTAAGGAAAATCAGGAATTTAGGGGCAAGGATCACTCTTCTGTCTGTGTATCAGTGTTGTGTCTCACACAAACCTGAGTCAAACAGCCTCTGTTTCTCTAAGTTCCAGAGGGTTTGAATGACACAACCCCTTTTGATCCATTCCCTTATGATCCTGTCAAACTTGGAGGAGGAAAGCCAAGGGAAGATATTGGTTGTGCTGAGTGAAAACATTTGTGCCAGACTGCTCTGGTGCTTGGAGCTTCACTCAGTAGCTGGATGCTCCAAGTGGGTATTTTGGTAATCTGTAGGAGAAGTGTTTGTTTAATTGAAGAAACGAGACTACAACACATCCAGGGGGATAAAAGAGGCTGTGCTGCCATCCTTCCCTCACAAGGAAAGGCTGAGGGAGCTGGGACTGCTCAGCCCCAGCTGAGAGGGGCACCAGGGCCACGGGCAGGGGCAGAGCCCAGCAATTCCCCTGCACAGGAGGCACAACTTCTTCCCTGGGCAGTGCCCAGCCCTGAGCACATTGCCCACACAGGCTCTGGGCTCTCCTCCCTGGGGCTGTTGCAGAGCTGTGTGCACACAATGCTGTGCCCTGGGCTCTGGGATGGCCCTGCTGGAGCAGGGAGGAGCCACCAGGTGCCCACTGAGCTATTTCAGCCTGAGCCATCCTGGGATCCTGTGACTGTGTTTGTGCCCAGGCACTGGGAATTTCCAGGAATTCCAGCCCAGCAGTCAGTAATTGAGGTGGTTAAGGAGCAGTAATGGGGTCTCCAATGGCCAGAGGGGCTGTTTGGTGAGGGAGTTTTATGGATATGTTTCCCTCTAAGCTCCCATTACTTCTTGTATTGTTTTCCTTCGTTCCAAATAGCTTCTCATCTGACTTCCTTAAGTAAATGTGGGTTGATTTAATCACCTCCTCCCTGTGTCCACCTTCTGCACCAACTGAGGTTACCTGTTACAGTCCAATTAAGGTCAGGTTTTTAGAGCCTCCTGTTTGGTTCTGTTGAGGCAAAGCTCAGTAATTCACAACTTAGTAGCTTCTTTTCCTTCCATGGTAGATTTAATTTGGAATTAGGGCAAGGTTCTTCCCCCGGAGGGTGCTGGCACTGCTCAGGCTCCCCAGGGAATGGGCACAGCCCTGAGGCTGCCAGAGCTCCAGGAGGGTTTGGACACCAGGGATGTACAGGGTGGGATTGTTGGGGTGTCTGGCCAGGAGTGGGATTGGATCATCCTTGGGGGTCCCTTCTAACACAGGATATTTTGTGATTCCATAACCAGAAGAAAGCAGAGGAATGAACAGAGAGAGACTCTGTATCCTCACTTGACTTTTTAAAAAAGCTTTTGGATCTTCAGGTTCTGGTTATTCTGTTATTGTGGCTGCAGTTTTTTTCTCTTTTAAAACTGGTTTCCTATCAGTAAATTTTATTTCCCCAATGGGAAAATGGATTTGCTTTTTCCAGGCTCTGGAATTTTGAAATGTGTGATTCCATGCAGCATGGATGGAACATCCTTTTCACCTCTCCAGTTACCTTCTCCTGGAAAATTGGAGGGAACCTTGATGCACATCAGACAATGCCTGCATTTTTGGTTTTTATCTTTGGCATTTGGATTTTCCCCAGGAATAAATGGAATAACCTTTGGGCTGAGAGTGGTTTTCTCTGTGAAATGAAAGCAGGCTCATTTTCCACAGGACCTAAAATCGTTTCCCCACGAGTTCTAATTAAGCAGTGTTTGCACTTGAAATCAGGACTGTTGATAGGAAATTAATGTTTTCAAATGTGATTAAAAAGCAAATAGTTGAATATAATCTCTGCAAACTAATGAAAAAGAATAAAGCAGAATGGTTTAAACCAGCTTTGTTTACACTCCAGAATCACTCTGTGTGCACATTCACTGCTGGCTACACTTTTCCAAATCTAATTGCTCCTTTTTTTCCTGCTGGAATAGCTGATAATCAGTTTTACGTGTGAAGAAAAAGAGAGTTTTATTAAAAAAAAAAAAACAACCCAAATGCTTTATTTACAAGAAGAATATCACCATGATGTTGTGTCACTGAGTGTTTTAAGGGAAGCTGAGTGATCCCCACTTCTCCTGAAGCTCAGCCAGCTGCCTGAGTCCCCATCCCAGCACTTGTCTTACTGGGGTTAATGTTCCAAGACCTCGCAAAGGAACTCTGCTGTTTCACTCACTCATTTTTTTCCCTTCCTGGAACAGAAGGAGCAGCACTTGGGCCTTTACAGGGTGAAACCAGAGCCCTGCTGCTCTCCTGCTGTTGATATTTTTGTTTGTTGAAGGGGTCACAGACCTCCAGTGTTTGCTGTGTTCCTCATGCCATGTTTTTTTTTTTTTCACCTCCTGGCAAAGCCCAAGCCTCAAATCCGAGGTGGATGGGGCCAATGAGCTCAATGGGCTCAAATTTTTAGGGAAATCTGAGGCATATAATTATGCCTTTATTATCTTAGATTTATTTATTGGAGTGTGCAACTCCCTCTGTCCTTGGGAGCAAGGGTTATGGTTGCTGGAAAAGGCAAAAACAATCCTTAAGTGATATTGGTTACAGCAGGGTTTCCTTGCTGAGAGTTCATTTTCCTCTATGAAAGAGGCTTTAATTCTCTCTCTTTCAAACCAATCTGCACTTGATGCCTTTTTCTGGGAAAAGGGAAGCAGCCAGCAGTGGGAAGAGGGTATAGCTCCAGTGGTAATACAGAGAAAATGGGGAATTGGCAGATAGTTCTGTTTTCTTCTGGAATTAAATAAAGCAGGAAACACCCCAACAAAAATGCTGCAGGTCCCCTGCAATTCTTACAATAAAAGTGACCATCTGCGAGCTGTAAGGTTTCATAACAATAAATAATTAACTCAAGCAAATTGGCTCAAATTCTCATTCATCAGAACAACAGAGAAGAGAAGGGTTATTGAAAAATCCTGAAATCAGTGTTTTCCAGCCTCCTTCATGCAGGGGCATATTGTGAATTTGTTGGCTTTGATGTTTTTTATAAGCACAAAAATATTTTATGAGCACAAAAAATCTTTAAGTTTCCAAGCTTTAAAGGAAAAGTTGTTTTCATCTCTTGCTTGCCTGGGGTGTGTGTGCCAGGTCATCAGGCACTGCTTTTCTCATCACGTCATTGAGTCAAGTCCTTTCTAAAAAGATTTCCTTGCACTCAATTTTGACTGGACTAATTCTCTCCTCCTCAGGATGTCTCTGTGTTTCCTCCTGACTGCTGAGCACAAGAAATGGCACATGAGAGAGAGTCACTGACTGTGGGATGCAGGCAGCAGCCTGAGAGCTCCATCCTCTTGGGATGTGCAGATCACAGAATCCCAAACTGGTTTGGGTGGGAAGGGACTTAAAGTCCATCCAGTCCCAGCCCCTGCCATGGGCACCTTCCACTATCCCAGGCTGCTCCAAGCCCTGGCCTTGGACAATTCCAGGGATCCAGGGGCAGCCACAGCTGCTCTGGGCACCCTGTGCCAGGGCCTGCCCACCCTCCCAGGGAACAATTCCTTCCCAATATCCCATCTGACCCTGCCCTCTGGCACTGGGAAGCCATTCCCTGTGTCCTGGCACCCCATCCCTTGTCCCAAGTCTCTCTCCATGTTTCCTGTAGCTCCTCCAGGCACTGGAAGCCCACAGTTAGGTCACCCCAGTGCTTCTTCTCTGCAGGCTGAACAATCAGGACCATTGCAAGGCCAGGTTGGAAGGGGCTTGGAGCAGCCTGGGATAGTGGAGGGACATGACTGGATGGGCTTTAAGGTCCCTTCCCACCCCAACCATTCTGGGATTTCCTCTGCCTGTTCTTCATTAAGCAGTAACTTCTTAGTGCAAGTGGGAAAAAGGAAAAGATAATTAAAAAAAAAAAAAAAAAAAAAAAAGGACAATAAAAATAAGCAAATACGTGTTCTTCCAGAATTACAGGAGTCTTGGGATGTGTGTGGCAGAGAGAGCAACAGCCAGGACTGGGTAGAAGGAGCAGGGGAAACTTGGCTGAAGGGTGTGCAGGAAGGATGGCTGCTGCCCATAGAGGAGAGGCAGCCTGGGGAGATGCCTTTTGGGCAGGCAGTTCCTGCTGAGATGCCTGCTCTGGAATTCCTGCAGCCTCCTGGACTGAGGCAGTGCCTGCCACAGTGATGTTTCCCAGAGCCCTGAGACTTGTTTGAACAGAGCAGGAGTATTTCCTGTGGGATTGATCTGGGAAGGCTCAGACAGCAAGGGGGCTGCCCTGCTTGGAGGTTTGCAGTCCTCCTGTTGGTTTAGAGAGGAAGAATGAGGGGGAGCTGAGCACAACCAGGCTGTGCCTGTGCTTTTTCTTCCTGCTGCTACTGCCCAGCCCAGGCATCATTTTAGCAGCACAACTTTTGATTGCCCTGCTATAGATCAGAATAAATAATTTCTATCAGGAAAAAGAATATTGGTGAAATCAAGTAGCCTCTTCTGTTAAAAACCTCACAGGTCCTGCTCTGCTTTCAGCTCAGAAGAGTGAGAAACCCAGCAGGAATTGTGACACTTCAGGTGATGATTGTGTCTGGATTGCACCCAATAGCAGCTTTAATTTCCTTGGATTTCTGCTTACCCCGGGTATTACATAGCATGAGAATTTGGATGTTTGCAGGTGGGGTTTGACTTTGGAATTTGGAAATGGCTTTTTCTGTATCGGAGGTCTGTTGATCTTTTTTAGTGTGGGCAAAGCTTTGAACACCAGGCCTGGCAGTTGTGTGTGATTTCTGACTGGGGGTCGAGACAGCTGTAGAGAAATTATGTGAGCATTGGATGGTGCCTTTTTGCCCTTTTTTTCCTGGGTAAGAAGCGTTCTGTTGTGCTGTCAGGATAAGAGATGTCCTGTTTCAGTGGTGGAATTGTTTGCTCTTGGTTTGTGCAGCGCTTCTAGGGATAAATATTAAAAATGTCATTTTTTTCCACTGTTGCTGTGTACCACGAAATCCATGAAGTTCATCTTTCCCAGTATCATCTTCTAACTAGAAATTAAACTGCTCTGTAGTACAAGGTTGCTAAGATGTTATACTTTTAGAAATTCATGCTTATATCTTCCTGTGTGACAGAGGGCTGCTGCTAATACCAGAATTGAAGAACCCAGCCCAATGTTTTTATTTGCACTGTGAGAGTAGTGGCGATGTTTTGAGAGATGATCACTTTTTCCCAAGGAGCTCTTTCCTGAGCCATGGTGACTAAACACAGCCTGTGCCAGCTCTTGGGAAGAAAGGAGCCCTATCCCACTGCAAACCAGAGCAGTGGGAGCACCGTGAGAGCTCCTTGGGAAATGCTGATTTGTTTAGAACAGAGGCTCTGCAGGAGCTGGGGAGCTGCAAACAAAAACTTCTCGCTGGCCCTCGCCAGCTGGGTCAGGCCAGCTCAGCAGGGATGGGGAACTCCAGTCCCTTTGTGTGAAAAACACGGCTCACTGTCTTGGGAGAATTAGAAGGTTTAATAAAAGACAATAAGAAACAAAACATAAAGCAAAAGGGTTAAAAGGGCTGGGTGCTTGGCATGCTGACCAGAGCACACTGCTGCTTCAGGAACACCCCTTTAAATACGTTTTACAATCTATTTATTTGTTATATATTTATAGACTTTCATGCATAGTCAACTGTTTTTGGGAACTGTTTAGCATGGCCACTCTCTGAGTTTGGTTTTTTAGAGCATGCGTGTTTCTTGGCTTGTGGTTTTATTTTTTCTTTTATTGTTTTTAATTTGGGTTGTAGTCTAGACCTTTTGCTGCCGGTTGAATGTTGATAATTGTTGTGTCAGCTGTGGGGTTCTTATCACTTGTTCACGGGTTGTTACTTTGACTGGGCAGGTAGTTTAAGCATAGTATTTCTAAAAAACTTACGTTTAACTTTTACTATTAACAAAGACTATATCCATATAGAAATGCTATTTTAAAATTATACATATAGCATTTATCCCAATACTTGCACAGAGCCAACAACATGCCATACATTTATAACACTTTGTGTCTTCAGGATCTTCTCAGTCCCAGAGCACAGGCAGTTCCCAGTTCCCAGGAGCTCCCTCGGGAGCTGTGCAGTGGCACTGGTGGCACCAGGCCTGGTCCTGATGTGCCCCTTGCTCCTGGGAATGCTTCACTGCCACGGGCTGGGCTCCTCTTTGGACTTCCAGGCTTTTTGTGGCCATGAGCACCTTCAGGGCCAAGCTGGTTCTGCTGGCCCTGAGGCGGGCGGGGCAGAGATGTCACTGAGGGGGTGACACTGGTGTGGGGCAGGGCTGTGATGTCACACGGTGTCCTGGCCCCAGCACTGTGACATCTCTGTGCCGTCCCCATCCGCCAGGCCAGAGCCACGAGTGACACTGGCATCCTGCTGGCTGCACTTGCCCTGCTGCTGGCCACCATGGCTGGCTGGTGGGCCCCTGGCTACCGTGGGGGTGACAGGCAGGGATTTGGAAGCTGCCAAAGCGCCCCGGGGTCCAGGCCAGGGGCACATGGAGGAGCTGAGGAGCCGCTGTGGCTCCCAGGTAGTCCAGGCCTTGGATGACCCCTGGAGAGTGTCCGGATGCCCCCCAGCCCCCCTTGGTGCCCTGCAGCTGTGTGGCCATGGCCAAGGAGCTGCAGGAGCTGTGGCTGCTGGCAGGCTCTGCTTTGTTCCAGGATCTAGCAGGTGCTGTGGGCATGGCTGGAGGAGCTAGGGAAGCACAGCCACCTGGCCTGCTGTGGCTCCTCCAGCTGCCTCTGTCCCTGCAAGAGGCTGCTCCCACAGGAAGTGGCTGTCCCAGCCCTTCAAAGATGGCGTTCCAGCAGAGATCCACCATCCATCGAGGACCTTCGGGCCGTCAGAGAGCCGCCATCGTGCCTCTGACGGCCTCCAAACCGCCAATTCCCCCACTTTTGAGCCTTCTTCCTTCCCACAGCCTCCCTTCCCTGGAAACCCCCATCCCTACCAGTGCCTGCCAAGAGCCTCCATTCCCACAGAGTCCCCAGCCCTTCAAAGTTCTCTGCCTGCAAAGATGCTTCGTTCCCTCTGAGTGCCTTCCCCCCTCCTCAGAATGTCACCCCTGGGAGCCTCTGTCCCTCCAGGAGTCCCTGGAAGCCCTGCCAGCCTGTGAAACATGAGGAGGCCATGGACAGCTCCAACCTGATCCCGGGGGATCGACACCACCGGTGCATCCCTGAACATGGATGTGGCCAGGGAAGGCCGGGAAGCAGGAACGGGAGCCCAGCCCAAAGCAGGGAAGCATTCCCAGGAGCAGGTGGCAGAAGAACAAGTGTCCTGCAGCCACCAGTGTCCACCCCAGGGCTCCCAGGAAGCTGTGGCTGAGCCAGCCGGGAACAGCCTGAGCTTGGTGGAGGAGATGACCAAGGATCTCCAGGATGGTGCACCAGGCCCCAGGAGGACATTTGTGGTGGCAGGAGAGGACTTGTAAGTAGGATTAGTTTTAAATAAATTTAGGATTTCTACATAGAGCTGAGTGTTCCTACTGCTCTGGATTTGACTGGGATAGGTTCATTTCTCCCCAGAAGTGGCTCAGCGCTGGGTTTGGATGCAGGCTGGGAATGTGTGGGTAACAGCTGGAGGGTTTGGCTGTTGCTGAGCAGACCTTGCCCTCCCCAAGGACTCTGCGTGGGACAGTTCATGTCCCCTGCTGTGCCAGCGAGGAGGTGACAAGAAGGTGGACAGGTGTCAGTCAGGACTGGCCAGAGGGATATTCCAGCCTACAGAACTCCCTGCTGAGTCTAGAAAGTGGGCAGGCTGGGGACAGGAGAGAGTGATCACTGCTAGAATGGGCTGGGCAGGTGTCTGGTCACCTCACAAACAGGGATGGAGACAAGGCTGGGGTGTTTAACGCATTCTTTGCCTCCATCTTCAATGCTCATTTCTCCATTGCCAGTGGAAAACATGGATTGTCCCATGGGACACTGCAGAGTCCTTGAGAGGGCAAGCCCTGCTCAGCAGCACCCAAACCACCCATGTGTGATCCACAGCATTGGATGCACAGCACTGGCAGGATATTTTTCAGTCACAGAATCCACTTCAGCCTGTCCCCACCATGTGCAGTTCCCAGCCAGAGGTTAGGAAAGCAGCGGGTAAAGGGCAGAGTGCTTGTGTTCCCTTGCTGTCCCTCTGGGCCCTGGATGCAGGGATTTGCTGTGACAAGCCCAGCTAGTTTATTCAGTAAGTGTGTATTGCTGTTAGGATGAATTTTAGCTGGATTTTAGCCTTAGTTCTTGCCTGGCTCAGAGAGCTCTGCTGATTGGGGTGAGCCTGGGACTTACACAAAATGGTTGAGACAGGATGGGAAATGTTTAATAGTCTCCAAAGCAGTACAAGTTTCTGCTCTTCTTGCTGTCTTCTTCCACCCACAAAGTGAGGTTTTGGTAAAAGTCTGCAAAGTAGCAGCTGCCTAGAAATGGGTGAGTTCAGGCAGCCTGGAGGTCTGCAGACCTTGAGGGACTTGAGGCTGTGGGAGAGGCAGAGGTGCCTGCAGGATCTGCAGCTGCTTCCAGGGTCAGGCAGGATGGATGTGAGTGTTCTGCAGTGGTGGGAGAGCTGTGTGGAGGAGACGTTTCCAAAGGTTTCCATGTTTATTTGGACTGGAAATGCTCTCTGTCCATGATGGTGGCTCCATGGTCAGCACAGGCACCCTGCTTCTAGTTCTAGCCCCAGGATTAACCTTCTCTTTCTAATTCTTTCAATTGCTGAGTTATTACCAGATTTCAGGTGCTGGACTTCATTTTTATTGACCTGATTTAGCCTAAGCCAGGCCTGAATCCCCAGAGGACACAGTAAATATCAAACTCAGGGTCATTCACAGTAAACCTTGCTTTGCCTCATGCTTAGCTCAGCCTGTCCTAAATCTGTTCCAGTTTGTGTAAATATTTGCAGCCAGACCTCCCCTTCCAGCCACTGCAATCCCGTGTCTCACTAATATGTGTCACCTTCAACTCTGTGCTGCTGATCCCTGTTGGTTTTTCTGATATTTAAAAGCTCAGCTGGAGCAGAGTGACCTTCAGCCAGCACCACTCAGGGATGACCTTTCTTACACTTCCCTTTCTACTTGCAGTGAAGAGAAGTTTATAATCTGATTTTTTCTGTGTGTCAAGCGATGCTTTCAGGAAGAATCCTGCAGATTACAATTCTGACAATGAGATTATTAGATTTTTGCACAGCAAAGAATTTACTTTAAATCTGAGAGCAGATAAAATATAAGGTTCTGGTCTGGCCCTCACTTTCAGTAGCCCAGGACACTGGTGGAATCACCATGAAGGGATGTTCATATTCCCAGTGCCTCTCTCCCAGGCCTGTTTACTGAATTGCAGATTAAGAAAAAAACCCCCAAACCTTAACCATTATCATGAAGTGTTTTCAGAAAGATGGGAAAAGCTTAATTCAGGATTAACATGTCTTGTACAACAAAGTTTCAGCACCAAGTGGTATAAAAATGAGGAGTAGGGTTTCCCATCAGAAACAACATTTTGATTAAACATTCTCTGATCTGGTGCTGTGATGCTGCACTTCTCATGCTTAGCTTCAAAAAGGTTAAAGGTAAACTTCAAGGCCAAAATCATTTTTGTGTCCCTCTTTTGTAAAGACAAGCTACTGTAAGTACAGTAGGCTGTGACACACAGCCAGTTTGAAATACCTTGTTCTTGTTTAGGTCTCGTTTCTAGCTAAATATATTTATCCCAAGACATGAAGTATTCCCCAAGTGACTCTTGTTCTTAAAATACACTTCAGCAAAGGTCAGCTTAGCCCCTCACAGCACCATTTTAGAGGAGAACATGACCATGCATTTTTCAGCTTGTCTTCCCAAATCTATCTGGAAGGCTCTCCAAGCAGATCATCGACTGAACATGTGAAAATATGTCCCAAGGTTCCCTGAGGATTTTAACCGAGGCACTGAAACGGGGAAACAATTTTGGCTTGGTCTACAGCTGATAGAAATGAGCCTGGATTCCTCAGCTCCAGCCCAGCTCCTTGGATTTATCCTAGCTGGGGATGCAGGGGATGTGGAGGAAGTTATTTCACTGAATTGACTGCTTTGTCAGAAAGATTAACCTGAAACATTTCCACCATTTCAGAGCAAATCTCTGTTGCCAGCACTGGAAAGGGTTTCATTCATCAGGACATGATTAATGAGGGCTGGCAGCTCCACACAGGAATTAGGATATTTTTGGGTACAAATCTGATATGATTTAAGTTGGGCTGAGTTGTTTTGTATGCACTTTTTGGAAGCTGAGAGCACTTAGAGTAACTAATTCCTTCAGCTGGAGAATGCCTCTTGGAATTTATGATGGGGCAGGTTTAACCTGAGCATTTTTATGGATTGCACTGCAGAATAAATAAACACAAGGTGATAGATTTAAAAAGCTGTGGAGCTGCAGGATAGGTGAGGGAGTGTTGGGAATATGAATAATGGGACTGGATGGTCCTGAAGGTCCCTTCCCACCCAAACCATCCTGGGATTCCATGATCAGTGAAATCAAAAACCTTACAGCAAAGTAGAAATACACCATTTGAGTTAAACAAACAAATTCAATTATTCAATTTCCTTTTCAGCTTTTTAGGGCCTTTTTTCCCCCTGTATTGTTTAATGGTTCTGGATGGTTTTCATTCAACATTAAGTGGAGGGAGAATTGATTTTGCCTTCATTTATGTAGCTGGAGCTGTTTGTTCATATGATTCCTTCATGTGCTTTCTGGCATGCCATATGTGCTGCTGCAAGCCAACAAGAAGTGCAGGATTTTTAGCTGTGTAAAAAAGATTTGAAGATATCTCAGCTGTATCTCCACACTTAAAAAGGAATTGTTTAAATGTACAGATTAGAAATGTGTATTTTGTATCTGTAATTGATTTCCTCTTGACATGTGCACGTTTATCAACTGAAAGGGAGAATTTTTTATTCCTGTTAGCAGGAATCAGTCCAGGCTTGATGCTGTCTCTGTCAAGCACTGAGTGGGAGGGGAATGGGGACACAGTTTGTGAAATGTCACCGGTGTAAACACATCCTCCTGAGCCTCAGGCACAGGAGCAGCCAGCACATGGATTTTCTTCAGGCAGGGGGAGGCTGGCAGGTACTTCTGATAGAATTATCCAACCAGAAAAGTGTTTTCAGTCCAGAGAGGTCAAAACATGGCAATATTTTCTTAAATTTGTAGCCATGTTTGGTTTATCTTGACTATTTAGCCACAATTTCTCCTCCTGAATGTAATGCTAGTGACTTCTGACCCTCCATTAAGTGCTTTAATTCAGGCTTTTGCTGGCTTCTTCAGCCTTGGCTCATTTGACTCTTTCCTTGCTCTTACTTTAAAGTTTTGAGGTTTTTTTGGCAAGCCCAGAGGGTTCAGTGAGGCTGCTCAGGGTGGGTTGAGAAGATGCTCACGTTACAAAGAAAAGAGCTGCTGGTTATTTGCTTTATCTGTCAGCAAACAAAATGCAGGTAGAAGAACTGAGTGGTCTCGGCCTCTGCTGAGAACTGGAAAACACTCGGAATTTTACAATCAAAGATTGGAGAAGCTGACCTGGTTTCACTTCAGAATAGAATTGGAAAGCACAGAGGAAGAAGCAGCAGAAGTTGGAGGCTCACATCTCCAAAAGCCACCAAGCAGATTGCAGCACGAGAGTTTGGATTTGTTAAGGATTGTGTGAGGCTCTGGGAATTGTCCCTACTTTAGACATTTGATATTTGTCTCAATATCATGTTAATGAAGCTGGGAAAGTGCCTGTTTCAAGGCTACTTTTCTTCAGAGGGGCTAAATAAAAGTCACCATCTGCTACCAAATCACTGCAGAAAAACAAGTCTCCCTCTAATCTCGATTCCTCTCTAAGCCTTGAGGTCATGCTGGCAATTGCTGACATTCCCTGAGCTCCTGTGTAAATTTTACTATAGTTTCAGCAGAAGTTGTCCAAAATCCCTTGCCATGAGAAGCTGGAAAGGTGGTTGAGGAGATCAGCAGTGGGGACTCAGAATGTTTTCACCTAATGAATTCCCTTCTAAAAGCTGAGCAGAGGAATAAACTGTTTATCTGGGAGCAGGAATTGTGTGGCAGTTGTAGAGCTGGGGCATCACAAGCATTCCAGGCTTCCTCCTGATGGAGCTTGTTACCGTTTTCTGGAGCTCCTCTGCAATTTGGATTTTGGTGATGTCAGATCTCTCAGCCCCTGCCTTGGAGCACATTGAAACCCATCTTGGCTTGGGTTTTGACACAATTTTTCAGTATTTCCTGGTGTCTGCTGACCTTTCTCAGGGCTGCTTGGAATGGGAAATCAATCCTGTCCCTCTCTGCAAGAAAATTAAATGGTTGTTTGCCTTAACTGGCAGGGATTTGCAGCTGGCACTGGGAGCCTGCCCGCTGCACGCAGATGAATTTTGCTGCTTCCCTGCTGGAACTGGGTAACTGTTATCTCCTTAAACTCCTCCATGCTTTGGAGAGCTGCTGTGCCAGCTGCCAAAGCCTGACTGGTGGTTTTAATGGAATACTCTTTCCCTGGCATCCAGATTGATGCAGAAACAGGGCAGCAACCACGCCTCAAAAACACAGCAGCGTGAAAGGAAAGCTTTGTCCACTGATGAGGCCTCAGAAGGTTGAAACCACAGGGTTTCCCCTGCAAAAATCACATTTTGGATGAGTTTTTTGGCTGTTTTCTGAGCCAGTTGCACATCCATAGGTAACAGCAGAGCAGCTGTGGTGAGGAGCCTGTTTGAAGGGAGCAGAAGGAATAATTGTGATGTGTCTGATCAATCACTGAAACACTGTGGGATGACTGCAGGAGGGGTGCTGGAGCTCATAGAGATGACACATCCCATTGCTCTTTCAAAACAATGTATATTAGTGCTGGAGAAAGGGAAGGGCCAGCCCCTGGGAGTCTCAGAGCAGGCCCTGTCTGGGGTGCAGGTGGTTCTGCAGGATGTGGGAGAGGGAATCGTCGGCACTCTGGGGTGGTGGGAAGGGGCTGCTGAGCTCTGAGAAAATCCATGGCAGCCTAGAGGTTTTCCTTTTGTTAATTTTAGATTCTGTGTTTGCAGTGCTGAAGTTTCTTTTTTTATGTTTCACTCGAACTGAGAGTGATTCAGAGTTGTTGATGAGCTTAGAGTGAAGGAGGCTTTAGATAGAGGCAAGAAATAGTGAGGGATTTCCCCCTGTCCTTGCTAGGAGGTATTTCTGTTGTACCAAACTGCTGGGGTAGCCTGAGGAAAGGCTTGGGCTCCCAATATCTCCAGTGTCTGTCATCCATTCTGGACAAGGGCAAGAAAAATTCCTTCTTCATTCCTCCAACCCTAGTACCTCTCTGGTCCCCATGGTCACTAAATAGTGGAAAGCCAAATGAGGATCAGCCCAGTCAAGGAAGGTGAGGTGGATTTCCATCTCTTGCTCCCTGGGCTCCTGCTCCAGTCACAACCAGAGCAGGGATGTTTGGAGAGGCTATGGGCTCTCCATCCCAGGGCTTTTCCAGGATTTAGCAGCTCAAAGCCAGCCCAAGTGACGTGGTGTGAAAAGGAGGAGAGTTTTGGAGCAGGGGTAGGGGAAAAACACTGGAGTGCTATTTTGGGAAGCACCTGCCAGCTGAAGGGCTCCGATTTCCTGCTTCCTGCCCAAACTCCTTTGGAAGTTGGGATCCAGACAAGGACTGGGATAAGACATCACTGGTGGCTCATCCCATGGGGAATGCTGGAGAAGCTGGATAACCCCTGCAAAAGTAAATATGGCTGTATTATATTTCAGGGTTTCTTGGGAACGTATTATGTGAGACAGGAAAAAATTACGTTCGGCCGGGTGAGAATTTTTTTCCATGTCTCTTCTGTTGACATTTCTTCCAAAGTTTGGGTACTGCTAAGATCAGCAGTTTCCTATGGGAAAAAAATGGGAACAGAACATGGCTCTTGCATAAGAAAGAAAAATAAAGAAGAAGAAGAAGGACTGCCTTATTTGTTACTTAATGCCTATGAACGTGATTAGTGAGTGAGTACAAATCCAGAA
Source organism: Muscicapa striata striata (assembly GCA_030060385.1). Taxonomy (NCBI): domain Eukaryota; kingdom Metazoa; phylum Chordata; class Aves; order Passeriformes; family Muscicapidae; genus Muscicapa; species Muscicapa striata. Next base: position 699,404 of record JAREIS010000169.1, read on the forward strand.
AATACATATTCTGGAGCCTCCAAAACCAAACTTACTGCAAACTGATTTAGGAATTCAGTGTAGTAGTTTCCATGCCAGAAATCAAATATTCCACAGGAGTTTTGTCCCTGAGTTGAATTTACTGAGCACAATGTATTAAAAAGCTCTAGTCCAAGCATTATCTCACTCTCTGAGAAAAAAGCTTCCTATTCTCACTCTGTGCCTCCAAGGACCCCTTGCTTCAGTTAATTTTTAAGGTCACTGAGATTAATTCATTTGCATTCCCAGTCAGAAATGCCATAAATTGTTTGATCAAAACCCTGCTTTTTTATTTTTTGTCAGTCTTCCCACTCGTTTTATGTAATCTCAATTTGGTATTTTTGGAAATCAGGCCTGCCTGGCCGTGTCTTGCACTGATATCATCTCACGGTGGAAGTCTCCAGGGATTCAGGCTCTCAGAAATCCAAACAGGCAGAGCCAGTGTCCCTAAAGGAACAGTTTTTGTGTAGGGAGTGTCCCTATTTCCCTAAAGGTTACAGATTTTGATGCTAATGACCAGTCTTAGAGAAAGGCATTTAGGAATATTTCCTGTTGATCTCCCTGTCAGCATCCATCTCCCAGCCAAATATGTGTTTTCCTGCAAACCTCAGAGACTGGGATAGGAAAATAATTACTTTAATAATGGCTTTGTCCAGCAGTGTCTGAAATATTATTGTAAATGGTTTAACAAATTTTGTGAGGGGAAAAAAATCTCCTCAGAAGTCTGCAATTGGAGCAAGACTGCTAATAGTAAAGGTTATGGAATTATGGAATTGTGGAATGGTGTGGGTTGGGAGGGACCTTAAAACCCATCCAGTTGCAGCCATAGGCAGGGACACCTCCCATGAACCAGGTTGTTCCTGGTCCAGCCTGGCTTGGACACTTCAGGGATCCAGGGGCAGCCACAGCTTCTCTGGGCACCCTGTGCCAGGGCCTGCCCACCCTCCCAGGAACAATTCCTTCCCAATATCCCATCTGACCCTACCCTCTGGCAGTGGGAAGCCATTCCCTGTGTCCTGGCACTCCAGGTCCTCATCCACAGTCCCTCTTTATCTTCCTTGTAGGCTCCCTTCAGACATTCCTTTCTCCCCTGTATTTGGTATCCTAAAAACCTCATCCTGAGAGGAATCAATCCCCAGGAATTCCAGGTCTGGATAATTGTAGAAATGCCATTGTAGAGGCAGAGAGAGGCAGGGCTGAGCTGCACAGTGTTGCTGCCAGCTGCTGGAGCCATGGAAATCACCCCAGGAAATCAACCCCTCCTCTGCAGAAAGGCAGCAGGAGCACAGAGTGGTGCTGAATAAGGGCTGAATTCCTCAGGTGTCTGGCTCACACAATGAAGGACAGGCTGGAGAGCTGGGTTACAAACCCCAGGGTCTGGGATATATTTAGGAAAAGTGTGGTCTTGGTGTTGCAGTCAGGAGACAATGGTTCATTCTCTCTTTTGTTTTGGTGATGGAGGACTTGTCTGCAGTGGGAGCTGGCTGAGAGCAGGCTCTGCTCCTCCCCTGTGGCCTCTGGCTCTTGGCTATTTTCTTTTATTACTTCTGGAGAGAAAAATGACAGTGGCCTTTTCAGTGAGAGTGAGGGCAGAACTCTCTGCAGCCTTTCAGGGCCTGGAAAAACAGCAGGGGCACTTCTTACGTGGGCACAGAGAGACAGGACAAGGTTTTGAAGAGGGGAGATTTAAGTGAGATACTGGGAAGGAATTGCTCCCTGGAAGGAATTGTTCCCTGTCCAAGGCCAGGCTAGACCAGGAACAACCTGGGATAGTGGAAGGTGTCCCTGCCCATGGCAGGGGTGGCACTGGGTGGGCTTTAAGTCCCTTTCATCCCAAACCAGTGTGGGATTCTCTGTCTGCAGATCCCAGAAGTGGCAGCAGAGCCCCACCCCAAAAGCTTACACCTAAACTAGGTGTAATTAGGAATTAAAGGCAATCTCCTGCTAGGGACACTGAGCCAGTGACTGCTGGAAGTGCCCAGGATTCGCTTCTGAGATCCCAGGCTTGTTTTACAAGCTGTGGAAGGAGCTTGGTTAACTTGGGCCATCCCTTCCCCGAGCACTGTCACAGCAAACACGGCTGCTCTCATTGCTAGGGCTCAACTACCTCTTGTTTCTCCATTAAAGTTTAATAACAGTGTGATTTAAGCAAGATTTCACCACGGATGTCTCAGCTGTCCTTCCCTCCTCTGCTTTATATGGAATTTTTTCCATGACTTGTCCAGGGAAGAACAGTTTGACTGCAGTGTGAATCCAGACAAATCTTGGCAGGCAGCTCTGTGAAAAGGGCATTTGAAAACCTGATGCACTAGAAGCCTTTAGGTATGCAGCTCTGTGAAATGATGGAATAGGTTGAGTAACAACTTCTACTTGGTGGTTTCTTGGCTTAAAAATAAATATTTTAAGCAAACTGGTTTGGAGACAAAATTTTGTTCTTGATTTTGCTCTCTCTTTTTTTTTTTTTAAATTTTTTTTAAAGAAAGGATAGAATTTATTGTGCTGTGCATTTATCTCGGTGAATTCTTTTGTCCTTAGTTGGTGTATTTCTAAATCTTGCCTTTCTTCTTATATTACATATGGAAGAACTCTCAGTTTGGAAGGAGGGCTATATATGGAATATACTCACCAAAAGGAAAATAAACCCAAACTGAAAATCCTTTGGCTCCATGTCGAAAAGGTTTAAGGTCTGGATCCAAGAGAAACACAGCAGTTTCTGTATGAAGGGACTGCTATAATGTGAATATTGTAATAACTATAGTATAACATACACATCTGGGGTTGCCTGGAGGATTTCTGCTGCAGAGGAGCTCTAATGACACACAGATGTTTTACCACAAGTGCTTTCAGATCTGGTTCAAAAGCTGAATTTCCGTTGTTGCTTCTCCTTCCCTAAACCAACAGAAATGTGTTTTATAGTGATGCCAAAACTGGTTGCAAAGGCTGCTGGCAGTCCCAGGAATCAGATCCCATTTTGCTCCTTGCCTTTGGCAATGACCTGAACACTTGCCATGGTATTTTTCACTGCCATAAAAGGATTTTTCGTATTTTTGATATAATCCCCTCGTAACCCCTCCTTTAAGGGTGTGTGAAATGGGATATTTTAAATTAATGTGTGGGGTTTTCATCCAGCAGAGGTGCAGATGGCAGTATCAGACTGAGGTGTGAGTAGAACCACAGAATATCCTGAGCTGGGAGGGACCCACAGGGATCATTGATCCAACTCCTCATCCCAACAATCCCCTGTGCATCCCTGGGAGCACTGTCCAAACCTTCCTGGAGCTCTGGCAGCCTCGGGGCTGTGCCCATTCCCTGGTGAGCCTGGGCAGTGCCAGCACCCTCTGGGGGAAGAACCTTTCCTGATCTCCAGCCTGACCCTCTCTGCCACAGTTCCACGAGCAGAGAGAACTCGTTTGTAAAGTCCTTGTAAAGCTGGAGAAACAGAGCAAAAATGCAGTGGCTCATTAAAATCCAGCCCTGGGATTGTTGGGTTTTATCAGGGCAGTGTTTCCCACCTGGGATTAACTCGCTGGGAGAAGATACAGGAGGAATAAAAGAAACTGGCAGTTCTCACAGCCGTGATTTTGAGGCTGCTTATGCAATCTGAGACCTTCAGTGCAAAATCAATTATGAAGAAAAGAAGCAGGCACCAGGCAAGGCAAACAATATTGCTTTAGAGCTGTTTCATTATAGATCGATTGCCCAATGACTCTGCTGTCATCCTTTTCCTCCTCATACCCTGGACATGGAGAAATCCAGGAAGATTCCTTGTTCTTAAAAGTTTTGTGCCTGCTGGTAAGCTGGAATTTGCTCAGCTAAATTTGGTTTATAATTAAAATACAGGATTTTCAATGGAGTTTTGTGCCATGTTGTAGAATTTTGTTTCTAAATAACAAAACCACTGTTGCACCTTCATGGAGCTCTAGCTCTGTTCATTATTTGGGAATAATTCCAGATATTGGGCTGTTCCCTAAACCTTCAGGGAGGAGGACTCAAGGGCAGAGTATTGTGTCCCACATCTGGATGGCTAAAGTGAATTTTCTTTTTTTTTTCCTGGATGATTTTATTTTTGACATTTCAACCACCAGAATTTTTTTCTGTCAAAGCCTCTCTGAGGATCAAAAATCTGTACCAAGGAGGTTGTGTGTAATTGTTTTGACTGGAAGTTCTCAGGGAAAAGCCCAAATATTTTGGCTTGTTATTTCCAGGGGCTGCCTTTGAGATAGCTGCCCTCACCTTTTGTGTTTGGCTTTTATTTCATTGGGAATCTCTTAATATAAAATGACTTTCATAAGAAACATAAAGCTGGGTTAAGAGGCTCAGGTTTCTAGAAATGTCCATTGATCCTTTAGATGAAGAGGAAATTGATTGGGGAAGGCACCAGAGAGACCCTTTCAATAATGGAGGTTTTTAAGAAGTCTCCTGCTGGGCGTTTTCAGAAGGGGACATGCTGAAAATCAGATTAATTTGGGAAGTCTTGGTACAAGCAGAACATGGGACAGCAGAGCACCTTGGGACTTGCCTGGTTTTCCTTACTGCTTGATGCCTTTAAGGCTTTTGGTGATTTATTCAGAATTCCAAAGCCATCCTTCTCCTCCAGCCTGTTTTTCACTTTCATGGCATGCTGGAATGTCTTGTTGCTTTAATAAATTGCCTAAGCACAAAAGCAAGCCCTGCTTGGGTATTTCTGTTAGATTTCTCCGTGCTTCAGCAAACACTTGCTTTAGTCCAAAAAATACGAGGTAATTGGCAAATACACTGAGAAATGCTGTGGAAAGTGTTTATTTGTGTGATGGATACAAATGCTTTGGACAATTTGGTTCCTCATCATGGTGGTAGGAAATGATATCCTCGCATCTTATTGAAATAATTAAATACAGTTTGCCAAAGGAAGTGTGGATGAGTCTCCCCTGCGAAGGTATTGACGTTTTTAATGCGCCTTTATGGTTCTAAGAATGAGGCAAACAGGGAGAAAACCCCCTATTTAGTGTCTTTTGCATTCCGTGGAGGTAATTGAAAGAGTTGGAGAACTCTGGTTTTCATTAGAAGGGAAAGAAATTCCAATTTATTGAATCATTTCTTTTTGCAGGTTTATGAAATAGCTTATTTGTTCAGGCAAATGCCAAGAGGCATCTGCAGCTCTGATAACCTGAGACATTAACTCTGCACAGACATTATTTTTGCTTACAGTCAGGAGAATAGAAAGTTGACAGGGAAATAATGTGTTTTAATGAAGTATTCATCACTTCTCCCCATTTTTCATCATTAAAACATCCATTTCAATTTAGAAATGGACCAGGGAAGTCATGAAATCTCTCATGCAGAACAGATGGTTTGCAGTGCAGATTCAAGCTGTTCCTAAACATCAGTCTGTGTATTTTAAGCAATTAACTGCTTTCTCTGGAGGTACAATGGGTCAATTCTTTTTTTCTTTTGGCATGGCAGAGGTGAGTTGCCCAGAGTCATTAAGCTCATATTTTGTTTTCAACCAGCTAAATGAAGCTTATATTTAAAATACTACATTTGATTAAACACAAGGGGTATTATTTTGGTAGATTTTGGGGTAGGTCAGAAGGATTTTGGGGCATTTTTGTGGTTCTCTCTTCTTGACTAATGAAGTCTTCTTTGTGGGCCACAGTCACAATGGAGTTTTCAATCCAAGTTCCTTGTTTCTCTGGATGAGATTCTCTTCCTGCTTCCTCTGGAGGTGGGAGGACAGGGTGTGATTGCTCAGTGTTTCTGTGCTGGTGTTAATTAGCTCGTTAATTTGTCGGGATGCTCGTTGTGGTTGCATTTAACATATGGCTGTGTTTGGCAGGGGCGTGACCTGGAGGAGCTGGTGTGTATGTGTATCTATATTATATATATTTATATTTATTGCTTTTTTATCCATCTCCTCTGATGGAGCACTTGAAGGTCACAAATGAGATTTCATGAGTGAATGGAGAGGGAATTTTAAATGGGCCACTGTTAACAGGAGAAGGAAGAATGGTTTTAAACAGAGGGCTGGGATAGATGGGATATTGGGAAGGAATTGTTCCCTGGGAGGGTGGGCAGGCCCTGGCACAGGGTGCCCAGAGAAGCTGTGGCTGCCCCTGGATCCCTGGAAGTGTCCAAGGCCCAAAGCAAGCACTGGGTGCACAAGGTGTGATTTTCATGGAACTGGAGCAGGTGCTAGCCACTGGATTTGCTCCTGATTGGAGCTTTTAGAGGCAGGGATTCCCTTTTCTCTTTGTGTGCTTGCTGTGGTCCAACACATACCCTGGGAAACACCCTGCAGTGCATTTTATTCTCCAAGATAATCCTTTCAGGAGCATTCCTAAACTTTGCTGTGAGACTTCAGAGCTTCGTAATAATATAGAATCATGGATTCATTGGAGGGTTTGGATTGCAAAGGACGTTAAATCTTATCCAGTGCCACCCCTGCCATGGGCAGGGACACCTCCCACAATCTCAGGCTGCTCCAAGCCCCATCCAGCCTGGCCTTGGACACTGCCAGGGATCCAGAGGCAGCCACAGCTGCTCTGGGCACCCTGTCCACCCTCCCAGGGGCCAATTCCTTCCCAATATCCCATCTGACCCTGCCCTCTGGCAGTGGAAAACCATTCCCTGTGTCCTGGCACTCCAGGTCCTTGTGAAAAATCCCTCTCCAGCCTTCTTGTAAACCCCCTTTAGATACTGGAGGGATCTGAGATACCTGAGATCTACCTGGAACCTTTTACAGTTGTGAGATCTTTACATCTTTGATCTGTGACACCTTTTAAATTTGCCACGCTGCAAGACTGGCTTCACCTGATGTGTGGGTAAACATCACCACATCCAATATGGGATTTGGCCCAAGATGGATAAAATCCTGTATTTTGGGAGCACTGGGGATCAGCTTCCAGCTTACAAAGGTTTACATGGTGGATGCTGCAGCAAGAGTGATTTCAAAGCTGCCAACTCTGCAGATTTTTTTAATTGAAAACCTGCAGAGATGCTTTATATTCCATGTCCATCAGCTCCTAGGAGATTAAATACGTTTTTGGAGTATTGCAGGCAGTGTGGCCTCACTGGATTGCAGGATCTCTCTCAGGTGCAATATTGAACAGGCAATGCCTTCACTGTGGGGCAGGAGCACTTTTCCTGTGGATAAACCATGGATAAACCATGGTTAAATGCTGGTGCTGTATTCTCCCATTGTCTGGGTGGGATCAGCCCTGGGATCAGCCATGGAGCTGTGGCTCCAAAAGGAAGTTGTCTTGACATCCACCTCTTCCCAAAGAGCCCCACAGCTCCCTGTGAAATCCAAAGTTTAAGCAGGCTGGCATCTTTTTACCCCAGAAAAGCCAACATTTCACATGGTTTCTTAGCCTTGTGTCTTTTCCCAGCACTGCTCCTGTTTGACAGGCTCTAAATCCAAGAGATTTCAAAGGATTTCTGCCAGCTCCTCTCTCAGCAGTGCCCCCAGGCATGGTCAGGGTGGGGGCTCCAAAAGGGGGCTGTTCCCTGCATGTCCCTTCTTTCCTCTCAGGACCCCAAACATTTCCATTCCTACTCACCCCAATCAGCAGCTGAATAGGTTAATAAATTGTAAAAAGCATATTAAATGAGATTTTGTGTTTGGTCCAGAGCTGTGGGACCTGTGCTGAATGAAATTAAAAACATTATGGAACTCTAACCAACCACAATGGAATCATGGAATGGTTTGAATTGGAAGGGTCTTAAAGGTCATCTTCCACCTCCTGTCCTGGGCAGGGATGCCACTCACTAAATCAGGTGGCTCCAAGCCCCATCCAACATGGCTGTGGACACTTCCAGGGAAAAGGTATCCACAACCTTTCTGGACAACATCTTAGAGCAGTACCTGGTATCCCAGAGGAAAAACAAAGGCAATTTGAAGTGTTTTTCAGTTGTACACAGAGAAATGTGAATGTGGGGCAAGTGTCAGATCATATATTCCCATTCTGCTGGTGGAGGGAAGGAGCCCTTAAATTCCTGCACATGTCACCCCTAATAAGTACAATAGTCAGAAATATCAGTGTGGACAGCGCCCACATCTCAGAAGGAAAATCAAATTCAGCCTCCCCTTGGATTTTCAGCTTCCTGAACACCAGTGAAGCTTCTAAGCAAGAAAATGATGGATTGTTGGTTTAGTTGACACATTGCTGGGATTATTTCAGGTGATTTGCTGGGAAGGTGATGTTTTTTTTTCCTTGGCTTTGAGAATTTTGCTGCATTCCTGGGCTGCAAGAAAAGGCCCTGCTGAAGAAGAGCTGAAAATACAGCTCTGTAAAGATTGGACGTGCTGGTGTGGCATCTCAGCAATTAGTCACGACCCAAATGAAATAAATACCAAATCCTGAGCAGCCAGAAATAGGCACCAGGTAAAAGCCATATTCACATTCCTTTTCCATTCTTTATATTTTACTCCAAGGGGATTAAAAAAAAATCCTGGGAGCATTAAGCAGAAGGGCCTGAGAGAGAGGCAGGAATGTCACATCATTTGTGGATATTTCTGTGTGCTAATAAGCCAATAGCCTTGCTAGCTGAAACTATTATCCAAGTACATCAAATATCCATTTTCCAGCTAAGGAAAAAGGCATCTGCACATCTTGACTGCTGTCACCTTGTAAGTTTTGATAACAGATGTAGAACAATCAGCACCAAAGAAAGTGTGAGCACCAAACCGCCTTCTCAACTTACTGCATTTAGAATTTCCAAATGTATTTCACTTTTCTAAGAAATACTTAAATAAATTTTATTTATTCCCCTGGTGGCTTCAAACTGTGCAGGGAAATGGTGGAGTCACCATCCCTGGATGTATCCCAGAGCTGTGGGGATGTGGCACTTGGGGACATGATTTAGTGGTGGTGATGCTGGTTGGACTTCATGATCTTGGAGGTCTTTTCCAACCTTAACAACTCTGGGATTCTTTGCAGTTATTTAAATATTTTCACCTGGAAACTTAAAGCATCTCCACATTTTTCTTTGAAAATAACCATGAATTCAGAAATTACTGGACTTGCAAAAATAATTTGCTTTTTGAAGTCCAAAGCTTACTAAATTACTCCCAAAATGTTATTTTGTGAGGGGCTGTACTGAACACAGAGACACCGAGCTGTCCTTTTCCATCCCTTCTCCTCCATGAGCTCTGGGCTTGGATGTTCCTCCAAGGACTGGATTTTTGCCTTAAGATCTCAATCCTAAAAGTGATTATTTAATGGCTGAGTGGCCATGAAATACAAGTTGCAGAACGTGGAGGGTGCAGACTGTGGGGTGGGAGAAAGTCCCTCCCTGTCAAGTCACAGCCCTGTGGGCTCTGCAGGTTCCTGCTGTGCTTTTCTGCTCCTTTCCAATGAAACATTCAGCTGCCCAAAGGGGTTTCTGGTTTGGATACAGCATTTCCAGCCTCAGGGAAGGCTGCTCTGTTGGGAAGGTTTGAAATCAGAGTTTGGAATAGAGAGAAAGGGATGGCTCTTTCACTCTGCTCTGTGTTCTGAGTGCCAACGCCAGCAGCAGCCCCAGACACACCAACGTGGGAGAAAATAAGCTGAATTTTAAGTATTTTTGGGCCTTCTAGCCAAAAGTATAAGGTGAATTTTAAGTATTTCTGGGCCTTCAATCACAGAGTTCTGCAAAGATGAGGCAAATCCCAGCTGGCACAGCAGAGCCAAGAGGACATTTCAAAGTGGTGAGGGGTTATAAAATCATGGGGTCACTGAAGGAACAATGTTTACACATCCCCAATGGGATTATTTTGTTCAGATAAAAAAAGGCAGTTTAAATAGTAAAAATTGCAGGAATAATTTCTTTCAATAGTGAACTTTCTGGGTTAAAAAGTCTTTATTTGTGTTGCATCTAAACATCACTGCTATGAACACCTCCCTAATTAAAGCCTGAGAGAAGGGCAGTGTGCTCTCACTGAGGAGAAGGGACTGGGACAGGATAGTTTTGGGATAAATTCAGCAGCTTTGGCTGCCTGGTGGCTCTCTCTGTTGCCCCCAGGCTGTTCAGCTCCCAGTAACACCCACCAGCTGTCTGTCATTCCTATTAATGTGTGAAGCCACAGTGAGTATAAAACAGTAGAAAATGATAAAAAATAGCTTTTTAAATATATTTGAAATTAGCTCTTTGTGTTGTCAGTTTCTGTTCCTGCAAGGCAGCTCTGAGAAGCTGATTTTCTGCCAGGGTCAAGCTTGAGTTTCTTCATTCCAGATCCACCTGATGAGTTTTGTGTCTTCTGGTGCAATGGGAAAAGCAGGGCTGAGCCCCACATGACAAAATCACAGAATTCCAGCCTGCTTTGGGCTGGAAGGGACCTTAAATACCATCCAGTGCCATGGGCAGGGACACCTTCCACTGTCCCAGATTGCTTCAAGCCTTGGCCAGCCTGGCCTTGGGCACTTCCAGGGATCCAGGGGCAGCCACAGCTTCTCTGAGAATCCATTCCAAGGCCTCGCCACCCTCCCAGGGAACAATTCCTTCCCAATATCCCATCTATTCCCTGTGTCCTGTCTCTCCATCCCTTGTCCCCAGTCCCTCTCCAGCTCTCCTGGAGCCCCTTTAGGCTCTGGCAGGGGCTCTGAGCTTTCCCTGGAGCCTTCTCCAGCTGGCTGAGGTTTCCTCCCATCTTCTCTACAGAGGTGCTCACACCCAGCTCATCCTCCTGCCTGTGGAGATACTTGGATTGCCTTTCCCACCCTTTCCTGGCCAACAGGACTGGGACACAAATCTCCTCCGTGCTTTGGAAGGGCTGGAGCTTCTGCCTTGTTTAATCCTGCAGCTCCAAGGGTGTCTCTGACCTTCTGAGCCCATGGGTGACATGAATCAATGTGACACTGGCGCCCTGCTGTCCCCATCAGCGGTTTCAGAGGGTTGGTGACTGCAGGGAGAAACCAGCAGGGCTCTTCTAAGTTCTCCTTGGTGAGAGCCCTTCATTTCAGGAGCACACATTGGGATGGCAGGATGGAATCCTGGCAGCAGAAATTGTGTTGCAGAGGAAGATTTCTCTCATTTTCAGGCCTTTTGTGCAAATTTGGAAATGCTGACACACATCTTGGCTAAACCCACTGTGCTGCAGCAGCAGCCGGGGCTGAAGGGCCTGAGGGTGGCTCTGGGCTTGGTATCACATCTTTACTTATCACTCCTGTTTGATCTGAAGGTGTGAGCCTGTGCAAGGTCACCATCCTCGGACTGAGCAAATCCCCATGCTCTTGGATGCTTTAAGGAGGTTAAGCCCTGCTTTTTGCCAGCTTTTCCTGTAAGTTCATGGTGCAAATGAGTCTTTTGCCTGGGTATTTCAGATGTCTGAGCTGACTCTGAGTTGAATTCCTCCCTTGAAATTGTTCCTGTGTCTTGTCTTATTGGTAGAAATAAAAAACAATATGCTGTTTACACCTTGGCAAAAAATTTAGGAATAGAGGAAATCTTGCAGGAAAGCTTTTTCTCTTAGTGTTTCCAGTCCGGGGTGGAGATCAAAGGAGCTTTGAGCTCTTGGATGCACATCTGTATGAAACTGAACCTCTGAACCAGCTGAGATTTTCACAACACTGCTTCACAGGAAATATTTATTGTTATAAGGGGAAAAAAAAATCCCCAGGAGTTTACTTATAAGTTACTATTTTCCAAAAGAAATATTCCCCAGCTGATAAAGTGGGGCATGAAAATGACTTCCACACTGAGGCATGAATTTCTTGGTTTTTCCCATCTTCTTAACCCCCCAGAGGCCTCATGAGCCAGTTACACAGATATTGTTCCTTCCTTTAAAAGCTTTGCTAAAACTCAGGGCATTGTAGGGATGGGTAGGAGCTGGAGTTGGCTCTTGTAGGGAAAATGGGACTGCTTTTGTTTGTTATCTTTAAAAAGCACTGAGAGCTGCAAGTTGGCTCCACCTCTGCTGTGTTCCCTGGAGGGACACTGTGGTTCCAGATAAAGAACCAGAGAATCCCAAACTGGGATTGGAAGGACCTGAAAGCCCATCCAGTGCCACCCCTTCCACGGGCAGGGACACCTTCCTCTGTGCCAGGGTGCTCCAAGCCACACCCAGCCTGGCCTTGGACACTGCCAGGGATGGGAATTGCCCACCTTGGCTGAATTGAGGGTTCAGAGATGGCCCTTGGGATTGTGATGAGTTCCAGATGCTGGCTGGGAGAGCAGAGCAGTGCAGCTGGCAGCTGATGAAGATGTCCTTTGCTCCCGAGTCCCAGGATAAGAGAGCAAACCCCGTGGATCCCTCTTGGTCTTGATTGTGAGCTCAGCGCCATCACTCTGCTCACCTTCGCTCTGAAACTCTGATTGAGTTATAAACTTGTGAAGGCAGGGAAGCTCAGGCAGGTGTTTAGATCTGACTGAGATTTCCCCTGGTGGGTTCCCTGCCCCATGGCAATGCTGGCAGCCTTTCCCTGGCATCCCCTGTGTGCCTGTACACTGAGCAGAGCCTTTGATCCACACTGCTGATGGGACCTGCGTGCGTGAAATTCTTCATTTCCCTTCTCCTCCCAAAAAAACAAGAACCAGAAGCAAAGAGCTGGCCTTAGGCTGCTTAGGGATTTGGAGATATCAGACAGGATATGAATTTTCACACTGGCAGTTTGCTGGAAGTGAGACAGGAGCATTAAATGCTGGAGCTCAGCTCCTCCCCTCTTTGGCAAACTGTTGGAAATGAGTCCCTAGAAACATGTTTGTATTTTTGTCTGTTGGAGATGAGGGGTTGAGGTCCTGTTTTGAAAATGTGCAAATGGTCTGGGAGCATGGGGGACTTTGAAAACCCCATTCTGTGTGTCAGGCAACTTGTGGGGTGCATGGGATGTCCCTCCTGGGGTTTGTGACAGTTGCTGATTCATAGAAAATGTGTGAATCCTTCCTTGCTGAGAACTGTGGTTTGCTTTTCCTATCAGTGCTAGCTCCCTGGGCTTTTTTAGGGGATGCAGCCTTGTCCATGGCCAGCAAATGGAGGTTGATTTCTTTCTGAAGTGTTTGAGGTTGGATTGATGTTGGATTGCAACCCTGGGATGGCTCAAGCTTTGCAGGGTTTTGGTGCTGTGACCTAACACGTATGATTAGGTTGAGTTTATTGTTCAAGACAAATCTCAAAGGACTAAACACTGTACGTTCTTGGGGAAGCCTTTTCAAGCTCAACCAGGCCTCACTTAGTCCATCTGGAATATTTTTTTCCATGGAGCTTGCTGTGTTTTATGCTCTCTGGTCCTCCCAGGCTGCATGAGGTGACACCAGGCTGAGAAGTCGTGCAGGTGTTTTAGTGGAAAACTTGGGTTCTTGCTGTGTGGTGTTTCTTGGGGATAGTTCAGGCTGACCTGGACAGGTCTATGTGAGGGAAAATGGAGAGAATCTCCTGGAAGTGTCTATGGAAAATGCCTGAAAATGCTGCAGGAACATGGGGCAGGAAGGGAGCAGTGAGCATGTAAACAATCTCTGGAATGAGTTTAACACAAAACTGATGGCAAACAGCTCAGACATCAGGATGTCTGATTGAATAAAAACCTGGAAGCTGCACAGGGAGCATCCCTGGGAACAGACCTGGGTATTTAATGGTAAACATTTGAAAGCTCATTTATACACACAGGAGAAAGCTTTTCCTGTGGATTCAGCTTTTCTTGCCATGAATATGCATTGCCATGGAGTCAGCTCTGCCATGAGGTGTCCTCCTAAGCAGCTCCCCAAGGTTCCTGAGCTGGAATTGCACCTTTCTTGTGCTCTCTGGAGCTGCTGAGTGCAGGAGTCTCCCTTGCTGGGATTTTGGCAAGGGAAGGGAACTGGAGCAGGTGGAGTGTCTGGCTGTGCTGTTGAGCTTTCACTGCCTGTTTATGCCATGATTTTCTGTGGCATTGCCACTGTGCTGGTCCATGGGGGTGGAGTGTGGGTGGGATATTCCTTTCCACATCGAGAACAAGGCAAGGTTTGTCGTGCTGCTACTGCCTTCAGCTTGTCCCAAATACTTGTGAAGACATGTGCACAACTGGCCCAGATTTGCCACGTGTCACCCCTTCCTGAGCTCATTGAGGCAATTCACTAAGCTGGAAATCTGCCCCAAAAGGTTGGATTCTGCACTTGGGGACATTCCCAGCAGCCTGTGAGGGAGATGTGTGGATGAGCCTGGAAGTGTTGCTGAGCTGATAAAGCAGTGACAGCCTGGGCAGGGGCAGCTGCTGGGGGGATGTTGGCAGCTCCAGGGGTGCTCCAGCTCCTCACCAGACACAGCCTCAGCCCTGCCAGCTCATAGATGTCCTGGAAAGGTGTAAGGATGGTTGTGTTTGATGGGCTTTTATTCTTGTGAGAGGTACAGCCAAATGTCTCAAATATGTGGAAGAACTGTGTCAGGTTTCTGCAGCAGGTCCTGATCTCTTGCAGGTTTGATGTGGCTCAGCAGTGCCCTGCAGCCAGAGGGACATCCCTGTCCTGGGAGCAGTTTGGGCACCACAGTACAGAAAAGATCTAAAGAGTGACCAAAGGAGGGACACAGGGATGGGGAAGGGTCTGGAGGGGCTGCACGAGGAGCAGCTGGGGGCACTGGGATTGTTCAGCTGGAGGAGACTGAGATCAGACCTCACCAGGGGCTGCAGCTCCAAACTCTGCTCCTGTGACAGGGACAGGACCCAGGGAACAGCTGGAGCTGTGCCAGGAGGGTTTAGGGTGGTATCAGGGCAAGGCTCTTCCCCCAGAGGGTGCTGGCACTGCCCAGGCTCCCCAGGGAATGGGCACAGCCCCGAGGCTGCCAGAGCTCCAGAAGGGCTTGGACACCAGGGATGCCCAAGGTGGGATTGTTGGGGTGTCTGGGCAGGGCCAGGAGCTGAACCAAAGATCCTTGTGAATCCCTTCCAGCTCAGGCTATTCCATAGTTTTACAATTCTTTCCCTGATGTGTGACCCTCCAGAATTCAGTGGCTGCTGAGCCTGTGCCCCTTTGTTGCCTGGAGAAGGGCACAATCCATGTGGGCACAGCTTCCAGTCCTTTCCATGGAGCTGTGTTAACTTCTCAGGTCAGCAAAATAATAATAATGATAATTCCATGTGGAGCTTTTGGGTGTCTCCAAAGGGGGTGGGACACCAGCAGTGCTCCCTGAGCATCCCACTGGATTCTGGTGTGGACTGCCTGGTGCTGCTGTTGAGTAGAGCACAGTACTCCAGTGATCCAACTGGTAGGAGATGACAGCAGGAGTATTTACCAGTGCCTGGGTGTGGGGATGTGTCTCTGAGCACACAGGGGCTCTGGCCTTGGGGTAGCAGGGAATTGCTTTTCGGATTTCATGGAGCTCTTCCCTTTTCTCCTCAGGAAATAGAGAATTGCAATGCAAATTGCTCGGCAATTGATTCTCAGCCAAATCAATTTCTGAAGGGAATTTTGTTATTCTAACAGTCTCTAATGCACAGCCAGTATTAAAGGTTAAGAACTTGAAAGAAAAAAAAACAGGAAAATTGAGACCAGAACTCCATTACTGAGGTATTCACCTCCTTCCGTGCAGGAAAAGCACAAGTCCTAATGCTTTCACAAGGAGCTGTTGATGATTTCCAGTAGATCAGAGTGTAATTAAATCAATTTTCTATTAATGTGCTTTAATCGTTAAGAAAAGCTCATTAGGCAGCTTTTCATCCTGTGTCAGCAGCATCTTGTTTGGGGTAGGACCTGAGGATCCAAGGCTTACAGCAGATGATTATAATCAGCCTGTAATCCAGCTCTGAGCTGTGTTCAAGTATTGATTTGTTACAAAAACAACCCCAAAACATGTTCTACAGTTGAAACATTGACACTATTGGCTGCAATTGCTGAAACAGAGCTCCTGTTTAATGAACTGAGCTCCCCAGGCTGCTCCTGGTCCTTCCTGCCACAGCTCCTCTGCCTGAAGGAGCCTCTCTTGAGATTTTTGGCCCTGGCACGACACTGAGTGACTCAGGATCAGTGGCAGGGAATGCTCATGGTGACCTGGGGGTGAAAACAGCCTTTACTAATCATTCCCCTTCTCTGAAGTGTTGGTGTGTAGAAATTCAGTGAAAAAATGGTTTATTTTGCCTAGGAATGACTAATTTTCAACTCTGATGGGGGGTGGTTTGCTCTGTGCCTGATTTTTAAAGAGATTTAAGAGTTAATCACCCAGTCCCCAAGAAATTTGGGAGGGGAGATTTAGGCAAAGTCCACGTGGACCTGGAATTGTAAAAATAAATATTTTCAGCTTGATTCTGGGACTGAGTTAGTAGTTTTTAGTAATATTCCAATATAAATTTGCAGTATGAAAGCAGCTGCTGTGTGGCTGAGAAGTGGCTTTGGGGCAGGACAGGGAGGATGGAGCTGTTTCCCTGGAAAAGCTGGAAAGGAGGGGGATAAGCCACATGTGAGAGGGGCAAGCAAAGCAGATGGAGCAGCTGGAATGATGATGAGGATGGAGCAGCAGCCTGTGAAGGCTGGGACACTGCTGGTGAGTCAGGAATAACCTCAGGGTTTATGGTGGAGAAGGGACACCAGTAGCAACAGGAGAATGGGAATCTGGGGCACAATTTTGGTCAGGCTGGGAAAAAGAGGCTTCTCAGTTAATTAAAGGTGAAGGTGACAAGGCAAGAGTTCATCTTTTCATCTCTTCTTCCCTGTCCAGGTGCTCCCAGCAGTCTGAATTCAGAGGGGAGTGTCCAACTGGGAGCAGGGCAGGAGAACTCTCTGTGCATATTCTTCAGAAATGAATTCACTGTGAACAGGGCACAAGTAAATAGATTTAAATTAAGAAAATGCAAAGGGCCATTTCAGCAGGTGCAGTCTCGTTTCAGCAGGACAGGCAGGTGGCCAGGGGACAGTCAGAGCTCTGCCTGGGTGCCACTGGGCACAGAGGTACAAAAGCCCCTCTGAGCTGCACAGGTCATGGGCTGGCTTCAGAGGTGGTGCTGCAGCCACAGAAAAGAAGGTCCTGAGTTGCTTATGCCAGCAAGAGTCACTGACTCCTGGATTTAATACAAAATAAAGCAGCAGGACTCTGCAGTGAGCTCATGAGATGGGAGCAGGGAGGGCAGAGAACACAGGATCAGCAGGAGGCTTTCATTAGCCTCTGTGTGCTGTGGGGAAAGGGCACATTTGGGATTGATCACAGCAAGATGGAATAGGGTGGGTTGGCAAGGACCTCGAGAGCTCCCCAGCTGCTGCTCAAAGCAGGGTGATGTTCACTTGAGGTCCAGTTTCCCTCTGGAATTTTGAGAATCTCCTCACCTCCAGTGCTGGGGAAGTTTGGGCACCACAGTAAAAAAGAGATCTAAATGTTTCAGAGTGGCCAAAGGAGGGACATGGGGATGGGGAAGGGTCTGGAGGGGCCACATGAGGAGTGGCTTAGGGCATTGGGTTTGCAGCATTCATGGGGGACACTTTGGTGACTGAAATTTGCTCTCAGCACAAAATGTTTTGCATGGGGCAGAGCTGAACAGCTCAGCTTTGCCACAGAGAGGGGCTTTGGCATCACTGCAGGTAATTTGTAGAAAACCATCAGTTTAATTCCCTGTAATAAAGCTGGAAGCATTCTGTGACCAAGGAGAGGTGCCCAGGTTCCTGTGTGTGGGCTGTGCTGCTGCCACTGTGTCTGGGCTTCATGTGCAGCCCCAGAGGGGACCAGGTGGCACTTCACAGGCTGGGCCAGGGCACACCAAGAGCTCTGCCACAGAAGTGGGATTTATGACCACCTTTCCAGAGCACCTGAGGCTCTGAATGCCAGCCCTGAACCTGCACAAAGCTTTGTGACAGCCCAGCAGCTGTGATGCAGGGCCTGTGGGCACTGAGCTGTCACAGGGAGGGCTCTGCTCAGCCTCTGAGCTCTGTCTCCCCTGCTTTGTGTTTGTTAACAAGCAGCACATTTCTTACTTGCCTGCTGAAGCTCTTCCAGTGAATTTCCTGATATTTCTTTTTATTTTGCTGAAGCCTCTTACTTAAAACAGCACCTTTAGGAGTATTTTGTTAAACATCTCCTGAGGTCTAATGGCCAAATTTGTTGGTTTTCCTTCAAATCAGAACAGTGCAGGAGTTTAGTGTGGTATGGGAGTGAAATAGCCTGAAAAGCTGTCACCCAAATGAGCTGGTTTGGAGCTGCCTTTTTGAAAATCAGACCCTTTGTGAGACCTAAAGCATCAACACATCCTTTTATCTGCCTTGCTGTGGGTCTGGGGATCTTCTGCCTCTGCTGTGTATGGTTCTGTCCCACCTGGCCAGAGAGCCCTGGAGGGGCTGGAGCGTGTCCAGGGAAGGGAACAGAGCTGGGGAAGGGGCTGGAGCCCCAGGAGAGGCTGAGGGAGCTGGGAAAGGGGCTCAGCCTGGAGAAAAGGAGGCTCAGGGGGGACCTTGTGGCTCTGCACAACTCCCTGACAGGAGGGGACAGCCAGGGGGGGTCGGGCTCTGCTGCCAGGGAACAGGGACAGGACAAGGGGAAACGGCCTCAAGCTGTGCCAGGGGAGGCTCAGGTTGGACAGCAGGAGGAATTTCTGCATGGAAAGGATGTTTAAACATTGGAAGAGGCTCCCCAGGGCAGTGGTGGAGTGCCCATCCCGGCAAGTGTTCAGAAAACAAGGAGATGTTGCACTTGGGTATGTGGTTTATTGGGCAAGATGCTGTTCTGTCAAAGGCTGAACTTGGTCATCTTGGAGGTCTTCTCCAATCATCAAGGATTTGCTGTGGGAATAGCTGGTGATTTCACAGTGTGTGTTTTTCCCCCAGTGGAGGTAACTGAGCTCAGTCCCCAAATTTGCCAGTCTGGGCAGTGGCAGCAGTGGTTTAGTTTATTAAATTCAATTCACTTTGCTGCTGCTGGCTCAGGCCCTGCCTTTCCCACAGACAGCACTGCAGGAATCTAGCTCTGCAAACACCAATTAAAAGGACAGTGGAAGGCACAGTAATTATAGGAATACTGTAAACCCCAACGTTTGGCTTGGCTGTTTGCTACTTGCTGCTGTCTCTACCCTGCAGACAAATACCAGGGTGGCTGCTGAGGAGCTGAGCAGAGGCAGGTTGGGATGTTAAGAGCTCATTAAAATGAAGCAGTGTTTGCCTTGGTCACAGCTCCTGTGTTCCCAGCTGTCTGTGGGCTCCTTTCCCCCTCCACTTTCCCCAGCAGCAGCCCTGACCTCTTCCTGCCCCCCTGGGAAGGCTTGCTTGAAAAACCAACTCACAAAAGTCTCCTTGCAGAGTGTTTTGTGCCATTTAACACTTTGCCCACGTTGTTTGCAGAGTCAAATGTTTGCCTGCCATTGCTGGGGATGGGCTCAGTGCTTCAGCATGGAATTCTGGAATGATTTGGGCTGGAATAGACCTTAAAGCTCATCCCATCCCAGGGACAGGGACACCTTCCACTATCCCAGGCTGCTCCAAGCCCTGGCCTTGGGCACTGCCAGGGATCCAGGGGCAGCCACAGCTGCTCTGGGCACCCTGTGCCAGGGCCTGCCCACCCTCCCAGGGAGCAACTCCTTCCCAGTATCCCACCTATCCCTGCCCTCTGGCACTGGGAAGCCATTCCCTTTTGTCACTTCATCCCTCGTACAGGGTCTCTCTCCATCTCTCCTGTAGCTCCTTCAGGCACTGGGAGGCCACAATTTGGTCACCCCAAAGCTTTTCCTCTCCAGGCTGAACAATCCCAGCTCTCCCAGCCTTTCCTCCCAGCAGAGCTGCTCCATCCCTCTGATCATCCTGGAGCCTTCTCTGGACTCTCCAGTAGCTCCAGGTCTTTCCAGCAGAGCAGAGCTGAGGAGGAAACCTCTGCAGGTTGTGATTTGTTTCTTTAGGAGGAGAAATTGGGATCTGTCGACAGCCTTAGATGAACCTTTCTTATCATTAAAGACATAACAAGAGGGTCACCTCTAAATTAGGGATATAGGCGTGTTTAGGATCCCAGACTGGTTTGGTTTGGAAGGGAACAGTCTCAGAAAAGGCTACTACAACTTGTAGAACTCTCAAACTTTTCCCCCTATGGGCTGAAAGCATTTTATTGTATCTTAAATGGGGCAATGAACATGTTCTGGAGACACAGATCAGCCTTTTTAAAAAATTATTTTAATTTAATTTAATTTAATTTTTTAAAATTTTTTAATTTAATTTAATTTTTTTTTTATTTTTTTTTTCCGGTTTAAAATTAAGGACCCCCCAAAGAAAAATGTCAGGTTAATTGCCAGACACAATTGCACTATGGCAGAGAAAAGTGTTGTAACAAGCCCCTGAATTCAAGGCCACCATTTCTGATATCTTCAAGTTTTGTTCAGCTTCTAAGACCTCTCATTTTCAGAAAACTTTATGTAGTGGGGAATGCAAGACTGAGATATTTCCAGCTTAACCAGCAGAGATGGGAATTTGTATGCTGTTCAAGGACAGCTTTTTCACTGCAATGAGAGTAGATAAGATCCAGCTGGTAGCACCAATAATAGCAATTTTTTAATTTCAGAGAGCCAGGCCTATCTCTCTGTTTCATGAATGATCTGTGCTGCTTAAATCCAGGAGGACAATGAGTAAAAGGGACACCTTCTGTGTGTGTGTGTCTCCCATCTCTGGTTTTGGGCTGCAGTTCCCCAGCTGTTGTCCTGACACAGGAAATCATGGAATATCCCAACTGGGAAGGGACCCACACTGTCAAGGTATCAGCAAAACTAAGCTTTAATATTAATTTGCAAAAGGACAGCCAAGCTGGATGGCAAGGATTGCCCTGCTCCTTCCTGTGTGGATAATGTGGATAAAGGAAAATCAAATTAGAGTTGAGTTATGGTGGTGGATACAGAGCTCAGAGGGTGAGGGGAGATGGCCTCAAGCTGTGCCAGAGCACACTCAGGTTGGACAGCAGCAGGAATTTCTTCCTGGAAAGGCTGCTCAGGCCTTAGCAGGGGCTGCCCAGGGAAGTTTGGAATCATAGACCCTGGAGACATTAAAAAATGAATAAAGGTAGCACTCAGTGCTCTGGGCGTGCTGGGGTTTGGTCAGAAATTGGATTTGGTAATCCTGGAGGGCTTTTCCAACCTCAGTGATTCTGGGATTTTATCATCTTTTCTTCAGACTGAATTTGACCTGTGTATGGATTGCAGCAATTATTGGAGCAACATGCAGAGTCTCTCTCCCAGGAATCTACGGGATAATTTCACTTCTGAGGAGGTTTCTTGGTGATACTGAGAGCCCCAGTGTCCTTTACTATGATTTATTTCTATTGTTGAACACTTTGAATTTAAAGTCATGGAATCCTGGGATGGCTCAGGCTGAAGGAGCTCAGTGGGCACCTGGTGGCTCCTCCCTGCTCCAGCAGGGCCATCCCAGAGCCCAGGGCACAGCATTGTGTGCACACAGCTCTGCAACAGCCCCAGGGAGGAGAGCCCAGAGCCTGTGTGGGCAATGTGCTCAGGGCTGGCACTGCCCAGGGAAGAAGTTGTGCCTCCTGTGCAGGGGAATTGCTGGGCTCAGCCCCTGCCCGTTCCTCCATGGTGGCTTGGCTGGTTAAAGTCATCAGACAGTGAAGCCTGTTTGGGTGTTTCATGAGCATCTTTGGCCATCTGAGTGAATTCTATCCATGCTTCAGTTCTGTAGCTGAGTTAAAGCTCTTAGTGATGCCTGTACCCGATTTTAATTTTGTTTTTAGTCACAAAAACAAGCGTTTTTGCTAATCTGGTCCTGGAGCATGGCAGGGAGATGGGAGCCTGTTGGTGTTCTGTGCAAAAGTTGGACCAAGGCACATTGCTCTGTTTAAAAATTCCCTCGGGCTCCCCTGGCCTTGCATGCTAATCAGGACCCAAGATGTGAGGAGATAATGTTCCTGCCTGGGCTGGAATTTGCTGTAGGGAAGGAGGAAAACAGCAGTGTGGAAAATTGCACAGTGGCAGCGAGGGCTGAGCGTTCCTCACCCTGCACTTAACACAAGCTGAACACAAATTTTAGGGCTGTTGCATGCCCTCAGCCTCAGCTTTGGTGTAAATACAAACCTTTCTGTGGAAAGAACCATTCCAGGGCATTTTCCCTGCTGCTTTTTGTTACAGAAATGTTTCCAGAATGCTCAGGAAATTAAAATAAGGATTCTGATTGGGCAAGAAAGGGACAACAGAAAATCCACAGGGATGGTGTGACAGAGGGGAGGGAACCAACTTGTTTACACAGAGTAAATAATGGAGTCATAGAATCATTAAGGTTGGAAAAGAACTTTAAAATCTTTGAATTCAGTTATTAACCAGCACCATGTTCACCACTAACCCATGTCCCCAAGTGCCACATCCACACATCTTGGGAACACTTCCAGGCATGGGGACTCCACCATTGCCCTGGGCACAAATATCCAGGTTTACCTGTTGGCCAGGAAGAGCCTTTGGACAAGGCTTTACAGGTGGGGCTTGGAATGCTCCCTCCAAGTTTGCTTAATTAAAGACTGAAAAAATGAGTTTGATTTTCCTGTGCTGCTGTGTTCTCTTATTTGTTCAGTTCATATAGTCTAAGGCCAGAGTCCATCCTGCAGCCTTGTCTCTTCTGTCCCCATGTTGGTGAAAGAAGAGGTGCCTGGCACTATATTTTATTTCTTACTGTT
Source organism: Muscicapa striata striata (assembly GCA_030060385.1). NCBI lineage: Eukaryota > Metazoa > Chordata > Aves > Passeriformes > Muscicapidae > Muscicapa > Muscicapa striata. The sequence goes on from JAREIS010000169.1 coordinate 721,914, forward strand.
TTCCAAGGGTTGCTGATGTTCCTACTAAAACAATTTTGGTTGGAGAAAACCCCCTTTTTTCCTCACCCTCCATCCATAGCAACATTCCTGCCTGTGCCCCTGATCTGGGACAGAGCTGAGGGGATGATTTTAAGTCCAGAGTGCAAGATCTTTTTTGCTGGGCTCAGCCACAGCTCCTGGTGAGTCCAGACTCCAGAGGGTGATGCTCAAATTTCAGCTCAATGCTGCAGGAGCTTGTGCAGGGGCCTGAGGTTAGAGACCTCCTCAATATTCATCTGGATTCATTTTCCCAAGCATTCCCCTCTAGAAGCTGAGGTTTAAATCCCCAGGTGTGTGTGCAATGTGATTACAGAGATAAGAGTATACAAGAGAAGAAAGCCTCAGCTACATCACTGATATAGTTTTTTGCCCTTTAACTCATCCCATTCAGCCAGAATTTGCTTTGAGTTATCAAGCAAAGCATTTCAGGCTGTAATTGCTGTGTAGGGATCAGAGGGGGAGATTTTTTTCTGGAGATGAGTGGAGGAGCTTTTATATTCCTGGAGAGGCTGTGGCTCCTGAGCTCCCCTGACATCAGCTGTGGAGTTGTATTTGTGCTATTTTCTGTGTGGCTCTGTGTCCCTCAAAACTGAATCCATGGGATGGGAGGGATCCAGCTGTCCACAGGGTCCTCCCAAAGCAAGAAGATGGTTTTGCTTCTTGGCTGTGCTGCTCTGTGGAAGTTCTCTAGAGCAGCCTCCTGGCACACGTGTTTTTTTAGTGGATTTTAGTGACACTGAGTTGGATTTAATCTGGAGAACTGCTGAATGGAACCTGGAGATGAACCAGTGACACTTTGGCCTCAAACCCTGGGAATATTTATATATATAGAAGTCTATAATCCCCCTCAAAGGAATTCTTCCATGCTGTTCCATGGGCAGGGTGGGTTTCCTTTGGTTTTGGCTCCCTGCTAAAGGAAGGGGTGCTTTGGTTGGTCCCTCAGGGGGATGGACCTCCTGCTTCCAGCTGTGCCAGTACTGATGGCACTGGGAGATGGGAAAATGCTGCTTTCACTGTGGGATGTTGGATACAGCTGGTGTGGGATGGTGAGGAATATACCTGGTGAGGGATGTTGAGGACCAACACCTTTCCTGTATCCTGGGAAGCCACCTTCAGCACTAGGAGGAAGGAAAAGTTCATTTAAAAGGTGTTTTTTGGGTTTTTTTTCTGCTGCTGTCTGGGATTTGCATTTCTTTTTTTTGCGTGGGCTCACAAAATAAGAGTTCATTACCACGGGCTCACAAAATAAAAATTCATTGGGTCGTGATGCTGTTATAAAACATTCTATTTTAATCTTTTGCTTTGTCTGGCTTCATCTTCACAGAGAAACAAGCGGGTGCTGCTCCTCTGGCCCTGCAGTCACTGTGTTGTGGTGTGGTTTTCTCACTCCTCCACACTGCTCTGCTGCCTACCCACTCTGAAAATATGGAATGGATTATTTCCAACATTTTAAATTTTGTGGAGACTTAAAGGATCTAAGGGATCTGCTTCCAATCTGAAGGAGTCTACAGGGAAGCTGGAGAGGGACTTTGTGTCAGAAACTGGAGTGACAGGATAAGGAGAATGGGTTCTTACAGAAAGAGGGGAAATTTAGGTAGGATATTGGGAAGGAATTGTTCCCTGTGAGGGTGGGGAGACCCTGGCACAGATTCTCAGAGAAACTGTGGCTGTCACTGGATCTGAAGTGTCCAAGGCCAGGCTGGACAGGGCTGGAATATCCCTGGGATAGTGGAAGGTGTCCCTGCCCATGGCAGGTGTGGCACTGGATGAGCTTTGAGGTCCCTTCCCAAACCACTCTGGAATTCCAAGCTTCTCCTTGCTGGATGTGAGGTACTCACATGATGATTTCAAACACAAAAGAGGTTTAAGCTGTATCCATGAAGCATTTTGTGGGAATTTGGAGGGAACATAACTTGCCATCTGATGTTACCCACCCACCTGCTTGAGCACAGACAGGCTGGGGGATGGCAGGGATCTGTCTGGAGGCTCCGCCTCGCTTCTTCCAAAAATATTCACTTGCTTTGGCCTATCTATGGTGCAGTTGCATCTTTGCTGGTGGCTGCTTTCCTTACACACAGCAAGGTTTGTGTGCTCCTGTCCCTAGGTGAGCTGGGAAATCTCAGTGTCCATTCCTTTCCTGCAGAAATTCTTGTGTTGTTCATTAATCCTGTTTGTGGATTTAATTTGGTGAGGGCTGTGCCCAGTTCTGTCCCTCCTGGCCAGAGAGCCCTGGAGGGGCTGGAGCGTGTCCAGGGAAGGGAACAGAGCTGGGGAAGGGGCTGGAGCCCCAGGAGAGGCTGAGGGAGCTGGGAAAGGGGCTCAGCCTGGAGAAAAGGAGGCTCAGGGGGGACCTTGTGGCTCTGCACAACTCCCTGACAGGAGGGGACAGCCAGGGGGGGTCGGGCTCTGCTGCCAGGGAACAGGGACAGGAGAAGGGGAAACGGCCTCAAGCTGTGCCAGGGGAGGCTCAGGTTGGACAGCAGGAGGAATTTCTGCATGGAAAGGGTGCTCAGGCCTTGGCAGGGGCTGCCCAGGGAGGTTTGGAGTGCCCATCCCTGGAGGTGTCCAAGGAAGGGCTGGAGGTGGCGCTCTGGGCTGGGGACAAGGTGGGCATGGGGCACAGCTTGGGCTCCATGGGCTGGGAGGGCTTTTCCAGCCTCAGGGATCTTGGGATTCTGTGATTCCTGTGGCTGGGATGTGTGGAAGTCTGTGAGGGAGTTGCCCTGTGCATATCCATCCACATTGAGCATAGCCCCAGCTTTGGGATGTTTACTCCACCTGTATTAAATCAGTTTATTCATCAAATAAATGACCTAAGGCTGTCCTTAGGCATGGAAAAGTATCCAAACATGCAGTGCATCCTCAGGAAGGCTGGAATCACATCAGCTGTCTCTGCAGTGAGCAGGAGCTCACACAGAAATTCTGCACTTCCAGGGGACTCTTTGGCTGCCTGGTGCCAAGCAGCAGCACAGCAAAGGATGTTCAGGGCAGATTAAAGAGGGGAAAAATAATAGGCTCTTTGTGTGAACTAGGGGAAGGATTTATTCCATGGAAATCCAGAGCAAGCCTTCAGAAATATTGATTTCTCAGTTTTGAATAGAAACAAGAGGGTTCTTCATTATTTGTAAAAACAAAACAAAACCCTCCAGTCAAAAGTTGATTTTTTTTGATCATTTCTGATCATTCCTGCAGCTTTGTTCTTATGTCATGTAATGTTTTTTCTTTTTTAAACCACCAAAAAAAGGCAATGTTTTCATAGCTTTGTTGGCCTCCCAGGCAAACCCTTCAGTGGCTCAGGTCTGATCAGCTTGTACCCACCCCAGCTTGGTGGGGAGAGGAAAATCTTGTGTTCCTTCTGACAACTCTCTTTTTTTTCCCCATTGAAATGTTTCACTAACACAACACAAAAAACCTGAATTTTTCAAAAAGTTGCTAGAAAAGGATGGCTTGAGCAGTGACTGAAGCAGGAGTTACAGTGCTTAATTTCTGTTTTCTCTGGGTGTGCAGTGAGCTCTGTGTCCTCGGGGGTTCCTGATCAGAGGTGTGAAGTGGTTTGTGGCTGTACAAGGTTTCCCCTTGCACATCCTGGAGCCCTTTCCCCATCAGCACTGTTTACACCATGTGGATTTTCTGGTGTGGAATAATTTCACTGCCCAAGGCATCTGCTCTACTTGAGGAAGGTTAACATACAACGGATTAGAGACAAAGGTCAAATCTAGATTAATTTTCTCCAGATTCTGGAGAGAAAAAGTAATTTTCCTCCTGTTTTCTCCTTGGAGGAGAGTGGAGACCAAATTGCATCATGCAGAAGCTGTTTGCTTTTCCCTGGCTCAGGGGGGAGCAGGGTCCTGCTGAGGGCAGAGGGTTTTCCTTGGCCCTGAGCTCTGGGGTTGGGGCTCTGGGGATACTCTGGTCCCTCTTGGGGCCACCCCAAATGTCCATACCTCCATTTTCCTCCTCCAGGGGTCACAGAATTCCAGAATGGATTTGGGAAGGGATCTTGAAGAAGATGTGTCTCCACCCCTGCCATGGGCAGGGACACCTTCCACTATCCCAGGCTGCTCCAAGCCCCATCCAGCCTGGCCTTGGACACTTCCAGGGATCCAGGGGCAGCCACAGCTTCTCTGGGCACCCTGTGCCAGGGCCTGCCCACCCTCCCAGGGAACAATTCCTTCCCAATATCCCATCCATCCCTGCCCTCTGGCACTGGGAAGCCATTCCCTGCATCCTGGCACTCCATCCCTTGTCCAAAAGCTCTCTCCATGTGTCTTGTAGCTCCTGGGAGGCCACAGTTTGGTCACCCCAAAGCTTCTCCCCTCCAGGCTGAACAATCCCAGCTCTCCCAGCCTTTCCTCCCAGCAGAGCTGCTCCATCCCTCTGATCACCTTGGTCCAAAGTGATCCTTTCAATCCCAGGGATCAGAGGCTTTGCTCTGCTCTTGCTGTCCAGAAGAGACATTTCCTGGTGATGGTTAATCTGCAGAAATGTGCTTTTGTTTAACAGCTCTGCTCTGTGTCCAGCCATGTCTTGCTGCTGTGCTGGAGGAGGTGCTGATGTCTCAGCACGTGTCTGTGTCCTCGATTATCCCTCAGTCCTTGGGCAGGAGCTGTTCCCAGCTGCCCTGGATGGGCTGCACGAGGCACTCAGACAGCTGAAGGGACACGCTCCATTAGCAGCTGAGATCTGCTGATCCCTCTTAAATTGTTTTCTAAAGAGTTTTCATTTCACTGTTTTTGTTTTTGTCAGCAAAAGGGCATAGTGAGAAAAACCTCTCCTGTTGGCATTTCCCACTGGTTTGTCTCTGCTGAACTGGGCAGGGGTTGGGAAAGGGCCTTCAGAGCACAGCAAGGATCAGTTTTGGCTGCAGGGAAGCCCTGGGGAGGTTCTAACACCAACCTGAGGAAGGTTTGCATTGGATTGGGGCCCTCAGAATGAGAAAGATGCAGATCTGTTGGAGCAGATCCACAGGAGGCCACAAAGATTCCTGAAGGATGGAGCAGCTCTGCTGGGAGGAAAGGCTGGGAGGGTTGGGATTGTTCAGCCTGGAGAGGAGAAGCTTTGGGGTGACACAACTGTGACTTTCCAGTGCCTGGAGGAGCTACAGGACACATGGAGAGAGACTCTGTACAAGGGATTGAGTGCCAGGACACAGGGAATGGCTCCCCACTGTCAGAGGGCAGGGATGGATGGGATACTGGGAAGGAATTGTTCCCTGGGAGGGTGGGCAGGGTGCTCAGAGCAGCTGTGGCTGCCCTGTGCCCCTGGATCCCTGGAAGTGTCCAAGGCCAGGTTGGACTTTGGGGCTTGGAGCAGCCTGGGATAGTGGAAGGTGTCAGAGGTGGACACTGGATGACCTTTAAATGTTCCTCCATTCCAACATTCCATGATTCTGTGTTTTTATGGATGTGTGAGATGAGGTGGAGACCAGCTTCACTTGATAGGATCTCACAGTTAATTCCTTAGGACTAGGGGTGTCCTCCTGGCTGGATCTTCTCTGTTTGTATCTTCCCTAAACATCTGGAGTGTCATTGGTGACCCAAATGTCCCCTTCTGTCTCTCTCCATCCTCTGGTTACACTGAGGTGGTGCATGAATCTAATAATAATAAAAAAAGCTATAAAATGGCTGGATTTCTGATTTCTGTTGCATAAAGTGCAGTTTCTACAAGAAAAATCCCAGTTTTCTCTGGCATTTCCCTGATTTTTCAAGTAGCCCTTAGCATGTAGGCAAGAGCACCAGGATTCTCTTATCCCATCACTCTTCCTCATTGCTTAGATCCAGGAAAAAAAAAAAAACCACAACATTTTTGCAGCTCTGTTGCTTTTCTTTTATTTTTCAATATTTTCAGACAGAAATATTGCATCCTTAGCTGGTGTGTGAAGGTGAGGGAAATAAACCCGGAGAGGAGCATGAGCAGAATTCAGTATTTTTGGGCTGTAAAAGTTTTGTGTGGCTCTGTCCTCACCTTTTGGAAGATTGAAGAAAATCCTGGAGTAATCCTGGCTTTTGTGCTGCACATGGAGAATCTGCTGGAGGGGTGTGAGATGGGGGCAGTAATCCACAGAAATCTAAGGAATTATCCCCATTTTTATTGCTGCTTTCTCATTTTTGGGTGTTGCTTTTTGCACGTGCCTAAAATTGATGCTTTTCCAAGCAAAATCACAGAATTCCTGAGGCTGGAAAAGACCTCCCAGAATCCAACATGTGCCTGATCCCCACCTTTTTTTTTGGTGGGGTTTTTGGTGGGTTTTTGCAGGAATGAGCTGAATCCACGTGGGAATTGTACTCAAAGAAATGCCAGGCCAGATGAAAAATTAACCAGAAATAATGATATATAATTTATTAATTAGTTGAATCAGCAGCAAGAAGCTCTTGAAGGAATATTTTGACCACAGGTTTATGTAAATCCATATCTACTCCCACAATATCCCCAGGAAAAGCAGCTATAATTTGGAATTATTGTAGTTATTTTTCCATTAATGCAGCCAGGGAGTTATTTGATCCCTTGACAAAGGAAAATATGCTTGGCAAAATGATTTGGAGATGGAAATACACTGGCATTTTTTATTCTTGGGAGATAAGTGGCTCATGCTCTTGTTTCCACCTCAGCTTTTGTTGGAGGTGCTGTAGAATGTGGAGAAAAACAACCCCAAAATCCTTTCATTTCCCAGGGCTGATTTCCTGAAGTGTTGCTGCAAAGATTTTTTTCTCTTTTCATCTCTTTTCTCAAAAACCTGAGGTAGCCAAACCTTTGTCATCTTCTCTGTTTTCCTGCAAATGAGAGCAGCACTGGGGTGGCTTTTTTTGAAAGTGAATTTCTTTGTCTACACTCAAAGTCCCAAGGAAAGATCAGAATTCCATCTGAGAAAGAGCCACAATAAATTTATTGTTGCAGGATCAAAATTTCCCCATGTCTATAAATAATAAACAGCCAGAAAAGTAACAGAGATTTCTATAGGATCTTTAAATATCTCTAGCAAAGTCCTGGCAAGTTTTCTAATCCATTTTCCTTCTTTAAATGGAAATAAATACATTTTATACTTGCAAGCTTTGTGCCAGAACTGTGCAAAAATGTGAAGGAAAACATGATCACAGCTTTCAGTTTGTTGTAAGTTCTTCATTCATATGGAATGAGGAAATAAATTCCATGGAGTGTGTGTTCCATGGAGTGGAGACATCCGTGGCAACTCGTGTTTTTAATTCAATGAATGTTTAATGAAGGCTATTAAAACTTTTTTGGGAGTTAAATTGGAAAAACCACACCAGTACCCACCTCCCTCTGAACTGGATAATTGTATTTATGGGGAAGCTGAGGAATTTGAGAAAATCCCTCTTTTTCATGAGCAACAGTCGAAGGCTGGGAATATTTCCTAAATCCTGTGAGACGGAAGCTGATCCCACCTGTGCCCAGAGGCAGGAAAAGCCCTGGAAAGGCTGGAGCTGACAGAGCTGAGATGCTCTCCCCAGAATTCCCAGATGTTCTCCCAGGGAACATTTTCATTCTGGAATATTTTCATCCTAATAACTTCTGTGCCCTTACTCCAGCTGGAATGAAAGCAGGTTTCGGAATTTGGGATTTGTCAGCCACATTCCTTAGAGGACATTCTGCTGCTGTTGAATAGATTTGGGTTAATTTCACCTGAATCAAACAAAATGTGCAAAATTCTGGTTAAGTCCTGAGGAGGATTTAGGAAGAGCTTTGTTCTCCCTACCTGTGGCTTTTCCATCCTTTTGGGGTCTCCATCCCCCAGTTGGGCCCCCAAAGTGCAGTTGGTTTTTTTAAAAGCACTGTTTGATAATTATAAAATTCATTTTTAACAGGATTTGGTATCATACGGTCAGGGCCTGGAGGGACAGGGCAAGGGAATGGCTTCAGGCTGGAAGAGGGCATGGATGGATGGGATTTTGGGAGGGAATTCTTCCCTCTGAGAGTGGGGAGCACTGGAATGGATTTCCCAGAGAAGCTGTGGCTGCCCCTGAATCCCTGGAAGTGCCCAAGGCCAGGCTGGAGCAGCCTGGGATAGTGGGAGGTGCCCCTGCCCTGGCACTGGATGATCTCCAAGGTCTCTTCCAACCCAAACCATTCCATGATTCCAGGATTTAGGTCCAGTCTCCTTTTCCAAGCTCTCACAGAGGTTACTGAGTACAAACTTCCCAAATCTCCCTTCTTCTTGCATGGGGGGGTTTGGGAGTTTTATTTCTGGCTGAGATTGAAGTGCCTTTCCTTGGAGATCTTTGCTTTTTCTCTCCTTTTCTGACCAAGCCCCAGGCAAGGTGAGGTGGAATTGCTGTCTTGGGACACATTTGGAGACTGTAAAAATCCTAATTTTTTGTCCCTGTGGGACTTATTGGACACATATGGGAAGTTTTCCTATTTTTTGAGTCATGGCTGCATTGGTTTCAAGACCACCAGCCTTGGATTTAATAAATAATTGAGAGCAATTAATGAAGTTTTCTGTGGAAGAAGATATTTGTTTGAAGGATTTTTGGGATATGAAGAGTCCAGGACTTAAAATACTGTAATGATTTCTGTTGCTGGAATTCTCTGTTTAGGGAAGGGAAAGTGCAGTAAAATTTGGATTCTCCTTTTTCATTCCCTTTCTTTCAGTAATAGCTGATATGGAAAAGTGAAGTCAAACTTCCAGGGTAGAATTCTAATTTTCTATTAAACAGGAAATCATCAAATTACAATGCTTTTCCTTGAAAAGCAGCTCTTATTGCTGAAATAAAAGCTTCTAATTAATTTTCCTGACAGCAAATGCAGAGCTTTCACTTTGATCTTCAGATCTGCAAGTCATTTTCCTGGAGATTTTTTTTTTTTTTCATTTAATAACATTTCTTTCTCCCCACACCACTTTTAATAGGAAAGAAAAAGGGGGAAGACTGTGCTGGGGGAAAAATCCTGAATTTTGGAGGTGAGCTTTCCATTTTTAATGGGATATTCCAGTGGCTGTGGAAGGGATGGAGGGAGAAGGAAAGAAAACACAGAAACATTTTTCAGGTGAGAGTCATTGCAGGAAGCTTTTGGGTTGATTAAACAAAATGAAGTTGTTGGTGAGCTGGCAACACACAGGAGATTTTTTTATTTTATTTAATGCTGTGTATTCTACAAATTTCATAGATTTTGGCTATGTTTTGGGTAGCTCTTCACTTGGAATTAAATGGATAATCACAGGAATATGTCTCAGGATGAGAACTTCACCCCCTTCTCAGATTTTCCTATCACCTGGTTTTTTTTTCCTTGTTTATTTGTTGGCAGCATTCATTAAAGTGTCATTTTTTCAAGTCCCTCAGTGGTGGGAATTGAAGGATGGGAATGCAGGGATGGAATGGGGCGTGTAGGGAAAAGCTGGGGAGGTGGAATCCAATAGGAAATAACAGGCCTGGGAGAGCTTTTACTTTTATATTCTAGAATGTCACACAAAAGTTTCTGAAGGAAACTGATTCCAATCTGCAGATCAGCGCTGACAGTGTGAATAAACAGCTTTTCCAGGAGAAAAGGAGTTTATTTGTTTGTTCCAAACTATTTGGGAGCAATTGCTACACGTGACCATGTAAGAAAACAGTTTTCATTCCACTTGTGTAAATAACAGCTTCTGAAACTTGAGTTTTCCTGGGTTTTTATGGCGACCAATATTCCCAGGATGCCTTTTAGATGGGCTGTGTGGGGAATATCCATCAATATATGGGAATATTCTCAGAAGTGGAGTTGGCTGTGTGATAGGAAGGTGCTCCCTGGCAGGAGGGGGTTGGCATCTCCCTTTATTAAAAGCAACAAATAATAAATGTTTTCCATGATGAATCCAAGAATGTGTGGAACCCATTCATTCAGGATAGCCTGAATGTGCCACGTTATCCCAATTCCTTGATTTCTCACCAAAACACAGCCAGAAGTACAAATCAAAATTTCTCTTTTTGGGTGCTCTCTCCTTATGTTGTTCTGAGCTCTCTTTGATGGGGATTAGGGGATGGTTGCCTTTCCCAGTAAATTATCTGCCAGGGGCACAAACACTTCAAGAAACCCTGAATTTGCCTCTCTGCATGAGAGGTAAAATCACAAGTTTCACTTGTTCTTTTTCCCCCCTTTGCTCAAATGTGTAGGAATTAATTGGAAGTCGGAGTTTTTGCTGAGAGCTAAAACATGATTGGGTTGTTAATTATGACTTTTTTCTCCCCTCTCTGCATTTTGCTGCTGAACAGCCCTCAGTGCTCTGGCACGTGGCTGTTAAGTGACAGTTTCTCCTCCTTCATTTGCTCAGGAATCATTTTCCTCTGCTCTTGAGGTGCCTGGGATTGATTTTGAACAGCCTGGGATTCATGGCAAATGCTGGGAGTTTAGTCCAAGTGTGTTCTTTGTCAAAAGCCTCCCCTTTTTTCCCACTGAAAGCTTTCACGGGAGAGCTTGGTTTATTGACAAATAAAAATATAAATAAGAATATAAAATAAGAATATGAAATTCTTTCTGGAAGGTAAAGCTGCAGAGCAAAACCCCACGCTGGTTTTACACAGTGGAACTGTTCTGCTGTGATGGAAATTAGGACCAGCCTTTGGTTTCAGTTCAGGGAGTGCATTGAAAATTGGGGGGGCAGCTCTTGCCCAGTTTGTCCAGCTGGAGAGAAATTCCCAATCCCACTGCTGGAAATACCCTGGGAATACTTCTGGGCCTTTTGTTCAAGTAAGAATTTATCTGATTTCTACCTCTGAAATGTCATTTGCACATCAACCCCTGGGATGCTCAGCCAAAAGAAACTGGAAATTTGTTTTATTTGCACGGTGACAGCCTCTGTCACTACAGCTAAAGTCAATCCAGCTAGTTTGTCTTTCACAACCTCCACTTCCACATGAGGGACTTCTTTTCCATAAGCCCTGGAACAGCTGCCTGGGAAGGGTGTGAAGTCTCCCTCTCTGGATTCATCCCAAGCCCACCTGGAAGTGCTCCTGTGTCACCTGCTCCAGGTGACCCTGCCTGGGAAGGGGCTTGGACTGGATGATCTCCAGAGGTCCCTTCCAACCCAGCTATCCTGTGATTCTGGGGAATTAAGCATAAATGAAGCCTCTAGAGAGAGCCATCCAGCTCTCTAAGGTTACCATTTCATAAGATCCAAGTCTTTAATCCTGTGATGATTCCCAGTGTTTCCAGTCCTGCAGCTTGGCCTCAGTACAAGACTTTTGCCTTCAGATCCTGCTGATGAATTTCCTTATCACAGACTCAAGGAAAAGAAATCCCACAGTTTCATTTCCTGCATCTTTGGTAACTCCTGATGCAACCCATGCGGGTTTTTTTGCCATGAGGAATTTTTTCCTTCCTTTGCTTTGGAAATACTGATTTTTCCCAAAGATGGTATGGCTCTCACTGCAGCAGCACCTGGGCATGTGAAAGGGGTTTTGATAGAATCCTACAATGACTGCACTGTTGAAGCCTGCTCTGGCTGCTGAATCCAAGCCTTGCTCAGGAAAGGCTGCAGCAGCCTCCTGGAGAGTCTGAATAAAACCTTCTTTGCTTGACTGTGAAATAAGCAGAGCAAATTTCAGAAATGCCCTTTAGCCCTATTTGTTTTTGTTCTAAAGTTGATTTAGGTATATACATAGCAGAGACCATATCATTCATTTGCCAATAAAAACCCCATAAACCAGCCCTGTTGGAAAGCTTTCCTGATTGTGTGAGTGTCTCAGTGTAGGTGGAAAAAAGTCTGGACTTAAATATGTAATTAATTCAAGAAGAAGGGATGATTATTTCTGGCAAGAGGTAAATAAGGGCCTTGTTATTTCAGTGTATCTTTCTTTGGAGGAAATAAAAGCATTTGGTTTAGGTGCTTTGGGGTAAAGGCAGTGATTAATTTTGTTGGAAATATGTGGGTTTGTAACAGCAGCAATCCCAGGCTGGTTTGAGTTGGAAGAGACCTTAAAGCCACCCCTTCCATGGGCAGGGACACCTTCCACTCTCCCAGTTTGCCCCAAGCCCCATCCAGCCTGGCCTTGGACACTTCCAGGGATCCAGGGGCAGCCACAGCTGCTCTGGGCACCCTGTGCCAGGGCCTGCCCACCCTCCCAGGCAACAATTCCTTCCCAATATCCCATCTATCCCTGCCCTGTGGCAGTGGGAAGCCATTCCCTGTGTCCTGTCCCTCCATCCCTTGCTCCCACTCCATCTCCATCTTTCCTTTCTCCTTCAGGCACTGAAAGCCACAATCAGGTCAACCAAAGCCAGGAATGTCTTGTGTAAAGTGGGGGTGTTACAGAGCTGCTTCTTTTCTCTTTTCCCTTTCTCTGAGAGGCCTCAGGATGCTTGGGAACACTTTGTTTAGCTGGGAAGGAAACTGAGGGTTCTAAAAGTGTCTGGATCTGGCCAGGAAGCCTTTGGAAGCTGCACTGCTGGTGAAAGGGAGCGTTAGGCAGCTATTTCCCTGAAGTGTGATCTCAATTTGCCTAAAGTGCTCTTTTTTCTCTCTCTGTCAGAGTTACTGCTGGAAGTGTTCATTATCTAAGGCACTAGGAGCCCTCTTTGGTGTCCCTGCTCTCTGGTGTCCAGATATATTTTAGATCCATTCTTTCTTTTAAAGGTTCCATTTCCACAGTTCAGCTGGGAAGTGTCTGCAGACCACACCTCATTAGTTGGTCTAACTGCTTATATTTTAACAAGGATCAACAGTTCTGAGGGCAGGAGATCCCTTTCTCTTCTGAAGGCACTGGGAGTGCTCCTGTTGTGTCCTGCTGCTTCAGTTCCTCAGGGATGGTGCTTCCCATGCTCCTGGGAGCTGTGGAAATAAGTCACACACAGCTCTCTGAAAAGAATGAAATAATCAAACCAAAAAAATCTTGTCTCCACAGCTTCACCAACATCTTCCTGTAGTGTTTTAGGAACAAAAGTGTGCTAACACTTCCCACAGCTTTGATCCCCCTTTCCCCACTGCCTGGTGGAGATGGTTTGGCAGGGTTTGGCCTCAGTTTGGGGCTCTGCAGAGCCACAGACATTTTAGAGGTGTGGGATTGTCAATTTGGGTGTTTTTTGGGAGCTGTATCAGTTTGACATGTGGGAAAATAAAGGCACAGAAGGACATCTCCAGGCAATGTGTTTGAATCACTTCACAGTATCCCAGGATATCGTGTTTGGAGGCAGCTTTCCAAATGTTCAGGGTCAGAAGTATGCTGATCTGTTTTTCCTGGGAGATAACTGTTGCAAGGAAGAAAAACATTAATGCAAAATGGCAGCTCAAAGTACAGTTTTACTCCATTAAAATAATCAACAGATCGGACATTTTTGGGATAATTTGGTTGTTCTGGCTGTCCTGGCTATGGAGAAATGGAAAATTCCTGAGTGTGGATGTCCAGGAGAGTAGTGTGCAAGTGAACTCCACAGGCTGCAATCAGCAGTGCTGCCCCAGGAGGGCTCCTCCTGCTCTGGAGATCTTGGGTGAAAAACTGAGGAAGCTTTAATCTCCATCCCAAACCTTCTCCCAGCTCCTGGGGCTACCATGCAGGACATTTCCTCAGGGAAATCTGGGAGCAGCTCTGAGCCCCCAGCAGCAGGAGTGGGGTAAGGAAACACTGAACAGCTTTAGCAATTACCAGTTCTGAATCAGCCAAGAAATGAGAGTTAACACCATCTATATTTCAAAAAGTACCAAGGGACCCTTAATGAGACATCAGGCTCTTCTCTCATCCTGCAAACAGCTCTTCCCAGCACTGCTGCCACTTCCCAGCAGATTCAAAGGAAGAAATGCAATTTGCTGCGTTACAAATGCCATCCCCTGCAAGAACAGAGAGGTTTGGAAGGCACCAGCTCTGAGGTTTATATCTGTGGAACCTTTGCTTTGGAGTGGCTGGTGTAAATAAATAAATCAATCAGTGCCAAAGACCAAAAAAAGCTGAATGTTGGGCTGGCTGGGTTGATTGTTGTGTTCTCAAACATTCTGGAGGTGCTGGTTGAGCCTGCTGGGTTTGAGATGTGCCTTTAATTCCCATTCAGCTTTGCAGCAACAGCCAATTCCCATTTCCTGCTCTTCTTCCCATCCCTGCAGGCAGGGCTGGATGTGATCCTTGGGCTGGTTCCCACAGGCAGCAGTGTGAGCTGCAGGTTTTTATGGCACTTCAGCTAAAAGCTGATGGAAAAGCACAAGGGAGAGACTCTCCCAGAGCACAAGTGCCATTAAAATTTTGTTTTCCACTCCTATTTGTCCTGCCCTCATCCAGCAGGGCTGGAGAGGCATCCCTGAGCCCTGCTGGAGGCTGCAGGTACCCAAACCCACTCTCATGAGGATGTGTTTAGGTGCTATCATTCTTCTCTCCTCTCCTGTCACTTTGCCTCCATAATAATCTTTTTTTTGTTGTTGTTGTTGGAGACAGAACAGATGAGAGATTTTCCCTCTGGCTTGTGCAGCTGAGGAGGTTCTGCCACAGACCAAGGGCAATTTTTGGTGCACTTGGCACCTGCCACTGAATCAAAGTGACCTGGAGGGAATCCATGATTTAATAACACAACTCATCTTTGACATTCCCATTCTTTTTCACTATTTTTTTTTTGTTGTTTGTGTGATTTTTGTGAGTTGATCTCATTGGTTCTTAGCTGAAATATCTCCTCACTGGATGGGGACTGGGACTGACACTTGATCACCAAACCCAGCAGGGTTGTAGGCAGGTTTTGCCCCTCAGTCATAATTAATTTCATGTTCAGTCAGAATTAAAGTGGGATTATAGAAAGCCTTTGGATGAAGGTTGGAGCGTTTCCTTCATCTGGCTGGCATTACAATAAAATAATGATTGAAAACAGGTAAATTCCCCTTGATAGAGTAAAACATGATCCATCACCTTTGATTCACTTGCTCTTGTACACACGGGCTTTAAATCAAAATCCTTTGTATTTGCAAGTGCTTCGAGCAGTGATATGGAAATTTTGGAGGAAACCCAGCAAATGTGATTATTTCAAAGGAAATTTCTGTATTTCTGCACTGTTGTTCTCAAAGAATTGAATTTGAAAACATCTCAAGCCTTTAAATCCATAGAGTGCCCAGGATGAAGTTTGTGAAACTGTTTGATTCTTCAGTGACTCAAACCCCATGCATTGATATTCCTGGAATAAGGAGGGCCACGCCAGGAACAATGCCTGCTGTTTTTTTGGGAATGTTTTCCTCTTAAAACATCTCAGAGACCCAAGGTTAATCGCCTAACCCCACCTCCTAAAGAAAGGGGAAGCTGAAAGGTTCTTCACCAGCCTCTGGAGCAAGCACTGAGCAAAATACTCAGAGTGTTGCAGAATTTACTGCCCAAAGTTCAAGGGAAGAGAAAGGTGTTTGTTCTGAGCTCTGGAAAAAGCTGGGGAAGGCTCAGTGTGTCCGTGGGGAGGGCAGGTACAGCTGTGCCTGATGAGGAAATTAAAGGGGAGATGCCTGCAAAGATCTGCAGAGGGGTGGTTGGGTGGTGCTGAGTTTCTGGGCCAGTATTTAATACAAAAATAGGAGAAAAATTATCACCAGAGATGACTTTTCCACACACTTGATGATGGTTTTTCCTTTCATTTCACTGCTGAAAGCTTTTCCATGAGGGTTTTATCCAGAATGACAGATCCTGTTTGGATTTACTATTTAGTGCATGCTTAAATTAATAGCAGCCCAGTGACACAAGTTAATTACATTTTAAACCATTATTAATGTCCTCTAAGAGAAACATCTCCTCTGCATTAAATTCTGCTGCTTAACTGCTCCTTGGCTGGTGAAGATGGGCTCCTCTAGGAAGTCCAACAATGGGTTTGGGATGCTTTAAATTGGAATGTTGTTGTTTACTGTTGTTTTACTTCCATTAACATCCAGTGGATGTTTGGGCTGCTCAGCTTTTAGCAGCCAAGGAATTTCTGCCATGATCTGCTGGGACAGGACTTTTCATTCAGATTTCCAACACTGGGTTTTCTGTTAAAAACAGTTTGTTCCCACCAGCATGTGATAAATAAGATAAGGAAGCACCTGCCACGTTTTAGCATCTTCTTCTATTTTCTGCTCAGAGGTGACTGATACATTTTTCCTTCCCTTATTTTTCTCCTTCTCTTTGCTGTCCTACAGTAAATTACTGTAATCCAGTTTTGGGCTGTATTGAATCACAGCCCTGTAAGGAGCTGGGTAAGGCAGAGGAGGAGAGGAGTACTTTGGGTTCCAAAGCTTGTAAATCCCTGGGGAAAAAAGATCTTGAGCTCCAGTGAGGAATGGTTTTCTTACTTTAACAGAGTCAAACTGCCTGGAAAGTCATCCCAAAAAACAGCTTAAGGGAAGGGTAATTTTCAGGGAAATAGCTTGCTTGAAGTACTTCCTCACTCATTTTTTTCCAGGAGAAAAGAAGATTCCTCAGTGCTAAGGAAACATCTAAACTTGTCTGCTCTCGGGAGCATCGCTGCCCTCTCAAATGAGCCTCAGGAATTTCCTTGCTGCTGCTGCAGCGTGTTCCTCACCTCAAGGCTTTCATATCTGCCATCTGTCACTGTGCTTTGCTCTGATTTCTCTTAAATGAGGAGAAAAAGGCAGCCACCAAAAGGATCAGTGGCTTTTATTGTTATTAATGACATTTGTGGAGTCAAAAAGAACAGAGGAGCTGAGATGTGCAGGGGGGTTGAGGGGAGAGCCTTGCACCAAGGTAGCAGCAGGTGGGAGAGGGAATGTGGGACAGAGAGGGAGTATGGGACTGAGAGAGGGAATGTGGGACTGAGAGAGGGAATGTGGGACTGAGAGAGGGAATGTGGGACTGAGAGGGAGTATGAGACTGAGAGAGGGAATGTGGCACTGAGAGAGGGAATATGGGACTGAGAGAAGGAGTATGGGACTGAGAGAAGGTGTATGGGACTGAGAGAATGTGTATGGGACTGAGAGAGGGAGTATGGGACTGAGAGAAGGAGGATGGGACTGAGAGAGGGAATATGGGACTGAGAGAGGGAGTATGGGACTGAGAGAGGGAATATGGCACTGAGAGAGGAGTATGGGACTGAGAGAGGGAATGTGGGACTGAGAGAAGGAGTATGGGACTGAGAGAGGGAGTATGGGACTGAGAGAGGGAATGTGGGACTGAGAGAGGGAATGCAGGACTGGGAGAGGGAATATGGGACTGAGAGAGGGAATGTGGGACTGAGAGAGGAAATATAGGATTGGGAGAGGGAATGCAGGACTGAGAGAGGAAATACAGGACTGAGAAAGGGAATCTGGAACTGAGAGAAGGAACACAGGACTGGGAGATGGAATATGGGACTGAGAGAAGGAATGCAGGATTGGGAGAGGGAATACAGGACAGAGGGGGAATATGGGACTGAGAGAGGGAATATGGGACAGAGAGGGAATGCAGGACTGGGAGAGGAAATACAGGACTGAGAGAGGGAATATGGGACTGGGAGAGGGAATACAGGACTTACTTTGGGCATTGGATGATGTGTGAGGGCTGCAGATTTTAGTGTTGGCCTGGCCTACTCTGTCAAGAAAATGATGGTGCAAGGCAGGGAGTCATCCCAACTCTTGGAAGCAACGCAGGACATGGTGTCCATCACCCCCCACGTGTGTGAGCACAGAGCAGTCTCTCAACATTGTGGCACATTGAACAGAGTGAGGAGAGGGTGTTTCAGATCCACTGCGAACTCTGGCCAATGGATCCAGCGTAATTCCCCGGCTCTGGCCGTTTCCCAGGCAACCAGCACACAGTCCCAGCGCTAAACAGCAACACACCTGCACCCTGCCCCTTCTGGAGAGGCTAAAAATACAGGCAGAGAGCACATGGGCCGTGTGAGAAATGGTGTGGCAGGAATAGTGTACTGGGCAGATGGGCTGCTTGAGTCAGAGCCAGTGGGAGGTGCAGCAGCGATGTCCCTGTGCCGCGAGACCAGGGGCTGGGATGTCACCTGTGGGAGCATGAAACGTTCTGCTGAGCTGTTTGCATAGCCTCTGCCTGGTATTTATATATATTTGGATATATTTAAGGTAAAGAGAATAATCTGAAGCAGTTGGAGGTAGAACAGATGGCAGTGGCTGCTTACTCGGGTGGTGTTTCCTGGCACTTCCAAAATGGCCAATGCAGACCTTTGTCATCAGCTTCTGCTCAGGGCACTGCCACGTGGGAGGCTTGTTGCTGTTCCCACAGCTTGGAATGGGACATTTCTCCATGGCTTTATTCCTCTGGCTGAGTGAATTGGGGGTGCTAAGTGTAGGCCCAGTAGTGGCATCTCTTATTTAGTCCCTCAGGGTGTTACTACAGCTCTTCCCCATGTGGGTAGGAAAAGCCAGCTCTTGTCTTACTCACAGGATCCTGGGATGGCTCAGGCTGAAGAGAGCTCAGTGGGCACCTGGTGGCTCCTCCCTGCTCCAGCAGGGCCATCCCAGAGCCCAGGGCACAGCATTGTGTGCACACAGCTCTGCAACAGCCCCAGGGAGGAGAGCCCAGAGCCTGTGTGGGCAATGTGCTCAGGGCTGGCACTGCCCAGGGAAGAAGTTGTGCCTCCTGTGCAGGGGAATTGCTGGGCTCAGCCCCTGCCCGTGGCTCTGGTGCCATTGCTGGGCCCCCGGAGCAGAGCCTGGGCCCTGCTCTGCCCCTCCCTGCACACAGGGACACCCAGGGCTGAGGGCCCCTCTCAGCTGGGGCTCCTCTCCAGGCTGAGCAGCCCCAGCTCCCTCAGCCTTTCCTGGGCACCCAGATGCTCCAGGCCCTTCCTCAGCCTCCGCTGGCCCTGTTCCCTGCTGAAATTGTATTCCTGTGGTAGCATCGGATGTGGGAAATAACTCTCGTTTTAAGGGTAGCATTTCCTCTAGGAGTGAATTAAGCCTCATCTCCTGGGCAATTTATCTTTGTCACAGGGCAAGGTCCTGTCTTGACACCCTGCCCGGGCAGGTGATGAATCATTGCAATCCCAGGGATGTTGGTGCCTGTGCTGAGCCCTCAGCAGTGAATGGAACACTCATTTATCCCTGGATTCTGACAGCCGGAAACCTGCGTGCTCGCTGCTGCCGCCGGCTGTGTGAGGCCACGCAGAGCTAATGAAGTGACAAGGAAGGGGGACAGCTTGGCCACAGCAGGAAATGTCCTGTGGGCTGGGTTGGTGGCAGCATGGGAAGCCATGAGTGCCAGAGCTGTGGTGTGACAGTGAGGGAGAGGGGACATGAGTGGGGACAGCGTCTGTCCTGCTGCTGTGACACTCAGGAGGGGCTGCCATCAGCAGGGCCTGGGCTGAGGGGACACCTGCAAATGTCCAGCTTGGAATCCCAGAATCCCAGTGTGAAAAACACGGTTCACTGTCTTTAGGGAATTAAAAGGTTTAATAAAAAGACAATAAGAGACAAACATAAAGCAAAGGGTTAAAACGGCCGGGTGCTTGGCATGCTGCCAGGAGCACACTGCTGCTTCTTTAAATACGTTTTACAATCCATCCATTTGTTACATATTCACAGACCTTCATGCACAGTCAACTGTTTCTGGGAACTGTTTAGCGTGGCCACTCCTTGGGTCTGCCTTTTTAGAGCATGTGTGTTTCTTGGCTTGTGGTTTTATTTTTCTTCTTATCCCTTTTGATTTGGATGGTGGTCCCAGCCGGTGAGTGTTGATAATTGTTGTATCAGCTGCAGGGTCCCCACCACTTGTTCACAGGCTGTTATCTTGACTAGGCAGGTAGTTTAAGCATACTATCTCTAAAAAACTCATGTCTAACTTTTACTATTAACAAAGACTATATCCATAAAGAAATGCTATTTTAACATTACACATATAGCATTTATCTCAATACTTGCAAAGAGCCAACAACATGTCATACATTTATAACACCCGGTTTGGCTTGGAAGAGATTCAAAGCTCATCCAGTGCCACCCCCTGCCGTGGGCAGGAACTATCCCAGGCTGCTCCATGCCCTGTCCAATCTGGCATTGGACACTTGCAGGAATAAGGATCTGAAACCTCTCTGGGTGACTTCTCAGGAGCACTGGCTTTTCCCTCTGCCAGCTTTTCTGTTTCCCTGGAGAAGAAGCTTGCTCAGATCCACCTGGGAGGAGAAATGCTCCAGAAAAGACCCCAGAGGAAATGGATCATGCAAGCACTAGGAGAGGTTTTATCTGTTTATTCCTCCTGGAGAGCTCCAGTAAAATCTACTGAGGGTAATAGTTCCCCAGAGCACTAATGAAGGCCATCAGCGAGACTTTGGGCTCTGTAACTGCTGCTTTTTGTCTGCCTGAGCTTGTGCTCAGCAGCAGGGGGTGGATTGTCTTTAAACACATGATCGATCAACTTAAGCAGCCTCCCTGACAGCACCTTCATTATTTTTTCTCAGTCAGATCATTTTCTGTTATTAAAAAGAAAAGTAACAAGTGGGTTGGGAAGTGTTTACTCATAGCTTCTCTTTTTCAGAGTTTCTTGCGTGGTTTTTGCCTTAAATGGCAAATATTTGTGTTTTCTACGATTTGTTGGTTGGTGGTGTTTGATACCTGTGTTAGCTTAGAATCCCAGAATGGTTTGGGTTGGGAGGGACCTCAAAGTCCATCCAGTGCCACCCCTGCCATGGGCAGGGACACCTTCCACTATCCCAGGCTGCTCCAAGCCCTGTCCAACCTGGCCTCCATGTCAGGCTGTAGACTCTGACATGAGATGATCTTTGATATTTATTGGCATATCTGTTATTTATTAACCCGTTCTCCTATGTTACTGAATTCCCTTTCCATTAATTTCCCCCAGATTTCCAGTGAGGCCACTCACCAAGTTCTGGGGCTGACCCAGAACCACTTCCCCCCTTCCATGGGAAGGTGGAAGATGAAGATTCCTGCCTGGGAAGTGCTGTCTGGCCCTCCCAGGGATTGAGAGGCACCACAACTGGTTTCCTTCATTTCCAGAGTGGGAGAACGCTTTGTTTGCAGAGGAATTGCACATGGGAGAGGGCAGGGCTAAGTTTTGGGAGTGATGCTGTTCTGAGGCTGAGCCTCCTCTCTCCAGGTGTGCATTTCCTCTCTCCCTCCCTGTGCTTTCCCAAATGCAGGAGGAGCGGCAGTGGGAGGCAGGGCTGTATCTGTCCCTCTGGCAAAGGCCAGGACAGGGGGAGGATTAGTCCTGTCAGTCTCGAGCAGCTGCTGTGCTTTTTGGCTTATGGGAAATGCAGAGGTCCCTGGCCACACTCTCCTGCAGAGATTTCCCATTTCCTTCAGCCTTATGCAGTGGGGAATTGGCCTTGGGAGAAATTGAAGTAGCAGGTGGGTGATTTGAGGAAGAGATGGCGAGGGGGAATGACTGGAAGAATCCAGGAACCAAAAGTGAAGCAAGGTGAGAACACAGGCACTGAAGTTTCTGTTTGCTTAGTTCAGCTTTTCCAATTTTGCTTTAAGGATTCACTGGCATTTCCCTCACACATCCCTGGCTGGCTCTTGCCATCCTCCCCTGTGCTGTCTGGCAGGTGCTGGGATGGGTTTTCCTTTGGAAAGCTGCAGCCTGTGTCCCTCCAAAGCCTGTGGCTCCCTCGCAGTGTGTGATCTTGGCTTGCTCACATCCCTGAAAGCTGGCTTGATGGAGCAGCCAGAATTGGCAGCTTGGTGTCCCTGGAGCTGAAGGGCAGCTATTGTGCTTTAAAAAGGCCTTTTAGAAATGCTCAGGACCCCAGTGCCAGCCGGAGAACTCGAACATCAGTTTCTAGGTAAATTATTTCTGCTCCCTGAGTCTTCCCAGCAGCCACTTGGCAGGCAATTAACCTGACAATGGGATATGGGAGAGATGTGGCAGAGGGGGGTGAGAATTGGACATTGGGAAGATTTTTAAATTGCTTTTCAAACTAGTGCCTTCCCTGATTCCTGCTCTGCATTGGCTGTTGTCAGCCAGGGGAGGGGTGTTTGGCACCCGCCATGTCCCCAGATAGACTTTGAGGTGCAGCTCAGCCTTTTAAGCCCCACACTTGGAGCCACAGAGCGTTCTGTGCCAGCTCTCAGGGCTCACCTGGAGAGCCCTTCCAGCTCCAGGCAGCTCTGGGGGGTTTGGATCCTTCCCAATCTGGGAGTGTGAAACGGTGGGTTTGGAAGAGCAGGTAATTTGTCACGCAGGTACCTGCTGTCATGACCTGCTGCAGGGGACTTCTGGAGCAGCAGCTCCATCTTCCTTTGGAGAGGTGAGTCAGGGATGCTGGAACAGGCTCCAGGTGCTGCTGAGCCAGGGATCCCCAGGGATTGGGACAGGAGCTGGGTAGAACCATGTAGATCTGATCATGGAATCATGGAATGGTTTGGGCTGAAGGGATTTAAAGCTCATCCCATTCCACTATTCCAGAGTGCTCCAAGCCCCATCCAGCCTGGCCTTGGACACTTCCAGGGATCCAGGGGCAGCCACAGCTCCTGTGGGCACCCTGTGCCAGGGCCTGCCCACCCTCCCAGAGAAGGATTCCTTCCTCACATCTTCTCTGACCTGATCTCTTCAGTTTTGTCCCATTATCCCAAGTTTTGGGTTTTCTCTTTTCCTGCTGCATCTCTCTAAAGGAGTGGGCTGAGCAGGGAGGGGTTTGTGCCTGTAGCACCCTCAGTCAGTGCTGCCTCAAGGATCTCACACATGGTGTTTGTTCCTTTGTGGGGTTGTTTTGAAGTCAAGGAGCTGACAAGGTAGGCAGATCTGGGGCTGGCAAACCTCTGATCTTGTTCTTGCATCCAGTCAAAAATCCGAGAGGTGATTTTTCCTGAGAGATTTGGGTTGGAATTGGGATGTTATCCTTGTGAGCCCCGCAGAAATGAAAGGTTTCTGATGGGGAGGCTGGTTCCAGCTCAACTGAAGTTCAAAGCACTGAGTGGGAGTTGTGCATACTGCGAGCCATGTGAATATAGGATCCCTGCTTGTGCTTTGACAGCTCATTTCTTATATCCTAAAGGAATGTCACCTGCTTCCCAGGAACCCATTTTGCCTAAGTTGGAACACCTGGAATAGATATGACAGTGAATGGCAGTGTTGTAATAAGTTACAAATGGCTTTTTGATGTAGGCACTGAAGAGCCTGTGCCAAAATGGAAAGAAATTTTCTGGCACAGACTTGGGGGAAGCTTGAAAATGGAAAATCCTGCAGCATCCCTGGAAGTGCCCAAGGCTAGGCTGGATGGGGCTTGGAGCAGCCTGGGATAGTGGCAGGTGTCCCTGTCCATGGAAGGGGGTGGAATGGGATGGGCTTTAAGGTCCTTCCCACCCAAACCACACTGGGATTCTGGGATTCAATTAGCTGTTTGTCAGCTGGGTGGTGTGGTTGGAAAAAGGCTGTGTGATTCCCTGGGCTGTATCTATGTGTGATACTGGTCCATGCTGGAATTTCCCCTATATCAATGATAGCAAAATGCAGTTTGGAATTGAAGGTTTTATTTCCCTGCTCCATTTCCCTAAGTTCAAGGACAGAAATCATAATTTTATTTCTTTCTGTTGAACCTGCCCTCTCTCCAGCCCATGCCCTTGTTCCTGGGTGAAGCCCATCTGTGTTTTGGTGCTTCTCCTGTGGCCAGCTTGAAATCCAAAGGTCATTCAGACACACTGAACATCATTTCAAGCATTTTGTTTGATGGAGTCAGGCGAAAATGTTTGATTTATCACAGCTGTATGGGGGAAAAAAGCTGAAAGATGTTGCTGCTCTTGGCTTTGGCTGAGTCTGTTGGGTTTAAGGCTTGTGGTTTTAAAGATCTGGTCCATGGCAACATTTGAAAAAGCTGCTCGGTGCCCTGCAGTAATAAAAGAAGACAGCAAATGAGTAATTTTCAGGTAGTTTGAGGGCTGGTTTAATTTTCTTTTCACTTTTCCATGTGTTTTGAGGTTGGAGAACCTCAGAGCCCTCAGCTGCCCAGAGCTCTGGGTACCACTGACAGAGGGTCTCTGTGAAGTGGCAGCAGCCACTGTCCCCTGAACATCCAGGAGTTCCTCAGCTGGGTGTAATTACCTGTAATTAGCTGGGCTAAAATTAATCAGGGCCAAAAAAGGGATTGTTTTTGTGTTTCTGTGTCTACCTGTTACTTTCTAAGGCTGTGTGTTGGGTTTAAGCACAGCAATTAAAAGAGAAATAATTTAAATCTTTTGTTTGATGAAGATGAAAATAAATAAAGGAATGTACTGCTGATGTGTTTAGTTAAATCAATAAAGAAGTCCTTGTCCTGTTTGATCAACTGATCAGTGCATCAATCATGAGGAATCCACTTGGAATTTTGGCATTTTTATGTTCCAATCTTGAGAACACAATGAAAGGAGAGGTATTCCATGGGTTCCTTGCTGCCAGCTTCATCACTGGTCTCATTTTTGGGGTTTTACCCAAATATGTAGCAAATCCCTATGGCTGGAGCTGGGATGGAGCTCCTGAAGGCAGGGCAGAGATGGAGTCTCCAGCTCCCTGGGCTGGGCTCTGTCTGTGCTTGGACACCAGCAAATGGGAGTTCCTTGGGAAATTCCTGGTGTTCCTGTGTGCCTGTGCCCAGCAGAGGCAGAGCTGGGGGTTCTACAGGAATCCCTCTGCTTTGCAGACCCCAGGGAGGGATTGCCTGAGGGGTCAGGACTGAGGAGCTGCAGACCTGGATTTCTGTGCTGTTGTACCCTCCCAGGAGATTTTCTCTCTTGCTTTATTTATGGCCCCTGTCTCCCACACTGAGTTTTCTCTCCTTGCTGATCTCATCAATCCCTGGGAGTACATTCATCCATCTCATTTCAGGGGACAGCTTCTGTCTGTTAAAAAAGACTTCTTTATTTTTCCCCTGCAAGGGCAGCCATGCAGGTGCCCACCTTTGTTTCCCACGTGCTTCCACAGGGTCTTTCACCACTTTAAATCCATGGGAAAACTGGGTATGAGACAGCAGGGAAGCAGCTTGGCAGGGGATGGAACAGGATGGGGTGTAAAGTCCCTTCAAACACAAACCATTCTGGGATTCTGTGATTCAAGGAAAACTCTTGGTTCTGTTTAAGAGGGGAAATAAAATACTTCCAGGTCTGCATCTCCAGGTGCTGTGTTGGGATATGCTTGGCTCCAAAATTAGGAATTTTGATCAAATTCCTTGAGCTCATTTCTCGGATGCCCTGAAGAGTGACAAACAACCTTATAAAAAGAAAAGCTGGCTGGGTTTTAGTGCAGACACTGCTTTTTTCCTTTTCCTCATGAGGCTGTTTGTCACCAGCCAAAGGAAGAAATGGCAGGGCTTGATTTGTGGGTGCCTCTTTGCCTGAATTCCCAGCAGGTTTATTACCTTGGAAAAGGGAGAAGATTGGGAGAGGATCCCTGCGTGGTGCAGGGAGCGTCTCAGCCAGCCTGAGGCAGTTCCAGTGCTCACAGAATCCTTCAGGAAGATGAAAGATGTGTTCTTTAATTCCTGCTTGTGACCAGAATGCTGGTTTGGAGTCTGAAAAACAATTCTCTGCCAGGCCAGGCTGAATGGGGCTTGGTGCAACCTGGGATAGGGGAAGGTGTCCCTGCCTGTGGCAGGGGTGGGATGAGGTGAGCTTTAAAGTCCCTTCTAACCCCAAATAATCCATGAGTCCATGATTGTTCAGCTCTAATGGGATTAGAAACCATGGAAAGGTTCTGGAAGGTTTGGCCAAGGTTTGAGTCTTCTGCTGTATTCAGTTCCTTCTGTATTTAATACACAATTTAAAAAATTCCTCTGTATCTGTGAATTACAGAGGACAATCAGCCTTGTCATGCAGGGCTGTTAACTGGGCAGTTGGGATTTGTGAATTATTATTAATGTGGAGTTAACAAAATGGAGCAAAAATATGATTTTTAAAATTAAAATTTCTCTCTTTTTAATCATATTTTGGAAGATATTTAGGTCAAATAGCTTAGCTAGGAAACAATCTGGGGTGTTCTGCACTGGTCTTTGGTGCTCTAAGGTGGCAAAATCTTTCACCTGGGAATTTCAGCTGGGAATGGAGGGAATGGAGGATGAAATTTTGGCATTGCAGTAGATGGAGTTCCACCTCAGGCAGTAGAATAACAGAACAGGCATTATGTGTACTCCCCTTTAATGTATATCCTGGTATTCATTACAACATATGCTCTGCACACACAATATTTACTGAGCTGGCAGCTTCTCCAAATGGGGCTTTGGAAAATTCTCCAAATGGGAAAGCAACAAAAGTGAAAAACATCTTTTAGCTGTCGTGTTGACTAAAACACACTTGATTGGCAAACAGAGGTAGGGTTTGCCAGAGAAAACCAGCCCAGGCTCTGAAGGTTGGTGCTTCCTGCCAGCAAAGTGCTCATTCTGTAAAACTTGTGCTGCTGCTTTAGGAACAAGACAAAATATTCCCTCAGCTTTCAGAACAGCTTCAGATTAATATCAACAATATCAGCAAATTAATATTTATTAATATATTAATATATTAAACTTGGCTGCCCCTGGATCCCTGGAAGTGTCCAAGGCCAAGACCTGGGATAGTGGAAGGTGTCCCTGCCCGTGGCAGGGGGTGGCACTGATGGGCTTTAAGGTCCCTTCCAACCCAAACTGCTCCGTGATTTTCTGATCCCCTTAACCCTCTTTTTTCTCTGACCTGGTTTGCTGCACTGAAAAAAGCATCATGGGGCTTGTCCCAAAAGACCTGGAGATGGATGTCAGTGGAGTATTAGAGCATCAGTAAAACCTGGAATTGTTGGAGGCTGCTGCCCCTGGCTCCTCATTGCTGTCAAGGCAGCTCTTGCTCACTTCACTACTTTCTGTGCTTCCCACTGGCAAACCCAGCAGGAGTTCTGGCAAGGGAAAAAACAGTAAAATAACAAAATGTGTGGGCTCAGGAATTTGTGTTTCATTAATAATGGTGCAAAACCAACCCCTCAGTGAAGGGCTGCCTATGCAGGATTTCCTCATATATATCCCTCTCCTGAAGGATGTGTGCAGCTCCAGCTCTGACTTTTAGGAATCTGCACACACAAATTGGGAAAGATGAACTGGTAATTGTGGTTGTTAATGTGTCACTTAGATGTGGATTGATTACACTGCTTCACAGCCACCCTGCCTTGCTTTTTACTTCTTCTTTCTTTTTTTCTGTCAGGGAGAGCCATTGCACAGAATTAGTGTTTGGTAGAAATGGAACCCCCTGCTTTTCTCCTTTAATCCTGATCTGTCATCAGCTGGAACAGGCAGATCTCTTGGGGTTTGGGAATTGCTCTGTGTGAAACTTGTGTCTCCTATTGCCCCTCATAGTTCCATGGGTTCTCTTTCTAGGATAACTCCTGCCTTTCAGGCTCAGTCATCGAAAATGCTCCTTGTGGTGATGTTTTCTGTGTCTGTTGTGCAAATCCAATTCTCATCCTTTCTCACTTGGTGCTGGCACAGAGGTTCAATTCTGTTGCAGACACACAGTTCCCACCCTTGTGACTGTGGTGGGAATTATATCTCCACAAAACTGGGGAAAAAAAAACCCAGAGGAGAAGCTGTGCAGCTCAGTACACCTGCAGTTCCTCCTGCCTGTTCCTCTGGCTGGGCACTTTGTGCTGTGGTTTATTTGATGTGGTGGTGTTCAGTCAAGAATTCCATGTTCTTGGAGGTCTTTTCCAACCTTAATGGTGATTCCCTTGGAAAAATGAGGCACTGTCATTGTGTGGGCAGCAGTGGAATGCACAGGGAGAGAAGGGCTCAAATGCAGCCATAGCTCTCTGTCAGTGGTGGTTTAGTGCTGGCACTGGGCAGGGTTCAAACCCAAACCCTACTCCAAACCCTTCTCCAAACTCTATCCCTGGCCTTTTTCCTCCTCCTCAGGGCCTGATCTCACTCATATTTCGTTGCTTTCCTGTCTCAACAGCTTCTGTGTGTAAATGCTCCCAGACAGCAGAACAATTGCAGAGATCAACCTGCAGCTTAAACTTCCTTTTTTCCTGCTGTTCCCTGAATAGTGAAGTGCACAGCCTATCAGGATCCCTTCCTTAAGAGCAGCTTTTAACCAGAAACCCCCTCAAACTGCACGAATTCAGCTTTGATTTTCACCCCCCCCCCATCAGCAGTGTTTTGTGTCCTGCAGAGCTATTGCAGGGCTGTGGTGTAGGATTAGCTGGGGGATCAGTGACTCTCTAAGTGCCAGGTGAATCATGGCAAATTGGAGTGTGCTGAAAAGCCACGTTCCAGTTCTGAGCAGGGCTTGGAGAGTGCTACATTAACCTCTGAGTGGTGAAGGGCAGTCTGAAAAACAGCTCTCTGTATAGCCATGTGCTCTTTTTTAGTTGCTATAATTTCTCTCTGCTCCAGATAGGTTCTATGAGTCAGAAAACTTGGTTATGCTAGTTATTCATTGATTATCCAAAGAGCTTGGCTCTGGGAGTTAAAGAATTTGGCACTGGTTGTCTTTAGAATGAGATCTGGGTGTAATTAGACCCATCACACCATGAGCAGGGGCCATGCCTGAGGCCAAAGGATCCCAAACTCTCAAATTCATTCCTCTGGCTGTATTTCTCCCAAAGTTTGTCTTGAGTGGAAGCTGCTGTACCTTCCACCATGCCAGGTGCTCCAAGCCCCAAAATCCAACCTGGCCTTGGACACTTCCAGCAATCCAGAGGCAGCCACAGCTTCTCTGGGGAACCTCCCCACCTTGCTAGGGAAGGATTAATTCCCAACATTCCCAAATTTTTCTACATCACTTGCTGTGGGGGCTGTCCTGTGTCCTCTCTTATGCTTCTGAGCAAGGAACTCCTTGTGCTTTCCAGATGATGGGATGGCAGTGGCACATTTGTAGCTGTTCCCATTAAGCCTGGCTGTCTGGCTGTACTTGGATCTGCCGAGTTTGTGTGGTTGTGGGACTGAGTTTTCCCTGCTCAATTGCCTGGGAAAAGTAAATGTTAAGTGCTCATGCTCAATTAAACTGGGACAACAAACTGTTAGCAGAGTGCTGTTGAAGTTCTCAAGTCAAACACAAATCCCTGGCTTTGGGCTCTGGGTGGCCTCACCTGCAGGAAAAATCTTCTCTGCCCTGGTGCTGCCTCTGGCCAAAGCTGAAATCCAGAATTCCTGTGTCCCAGTTTGACCCAAAATGCCACGTTTCAGATTGGTTATGGGTTGGGATGCAAGTCCTGTGACTTCCCAGCAGGACAGTCCCCCACCAGTGCACCAAGCAGGGTGGCAGAGATGGCTTGGGATAGATCCAACAAGTCCATCCAGCTCTTAAATTTCTCTTCCCAAATTGCCCTGCCCACACAGTCCCAGCCCTCTGGGACTTGCTGCTTCCATCTGCAGTTTTTCCACCCTTTCCCATAGCCTGAGGGAGAATATCCTCAGTGGGGCTGGACAGTGCTTAGCTCCTGCTTGGCCCTGAGCAGATCCATCACCCCCTTTCCATGTGGATCTGCCCCTCCTGAATGTGGAATTTGGGTTCAAGTGGCTCCTCAGCTTCCACAAACTGAATCAAATTGGTCCTTGTTGAATTTTTGGTGCCCAAAAAGCTGCCATGTCCCCAGAATTATAGACAGATATAGGGGTTGTATATCCAATCCATAAATTAAATCTCTGGGATGAACCAGACTAGAAATGAACCAAACCCCCCAAATTATAGACAGATTTTGGGGTTGTATGTCCAGTCCATGGGTTAAATCTCTGGGATGAGCCAGGCTGATAAATGAACCCAAAAACCTTGGGAGAAAATGCAGATTTGTTTTCCAATGCAACAATTCCAGTAGGAAATGGGTTAAGTAAAAATCAATGGTAGTTTACAACTCTGTAGTGTTGTTGCAACAAATTCAGGTGCTCTGAAGAGCTGCTTGTAGAGAGGAAATGCAGGGACAAACTGTGAGTAAACTATGTGTGTAAAGAGTGAGTTAATGTGCTCCCCCCTGTCAGCAGCTTTGTGGCAATCCTCAGAAGTTATCTGTAATAAATTGCTCTTAATTGGTCCCTAAATGTAAGGAAATCATCAGCCCTGGTTTGCTATTTTAAGTCATGAATTAGAAGTGTAACAGTGACCTTGATTCCATAAGCAGTCTGTGCCCTTGGAGTTCTGTGCTCAACACAAATAAAAGACAGAAAAATCATAGTGGTCTGAGATGAAATTTGGCTCCTTGCAATGCATTGATTTTAACAAATTTTGGCTGAGCAGCTCCACGATCAAGAGAGGTAAAACAATCAGAGCCTGCTGCTGTGGAAATATTTGTTCTTTTCCCCCTCAATGGGGTTCATGTTCCTGATGCTGATCAGGAGTTCATAGCTCTTGTTCTGCAATGGAGTTTCAATTACTTCCGAATTCTGTTCCTGTCAGTGTGTATGGGGGAGATAAGAGTCCATGGAGGTGGAGCACTAAATCCTCCATGACTTCCTTTCCTACAGAAAAGCCCTGGAAAAGAGCAAATATTGGTGTTTGTAACAAAATCTTCCAGGTTTCAAATTTTAATGCAAACTTACTTTTGTTATAAAACCTTCCAGACAACTCCTTGTTTGGCTTTTGCTCTCCCTCAGCTCTTGCTTCTTCCTTGGAGTGGAATTTAAAGGAATTGGATATATCCATGTGTGGCTTTTAATGGATTTAATTGCACAAAGGCAATTGCAGTTGTGGGAACAACAGAGCCACTGGAATCCAAGGAGAGGCCTTTCCTCCTTGCTGGGAAATAGGGATGGAACAGGTGCATCAAATTAAGCACATTTTGCCTTTATTTCACAACATTCCTGTTTTCCAAATTGCCCAGAAACACAATTATCTAACTAAGGAAAATATAGACAATGCCTTTTAATTTGGGTGAGCATATAATGAACACTTCAGAATTTTGCCTCTCATGCTTTTGAAGCCTTCAAAGAAGAACTGGAACTGGGGATGTGGAATGGAAAAAGGATTTTCAGGTAAAGAGGGGGATTTATTGTAAAGTTGTTGTGCCCAGTTACTTGTCTGCAAACCAGGGGTGTTTAGGATGTGCCCAGAGTTCAGAGCCAGATTTTAAATTCCCAATTTCCTGAGGCTGCTGTGCTCCACTGCCCATCCCTGTTCTTTCCCAGCTCCTCTTGTCTCGTGCTTTGGGCACATCCAACCCTTGAAAGCAAAGCAGAGCAAATGGCAGAGCCTCAGGTGTCCTGAGGGGGAAAGGATCCTTGGAGATTCTCCCATCACTTCTGCCTCTGGAGAGAGGAAAGTGGAGGAGAGAGACAGAAAAATGTGATCTTTTCTTTGTGATCCAAAGTGAACCAAATAATGATGATGGGCTGGGAGAGCAGGGGGTGTTCACCTGGAGAAGAAAAGGCTCCAGGGAGTCCTCAGACCCCCTTCCAGGATTTAAAGGAACTCCAGGAGAGCTGGAGAGGGACTGGGGACAAGGGATGGAGGGACAGCACACAGGGAATGGCTTCCCACTGCCAGAGGGCAGGGATGGATGGGATATTGGGAAGGAATTGTTCCCTGGGAGGGTGGGCAGGCCCTGGCACAGGGTGCCCAGAGCAGCTGTGGCTGCCCCTGGATCCCTGGAAGTGTCCAAGGCCAGGCTGGACTTTGGGGCCTGTAGCAGCCTGGTATAGTGGAAGGTGTCTCTGCCCATGGCAGGGGTGGGAATAGGACAATTTTTAAGATCCCTTCCAACCCAAACCACTTTGGGATTCTGTGAAGATGCAAAGGAATATTTCTGCTTCTTTTCCACCTGTGAACTGCAGCGCTCCATTTATCATCTCCCCTGTGAGCAGCTGTTTGCCTCCTTTGTGATAATCAACCTTTCCAGCACCATTTGGGGGACAATGGACTCCCCCGGGATGCACCCTGGATAGCCTGAAGTGTGCTGTTTTATTTTCCCAGTGGGAGAAGGCCCCTGCCATCCATCCATGGATGGATGGATGGATGGATGGATGGATGGATGGATGGATTGATTGCTGGCAGTGCTGGCTCCCTGCTGGCGGAGCTCCAGAGTTTCTGGGGCAGCTGACCCAGCAGATCCTGCCTTGTGACATTCCCAGAAGGAATAAATCTCTGGGTTCCAGCAGCTCTGGCAGTCACTCATCTTTGCCTTCTGGTGCCCTTGGGATTTGATGAATCCCTTTCTCCCATCTTACAGTTTCCACAACAAGCTGCAGGAGCAGGCAGAGGGGGAAGAAGAGGGATCTCAGCTCACCCCTTGTTTGTGAGCAGAGTGTCACACTGAGGGGGTGTTTGATGGTGACATTGGTGATGGCAGGGGTTTCTTCCGGAGTGGGGACATTGAGAAGTGACCCTGTGACTGCTGAGCTGGGGAAGGGGCTCAGCCTGGAGAAAAGGAGGCTCAGGGGGGACCTTGTGGCTCTGCACAACTCCCTGACAGGAGGGGACAGCCAGGGGGGGTCGGGCTCTGCTGGCAGGGAACAGGGACAGGACAAGGGGAAACGGCCTCAAGCTGTGCCAGGGGAGGCTCAGGTTGGACAGCAGGAGGAATTTCTGCATGGAAAGGGTGCTCAGGCCTTGGCAGGGGCTGCCCAGGGAGGTTTGGAGTGCCCATCCCTGGAGGTGTCCAAGGAAGGGCTGGAGGTGGCACTCAGTGCTCTGGGCTGGGGACAAGGTGGGCATGGGGCACAGCTTGGTCTCCATGGGCTGGGAGGGCTTTTCCAGCCTCAGGGATCCTGGGATTCTGTGGTATTTTACACACCAGCCTGCTCAGACTGGCATTTCTGGGTGTGTTTGTGGTTTGCATGACCTCCTCCTCCCAGGGCATGGTTTAGCTGGACTATCCATACAGGTGTCTGTCTATACTTTATTTTTCTCCTGCTGCTTTTCTTTCCTATTTGAATCTTGCCATCTCAAGGTATCCAAAGTAATGTTTCCTCTGCAAATATAAATGTAAATCCAGCAGGCAGGGTGGCAAACAAACTGCTGGCAGGTAGGAGGACTATCTTCCCTTTCTTTAAATGTGAAGCTGTCAAATATATGGGACTGTGCTTTTGAATTCCCAAAGATGCCTGGAAGTGCCTGTTGGATGGGATTTTTTCCCTGTTCCCAGTGAAAGTGGGTAGTTAATGTAAGAAAGCAGCTTCCCTTCTGGATAGGCCGGGCCTAAATCTTTAGTGCTTAATCCCAGACCTTTGGTCCATTTTATATCTGTTGTCAGCCTGGGGACAGCCTGAGGGGACAGAGGGAGGCTGGAGGAGCAGCTGAGAGCAGGTTTGTTCTGTCAGCCAGCTCTGTCTCCTGTTAATGGCTGGTTGGTTACTCTTTGTTATAACCTATTTTACCCAGCAAAAGTTCTCAGCTGCACTTGGGATTTTTTTACAATCAAATTTGCCAAGGCCGAAGCTTAAGGATGGAGCAACAACTCATCAACTAGAATAGTGCTATTTTTCATTTTCCATCTCCAAGGGGTAAATCATGTTGGGGAGGTGATGTTCAATCATGAGACCATCACCTGGAAAAGGGCTTGCTCATCCAGAGCATGATGAATTGATTTTTGGGGAGGACAGCTTTC
The DNA here is from genome assembly GCA_030060385.1 of Muscicapa striata striata. Lineage (NCBI taxonomy): Eukaryota > Metazoa > Chordata > Aves > Passeriformes > Muscicapidae > Muscicapa > Muscicapa striata. Next base: position 755,243 of record JAREIS010000169.1, read on the forward strand.
TCCCATGGCTGAGTTTGGAGTATGCTCACAGGGTTTCTCTTTGAGAGACTTTGCACCTCTTTGATGACAAATACAAAGCAGATTATCATCTGAATTTATGGCTCTGCAAGGCACAGTTTCACTGTCCTTTAGTGTTCAATAGAATATTATGTGCTTGATATTAAAAACCTGCAGAAATGCCAGGGCATTTCCAGGTTGTAGAAGAAAGGTGGTCACTTGGAGGATTTAAAAAAAGCTTTATGTATACTGCACAATGGAAGAGAAGTTAATATGCCCTCTTGGGAAAGATTTGGGAGCTGGTTCTTGAAAATACAGTGAAAAGGAGTAAATCACCTCCCTCAGAGGAGAAATCCATGTGAAATGTCAGTATTGGGACCCTCTTTGGCTTTTTGTCCTCCTCCTCTCATCTCCCTCTGCACTCACAGAGAAAAGAAAACAAAGCAGATGTGGGTGCTTCTGTTTCTTTTCAGAAGTTCTCATCCAGCTCTTTTGTGGATGGTTGTCCTTAAGTGATGTTCCCTTCTGCACTTGCAGCCTTCAGTCTCCTGTGAACTTCGATTTTACAACTGTGTGCATTCACCCAGGCCCTGTGGCCCTGATGTGTTTGGTAGAAATTAATTAGGGATTGGTTCTTGCAGCTCTCCTGATTTTCACACCCAAAGCACTCTCTGAGCCCTGCTCATCCTGTCCTTCCCTTCTCATGCCTTCTAAGGAACGAGTGCTGGAGATTATGAAAAGTTTAGCAAGGAAAGGAATAAAAAAAGTTTGTGTGTGAGTATTTGCATCCGTGCTAGGGACAAATTCCTGCTGGGCAGAGTGATGGAGCAGCTCTCCTATGGGGAAAGGCTGGGAGAGCTGGGGGTGTTCACTGGGGAAGAGAAGGCTCCAGGGAGAGCTCAGAGCCCCTGCCAGAGCCTAAAGGGCTCCAGGAGAGCTGGAGAGGGACTGGGGACAAGGGATGGAGGGACAGGACACAGGGAATGGCTTCCCACTGCCAGAGGGCAGGGATGGATGGGATATTGGGAAGGAATTGTTCCCTGGGAGGGTGGGGAGACCCTGGCACAGGGTGCCCAGAGAAGCTGTGGCTGCCCCTGGATCCCTGGAAGTGTCCAAGGCCGGGTTGGATGGGGCTTGGAGCAGCCTGGGATAGTGGAAGGTGTCCCTGCCCATGGCAGGGGGTGGTATGGGATGGGTTTTAAGGTCCCTTCCAGCCCAGGACTGTGTTGGATTGTGGATTGATTTTGGGATTCAGTTTCTCAAGCAGTGTGAGGAAGCAGCCAGTGTGGGAACGGAGGAGGCAGCAAGTTCCAGCCCTGGGCTGCAGGCATGAAAACTGGTGTTTGCCATATGAAAATAATTCCAAGCAGGCCAAACCTGTTTCCAAATTCCAAACTCCTACCCTGATTTTGTTGGCCAGGGCACTGGTACTTGATAAGTTTGGCTTTAATCTTTGGCCCTTGCACTTCTGATGCTCCAGGATTACTAGAACTTCCTGGCCTGCTGAGGAAGTCCCTTCAGGGCACCTTGTTGCATGAAGCCACTGCCTGTGAGCTGAGAAATTGTTTGCAGGCAGATGATCAGATCTGGGTGTTTTGTTTTCTGCACACCCAGAGGGAGCAATATCAGACTTTCCCCCCCTTTTCCACAGTGAAGACCGGTGACAGAGCTCAGAAGCAAATGGAACTTGTCACTCTGTATTCCCTCCATCATCAGAAGCTGATTCCTGCTGCTCTCTCATGTCCCAGACAGTAATAAATCACATTTTTTGAGCCCAGCCAACGTGCTGATTTGCAAACATGAAGTAGCAGCTCGTAAGAGAATGCATTTCACATTTGTAGGGAGTAGACATTGCATTAACCTGGAGTGGTGCAAATTGCAGTGGCAGCAAGTGAAATTAAGCTCTGCTACTTGAAAGTTCAGTGCAGACTTGATGTATGCAAAAGTAATTAAAACTCAATTTGTTGTGTTTTCAGAAGAGACTTCAAACACATTTGACAGAGAAATCACGTCTCTTTATATCTCAAGGTGGTACCAATCTTGTCATTTGCCCATTTGTCAGCTTGGATTTGGAATGAGAGCTCATACTTCCAAGTAGTTTCTTGCTCAGGCACTGATCACCCAGCAAGCCTCATAAGAATAAATAATTGTTCCTACATGCATTTTCCAAGTGGATGCTCCCCAAGATTGTAATAAATGGGTCCAAATTTCTTCACAGTCCTTTGTCTTTTGTTTGAACAAATCAAAGAGCACCTGCTAGGCTGATTTCCATCCCTGGGGATATCCATTCCCAAAAATGTCACTTCCCCCTGCACCAGGGTTTCTTTTCCAAAGTGTATTTGAAATCCTCATCCGCCTCCTGGGCTGATCCATCCCTGACAGCACAGGGCAGGCTTTGCTGGGGTGTGTTTTATACACTGCTGTGAGGTCAGCAGTGTTGGGTTTTCCAGAGAAGAGCAAAAGTGAAAAGCAGCTCTGGTGAAATCAAGATTTGAAGGAGGATTTTTGTGTGCTCGCAGCTGGCCTGGTCCTGCCCTGCCTGAGGCAGGAGTGAGATGGTCTCTAAGGTCTCTTCCCACTCAAACCATCCTGAGATTGAGATTTAGTGTGGTTAAAGCCCTGGTTTCTTGCCTCAGAGCTGCCACCCTAATTCTCAGCTGATGGCATTTGATTATCTGAACAAACAGCCACTGGGTGATAAATTCTCCTTTTCTCTCTCTCTCAGAATCAAGACTTGATTTTACGTATTTGGTTACTCCCCCTTCCTGTTTTTTATTCTTTGAATCAAATAACCTCCTACAGTTCACAGCACAGGCATGTTTTTCCAAATTACTGATTCCCCAATGTTGTCCTAACCACTTCCACCATTCCCTTTCTCTGCTGTCTGGAGTGAGATTTTCCCTACGTGGCCTCCAGGGAAACTCAGCTCTGTATTTTAGCAAAGGCAAGGCAGAACAATTCTGTTTACTCCAACCTGTCTCCCATCCATTCCCTGTTTCCTAGTGAACTCTGGATTTTGGGATTCTGTGGAAGGAAAAGCTCAGGGAGACACCACAAAGAGTCATTTGTAGGACAAACAGAGAGGGAATTGGGGCAATAAAGGAGCAGAATCTTTTAAAGCAGTGAAATCATTATTTTGTCATTATTTCCATGTTGTGGTGGAGCCTGAGCCCTCCAGGCATGTGAGGGTCTCCAAGGAATCCCCACTTTGTTTACTGCTGACACTTTTCTCATATTCCTGCTTCTCTTCTTGATTGTTCTGGATGCTTTATGATACACTTGGCATTTTTTAATAAAATTTGGGTTGAGCTGGTGATGTTACTTTCCCATCTTCTCCTAGAAGAAAACAGCTCTGAACTGTCCTTCCTTTCCCCATAGGATGCTTTTGAAGTCTTAAATCTGAGTTAGGGTGCAAAGTGGACTAAATATTGGGGTGAAATAAGGAAATCACAGGCATCCATCTCCCTGGGAGGCTGTGGATAAAATGGGAAGGGGAGCAGCTCCTGAGGGCCTTGTCTGTACCCTTCTTCCCCAGTGGAGAAGCTTAAATAGGGTTGTTCACTGTGTGTTCACTGTTCACCTTCACCTGTGAAGGTGGCTGGGAATCCGAGCAGAGCTCCTCTTATAGGAGAATTATTTGTGTTAAATGGGAAAGGATTTGTTTTCTGAAGAAATCGTTCCCTTACTGCCTTCAGGGGAGAAAAGGCAGAGTGAAATTCTGAAGTGCCTGTTCTGTCAGGAACACTTTGCTGTCAGAAACCTGTGAAGTTTTATTGACCAGCTATTCAAAACCCCTTGTGCCTGGACAAGGAATGAGAGCAGCAAAGTGCTGCTGCTTCTGTGTAACTCAGAGCCGAGCTCATTGCAGGTGTCAGGTGAAAACATTGATTTAGTGAACATCTTCTCCTGCTGCATCCGAGTCCAGTGAGAGCTCTGCCTGCCCAACCTTCCCTTCAGCCTCATCCCAGGCATTTATTCACCAGGAAAATGTGGAAAATAGGGGAGAGAGGAGCTGTGCTGTGAGAACATGAGAACTGGAATGGTAAATGTGGATTTGCAGTCACTTGGCACTTGGAGCAGTGTGAGAGAAGGGTTTGGCTCTGGTCAAACACTGTGGGCCAGAAGGACCAAATAAATCCTAATCCCCAGGTGTCCCTCAGATGGATTTACCAATCTCCTCATGTTATTTACCACAGCAAGGAGTTGTGAGCATGTGCAACATCACTAAGGGTGAAGTGGCCTTTAAAAGTATTACGACATTGGAGCATTTGGCTAAAATTGGGCTAAATAACTCTCCCCACACACACACACACAACCATTGTGGTGTGGCTTGAAGGAGGGAGAGACTTTCCTGGTTATTGCAGCACCTCTCCTTCAAGGACCTGGCTAGAGGGAGAGGCTGGAAGAGGGATTCAGAGTTTTTTTGGGATTTCCTTGCAGAGCTGTTGGTGTTAGGCACTGAGCTGAGGAATCTGTCCCAGGCAGATTGATGGGTGGGTGTGTACCTGCAGAACAGTGTCAGATATTATGGGTGTGTAAATTTTGATCAATATTTATCTTTTATTTCTGTGAGTACAGCTTCTCTAGGAAGTGGCTGTCTCAGGATTTTTAAATATATCTGTTCTTTTATTGCTGCCTTTCAAGCATGTGATTATCCTGGGTTGAGAGGGAGAGAAGGGAATGAGTTTGTGTTGTTTTAAGGAACCTCAGCCTCTGGGTTTGGTCTGTTATCTTTGATATGAGACTGCAATGACTACATGTCCCAATATCACTTATCAATCACATATCAAAAGTGATTTTTTGTTCAATTGAAGAATAAATTTAAATGGAGTCCTCAGTTCCTCTGTTTTATTTGTTTATAGCTTCAATTATATTTTTTTTTATATATATGTATTTTATTTTTTTTTCCTTGTGGGTTAACATTTTGACATAGAACCATTAAGGTTGGAAAAGCCCTCCGAGATCATTAACCTAGCACTGCCAAGGCACTTCCAATCCATGTCCTCAAATGCTACATCCCCATAGCTTTTCAACACTTCCAGGGATGGTGATTCCACCCCTTCCAGCAGCCACTTCCAGTGCCTCACCACCCTTCCTGTGAAGAAATATTTCCCAGAATCCAATTTAAACCTTCCTTGGGGCAACTTAAAGCTGTTTTCTCTTGTGCTGAAATTCTGAACTATTTTGAAAAGCCAGGAAATGAAAGTGAGAGCTCTGAAAAGCAAAGGAGCAGGCTTGCAACTAGGAAATAAATTTGTGTGGCAGCATCTAACAGCTGTTTGAGGCAGGTGAGCAAAATATGTCTTTTCTCAGTGTATTCCACTGGGAATATCTCAGTGTTTTAAGGGGAATTATTTTAACCAAGTGTCTTAGAAGGGCTGTGAAAATGAAACAAATCAGGGTTTTGCTCACAAAAGGCTTTGAGTATCAAAAAAGGGTCAGTTTGCACTCCTGGAATTGGAGCTGTAATTCCAGGTTAAGAGGTGCTGAACCAAAATTTGGGACAAACACTGCAGCTTGGCAGGGCAGGCTGTGTCCTTCCACAGAATGCTTGGGAGAAAAGCACTTTGCATTTGGGTTTGTTTTTGTTTGCTCTTGAGACTGAAACTCGTTATTTATCAAGGTAAGAGTGAGGCAAATTAGACAGGCGTGCCCTGAAGGGTATTTGAGTTTTTCAGTATTTTATCCAGGGTAAATATGATACTCATCCCTTCTCTCTGATGACTTTTTGTTCACATCTGGCCTTCAGAAGGACTGGGATAAGGGAGCGTGTGTGAGGATAAAGTGCAAGCATCTCCCACTCTCTGCAGATCTTCTTGAGTCTCAGCTAAACTCCCTGAGTTCCTCAGAAATCAAACTGAGTACACCACACCTTCTGTTGCTCTCTGCAAGGATCCCAGACTTCACTCTCCCTCCTTTTTCCAGCCTCCTGATGGATGAGTCAGGCTGAGCTGTTCATTTTCTGGGAGCTGTCCAGCTGATGGGGAGAGTGTGGGATCAGTGCTCCTTCTGGGGTGACACAGCCCTGTGTGTGCCTTTATGCTGAAGGAAATCTTACATCAGACAAAATACCTGCGAGTCACACAAGAACCAAGGTCGTGCTGGAGTTCTGGAGGTCACCTCTCCATAACTCTGAGCAGGGATGTGTATTACAGTTGGAAAGATCTTGCAAAACCAGGATAAATATATGTCTGTGTATATATTTTTCAATGTTTTATATGTTTTTTTGAGGATGTGCATTTCTCCTTGAGAGTGGATCCAGTCCAAAAAATAATAATAACAAAAAATAGTAATAATAGTCATCATCATCATCATCTTAATAGAAGAAAAAAAAAAAAATCCTAACTAGTTTTCTGTTCTCCCAGAGAGGAGGCACCTGGAAAAACCCACTTATTTTCCTTTGCCTGCAGTTTGTTTTTTTTGTGTAGGTCACAGGAGCAGATATTTGGGAATGCCCATCTCTGTGCAGCAGAGCTTTTCTTCTGGGATAATTCATTAGGGACTCTCCACTTCTCCTTTCAAGGGCTGTTTGGTGGTGAGGTGGGGATCGGGCACAGCTTGGATTGGAAGATCCTGGAGGTTTTTTCCAACCCCAGTGACTCTGGGATCTCCCAGGCTGCCACACTCTGACTCTCAGTGCTCTGTGCCTTCCTCTCATCCGGCTTTTAGTCCCTACCTTTAAAGCCCAGGGGAAGTTTCTTCATCCTTTTCTCAGCTGCTCTCAGCTCTCCCAGCCCCTCTCTGCCCCCGGGTGCTGTTACAGATTTCAGCAATCACCTCCTTTCTTTCCATTCCCTTTTCAAAACCGCTCCTGCATCCAGGGTGGAAACTGGGATGGAGCTCTGCTCTTATCTCCAGTAATCCTTTCTCTGGAGTGTGCCTTGATTTAAATCCAAGAGGTGTTACTGAAGTCACCGCTGCAGGCTGCAGACATGGTACACGTTGATTCATGGCTTCAAGCCCAGTTTCAAAACTATTTCTTAAAAGCCAGTGTTAAAAAGCAGTTTTAGGATGTCATTTTTTTGGTAGCAGGTCCCTGCCAGGGAGGTGGGGCCAGCTTGGTAAATACTTTCTGTTTTTTGGGGGGGCACCTGAGCACAGGTTTGTACTGGTGTCAGACTCCCCTAAATAAACTCTGGCACTGGAAATCCATCCCCAGCAAGAGGATTCCCAGGGTCTGGTTTTGGGGAGGCTGTCCCAGTGACTGCCCCAGTTCCATCACACTGGGACTGCCTCCCTCAGAGGGTTGGAGAGGAGGTTAAATCAGTTTGTTCAACTCCAAATGCATTTGCTGAAGGGACTTGTAGTGTCACCAGTTATAGCTGGAGGTTTGAGAGTCAGAATTCAGGTCTTGATTCATTTACCTTCCTCTTGGGTTTTATCCAACAAGGGTAAAGCTCACTGGAGGGTTTTTGGGAATGGATATGGATGAGGCTCCTCAGGGTCATCAGTCTCCAGGCTGACCAGCTGCCCTGTGTTCAGTTCCTTTTCATTTGCACAACTCTAAAAGATTGAGCTTTAAATGCCTGCTGCAGGTGCCAGCTTAAAACAAGCCTGGCAAATGCTATCAGAATTTATTTGGCTTTTCTCACAGGGATATATGAGGAAAAATGCTATTTTCTCCATATTCAAAGCACTTTTGAAACAATTTGCAGTGGGAAAATGACTTGAAATTTGGCAAAATATGCATTATTTATTTTTTTCCTCACTGATATTGTAGTTATTCTGTCAGAACTTTTCTGAATTTGAGTAAGGGAGAAACCCATCAGGGCTTACATCTCCCACATGCACAGGGTGGTCACTGTGTTGAAGGGTGAACTTAGGCTTCATCTCAGGTGCCATTTTTGAAATACTTCCAGCCCTATTCAGGAAAATCTGCAGATCCAAAGTGATATTTCCTGAAGAAAACTTTCTGCAAACAATCGCTCCTCAGTTTTCAGAGCAGAGCTTGAATAGCATCCAACAAATCAAGCTGCAGTCCAAGTGTGAAATAGGCACAGATGAAATCAAATATTGAATAGTCATTCATGAATCCTGCACTGAATTGAGGGAATCCTCCTCCCACCCCTCCTGGCATTTTTGGAGTTGTGGGATGAAATTTATAGCCTAGGAATACATGAGCTGGTGCTGAACTCTGCTTTTTTACAGTCCTCATTTTTCACTAGAAGCGTTTGTATTTTTCAACCTGGCATTTTCAGCCTGGGAATGTGATGAAAAATTAGTGCCTTCATGGGAGAATCAGCCTTTTTTTTTGTTTTTCTCCCTAAGGGTTCAGGACTTGAAGAGGGCCCAGTAATCTGAATAATACTAAAATCCATTGCTCTTATCCATGTTCCAAAGGCACTGCTGGGATAGACAACTGAAAATAAGGAATTATTATGAAACAAACTAAAAGGAAGGAATAAGGGACCCTCTGGGTGTCTCCTGTGTATGGAGAAACAAGGTAGGAATGTCCTTGGTTCATTCCTACTGTTAAAGCCTTTACTGGACATCAGAAGAAATTCTCTTAATGTACAGAAATCCTCTTGGGGCTCTCAGATACCCTCTTGGATATTCCTGCAACTTTAAAATTCAGATTTGTTTGGATTTGGGAGTCATGGAAGAATTTGGCTTGAAGCAGCGAGTGTCCTTTCCTCTGTGCTGGGAGGAAAAAGGAGAAGCTGATAATCCATTGCAAAAATTTAGTCTATTATATAAATTACACACAGGCTGACAAGTTCCTCGGGTCAATTTAATCTGTTTTCTTCTGTGTTCAGAAAGAGAAAACGACTGTTTAATTATTGGGGAAAAAAAAATTATCCTCCTGATTGAGAGAGTCACATGAGTGCAATTTACTTTATCCTTCCATTCATTTGGGGGATGTGGATGCAGTTCAGCCAGAGATGTTATTTCATGTTTAATTGGGTGTACTCAGAGTGACAAAAACCCCAATGTCCCCATCAAAACAAAACCTCTGTGCATTGCTGGTGGTGTTGTAGGGGACAAAATTGATTCTGCTTTGTTCTTACGTGCTTCATTCATCTGTTTTTTTCCTCCTCTGTGGTTAAAATGATCCGTGTTTAACTTGGCATCCTGGGAGGTTATTCAGGAATTTACCAGAGCACAGCCCTGGCACAGGTTCACCATCCCTGGAAGTGTCCAAGGCCAGGTTTTGGATCATCCTGGGATTATGGGAGGTGTCATTGCCCATTTCAGGGGTGGCACTGGATGAGCTGAAAGATCCCTTCCAAACCATTCTAGGATTTTCCATATATAGATGATTTTCCAGGAACTATTTCCATGATTCCTGAAATTGGGACAGAGATACACTGGGAGTAATTCAGTGTCAGCTATTTTAAGAACTCTGTGACCAAGGAAAAAAAAAAAAAATCCCCTAAATCCTGGCTTTAGTTTTAATATAGTGAATATTCGTCATTCTGAGGTGTAACACCTCGCAGCCACCGAGGGGAGGATTCCCAGTGGCTGGGGCACAACCCCGTGAATAATTCCATGAATAATGTGCACCATTATCACTTGGTGTCTCCAAACAAACACCAGAGTTAGCACATCTTCATCTGACCGGCTCTGAAGTCAAGCAGCCACTTAGCAATTCAAACTTTAATTGCTCCACAATTAAACTTGCAACTACAATGTAATTAGCACGAAGAGTTTAATTTGGGAAAGCGGGGCTCTGGCTGAGAGGTGCAAGGCTCAGGGATGTGTGCTGGGGACCAGGGCACCAAGGGAAGCTGGTCCCTTTTGGATTTCACGGAATATCCTCAAGGATCTTGAAGTCCAACTCCTAGGACTTGTTTTCAATAAGAAAAGCTTAATTTCATGAAGTTTTAGTGAACCTCCCAGAAATCTTGCAAAGCCCCAGGGCGAGGTGAGGCTCTGGCACAGGTTGCCCAAAGCAGCTGTGGCTGCCCCATCCCTGGAAATGTCCAAGGATAAAGAACCAGAGAACTGAGGCTTGGGGGTCTGCAGAGCCCAAAATATTTTTGAGTTCTGTGTGGTTCAAGGGATTTTTGGAAGTGCTTCTGTTGGGTAGCTTGTGGAGGCACTGATCTCTTTTATTGACCCTGAATTCTGATCAGCTTCTCATGTTCATCCTGGAAAGGGAATGGCTGGAGCCCTTGGAACTGGGGAATTGAAGACACTGATATGTTTATTTTATGCTCTGTTTGAAAAATCATATGCATTGCCCATCGTTATGGAATGACTTCTCACAGCTGACAGAAAAGTGCATTGTTTGTATGCCAGCTAGAGCTCCCCAAAATCATCTCAAGCTGTAAATTAAATATAATGTTGAATTCAATAATGCTCAATATTTAGACTGAAATGCAGCATTTTCTGATTCTCCTGCCTGGAGAGAAGTATCTCTTGCATTATTTAGTGTTTTTGTCTGATGGAGATGCCAAGGCAAGCTGCAGATGTATCTCCATTAATTGATCAATATTGTGTTGTATTTCATTTGGTTCCTTTATCTGGTTGATACAGCAGAACAATTTGTTTGCTCCATGGAAAGCTGCACTGTAAAGACTGCCAGGTAGGAAAAGAAAATGGGAAAAATCCTACAGCAGTCCTTTCACTTTTTCATTCCATGAGAGGTGAATTTTGCTCATGATCTGGGAATCTTATGGTGAGGTGTTTAATGTTCCAGATTGCTTATTTACACAGCAGGAGAAGGGGAGGCTTTCTCCAGGACAATAAATTGTAATTAAAGAGCACATTAATTACCAAACCACAGAACATAGTTTTATGTAGTATTTCCAATACCTGCAATATTGTGCTGGGAAATCTTCTCAATACTTTTAAAACAAGTATTTTAATTTCATCAGCAACATGTTTTTTGTGCTCCCCAGGACTTGGGAATAATGTGATCCTATCTGTGCATTACTGCTCAGAACTTTCCATCTTTCTTTGGAACCCATGAGCCAAAACTTAGGTAAAGTCATTCTCTTTGCAGGTTTTTGTTGTAGAGCTTTATCCATCAGAGCTTTTTGCAGAAAAAGCTGCTGAAACTCAATTCTATTAAACAAAAAATTACATTCTACAAAATAGTTTAGGAATCTCTGAAGTGTGTGAGGCCCCACTAAAGGTTGATATTGCTCTTGAGATAAACTCCTGTTTTGTGCTTCTTGTTAGATTGATAATTAATATGAATAAATGAACCAATAATTTTTATGACTATGAAAATAGTTATAAAAATTAACCTGTAATGAAGATATTTGAATCCCCCTAACCCTGCTTCTGTATTACAAAAAAGACTGCTGCCATTTTACACTGCCACAGCCCAGGGAACATTTAGGTCATAATATTTACCAAGCAGCCACTTTCAGCTTGATAAATAGTCATCTTTTCCAACCTAAACGAGTCTGTGTTTCAGTTCTCTGATTGTATTCCATGAGTCCTGAAGCTGTTTCCCAGTTTGGGGTGTCAGGGGAGGATTTTTAGTGGCAACTAAATTTGCTCTTTTTCCCCACCCTTTTTTTTTTTTTGGCAGGAATAACCCTGTGCCCCCTCCCCCTCCCTTCCAATCTATCCCCACTTCCTTCCCTTCTCCTGGTTCTTATTTTTAAATCCTGCTTTTCAAACCCTCCAATATTTAAAAGATTGGTCACTTCCAACCTCCAGGTTGGTCCTGAGCTCCTTTCTTTCCATCCAACCTGGGATTTTAACCTGTCCTCACACATCCCTTCCCAGCATGGTGAAGGTAAGCTGATAAAGAAGATTTCCCTTCATAAAACGAGATATTCAGAAAGGCAAGGGGTGGAGAGATGAGAATTAAATAATAGCCATGGGTCAAAGTAATTTTCTTCTCAATAATAATTCTGTTATTCATGGATGAGTGTTCTCAGGGATTAGTTTCTCAGGGAAAATGAGCAAAATTACACCACCGTTTTCATGTGTGGTGTTAAAGACCTAAATCTGTTCCTTTTTGAACAGAAAAATTGGGGGAAATTTCACCTGAAAGTGTAAGAGGTGAAACAAAGTTCACATTGAGTTTAATGTACTGTAAGTATGTCCTGACTGTACAGATGCTTCACTAAAAAACACTCAAGTGTTGAAAGTTTCTGCATGCAACAGTTGGTTTTTAATCTTTTTCTGAGTATATGTGCTCTCCTTCCTAAGACATTTAATTCCTTTTGAAGAAGTTGTAGTGCTCTGGTGTTTTTTTGTTTGCAGTATGAATCCCAGGATGGTTTGAGTTGGAAGGGACCTTAAAGCTCTTCCTGTTCTACTCCCTGCCATAGCCAGGGACAACTTCCTCTATCCTGGGTTTGCTCCAAGCCCCGTCCAACTTGGCCTGTAATCAAATACATTTAAAAAGTTAAATCTAAAAAACATTAATCATCATTTTAAAATGTCTGAAATTATTTAACTGCCCTTTTAAAATGGTCTTTTCCTCTTCTTTTTCTCACAGATGGGAAGGTTGAAGTGACAAAAGAGGGAGTGAAGCTCTGCACCATGGGACCTGGCAAAGTTTTTGGGGAGTTAGCCATCCTCTACAACTGCACCCGAACAGCCACTGTCAAAAGTAAGAGCATTTTAGATGTTTTTTCATATCTTCACTTGCAAGTTGCAGCCTCTTTAAATGTCTCACTTTCTCAGTGAATCCAGCTCTTTAGGGCATGGATTTTGGTATGGAGTTTAGCCACTCTGTGTGAAGAAGATGCAGAGGAAATGCTTCATTCAGTCACTCAGGTTGGTCCTATCCCATGCAGAGGAGCTTGAAGGTTATACCACAGTTTTCCTTACAATTCCTGCTGAATCTCATGATGATTATTTTCTTATTGCTTAGAAGAACCTTTCTGATGTGTAAGTCTTCAAGGGAAACTCAGTAAGCCAAGCTTAGTTTTTGTTCAGGACAAGTCATTGTTTTCCCACAAAGCTGACTAAAATAAATCAGAAAAAAAACTCCTCTGGATGGCACTTGACCCCCTGCTCTAAATTCCTCAGCACTTCTGTTATCTGTCTTCTTTTATGAATGTTTTGGGCAAAGGCTTGGCTTGCACAATTAAGCAGATGAAATAAATCACATTGCTATGTACGACTTCAGTAGGTTTTTGTTTAAATTCAGATGCAGAGTTGAGATCTGGGATATAGGATATCACAGTCCTCCCTGATCTTGAAGACAAGAGTTTATGGTGGTGTCTGAAGCAGAGAGACATAATAAATAGTTGTGTGGTTTTAAGATGCTGTGAGGGAGGAGTCAGAAGGGTACAGATGGCACAGAGCAATCCAAACAAGAGGTACAAACTTGAATAATACAAACCAGTGGTATTCTTGTGCCAGAATAATGAGCTGTGCGAGTCCCTGCTCAGAAGAAAGTAGTTTCCAAATACCTGATTGTGCTTCAGAAAGAGAGAGAGGAAAAGAACAAGTGGGCAGGAATGAAAAAGCAAGAACAGATAAGTGGATTATTTTCTGCAAGATGTGCTGTTCTCTGTAGGGCTGAAGGGTGTGACTGGGGTTCTCTGTTCTCACCTCTACAAACCTTGCCTTTTCACAAGTGCTGGCTACTGGTGAAAAATATACAGCTGGGGAAGGTTGGAAAGAGAAGAGAGGAAGGTCAGGTCCTAGAAAAGGCAGTGGGAGAATGGCTGTTGTTTAGTTCTCCTTAGGAATGCAGAGCTAGAGTGGAATCCCACATAGCCACTCTGTTCCTGTGGCCATTCTCACCTGGTTGTGCAAGAGGCTCCCACAGGGAATTACACACAGCAGGTTTCCTTATTGCCTTTTCCTTGGCCTCAGGCTCCCCTCCTGAGCAAATCTCCAGACTGGCATGTGGCATTGAGTTGCCCCAAATCCCTTTGTCCTGGTTAAACTGGGGGCAGGTGTGAGGTCACTACTCAGAGAGTCCTTGCCTCAAGGAAGAGGAGTCTGTGCTTGTTCCTCTGCTCCTTTCCCAGCAGGGTTGTGTAATTAAGAGTTCTGCTGGGTTTTAATCTTTTCCCAGGGCCAGCAAGGGACTTTGAGAAATTTTCTCTCTTGCTGGGGCACAAATCAGTACAGGTGGGGTTCTGATGAGCTTGGGGAACTGCTGCAGGGTGTTGAGGTGTTCACATCCTCTCAGGACATGGCATTGACTTAGCTGATACTACACAGCTTCAGGAACGGATTGTTCCTTTGGGAAAAGTGCAGTAAATGTGGTAAATCCCTAGGGAGGTGAGTGGTGGTAAATACTCCATTAAGCCTGGGGATAACTTGGATCATTGCAAGCTTTATTCTGGGAGAAATGAAATTAGTAACTGTGGTGAGAACAAACACTCAGTCAACACTGGTGGTGAAGAAGTGTCAGGGAGCATCATCCAGTTCCCATTTGGAGAAACACTCAGGGCTTCCCAATTTTCAGAAGAGAGCTTTCCATCATCTCCAGAGTGTCAGGAGTGTGTTTTGATGTGCCTGCATGTACTTCATTATGAGGACATTAAGTGCTGCTTTCTGAGGGTGAAGTTGCAGCAGAGGCTGAGTGAAGGATGGATTTATGAGGGTGTGGAGCTCAGCGTTGCAGCTGGGCCATAATGAGGTGTCAGCTGAGTTGACATCTCCTGCTGGAACTGGGTTTTATGTGTACCCTGGCTTTGGTTTGTAAATAATAAAGATTTTAGTGTCATTACTCACTGTTAGTCTACACGGGATCTTCAGCTCATGCTCACTCTGCAGGAGCAAACTTCAAATATAAATCACTGGAGGAAGGGCTCTGTCTTTGCAATAGAATTTAGGAGATGTTAAAATTTAATGATTCTGATCTGACTCCTGCCTCATAACAACCTCTTTAATAAGGCAATCCAGGGCTTTGAAAAGCCTGCCCCAGGAGCACTGTAAACATATTTTTTCCCTATTATTGCTGTCTTAAATAAAAGCAGAGTGGGGTTTGAGTTCAAGCAGGGCCTGGGAAGAACCCAAACCTTTGGGTGTTGAGGAGCACCACCCTCATCATGGGAAGGCAGGGACACATGATAATTAAGATAAACATACAATTTTGACTTCTGACTTTTGTTTCGTTGTTCTGCAGAGTTTGCTTTACATTTCCAGATATTAGTGAGGGGTTTGGGGTCTTTTTGGTTTGCTTTTTCTTCCTCTGGTAGAAACTGGTCAGTCTGCTCCAAGCATGGAATTGTAAAAGCTTTCTGACTCCTTGATGTTCACAGATGACCTTCCATTGCACACTCAGTGAAATCCAAATCAACAGCTAATTTCTCCCTCTCTCTGTATTATCCAGAGTTCTCAAGTGCCTGCATGCAAACCTGGATGCTGCTTGCAATTCAAAGCAGAACCATACACTTTCCTCCCTGATTCCAACAAATAATTAGGTTCAGAATGAGAAAAACACCACTTGTTATGGCTGCACCTAATGATGTCTCTGATGCTCTGTTTTTAGAGATATGGTTGGAAAAAAAGAGCTATGAGAGGTCAGCAGAAAAAGACAAAAAAATACAGAAATACCCCCAGGTGAATTGAGGTTGTGTTTAAAACATTGTGATTTTTCATTTTGATAACAGAAAAGCTGTGGGAAGTGAAATTATTCTGCTGTTAATATTGTGCAGAAATGCTCATTCCTCTTAAAGAGTAATGTGTGGAGCAAATTTTTGTAGGTGATTTCGGGTGGATTTTGTGGAAGGAGCAGATTCTCCATCATCTAAGGGTGTTCTGTTTATTTTAGAAGGGGTCTAAACACCTGAAATAGTTTCTCTTGGGGGCAAAATCCAAATAAAACCATCCCCAAGAAACATTTCCATACGAGGCTGGTGATTCCAGGGGAGTTACACTCCACACCAGCCCGTGTTTTCAGGACAACTATTAGCAAAAAAAAAAAAAAAAAAAAAAAAGCAAGCAGAGGCTGAAGTTATTAAACTCTAAATTATGTAAATCCTTTTGCTGGCCCTCAAAAGGCAGCACAAGAGTCCCTCAAGCTGCTGTGCTTGCCAGCTGCACTAATTGTACAAAACCCGGCGCGGCACAGAGGGATTAAGGCGGGAGCTCAGCCCTTCCCTGCCAAGCCTGGATGAGTTTGAATTTTCCACTGCTGTTTTTGTTTTAATGGAGTCCTGTGCACTGCTTGCTGCAGCCTCAGGAATGACAGAACTTTATGAGGAGCTTGGTAACATGGACAATTTGTGAGGAAAAATAAGGCAGCAGTGAGTTGCCAATTAAAACTGTGCAGACTCGTTAAAAGCTTTGCAGAGGGATGTTACCTTCAGATGTTCTCTTCCAACAATCACAGGAGCCAGGGTAAAGTTTGTTCACCTCTCCTTAAAACACACTTTGGAAGGAAGTTGACTTTAGATTTTCAACTGTTTGATTAAAATCTCTCTGATATTACATGGAGATAAGAAACCCTGGATGGCCCAGCCTGGTGTGCCTGATGGCAGATAAGTGGAATATAAATGGATATATCCTGGGAGAAAGTAATTTAAACTCACCCTTCCACTGCCTGTGTTTTTCTGTGACCTTTACAAGTTTTGCAAGTAATGTGACAAAATGGGATTGGATTATTCCTCCAAGGGGATGATAATAAGAAAATGATGTTGAGGACAATGGACAAGGTGTAGCAGGAGTTTTTTTCCCCCTTTTCTTCTTCAGGAGCATCCTCAGTATGGCATCTCTGCAGCTCTGGAGATACAGGCACAGGGATGGACGATCCAAACTGAAATTTTTACTGAGGAGCAGACTAATCCAAGAGAAATAGGGAAAACAGAATGAGAAATTTATTCACCTCCTGGGATCACTGAGTACCTGAAACATCCCAGGTGTGTTGGAATAAGGTTGCCCAGAGAAGCTGTGGCTGCCCCTGCATCCCTGGAAGTGCCCAAGACCAGGCTGGACAGGGATAGTGGAAGGTGTCCCTACCCTTGGCAGGGGTGGAACTGGATGGGCTTTAAGGTCCCTTCAAACACAAACCAGTCTGGGATTCCAGTGTCTGATACAGGAGGGTGATCATCATGCCAAGGAAATGAAGTGCTTCCCTTGTTCTGGAATACGTGTGGAAGTAATTTTGTTGATATTTTTCATGTTGATTTAATTGCAGAGTGGGATGAGCTGAGATCCCATCACTTAAACACAGTTATAAGGAGATGATGACTTTCTCTGTGCAACCCTTGAAAAATTAGTTAATATTAACAGCAGATGTCAGATAATTAGTTCATAAAAGCTCTCATTTCATCCTTTTTTATAGATGTTACTGAAAATGTTGCTGATGTTTGAAATATGGCCAGAGCAGCTGTGAGAAATGAGGTGACTGAACTTTGCTGCCAACATTAAAGCTTTGCTTTGGGCAGAGTTTGATAAACAAGGAGATGCAATGGAATATTTGCCCTAAATATTAATTTATGGGCTCAGCAACACATGGTGTTTTCCCAGATTAAAATGCAACAGACAGCACAGGGGCTGGATTTGCCCCACATTATAAAATTTCTCATTCTAGACTATTTTTTGGTACTAATTGGGGAACAAAAAGCGACCTGGCTCCAAGGCAGACCCAGAACTGATCAATTTGTGTTTTAGAACCAAAACAACCACTGCCTTCTCTAAAGCCACTTTTAGAAGCTCATTGATGACATGAAATCACCCCAAGCTGCCTTTCCTTCTGTCCATAAAAGCAGTTTGTAAAGATTATTTTGCCCATTGTAATTCAGTGTTTCTTTCTGAGAGACACTGGATTAATTTAAACATCTGATTGATTGTACTGGAGGAGTTGTGCTTCTCTGTATCTCAAGCCCATCACTTCCAATGAACTTCCATTAAGAGAATAATAGAACAATCTCCCTAAAAGCAGCTCAAGTATGGTACAATTCAGTAAAAGTTACTCAATTTTTATTGCTTTCAGCCAGGGGATAGCAGCACCATCTCCACTGGCTGATCCCTTTGGATCATGAGGATCCTGCTGCCTCTGCTTCTCAGACAGCAAAGGGCTCCAGGTCTCTCCAGCCCACATGGAACAGGAGGATTTTTTCCAATGTTAAACCTACTACAGGTTTCACTGATGAATAATTTAAATTATTATCCCCCCACGTCATTTGTAGTACTGTGGTGCTATTGTGAGGAGAAAATGTGTGTGAACACCAATACTAAAATTATTCTTTTAAATTCTCCACAAGTGTAATGTTGGTGAAGGTTTCCTTGTTTTCCATTCCTTTTTAGCTATGGCAAGGCTCAGAACAAGGCACAGCAGCTATGGGATTGGGCTGGATCAATGGAAAACAGCTTCCCCTTGTGTCTGAACATCCCTGGAGGAGTCAAAATCAGGGGAAATCAGAGAATCGCAGAATGGTTTGGGTTGGAAGGGATCTTAAAACTCATCCCATTCCACCCCCTGCCATGGGCAGGGACACCTTCCACTTCTCAGGTTCTTCAAGCTCCAGCCAACCTGGCTTTGGACACTTCCAGAGATCCAGGGGCAGCCACAGCTTCTCTGGGCACCCTGTGCCAGGGCCTGCCCACCCTCCCAGGAACAATTCCTTCCCAATATCCCATCTATCCCTGCCCTCTGGCAGTGGGAAACCATTCCCTATGTCCCCCCAGTCCCTCTCCAGCTCTCCTGGAGCCCCTTTAGGGTTTGGCAGGGGCTCTGAGCTCTCCCTGGAGCCTTCTCTTCTCCAGGAGAATCCCCCAGCTCTCCCACTTGGCTCCAGAGCAGAGGGGCTCCAGCCCTTGGAGTATTTCCATGGCCTCCCCTGGACTTGCTCCAGCAGCATCAGGTCCTTTTTCTGTTGGGGATCCCCAGGCTGGAGGCAGCTCTGCAGGCAGGGTCTCACCTAAGCAGGGCAGAGGGAGAAAACAAAACCCCAGAGTAAAGGGCTGGGCTGCTCCTCGAGCCTAAACCAAACAGAGCCACAGTGGAGGATCCTGCCTTGCCAAGCTGAGCTCCTCTGATCCCTGTGCTGATGTGTTCTGGGGGAGTGAAAACCCTGGAAGGTTTTTAAGGGCATGAAGGTGACAGGAGGACTTCACCCTCATCTGCTGCCAGGGGTGAAACTGCAGCCTGAGGGAACAAGGAGCAGCCTTGCAGTTGTAGGGGTTTTGCAGACAGTTCCTGTGTTGATAAAAGGAAATATTTTCATTATGCAGCATTCAGCATTCCACCCTTATTGCTGCTACTCTTGCCATGCTTTGATTGCCTCAGGCTTTGATAGCCCTTGGTGTCGTGTCTCCATTTCAGGGATGTTGTTTGAAGTGGGATTTTTTACATGGCCCAGGCCTTGTTGGGAGATGTTTCAAGTGTGGAGAAGGCTGTTTAGGGCAGCTCGAGCCTTCCTCTGCCACAGCTCTGTATTGCTGCTTTGATATGTTAGTTTAAAATACTGATTAATGCCACACATCAGAATTCTGGAGAGGAGCTGAAAATCCCAGTGTATTTTGGGGGATTGTGTGGTGTCTCATCAGACTCCCTGGATTTTTCAGCTGCAAATGGTGCTGACATCTCTTCCATGGTATCAATCTTGTGACCTTAAATCCATTTGCTTGTGGCAATAATCAAATTGATGGAATAATAATAATTCCAATAATAATAAGAACAACAATTTCCATGATGGAATCATTGAGGCTGGAAAAGACCTTCAGGGTCATCGATCCTGATCTGTCCCCAGCCCAGAGCACTGAGTGCCACCTCCAGCCCTTCCTTGGACACCTCCAGGGATGGGCACTCCAAACCTCCCTGGGCAGCCCCTGCCAAGGCCTGAGCACCCTTTCCATGCAGAAATTCCTCCTGCTGTCCAACCTGAGCCTCCCCTGGCACAGCTTGAGGCCGTTTCCCCTTGTCCTGTCCCTGTTCCCTGGCAGCAGAGCCCGACTCCCCCTGGCTGTCCCCTCCTGTCAGGGAGTTGTGCAGAGCCACAAGGTCCCCCCTGAGCCTCCTTTTCTCCAGGCTGAGCCCCTTTCCCAGCTCCCTAAGACTGCCAGGATTTACTGAATCCTTTGGGGTGCTGAAGAGGGCTGTAGTTTACTTGTATTTATCTGCTCTGAAGTTCCCTGGCAAAGATGGATTTCATATTATTTAAGTGCCAATGCTAAAAGCATTTGGACAAATAAAATGACAAAACTGCAGATAGGCTTTTTAATTAAAAAAAAAGGCAACAAACAAGTTCTCTGTATTGCACGTTTGAAAAACTCATTATATTTCATGAATTGCATCTTCTCTGGGAATGGACTCGGAATGGGAGAGCTTTTATTTATCTTTAGGCTGCAATAAAACCCATCCAGACAACAGAAATGTTGACAACTGCATTCACTCCTCTGAAGTTATTTGCAAAACCCTTTACTCCAGAATATCAAAGTCAGTAGTGTTTGAAATGGGTTTGGTGAAGCTCTGCCCTTTGCAGCCTGTGCCTGACACCCAGCTGGAGGAAATGAGATTTAAATAGTGTCTCTGTTTTAATTAACTGCAGGAATGAGGCTCAGCTATGTTTTGTTAGTTCTTTGTTTTTTCAGGGTAGTCCATGGCCTCTGTACACAGCAGAAGGCACAGGTGCCACCCTAGAGCTGTCTTCTCTTTTCCTCTGACATGTCCTGGACACCCTAGATTGGTTTTTTGATGGGAATTGAGGTGAACTCCAGACATTTGCATTGGACTCCAGACATCTGAAGCGATCTGACAGCACTGGGAGCTAAGTGCAGAGATCTGAACAAGGCAAAATCCTGGCTGCCTTTGAAGAAATAGAATGGTATTTATTTTTGGTGTTTGTTTTTCAGCTCTGAGGTTACTCTGCCTGACTTATCTGTAGTAGAGGGCAGAAGCAGAGGCTGATTGAATTCACACAGTGCACCCAAATCGGAGCCTGTCTTTTAAACTGGGATTTTCTTCAGCTGATGAGGGTCACAGGAGCTGCCTGGAGTGGGATGAATTGCCTGAATGGGTGTGAAAATGCCACATGATGGATTTGCCCATGTCACCAGCCCCATTTCTGATGTCACCAGCCCCTTTACCGGAGGGCTTTGCCCAGATACACCTGAGTGCCCACAGCAGAGACAGTGCTGGGATGTGCCACTTCTGCCTCCCTGGCCTGTTTCCTCCTTGGGAAGGCACATTCTCTACTTAAAGGCTGTTTGGGTCTGATTAGATCCTGTATTCCCTCTTTGAGGAGTCTCTTGAACCTCTTCAGAACCCTCCTTGTTCTTTGAAATTTTTTTGCCTCTGATTTTGTAATCCTTCATCTTTTCCAAGCACTGCTGTGATTCTTCCATTGCGAGAGATCCCAAATACAGATTTATTGTTGTCAGATATTCTCTGTTAACACAGCACAGTTGGCTTTGCTCTTGGGGAAATGAAAGGAATTTAGCTGATGTTTGCTTCGTGTGTGAAGGAGAAACTCAGGTGCTCTGCCTATGATAATCACACACCTCCCTTGATCCTGGGCTTGTGTTGGTTGGGAAGGACCTGAGGAAAGCTTCTCCAGCCTTCCTCTGGGAGAGGAACTGCCAGGCAGCTGTGGCTTTGTCCAACAAGTCTTGGCACCCTTGGTGCCCTGACCCAGAGGGACACCTGCTTGGAAAAAAGTTTTCCTTCAACCTAAAACTCTCAAACTGCATTTCCTGAGCATTGTCCCGAGTTAGGAGGGAAGTTTGGCAGTGGCAGCTCTGTAAGTGCCCTCCTGGGAGGTGTGGGGGGTCAGGGATCCCACCTTTGCTCCTGCTGTTCCCGAGGAGGTGAAGCAATGTCCATCTCCTGCTATTCCTGTGCACACCTCTGTGTCCAGGGACACAGGAGCTGCTTTGGAAAGGAGTCTGGGTTAAACATTATCCCCCCCACTTGCTAAACCCCTCCCTTTGGGTGATTTTTGGCCTCAGAGTGCCCTTTTCCTTACAGCTGAATAAATACTTGCTGGCAGCAGGGAGGGGAGCACATGGGAATGGGAAGTGTGGGAGAGGGGGAGAGTGCTCAGGGCTGCTGCACTAGTGGTGACAGAACAGGGAAAAATGCTTAAAATCCTCTTTATTCTGCATCGTGGTGTTTGAGGAAGTTTTAGGTTTTAAAGTGCTCTCCTGCCTTCAGACCTGGAGCTGTTTGGACATGGCTCAGTTTGGGTGGGGACATCAGGGGTCCTGCAGAGCTCATTCCCATTGTCCCACCTTTCCCAGGGGATGGCAT
The DNA here is from genome assembly GCA_030060385.1 of Muscicapa striata striata. Classification (NCBI taxonomy): domain Eukaryota; kingdom Metazoa; phylum Chordata; class Aves; order Passeriformes; family Muscicapidae; genus Muscicapa; species Muscicapa striata. The sequence continues at coordinate 777,309 of JAREIS010000169.1, forward strand.
TTCCTTTTACTGGAGGGAGAAATACACCTGGAGTTAAGCTCACAGTTTCAGATTGAGATTTCTGCTTTGTCCTGGAAGCTTGATTTTGGATAAGCCCTCCTACCTTTTGGCACAGGTGTCTGGAAAACTGGGAAAATTTGAATTTACGTGCCTGAGATTGTAAACTTCTTGGGAAGGGGCTGGTTTATCCCACACAGTCAGCACTCTATGGGGATTCTTGGCTGTAAATGCAAGTAATAATTATTTGTGTGGCATTGCTGATGACAGCTTTGTGATTGAACAGAAAAGAAATCTGTGCCTACCCCATCCCTGGAAGTGTCCCAAGGCCAGGTTGAATGGCCTTGGAGTCTTAAAGGGAGTTTTTAAAAACCCATTTTCAAAATGAAGGATTTTGAATCTTCAGAGAGCCAAATACTTCAGTATTGGTTGGGATTTTTTTATTTGGCTGCACAAATATTTGCCTGCTTCAAATGAATTGTAAAAGCTTTATGGTGTTTGCTTAATCGCTGGTGCGTTTTTAATTGTTGCTTGACAAACACTGTAATATCTAAAAAGACTCAGTAATTCCCCAGCTTTATGGAGCACTGGGAAAGGAGATAATCTTGTTTTGGCTGCTGCTATTGTGCAGGGCTTTTTTGAGTTTTAAAGAATTCCTCCTTCCCAGTCCAGGAAGATGATGATGGTTGTATTTAACAGCTAATATTCAGCTCCTGGTTCATTACTAAAATAATCTCCCTCAATTATGGGCAAATAAAACACTTCATCACTCCATCAGCTACTGCAAGAAACTGGGAGGCTCCCAGGCTTTGCTGTGCCCTCATTTCCTCCTCGTTATTAACAAAAGCAAAGACATCAGTGATAATGTATTTTTCCCTAATTAACCCCATGCAAACGTATTTGCTTCCAGGATTGCCATAAATATTTGTGTGGAATGAGCTTGCAGGCAGGTCTGGGATGGGCTACACTACACAGGATGATCATACACTGCTGTGGTGCTTCTCCCACATCCTGGCAATCCAGAGCCCCAGGAGCAGCTGGCTGTTCTTCAGCTTCTCTTGGAGCATGGCATTTTGGCAGGAGAAAAGCAGAGATGTGCTGCACTGTCCCCAGTGGGAATGGGAATATATGAAAAATAGATGTAAACTCAGGCATGGAATCAATCAGGCTCATGAGCACAGTGCCCCTTGGGGTAGCTTTAATGTGTGTTTTAATGACTTTGTCATTAGTGTCTGGAAAACAGTGATTCCATTCTTGCTGGATTAGTGGTGGGTGCTCCCGAATCCTGCACTCTGGAGTTGCTTCCCAAATAAATTGGTGTATCTCTAGCACATTGATGTAACTATCACAGAGATGCTCTGGTGCCAGTCTATCAGCCAGTAAAACCCCAGACTTCAATGGGTTTGTGATGGCTGTGGCTTTTTTTTTTTTTTTTTTTTTTTTCATTTTGATAAAATCCCAGACTAGTTTGGGTTGGAAGGGACATTAAATCCCATCCATTCCACCCCCTGCCATGGGCAGGGACACCTTCCACTGTCCCAAACTGCTCCAAGCCCCATCCAGCCTGGCCTTGGACACTGCCAGGGATCCAGGGGCAGCCACAGCTGCTCTGGGCACCCTGTGCCAGGGCCCCACCACCCTCCCAGGGAACAATTCCTTCCCAGTATCCTGTAAATGTCACCTCATTTAATTCAGAGCCCTTCCCCTTGCCCCATCACTATCTAACCATGGAAACAGTCCCTCTCTCTTTCTTGTAAGCTCCCTTTTGCTGCTGGAAGGTGCTTAAGGTCCCCCTGGAGACTTCCCCTTCTCTGTGCTGGGAAGATGGAGAGGTGGCAGAGATCCATTGAAAATGTGCACTTTTAAATTCCCCTGGGGAAGGTTTACAGCTGAGATCAACCAGGAAGACTGAGCAGTTTCTCAGGCAGTGAGTTTTTTTGGAGGATGGTAAATTTGGAGGAACCAATCTTAATCTTCCAACTTAGTTTGCAAATTAAGTCTTCTTTTCTGAGAACAAAAGTAATGTTATGAAAGCATCTTTATAAACAGTTTGTAATTGCTTTAATCTGATAAAGGCAGAGTGTTCCCTGCTTTGTCCTCTAATATTAGTTTATCCTTCAACAATGTAAGAAAGAAATGATTCCTCGTGGAAAGAAACAGTCATTTCCATATTCCTTCTCTCTTTTTTTAATGTTCTATCACAGCTAATGAGCTGCTGTGGGTTTGTGTGGGCCATGAACATTCTGAATTCATTGTGTGTCTGCTCTCAGCCCTCACATTAGGACTGGAACAACATTAATGTCTTTTAATCACAGCTGTAATTCCTGCTGCAGTGGGGTGTTACAGCTCTGGGTGTGCTGGGAACGCAGAGCTGACGCACAGTTGTATGAATTCCTCCAAACCCAAATGTTCCAGCCTGTTGGAGATGTGCACAAATAATCCTCCACAAATAAAATGTTCTTGTTGATCTAATTATTGAGTCCCCAGTGCCTTGATGCTGGGATGTTGGTGGCTTTGGGAGCTTGTGTTCGTGTTCCAGCCTGGGAATAGGGTGAAGCCCTTCTGTTGGAAGCACTTCAGAGCTGCATCTCCATCTAGGAAGAGTTCATCTTGGTGAAACATTATTTATTCTCTGCAAGCTGCTGAGGTTTAAGGTTGATGTCATACCACAGGAGTATCATGGAATCCCAGAGTGGTTTGGGTGGGAAGGGACCTTAAAGCCCATCCATTCTCACCCCCTGCCATGGGCAGGGACACCTTCCACTATCCCAGGCTGCTTCAAGCCTCATCCAACCTGACCTTGGACACTTCCAGGGATCCAGGGGCAGCCACAGCTGCTCTGGGCACCCTGTGCCAGGGCCTGCTCACCCTCCCAGGGAACAATTCCTTCCCAATATCCCACCTATCCCTGCCCTCTGACAGTGGAAGCCATTGTCACTCCATCCCTTGTACAGGGTCTCTCTCCATCTTTCTTGTAGCTCCTTCAGGCCTTGCAAAGCCACAATTTGGTCACCCCAAAGCTTCTCCTCTCCAGGCTGAACAATCCCAGGTCTCCCAGCCTTTCCTCCCAGCAGAGCTGCTCCATCCCTCTGATCATCCTGCAGCCTCCTCTGGACTCTCTGCAGCAGCTCCAGGTCTCTCCTGTGCTGGGGACAGCCGTGTGTCGCAGGGGTGTCAGTAGTGAGGGACCAGCAGGACACATTCCATGCTGGCAAGGCCAACAGGAGTGATTTGTCATTGGGATCTCTGTCTCCACAAGGTCTGGTTAATGAAAGAGGGGGAAATATTCCTAATCCCAGGATTAGGGTGCTGTGGGTTTGAGTTGAGGGATGTGCTGGTCTTGTCAAACCCTAAACTCACTTCAGCTGCCTGATGCCATTTGGAGACTCCAGCAGCTGATAGATTCCAGAAGCCACTGGAAACACCCCAGAAATGCTGGGGACTCCAGCTGGGGCTGAAAGCCACAGTCACTCAACTCCACATTTTTAAAATTAAGAATTTTAGGCTGTAAAGGTTAATGACATTGAAAGTCAGCCTCTGCCAGCCCTCCCGAGGAGAGTGGCCTGTCTAGAAGAGCTTTTGTGGATGAATTTTGTTGTTATTTTGCAGCTTCTCTAACTTATTTTCCCTAAATATTTGTCAAGTTGCATGTAATATTTCTGGAATATGGGAGGCATTAACCTTTATTAACCACTGCAGAGACTGAAACTCGTAAAGACTGACGGGATAATTAAGGCAACATCTCGGGGTGACTTCACTGCTCCTCAAACTCCATTAATTCTTATGACAGTGATGAATTTCAGTGCAGGAATAATTAGTTTTTCTCACTGTATGGAGAAACATTCTGTGAATCACTGCTGTAAATTCACTCTTTCTGAGTCCAAAGACATCTAAACTCATCAATGATCCTGCAGTTATTTCCATGTCCCAAGAGATTTATGTGTATTGGAATGGCAAAGATTCCACCAGCTGGGACAAACAGTACAGCTGGATGTGCAAACTCCTCCTGTTATGACACCAGTGAGGGAATTCTGGGATAGACTGGGCTTTCCTCCTTGCATTTATACCCTGCTGGAGTTAATTGTGGCCACTTATTGAATGTTCAGGCCTTGAATGATGAAGGTGTGATTTCCAGGTCAGGCTTTGGGAAGAGATCCATTGGGAAAGGCTTGTTCACCTTCTCTCCGCTCTCTTTGGGAACTGATCAGCATTAAAAACTGATTGTCATGTCCATGCAATTAATCCTCTCAGAGCTATGGGTAGTTCATGGAATATCCTGAGCTGGAAGGACCCACAGGATCATCCAGTCCAGCTCCTGGTCCTGTACAGACATCCCAACAATCCCACTTTGTCCAAACGCTCCTTGACACTTTCTGGGTTTGCATCCAGTTTGGAGCAGCATCTTTTGCTCCCATTACTTTTGCCTGCAGTGAGGTGTGTGTTGGAAACAGAAGGGTTGGGTCTTGGGGAAGAAGGATTTGAAGACCTTAAGAAGAGATTCTGTGACACAGAAGGGGTTTTGCCTGTCTGGAATAAGCCTGTGAACCTCCAAGGTGATGCAAGGCAATTCCAGGTTGTATGTGTCAGAAGAAAGAATTCCTTGCTGATAAAAACTTATGGATGGTTTATCTTGGCAAATGGGAGAGGATGGTCCCATTTAAACCTTGTACATTGATGTAATGTGGAGATTATTTTCTGTTTTGTGCTGAGAAACTTAGATTTGGGAGAGTTGGAATTGTTCAGCCTGGGGAAGAGAAGCTCTGGGGATGCCCCTGGATCCCTGGAAGTGCCCAAGGCCAGGTTGGACAAGGCTTGGAGTCTGCTGGGATAGTGGAAGGTGTCCCTTGGAGGGATGAGATGGGCTTTAAGATCCTTTTCCTTTCCAGTCTTTCCCTGATCGAATAATTTATATATAATATAAACCTTTTTGCCTATGCAGCTCTGATTTTTAAAGACAGTTTTCCAGTCTGAAGTCTGAATTGCTTTTCCTAAACTCTCTGCAAAGCCTGTGTTTATAAAGCAGATATTAAAATGGGCTGAAAATTGTCTGGTCACAAAGTCAATGCTCTCAATTCCCATGCAAATGGTTCATTTTGTTCTTTAAACTGTTATTTACACACACTGGTCTGTGAATGTTTATATGCAATGGCAATTCAACAAGTCCTGGGAAGCAACTGGAGTCCAAGAGGCTTCAGTAAAATTGTGTGGTGCAGATTTCACAGTAGATTTGGTTAAAACCATTTTCCCCCATTTAGTTTGTCACTAATCGCTGCTTTCACTAATTACTTTTTTTGTCTTGAACAACTGCTTGGAACAGCTTCACAAAAGCCAATTTGTTGTGTTCATCATGCAAAATATGCCACGACCAATTACACTGCACGAGCCCATATATTTAAAATACAATAAATCATCAGAACACAGACCAGAATTTATTTCTCTGAGTGCACATAGAAATTAATCCACGATTTTCTTAAGGTGATTTTATGGCTGTGCCAACTTTCTGTGTCATAGCATCTTTTCCTGGTAAGGGAGAATGGATTCAAACTGAAAGGGAATGTGTTTAAATTGGATATTGGGAAGGAATTGTTCCCAGGGAGGGTGGGCAGGCCCTGCACAGGTTGCCCAGAGAAGCTGTGGCTGCCCCTGGATTTCTGGAACTGCCCAAGACCAGGCTGGAGGAACCTGGAATAGTGGAAGGTGTCCCTGGCCATGGCAAGGGGTGGAACTGGCTGAGCTTTAGGGTCCCTTCCAACCCAAACTATTTTGAGATTCTGTGATTCTAGATCTGCTTGTGCCTTATATTTGCAGGAATGGGAATGGTGTCTTGTGAGGCAACAGGAAAATGAAGATGTGAAAGGGAAAAAAGGACCAGAGAGAGTCTTGTGAATGAGTTTGTTAATGAGAGATGGATTTTCCCTGTGCTGTGTGTCAAGGTTACAAACCTGCCCCTGTAACAGACCCTCTCTGTGCACACATGCAGATCTGTGCTTGCCTTCATGGTTTAATTCTTTAGTTTTGCATTCAGCATCTTCCCAAATGACTCCGGTGATTCATTTTGGGATGACAAATTCCGTATTTTTAGCTATTTTATCCCAGCTGCTGGGATAACTGCTGGGAGCAGAGGAGGCTGCAGCCAGTGATGCACAAAGGGGAGGAGCCCAGCCTGGGGGCCAGACCTCCCCAGTGACTTTGATGGTTTCATGCTGTTAGCAGATAAATTGCAAAATGATCCCAATGAGACAGGACTGACTGGCGAGCTCCTGATCCCAGGATAAACAATATTCTGGAGTGTGGGAGCTCACCTGCTTTTATCTCTCCCTTTTACACGTGGTTTTAGCAGATTCTTTATTTGCCAGAGCACCTGGAGGCCTGCAGCTGGTTTGGCACATGGTGGGAAGCCCAGTTTGTTTAGCCAGTGAGTTATTTAGTTATGATTAGTTTATTTAGTTTTTTCTGTCCTCCTGCTGGAGATGTGTGCACGGGAGGGAAGCAGTGGAAATTGGGCCATCCCTACCTGGAATCACAGGAAAGAACAAACAGTTTCCCAAGAGCTTTCAGGAAAAAGCAGGGCAAGAAGAAATTATTTGAGAAAGAGACCTAAATATGAGGGTTTTTTTCATACATTTAGGACAAGAGGCTCAAATCCTAAATAGGAGCGTGGCTGTGAATCCTCTTTGGAGGTTGGCATCCCCCAGGGAATTCCTGCATGTGGGCTCTGAAAGTCCCTGGTGAGATGTGTGGAAATGATGGGAATGAGCCACAGATCAGCCTCTCCAGTGGGGTGTTACAGCAAAATTACCTAAAGAAAAGGTGGGATGGAAGCAGAATTCCTGCTTCACTTGATGTTGTCCTCGTGTCCCAGCAGAGTGTCCCAGCTTCTGCTCCCTGGCCACCCAGGGGTTCCTCCGTGGCTTTGTCCTTGTGTTTGAGTGCAGCACATTCAGCTCCATCTGCCACAAGGGACTCCAGAGGGATGGAACAGCTCTGCTGGGAGGAAAGGCTGGGAGAGCTGGGATTGTTCAATCTGGACAAGCTTCAGGATGACCTCACTGTGGCTTTCCAGTGCCTGAAGGAGCTGCAGGAAAGATGGAGAGAGAGTGTGTACAAGGGATGGAGGGACAGGACACAGGGAATGGCTTCCCACTGCCACAGGGCAGGGCCAGATGGGATATTGGGAAGGAATTGTTCCCTGGGAGGGTGGTGGGGCCCTGGCACAGGGTGCCCAGAGCAGCTGTGGCTGCCCCTGGATCCCTGGCAGTGTCCAAGGCCAGGTTGCACAGGGTTTGGAGCAGCCTGGGATAGTGAAGGTGTCCCTGCCCATGGCAGGGGGTGGCACTGGCTTTAAAGGTCCCTTCCCACCCAAACCATTCCAAGATTCCATGACTTTTCCTGGCTGAGGCCAGTGGTGAGTGGCTGAGTGTCCCACTGGGCTCTGGTGACAGTGTGACCTGGCTGTGGCACTGAGGACAAGGACAGAAGATCTACTCTGGAGCACACTTGATTCGCACAGAGAATCAGCCACTTGCTGATAGAACCAACTAATGCTGTTGATCCATGGTGATCCACGGTGATCCATGATGATTCATGATGATTGACAGTGATCCATAACGATCCATAGTGATTGACAGTAATCCATGATGATCCATGGTGATCCACGATGATCTGTGGTGATTGACAGTGATCCATGGTGATTGACAGTGATACATGATGATCTGTGATGATTTATGATGATTGAAAGTGATCCATGATGATCCATGGTGATCAACAGTGGATCCATGGTGATCCATAGGGAATGACAGTGATCCATGGTGATTGATAGTAATCCATGATGATCCATGGTGATCCATGATGATCTATGGTGATTGACAGTGATCCATGATGATCCGTGATGATTTATGATAATTGAAAGTGATCCATGATGACCCATGATGATCCATGATGATTGACAGTGATCCATGATGATTGACAGTGATCCATGGTGGTTGACAGTGATCCATGGTGACCCATGGTGATCCATGGTGATTCACAGTGATCCATGATGATCCATGATGATCCATGATGATCCATGATGATCCATGATGATTGACAGTGATCCATGGTGGTTGACAGTGATCCATGATGATCCATGATGATCCATGATGATTGACAGTGATCCATGGTGACCCATGGTGATCCATGGTGATTGACAGTGATCCATGATGATCCATGGTGATTGACAGTGATCCATGGTGGTTGACAGTGATCCATGATGATCCATGGTGATCCAAGCTGTGATGACCCTTAGAAGCCCTGATCTTGGTGTGCAGCCCAGGGATGAGGATTTGGGGACACAGAGCAGCAGATCCAGGATCTCCCCAGAGGAGGAGGCTCTGTCTATCTTCTCATGGTCACGTCAGTCTGGGAATTAAATTCCCATGAAGAAAATAGGCAAAATTTCCATTCCTGTTCAATACATCTCCAGTGGCTTTGGCTCACCTGATTTGTTCTCCTTTTTTACCTCAGCTCTTTAAATCCTGTTCATTAAGTAGTTCATTAGTTGCACTGATCCCTCAGTTAATCTGTTATCAAAAAAAGATAATTGAATTTAACTTCCCAGCACAACCCACCTTTTAGATGGATAAAATTCTAGGCTAATGACTTGGTTTGCTTCTATTAATTTCAAGAATTCCCTATAATTAGGCTGAGAATATTCTTCTGTTGACATGATCTAAAATATTGCTCATCCCAGGGAAATATTTTTCAAATAGTGCAAATAAATGTGGTGGTAGAAAACAGAACAGTGTTGAAATATGAGGGTTTTTGCTTGATTTGAAGGCAGCTTGGGAAGAAAAAGCATTTATGGAATATTTTGGAAATTCCATCCCTATATTGCTGAGAAATAGGGTTGTATTTAGAGCTTTTGCAGTAAGATAAATCTTTAAAGGGAGGAGAGAATTCCCCTAAACCATTGATTCCAGCAGCAAGTCTTTGGGAATGCAACAGCCTTTGTTGTAGGGACTTTATATTGCTCAAAGTATTTCCATTGCAGGCAAGTAACAACAGATGAGGGGTTTCTGATGAGTACATGTCTTGATAAATGAGAGATAGACTGTTAATTAATGAGCAGCTTTAACCCTGTGTTAGTCCCTAAGGGGTGACGCACATGATTTGGGGAAGAAGGCAGGAAGGGAGCAGGTCAGGATCCTGCAGCTTGGATTTTGTGGAGTTGTTTCAGTAAGAATAACTGTTAAAGTCCCTCACAAGCTGAGTATTTGCAAATAATTTCAGCTTCCCCAGCAGCTGGCAGTTCAAATCCCTCATGGAAACTTCAGAAATCTCACTTAGGATATTTAGTGGGTTGTCCTGTAAAATCAGTGGAGTTGCACAGAATAGAACATGAAGTGTTGTATAATCCTGTCTGCTGAGGGGAGGACAAAACCCAGAGCCTAAAGCAGTCCAAATACAGACCTGGGTTCCTTTTGTTGTCTCCCATCTCCAATAATAATTGCAATTGCAGAATCTTGGAATGATTTGGGTTGGAAGGGACCTTCAATCTCATCCAGTCCTACCTCTTGCATGAATCAGGGACATTTTCCACTATCCCAGGTTGCCCCAAGCCCCATCTAACCTGGCCTTGAACTTTTTTGTGTTGGAAGGGAGATGAAAGAGACAGGGAAAACCTCCTAAAGCTTTTGTTGATTAATACAGGTTTCAATTTCCCCTCCCAATGTGCTTTCCCCTTCCACAGGCTTGTTACAGGCATATCCTCTTGGATGGACTTCCATTTCTGTGCAACACTCAGGAAATAGGAGTCACTTACCATCCTAAATTCGATGGGCTTGCTCCATCTGTACATGATGGTTTTTACAGGAAAATGACAGTGTGGGCATTTCCCAGATTTTTCAAGCTCACTGTTCTGAAAGAAAAAGTCTTGGGAAGGACTTGTCCACTTAGGTTACTTATTTTTGGAAAAAATTCCCTGTATCCTTCTGGAAGGCAGTGGTGACCACAGGTCTTTGATTTCTTATTTCTCAGGAAGCAGATGGGTAAAACAATTCCTAAACCTGAAAGATGACCATTTTTGAAATGGAAGGAGTGCAATAGGAAGAGTGAGTGATACATGTATTTTTGGGCAATAATACCTGTATTTTTTGGCAAATATCTCCTGGCTGCCATTCATTCAAATGCTCTGGACAGGTGTGGATGAGTCAATCCCTTACGTCAGAGATGGGCTTTAAAATGGAAAGGCAGCTTTGCCACAGCAGTATCACCCTCAAAGGGAACATTCCTTTTCCCTGTAGGAAATTAATCCCAAATTAAGAAAGCCAGGAGCAAGGCAAATGCACCCCTGGTTTAGCACCCCTGGGCCATTCTAGCAATGGCTGTGCAGAGCAATATTCATAAACCAGGATTTGCAGCAGGAAGTACCAAGCTCAAGGTGGGGTTTTTATTTGCAGTCATGCCTTTGTTCAAGTGGTGTTGGCAAAGAAATGGAATTCTCTCATGGGGCTTGCATGTCACACCTCATTTGTGCTGCTGTGGGAGAAGTGTCACCTCTTGTCCCACATCCTGCCATGGGCAGGGACAGTGCCAGCAGCCCTGGGGACGCCTCATTCCTCCCACAGCTTTGGATGAGGGATGGAGGGACAGGATATGGAAATGGCTTCCCACTGCAGAGGGCAGGGTCAGATGGGATATTGGGAAGGAATTGTTCCCTGGGAGGGTGGGCAGGCCCTGGCACAGGGTGACCAGAGCAGCTGTGGCTGCTCCTGGATCCCTGGAAGGGTCCAAGGCCAGGTTGGACTTTGGGGCTTGGAAAAGTCTGGGACAGTGGAAGGTGTCCCTGCCCATGGCAGGGGTGGGACTGGTTGATCTTTAATTTCCATCCAACTCAAACCAGTCTGGGAGTCTCAGTTACAGCTGGAACACACCTGGGCTGTATTCATGGTTATCCCAGGTGATATTATCCCCCTAACATTAAATAAAAAAGAACTGATGGAAATGGTGGGATGTGAAGTAGGAAAAGCCCATCTCCTTTTCTGTTTTTGCTTGCACAGAGGCACCTCCTGTCCCTGTCAGTGTCTTTCAGTCACCAGTGATGATAAATGCAGTATTGGTGCCTTTCACATGAAAATGGGATCATTCCCTGGCAGATCTGGGGCTCTTTTATTAGAAAGTGTCCTTTATTAGAAAGCATATCAATAGGGGAATGGGAGGACATCTCTATTTATACTATTCACTATTTTCTTTGATCATTAGATGCTCTGTAACTCCATCTCCAGCCCTCTCAAGTGGCATCATAAAATTAATTGGTTACCTCTGGAAAGAGGCAGAGCTCAGGCATGGAGGGTTTGACAGCTGGGATCTCAGGCTGCACTGGGAATGCAAAACAGTTCTGCTTTCCATCTCTGAGCAGGCTCTGGGAGTGTGAGATCCATGAGGGATGTCAGGGATGCCAGCAGCCCCAGGAGAGGCTGAGGGAGCTGGGAAAGGGGCTCAGCCTGGAGAAAAGGAGGCTCAGGGGGGACCTTGTGGCTCTGCACAACTCCCTGACAGGAGGGGACAGCCAGGGGGGTCGGGCTCTGCTGCCAGGGAACAGGGACAGGACAAGGGGAAACGGCCTCAAGCTGTGCCAGGGGAGGCTCAGGTTGGAGAGCAGGAGGAATTTCTGCATGGAAAGGGTGCTCAGGCCTTGGCAGGGGCTGCACAGGGAGGGTTGGAGTGCCCATCCCTGGAGGTGTCCAAAGCCATGTGCATGTGGCACTTGAGGCCATGGCTTACTTGTGGGCATCAGGCAGTGCTGGGTCAGTTGTTGGACTTGATGATCTTGGGGGGCTTTTCCAACCTTCCTGATTCCATGAAGAGCACAGCACCTGTGTGGCTGCTCTGCTGGGAATGATCCACTCCTTTCCCTCCAAGCAATCCTGGAGGATCTCACTCTGAACCTGTTAAAACAATCCAGCCTTGACCTGAAAGTGCCATTTCCAGAGCTGAATCCCTTGGGAATTGTGTGCTGGCTGCTTCTGACCTGGAATGTTGATGTCACTATTAAATCAAACCACTTCATTACCTGATCAGATCCAGCACGTTCCTCTTCCCATGGAAGCAGGAGGCAGCTCTGCTGCTGGAAAAAGAGGGAAAAACCCTCTTGTTGGCTACAGAAGAGATGTCAGGAAGCTATTCCTGAGTGGTTTGTTTTCTTAAAAAAGCATCTAATTTCCCCTGTTACTTGTGGCACGGGGGTGACCCCCCTGTGCTCACATTAACAAATTAATTAGAGGAGCCCCAGCGATGCCACTTGTCACAATTACTCTGAGGAGCTTAAAACGTGCAAACCTCCCCAAATTAATTGCAAAGCTATTTCATATATGAGCAGCTCAAATTAATCATTAACCTAATCATTTTTTATTCCAACATTATTTCTTTGTTAAGAATGAGCCATTTTAATTGGATAATGAAGTGCCAGTGCCACTCAGGAATTGTGCATTCCCCAAGCTGATGGGAAGGAAGGGAGCTTATGCAAAGAGTGGGGCAGATGCTGCTCCAAATGCCTCCACATTTTATTCTGATGAATTCTTAATTTATTTCCAGCTGGCTTTGGAGCTTCTACAGCAGTTCCTGCATGCTGTCATTTCCCCATTTGATATTGCCATCATCCAATTCTTTTAAGCCCTGGAAGTGATGCTCACACCCCTGGGCAAGACCCAACCTCAGGTTCCAGGTGTCCCAGTCCTCCTCTGGCAGCAAACGGAAATGAGCAAGGTGTGCATGAGAGATTACTGGATTAGGACCAAATCCTGAGGATGGGAATAACTGGATTTTTCCAGAAAAAAGAAGGTTTTCACCTCAGAAACCTAGAAAATATTATTGGAAGCACAGTCAGATAAAATACATTTAATAGAGTTGCCAGATATCTCGTTTTTAGGAGCCTGCTTTTCCCATAAAATAATTTTATTTTTTTAAAGAAAGCATGGCAAAAGGAAGAATACTATGTTTTTTTCTGCCCTGCAGGAGAATAATTCACAGAAATAAAGAAGCCCCCATAACATGTTGAAAATATATTTGATTTCCAAACATGAACTGTGCCATGCTGCCCAAAATGGGAGCTGCTTTTCCTCTGCCTTTGCTGCAACTCATCCCAAACACACAGTGCTGCAGCACCACTGGAATGGTTTCCTCCAGACTAAAACACTGGGAGGGGAAAATAACTGTGTGGGAAGGCTGAGAATTGGGATTGTTCAGCCTGGAGAAGAGAAGCTCTGGAGTTAAATAATTCTGGCCTTCCAGTGGCTGAAGAAGCTACATGACACATGGAGAGAAACTATTTGCAAGGGATGGAGTGCCAGAACAAGGGGAAAAAAAATTTTTTTTTAATAATTACTTCCCTGCCTGGTGGCACATGTTGGTTAAAGGATGAACTCTCTCCCCAAGCAAAGTCCTAATATACCTGATAATTGGAGAGGGATATTCACTCTCTTAACACATTCCCACATGGCTTTGCATGATCTTTTCTGCCAAATGTTAACTCATTTTTATAGGAAATCAGCCCAAATCTGCAGCATGTCAAAATATTGTTTGAGACGGAGGAGCAGGAATTTCGTGGATTTTATTAGGAGTTGAAGGGTTAAATAGGGCTTTAAAAAAATCCAGTGTCCTGTCCTGGGGAATACCTGGATTGGTTTGAGCACCAAGCATGTTAAGCAGGTGCTTTTGTAATCCCCAACCTTCCAGTTTTCTCTTGGAGGAGAAGAGGGAATATCACTGGAAAGCAGTTTGTCTGTCAGGTGCTCACACTGAAAGAGTGAAAGAAATCAGGATTTCATTGAATGCCTAAATTACTGACACTTCTGTGGAGTTACCTATTAAATTTCAGCACCATTAATCCAAAACCTGATACTTTTGTAATGGAAAGAGGGATTTTCCAGGCTGCTTTTAGGTTTCCCAGAGCCCATGGCTCCAGCACAAACAGGACGTGCAGCACTTTGAGGTGGTTTAAGGTGATATTTTCTTGGTCTTTTGTAGGGTTTTCTTTCCCCTCACACCTTCAGTGGTTGTGTCCTCTTTGAAGAGCACCCTTCACATGATGTTTTGTGTGCTTTGTGACATTGGAGTGGAACATGTCTGATGTGCTTTATTATTTAATTTGCTTAATATAATGTGATATTAACCCAAATTCTCTGCCAACACCATGTCAGGGCTCTCCCCTGCACCAAGGCATCACTGCAGCAGCTTTGGTGACTTTTCCCTTCACATCATCTCCACTCCTAATTAGAAACAGAGGCTGTTAATTAAATGTTTCCCCAGTGTTTAATTAAATATTTGTCCGGTGCCTGTGAGCAGAGCGTGAACCTGCTCTGAGATAACAGGGTTTGTTTTCACTCAGTGGGACAGTATCTCCCCAGGAAACCTTGGGATATTTGGAGGCTGCTGCTCTTTGTGTGTGCATGGGAAGCAGTTGGACTGTGCACAGACACCCAGAGGATGGGTGTGTGCAGCCTGCTGTTATCCCTGGGCTGAGATCAGTCAGCTCTGCTGGCAGGGAGCCACGGGGAGGGAGCCCCAGCCCCTCTGTGGAGGTGGGCACAGAGCATCCAACTGAGAGCTCCCACTCCTGGGAAAACAGGAGTTCCATTCGTTTTCCATTGAGAGATGAATAGAGAAAAGCAAGAGGGAAGAGTGAAGGCTGGTGATCACTCTGTGTCATCTCTGGAGGAATCCTCATTTTTGCCTTTGGGATCACAGAATCCCAGAATGGTTTGAGTTGGAAGGGACCTTAAATCCCATCCCATTCCACCCCCTGCCATGGGCAGTGACACCTTCCACTATCCCAGGCTGCTCCAAGCCCCAAAGTCCAACCTGGCCTTTGGCACTGCCAGGGATCCAGGGGCAGCCACAGCTGCTCTGGGCACCCTGTGCCAGGGCCTGCCCACCCTCCCAGGGAACAATTCCTTCCCAATATCCCATCTGTCCCTGCCCTCTGGCAATGAGAAGCCATTCCCTTGTCCTGGCACTGCAGATCCTTGTCCCAAGTCCCTTTCCAGCTCTCCTGGAGCCCTTTTAGGTGCTGGAAAGGCTGTGAGGTCTCCCTGTAGCCTTCTCCTCTCCAGGTGAATACCCCAACCCTCCCAGCCTTTCCTCCCAGCAGAGCTGCTCCATCCCTCTGATCATCCTGCAGCCTCCTCTGGACTCTCTCCAGCAGCTCCAGGTCCCTCCTGTGCTGGTTCCAGGGCTGGGGCAGCTCTGCAGGTGGGGTCTCACCTGAGCACAGGGGCAGAGGGGCAGAATCCCCTCCCCTGCTGCCCACACTGCTTTTGGTGGATTCCCTGCAATTCCCTCCTGTGCTGCTGCAGGACAGTTCTCAGGAGCTCTGGGATTGGGTTTGATCAGGACTGTTGGAGGAAACAGGGAATTACAAATCCAGGCATTTCTCCCCCAAGGTGCTTAACCAGGGACTGAATAGTCTGGAGCTCCCCTGAATCTCCAGTCCCTTTTTATTCTTCCAACCCCCTCTGTATTTACTGCTTTGCTCCTTCAAGTTGCCTTTCCAGATTTTTCCTGTTTTAGAAGAATTATTGAGGTTTAGCCACTGCTTTGCACACCAGATGGCCTTTTTTGATTAATTCCAGTAATTTTGCTGTTGTTGCTCCTCACTGCTCTATTGCTGCCACACAACACTTTTCTGGTGTTATTAAGTTTTGTAGAAAGAACAGAGGGGAAGAAATCCACAACTTCAGGAGTTGAAAATAAATCAACTCCCCTCCCCACCTCCCAGTAAAATGAAAAACTCTGGAAGATAATATTTTCTTTTCCATTAAAGTCCCATTTTTTAAGTATTGCAGAAAAGGCTCCCTCTTCTCTTTCCACTCTGTGCTTCATGGGTGAAGCTCTGACATACAAAATAATTTTGTATTTTCCCCTTTCTAATGTGATTATATAGGGGCCAGGACTTTGATAGCACTGCTGGTGGTGGAAGTGTTTGGACAGAGGTTTGGGGTGACAATCCAAAGTTTCTCCAGTGGTTTGCCTCAGGTGCCCTTTCCAGGGACACTTTCCAGGAAGTGCTTGGCTCCCTGGCCCTGCCCAGCATCACTGGGGCTGGAATGGAAAGGTCTTTGCTTGGACAAGGGAAATCTTCCTTAAACCTTTTCTTCTGCATCCCTAAATAAATTCCCCAACTGTATCTCAAATTTTTACTGGTTGTAACTAGGAGAAACAGAAGAAATCCAATCTCTGAACATTTTCAAACATTTTAAGAGTGTAGTGACAGCAAGGTGTGACTTCTTCCCATCTTGCTGCAGGTCCTGGAGCAGGAGAGAAGGATTTTGGGATAGTCATGGTTTGCTCAGTAGCAGTGACTGACTCGCCTCTTCTGCTGTACAACTGTGTTTTATACCTGAAACCCACGTGGGTCCCAGTGCTGATGGGTTATTTGGCCATCTTTTAGCCAGCCAAGTGAGGTGCCAGGGAGCTGGCAGCAGCTGCTGCCTCTGGAAGTGCTGGCTAATGCTGGAGAGGGGAGGAGTCAGGGCATCGTGGCTGAGTGCCTGTGACTGACACAGCTCAAAAACCTCTGTGAGTTTTGATGATGTCAGTATTCTTTTTTATTTGTCTCCAGAGGAGCTGTTTCCAAGGGCCATTTCTGATTTCTCCAGGGTGTGAGGATGGAATCAGCAGCATATCCCTCATCTGCCTGCAAGGGAACAAGGTGCTAAATGTCATTTTTTGCAGTGGCCCAGCTGCCAGGAGCTGTGTCTGTGGGGTCCCTGCTGTGGCTGCAGCTGCAGTGTTCTATCTGTGTGTGACCCACAAACCACAGCCATGCTCTCTCTGGGGCTGTCCCCACTTCTCTCCTCCTCTGCCTCACGCTGGAGTGGTGGGAGCTCATAAATCAGTGTCACTGGGAGCATTCCTGCTCTGCACATCACTTCTGCTTGCTGCTGTTTCATGCAGGCATGGCTGGAGGCAGAGAGCAGCTTCTGGTCTGTAGCTTTGTGGCATTTTCATTGCCATTCCTGGCTTTTTTCAGTCAGACCAAAGTTATTGGAATGTGCTGAGCTGGAAGGGACCCACAGGGATCACTGATTCACTCCTGGCCATGCACAGACACCCCAACAACCCCACTCTGTGCATCCCTGGGAGCACTGTCCAAACCTTCCTGGAGCTCCTTGGGGCTGTGCCCATTCCCTGGGGAGCCTGGGCAGTGCCAGCACCCTCTGGGGGAAGGACCTTGCCCTGATACCACCCTAAACCCTCCTGGCACAGCTCCAGCTGTTCCCTGGGTCCTGTCCCTGTCACAGAGAGCAGAGTTTGGAGCTGCCCTGGGGAGGAGCTGCAGACCCCAGTGACTCTCCCCTCAGTCTCCCTCTGCTCCAGAGAGCTCAGTAAGAGCTCTTTGGGTACTCCAAAGTTTTTTTTTGTGCATGGAATAAGCCAGGATAGGTTATCCTAACAAGGCTCCCAGCATCCCTGGTGTGGCAAGAACAGCTCTGGCAGTGCCTGGGGGATGAGCAGGGCAGGGGTGCAGCCCCTCATGAGTTGCTGTGACTTGAAGCCAGCACAGGGCTCATTCCTTATATCCTGGCACTGTGGTTGCCCAGAGCAGCTGTGGCTGCCCCTGGATCCCTGGAAGTGTCCAAGGCCAGGTTGGAAGGGGCTTGGAGCAGCCTGGGATAGTGGAAGGTGTCCAGTGTTGGAATGCTGGATCAAGATGGAATTTTAAGGTCTTTTTAAATCCAAACCCTTCTGGGATTCCATGCTCAGTTTAGCTTCAAAGAATTCCATATCAGACAGTGACTGTGCCCTTACTCCTTCACTCCCTGTGAGTTCCAGTGCCAAACCACAGACCCAGGGATATTTTTATGGAGCACGTGGCAGGAATTTACCCAGGAATGTGGCAGCTTTTAGTGGATCTCTTCCTGTGTGTATCCAAGCTTGGAAAACTGCTGGCAGGAGGACTTTGCATGATTGTGTTTTAGTTGGGAGCAGCTTTCCAAGCAGTGATTCTTTACAAAATGATGAAGGATGATCCCTTGGACTGGATGCCAGCCTCTTAAGCTTCTCTCCTGGCTCTCACTGTGGTAGCCTTTGGCAAAACCCCTCCTTCCTGGGCTGTTTTGATAAAATGAGATAATTTGTCAGTGTTTGTACAGCGCTTCAGGGACTTCAATTTTCATGCTTCAGCAACTGGCTGAGGTGACTTCAGTCAAAAGTGGGTTTATCTGCAGAGTATAAAACTAAATTTGTCTCATTAAGCCCAGCCTTTCTCTTGTTTTCTCAAAAATGATGCTGGCAACTGCAGCTTTATCTCATCACCAGTGCAGGGCAATAATTGCTTTGGAAATGATACTTTTCCTCCTTTTAGTGCCAGTTTCTTCATGGTTTCTGGGAGAAATCCTTCCTCTTCCCCACATAATACCTTTCCCTGGTTCTGCACGGAGCAGCCACTCCTGTTCCAGCCCACAAACCTTTCCCAGCTGTTTCTGTCCTGAGGAATCCTCCTTCCTTCCCTCCAAGGCAGATGAAACTGAATTTTTTTAGATGTACAAGAGCCTGTCCCTGTTTTTTGGAGCTTCCCACTGCCATTTGGGCAGACCTTGGGAAGTGTCCCAGAGAGGAAACCTCAGACTGAAGATGCCAAGTCCTTCTGATAAAGTTTGAGTGCATTTTCAATAATTTTAAGTTTTTCATTAGTCATGAGAGTCCCATTGGCTAAAACATTCCTTGAAAAGATGATGGTGATGGAGCTTAGTGGGAAAAAGGTGATTTTCCACAAATGGGGGAAAGAGGATATTTAAAGTTTGGTGGTTTTTCTTTTTTTTTTTGGTAAGTTTGTTTGGGTTTGTCTTTTTTATGTTTTAATTTTTAATCCATTAACAGTTTTTCAGAGTCAGAACCCAATATTATGGGTTCAAAATATTTTTAAAGCCTCTGCCTTGATTTTGTTCCCAATTGCTGCCACTTTGAGAGCTTGTGGCCCTACATAAAAGGCTCCTGTGAGTGATAAAAGGGATTATCTGCAGAAATGTGCTCATTGTGTTGGTAATTATGCTGTCATCAAAGCCTTGTCATGCTTGAGCAGCCGTGAATTCAAGGTTCATGTCCAGAACTCTGTTGCTTTTCCCCTCCTGCTCCGGGGAGGTTGTTATTATTTCAGGTATCTCATTGCTCATCTCAAACCCTCCTGTCAGCAGACCCTACAATAAAGTTACAGAACCGTGGGGCTGCAGAGTCTGGGGTTAAGGACAGCTTTTGATCTTCCCTGGGCAAGAAAACAAAAAGTGCCTTCATGGCCATGGTGTCCTTCAAAATTCCTGTCAAAAGACTTTGTTTTGTTGTTCAGCACCCAAACTGGACCATCCTGTCCCCACAGGAGCTCCTTTGGCCACCTCAGCCTCTCCTGATGCCACCTCTGCCCAAGGATAATGCAGAGGGAACACAAGATCCAGCCTCAACCCTCCCCTGGCTCCTTTGGCATCATCCCACAGGAGTTTTTAAGGGATGTTGGGCTTTCCAGAAGAGGTTGTGGGGTGTCAAGTCAGATATTAGGAAATATTTCCTTGTGGAAAACATGGTCAGAGATTGGAGGGGGAGGTGATGGAGTCCCCATCCCTGGAATTGTTCAAAAGCCATGTGGGACATGGATTAGAGGTGGCCTTGGCAGTGCTGGTTGGACTCTGATCTCAGAGGGCTGTTCCATCCTAAAGGATCCTGTGATTCTGTGGTGTGCTGAGGGCATTTCTTTAATCTGAGCATCCACCTGGATGAATTTCAAAGAGCTGAAGGAAATCCTGGGACTGTTTTGGTTCCTTAAAACCATCCTGCAGAGTGATTTTTTAGGGAGTGAAATTCTATAGTTGGATCCCAGATAATTCCCATGAAGGGAAGATAGGGTAAGTAAGAAATCTTTATTAAAAATCCAGACGAGTGAGATGATTTTCAACTCCTGGTTTTCAATTCCCAGAGCCTTCACTAAGTGCCTGGATGCTTCATCACAGTACAAAAATTTATAGGATTTAGCACTGTTGTAATGACAACATGATTTGTGCTTCCTCCTAAATGGAGGCAGCAATTTATTCCTTGGTGTAAGGGGGAAAGCAAACAGACCAGGAAGAAAATAACAGATTAAAGGCTGAAAATCATATTTTTTGTGTGTATCAGCCTCAAATAGATGGGTTTATAATGTTCCATGGATAGTTTTGTCCTGCAACTTCCACAGGATTTTCAACAGCTGAAAAAGTTGGGAAGCTCAAAGGAAAAAGAGAAAGGGGGAAAAGCAGATTAAAAAAATATTTTTTTGAATGAACACAAGATTAATGTTTGAACCCCCTGTTTTCATGCTGGATTTCAAAGGCAGGAATAACACAGCCCACTCCTCTGAAGCTGCAAGAAACCCCTCAGCCTCATCCTTCCATAAATGTCGATTTTTAAATGCTATTTATAAACAGGGTTCTTTAAACAGAAGTAGATTTTTTTTCTGCCTTTGTTTGAAACCTGTGGGGAGTTTTGAGGGCTCCATTTCTCACAAAGGAGATGGTGCAACCACAGGTACTTTACACTTTGGGTGACCTGTTACCAAAAAATGTGGAAGCAATATCCTCTGAGCAGTTTTCCAAATCTGTACATTGGAGATTTTGTGGAGGAAATTCCATCTGTAAATCTATCTAACTCACATAATTGCCATAAATCTTAAAAACTCCTCTTTTCTCTCTGCTGCAAGTAGGTGAGTTTGTATCAGTAGAGAAAATTGCCTCAAAATCATCCCTGGTCTCTGGTGTGGTCTGTGTCAAATGCCAAATTAGTGGAGAAATTTAATTATGCCTCTGCTCTAATGACATCTGCACAACTTCACATGTCCTCAGGAGCCAGCATCCCAAACCCCATCTCCAGGGCGAGTCTGGCAGCTTATCCAGGCCTTTGACACTCCCAGTGGGGATGTTAATTCCAGGAGATCTTTTACAGCTGGAGGTGTGAGGACAAACTATCCAACATCAGAAAAAAAAAAACTAAAGACATAAAAACTCAGCTTTTTATTTATCCCAGTGGAGCAGGTTGGGATGTCCATGTCTGACAGACCAGGATGATTTGTAAGGTCTCCTCATCCCAAACCATTTTGGGGATCCTCTCATTGAACTCATCTAAAAGTGTCATCGGTGTCAGACCTTTTATTAATAAACCCCCATCATAAATATATTATTCTATCTATTATATGTTTTCATTAATATGATGATTTCCCAAGATCCTGCAGGATTTTCCTTTCTACTGCTGGAAATCCAAAGCACCTCTGCATTGTTCAGCCAACCTCAGGTGAAAATATCACCTGGCTCTGATGGGTGTTAGTATTTAGGAGAAGGAGAGAGGGAATGCACCTGGTATGGAAATGAAGGAATTTATTTATTTATTTATTTATTTATTTATTTATTTATTTATTTATTTATTTCTGGGATGGAAAGGAGAAGGTGTCAGGTGAGGTTGCCAGGACCTGTCAGCATTCCCTGCACTGGTTTGCAGAATTAACAACAGCTTCAGATGAAACTGGCTGCTTGAAATGAAGACAAATCTGGACTAAATATGCAAATAAGCTGCAACAGCTGGTGGGACCTTTGTGGGGGTGCTTCAATGATGCTCAGAAATTCCTGCACATCTGGAGGAGGATGTGTGGCAGATGGTGTTGCTCAAGGCTTGGGAACAATTCCTGTCTAAAAGAGTGGTTATTTTATTTAATTCCCAGCTGAACCTAGCATGAAACAGACTGTGGGATCATCAGAGCGTGCTAAATGAACAAAGAATTTGGGAAAAAGGAGGGAATGCTGCACCCAGCCAGCCTGGGAAGTGGATCCTGCATCCACACAGGGAGTGTGGGAAGTTTGGCATTTGAGCCACAGCACCTGGTTAAATTCCAAAGCAAAGCCAGCCCGTGGCTCTGACAGGTGCCACCTTTGGAGTTTAATAATTAGATTTAATTAGAAATCCAGATTTTTATGGTCAGTTGTTAGTGCTGCTTCTGGGAATACGAGGGGGAGGAATTTCATTAGCCAAAGGAAAAATGGGGTGGCCAAACTTCTTGTATCACCTACAGCCTCCCAAAGATCTTCTGTCTGCAAAGTAATTAATGGAATCATGGAATATCCTGAGCTGAGGAGAACCACATGGATCATCCAGTCCAACTCATGGCCCTGCACAGACACCCCAACAATCCCACTCTGTGCATCCTCAGAAGTGTAATAATAATAATAATTGCTCTGGATCTGATTAACCAGGAGCACTGCAAACCAAGGGGATGAACTATTTTAGCTTTTAAGTGCATTTTCTGTCACTATTTTGACATCTTGGTTCCTGGAAAATGGTATTGCAGGGTTATCCTTCTTTTTAGAGCCAGTAGCAATCAAAACATTATTCATGCAATACTGAAGATTCCTTGCCATTCAGTGGGAAAGCAGGATGTGCCAGTGGAACTTTTAATTTCCTGTACTAGCACCCAACTTAATCTGTCATTTGCTGCTTTGGGTTTTTCAGGGATTTAGTAAGATTTTTAGGGACATGGGGGCAGTTTTTTAGCTGAGCACCACTTGAAATTCCTTGTTTAATTGATTAAAGGAGTATGATGCACATGAAGGTATTTGAATGTTCATGAGCTTTTATGATTTAATTACAAATAATGGCCCAGATTTGTAGCTGTCAGTTAAATGACAGGCTAAAGATATGAATTGTAAAAATTGGCAAAATAATATTTTATTATTCTTGTGAAAGAAAGCTACACCTGATTCAACCCTAATATTTATAACTTAAATAAATATTTGTAACTTAAGTAGGAGGGGTTGGAATATAAAAATTATACGAGATAAGTGCTAAAATTAGAAATACAGTCCTTTATGGTAAAATTGCTATTCCATTTCAGGTTGTCCATCTTTTCTCCATGTGGCAGAGCTTCTCCCTGTTATCTTCCTTTCTCTTTTTGGCAAACACAGGTGGTTTGCACCTTGTGGGGTTTGAGTACAAAGCCTCTTTCTTGAGTGCCTTATCAGGCAGACCCATCCCTGCTTTCCACGCTCTTAATTCCTGTCTCACATCCTGGGCTGCATTTTGGGTCAGGATTTTGATTTGTCAGTGAAGAAGGCAAGGAGTAGATGAAAGAGAAGCCTATGAATCCTTTTAGCCATGGGAAGATGTGTCCTTTTAGGGCAGGAGTGGGATAACCCATGAACTGTTTTTTCCTGTTCTCCACAAGAACTTGGGGATCCTTTCTCCCATTATTGGGATGCAGCATCCATGGACAGGCACCCTCTAAGCTCCTGTTTTACAGGTCCTGGAAAGTGCCTTTTAATTCCAACTTGAACAAAAGCAGAGGAAATAATAATTCCAATGCAATTTCTTGTCCCCTGTGGGCACTGGGAGTGGGAGCTGCTGGAAATCCTGCTTCTCTTGGCCAGCTCTAAATGAGATTTCCCCTCTCCAGCCCCGATTTTTTGATAAAAATTGATGTCAGTTCTCTTCAAATATTGCTGGGAAGGGCCAGTGTCACTGCAATCCATGCAATCCATGAGCTGTCCTGCTGGATTTTTTTTGGGCTGGTGAAGTGTGAAAGGGCTGGGCCAGGAGTTTCCCACCCTGATGTGTCCCTGTCCCAGCCAGGCTGGGAGCACTCAGGAGCTCCCACTCCAGCTTTTTTCCCCCCTCACTCTCCCCAGGAGTTCAAGCACTGCTCCAGATCTGTGTGGAGCTCTCCTTCAGGGATGAAGTGGCCTTGATCCTGGAGAGGATTAAGCCCCAGTGGACCTGATGCATTGGGTTTTAGCTTTTATATTTTTCAGAATCTCTGCTGCTTAGTGTGTAACACTGAAACTTCCTTTTTGGTGTTAGTAAGTTCACAGGGTAGTTAGACAAAAATAATCCCTTCCCAGCTGGAGAATCAAGGACAACCATTAACCAAAAAGCACAAACAACAGTGAGGAAAGGGGGCAAACCAGGGGGCTGAGACTTCATAGCCTGGGGCTGTGGTTGGACAATTGACCCCAATATGTAGATGAGCCAAAACTTATAAAAGTGTAAAGACTCATGAGCAGGATCCATCTTGGATTTGATTTGGATGTAGCCCTGGCCAGGCTCCTGCACTGCCCAAAGTGCATCCTTTCAATAAATCCCTATTTTGTTCCTTTTGCTCTGTCTAGTCTCTGTTCCAGCTCAGCCTTTCCAGGCAGCACACCCAGAGGAGTTGAACTCCCCAGGAAGAGCTGCCACAGGTGGATGATGCAGGGCTCACAATGCCCTTGGCTTAGCCCCTGGATGAGCACCCTGCTCCTTGCAGGCTTTACAGAGACCTCCTTGTCTCATTTGTGATACTCTGATCTGGCACAAGTTTCTTTGGCAAAGAGATTTTCTCCCTAGGCCTGGATGCCTGGAGTTCTTCCCACTTCTCAATCCATTAAATAATCACTGCACTTTGAGGTGCAATATTCAGCTGGCAGATTGAAGCAGCAGGAAAATGGGAAGATCCCTGGAATGCTTAGAGGAAGACTCTTGGAGCCAAACAGAGGGACAGAGGTGGCCATGGGTTGTGCCATGGTTGTTTTGCTGTACCAGGAGCTTGAAATTTGAGACTGGGGGTGCAACCTCAGGTGAGGTCATAGCACAGCTTCAGCAGTTAAAGAAGAAAAGACACCTTCTGTTTATAAATCAGTTAGACATGGAAATATTTTATGGCTTGTTTTTGTTTTTTGGTTTTTTTGTTTTTTGTTTTTTTCCTCTCACTGGGGTGGTAACATTTATTTTCTTGGATTTAGAATGCCAAAGAAACCTGCCCTAAGCCACTATTTTGGGGTAATTTTGGTACAGAGGGAGCTGGGAAAGGGGCTCAGCCTGGAGAAAAGGAGGCTCAGGGGGGACCTTGTGGCTCTGCACAACTCCCTGACAGGAGGGGACAGCCAGGGGGGTCAGGCTCTGCTGGCAGGGAACAGGGACAGGACAAGGAGAAACGGCCTCAAGCTGTGCCAGGAGGCTCAGGTTGGACAGCAGGAGGAATTTCTGCATGGAAAGGGTGCTCAGACCTTGGAACAGGGTGTTTAGGGCAGCTTCCCATGGGGAGCTGCAGCCTGCTGGGAATGCTCAGGAGCTTGCCTGTTCTGGGGCTGTCTCCTCACAGGGATAGGAATGGGTTATTTCTCCTCTGGATGCTTTTTATCCACAAACTGCAATAAATAAGATTGCTTCTCCCAGGAAGCAAACTCAAGGAAGAGTTTCAGCTTGAAAATGTGTTGGTGCTGTTGTTGTTGTAGTGATTATTAATGCATCTCAGGCTGGATGGGGCATTATCCCTGGTTTTTCCATGTTTTTGGGATGCAGTGCCTTTCCCTGTTGGAGGCACCAACACCAACGTTAGGGGATTTGTGGGGTTCCCACAAGTGCCAGGGTGGTGATTCCTGGAGGAAATCAGTAAAATGAAGGGTGGGCAGGCCCTGGCACAGGGTGCCCAGAGCAGCTGTGGCTGCCCTGGATCCCTGAAAGTGTCCAAGGCCAGGCTGGACTTTGGGACTTGGAGCAGCCTGGGATAGTGGAAGGTGTCCCTGCCCATGGCAGGGGTGGCACTGGGTGGGCTTTAAGGTCCCTTCCAATCCAAACCTGGCATTCTGTGTTTTTATGAGTGTGGCATTGACCAAATTCCTACAACCCCCCAAATTTCAATAGTAAAAAGCAGCAAATGGTTCTGGCTGAGACTGCCCATCCTAAAACTCAGCCTGGAATAGAGGGAACACCTGCCTTGCAGTGTTTCTTGTGTTTTCAAACAGCTTTAGAAATGCTTTGACAACATTTGCTCTGAATTAGAGCCATCAGTGATTTGGACCATGAGACAAATTTAATTTAGTGTTTTTTTTCCCTCCCAAGTTGCTTTGTCCTAACAAGTTCTAGCAGTGCATGGAGGGTTTTTCATTTACATGATGCTTTTCTGTTTCATCAAGTGCTTTGCTCCCACTCTGATGGTGCCTGCAGCAATCCTGAAATATGCCAATAATGGTGTTTTAGCAGAGTAATGAAAAGCAGATAAACAAAGGGACTTCTGCAGGACACAGATCCAGGCAACAGCAAAGGGCTTTGGGGAGTGCCTTTTGTTGTCCTGGAAGGTTTGGGACCACCAGAACAGGCTTTGTGTTCCTCTAGACACGTGCTGGTTTGGAATCAAAGTACCTGGAGGTCCCTGGGCCTTTTTAATTCACATGTGCCCCAAAATTATACTCAAAATTAATTAATTAAGCACCCCACTCAACTCCAGTTCATTACCAAAAGAATGGTTTGATACTCAGTGCAGTGTGGTGGTTAAAGAGCTGACTTTTGATGTGTACAACAAACTCCATATGTAGGCTCCCAGAAGAAAATTTGGAATTGTTATAAATTCAGGAAAAATCCTTTTCCCTGCCTGAAGTGAAGCCAGTGGTATGTATGGGATCCTGTGACTTGGGCAGGTGTTTTCTGCAGGAATATACAGCTCCTCTGCTGCAGAATTCTCCCTAAAGAAATTTCTTTTATTTGGTGATATTTTCAGGGGAATAATGGGGCAGCCTTTGCTTTTGTGCTTTCTGTAGCCAAACCCTCTTGTGGAGTCTGAAATACAGGGGAAAGTGGGGATTGGAATGCAAAATTTCCTTTTTGGCTTGTGGAAAATGCAATAGAAAGGGTTTTGTTAAATGATCCCCAAACAGAGGAGAGCTGGAATTGTGCATCTGGAGAAGAGAAGGCTCCAGGGAGACCTCAGAGCCCCTTTTAGTGCCTACAGAGGTTCTGGGAGAGCTGGAGAGGGACATGGGACAAGGGCTGGAGGGGCAGGACACAGAGGAATGATGGCTTAGATGCAGGATGTGACCTCTTGGACCCGAGTGCTCCTTGTGACTTCTTTTTATTTTTAATTCCAAAAATACAGGCAATCAAAGAGGCTGAAAAGAACTTCAGATTATTGAGTCCAACCATTCCCCAGGACTGCCAAGGCCACCACTGACCATGTCCCCAAGTGCCACATCCACATGGTTTTTAAACCCCTACAAGGATGGAGACTCCACCATTGCCTTGGGCAGGACAGACCTTTCCAGGAGAAATTTCCTTAATATCCAACCTAAACTTGCCCTGGCACTGCAGAGTCTGTTCCTCTTGTCCTTTCCCTCATTCCCTGGGAGAACTGGGGGAGCACCTCCACCTTCCTTAAAAAGTTTCCCCAAAACTCCTCAGGGTTTGTAATTTCCCAGAGGGATTTTGAGTTTTCCTGCCATTTCTGGGGTAATGTTTGTTTCTGTTGCTCATTTACCCTTTTTGCAACAGGGAGTCAGTCACACCAACACTGCAGGACAAGCATTGCTTTGTGCTCATCTCCTTTGCTTTCTTCCTCCCACGATGGGCTTTTCACATCCTCCAGGGCTGGACCCAGTTTTAGCCTTCCAGGACCTGAAGAAAGATGGAGAGAGATGATTTACAAAGCCTGGAGAGGACAAGGGGAATGGCTACAAACTGAAAGAGATTTAGGGCTAGATGGGACATTGGGAAGGAATTGTTCCCTGGGAGGGTGGGCAGGCCCTGGCACAGGGTGCCCAGAGCAGCTGTGGCTGCCCCTGGATCCCTGGAAGTGTCCAAGGCCAGGTTGGATGGGGCTTGGAGCAGCCTGGGGCAGTGGAAGGTGTCCCTGCCCATGGCACTGGATGGGAACAATTTCAGGTCCTTTCCACCCCAAGCCATCCCATGATTCTGTTAAAAAATGATAGTATTTTTACAAGCCTGAAGCTGCACTGCTTCAGTTTCCCTTGATTTTCTATACTTGAAAAATGTATTTTTAGGAACTCATATTTCCAGACTAAAGCTTCTCTCCTTTTTGGCATTTCCACAGGCCCTACCAATATTTCAGCTCTTTTCTGGCACTCCAGGATCACCTGGTCTCCTCTTCACCTGTTGGCACAAGGCTGGGCTGATTAATTGCTTTTGAGCTCTGTTTCCTTGTGCCCCCATTATCCCCAATGGAAAGGGCTGTTTGGGATCCCTGGCTATGTGAGAGGGATGCAGGCAGGCCCTGAGCCTGCTTGGCTGTGATTCCTTCAGTAAAGGGACCAAAAATAGAATTTACATTTCAAACAGCTCCAGGCAGTTGTGCTAATTTTAAATACTTCAAAATATCCACCAGTTCATGGAGTTAAATGGCTTTTTTTTTTTTTTTTTTTTTTTTTTTTTTTGTCCTGGCATACAGTCAGGCACAGTAGCAGTTTTGGGGAATCTGCTGATGCTTAGTCCAAAAAGAGATGGGAAAATTTCTGGAGAAAAAAAGAAAGAACGACTGTGTAAAACCTTCCTTATTCCAGAGCCATCCCTAAATGGACCCCTGGCACCACACACCTGGGAACCTCTTGAATTAAGACAGAAATTTTAATACAGATTCAGGGGAATTTTTGGGAAAGGAAAAGTGAAGTTGCAATATCCTGGAAGTGTTACCGAGTCACCAGCAGCAATAAATCCCTGCCACTGCATTCCCTTACCCAGCTGCATCAGCCACAGTTGGTTTGTATTCCTGATTATTCCATCACCCTGGATGACCAGTGGTTGTTATTTGACAGGATGATGCTGCCAAGGGAGGGAAACTTTTCAAACCAGAATACACAGGACTTTGGGGCACTGTTATGATCTCTATGTTGCAGCATCATAGTGAAATCCTGTCTGTAACTGACTGTTCTCCATCCAAAATCTGGCTCTGGCAAAGTTTTCCCAACATTGTGGTTCCTTAGGAGTTCTCCAGCACTGCTTTGGAGTTGGTGACATGAGCACCCCTTTCCCTGGGATCCACAC
This sequence comes from Muscicapa striata striata, assembly GCA_030060385.1. Taxonomy (NCBI): domain Eukaryota; kingdom Metazoa; phylum Chordata; class Aves; order Passeriformes; family Muscicapidae; genus Muscicapa; species Muscicapa striata. Next base: position 806,088 of record JAREIS010000169.1, read on the forward strand.
TCAGCCCACAGATCAGTGCCACAAGTAATTGCTTCATTAAATCCTTGCCAGTGTTTCTTGCTTTGCCAGAAGGCAAAATGCTCCTTCCTTTTAATAAGAGCTCATTATTATATTGGGGTGTTTATAAAAATGCAAAGGAGACAGAGAAAGCGTTAAAAGCAATTACTGGGAACATTTTTGTTGCTATAACAACGAGAGGCAGCTCTTGATGAGCCATCAGATCCTTAATGTTGTTAAAAAGTTTAGTTGCCACGACAACAGAACACAGTTTTTATATCCTGGACTGATAGTTTTGCTTTTTTTCCCTCTTTTTGGAGCAGCAGCCTGGGTTGGATTTTTGGAGTGTGAAATATTTAACACACACAAGCCGGAAATAGGAAGTGGAGTATATAGGGATTGATCCTGTGCTTTCCCTTATATTTTAAATTTGGTTTTTAATAACTGTTGGGAACAGGGAAACTTCTGGGAGTCTTGGAGGAGACAGGCTTTAATCCCTAGAGATGTTCTTTAAAATGCCAGGGATAGATGGACATTGGGAAGGAATTGTTCCCTGGGAGGGTGGGCAGGCCCTGGCACAGGGTGCCCAGAGCAGCTGTGGCTGCCCCTGGATCCCTGGAAGTGTCCAAGGCCAGGTTGGATGGGGTTTGGAGCAGCCTGGGGTAGTGAAGGTGTCCCTGCCCATGGCAGGGGTGGGATGAAGTGTTCAGGGTGAGAAAAGAGGAAAAGCAGATCCTGGGATAATGCTTACTGCTCTAGGAATGTTCATGCCAGTGTGGGACAGCTTTTCCCAGCCAATCCCAAGAAACCTGCAGGAAATAAATAAATAAGGCCAAGCAAATAATCTTTTCCAATTGCTTTTGTTTAATCCCCCCATGGAGCTGGGCCTGGCAGGATTTCCCCATCACATTCCCCCCATCCTCTCTCTCTGCCAATTCTTGTTTTCCAGCCGCCGGATCACACTGGACTCTGGAATTGCTGTGGCAGCCAGGGAAGGATGCTCAGGCTTTTCCCTTAATGGGCTGTCACCCCTCATCACTGTTAGCTGGGAAATACAGGGAAGGTTTGGGATGAATTCTGGGGCTGGAGAGGGCTTGCTCATCCTGGAATTTCAGCCTTCTCATGGTGAGGGGAAAGCAACTGGAATTAGAAATGAGTTACTGAGAGATTCACCCCAAAAATGGTGTAAGAAAATAAAGATCAATTTATATGTGTCTAAAGTAAAAATGGGTAAATGGGTAGATAAAATATTTTAATGTTATAATAATGTAGAAATGTAAACACATATAAATGAAGAGAAGCTTTGGATAAATGCCTGGAGTGCCAGGACACAGGGAATGGCTTCCCACTGCCAGAGGGCAGGGATGGATGGGATATTGGGAAGGGGTTGTTCCCTGTGAAGGTGATGAGGCCCTGGCACAGGGTGCCTAGAGCAGCTGTGGCTGCCCCTGGATCCCTGGAAGTGTCCAAGGCCAGGCTGTGCATTTGGAATAAAGGCAAGGAATTAGTGGAAAGAGGTGAAAATGGCAAGAATTGCCTTTTGTCCTGCTCCAGTGTTCATTTGCAAAGCAGCATCTGGATTAAAAACCCCAGTCCTGAACTGTCCTTGCTGCTGTTCTGATTTGTCCCAAGTTTTGGAGAGCCCCATCCCTGCTCCCCCTGCCAGAAGCAGGATTTTGCTAAAGAAAACCTCCAGTGGTGCAGCCCAGAAGCCACAGAAGAGATTTTTTGGGATGTGTGGAAGAGGGAAGGATGAAAGGAGCTCCCTGCAGCAAGGCCATGGGGATCACTGAGTCCTGATCTGCTTTGAGTCAGTGGGGAGCACCTTGAGGAGACATCCCAAGGAAGAGAAGGAGCAGCCCCATTATTCCATATCTGGGGATATGGAATTCCAGCTCTGGGGGGAGATTCTGCAGGGCACAGATAACAACTCAGAATTGTTCCTGAGTTCTGGAGCCTGAGCAATATCCAGCCCTGTCTCCTTCTCCACGTGGGATTATCTGGGATGTGCTCAGGGAGGAGAGCTCCAGGAGCAGCTCTGCAGCCCCCCTTCCCAGCCTCTCCTGCAGCACAGGGCAATGAAAGCTGGGAAATGAATCCACTTTGGAAATGAATTCACTTTGGAAATGAATCTGTTTAATTCACCCTGCAGTTTAAGAACACTCTGCTCATTAGCTCAGTGTCTGTGATTAGTGCTTATTACCTACACTAATTCCCTCAACCTTCTCCCTCTTTTTCCCTTTTTCCATCTGATTTCCTGATAATTTAGAATATTGCTGTGTTTTATTGAAGCACTGAGGAGTACAGAGAGATGAGAGAGGAGGAGCACATCTGAGTTGCCCAAAATCAAACCAGAAATTTCTCCTGAAATTCAATTGCCAAAGTCCCAGCCCCACCTTTCCCAAAATTTAACACTGTGGAGCAAAAAGCAGTGTGTCCAAGTGCCTGCCTGCATCCATCTCCTCTCCCTCTCAGGTATGGGTTTTTTAATAGCATTTTCTGCTATAAATTACACCCCAAAATAGCAGAACTCTCTATTTGCAGCTGGGCTTGAGTTTTTAAATTTTTTTGCTTTCCTAAAGTTACATTTAGCTGGGCTGTAGAGTCTGTTTTGGAGATGTACTGAATAGTAGAAATTATTTTAGGCATTTCTTTCTTTAGTATTCCCTCTTTACAAGCAAAGACTTTGCCCTGTGTAAATTCTGCTACATTTCCTTGATAGTGAAATATTTTGCCTCCATATGTAGATTTTGTTGAATTCAATCTGGCTACTTCACAGGTTGTTTCAAGAAAATTTCCAGGTGAGGAAAAGTTCATTTGTGACAATTTCTATTTTTTTTCCCCCTTGTGGTTTGTTTAAATTGGGGAGTTTAGGAATTAGTCTTTTCACCTAACTCCCAAGCAACAAATTCACTGTCCTCTGTTTGCATTAATCAGTCAGTCCATAATTCAGGTGTAAATAAGACATGCCATACTGATAATCCTAATTTTCTCTCCCTTTCCTGATGAGGCTGAATTGCTCTGGAATCCATTGTGGGTTGTTGATGGAGCAGGGGTGTTTTGGGATATTTTGTGTAGTGGGATTTAGGGAATGACCTGCAGCTTGAAAAGCCCCCTGGGAATCACTGACCAAGCTCTACCTGCTTTTATGACCACTGAGCTGCTCTTCTGCCCTGATAAATTCCAACTGGGAATTTCCTGTGTGTCAGCACATCAATGCTCCTGGAGGAGCTGGAGAGCAGGGATGAAGCAAGAGAGGCTGGGATTTATGCTGGGCAGCAGGAGTTCTGCCCAGAGGTGCAGTTTGTTCACTTTGTGGTTGAGACAAATCTGAAAACTCCAGTGTCCATGCTAAGGTCATTCCCACAAGGAATGGTTTTCCATGACAGCCTTTGCTGGAGATCTGTACCACAACCCCTCCCAGGCTGTGGGTAAGCCCCTTCTCCTGCAGCTGGTGTTTGATGCAGGGAACTTGTGGCTTCCTGAGTGAAATCCCTTCTTCACTTCAGGGCATTCTGCTGAATTCTTGCTTCCAGATGGGTGGAAGTGGAAATGGTCAGTATTCTCTGCACTGTGAAAAAATTCCACACAAATGGGAAAGGGGCTCAGCCTGGAGAAAAGGAGGCTCAGGTTGGACAGCAGGAGGAATTTCTGCATGGAAAGGGTGCTCAGGCCTTGGCAGGGGCTGCCCAGGGAGGTTTGGAGTGCCCATCCAAGGAATGGGGCACTTGGGGACAGGAATTAGGGCTGGGCTTGGCAATGCTGGGGGAACAGCTGGACTCGATGGTCCTAAAGGTCTTCCTTCTCCAAGGGAAAAGATTGCACCCTGTAATCACAGAAAACACAGGACCTTGAATTAAAAACGGGTTTTCCCCCCCAGAAAAGGGTGTAATAATCTGAGATCAAAGGAGTGCAAAGCCTTAGAGACATTTTAGTGGAACTTTTCCAGGTTAAACACGGGTGAGGAGCAGGGCAGCTCCCTTGCAGAGCTCCCCATCCCACCACTCCAGGAGGGACAAATTCCTGCCCCATCTGGGAATTGTGGATTATTTCTTGCTGGGAATTTCACCCAGGCCCTTCCCAAACTGCTGGGAAGAGATGCTTGTCAACATCCCCCCTCTCTGCTGACAGCTTGTCAGCAGATGTTCATTTTTTCCCCCCACAAATGATTCATTTTCATCTAAACTATAGAAACAACTCAGAAGTAAAGCCTTGCTAGGTCCCATGAATTATTTAAAAATAATTTCAGATGTCAAAACTCCAGTTACAGTTCTTTGCAGCTCCCTGGTGACTCTGGAGTCATCACTCTTGAAAAATAACCCAAATTATATTTAATAATTGAATAGCATCTACTTTTGTGCTTCTCTAGCAACTCTTGGAGTGACATTTAATGCTCGTTAGAAGGTGCTCTGGGTTGTTTAATTCTCTATCATGCCAAGAGTTCTGTACAGGAACATGTTGATTTTAATTGTGTTTAGATTTGATTACAAAAACCAGTAAATCACTCAGAAGGGGTCAGATTGTTCCATTTGGCCTCAAGCTGTTTTGCTTCTTACAGCATCTATTTTATGTGGAAATCTGGTTCTGTATGTTAGAGGAGTTCTGAAGCACAACTAATGTGAGGTAAAAATCAAGGCAGAATTGTAGTTTGTGACTGTGACGAAGGATTTTCAGGGCAAATTTCAAAATTCTACTTTTTTTTTTTTTTTTTTTTTTTTTTTTTATGACATAAAATAAATCCTACTGAGCCCTCTCTATTGCCAAAAATGTACCACATCCCATATTGCATGGATAGAAAATAATTTATATATTCTCCTGCATGATCTTCTTCCCATTCCCCTTTTGTCTCTGGGATTAATTTTATTTTCAGTTAATTTGAGCCACAACCACAAATACTGCTTAATTGAGTGGAAATTAATGACCCAGAGAGGACCTAAATGTCATCTGCTGTCCTTCCCTGTGGGAATGGTCAGGCCCTGGGATGGACTTCCCAGGGAAGCTGTGGCTGTCTCTGGATCCCTGGAAATGTTCCAGGCCAGGTTGGACAGGACTTGGAGCAGAAATGTCTCTGCCCATGACAGGGGGTGGAATGGGATGAACTTTGATGTCCTTTCCATCCCCAAATCCAAGGCAAAATCCAGCAGGCAAAATCCAGCATTTTCCAAGGCAGAAATACCTGAGAGTTTGAGCATCAAGTGTGATCCTGGCATTTTATATCCTAATTTTTGATGGGTTTGAGAGGCAGAGGAGCAATGTGCATAATTCTGTAGTCCCAAAAGGAACTCTCTCAGCAGGAGTTGAATTATTTAGAATTTATGACATGAAATCCATGCCTTTAGACCTTTCAGTAAAAAAAATGATTGCCTGCAGTGAGTGTAAATCCCAGTAACAAACCAGTGCCAGAGGAGGGGGGAGCAACTGGGAGTAACACAGAAATTCCATGTAAATTCAGTTGTGCTTGCACAGGGAGGTGCTTTGTGGACTGAAGACTGGAAATAAAGAACTGGGACAACAAACCAACTGTTTGGAATCAGTGCTAATCATATTTGCATTTAATCTTTCCAGGACTTTAATGGATTTGGGAGGTTTTGCAAGAAAGATTCCGACTAATCCCAAACCTTCAGAAATTTGTTATTTTCAGTGCAGGGTTTTAGTAAGTCAGGTTAGATCATAAAATCCCTCAGTGGTTTGGGTTAGAGGGACCTTAAATCCCATCCCACCCCCTGCCATGGGCAGGGACACCTTCCCTTATCCCAGGTGGCTCTGAGCCCTGTGCAGGTTTGGGAATATGGGCACGAAATTAAAAGGGTGGCAGAATTGAGCTGTGACTGACACCAAGCCCTTGGGTTTGCCTCAGGGTGGGAAAACTCTGCTCCAACGATTTCCATGCCCTAAATATTCCCCATTTTTTGCTGCCTGTGGGGCAGATGGGATTCCCTTTTATAGTCTGGAGGCAGGAAAACGTGAGTCCTGAGAATTTTGTGTGAGGGAATTTTGGAGTCACTCTGACTGGATTTACATCCCAGTGTGACCTCTCTTGGAAGCTTGGATCAGTGAGAGGCTTGGCATTAAAAAATAAGATCATCAGGAAAGAGTGAGGAAAAGATTTTGGCATCATCTTTATTTATTATAAAACCTTTCAAACAGCATTGAAATATAGATACAGGAGCAGAGGAAAGGGTGAGACTAAAAATAGAGTATATTTAACAAGGTGTGAAAGTTCATTCATCTTTTTGGTCACACCTTCACCTGCAGAACAGGGGAACACATTAAAAAATTAATTACTTTCAATTTCCCGACTTAATTGGCTGTTAAGCACAAATATCACCTTTAAAACAAGGAGTTCTATGTTGTTGATTTTTAATAATTTTTTTGTTGTTATTTTATAAGAAATGCTGTTTGTTGATAGGCTGGGTTGAGGTTTGAGCCTTCAGCCCTGAGGTGGGGGAGGGCTGCCTGAGGGATGCAGCCCAGATTTGTCATGGATATTTCAGGACAGAGGCAGAGCCCTCGCTCTGATTTAAAGGAGTCTGGGCTGCAATTGGATTATGGGTCCCATTTAAGTTAATAAAATCAGGGAAATGCAGAATTAAGGTGATTATTGGAATTGGTGGGTCTGCCTTACCAAGAAAAACACAGTTCCTGGAGGAGATGAGCCCTGAGCTGAGCTGCCACAGGGAGATGCTCAGGATTTCATGGAAATATATCCATGTTTTCCTCATGTACACATATAAATGTACAACTGGATGGGTATATAAATAAAATATAAATTTCTGCTTCAAAGTCAGGTCGGATGGAGCAACCTGGCTCTGGTGGAATCCCTGTCCAAGGCAGGGACTGGAACTGGATGGAAAATTCAGGCTGGTGTTCTGTTTTTCCCAGATGTGCCACATGGTCATGGCCTCTGTTGTTACCCTGATCTCACTCCTCAGGTAAAATGCACTCAGCAGGAAAAGAATTGGATTTATAGATCACAAATATTATATGAATTACCTTTAATACTTCACAGATCAAATTTAAAGGTGCTTGAACTCAGTATTTCTTAGCTGGGGGTGGGGCTGTGATGGGTTGGAAGTGTATGGTGATGAAAACTGGTGCATATCTTGTACCAGACCCCAGGAAATCTCATCATTAAATCCCCCACTGTAGATAAAACCAGGACAGGGCTTTCTACCCAGAAGGAAAGAGAATTTTGCTGAATTGAAATTGTCCCTAATCCAAATCCATTAAATACCTGCCTAATTTTTGGGCAAACTTAAATCTCCTGTGCTCTTGGGCTCCTCTGCCTAAAATCCCATAGAATTCAAAATCAAGCTGTGGGGTCTCATGGGATTTTGGGTTCACTCTTGACAGCTGTAACTTCTTCCTCTAGAAAAAAAGCTGAGGAACAGCATTTTTAATCAAAAAATCAATCCCCTGGATGTGCCCAACAAATTATATTTAATATACTAACCACTGACATGGCAATAGATAAAAATCCTTCTGTTTTAGCTGGGAATTGTGATTATTTTCACTTACAGGAGCATTTCCAGCATGAAGAAATGGTGCTAGGGTGTTGGGTAGGCTGGTAGATCATCTTAATCCAGGAAGGATTGGGACCATCAGGGTTGAGACTGAGCATCCTCCACTTCTGCTGACTCCAGAAGGCACCAAGGGGTGTTGGAACACAGGGCTGTACCCGTGGAATGACTGCCTTTTCCAAAGTTATCCTGGGGGTTTACTTGCCATGGAATCATAGAATGGTTTGGGTTGGAAAGGACCTTAAAATTCATCCAGTTCCACTCTGATCTCCAGGAGAGCTGAGAGGGACCTGGGACAAGGGATGGAGGGACAGGACACAGGGAATGGCTTCCCACTGCCAGAGGGTAGGGATGGATGGGATATTGGGAAGGAATTGTTCCCTGGGAGGGTGGGCAGGCCCTGGCACAGGGTGCCCAGAGCAGCTGTGGCTGCCCCTGGATCCCTGGAAGTGCCCAAGGCCAGGGCTTGGAGCAGCCTGGGACAGTAGAAGGTGTCCCTGCCCATGGCAGGAGTGGGATAAAATGAGTTTGAAATCCCTTCCAGTCCAAACCTTTCTGGGATTCTGGGATTCAATGAGCTGGGCCTGTGTTTTGCCTTGAAATCAGAACAACCTGGACAAGTTTTGAGGCAGAGAATAAGTGCCTGGGATATTTGTATGCTAATAATGAGGAATAAACAATCTATTGGGAGGCTGAGTATGTAATCAACGTTATGGCTTAATTACACCACAGAGCTCACTGGGGTAATTTGCATTCCTGGGAAATTGATAGAGAAGGCTGCAGCTTTTTGAGGAGAGCTGAGGAAGGGCTGACATGTGGATTACAGAGGTTTTCCAGATATGCCAGTGTGTGATATTTGTGTAATAATCACAGAATCTCAGAAGGGGTTGGGCTGGAAAGGCCTTGAGGGGCTCAGGTACCACCCAACCACTGAGGGATTCCTGTGGGAGAGCCTCTTGGGATATTTTGGGTTAAGTGCTGTAGGGATTTGGGATTTCAGGTTACACCTGGGTCCAAACCCAGACTCCTGGCACAAGTAAGAAATTTAAGACCTTGGAGTGATTTTTGATTGATTCCAGATTAGGTCATTGGATGCTGGCAAAAAGTAGTGACATGGCCTCAAATCCATATCCTTGGTATTTTTAATGAGATTTGCACATTTGGCTGAATTCAAATGAGCTCAGGAAGAGCCAGTTCAGCTGCTGACAGCTATGGGTGGATTTGTACAAGTGGAGCTTTTCCTTTAGGGGACGGAGTTTTTCCTTTTAGATGTTGTCCCACTTGGAGCATCTTCATCACCCCCAGCCCCCATAGCTGCTTTTTAATTTTAATTTTTAAAAAATATTTAAAATATACATTGGAATATAGCTGTGGCTGCCCCTGGATCTCTGGAAGTGATCCAGGCCAGGTTGAACTTTGGGGCCTGGAGCAACCCAGGAGAGTGGAAGGTGTCCCTGCCCATGGCAGTGGGTGGCACTGGATGGGCTTTGAGGTCCCTTCCCACCCAAACCATTCCATGATGCTGGTAATGGAGATTGTGATGATATTTTACAGGCAAAAGAAGACAGAGATTTTGGATAATTTTGGATAATTTTGGATATTTCTATAGCCATGCCATAGGACATCTCCAGCAAGTCATGTTTCTGAGCTGCTCAGAAATGTGCAAAACCAAGAAATATTTCATGTTCTTTCTCTTCCCTTGCATTTCAGACTTGGAGAGAATCCACAGAAAATCTGTATCCTAATGTAGGTGAACCAGCTTTGGTCCATGTCTCCTGTTTGTGTAGCCTGGTTCCAGGAAGGAGGGGTAGGGAATAAACATGGGATTAAATATTTAAGGTGGGAATGAGGTTGGTGATTTAATAAGGCTCTGTCCTGCACCCAGTGCAGAAATGTTTCCAAGTGCAGTTTTGTCAGGGTATAGGTAGCAAAAGCAAATCTCAGCTGATCTTTTTTAGGATATGGTTTTGCCTTTTCCAAGCCCATCAGAAGGAGGCTGGAGCTCCCTTGGAGCCTCCAGAGGACCTGGACCAGACCCCTCCCTCCAGAGCCAGATGCCCCTCATCTTCCTCCCCTGCCCTTTTCCGTGCTCCTCTGTGCTCTCCTTCAGCCTCCTGGCAAAGTGGCTCAGTGTGGGATTGGAGGGAGGGACCACAGCAGGATTTTCTCCTTGGTTGGTGTTTCTTTTCCCAATCCCTTTATTTTTTGACTGTGCTGAACAAGGAGTTGGTGATTGAAGGGCTTTTGTGTGGTGACTCCTGCCCAGCCAGGACACCCTTGTCTCTGTGGGCAAGCTCAGCTCTCCCCTCCTGCATCATTTTCCATCCCTCAGCCCCAAATCCTCCTTGATTTGTGGGCTCTGCAGTGTGCAACAGCTCCTTTTTGGCTTTTACCTCCAGCAGATTTTACATCAATTTGATCCCCTTTCCCTCAACCTCACCTTGCCCTTCTTTTCCAAAGCATGTTGGACAGCAGGAATCCCCCTGCACATCCCAGGATTCTTGGGTGCTTTATGCCTTTAACCCTCCTGAGTGTCCCTAAGAGCCTTTATGAAGAGACCATGTCAAAATCCCCCTGAAATACTCCTGAGAGCAATTCCAGCCTTTTCCCAGGCTGAGTTTGGGGAGCCAAGGGCCTGATTTCCTGCTCCTACACTCAGCAGGAGTAGCAGTGACCCCTTAGATATACTCATACCTAATTTTTACTGATTTGTAAAATGATGTGAGACCAAGCAGTGGGCAATTCTCTTGAAGCCTCTGGGAATAATTTTTCCAGCATTCCCCACCTCTATTTTTATCTTTATTGCACAGTGAGGGGCATGTGCTGAAATAATCCTGTGAGAAGCCCTGAGTTCAGGTGTATCAAAGCCAGCACAATTCCATGTAGGGATTCCATGCAATCCCTTGTCCCACGTGTTCTCTGGAAGTCCCTCCTGCTCCCTCTTTGGTTCCTTTTTCTCCTGTCTGGAAGCAGAATGGTCAGGGAGCTCCTCAGGGCTGGGCCAGTGGGGTCTGTTCCTGATCCAGCCTTTCTGCTCTCATTTCCTCTCCTTTGCAGCCTTGTTTCAAAACTTGGCATCCCAGACCCTGCAGGTGCTCTTGGAAAAGGTTTTACTCTCAGCCTTCTGCCTGCTGCTCCTCAGAAATCTCTGTTGGGTCCCTCACCATGGGTTTGTCCCTGTTTTTCCCTCATCCAGGTACAATCAGCATTTTAAAAGATTTTCTCTTTTCTTCTCACCCTTTTCTGCAGCTTTTTTATTGCTCCATTTAATCTCATTTTGGGGATATCTAGTTTATATTTCTTCCAAAAGTCTCAGGGATGCAACAAGATGCTCTTAATGCCACCACTAACTTTTACTTTCCCTTTTCTCTGCTCTTTTTCATTTCCTTTCAATTTTCATCATCTCTCTTTTGATTTGTTTTATATTTAAGGCTGACCATGGAGTAGAAGTTCAGAGTTTGCATTTTCATGGGGACTAAATTGGAGTATTTTCAGCAGAAAGCAGGTCTGAAGCAGTTCTTTGGGGAATTGTTATTTGAGGTCAAGGCTGCTTTAGGGATGAGACAGCTTGGGATAAAAAAGGATCCAGCTGAGGTCACCCAGTAATTCTGACTCAGCAGTTTCCCACGTGTCTTATCCTGTGCCACAGAGTCCTTCCAGTGAATTTTGCTGAGAATTTTCAGCTTAAAATAAGACCTTGCAACATATAAATATCTTAATTTATTGTTTTTCCAGCACTTGTGCCTGCCCTTGGTTCTGGTTCCACTCCCCATCTTTGTGTGATTGATTTAAATGCAGCTTCCTTTAAATGCCAGTTCATTATTGGCTGTTTTTCCTGTCTTTTTAAGGCAATGGAGTTTTCAAACCCCCATTCCTCTGGAATATTTAGTTCTGAATATACTTTTCCACTTTGGTGAGCTGTCCTTGTTCATTGTTGTGGAAATCTGTAAGACAAAATGTTACTTTCTTCTGGAAGAGAAAGTGAGGAGAAAATACAATTCAAGCTCCAAATTAAAAGCAACTTCTCAAAACTCCCAGACCTCAGTAAATGAACTGGAGCTGCCTTCAACTCTGTGCTATTAAAACTCGATTAAAATCAGCCAGTTCTGCTGGAATTCCCACTGGAATTCCTACGGAGGGTCCATGTTTAATAAGCCTTCCAGCTCCTCTCCAAAAAACACAAACCCCAAAGTTTTAAAGTGATAAAAATGAACATTAAGGATGAAATTCTCCCTTCCTAAAATCACTGAGGCCCAGCAGGCACCCACCTTATCTTAACAGAAGCATGGGAAGGAATAACTATGGAAAACTGGTTTGGGGATTGTTGCTGCTGCTCTGGCTGTGTCTCAGCTCAGGCTGATTTCATCCTTCATGTCAGAGCTGGCAGATTTGCAGAGAAAAAATTATTCCTCAATAAAGGCCTCATTCAGTCAGTTATGGATTATTTTATTTTGGTTTTAGTATCTGATCCACAGACCTGTGAACACGTGGAATTCCAGGGAGCTGCAAGGACATAAATAAAGCAGCTGGAATCTGCTCCCTTGTTCTCTTTACATAGTTTTATATCTATATATTCATTTTGTGCTGCTTTGGAGCCTGTCCAGCATATCCTGTGTCTCGCAGGATCAGAATCTTGAGGCATAAATACCTTACAATCCCCTGAGTCAGGATAAATAAGCACTTGAAACAAAGCCCTTGTGAGAGGTTAAATGTGCAACGAGAGAATTTAATGTTAGTGCAGAAACCATCCAGGGGAGGATTTCAGGGTGCAGGGAGGATGAAATTCCTGTTTCCATAAGGGTGCAGGCTTCTGGATCTGGTTGCTGAAGCACCTGAAGGAGGTGTGATGTCCCCTCTGTGTTTAATAAGAACTCAAAGCTCCTGGTGTTAGGGGAGAAATTAATCACAGAACCACTGAGGCTGGGAAAGCCCTCCCAGCCCATGGAGCCCAAGCTGTGCCCCATGCCCACCTTGTCCCCAGCCCAGAGCATTGAGTGCCACCTCCAGCCCTTCCTTGGACACCTCCAGGGATGGGCACTCCAAACCTCCCTGGGCAGCCCCTGCCAAGGCCTGAGCACCCTTTCCATGCAGAAATTCCTCCTGCTGTCCAACCTGAGCCTGCCCTGGCACAGCTTGAGGCCGTTTCCCCTTGTCCTGTCCCTGTTCCCTGGCAGCAGAGCCCGACCCCCCCTGGCTGTCCCCTCCTGTCAGGGAGTTGTGCAGAGCCACAAGGTCCCCCCTGAGCCTCCTTTTCTCCAGGCTGAGCCCCTTTCCCAGCTCCCTCAGCCTCTCCTGGGGCTCCAGCCCCTTCCCCAGCTCCATTCCCTGCCCTGGACACGCTCCAGCCCCTCCAGGGCTCTCCTGAAGTGTTCCCTGGGATTGCTCTGCCTGTGAGGCTGGATAGGCTGAACTGCCTGGATTGCTGGAAAGGAGCTGTAAGTGCCTTCCCTGAGGATTAGGGGAGTGGATTCTCCTCAGTGTCCATCATCTCCTTCTTGCATCTCCCATCCTGAAACCGGGGCAGACACAGAACCATCCCTGCTGTGTGCTGAAGTTCAGGGGCAAGGCCAGGTTGGACTTTCCTGGGATAGTGGAAGGTGTCTCTGCCCATGGCAGGGGTGGCACTGGGTGGGATTTAAGGTCCCCTTCAATTCAATGCATCCTCAGATTCTGGGATCCCATCTGCCATGGTCTCTCCTACCACTGCCTGTCCCAGGTTTGCTTCAGTTCCATCAAGCTATCCTGAGGTTTATCTAAGCCCATTTTCCCAGTGAGGGCCACCTCTCCTTTGTCTACTCCTTCCCACCTTCTCCTTCCCAACTCTAATCAACCAAATCCAGCTTTAAACCATATTTTATACCTCCACACTTGTTAGCTCATTCTTTCATGTCTGTTTTTCACTAACAGCTAAGCTCACTGCTGGCTCTCAAAAAAATACCCAGAGCTCCTGAACAGCAGCATTGGCACATAATTTTCTCTGAAATCCATGAGCAAGTTTTCTAGGGAAGGCAGATTTCAGTGTGTTTTAAACTCATTCACTGCTGTCTTTGGGATGCAGCAGCAAGTGTTGTGTGGATTATGGAAACTGGCTGCTGGCTGGGGACTGCAGACATTTCAAAATAATTAATAAATGTTATTAGAGGAAGGAAAATAGCTCCTCAATATTCCATTTTCAACGTGATTTCTGGGCATTCCAGCTGAGACACCAACTACCACAGTCAGTGTTCAGTTAACAGCGTTTTCCACCCGAGTCAGAACCATCTGGAATGATGGAATGATGCTTCTGCATATCAGGAAGGCATTTTTATTTGACAAATGTATTAATCAACAGCCAGAGTAGCATTATGCCCCTGAACAACTTCTGCAAATGTGTGGGGAATGTTTTTATTCCAGCAGTCCCTGGCAGCATTGATTGAAACCCCACAAGTTTCCCTGATGGGATACACGGTGTTATTTCTGTTGGTGTTAGGGATTTAATGGTTTGGAAAAGCAGCTCCTCATGAATCCCATTAAACACTGCCAGCCAGGGAAACCCAGCCTGCACCTGCACTGCTGATGGGGTGCTTTGAGGAGCAAGCTTTGGGGGCAGAGTTTTTCCCATAGTTGATGTGCTTCTAGCTCTGAGGGAAGAATTGGGGTCTCCTTTTCCAGGCAGGCAGGGGGGGATCTACATGTCTGAGTGGGAAGGGACCCACAGGGATCATCCAGCCCAGCTCCTGGCCCTGCCCAGACACCCCAACAATCCCATCCTGTGTCTGGGAGCGTTGTCCATGTGCCCCTGGAGCTCTGGTAGCCTCTGTGGGGCCTTTGGATGTGCTGTGGAAATAAAGGTGGAAACCTCCCTGTGCTGCTGTGGCATAGGGAGTGAACCCACCCTGGCATTTGGGGAAGAATTCATCTCCCAGAGGAAACAAATCAGGCAAAAAGAGGAATTTCCAATTCTTTCTGTGCACTCCAGCACTGTTTTTCCCAGCCCTGGGAGTATGGCAGAAACCCCCTGCAACAAATGTTGCCCTAATTGCTTTTTAATTGCTTATACCCCCCTTTCCCTCTGCAGAGTAATTCCTGGTATTTATATATATATATTTTTTTTTCTCATTTTGCCCAATAACAGCTGGATTTCAGCTGGATTCCAGCAACCTTGGTGCCTTTTGCACTGCCAGTGGCTCTGTTTATTGGTTTAGTGGTGGATCTGGGTTCTTGGCTGGACTTGATGTTCCTTGAGGTCTTCTCCAGCCTTAGTGATTCCTGATCCTATGATTTTAGGATTCCATCTGCCTCCCATTTTGGGTTGGAGCAGCAAACTGGTGTTGATGGGAGTGCCCTTCTTGTCCCCCACCCTCCATGTGTTGCTTTGCCACAGCAAAGGTTTTGCCACACTGGTTTGTTTTGGTGAAGAAACACCTCCCAGAGCTCCCACCAAGTGTGATCCAAGTGCTGCTGGATCCAGACCCGCTCCTGCCACCCTAAAAAGTCCTCCCATATTGACTTCTGGAGTAGACACCTCAAAAAGGCTCTGAAGTGACAGGAGTGCCACCCCAGGGTGTCTGAACAGTTCCCTCCTGTGACATTCTTAATCTGTGATGATCCTGTGGGGATGGGATGCCCTTGGATTTGGGGTTTGTTTGATAGAGGAAGCCCCCCCAAGCCACAGCTTTCCCCAGGGCACACACAGACCCTGGCCAGTGGATTAATGCAGCCCCTGCTCACCTCCTCTATGCTATTTAAGCCCAGTAAAACCTGTAGGACAGACTTTTCCACTCCAGGGATAACAGCACAGGGATTTTACAGGATGGGACAGGTTTCTGTCTGGTGTGGAAAACAGGGAATGCTCAGGAGAGAAAAATCTGAGCATGGGTTATTTAATCATTGTGTAGGAAATGCTGCTCCTGGGAAATAAAGAAAGCATTGAAACACGAGGAATTACTGCAAAGTTCATTTAGCTAAGTACCTCTTTTTAATCACACTGAGAGAAGCTTTTGTGTCGTTGGGGTTTTGAGCTGCTTTGTGTTCCCAGTGTGCTGCCAAGCCCTGGTTTAACTGCTCTGTGTTTCTCAAAATATTGGGATTGCAGCTCAAAGCTGGGAGTATAGCTTTGTTTGCAGATGGCAGCCATGGAGTAATTCTGTTTGATGTTAAATTACAGGTTGATGGGCAGCATTTTGCAGGAAATGTGCAGCTGAGTGTGGGGCAAGGAGACAAAATCTTCACTCCTACTCAGACAAGCTGTGCTCACTGAAGTTTGTTCCAGACTGGTTTGGGTTGAGAGCTCAAATTCCATCCATTCCCACCCCTGCCAGGGCAGGGACACCTTCCACTGTCCCAGGCTGCTCCAAGCCCCATCCAGCCTGGCCTTGGACACTTCCAGGGATCCAGGGGCAGCCACAGCTGCTCTGGGCACCCTGTGCCAGGGCCTGCCCACCCTCCCAGGGGAGGATTTCTCCCTCACATCTCATCTAAATCTGGTTTATGTGAGTAGATCTTAGAAACTTGAGTGAATTTTGATTTAAATGGAGAAAAGGTCTGATTTATACAACAACATTTCAGGCTTGGAGAGAAAATAGAAGGTCAAGAAGAAAAGTGGCACTAGGAGTTTGAATAGTTGGGTTTAAAATTTGCCACAGCTTTTCTGTGAGATTATTTTCCTTGCAGCCTCTGAAGGGTGTGTGGGTTTTTCCCCCTGTCCCTTTTCCTCAATGTCTTTTTCCTGGTGAGACCAAATCCCACCTGGAGAAGGGGAGCCCCAGCCCTGGAGCCTCTTGGACAAGGGACAAAAAGTTGTCCCTGGGATGTACAAGTATTCCAGTGTTCTGATTATATTCATTTTCTTCCTGTCATTTTTGTGGAGGGGATTGTGGGGTTCAACTTCACCACTCTTACAGTCCCAGAATAAATAATTCCACTGCTTTATTTTATATTATTTAGTCCAAAACTCTTTCATTTCTCTGTGTGTCTTTTTGCTTAGCAGAATCATTCTGCTCATAACATCCTGTAAAAAGAGATCTTTCACCTTATTTTACATTCAGACAGCTGCAGTTTGGCTTTCTCTTTCTATTTTAGCATTTTAGGGCCATCACTTCAGAGTACATTTTAATTTTGTCCCATCCAAAGCCCAGGGGAGCAGCTCAGAGCTCCAGCAGCAAAATAAATTCAAGCTATGCAGTTGAACTAGAAAAGAAGTAACAGCTACAAAGCAGCTCTAAAAGCAGAGGTGAATCTTCCCTTTGGAAACCCTGGAGCTGAGCATCTGGGATGCTGTTCCAGGGTTCCAGCCCAGGGGTGGCTGCACTGGAGGGGAGGATCCCTGCAGAGGGAGTGGCAGCCTGGGGACCCCCTTAGCTCCTGCAGCAAGGTCCCTGTGCTGGGACCTGCAGGGAGGCAGCTCAGGTTTGGGATTAGCACTGGGATGTTTGGGAGTGGTTATGGAGGGAAAACGAGCTGCACTGCTTGTCCTCCTGCTGCTTCTCCTGCTTTTTCTGGCTCTTCTCCTTCTCCTTCTCCTTCTCCTTCTCCTTCTCCTTCTCCTTCTCCTTCTCCTTCTCCTTCTCCTTCTCCTTCTCCTTCTCCTTCTCCTTCTCCTTCTCCTTCTCCTTCTCCTTCTCCTTCTCCTTCTCCTTCTCCTTCTCCTCCTTCTCCTTCTCCTTTCTCCTCCTCCTTCTCCTTCTTCCTCTTCTCCTCTATTCCAAGTGCCACTTCAATTAAACTTTTCAATAACTAAATTCCACCATACTGGAAAGGTGTTCCAGGTCAGTTATTTGCACCCAGTGCAGGTATTTATGGCACTTTCCTTGTTCTTACGGTTGTTACTCATGAATTAAAGCATCTTGTGGTGCAGAATTGTAAATAAGAGTGTCTGGCTGGGAAAATGGATTTCCACTTGGCTTCCTGCTGCTCTCCCTGCTCCACTGAGCTTTATGGCAAGTTGGCCATTGGTGCCACTTCTGTAGCTAAATAGTCCAGGAGCATCTGGAGATGAAGGGGAAAAAAAACCCATTAAAACACTGGTTTGTTTTGGAGAAATGATCATTAATTTTGCTGCATGTGAGCAGCTCTTTAAAAAAGAGTTTTCCTTCCAACCCACTTCTGGGTGACTAAGAGCTGGGGATGGATTTCCTGGACCTGGATGGTGTTGTCCCCTAGAGAAAAACCAGTGGATGAGGGTGAACTGCATATTTTAGATGTTTTGGTTTCAGGATCTGTTGCAGAGCTCTGAGAGAGCCCCTAGGGTGAGGAGAGAAGAAAGGATCTCTCAGTCCTGCTCTGGGGTTCTCATAACAAGGACATGGAGGTGTTGGAATGAATCCAGAGAAGGCCGTGGAGATGCTCCCAGGGACTGGAGCCCCTCTGCTCTGGAGCCAGGCTGGGAGAGCTGGGGGTGTTCTCCTGGGGAAGAGAAGGCTCCAGGGAGAGCTCAGAGCCCCTGCCAGAGCCTAAAGGGGCTCCAGGAGAGCTGGAGAGGGACTGGGGACAAGGGATGGAGGGACAGGACACAGGGAATGGCTTCCCACTGCCAGAGGGCAGGGATAGATGGGATATTGGGAAGGAATTGTTCCCTGGGAGGGTGGGCAGGCCCTGGCACAGGGTGCCCAGAGCAGCTGTGGCTGCCCCTGGATCCCTGGAAGTGTCCAAGGCCAGGCTGGACTTTGGGGCTTGGAGCAGCCTGGGATAGTGGAGGTGTCCTTGTGTGGGACTAGATGATCTTTAAGGTCCCTTCCAACCCAAAGCACTCCATGATCCTGTGATTCATGAGAAACCAAACAGCTTGCAGATATCTGTATCATCTTCCCAGAATCTTCCATGAGGTTCTCGCCACTGTTCCCACTCAGATTCAGGCCCCACAGGTGCTGCCACCTGCAATTTCTGCTTGCTTTTAGGACCTTATTTTTTCTCCCACTACCACAAAGTCCCATGCCATTCTTCCTGCCTTTCCTTCCCTGCAAGCAGCAGAATAATTCCTGCCTTCCCAGAGCACAGTTCCTGGCCCACCTGCATTCCAGCACTCTGGTTTCCATGTTGGG
The DNA here is from genome assembly GCA_030060385.1 of Muscicapa striata striata. Lineage (NCBI taxonomy): Eukaryota > Metazoa > Chordata > Aves > Passeriformes > Muscicapidae > Muscicapa > Muscicapa striata. The sequence continues at coordinate 824,623 of JAREIS010000169.1, forward strand.
GATTCTCTCTGAGCTATTTTTTAGTTGCCTTTTTAGTGCTGTTCTCCCTGTTCCCTTTTTAATGGTCCTCCACATCTTCTCATTTATCAACACATCCCAGTCCAACCCAAGGCTATGTTAAGATCCCCTCTTTAATTGGGAATATTATTTTTCCTTGGGATTGGAGCTCCTGTAGACATTGAGCTAGAAGTGATTTGTGATCTCTTTTAAATGTGAATTTATTACTTTCCTCATTTCCCTTTCCTGGTACTGTTTCCATACTCCTGGAATCTCAGTGAGCCGATTTGTCCCAGGCTGAATCTCCACCTTCCAGGAGAGATTTGTTGTTGTTTTCCCCTTTTCCTTCCCCAAATAGCTGGAGACATTTTCCCTCACCCCACCTTGCATTCAATGAACTAAATGAATTCTTTAATTTGAGACTTCTGACCTGCCTGAGAGCATTTTTGGCTTTCCATTAATCTCCCCTCACACACGTCACTCTCCATCACACTCCAAATAGGATTTGGGAGTATTTCTTGTGGCCTCCAGCTGGTTCTTCCTGAATTATTTCAGCTTTCAGTGTTCAGGACTGAGGAAGGTTTCTGAAGTAGCATGGGAGCTCGTGCTTGTACAAGGGTTAATTAAAAACCTGGGCAAACCTCTGTGTTGTAGGAATGTGAGAAGAGCAGAACTCTGGGAAGAAGAAGAGGTGACACGGAAAGGTTATGTAAAATAACAGTTTGCAAAGAGCAAATCAGGATGGGTAATTAGCAGGGGTTGTAGTACAAGTGGTTTGAAATTCTAAGGAAAATACCTGATGTAATTGAACACTTCCATAATTAATCCCTGCCACCACTTCTCATTAAGGCTGACGAGATCCAAGGCTGCAGAAGAGGATGGAGAGATTCAGGGGAGACAGCACAGATTGGGAAAGATGTTAGAGAAAAACAAATGCCAGGGAAACATCAGGGGCCTTCAGTTGATCAAATCACCCAGGGTGAGGTTATTCCTGAATAATTCATCAGGAGCTTTCTATGACATGTTGGGACAGGAGGCTGGATTACTCCAAGAAAAATCCTGGGATCCTATGCAGTACCTGCTCCAGCTGATTGTGCTTAGCCCTGGCTGACAGATGTTGTCAGATCTGTTTAATACTGTTAAATTCAATAGTTTCAGATGCCTTTTCAATACTTTATTTAATTTATATTTGTATCTGATACTCCAGGTGGTTTTGTTCAAGAGCAGAGTTTGGTAATAACAATTTCCCTCCACTTCTTTCCTTGGTCTTATCTTCTCCAGCTCCTAAGCAAACCTTGCACACTTCCTTGGAATCTTGGGGTTCCTGGAGCTAATTGGAGTGAAAGCAGAGCTCCCTGGAGCTCCCACATCGTTCCTGCTTCCTTTCCTCCTCACAAAACCTGCATTTATTATTTGTCACCTCTGAGACCAGGGTTAAACAGCAGCCCAAACATTCCAGGCATGGGACCTTGGACACTTCCAGGGATCCAGGGGGGCACCCTGTGCCAGGGCCTCCTCACCCTCCCAGGGAAGAATTCTCTCCCAAAATCCCATCTGACCCCACCCTCTGGCAGTGGGAGGTTTTCTCTGTCTCTGTGGCCAAATTAAAATGACTCCTTTCCTAGTGACAAAACCTCCCTGGGGAATAATGGGAAAGGACCTACAGGAAAATAGGATATCAGGATGGTGTCATCCTTGTCCCAGTGCTGTTGTTAGAAACGTGGGACAGAAACATCTGGGAATAAAGGAATTTATTCCTGCTCCAGCTGTTGGATGCATCCTCTCCATCACTCCATGCTGTATTCTGGAACCTGCTGGAGCCTCCCTCATGATTCCCAGACTGTTTGGTGGGATAAAGCAATTCCATGTGCTCCTCCTGTTTAGTTAAATGTGCTTTTATCATCATTTCATACCTTAAACAGGAGGGACCAGAAACAGCTGGAAGTGGCTGTGTTTTCCCCTGTGCTAATTTCCACAATATTCCCTGCAAAACCCAACCCAAGTGGGAGGACACTTAAATAGGAGTGGAAATTTGATATTTTGTCTGCCCTAAAAAGCCCTGAGGACACAAAGTTGTGGTTGTTTCTTTGCCTGAGGCAGATAAACAAACATTTTTTGGGATAAAATAGCCCAAAAGCCAAAGTGAGCTGACAAATTCCAGATGGGGGTGCAAGGGAATAATAATTTTTAGGTCTGGTAATGCTGCCAGCAGCACTTGGGCTGAGGATGATTCACCTGGTGATTCTTGAAAAAACTTGGGAAGGCTTCAGTGAGCACATAAAAACTTAAAGAATGCAGGGCCATGTGAATATTGCATTTCATTTTGGAAATAATGCCCCTGCTGGCTGCTCTGATTCCAAGGATTTTTTAATATTCAGGACTTTCCCCACCTATCTAACATAAAATATATCGTATTAAATAACATCCACAGTATTTAGGTTGCTCTTCTGTAAATATTTAACTTAACACTTTGCATTTCCCCCTTCTTTCACTGCCTTTGCTCATGAGGAAGGGATAAAGGAGATGATGATCTTCAGCCACTGGATGCACAAGAAGATAATGAAGCAAAACAGCTCAAACTTGGCCTTTTGGCCAGCTGGGGATGTGATGGAAGTATAGAAAATAAACAGAATTAAGGCCTGGAGTAGTTCAATAATGAATAATCCCTGTTATTTAGAGATTTTGGGCTGTTCAGCCTGGAGAAGAGAAAGCTCTGGACATGGATGAACCTGCTGGGACATATCCCAGGCTTTGGGCTGGACTCTGCACCCCTCTGTTCCCCCCTTTCAATTAGGGCATATTTTCATGGGTTCCCAGTTAAATAAATAGGAAGAAAAGTTAGGAAATAGCTCTTTTTGGAAAAGAAGTTCAAAATTGTTTGTTGACTTTTTTAATTTGCTTTAATGAGGCATGTTGATGGAAAGAGGGATTTGATTCATTTACTGAAATCATTAATTTAGATAATTTCAGTCAGCTTCAATCAGAAATTAGGGCTTAACCATGGAAAGCATTTTAAATTTAAACTTTAATGATAACATCTCCACCCCCATCCAGTTCTGACCCAGGAAATCCTGATACTTTTGCCTCAGCTCTTCCCTGTTTCTCCAGCAGCATCTGCTTTGTCTTCAGCCCTTGAACCACAGCAGAAATCTGTCATAAATCATCATAAATAATAATTCCCATCAATCTGCTTTTCAATGTGCAATTCAAGTATTTGCTGTGCCAAATCCTCTCACCTGGAGAGCTCCTACAACTGCAGCCATATAGAAATTGCAGATTTGGGCATCCCTGTCCAAACTCCTGGTGGTTTTGGAGAAGCAGTGATTTTATTGTGTGCTGTTTCAAAGATCAAACAGAGCCCCAGCTATGGCATTTTGCTGGGGAAAAAGTGTAAAAGAGGCAATAAACTTTAATTGTAGCATCACTGCAACAGAGCAGCTCTGATTGCAGGATGATGTTTTAAATTATTGAGTAAGGAAACTCCTGTTGCAGACACATCTGCTTCCATCATTTTGTTTCTCATATTCCTTTCTGGTTGTGCCTCCTGCAGTCAGGGAATGGGATATTTTATATTTTACTTCCAGCATCCAGCATAGGCTCTGTGGAGAGGAATAGAGAAGAAATTTCTGTCTGTATCTGTTCTAATTCCCAGTGGATGCTGAATTTGCAGGACATGTCCCAAAGATATATTTTTCATATCAGAGCACTCCTAAATAGATAACTCTGAAGTCTTTAAGAGCATCAAATCCCACAGAATTCCTCCTGTTTCTCCAGCACTGACAGGGGGTTTCAGCACAACAGGAGATGCTGTTCATGCTGATTATAAGGGTCCTACTGACATTTAAATCTCTACCCTGATTAGCCTTTAGTAAAGCAGCTGTTTGTCATTAAGGCAGGAGAAATGAGAATATAAGGTGTGATTAGTGGTTTAATTAATACAGAAGTGCATTGTCTGCACTTCACTGAGTTCCTGGGCTGCATGGACCTTGGGGGGCCTGATATATGAATGTATTAAAATATATAGGATATAATAGTGTGTTATGGCTGTAAAATGAGAGAGTAGCACCTCTCTGCTGTTCCTGACAGGGAGTTTGGGCTCTGCTGCCAGGGAACAGGGACAGGACAAGGGGAAACGGCCTCAAGCTGTGCCAGGGGAGGCTCAGGTTGGACAGCAGGAGGAATTTCTGCATGGAAAGGGTGCTCAGGCCTTGGCAGGGGCTGCCCAGGGAGGTTTGGAGTGCCCATCCCTGGAGGTATCACTTTGATAATAAAACTAAAAATGCTTCTCCAAAAGAAGTTTCTCTGTTGAAAACTAGAAGAGGCTTTAAAGGCTGTTCTGCTGTGCAATTCAAGAAGAAATCTTTGAGTTTGCACTTTGAGGGTTTTTCCATCTTGCAAATGCAGTTAGGGATAAAAACTCATTAAGGAGGAGGTTTAGGAACTGAAGGACCTTCATTTCATGGATCTTATCAGTGAAAGTATTTGTAAATATTTTGCTAAAAGTCTCTTTGCTTCGTTTCCTGCAGACAAATGGGGGTATGGGGATGGAATTTATTACATTTACTCTGTGAAGAAAAAAAGAAATTAATATGAGTGTAGAGGTCTTGGGAATAATTTTAATCAAACTGTTTCTCTAAGGAGAAGCCCCATTATAAACTGTATATATTCAAGCATTTATGGTTAATGCAAATGTCTAAGGCACAACTGAGATGAAAACTGGACCTTTCAGGGTTCTACTCTCTACTTTATGCCCTGTTTTCCCCTGTTTTTACAATGGAATTTTGCCTCTAAAGAATAGGATGTGATGTTTGATGAGTAACTCTTGGAATTCAGCAGGGACTGGAAAAGTTGGAAAAGAATGGCTCAAAACCTCCCCAGCTGGGAGGTGTTTCATTATCAGGGTGTAACAGGGCTTGGGTCTGGAAATTTCCTTGAGGTCAAGGAGGAATTTGGGAGCAGGATGAAACCTCAATGAATTTTGCTGGATAACACATGAAAAATGTCCCAAAATCACTCAGGTTGTGATGAACTGACCCCAAATCCTTGCTCATCTTTAGCCTTCCTTGATTTCTCCTCCTCTCACCTGCTTTCAGGCACATTCCAAAACCCCACATGCAGCTCCTATAAACCAGGATTTTTCCAGTCCTTTCAGTGCATGCTTCCATGTGCAGTGGCTGATTTTCCTGGTTTGCAGTGCTCCCCATTCCTGTGCTTTCTCACCAATGACATCGTTTTCCTCTGCAGTTCACAACAGGAATCTGGACATTTTTTGCTAATCACATTTTCCCCTTGTCTTGTTTTTTTTTCCAGCTCTCGTAAATGTGAAACTTTGGGCTATTGATCGGCAATGTTTTCAAACAATAATGATGAGGACTGGCCTCATCAAGCATACTGAGTATATGGAATTTTTGAAAAGGTATGGCACTTGTTTATTTATCCAAAAATCCCATGAAACTGCCGTCCTCTCTTTTTTTTTTTTTTTTTTTTTTTTTTTTTTTTGTAAGTGCAGTATTTTATTTGTTTCCTTCTCATCTCTTTTGGTTTTAATGATGATGATGATGATTATTCTGATGATTTTTCTCTGCTGTCTGCCCATCCTCCTGAGAGGAGGGGGAGCTTTGCTGTGGGGGAGTTTCATTCCTGTTGTGAGTTATTCATTGGCAAAGAGTTCCAGAGCCGAGGGGTGAGAGACATGTTTTCATGAGTCATTCAAAGTGTGTCAGAAAAGACACATCTTTACAAAGAAAACACCCTTTCAAGGGAAAAATCTGGGGTTTAAACTTGTCAGATCCATTTGGGGTCTTGTGGAAGTAAAATGGCAGGTTTTAGGAAAGCAGAGCTTTAGGTTGCTGTAAAAGGCAAGTTGGATGAGTAACATAAACATAAAGACAGGAAAACAAATTTTTCATTCATTCATTTTGATTTTCCCAAAGGTTGCTTCAGTTCCTTCAGAGATTTAAGTCTTGGAGAGGATAAATAATTAATAATCCTGCTAATTTGGAGAGCTTGGGGTGTTCACCAGAAGCAGAGAAGGCTCCAGGGATGCCTCAGAGCCCCTTCCAGAGCCTAAAGGAGCTCCAGGAGAGCTGGAGAGGGACAAGGGATGGAGGGACAGGACACAGGGAATGGCTTCCCACTGCCAGAGGTCAGGGTCAGATGGGATATTGGGAAGGAATTGTACCCTGGGAGGGTGGGCAGGCCCTGGCACAGGGTGCCCAGAGAAGCTGTGGCTGCCCCTGGATCCCTGGAAGTGTCCAAGGCCAGGTTGGAATTTGGGGCTTGGAGCAGCCTGGGATAGGGGAAGGTGTCCCTGCCCAGGGCAGGTGGAATGTCCCTTAATGTCCCTTCCCACCCAAACCAATTCATGATTTCGTGAAATCCAGTGCCAGAGTGTAAGGAACAGATTGTGTTTCATGTCACCAAAATGATGCCAAAGGGATGGAAATGTCACCAAATTGTAGGCAAGGGAAGGCCCAGGTCCCTGTGAGGCTTTCAGCCATCCCAGTGCTGCTCAGACATTACTAACCTGTTACTACACCAGGCTTGTCCAAGTTTGTATTGGAGAAGAAAGGGACTCAGAGAAAAGCAAATAATAACAACAATAATAATATTATTAATAATAAATGCTAATAATGCTGTTATTAATAAAATATTAGTTTATACAGGTAGATATTATTTAAAATATATATTATATGCCATGTATAATATAAGTATATGTATATATAATAGAGCATCTGCATGATTAATAGGATCTTTTATGTTTGAAACCCCTCTAAGATCAGCCATTTTATATATATATATATATATATATATATATATATATATAAAATTTATATCTCTACCCCTCCCACATAAGGTTTTAAACACATCCATTCCAGCATTAACAAGCCTTTCAACAAACCTGGGAATGAGTGTGGGACCAGCTCTGAGGTGGGAGCTGCCAGAGCAGCCCCCATGCTCACATTAAGCTTTTAAGCTCTGAGCTTTAATAGAGATTTTTCAGAAGATTGTCAAGATCAATTTGGATTCACGTCCTGCAGAGCCTGCCCAACTTTAATTTTAAAGCAAATAATGTGAGGAGGGAAGCAAGGAGTGTTTCCTTGCTCTGTGGCTGTGCTGCTTGAACACAACCTGTGGCTCATTAGAAAGACCTAAAGCAAGCAAATAAATATTTATTTTTAAAAATATTACTGTTTGGATTTAGGAAAAGGGTTTCTTCCACTTGAAGCACCTGTGGGAAGGTCCTTAAAAAATGTTACTTCCCATTGGGTCTTCCACTTGGGCTCTGGGCACCTTTAGCTGTCTCAAGCTCAGTTTAAATCCCATACGGAATATTAAAAGCTCATTTTTAGATCCCATTTGCTACATTAAATGCTCATTTTAAAATCCCATTTGCTACATTAAATGCTCATTTTTAAAGATGCTTTCCTTCAAAATGTTTCTAAGGGAAACAAGGATAAATCTTGAAAAAAGGAGCTTGTCAATTGTTGACTTTATCCTTTGCTTTTGGGGGTTTGGGGCTTTTTTTTTCCCATTCCTGTATTAATGCAAATGCTCTTGCTAAGAAATAAATGGAATAAAAAATAAAGGTTTGAATAGTGGCTGCCCACAGAAAAATCAGTGGGGTTAGACAGGATTTTCTCCTGCTGATATTGATCTAAAAAGTCCCTCTGTAATTGTGCCATTACATTATTCCAATAACAGAATTATCACCATCTCCAACAACTGATTTTCATGTGTGAGGAAAGCACAGCAGAAATTAAACTTTGGGGGTGAAATGAGGCTGTTCATTTAGTGGTTTTTGTTTGTTTGTTTGTTTGTTTTGTTTGTTCGTTTGTTTAATTTTTTTTTTTTTAATTTTCATTTACCCTGCTGAAAATAAATGCAGCTGGATTTGCAGGGCTTCCTGAGAATATCTCCCCAGTGGTGTCCTGGGTTTGTCAGGGTTTTCCCCAGCAGGAACATCCTGCAGCTGCTCCTTAGGGCCACCCTTGGGTGCCAATCCTTGCTTCTGAAACCACAGAAGGAAACCATAAAGCAAGGAAAAATCCATTTTCTGGCTAAGAATTCCAGGAGTGTCCCAGTGTGTCCTGGGCTGGATGCTGTATCCTGCCTTGCTCCAAGAGTGGTGCTCTAAGAAAAGCTGGGATAACTCCCCTGACTGATATAAAACAACTCTTCTGGAGCAAGCAGCAAGTGAATATCCTCTTTCTCCTGCTTTTTGTCTGTAACTGAATGTATTTGTCCCTAGCAAATGCAGTGAGGTCACAGATGTGCTAAATGCTGCTGTACCTCTCACTGCAATATTCATTGCTCCAGGCTTATAATGATTTCTTTCTCAACCCAGTCCTAAATTCCATTTAATTAAAATCAGAATATTTTAGTTAAGGAAACAACTATTTGTTAAATAAATTTGTCCAGGGAATAAAAGTTGGGGAGAAAACCTTGTGTTGTGGTAAGGATTTCCTGCTAAAAATAAAAGTTTTAATACCAGAACGCCTTGAAGGAGTAAATATTGCATTTTTTTCTTCCCAAGAAAGGCTTCATAAATGAAAAAGGCTTCCTTCAGTTAAAAGAGGCCACAGGAGCTGGTCTGTGGGGTAAACTCCAGTTCTTGCAAGGCCCTGGAAGCAGTCAGGAGAGCTGGTGAGAGATGTTTGGTGTCACCTTGGAGGCAGGATTGAGCTTTAGGGGTAGATAGTGGGGGGAAATTCCTGCTTACACCCACAGCCTTGAATGCTAGGAATGCAAGCATTTCTTGGGCAGGCAGGGAAAGGATTCCAGGGAGGATGGATGTGAGAAGCTGCAGAGGGTGGGGATACCTGCACATCCCTGCACACAGGAAGTGTGTACCCAGCCTGCCTTGCAGGTTCTGTGGGATTTCAGTCCCCTGCATGGAAAAGAAGCCTGGGAACAGCCCCACCTCTTGTCTGCTGCTGTGTTTGGTTTTCACTCTGATTTGAAATTCAGGCTGTGCTGGGAACATTGAGGGCATGGCCAGGGAAGTGGCTGAGCAGGATTTGCTGCTCCATGGTGCTCGGGCAGGCACTGGAGCAGAACTGAAAGGATGCTCCACGGGATCAAACTGTCCATTCCTTCTGCACTTTCACAGGAAAAATTGTCTTTCTTGTCTTGTGGAGAAGGCCAGGCTCAGGTTTTTCTTGAAATGCTTTTTGTGATGGATTTTTTTTTTTTGATAGCCACAGTTTAGTCTCTCTAACTCCTTGTGAATGCTGGGAATGGGTAGGAGGGGAACCTGGATCCCTGAGGATTTTGCAGTGTTAAGCCTGCTTTTCCAGTTTTGGGTTTGTTGTTTTTTTGTTTTGTTTTGTTTTGTTTTGCTTTGTTTTTTGTTTTTAATTTTATTTTCTTTCTTTCACCTCAGAGTTTACTTGGTGAAGTAAGCTCTAATTTGCTGGCACATTGCTGTGCTCTCTGAGATGATGTCTCTGCATTTCCAAGGAGAATGAAACCACAAATATCCTTTTGACCCCTTTTGACAATGTTAGTGAGGAAAAACAATCTCAGAGACCCACTTGTGATCTCCAGAGGCACAAGGCCTGGTTTTGGGTTTAAGTTGCTGCCTTCTACTTTTAGATTATTCTATTATAGTTGTTCTACTGAGAATTTGAAAAGATGATGCCAGCAATTAAATCCTGGACTTTTTCTTCTGCTTTTTATTCTTGAAAAATAATGTTTATTTTAATTTGTTGTTTTTATTTCCAAATCCCCCTTTTTTTTTTTTAAGCATGAGTGCTGCCTTTTTTGGGTTTTTTTGCCATCAGTTACTCATTCTCCCTGCAATGAGAATCACATTTTGCTTTTCAACACCTGCAGTGTGGGATCTCAGGTACAGATGGATCAACAGGGTGGAATCACTGGTAAACCAAGTGTTCCATGGTTTTCTTCTGATGCAAACAGGATCCAATATTCAGTCACCCTGAAGTGGTGCTTCAGAGCCTTCAGGGGTGACTCCATCCCACATCCTGCGTGTTCAGGGAAAGAAAACTCCTCTTGTCAGGAATTTTCCATCCAGTCAAGCCAAATCCTGGCTCGTGGCCCAGGAGGACAATGGAATTCTGAGCTCCAGGCTGTGACAGGACTTCAGATTGTGTTTTCTGCAGCTCAGTGCAGAACATTAGGCACAACTGGAGATTTATTGAGGTGTTAGGGTTTGTTTGAAGTCACTCATCCTTCCCAAATGATCATTTGGGATTGAAATACTGATGGCTCTGCATAGCAAGAGGATTGTTTTGTGTGCTTACTAAAATGTAGAGAAAAGTGGAGTGATGGGAAGGATTGGAGTGAAAGACTGGGGCTTTTTCTGTCTGTATTAAAGTAGATGCAATTATTAAATATTTTGATCACATTATAGAGTGACTTGAAATGCAGGGCTCTGAAAGGTGGTGTGATCTCCAAGTTGGCATCTGCAGCTACACCTGGCATGGCTTCCTTGAGGTTTCCCCAGAAGGGAAAGGAGGCAGCCCAAAATAGTGGGGCAAGACTTGTTTGGGTGTTATTTTGCTGGTTTTGGTGAGAATCTCTGGAGCTGGGAGCTACCAGCTCTAGAAAATGCTCAGGGCAGTTGTTCAACCCCTTGCTGGGGCAGAGGAGACAGGAACAGCCATGCTTATATTTAAGTATTAAAAATGATGACTTGTGGGGAATTGTAAAGGATGAGATATCTGGAGGTGGAATACAACTGGTTTAATCCCTTAATTTATAAACCAATCCTGGAACTGTTGGAAAATATCAAGTGGTTTGATGTTCATCCCTGTCCCTCTCTGTCATGGCCACAGATGTCCCCAGATAGTTGTGCTCCCCTCATGCCCCACACACAACGTCCCTCAGGGTGTCACCAGGGTGCCTGAGGAGTTAAAGAACCTTCAGCTCCTTCACAATGATCAGTATTGGATTATAAATCATCCATCAATGGATTGGAAATCAAGGTGAGAGCATAAGCACAAGTTTAGGATTTATTGCACCCGACTCTCTCAGCTTCAGCAAGGGATGCTGACCTTAAGCAATACAACATGATTTGGTGATCCAGGTCTGTTCTTTAACCTTATTTTTGAAGTTTCCCCATGCCCATTAAACTCTCCTTCCTCTGGGCTCCAGAGGTGTTTTGGGAGCCCTTGGACACTGTGCAGCCATTTGATAATCACAGATATTTCAGAGCTCATCCTCGTGCCTGACACTTCTCATAAAAAGCCATTTATTCCCCTATCCAGCCTGTTATCACCCAGACAGTGCCTATTCTTGTGTCCATCTTCATGCTCAGATAATAAATAGTTCCCTCCCAAAGCAGTTCTCAGAGGAGAGGATTTCAGCAGGGCCAGGAGTCTGCTTGGAAATATTTTGCTTTTTGATCAGACCAAGTAAAGAACTCTTCAGGCAGAGGCAGAAATGCAGCTGGAGGCTTTCAAATTTCTGTTTCCTTTTGCCTGGCTCGTAATCACATTGGCTCCTGTGTGATAAGAGGATTATTGTCTTTATCATTAGGATTATTTTTCAAATGAGGGAGGAACCTGAGCATTTCTTGACAGGTTAGAGGCTGAAGTTTAGCTTCTCTCTCATGTTTTTCCATCTATTTTAAGAAGAAATGCCTGAATTTCACTGCAACATCCTGGGTTGCATCTTGCTAGTCATGGAAGTCCATGGAAGAGAAGTGCTCCTGTGGGAATGTTGGGTCTGCCAGGGTCAAAGATGCCTTTGGGTTGTGTTTGCTGGGATTTCTTCTCCTTGCAAAACTGTTCAATATCTTGGGTTTAGAATGGAAAACCAGCTGAGGTCTTCAGTATAATATTTTAGAGAACTCAAAATGAAACTGGGCTAAAATATGTCAAAATCCATGGACTGTTAGGGTGAGAATTTAGTGGGAAAAGAGCCTTTTTCTGCACAGCTGATGGAAAAGTTTGAGCCAAGCCTAATTACAAGGAGGATGTATCAGGCTTTGTGTTTGAAAACTCTGTCTCCACACTGCCCTTGGAGCCTAATAAAAACTCTGGAGTATGCCTGCAAATCCACAATGCCAAGCAAAGCCTTCTGGAGGAGCATTAATTTGATGGAAAATGCAGCTTTGGGGCTGAATAAATCATTGACAGACTGTTTCAGAAATGAAAAAATGAAAAATCTCCAGGTACTGGATTCCTCACAGGATGAAGAGGCTCTGAGGAAGAGGGCAGAGCAGTGGGTGGTGTTGGTTTGGGGTCAGACAGGCTGGGGACACTGTTGCCTGCAGCACTTGGAAGCTGAGGATGGATGCATGGATGATTAAATGGGCTGGAATTTGGCAGGGCTGGCAGGCTGGAGAGGGGTTATGAATGTCCTTGATGTTTAACTGGTGTCAGGGAAAGGCAGAGGGTGGTGGGGTTGATGTGAGGCAGATGCTCCACATCCCCTCTCATGCTGCTCAAGGCAACACCTCGAGGGCTCTGTCCCCCTGCTCCCTCCTGGGGCTCCAGCCCCTTCCCAACTCCATTCCCTTCCCTGGACATGCTCCAGCCCTTTGTCACAAGGAGCCCAAAATCAAACTTCCAAGGGATGCACTTGAGGACCTCACAGTGCTGACAGGGCTCACAGTGAATGTTTAATGTTGATGAGTTTCTCAGCTGTCCCTTCTAGCTGATCCCTGAATTCCTGCCCATGATGACAGCATTCCCAAAGTCTCAAGCCTCAGGTTTGAGTGGAGGTAGGAAACCTCAGATCCCAACAGGAATTGCAGTGTCCATAAATACTTAGTAGTTAACTTGGAACCCTCCTATTTTCATGAAGGATAAATTGAAATTTCAATTTGCTGTGAAGCTCTTCAGGATTTCATAAGTGAATGTTTTAGTGCAGAGACCCAGCATTTTGCACATCCAGAACTTCAGCCTTGCTGAGAACAGCCTCTGCCACAGCTGCTTTCTCCTGGCACCGATTCCCAGAGAGTTCAGTAATGTGGTGGTGGCTGAAAGCACACTTTGGGTTCTGTCAGAAAGGGGGATTTAGAAACACAGCTCTGAAATGAATTCCCTGGCCAGAAACATGAGTGGAAGTTCAATTGCCATGGCTGGGGAAGAGGGGAAAGCTTGGGATAACTGGAGTTGTGCCCACAGAGTAAAGGAGTGTTTGGGTGGTGCCATTTTTTTTAAAGAAATAAGTGACTGTGGGATAAGAGAAATATCAGCAACTCCTTCAGTGGCCGTGGCCACCTTCCTGTCGTGGACTCAGTAAAAAACACCATGGCAAAAGCCAAGGAAAGGTGTTTATCCTTCACATGGTCTAATTGGTGGTAATTGTCTGGAAACCAGAAAGCTCCAGTGCAGATTTGATGCTGTCACTTAAATCCACTTAGATTAGGAAGAGGTGGGCTTTTCTCCCTGGCTAGGAATTCTGGAGAGAAGCACAGTGATTAACCCAACCCAGCAGTGTGGTTTGTAATCCAATATTCATATCCAAGGCTGCAGCCTTCATTCCATCTTTCCTTAAGGATGGTTGACAGTTATCCCATTGCCCAGCTAACCCAGCTGTGGGTGAGCAGCAAACTGATGGAAAAATGGAAATTGATGCTCCACTTGTCCCTGAAATTTTTTATTTATTATTTTATTATGACAAAGCATCATGAAAAATGCATTTCAATAAGAACAAAAATTTCATTAGGAATCTGATGAGCTGTCACTTTAGTTAACTCTTAGCAAACACAGAGCCCTTGAGATGTATGTTGGGATGAGGATGGTGTGATCCTGGGGTACTGACTGGAATCCTCAGGCAAAACCAAAATTGCAGGCTGGCTCTGAGGAGCTTTGAAATAAAGGGAATTATTGCTTCCCCTGCAGAGGGAGTGTAAAATGCATAAATTCATCCAGACCCTTGTGACAGAGGGATTTTAATGTTTGTCAGTGATTTGGGTGAAACAGTTGCTGGGTGCAACCAAATCATGTCCCATATACAAACAAAAAAAAAGCCTCAAATCAAGATGAAAAATAGGGACAATTCACCTTGTTGCAGCACAGGACTCGGGAGCACATCTGCACTGTGAAGTGTGTGAGAGTCTGAAGGCCAAACTAAGTAAAGATTTGGGCACAATTCCAAACTAAAAGCTCATTAACTCCAGCCCTGTGTTGGCTTGACCTCTGGGATGTGTGTGAGGACACCTCTGGATGCTCCTTGGCAGGGAATTGGGAGCTAATTTTGGCCTTGACATTACAGAATGATGCTGCTGGAGACAAAGCCCTGGCACAGGAAAAGCTGCTGCTTCACTGTTTGGGTGCAGTGAGAGGTGTGAGGGAAATACTGCTGCAGTATTTCCTTACATTCACAGGATAACAGCCATGATTCATGAGGAAATGGGATAGTTCCTGTATTTAGGTTGTATTTAGGTTGTTTTTAGGTTGGATCTCTCCAGAATCTGCAGGCTGGAGGATGTATAACTGTGAGATTAATGCAGTGAGTTGGTTTCTATACAATTTATATCCTGTGTGTTGCTGTCTGGGAATTATTTGTTTCACATGCCTGCAGCTTGGTGAGCTCATCTATGCCTAATCTGGTAAAGCAAGAAATTTGGCTTAAATAAAAATTTTAGATTATTCCTAAGCTGGTTTAGGGAACCTTTCCTCTTTCTTTGCTCAGGGTGGCAGGTTCTTTCCTGTTTTTTTTCCTGGAGAAAACCTCACAACCTTCTGTAATTACTGGTGGAGCAAAGGGAGGGTGTCAGATAATTCCTTATTGACTTTTTTTCCCTCTCAGAGTTTAATTATCAGTGCTTTTAGTTATTTGCTCTCCTTTAATCTCACTGGGGTTATCTCTGTGTGGTGTCAGAGTTGCACCCAGCTGGATAAGAGCAATGAGGATGTGGTGGACATGGTTTTAGAGGACAATGGATGGTGGTGGCTCCTCCAGCTTGTCCTCCTCCCTGGCCAGCCTTTGGGGTGGCTTTTGTATCCCTTTGTGATTTACATAATTCCCAACATTCCACCTGTCCTCTGGAATTTGGGACAAGGTAAGCAATAAGTGAAGGTGATGGGATTTGTTCTCCTCCTTAAATAACCCAGGGCATGAATTTGGATTTGGATTTTAAAAGGAAAAAAAACCCCAGTTTGCAGTTTGTTCTGGCATGAAGCAGTAGCCTTTACCAGAAGAAACTCCATGGGGAATGTCATAGAGGTGGGATTTACATCTGTTTCATCCAAAAGCTGTTATTTCCAAACCAAAGCCAACCCATATTTCAATTAAAACTCATCAGGAGTTGCTCAGGAAAGCCAGAAATACTTGTTTCAATATTTGTTTCAGTATTTGTTACAACAGCCATGCAGTTTTGGCCGTTCCAAAACTACTCTTGGGTGCTCTCACAGTTTGCCAATTTGTTTGAAGATGTATAAATTGGGTAAATTCTTGTTTCTGTGCTTGAAGATTAGAAAGGATTCTGTGTGTGCACATCTCCAGTCATCTCTCCTGAGTGAAATACATGTCCCTTACCTGGTAATTGTTGTGTTTTGTCTCAGCAGAGCCCAGGAAAGATGAGGCACAAAGCCTTTAATATGATTACAGAGAGCTGTTTAGATGTGCATCTCATTTTGTGGAATGTCTGGAGACATGACAGGCTGCCTTCCCCACACAAGCAGTGCTTTCCCCTCATGAAGATAGAGAAATATTGGCCTAAAGATAGGCAGTAATTAGCACAAAAGAAGCTGTTGCAGAAAGTAGCCCCTGGCACTGTTGATAGGGGATCTTGTTCAGAAGCTGTTGTTGAGCATGAAATCCCCACTGAGCAAAATGAACTGATTTGATCACTAAATGCCCACAGATTATAAATTTGGTAAATTGATTATTTACTCTTTTGTGCCCCTAACTCCCAGTTACTCTCATTGTGTCACAGAAAATTCTCAATGATGGGAGCCACCGTGCCTAGGGCAGGAGTTTGGTTCTGGAGCTGAGCAGGACAAGGGAAAGACTTTTAATCATTGGCATTTTCCCCTTTATTGAATGGGAAGAGTTAAATTTATGTGGATTAGAGGAAAACAGAGAATGTGGCTCTTCTTTGGGAGCTTCCAACTGTTCTCAAACTGGGAGGAAGTGCAGGAACCTTCACCAAAGTGGAGAGCAATGGAGCTCTGCCCTTTTTTCCATCTGTTTTGAGCCAAAAATTAGGGATTCCTGTCTGGGAATTCAGGTTATTTTCTCACTCTTGAGCTGCCCTGAACCTGCTGCTCAGGGTGGAATGGTTGGAATCCCTGGAAATGCTCAAGGCCAGGTTGGATGGGGCTTGGGGCACCCTGGGAGAGTGGAAGGTGTCCCTGCCCAGGATGGGCTTCGAGATCCCTCCCAACCCAAACTATTCCATAGATTTCTGATTCCATGACCAAGGCTGGACTCCAAAGTGGTAACCAAAGTAAATCAATTTTGAGGTGGGAAAAGGAAGAATTTTTAATAGGAATAGGAATTTGCTCCTAGGAAAAATTAATCTGTGTGAGTAAAAGATAGGGTTTAATTTTTGTGTCTGGACTCAATTTGGAGAAGCTTCTGAGGAATCTGGAGAGGAGTTAATGACTCACAATGTGCTTAATTACCTGTAAAGTTACTTTGTGCTGAGCAGACAGAAAGTAAGAGTTGGGCAGAGTGCAATGAAAGTTCTTTAGCAAAAACAGAATTGAAAGAGGAGGGGGAAAAGCTGTGGTACCACAGGTATCAATGACAACTCCAGAAAAAAAAAAGCTGAATTTATACAGAATCATAGAATCCCAGAAAGAATTTAGTTGGAAGGGCCTTAAAGCCCATCCAGTGCCACCCCTGCCATGGGCAGGGACACCTTCCTCTATCCCAGTTGCTCCAAGCCCCAAAGTCCAACCTGGCCTTGGACACTTCCAGGGATCCAGGGGCAGCCACAGCTGCTCTGGGCACCCTGTGCCAGGGCCTGCCCACCCTCCCAGGGAACAATTCCTTCCCAAAATCCCATCCATCCCTGCCCTCTGGCAGTGGGAAGCCCTTAGAAGGTAAAGGACAAGGGCAGCAGATGGTTGGCTGGGTTTTCCAAAGACCTGTGCATGATGAAGCCAGGGATGAGTTTCTGGGCCATAAATAAGTGTGGAAGTTCTGTCCTGAGTGGGAAGAGACTTAAAACACTCATAAATGCTCATCAGAAAAGGAGTCACATGGATGATGTGGCTGCCTGGGTAGGATCACCAACATGGAATGGTGGTTTTGGTTTGTTTTTATTTCAGGGAGTTAATTCTGCTTTCGTGCAGGAGCCATGCTGTTTTAATACACAAATCCCATTTTTGAAGCAATCCTTAGTCATGCTACTAATGGGAGCATTGTCTCTTCAGCACCTTTAAAAGTTCTCTAAATGGTGCCATTTGTGCTCTGATATCTTAATGTTTTTATGTCCAGGCAGAGACCAGTCTGGTTTTCCTGCACCGAGTCCATTTGCACATCATAATGATCATTTTATGCATTTGTCCTCTCCTTGCATGGGATGAATTTTTAATGTGCAGGCAGAGGGTGACATTTTTATTGCTTTTACGGGCATCAGGAATGCATTTTAAATTCAATTATGTACTGTCTCTGGAAATACCACACAAGTGACTCGCCAATAAATACGTCTTGTGGATTACTGGAAACTAACAGGGACAGTAATCACTGGAGTGACTTCACTGGGCCAATTTTTGTCACTCCAAAAATACAAGTTAATGCATATTAAGAGGAATAATTCAAGCTTCATATAGACATTGATAAACCAGCATAATTATTTCTGGAAGGAGATGCAAAGAGTTACTGCAGCTCAAGGGAGATAAACTCACTGGGTGCCCCAGCAGCTCGAAATGCAATTAGAAATCAGTGTTTTAAAGGGTAGGGGAAGTCAGAAAAGGGCATTCCATGCACTGAACAAGAGCTCAAAGAACTTGCAGGAGCTGTGCTGTTGAATTGAGCTGGAGATGAAGACAAATCAGGCTTAGGCTGAAGTGTCCTCAGAGGGATGGTAAAAACTCCTGAAGTTGTTAATAATTGAGCAAATTCCAGCTGACCTGCCGTGAATCACTGTTCTGTTAAGCTGCTGACAAGGAGGGGGAGCAGAACCAGCTGGCCAGAGCACACCAGGAATCAATCAGAATCTGGTTTTACAAGAAAATCCAAACCACTGGAAAACTGGGAAGATAAAATTCAAAGGAAATTGGGATCTGCGAGTGCAGGCACACACATCTGAAGGCACAGGATTTGTAATGCCTTGTGGGGAGATAAAGGGTGGTATTGAAAATAAAACAATGTCACTTGAAACAAGTAATTACAGTGTAAGTACTTATGCAGAGAAGGTAAATGCAGGAGGAATCAGCATTTGCTTCCAGGGCATGGAATAACAGAGTGGTTCGTGTTTGCAGGGATCATCTGCTCCAAACCTTCCTTTGAAATAGCTGAGCTTGAGCTCAGCACCACCCCAGAGAAAGCTGAAGGGAGGAGATGCCCTGTCCAGCACAGCCTCTACTCCTCTGCAGCTGTAGGATGGGAGATGCTTCTGGATCCTCTGAGGAAACCAGGATTGCAACCCCTGACCTGGATTTTCCTGTCCAGGCTAATGGGATTTACCCTTCCAAACAACACCAGCAATCCAGGACTTTCTATTCCCCTTTGTTTTAGTTTCCAGGTTAAACTGATGTTTCAGTAAATCACAAAGTGCTCCCAGCACTGTGTCTGTGAGGTTCTAGATCTAAGGGACAATGGATAAAGCCCCCACTGAATTTTGATTGGAAAAAAGTAAAAGCATCTCTTGATATGAAAATATCCAGCCTTGTGTCCTTGTGTCCCTCATAAACAGAGCTCTGCCCCACCTGGTGTTGTTCCTTCCTTTTCTTATTGCTGGAAATGGGGGAATGAGACAAAAGCCTCAGTTTTGGGATTCCTAAATCCACTGGACTTCACCTTGCTTCACCTGTAGATGATCTTTGCCACCTGATCTTCCTCCCATGTGGCTAATAACCACTTTGAATCCATATTAAGTGACAAATGTGTTATTCCAATGACAGTTAATGGGATTTTTGGGGGATGTTATTGGGAACAACCTGGTTGTTGTGTTTTAAATCAATCCTTGTGCACCCACTCTGGTGCTGCTGCCCTGATCAACATGCCTGGTCCAAAACAGAGCTGTTGAACACGTATGGATCATTAAAGGGAATTTTAGACATCAATCACCCCAGAGGAGTAAACTGAGTCATCTGCAAACGTGTGGAATGATCATCAATAAATCAGGAATGACAGGGAACCAGGACTGGATTTATGGAAGTGCTTCCAACACTTATTGCTGGCTCCTTTTAACAGTATTTTGATATCTGTCAATGACTGAGATTTTAATCTCAACTGTTTCCTTCTAAACACATTGAACAGTGGTTTTAATCAAAATGAAATGTGGCCTTGCATAAATCAATGTACAGAAAATAAAATCTGCAAGTCAGCCATAATTGTATCATGGTGACCTTCTTTCAGTGAAAAAATGAAATAAAATAGAGCCGACCGTCATAAATTATATTTTAAAATTATTTTTGATAGGGTGGTGGAGCCACTGTTGGATGAGAATGGGCTCTGGGAATAGCCAGACTCTTGGAAGATGCTCTGGGAAAAGAGGCAGGGCAGGATATCCTGGATTACAGGGCTCAGAGCAAAAACTCAGCACCAAAGCTGGGTTCATTCCTTTTGGATCCATCTTCCCTGGCTTTTCCCCTTCCCTGGGGAAGGGGCTAATTTGGGGTCAGGTTTCCCTTCTGTTTGCATCATATCTGCCACAGAAATCCTGGAATTCTGTCCTGCCTTTTATTATTTCTCTATCCAAGTATCAACCAGGGAGCCCACAGATACTCCCAGCCACTCCAGCTTCAGGATTGCCTTCATCACTTTTGGACCAGGACAAGATGAAAAAGTTTGGAGGTTCCACCACGGGCAAAGGGAATGACAGAGCAGGATGCAGGTGGAATTCCCTTTCTGGGATACAGAGATAACCCCAGCACATGCTGACCTTCTGTCATCTGTTGAACAGCAATTCATTAAAAAAATGGGTGGAATTTAGTGAAGTTTTCATGTTGCAGTGGAGGAAATAATGGGAAAGAGGACATGCTGGAGAGAGCAAAATGAAACATCTATTGGGATTCAAGCGGGGATGGATGCAATGCGTGTTGGATCCAAAGGAAAAGTCCCCAGGAATTCCCATCTAATTGCAGGACAGGGGCTATTCCATGGGGCAAGTGACCCCTTTTCCACAAAGTCCCCTTTTCCAAACTGCTTTGGACTTGGAATGTTGCACTTTCCCCTCATGGATCATTTGAACCCAAGATGCTCCAGTTGGAAACTTGGATGTCCTGTTCCCAACAGGACTGGGATGAGCCTTGGTGTAGGATCAAAAATCAGGATCGGTTTTGGGATCACCAGCCACAGGTGGGCTGTGCAGGGAGAAGAAGCCAGGACTGGGATGAGCTTGGATGTAGGATCAAGAATCAAGGGACTGGATTTGGGATCACCATTCTTAGATGGGCTGTGATTCTTGGATTAGAAGCCAGCACTGGGATGAGCCTTGGTATAGGACCAAGAATTGAGGGTTGGATTTGGGATCACCAGCCCCAGATGGGCTGTGCTTGAAGATGCCAGGACTGGCATGAGCCTGGGTGTAGGATCAAGAGTTGAGATTGGTTTTGGGATCAACATCCCCACATGGGCTGTGCTGGGAGAGCAAGCTGGGACTGGGATGAGCCAGTACGATCAAGAATAGAGGGTTGGATTTGGGATCATCAGCCTGAGAGAGGAAGTTGAGAGGGTTTGACAGCAGCAGAAGAGAATTGTATGGAATTATTGCAATTGACTTCCCAGCACAGAATGTTTTTGTGTTTATTTTGGTTTTTTTTTAATTGCCCATTATGCTGCTTGCCTGTCTCTAAAATTCCCAATATTATATTTTCATAAACAATTGGATTTTTGAGCAGTGTGTGGAATCTGTCAGGCTTTATTTGATTATTTCTCCAATACAGCCCAGGCCCCTTGAAAACCCTCAACCTTTAATTCATTTCCAGGTGCAGAGGCTTTGCTGTGAATAGGAAATTTTGATCTCCAAGATGTAAAGGCAGAATCAACACTGTTGTAAAGTCTAGGATTAAATCATCCTTCTCCTTCCTTTAATTCAATAAAGGACTCAGGCTTATTCTGAAGAAAGGGATGTCCCAGCTATGGCTTTAGAGGTACTTTATAGGTATTTGGGGTTGTGTGTAGGTAATAAATCACGAGGAAGAAGGTTTTGCCCATTCATGTATTGGGATCACAGAACTGGGCTGGTTGGGATGTCCTGGGGATCCCTGGGGTTGGCACAGCACTGCTTGTTTGTGGGAAGGTCTCAAATGCCTCTGAGGTGGAGTTTCATGGGGCAAATCCCAGGATTTCATTTCAGCATGGTTGTGCTGGGTTCTCACCATGAAAAGAACAAAATTCTTTGGATTTTGGTACCATTTTTGTGGCTTATTTCTCTGCGGGTAACTAAGTCATTCTTGGAAGTCTGATCTCATTGGTGATTTCAGAAGCAATCCTCTGGTGATCACTCAGAAGGGATTTTCTTTGGAGTTGTCCCTCCATAAATCATCTCAGATGTATCAGGCAGAGTGAGGAGCTCAAGGTTCTCCCAAACCTAGTTTCTGGGATTTGGTGATGCTGCCAACCACGGGGTCACTCGTGCTAACTCCCAACCTAGGAATGTGTTGGGCAGGATATCCATGTTTTTAAATCCTTCTCATAGCAACTAAAACAAAAAAAGGTAGATATTTAGATGTTTTAATGCTTTGTGAATTGTGAAGATTCATTCAACAACTGTGTCAGGGAGCAATTAAAAAAAAATAAATTAAATATTACACAGGATCCTGGGCTGGCTCAGGCTGAAGGGAGCTCAGTGGGCACCTGGTGGCTCCTCCCTGCTCCAGCAGGGCCATCCCAGAGCCCAGGGCACAGCATTGTGTGCACACAGCTCTGCAACAGCCCCAGGGAGGAGAGCCCAGAGCCTGTGTGGGCAATGTGCTCAGGGCTGGCACTGCCCAGGGAAGAAGTTGTGCCTCCTGTGCAGGGAATTGCTGGGCTCAGCCCCTGTTCCTTTGCTTTGGGGAAGTTCCCCAGGAGAACTGAAAAACTGGTGATTCAGAGGATGTTAAAAACATTTACAGCTTATCTTTCTTTTGTATACATGTAATTCTGAAGGCAGAAAATGATGGTGATCTCTGTGATCTGTTCATTTAATGGCAGTGGTTAAAAGAGGATGAGGCAGAAAACAGGGCTGTGCTTGGAAAGGGTGTCAGTGGCTCCATGAAAAGAGATGATTATGAAGCTGTCAAGTGCAGCAGAGATCTCTTAGACACAAGACTCCTGCCTTCATTCAATCTTGGATATGATGTAAATACCCAATTTAGAGGAAAGAGAGACAACAGACTCTGCATGCAAATGCCACTTGTCCCTTATTTACACCCACTGTGATTTTGACACATTGACCAGTGTTAAGGATCTCTTTTGAGGCACACCATGAAATCAGTCCCAAAAACCTTTTTGTTTCTACCTTGTGTGAGGTAATGGCCTTTGCTGGACTTCATTCTGGTGCTCCAGGGTTGCAAGGCCAGGCTGGATGGGGCTTGGAACAAGCTGGGATAGTGGAAGGTGTCCCTGCCCATGGCACAGGGTGGCAGTGGATGAGCTGCAAGGTCCCTCACAACCCAAACCATCCTGGGATTCTGTGGTTCAGTCAAGAAGCAGAAAATTGGCTTGGTGCACCCAGTCTGGCTGAGTCTGTCCAGAGGTTGAAGGCTGAGGTTTCATTTCCCATGAAATGCCCTAGACAAAGGGGAAAAAATGCAGGAGAGAAACTCTTTGACAGCAAACTGTTTTGATGAGGTAATTACAGTGCAAGCCAAAGACAATTTAATTTCAGCTGAACTGCAAATGCAGGATCATAAAATCAGTGTTCAGGGCTGTGAGGCTTTGCATGACAGCTTTTATCTTTAATCACCAGTGTATTTATATCAAACACAGTGTGGCCAGATGGATCAGGGCAGTGATTGTCCCTCTGGGCTGGCCCTGCTGAGGGACCTCGAGGGCTGTGCCCAGTTCTGTCCCTCCTGGCCAGAGAGCCCTGGAGGGGCTGGAGCGTGTCCAGGGAAGGGAACAGAGCTGGGGAAGGGGCTGGAGCCCCAGGAGAGGCTGAGGGAGCTGGGAAAGGGGCTCAGCCTGGAGAAAAGGAGGCTCAGGGGGGACCTTGTGGCTCTGCACAACTCCCTGACAGGAGGGGACAGCCAGGGGGGGTCGGGCTCTGCTGCCAGGGAACAGGGACAGGACAAGGGGAAACAGCCTCAAGCTGTGCCAGGGGAGGCTCAGGTTGGACAGCAGGAGGAATTTCTGCATGGAAAGGGTGCTCAGGCCTTGGCAGGGGCTGCCCAGGGAGGTTTGGAGTGCCCATCCCTGGAGGTGTCCAAGGAAGGGCTGGAGGTGGCACTCAGTGCTCTGGGCTGGGGACAAGGTGGGCATGGGGCACAGCTTGGGCTCCATGGGCTGGGAGGGCTTTTCCAGCCTCAGGGATCCTGGGATTCTGTGATACAACATCGTTGGAAAAGCTGGGTGAGTTGGAAGCTAGAAAAGTTCTTTGGGACTGCAGGTAGAATTTGATTTGCAAATATGAAAAAATGCCACCTGCTAGAAATAAAATCATCCCATAACATCCTTCAAGGGTTCCAGCAGGAGCAGGTTCCCTCTGTCAGGTGGCTCAGGAGCAGCAGAGTGAACCCTGTGCCTGGAGAAGAGCAACCAGAACTGTGCCTGCCCAAAGTTCACTGAGGTTCCCATAGTGGCTGCTGCTTCTGCTGAGCCTTTGCAGCTCTTAGGGAGCAATTGTCCTTTTCAAGATGAATCATCCTGAGTGAATTCATGTGCAATGGGAGGAGGGGGTTCACATACCTGCTAATTACTCTGCCTCCCTTTCATGCTGACAGCAACAATGGAACTTTTCTTTTAAACCAGTCCCATCTCCCCAGTGGCTGCCAAAGAAGATGCAGTAGGAGGGCTCTCTGTGATAATGAACCCCTGTCAGGGAGAGGCAGGGATTGACAGCAGCAAGGCAAAATACTCCTCCAGAGTTCCTGCTCTGCCTGTTGAACACAAACAGAGCCTGGGCCCAAAGAGAATCCCTGGAGGCATTCAAAAAGCACAGAGATGTGCTGGAGAGGGGCGTGGGTTAATGATGGACATGGCAGTGTTGGAATCTGGTCTTGGAGGTCTCTCCAGCCTTTGTGATTCTGGTCCTTTTGAGATCATCTCACGTTCCCCTCAGAGAAACTGGGAGTCCTGGTCTTCTGATATCAGCAGATCCCTTGGTATCCTTGGTATCCTTTCAGCACAAGAGAGAAAAATTACTTCAGTATTTACTCATCAGGGATAAGATCAGTTCTACTTCTCTCCCATTTTCCTGTGTAGTAGGGCTTAACCAGTAGGATATAACCAGATCCCTGAAAACAAATGTCCCACAACCTCCTGTCAGGATTTTATTTCCCTGATAAGGGCTGTGTAATGAGTGGCAGACTGCTCAAACTGTAGCTGTTCCATTTTCACCCTCTCCAAAATGAATAATTGTAGATTGTTTACTGCCTGTGTGCCTTTAGCACAGCAGACAAAACATTTACAGCACCTGCAGAGCAAATCTCTCTTTCTGAGACTTCTGTTCCATGGCCTTGCTTCCAAGGCCAACCCAAAGTGAAATGAATGGGAATGTGAGTGGCTGTCACCCTCCCTGTCCTTTCCTCCTGGTTCTCTAATATTCTTTGAGCTGTGTCCTTTTCTGGGCCCTCACAGCCAGAGAGTCCTGGAGGGGCTGGAGCATGTCCAGGGAAAGGAACAAAGCTAGGGAAAGGTTCAAGTTGGACAGCAGGAGGAATTTCTGCATGGAAAGGGTGCTCAGGCCTTGGCAGGGGCTGCCCAGGGAGGTTTGGAGTGCCCATCCCTGGAGGTGTCCAAGGAAGGGGTGGAGGTGGCACTCAGTGCTCTGGGCTGGGGACAAGGTGGGAGTGGGTCACAGGTTGGATTCAAAGGGCTGGGAGGGATGTTCCCATCTCAGCAATTCTATGAATCCAAGAAAAGCATATGGGAAATTGCTACAGGAAAACAAGTTTTGACTTAGCAATTACCTGTGTGACTGGGGAAGGACTGAGATTTTTGGAGAAATAGATACACCTTTCCTGAAATTAATTTCTGCCACTTCTCTTGTGGGTACTATGAATGAAAATAACCAGCAGTTGATCCTCCAAATAATATTTATTAATCTGACAGAAAAGAGGAATGATTTTGATGCAGCAGTTTGCAACACAAAAGGAAGGAGGAGGCTCTGGCACAGGGTGTGCCCAGAGCAGCTGTGGCTGCCACTGGATCCCTGGAAGTGTCCAAGGCCAGGTTGGACAGGGCTTGGAGCAACCTGGGATAGTGGAAGGTGTCCCTGCCCAGGGCAGGGGGTGGGAATGGATGGGCTTTAGGGTCCCTTCCAGCCCCAGCCACTCTGATTCTATTAAATTATGCCAGGACCATGATCCCAATGGAGCCAGCATTCCCTCCTTGACACAACTGGGAGCCCTGTGGGAGGCTGCCTGTACAACTTGAGTTGTCCAAAATACCATCTTTTGGTGATATCCCAAATCAAGGATCAGCTTGGGCTGATCAAATGTAGCCTCAGTTCTTTTGGAGCTGAGACAGAGCTGTAGGAGCATCCCACGTGTGCTAAGCAAGAACATTTGCATTTTTCAGCCTTCATTTCAGTTGGGTGCCAGAAAAGAAGTTCCAAGGAACTCAGCCTTGATTTCCTTTTACTGGAGTGTTGGAGTCTGGAGCTCTGCTTACCCAAGGCACAGAGCAGTGACAACAACTGCTCAACAATTGTGATGGTGCCAAGCAGCAATAAAAGAGAGAGGTTTTGTTCCAGGCTTAACCCAGGAGAAACATCTGCCACTGTCCTGGATGAGCACCCTCAGTGAACACCCTTCAAAAGTTTGGGAATGCATCTTGAAAGGGATTTGGAGAGTGAATGGTTGCTTTTATATGCTGGAGGCAGAGCAGAGCCAGCAGCCCTGCGAGTTGTGGTGTGTGTCAGAAGATAAATGTCCTGTCAGAGCTGGCAGCATCTGAGGCTGCAAACAACACCTTGGGACACAGCCAGCACTGCTTGGAAGCACTGGCTGCTTCCTCCAGGAGCCATCCCATGGGATGGATCACAGGGATGAATCAAAATGTGCTTAATGGGGATGTTCTTCTACCTGGAAGTTGAGAGCAGCTTGGTGACTGCATCCCCAGGGATGGAGCCACGACCTTTCCCACTTCCTTCGGGTTGGGCATATCCCTGCTCCTCCATGGGGACAGGAATTCAATCCATGGGTGTTTTAGCACAGCTGTTCTCCCTGAGTTTGGCAGCTGGTGCTGGGCATGTTGAGCTCTCTGGGAAAATGTATCATGTTTGGAGCCAGGCAG
Organism: Muscicapa striata striata; assembly: GCA_030060385.1. Taxonomy (NCBI): domain Eukaryota; kingdom Metazoa; phylum Chordata; class Aves; order Passeriformes; family Muscicapidae; genus Muscicapa; species Muscicapa striata. Next base: position 851,098 of record JAREIS010000169.1, read on the forward strand.
AATCCAGACAGGGAGCAATTCCCCACGGGAAATTCTCCTGGGTCCAGGAGCTGCCATCCCTACACAATGTTCTGTGGCTGAGCAGTGGGGAATGCAGCCAGGAAAATGTCCCCTCTCCTCCTTCTCCTGCTCACTGCCCAGGGTGTAGGGGCAGGGTGGCTCTTCCTGTTCCCTGTGATGGCAGTCACACTCTCCTGATAAAATGCTGTTTGTGGATGGATTAAAATCATCCAGTTAATTGGATTTTCTGTTAAAACTCAAATTCCTGGAGCTAGGGGCCTACTTTGCCTCCTTGTTTGGTGCCTCTGTAGGGTGGCCTGGATCCTCCTGTGGTTCCTGGGCTGTACTTTGGCAGGGGATCCTATCAAATAGGATTAAATAATTTAGTATCCATACTTTTTAACAGCCATATCACCTGCAAGAACTTAGAGGAGCAGAGGGTCTGCAGGTGAGCAGGAGGTCAGTTGTGAATAGCTCTATTCCATCCCCAGTTGATTCCATAACCTCATCCAGGGAGTGGATTCAGGGCAGGTGGAGAAATCACTCAAGTGGAATAAGAAGTAGCTGGAGAAGACCCTTGTAAGGACTGAGTAAGCAGAGTAGAGGAGACTCATTGTGCTGGGAGAGGTTGGCAGGCTGCTCTTGTTTTCTTCACAATCATGAAACTGGAAAACACTTCCAAGATCATCAAGTCCAGCTTTTCCTGGGCAAAGTGGGAGATGGTTGTGGAAAAAGAGGAACAAATGAAATCCTTCACTTGTGCTGCAGGCAGAGAGAAAGGTCACAAGTTTCAATCTTTGCTTGAGGACTGTCAGTGTTTTGCTACCTGTAGCATTGTTACTGTCTGGAGTGGGTGTTTAAAAATCTTCATTATTGATGGGATTTAAGGAGCAGTGGGAGGAGAACTTGCAGAAAGTCTGGTTTAGTTTGACCCTGCTTTGTTGGGCAGAACAATTGTTCCTTGAACACCTGGAACAGTGTTTGCTGCAATTTACTCTACCCTAAGTGCATCTCAACTCAAGGGATGAATGTTTGCCCTTCTATAGTTTCAGCCTTTTTCACACACTTCTAGAAAGGGAAATACAATTTTCCTGCCTCTTGCTGTGCTGATCAAAGATTCCCAGGGAGGTTTTCTGCTCCCATTTGCCTCTGTCCTGTGTGTTTTCCCACTTGGAGCAATTTGCAGCTCAGCTGTTTTGCTGAAGGCTCTCCCTGGAGAGCTGAGGCTCCCTTTGCCTTTCAGGGTAAGTTCCCACCTGGAAATAATCATGGAAACACTCCTTTTGTACACAAGTCCTTCAATAATCCAGGCAGTTCTTGGAGGGAATCAGGACTCTGTTTTATGAATCCATTTAATATTGTCCTGTGGAGAACAGAGGGGGATTTTTATTGACCTGGGGAATCAAGTATTGCTCTCTTCTTATCAAAGAAACTCAAATATTTGGCTGTTTTGTCACTTCTGGTTGTTCAGGGGAATTCTGGCCTTCCATAAACCCCCCTAAATCTGGGATATTAATGGTGTAATTCCATGATGTGTTCGTTTTGTCAACAAATTGCTTTTCCTGTGATTTGCTCTATTGCAGAGTTGAAGTTTTAGGCTTTTCTCATGGTTGGAATTTGTTAAGAACTTAGGGCCTATTCCCTGTTTTTTATGAATTTAATCTTTAATAGATGTCTTTAACTACTCTCCCTTGGATTTCACAGGCATAATTATCCATAAAAAAATGCCCTGTGGTGGGTTCCCCCTCAATTTGGGAGTTAAAAGATGCAACCCCACTAAAATCTGACTACTTGTCCAAGGCTGTTATCTTCTCCTATAAGTTCATTCCTCATTTGGGAATGCTGGAGTTGATGTAATGAACTTTTATTTTATGCTAGGCCTGGCTATCAGAATTCCTGTCCTGTTGTTTCCTTGCTCCTGTTACAATGTGGGCCCACGTGCTCCCAGAAATAAAAGTGCTCTTCCTAAGAAAAAAAGCTGTTGTTGAGAGCAGGAAAGGTGATAGTTTTCTGCATTTATCTGACTGGGTTTATCTTGTTATCATTAAATAGATTCAACTAAAGCTACATTTTTTCCCCCCTAAATTAAAAAGAAGGGTAAATGATAAGAGAATAATTTAGGTTGTAAAAGACATTGCAGATCAAGTCCAGCTGTTCCCTCAGCACTGTTGAGCTGCACACTGATCCATATCCCCAAGTTCCATTGCTGTTCAACCCTTCCAGGAATGCTGATTCCACCTGGGCAGCCCCTGCCAAGGCCTGAGCACCCTTTCCATGCAGAAATTCCTCCTGCTGTCCAACCTGAGCCTCCCCTGGCACAACTTGAGGCCGTTTCCCCTTGTCCTGTCCCTGTTCCCTGGCAGCAGAGCCCGACCCCCCCTGGCTGTCCCCTCCTGTCAGGGAGTTGTGCAGAGCCACAAGGTCCCCCCTGAGCCTCCTTTTCTCCTGGGCAGGGACACCTTCCACTATCCCAGGCTGCTCCAAGCCCCACTGTCCAACCTGGCCTTGGACAATTCCAGGAATCCAGGGGCAGCCACAGCTTCTCTGGCCATGGTGCATTTTGGGTTAAATCTTGGTTGTGTCTGTGTGTTTCCTTCAGCATCACCTGTGAATATTGATTGATCTCAGGTTTTTATGGAAAAGGGAGGATGAGAAACCAGGTACTGCAAATCACAGGCTGGCTGAGGATGGGAGGGACATCTGGAGATCCTCTGGTCCAGGTGCCGTGGACCATGTCCTGATGGCTTTTTGGTCTCTCCAAGGAAGACAATTCCACAGTCTCCCTGGGTGGGCTGTAAGGCAGTGGTGATACAGCTTCAAAGTAGGATACTCTCTGGAGGTTTGGAGACCCAAACTTGTGTCCCCCATCCTGCTCCAGACTGATTTAGGTGCAGTCCTGGGGTCAGGGGGCTCTTCATGGCTGCATCACCTTCTCATCCCAGCCTGGCCTGGGCAGCCTTTGTTGAGGGAATTGCTGCCAAACAAGTGACCAAGTTGCCTTTTTGGCCAAAGAAAAGCCACAAATTTGGCTACAAAACCACCAGGGAAAGGTTCAGAAACTCCCTGAGGGCTTGGATGGTGGCTCAGTGCTGCAGAGCTCTGTGCTCTGCCCATCCAGGTGTGGTTTCACTCTTTTATCTGGGGCTGCTTGGAGCTGATCTTCCCTGCCCATTTTTGTGTTGCATTTTATTTCTGGGGGGCTGAAGCAGACCAGGAAGGAATATGACTGAGTAGGTTTGTGGCACACAGAAATTCCAATGGATCCTGCATGGATCTCTAGTTGATTACCAGCTTTAGGGGTGGCTCTCCAGAGCTTTATTCCAGTGGTCTCTCATCATCACCAAATCCATCCTGGCTGCTAGAAAAGGAGCAGCTTTCTATGGTTCTTTTTCCTGTTCAGCCCCACAGCATGAAGGAAAAATCTCAGGGAGACAGAGGGCAGAAAAGCAGCTGGATCTGTGCCCTGTGTAAAGGGATCCATTAATCGAGGTTTCTTTTGCATTGCAGCGTTCCCACATTCCAGAGCCTTCCAGAGGAGATCCTCAGTAAGCTTGCAGATGTCCTGGAAGAGGTAAGTGCTTTGAATATTGGGACTATATGAGCTCAGAACATTCTGCTGGTGATGTCCAGCCTCTTCTTTTTCCCCAAAGAGGAGCTCCCCAGTTTGGCAGGGTTTATATATTTTTAAATTGGATTTTTGTCCAACTAGAGAGTGAATTAATAATTTCCTGTGGTATCCAGAAGGGAATGAGCTTCTCCAGCCCTTGGAGTTGTAGGGAGGAGGGGAGTGTGAAAACCTGGTCTTATTTCAGATTTGATGGGACATTTATGTTGGAGAGTGTTTTAAAGGTGTTGTGGAAAAGGTGCTCTGGGAAGAGTTCCAGCAGTGTTGAGATGTTGGGATGGAGTTGGGCTTTGCCTGCCTGGCTTTAACTGGAGTCTCATTGGGGTCAGTCTTTTAATAATAAGTCTATTTAAAGCAACAAAGAAATCACCCACAAAACACCAACCAGAAAAAAACCACAAAAAACCCTACAACCACCCAAAAATGCAAAAATACCTAACCTCCACCCTACCAAAAAAAAAAAAAACCCCAACCCCCCCCAACCTTTCCCCATTAGCAGATGTAAAATGGATGTAAAATATTTGGCTTGCATCAGTTTCCCCCATATTTTATTCCCATGATGCTCCCTTCTGGGCCTGAGGAATTCAATATCCCAGAAAGTCATTAACAAACCCTTCCAAAAGGTGATTTAAGTGCAGGAAATGTGTGTGTGGCAGTAATTTATTTCATTACTGCTCGCTTGTCTTCATCCATGACTCTCTATCAGGGAAGATGTTCCCTTGGATTTGGAAGAAAAGTGCTGCTGACATCGGAGTTTATTTGAATTTTTTTTTTTTTTGAGCTTTGCTGGGGTGTTTTTCCTTCTCTGCCTTTTTATTTAGTGCCCAGATAAATTTTGTGGCTCTAACAAATCAGCTGTTTGTCACCCCAAATAATTGCATAGTCAGAGATAAGCTTTATTCCCTTTACTGCCAGGGAATGCTCTGATTTAGGGAAAAAAAGGATATGAATTCCCTCTGCTGTAAATTCCATCTGCCTATCTCAAAACCCCACTGCCAACCAGTATTTGCTTGGATCACATCACCAGCATTAAGCTCCTTATCAAGAGTTAAAGAGGAGAATAAAGTCCATAAAACTTTTCCAGAAACACTTAAAGCTTTGTGGCAGGGGAAAAAAAAAATCTTAATAAGTATCAGTGAAGAAATGAAGCACGAAAGCAGCATTTGTGGGGAATAAATCTGGATTTTTAGGGTAGATGCTCCCAGTTGCCTGCTTGGAATCAGTGTTATTTCCTCTGGGTTTGTCTTGGATTGAATAGGCAGTGTTTTGCATAAATTAAAAATAAAAAGCCACTCTCAGGTCTGTGTATTTAGATATAAACTCCCACCTGGCTACAGCCCCCTTTCCATAGGTTACACCTCTGAAGTATTGGAAAACCCCTCTGGATCATGGGATTGTTAATATTACATGGAAAAAAGTGTCTGGTGACTCACACAGGGATTATCTGAGAGGCACCAACATTGCCAATAATTTCAGTCTTTATGGATAATTCCATTTAGCAAATGGAATTAAAATCCTGAAGGGAGTAGGACATGGCTTAGGAGTGGAACACGTTTTTGGTGGGCATGGGAAGCACTCAGAGATCTGGGCTGGCATTTCCTCCTTTCCCTTGTTTCCCCACTCCATCTTTTTGGGGTTCTGTGGCAAAAAATCAGGATTTCTTTCCTGTCCTTAAGTTGCTTCACATTCTGGCAGTGTTTTTCCTCTTTAAGGTTATTCCCTATGCCATTCAAATGTAGAATTTCCATCTCAAATCAGGTGTTCAGATAGATATTATTAAGGTCCCTTGACCTCTTCTCCTCTGAAGCCACTTCCAAGTGCTCATGATTTTGCAATTTTCCATTTGATTTCAAATTCTTCATTGTGCCTACAGCTGATTCTTCTAAATTTTGTTCCTCAGCTCCAAATTCCTACTCCAGTTTCAAAGAAGGATCCCTTTGCCTGGATGTCAGGGATGGAGCTGTTATCTGCCTGAACATCTTTCCCAGCTCCACTGGATTGGGCTGGGTTTTCACAAAGGGGGAAAGGAGGCAGGAATTCTGACAGCTGAGGCAGCTGAAGTAACTAATCCCAGACTGATTTGGGTTGGGAGGGACATTGAGGATCATACCATTCCACCCCCTGCCATGGGCAAGGACACCTTCTACTGTCCCAGGTTGCTCTAAGCCCCAAAGTCCAGCCTGGCCTTGGACACTTCCAGGGATCCAGGGGCAGCCACAGCTGCTCTGGGCACCCTGTGCCCGGGCCTGCCCACCCTCCCAGGGAACAATTCCTTCCCAATATCCCATCTAACCCTGTCCTCCAGAGGGGCTCCAGCCCTTGGAGCAGCTCCATGGCTCCCCTGGATTCACTCCAGTAGCTCCATGCTATTGGTGCCCCAGACAGAATCATCTGAGATTTAAAGTTCTGTGGTTGCAGAGGCACAGGAGGAGATTGAATTAAGGTCTCCTTGGCATTTTCAACCCAGGCCTTTTCATCTGCATTTCCTAATCCTGTGCTCTCACTGTTCCTTTGCTGTTTGGGATTTAGCCTGCTAATCCATGGAAGATGTTGAGTGTGGGGATCTGAGCAGCTGGAGTGAGAGACAGCAACAAAGGCTCTTTGATTTGCTTACAAAAACCTGCAGATTAGTTTTTTGTGCAGATAATTTCAGGTCTAAACTATGTCACATGGATTTGCCTCATTGCTTTGTATCCAGTACTCGAGACAGCTTTGACATTTATGTGTGTGAATATATTTATAGATAAATAAACAGGGCTTGGAGCAGCCTGGGATAGTGGAAGGTGTCCCTGCCCATGCCACAGGGATGGGCTTTAAAGTCCCTTCCAACCCAAACCATTCTGGGATTCTCTGACAATACTTTATATCACATTGAAATATATAATATTTATCTATCATAGTTGCAGTGTAAATAGATATTTAAGTAAAAAAATGGCTAATTGCACTAAATCCACCTGTAGAGCACTTCATCAACTCATCCTGGGTTAACAGGAGAGCAGCTACAGCTTGGAAATGTTGGGAAATCCATTTCCACATCTCCCAGTGTGCTTTTTTGGGAATTTTTTCACTAAAATAATTAATATTCAGAATTTTAATTTATTTGAGATCCAAGTGCCAGTGATGTGTTTCCTCCAGCCCCAGGCAGCCTGGCCTTGGCTCCCAGGGAATCCCTCGACAAACAGCAGAGCCAAACTGAGGGGAGAGGCAGAGAAATGTGCTAAACCCCACAGGCAGAGGCTGCCAGAGGTGGAAATTCTTCCTGCCACTCTGAGTGCTGAAATCTGGGATCCCAGCTCCTGTCTGCAGCCACTTCAGCAGCTCAGTTTGTGTGCTGAGTGTTGCTTGCCAGCCTTTGTCTTTTATTTTCATTCCAATGAAAGACTGAATTTCAAAAGGCATAAATGTTAAAAAAATGAAATATCCCAAAATTCTTCCCTATTGCTCATGGAGGTCCTGTTGTGGTTCCTGATGTAGAGTGGGGTCTTGGAGGAGATTTCATGGCTTAATTCAGCTTTAAGAGCTGTCCTGGGCCTTCCTGCAGAGATGCCAAGCATCCTTCCTCCTCCAAACTGCCCAATTAGTATGGATCAGAAGGCCTTGGGATGCCTCTGATTAATTAACAGAGGCTGAACACAGACCTGGCTTTGTGGATTGTGTGGCAGCAGTGAATAGAAGAGGGAAAAATGTGCAAAATTAATTAGCTTTCCATAGAATCAGTGTTTTTCTTAGGTTTATTTAGGAATGAGGATGGCTCTTGGATAAAGGGAACCAGGTCCCTACTCTGTCCTGCAGGCTCTGCCAGCACCAAGGCGGGTATTGATGTGATACAGAGCCAGAAATGAGATTTGAGAAAGAACTCAAAGTAAACAGGGAAGAGTAAAAAGGTTTGGTTGAGAACAAATATGTTAATGTTATTATTATATTTTTTTATCAAAGGAAACACTATGGGGTGTGTTAACTAGAGGAGCTGTGGGATGGGGTAATGTTTCCTGTGGGGGCATCAAATCAGCTTCAGTTATGTCTGACTCCATCACAAATAAACAAAATTTTTCCGATTTTGACAAAGTACAACTGCGAAGTTGTACTTCCATTAATTTTTCAAATGGTGCTCACAAGAACAGAGCTTTGGGTTTGCAGGTGCAGCCTTTTGGGGAAAAAAAGGCATTAGAAAATAAAATGCAACTGAAAAAACTGGAGTGCAGGAATACAACAGAGTCAGGGACAGGAGCTACTCTAGCTTTGGATTGGGATAAAATGTGTTGTTTGGAGTTAAGTTTTCCTTTTGATTTTCTTTAATGTGGGCATGGACCACCTGAAGGGAATTTAAAAAAATCTCCTGCTTGTATTAGCACAGTAAAGGAGTTCAGTATTCCCTGTTTTCTGTGGATTCTTGTCGGGAATGTGGTTGTCCCTGTGTGTGCTTATTGCCCATCCTCTGTTCTGCAGTGGTAGAAATGGGGCAGGATTTGGGGTTTTTCTTCCACAGTTCTGCAAAACTTATTGTTAGAGGATGATGTCAGTGGAGAAAACCTTTGGGACTCAGATTACTTCCTAATGTCCCAATATCCCATCCATCTCTGCCCTCTGGCAGTGTGAAGCCATTCCCTGTGTCCTGTCCCTCCATCCCTTGTCCCCAGTCCCTCTCCAGCTCTCCTGGAGCTCCTTTAGGCTCTGGCAGGGGCTCTGAGCTCTCCCTGGTGCCTTCTCTTCTCCAGGTGAACACCCCCAGCTCTCCCAGCCTGGCTCCAGAGCAGAGGGGCTCCAACCCTGGAGCATTTCCATGGCCTCCTCTGGATTCATTCCAGCAGCTGCACATCCCAAATCATACACCCCACTGCAGATGGGGTCTCACCAGAGGGGTGGAAAATCTGTTGCCATTTCTTCCTATTTGATTTGATATCAAACCTCTCCATTTTTTTCCCCAATAAAATCCTTGTGCTGAACACCTGGAAAGACATTTCCTGGAGTTCCATGCTCTTGGCACATGTGGGAACTTCAGGTCTTCTCCTGGTGGGACCTGGTGGGTGTTTGTGTCAGGTGCAAGGAGCTGCTTTTGGCCTCTGCCAAATGCACTTTTCAGGCAGGGAATGTGTTCTCTTTTGAGCTGAGATATTTGAAATGAATTTAGAAACCTCTCAAAAAGCAGCTTTTGTTCAGGCTGAAAATCCCAGTGGAATCAGAGGGATCTTTTTCCAGAGGCTTTCTGTGTGCAGCTGGAATCCTCTGGAGACAGGAGAAGTTTATTAGCATCTCATTTACTGTAACAAGTCCCCCTGCCCTTCTCTCTGGGCTCCTTTACTAAACCCCAAGCAGAGGAGCTGGGTTGTTGATTTTCTTTCAAGTGCATGTGGTAAAATCCACTGGAGTTAGGCCAGAGCACCTCAGCTAGGGAATTACATTTCTCTGACTGTCCAAAGCACATGGATTCATGGAAATCTCCACCAGAATCCCAAGTACACTCAGAAGGATGGGGTTGGGAATCATAAGATTTTCTCAGCTGTCAGAGAAGAAATTCTTTCCAGTGAGGGTGAGGAGACCCTGCATCCCTGGAAGTGTCCAAGGCCAGGTTGGATGGGGTTTGGAGCAGCCTGGGATAGTGGAAGGTGTCCCTGCCCATGGCAGGGGATGGATGCAATGAGATCATCCTTAAAGTCCCTTCCAAGCCAAACTGTGCTTCCTCCCAGAGAGTTCTGTAGTTCCCTGTTTTCCAGCTGCCTTTTCCAGCACTTTTCCAGCTTTTCCCTATTTTTTGGGTACCTCCTTCTCCTCAATCAAGCTCCCAGTGGTGGAAAAAGCCACTCCAGCAGTGCCATGGTCGCCAGCAGGACACCTGGCAAAGGCAGTGACAAACAGAAAAAAGCTTCCCCAAATTTGCTTCGTCCCAGAATTTTCTTTCTTTAATTTATTCTTATTATTTTTGGCAATAGTGCATTGAGTGGATGATCAGCGTTTCAGGAGGTCACTAATAAAATGCTAATTTCTAAAGGTTGTGCAGGTGTTGGGATTTAACTATTCCCTGTTTCCAATTGGATTAAACCTAGCTGGGAGATATTTTTATGTTCTCTAAGCAGATTCTCCAGCTGATCCATCACAGTTATGAAAGAAAGGAAAAAAGAAAAACAAAATGTTTTTTGCTGTAATCTTAGATAATTTCCAGGGTTTCACAGATATGAAAAGAAAGGATTTAAGCAAATCCATAATTTATTATTTGCCCTGGTGGTTTTGCCAGCTCTGTTAGAGACACACAGGATGGATGTGGATTTTTTCATGGCACCTGGGACAACAGAGAGGTCACAGGGGACAGCTCAGGAACTCCAAGTTGTCTCTTCCCTGATCTAGCCTTGTTCTTAATTTCCCAGTATCTGTTTGTTTACTGTTCCCAGTTTCCAGAGGCTCTACACCAACACTGGGGCAAGAACTCATGGATCTGCTTTTCCAGGCTTTTTTTTTTTTTTTTTTTTTTTTTTTTTTTTGTTGCAGACAGGTTGGGACCGATGGGTTGTTGGTTTTCTTTCACTTCCCGGGTGGAGAAAATCCAATCAATTAATTCTGAATTACATTTAATTATAATTTGGGCATTGGGAGGGTTTTGCTGTAGAGGAGGTGGCTCAGCTCAAGCCCCTCTTCCCAAGCAGTGCTCCTGACAGCCTGGGCCAAATTATTTTTGGGATGGATCTCCCCATGGATGAGGTTTCTGTTTTGTGCTGAGGGCTTTGCTTTCATCCTGGATTATCTGGGAGAAGCTTGGAAGGAGAGCATGTAGCTCTCTGGTCTTTTGGGAATCTCCTCCTGGGAATTCATTCAGCAGTTTCCAAAATTCCATAATTCTCACCCACATATCCCTACCTACAGACATGTATTGGCTAATTTTGGTGGGAATAAAACCCAAAATGAAAATCCAGCCTGGTGCTTACTTGAAAATATTCCATGATTTCCAGCCTTCAAGCCAAGTTAACACAGACAAAGCCTTTTTATCTGTAAAAATGGGGAAAATACAATCTGGAATTATATTAAGGAAAACCCAAATATTAATTACCCTGATGAGTGTTTTCCCTTTGATGCCATTTTCCCTGCTGGATTTCCCATAGCGTTGCCCACAGTGACACCTGCTGGAATGTGGGACAAGGATGGCTTGCAGGCCCTCCTGAGTGAGTCCTGCCAGGGATTAATTAGAAAAAAAATCAAGTGAACAGTCCCTTTGATTGTTCCACCCAAGGAATGGCCACCAGGATTGGAATGCTGGGAATATCAGCTGGAGACCCTCTATCAATGGGGTCAATTGTTAAAACCCAGCTTTAAAGCAAAGGTGAAATGTGAAGATGGGGAGATCTCTTCCCATCCCCACACCTCCTCAAAATATGGCTGTGTCCTTTTCCAGGGAATTTATTTCTCTTGGAAAATGGGATTGCTAACATTTGAGGGTTTGTGCCTCTCTGGTTTTAAACATCCCCTCAGAGGCCTTGGGGATATATTTGAAATTCCCCATTCTTGGAGTGGCATTTGCAGTGTCTGGGTTGTAATAATAGGAATTTAAAAGTGTCCTCATGGTAGTAAAAGCCATTTCTTAACCCATGGAATAGGAGGCATAGGATATCCTAAAATATAACCATGAGACCAAGGCAGGGAGGAACATTCAGACAGGAGTTACTGGTGAAGTAATATGGGAATGGTTTTATTTCCATGCTACAGCAAACACATTGCAGAGAAAATTGATTTATATTTTTAGCACCCTGTGACTCTTGTCCTTGATAGGAATATCCCATGAAGCTTTCCAAGTGGAATTCCTCACTGTAGGGTCAGATCCCATGGGACTGGTGAGGTGCTGGGGGATTGCAAGGCTCCCTCTGGGACATTTATCAGTCACTAGGACAGAGTGCTTGGTGACAGCTTCGTCCCTGTCCTGTGTCCCTTCCTGGTGGAAAGGGGATGTTGTTCTGCTGGAGAAGCTTTAGGTTTCACTGGGAATGAGAAAAAAGGGGGGTTGGGGATTGCTTTTGTGTTTCAGAGGATTAATTGACCTGGATGGTTCCTTCTGGTCCTAAAAGGAACCTAAAAGGTTTTAGGACCTTCTGGTCCTAAAATGAAATTCAAACCTACATTCCTGACCTTCAGAGCTTCTGGGGAGTCAAGTACAATGTGGAACTTCTGCTTCTCGTTGGAAGTGTTCTGGAATTATGGGAAGAAGAACCTGGCACTGCCCTGATTTCCCATTCCTGACAGTGTCCAAGACCAGATTGGATGGGGCTTGGAGAAACCTGGGATAGTGGAAGGTGTCTTTGCCTATGGAACTGGATGAGCTTTAAGGTCCTTCCAAGCCAAATCACCTTGGGATTGTGTGGCTGGATTTGGGGGCCAAACAGAGGGGTTTGGGTGCAGAACTTCAGCAGTTGTGGAACAGAGATGGAAGTTTTCTTCTCAGAACGTCCTCACTGAGGCCACCATTTGTGTAACTCCTGCTTGGAGCTGACCTTTGGAGTCTTTTTAGGAGCATCCCTGTAAGAGGTTTGGGTTTCCCTTGGAGGAAGGGTTGGACTGGGGATGATTCCCAGCAGATCCTGGCCAGTGTTGTGGAGGTGAAGGAAGAACCAGTTCAGTGCCATTGGAATTGGTGATGGATATCTGATGGAAATCGAGGGGTGAGCTTCCATCAGGAAAATCCTGTGGTCAGAATGTAGGGAAATTGAGTAGGACCCCAGAGAAATCCACCTCTAAAATGCAGACTGGGATCAGGAAGGGTTTGTTTCTCCAAGATCTTTCCAACCTCAAGACTGATTCCAGGTTTCTACACCCTCTGCTACAATTTTAAGCAGCTAATACCATTTAGACACCATCCATATCCTATGGGTAATCCAGCATAAGGATTTGGGACTGACATGGATTAATCCTGTGTTATCCGTGGCTGCTTTGGCATTGGAAAAAGGGGTGGCAAATCCTGGTCCTGGAGTCAGATTGTGCACACTGAGAATCCCAGGTGGGATTTACAGGCATCTTGAAGGTCTCAGGTCACTTCCTCCTCACTTCCTCTTAAGTGAAAATACTAAAAATATTCAGACCCACCATGGCTATTCCCATTTTAAAAAACAGGGAATTTTTGAGGGATTGGTGAAGGGACAGGAAGGAAAATCAAGTATTTTTGTGAAAATTCCTTTTTTCCCATTATTTACTTGCAGTCAGCTCTCAGAGATGTGATGTGGGCAAGGACACAAACCAGATTTGCTGGGTGATGCTCCATATCCCTGTTTTTTTCCCAGCAAATGGGATGGGAGGACACAGTGTAGCATCTCCCCAAAGCCCCTGCCCGAGGCACTATGGAGCACATGGAGCCCTTTCCTGACTCTTTTGGTTTTCCAGCAGTGCCAGATTTCATTCCCCTGTCTGGAATGAAATCTGCTGTCACCCTGCCATGGCACAGGGGCTCCCATGTTCATCCCCCAGTTCTCCCAGTGCATCCCAGTGCCCATGGATGTTGGGAGCTCACCCACACTCAGCAAAGCTCAATTTTCCTCCCAAAAAAGAGGGAGAAATTCCCCCTCTCCCCTGCCAAACTACTTATATTCTGGGAGGGCTGAAACTCAGCTTCTATTGGGATGATCCTGGTCTGTGGTTCTTCATCTGAAAGTAATGGAAAATTGGAATCTTTGTGCTTCAGGTGCTCTTCCTTTGTTCAACACGAATTTTGTGCCAAAAATGAACAGAAAATGGAAATGAGTGACTCTGGTGGTAATTTATAGACAAGTGAGGGGGGAAGCAGCTCCTTGCTGGGAAAACTGAGGCTGCTGCTGGCATGGGAAAGGAGGTTCCTCTGTCAGGAGAAGAGATGAGCTCTGCTCCTCTCATCCTGTGACTTTCTATCCACTGGAAGAAGTGGGAAATGGGAATTATGTGGCTGTTGCCAGCTTTTAGCTGCTGCTGTCCCAGGATTTTCCCTGTGTGGGATGGGTTCCCATCTCCATTGGGGTCAGACTCTGCTTGTAAATCCAAGTAGCCATTTCCCAAATTCCTGCAGAGAAAGCCGTGCAAAGTAGAATCCAGAGTTTTAAAAAGCCCTGGTGAAGGAATTTCAGGATCATCGTGTCCTTCCCTGGTAAGAAAAGGGTCAGCTGTGGCTCATGCTAAAAATCTGACTTAGATTACATTTCCCAGCCTTGCCCTGGTTTTCTTTTCAGGACTGATATGGGAGATGCTCCCCAAAAAATGTGCTCTAAAGCACAAAATAGCTGGGAAAAGTCCAATATTTCTGAGTGGGCTCATTGCATGGGAGATTGATGGAGGTGGCACTGCTGCAGAGTCAGTTCTTGATGTGCTTCATCCTTCAGAAATCTCAACTTTCACCATCTTCTGAATTCAGGATGTGGTTTATTCTTTTTTCCTCACACCTTCCTCTTTAGTTACCAGTTGTCCAAAATCCTGGAATAAGTTGAAGGCAGTGGAAAGGTCCTTTAAAATTTTCCTCCAAGCGAAGCTGAAATAGGCTCATGCAGCTCCAGCCATGTCAGTTTTAGCAGCAGAGAGTCTATTAAACAGTAAAAAATACTGATTTCTGCATTTAGGGAGGAGATATTTTGAATTTCTATTGTAAAATACAGGTTTTATCCCAATTTTCCAAATCCTGTTGTCAAGGAGATGGTGGCAAGCCAGGTGAGGAGCTCAAGGCAGCTTCTTTTTCCATTGGGAAAAGTTGTTATTGATGTTTCAAAAACTGAGATTTCAGCTTTTCCCAGTTTATACAGAGTGAAAGTTCACTTGCTGCTTTAATAAATATATTTGGGACAAACATTTGATCTTATGGAAGTGTGATTCACTTCCAGAATTCCTTGTTGTGCAGACTGGGAATAGAGGCTGAGTTTGTGTTGTGTGGGTTGATAAAAACTCCACCTTTTTTGTACCTTTTGGGGAGTTGATGAGAGAAATCAAGAGAAAAGGAGAATATTTTCCAGCAACAGCCAAAATCCATGGGGATATAACAGGGAATATGAACTAATTCATCTGCCAAGCTCAGGGTTGGTTGTCACCTGCATAGAACCATCAAAGTGGAAGCAACTGGTGAATTCAAGGGTTTAAATTGGGAAAATGACCTGTTTAAGTAAAAGTCTGTAGAGGATGAATAAATCCAATGCTTTCCATGATTTCCCTTCCAGTAAAGTTGGTTTCCAGTGGTAATTTGAAGTGCATTTGCATATGGAGATGTAGAGTCTCCTCTTTGGTCTAGACCACAAAAAGAAAACACATTTCATAGCAGGTGACTGGAAAAGTGGCTGAATATATTGAATTAATGTGCATTTTTTTATTCCTTGTGATCGATTCTGAAATGAGTTTGGATCCTGGTGGCAATGCAAATACCTGGGATGAATAAGCATGCGAAATTGGGAGAAAATGAAGGAAAAGAAATGAAACAAATGTGTTGATTTAAGTTGTTTACTTCCAGTTTCATTTTGGCAAGGAATTGATTCCCAATCTAATAACTGAGGAACAGACCTGTGGATTTAGGGAGGGCAATGGAATTTCTACACAAATTCTTCCATTATTAAGAGGGAAACCAAATCAAAGCTATTTAGGAAAGGATTGAAGAGCAGCTCTTTTCTTGCATTTCAATGAAATTTAATTAAACCCCTGGTGATAGGAGAGAGATTTTGTGGTGCAGTGCCATCGTGGGGTTCAGTTTCTGGCTGGATTTCCTCAAAGTTCCTGTGTTTTAATGTCCAAGGGAAGTTGGGAATGTCATGGAATTATAGAGATTTCAATCCTGCAAAAGCCTAAATTTACATATACGTGACAGGCCCAGGGCACACAAATGTCTTAATTTACTTTTTAATTGTAGTTTTATTTTTGCTGAATTTTACTGTTTGCTAATTTTTACTCGAGATGACTGATAATTGATTCCACTCTGTTGCCTGGGGATCCTTTTTCTAATTACTGATTCTCAGCTAATTCTCCACATTTCACAGTCATTATCTTTGAATCTGGTATTATTTAAATTCCCAAGCAAAGCTTTTTGGTGTTTTGACCCCAATTTGTGGCTTGATCTGTGGCCTAATACCACTACTGCCTTTTACCCAACTAGTTTGTTATCTGTTATCTCCTGGGAATAAATCCTATTTTTTTCCATATCAGTTCATCTCGTTTTCCTGGAAAATCTTGTTGCTAAAGCTCCTCTCTCATTTCTCCTGACCTCTTGTTGCTCTCACCCTCTGTCATCTCTCTGCTCTCTTAATCCTTGAACTCTTTGAGTTCTCCCTCTTGATCTTTGAGGTTGGTCTTGACCTTTTGCCTTCTTCACCTCCTTCTGAATCTCTGAACTTCCCAGTTTTCTCAGCATCCTCTCCTTCCCCCATTTCTCATCCTCTCCAAATTCCTGTTTCTTCTTAGCAGATGGTCCTTAAAAAAGAGAAAAGTTTGAAGCACAAGAAATCCTCACCCACACAGGCCAGCTCCTGCTCTCCAGCCAGTGCCAAGGGCATTCCAGGAATGGCAGAAGGAAAGGGCCAGGAGCTCCTCCCATCTCATGCATCTTCCCTTTCAAAACCAGGAACCTGGGCCAGCATTTGCCAAACATGGTCCCTTATCCACCTTGTTGCCTTTTAATTATCCCTGAAAATTGCAAGCATTGGGTTGAAGTCCAGTAGAATGTAAAAGAAAGGGGATAAAGTCACAGTCAAAAGGACAATGATATGTTTTTCATGACTAGGAGATGAAACCATTGAGGTTTGTCCCTAGTTCGTGTCCTTCTCTTTAGTACTGTTTTGTTTAGGGGGCTTCTGAGATGAGCTGTGTTTGTTCTATGGAAAACAGAACAAATCCTCTTTGGTAGCTCACAAATGCTCCTATTTATCCACTGTTAATCAGCATGAGGAGAGTTTTGTGAAGGTTGGGTGTTCTGGTGTAAAGACCTTGACTTTGATGGTGTAAAAGGAAACTAAACTGCTCAGCTGTGTGCTCTGGGTCATGGAAATGCCAGACATGTGGAGCTGCTGCTTCTTTCCATGAGAGAAGTCAACCTTCAGACACCTTCTGAATTATCACAACAGTAGTGTCTTGTTTACAGCTCAATGCAAAAGACTTGAATTCCGGGTGGAAATTCAGCCTGGATTTCAGGACCAGCAGTTTCACCTGAGGAGTTGTCAGAGCTTTGGTCAGAGTTGGAAAAATCACGTTTTGGAGATGGCCTTTTGCTCTAAATTGGAATGTGTTGAGTTTTTCTCTTCCACAGTTTCCATTTGTATAACTTTATTCCCATCTCCCATCTTGTCCCAGCAGCCCAGCTGGGAGGGGGCTGGGTCCAGCTCAGTTTGTGAAGGATTTTTTTACCTTTGGGATGCTGAAATGGGAGGAGGTTTTGAGAAAAAGGAAGAGCAGGAAGATGTCAGCCCTATCTCCTTCCCTCCTGCTCACTCTCAGCACACTACAGGGAAATGCAAATGCAGGGAACAGGTGCCAAACACCAGAAGAAACAACCAGAAATTAAAGCAATCATTTAACAGAAGAACTTCAAATTAGGAACATTTCTCACATCTTTGCATTTCAGGAACAGCAGGGCGCTGTTGTTTATCCCCTTTGGTTTATCCATTTCAGTGTGTATCCCATGGATTAGATGGAGACTGTAA
Source organism: Muscicapa striata striata (assembly GCA_030060385.1). Lineage (NCBI taxonomy): Eukaryota > Metazoa > Chordata > Aves > Passeriformes > Muscicapidae > Muscicapa > Muscicapa striata. The sequence continues at coordinate 868,324 of JAREIS010000169.1, forward strand.
TGGCTTTTGCTTCAATGAACTAATTGTAGAATATCCATTTTTTACTGTCCCCATACATCCTTTTAGATTACTTTTCCCTAGAGCAATGCCTGTTCCTGAGCCCTCAGAAGCACAGATTATATCTTGATATAACACAGATTTTATCTTGATATGACCTCCATCGAGGACAGATGAACTCATTGTGGGGAGTAATCTCTTAAATCATAGTTTAGTTTTAAGCAGTTGCTCTTGGACCAGGGAGTTGGATCAATAATCCTCATGTGTCCCAACTACATCCAACCCTAGAATTCCGGGATTTGTATTATTTGTATTTGTATTATTATACAAATGCAAATTTGTATTTGTATTATTGTATTATTTGTATTATTCCAGAAGCTGTGTTGCGTCCATGCACAAACAACCACTTTATGAAGTGTATTAAAGCCTTGCTCAGGGATGCTTTTCCAGGAATTGGAAGCAATCCATAAAGTGCAGAAGGGCCCTCAATTGGAGAAGACAGCCAGAGTGTCCAGCTCATTCCCAGGAGTGTTTTCCTCAGAGCTGTCACAGCCCATTAAGGAGCCACAGTGAATCAGTGCAGAGGAAATGTTTCTCAAAAGGATTGGATAGGGAGACAGGCTCTTGTCACTGTCACACAACAGCTTTTGCTCTAATGTACATACTCAGAGTGCTGGTGGGAGATCAAAGAGCTGTATCTTTAAGGAGGACAAGTAAGTTTGTAAGCCATCAGTATGAAAAACAAAACAAAACAAATGCTGCAGGACATTGCAGCTCAGTTAGAGCCAGCTGAGTGAAAATCACAGGATCATGGAATGGTTTGGGTGGGAATGGACCTTTAAAGCCCATCCAGTGCCACCCCCTGCCACGTGCAGGGACACCTTCCACTATCCCAGGCTGCTCCAAGCCCCAGCTTTGGACACTTCCAGGGATCCAGGGGCAGCCACAGCTTCTCTGGGCACCCTGTGCCAGGGCTTCCCCACCCTCCCAGGGAACAATTCCTTCCCAATATTCCATCCAACCCTGCCCTCTGGTAGTGGGAAGCCATTCTCCCTTGTCCTGTCCCTCCAGACCCTTGAAAATAGTCTCTTTTCATCTTTCTTGTAGGCTCCCTTCAGGTGCTGGAAGGCCACATTTAGGTCCCCTTCCTCATCTCCGTTCTCAATTCTGTGCTCCATAATTATAATGGAATTAAGGGCATGAGTTAACCCTCTCTTCCCCTCAACACTTCATCTTCCTCATGTTTTAATTTCCCACTTGTTGCTCTCTAGTTCAGCTGCTGCTTGGGCATTGAGATGTCTTAAGTGTCAAAAATTAGGGATAAACGAGGGGAGGACCACAAAAACATAATCCACCCCTCTGGCTATTTCATGCAGCAGTATTTTTAGATAATCTCTTGTAAAAACGGGGAAACAAATCTGTGTGATTCTTAAAGAGTTCAGTACAGAGGGCTGATATTTACCCACTTGGTTTTGCAGCAATTTCAGCAAATAAATATATGTTTCCATTTTTGCTGTTTGCATGTCTGTTGTCATTTTAGGATGTTGAAGGCAGCAAATCCTGACCAGGAAAAATAAATCTTCTAAAAGATGCTTCTGTTTGGAATTTTGCTGACTGCTCTGCACCAGCAAAATAACATATTTAGGTTATTTTTATTTTATTTTACAAACACCCTGGCTGCAATGGGTGGGACATAGAGAACTGTCATCAACCCTGTGTTGCTGTCACTGGTTTTTTGTGGTGCAAACCCAGCTCCAGCTTTGAAGTCCTCGTTTCAAAGGCACCTTTGTGCCTCTGCTCCCCTGCGGGGACCTTTGGCGCCGTGGGTCACGGAGCATTCCAAACACCCTGTCTCCCACCTTTCCCCAAACATCCTCAGCATAAACACGGCAGTCAGAGGCATCCAGCTGGAGGAAAAAGGAGCTTTTCCTCAAGTTTAACTGTTGGGTTGCTCTTCAGAGTGGAGGTTTCCTTGTGAGGCCTGGTCCAACTCAGACATCTTGTTTTTAGTCAAGGTTTCCCCACAAGGCCTGCTCAGCTCTCAAACATTTCATTTTTAGTCAAGGTTTCTCTGGGAGGCCTGGTTGAAGTTTCTCCATGAGGCCTGGTCAAGGTCTCAGACATCTCAATTTTAGTCAAGGTTTCTTCATGAAACCCGAGCAGGCTCTCAGACATCTCATTTTTAGTCAAAGCTTCTCACTGAGGTTTTTTTCCCTGAGGCCTGGTCGAGGTTTCTCCACACAACCTGATCAGCTCTCAAACATCTCATTTTCAGTCGAGGTTTCTCCACAAGGCCTGGGCAGGCTCTCAGAGATCTCATTTTTAGTCAAGGTTTTTCCTTGAGGCCTGGTTGAGGTTTCTCCATGAGGCCTGGGTGGGACGTCAAACATCTTGTTTTCAGTTGAGGTTTATTCCATGAGGCCTAATTGAGGTTTATTCCATGAGGCCTAATTGAGGTTTATTCCATGAAGCCTAATTGAGGTTTATTCCATGAGGCCTGCTCAAGGTCTCCCCACAAGGCCCGGTCCAGCTCTCAAACATCTCATTTTCAATCGAGGTTTCTCCATAAGGCCTGGTTGTGCTCTGAGACATCTCGATTTTAGTCACGGTTTCTCCACAAGGCCTAATTGAAGTCTCTTCACAAGGCCTGATTGGCTCTCAAACACCTCATTTTTCGTTGAAGTTTCTCCACAAGGCCTAGGTGGGGTCTCAAAGATCTCGATTTTAGTCAAGGTTTCTCCAGGAGGCCTGGTCAAGGTTTCTTCATGAGGCCTGGTTGGGCTTTCAGACATCTTATTTTTCATGGTATTCAGGAGCAGAAGGTCCTGTTGAATTTTGTGGCTGATCAACCAAGCTCAGTGGGCCGAAGTCCTCAGCCAGATGAGAAGGTGTGAAGTTGCAAAGGTGATGGGTTTTTTTGTGTGATGGGTGAGATGTGCCCTGGTGTGTTGCGGACAAAGAAATGAATCACACATAAACTGTTCTGAGATGGATGGATTGGGGTGGTCACTGAAATATGGTTTGTACATTGCTTTGGGTCCTGTGTCTTTGGGAGATTTTCATCCTGGGGAGCACTGGGACTCAAAAAAGTTTATTGGCAAAATTCGGCGCCATTGGGCCCCACTGTTCCTAGTTTTGTCTGTTTTCAATATAAGTTGGTCTCATAAAAATCCAGTCACTCCTGAAGAGAGCTTGCATTGGGTATTTTTCCACTCAAAGAAATGTCCATGTCCACTCACTGACATTCTGCATGGGATGAGGGATTTCATAAAAGAGGATGGTTTCCTTTTTTAGGGCATAATTTTACTCCATCACGAGATTGGTAATTCTCCTGTGGGGTACCTGGAGTAGGTCATGGAGACCTATCCATGTCTTATCCTCTCAAGCCTGCTGAGTGAGCATTCTTTCCCCCTCACCCCTCCACCCCTCCCTTTGGTGCTGGGTTTTTTTTGATCATTTTAAGTACAATAGAAGTAAAAAAAAAAAAAAAAAAAAAAAGCCAAAAACTGGTATTTTTATAGAAGCTGCTCTTACTGGACAAACAGGGCTCACCATGGGAGGCACTTGATGGAGGACTTCAAATGAAGGAAGAGCTTCACTTTTGTTAATTTAGGTTGGAAATGCTAGTTTGTGAAAGATTCCAGCTTCTCTGTATGCTGAGGATGAGAGGAAATGGCCTCAAGCTGTGCCAGGGGAGGCTCAGGTTGGACAGCAGGAGGAATTTCTGCATGGAAAGGGTGCTCAGGCCTTGGCAGGGGCTGCCCAGGGAGGTTTGGAGTGCCCATCCCTGGAGGTGTCCAAGGAAGGGCTGGAGGTGGCACTCAGTGCTCTGGGCTGGGGACAAGGTGGGCATGGGGCACAGCTTGGGCTCCATGAGCTGGGAGGGCTTTTCCAGCCTCAGGGATTCTAGGATTCTGTGAACTTTTGCCAAAATGTTTCTTCAGAGATCTTTGATGGTACCAGAGGTACCTGAGGAGGTATTTCTGCCTTTCAAATGGGGCTAAAAGCAAGAGTCTTGTCTTTATTTCCACTTCCATGTGCCCTGAGCTAGCTCTTGGGCACTGTGCAGGATGGTGCTCTGAGACTGGACAGATAGCGAGAATTCCATCAGAAGGACGAAGCACATGGATTTGTATTAGAAAACAAGGATTTAATAGCAGGAGTGTTGCTAAAGGATGGGAAAGATGGGTTGATTCAAGCATGAAGAATTGCTGGTGGAATTAACTGTGGAAGAAATGGCTTGGAACACATAAACATGAGGATGTGGGTGGCAAGAAGGGCATGGAAAGAGGTGCCAGTGAGGTCAAGCAAAATGAATGCTCTGGGCACTCAGGGAAGGACTAGAGGAATGTGATTGGAATGTTGGAAGAAGGAGTTGGCTGAGATTAGAGCTCAGTTTAAAAAAGAAGAGAGAAAATACACTGAAATGAGAGGCAGTTTTAGGTGCTTTGAAGCTCAAATTTGTGTTCCTTCCATTCCTTTGGCTGAGTTCTGGGTGGGAAGTTTGGGAAGACTCCTGCATGGGAGTGGTTAGCATTTGTGAGTGGGAAGTTTTGAGAGGACTCATGGGTTGAGAAGAGCCATGTGTGGGAATGATTGAGAAGAATTAGAGGTGGGAATGGTTGAGTGGAATTTATGGGTTGGAAGATTGGAAGAACTTGTGGGTGAGAATTGATTACAATTGGTTACAAAGGACTGAGAGTCAGTTCTGCAGTGGTTGGTGCTGGTGGTAGCTGGTGAGCAAGACCAAGCAATGGCCTTTTAGGGAGCAGGTTTATCCTGTTAATTGCCCAGAAATCATATAAAAATTACCAGTAATGTAGCCAATAAATATGGATTACCTGTTGTAAATTTGGAGGCCATTAGCCTGATATTATCATTAATTAGATTCTTGGGTGCCTACAAGATTCTACCTGAAGGGGTCTGATCCAACACCTCCTAAAATTGAGCCCTTCCAAGGAATTGCATCCTGGGTGGTCAACAATGTGTGCTTTAAATCTGGTCTCCAGGAACACCCAACATAAGCAGTACAACTCTGCAAGTTTGTGTTCAGGTCTCCTCCAGATGTTATTTTTTTCCTCTTTCTTCCCACTCTGGCACATGAAAATGGGGAAAGCTGGGGGTTCTGTTGTCAGTCTGTAAATGATAAAAAGGTTGGGGTGTAAAGATAAATAAATAAACTCAGCTCAACACAACACCCTTGAAAGAAAACATTTCAAGCTTAACCAAATTTGAGGATTTTAATTAATTCCCCTGTTTTAGCTCCAGTCCTTGCTGGTTTATACATACTTTGGCATTAGAAAATCTGATGGTGAGTTCAGGGCACTGTTGGGGTGATTTTGTCCCAAATTTGGACTGGGATAAAATACCCAGTACCTCCAGCTCTCCTGGTCATCTTTGAAAAATCCAGCAGACATCCCAAGGGAGATGCAGGAGAGGTTGGATGGGAAGCCCTTGGCATTCCCCAGGCTGCTGTTGGTTGAATTTGCAGCATCTGGGATGAAAATTCCAAGGTTTGGGAGAGTCTATATATCAATTGGAAGTCTTGATTTAGAAAGTATTTGTGGTTTTGATGATATATAAATGCACATTGCTTTTGATGGAGTGACACAAGGGATGAAAATATTCTAACGAGTTTAGATGCCAGCACTGATAAGCTGTGACATGAATTTAGCAAGGACTGTTCCACAAAACAAGGCAAAAATGGACAGATTAAACTACTGCAATAACAGGAGAAAAGCAAAACTTATTTGCTGAATAAAGCCTTTGCTAGCAAATCTGGAAAACCACCAAAACCAACAACAACAACAACAACAACAAAAAAGAAAAGAATTTTTTTTTGCACTAGACTTCTTATTGCAGTTTAGTTCATGTAGCATATTCCCTGTTGGAAGTTCCTGTGTCTCGTTGACATGCTAAAAATGGATTTAGGCTGTGAGGATAATTCATATGGGCACAGGCTGGCACCAGCACAGCCAGAAGAAAAATGGGCAAGCCACAAATTCTTCCAGTTTAATTATTCTATTCCTTACCACAGGACAATCTTTAAATCACAGCCAGTGCCAGACTGGAATAAAAGGGGTCCTGGGTAATATTCTTGCAAAGCTGCCAAAATATGGGCTGGATAACAGGTTCTGCTTTTATTTGTTCATCTTCATTTGGTTCCTTTCTCTCTTGCAGACTCACTACGAGAGTGGAGAGTACATCATCCGCCAAGGGGCTCGAGGAGACACCTTCTTTATCATCAGCAAAGGAAAGGTGAGTTCACACCTTCCCAGGGCAAGGGCTCCCAAAATCCCTCTCCAGCCTCTCCTCCTCCCCTCCTGAGACACAAATGTGTCAGTGCTTGACATTTAATGGAACTCCTTGGCTGGATCAGGAAGGAAGAGTGGCCTGGAGGGCTGAAAATGAAATCCCCTGCTGGTTTGCACATGTGCTCCCAGGGAACCCTTTGGGGTGGAAACTGTTGTTGAGTCTCTGGGTAAATGACCACAAAACTCAATTTCTTTGAAATAAATCCTACAGTACTCCATGATTTCTTTGCTAAACACCCCCCTTCCAAGGCTGGTTTCCAGGTTTCATTCCCATGGCTCTCTCTAACCAGCTTCTCCAAATAATAGAAAGGCAGGGTTGTCTGAGCTCTCTCCATGGGGGAAAAAAGGTCTAAGTTTCTCTTCCACTGCTCACAGGGAAAATATTTTTGACCTCTTTTCCCATAAAATGCTGATGGAATTTTATAGACCAAGTTTTTTCCTTCTTTTCAACAATTATTTATAATCTTTTAGCCTGCCTAATACACTTGAGAAAGACTTGGCTTTTTCCATATAGCAGGATGGAGATTTTGGAGGGAATACACAGTGATTTCTAGCTGCCAACTCATTTTCCACCATCATCTTCCACTTTCTGGGAGCCAGTCTTCATTGCAAGGTGAAAAATGGTCTTTTTCAGATTGATAAGAATGTCATGGAGAAGTTTTTGAATATAAGTTAATAATAATAAGTTAATCATAGCCTGCAGAAATCCTAGTTTTGTTGGTTTGATGTCCTTTTACCTCCCTTCACTCAGGAATAATATTCCCTCTTTTCCCAGAGTATGGACAATCATGAGACAAGCTTGAAATCCTTTTTCCTTGACATTTTTTCACAGGTAAAAATACTGGGATGGTGCCTCTCCCTCCCACACTGAGTGTTTGGAACCAGGTTGGCCACTGAGGCTTTTGCCTCACTTGGTGAGGTGGACCCCATCCCCTCCCAGCAGCCCAGAATCCTGGAATGGCCTGGGTGGAAGGGACCTTAAAGCTCATCCAGTGCCACCCCCTGCCATGGGCATGGACACCTTCCACTATCCCAGGCTGCTCCAAGCCCCAAAGTCCAACCTGGCCTTGGACACTTCCAGGGATCCAGGGCAGCCTCCTCACTATCCCAGGGAGCAATTCCTTCCCAAAATCCCATCCATCCCTGCCCTCTGGCAGTGGGAAGCCATTCCCTGTGTCCTGTCCCTCCATCCCTTGTCCCAAGTCCCTCTCCAGCTCTCCTGGAGCCCCTTTGAGCACTGGAAGGGGCTCTGAGGTCTCCTTGGAGCCTTCTCCAGGTGAACACCCCCAGCTCTCCCAGCCTGGCTCCAGAGGGGCTCCAGAACTGGGAACAACTCCAGGCTCCTCTGGACTCATTCCAGCATGTTGTCAATCTACACAGAAATGTAAAAACCAAATCCCAGTTGTTGGCTGGCAGCTCTTAACCTTCACCCAGAGGATGGAGAAGACCTCCCATGGCCTTGGCTATTGCTCCAGAGCCCTGGACTCCTCCTGGAGCAGATCCTTGGCTTTGTCCCTGGCCTGTGCTCCTTTATCTTGCTGTGACAGCTGCTGGCCAGAAAAAGGGAACTAAAATAAAACAAGGCATGGAGACTTGCTAAAAAATTCCCAGACTCTCAGCTGGAGCCTGATGGCTTGACAGATATTCCCACAGGGATAGTTAAATCCTGCCCAGTTTTCTTTTCCAAGCTTATTGCTTTGGAAAAGAGACACCAGTGGCTGATGGATGGATGGATGGATGGATGGAGCTGGAGAGAGTTTAATTTTAATGCCTGGTTTAGGATGGATGTAATAATTAATCCATGGTAAGGATACAGCCTGGGATAGAGCCTCAGCAGTGTAACATGGAATAAATGACAATAAAATACAGGATTTTAGAGTCAGTGTGTGCTGCCTGGCACCTGCTAAAGCTGGAGCACATCAGCTCCCATGTCCTGTGGTAAAACTTGACCCAGGCAGCTCAGTAAGCCAGGAAAATGCTGGCAGCAGCTCCTGTTCTGGGAGCACACCTGCAGTGTCTGCAGTCGGTGTGAGCAGGGTCAGAGAGAGCTCCTTAGGGAATGTCTGCCTTGCCTGTCATGTTAGAGTGTCTGGAGTGACAGAATCATGGAATTGTTTGAATTGAAAGCCCCTTCAGTGCCACCCTGTGCCATGGGCAGGGACACCTTCCACTGTCCCAGGCTGCTCCAAGTCCCAAAATCCAGCCTGGCCTTGGACACTTCCAGGGATCCAGGGGCAGCCACAGCTTCTCTGGGCACCCTGTGCCAGGGCCTGCCCACCCTCCCAGGGAACAATTCCTTCCCAATATCCCATCCATCCCTGCCCTCTGGCAGTGGAAAGCCATTCCCTGTGTCCTGTCCCTCCATCCCTTTGTCCCAAGTCCTTATCCAGCTCTCTTGTACCTTTAGGCCCTGGAATTCTGCTCTAAGGTCTCTCTGGAGCCTTCTCTTCTCTGGGCTGAAGTGAGCAGAGATGATTTTTTATCCCCCTCCATCCTTGTCAGCTCCATCCACCCCACTTGACCCCACTCCTGAGCTCCTTTAGTGTATTTATTTTATCTTGTTTTCTCAAGTCCTACCAAACAGAAATCAAAGTGATTTCCAAACATGCTGTGTGCAGGAATCTGTGGAATAACAATGGAAATGGCTCATTCACTTCTGCTTAGCAAGTGCTGCTGCTCCATCCCTTGCCTTTATCCAGAGGCAGCATGGGCCTTGCTGTGCCATTTTCCACCCTTTTCCCTTTAAAATCCACAGTGTGGCACTAGTTTAATGCAGGTTCTCCACTGGGGGCTGGCTCAGAGCTTTGAACCTTGTGGAAGTCACACTGTCCTGATCCCTGAATACTCTTTACCTGAGATCAGTGGAAGCCATGGAAAAAGGGCTGGAATCTGCATTGAAGCTCCCCCTGTTTGTCCAGGGATGTTCCTGGCTCATCCATCCCACATTCCCTGCCCTTCCATGAGTCAGTGCAGGTGTTCAGCACTGTGTGCTGGTCATTTACCTCTCAAAACCCACTGGTTCTGCCACCCCTTAAAGAGCTGGGAGAAGGTGCAGGCCACAAGTGTAAATTTAATTGGGAAATTACACCAGGATATCACTGAATCCAAAAGGATGTGCCTGACACTGACATCCCACCTTTTGGCTTTGGGAATTACCACGTGCAAAAGCTCTGGTTAACAAGATGAAAGGATTTGATTTCTGCTCCATCTGGAGTTGCCCCCTCCCTGAACTGTGGAGAGAGCTGAGCCACACTTCGTCCTGCAATGCCCCAAACTGGTTCACTTCAGTCATGTCCAAATGGTGGTGATTTGTGTTACTCCTGTCCCTTCAGGAAACTTGGGAATGCTGGGAATTGTGTGGAACAAAGCTTAGGCTGTGTGTCTGATAGATGCACAGCAAATTTTTGGAATTTCATTCTCCTGTGGCTGTGCTTGTGCAGCCAACTCCACATTTAGAGTTAAGACATTCCCAAAAATCCAAAGCTGTGTGTTTTTGCAGGAGTAGTAGGAAAAACCACCGCTCATTTTCTTGGACGGTTGGTTGGCGATGCCAAGGGAAGAGTGCAGGACTCTGGAGAATTACATGGTTCCCAGAGGAGCCTTTCCTGAGAGATCCAGGAGGTGCCAAATTCCCCTCTGAACAAAGAGGTTTGAGTTGTTAATGAAAAGTTCCCTGAATCCCGTGGGGTTTTGGCTTTTCCACAGGTGAACGTTACCCGGGAGGACTCTCCCAGTGAAGATCCCGTCTTTCTCCGCACTCTGGGGAAGGGGGATTGGTTTGGAGAAAAAGCCCTCCAAGGGTAAGTGCTCCTTATGAAGTAGTTCTTGAATTTTGGTATTTTCTCCAGGATTTTTGCAGCTTTCAGGTGGTTCTGGCCATTTGGGAAGAGGCTGGAAGTGAATTTATTCTTTTGGAGTCACTGGATTTCTCTTAGATGGAGGTCCCTCCTCAGTGGGAAATGGGCTTGTTCAGCACTTGAGCAGCCAAATGTAGACCTTCCCTTGCTTGTGGACACTGAAAATTAGTTTATCTTTGTGCTTCCTTCCCCAAACATCCATTGAAAGCTCAAAGAGTTTGATTTTTGCAACTCTGGAGTATTTTTCCTTTATGGAAAAGGATAATTGTGGTCATTCTGGTGGGGTGGATGGCTGAAAGCAGGGCAGTTTGGGGGGGGGGGTTTAAATTGCTGTATTTATATGGGATTTTGGAGGTGGAAATTGCATGTGAGTGAGCACTTTTATATAAACATTTTCATTTGGGGATGAGTTAAAAGAGGAGAGACTGCAAATCCATATTCAACAGGTGTTTATTATAAAAATAGGCTTCATTAAGGGAGGAATTCGGGACACTCATTCATCTTCATGACAAACATCTTTTCCTAGGGGCTTATTTGGGTGCCAGAGCTCTTGGTCTTTTATTAGGATGCTGTGGTGACATGGTCAGTCTCTCCTCTACCACCCTTCTCCCAAATAAAAGATGGCAGAATATTTGGAGGCCAAATTTCCTGGCACTTCTTGGCAGCCAGAGATGTATCAAGCACAAACCTCAAGTCTATGAACCTCTACCTTAATTACAAAATATAGTGGTTATTGAAGAAATATTCTGATTTTGATTCCATCCCTGCACAGCCCTGGTGACACAGAGCATCCCCATGGTGGGAATTCCTTGGCATTTCAAATATAGTAGTTTGAGATTGATTAATTTACAATACTTGGCTGTATGTATTTGAACATTCAGTATAGAAATGGAAACTTAATTATTGAGACAGCATTCTCGGCATGCAGGGAAAACACAATCCTGCCATCCCTGGAAGTGTCCAAAGCCAGGTTGGATGGGGCTTGGAGCATCCTGGGATAGTGGAAGGTGTCCCTGCCCATGGCAGGGGTGGCACTGGATGGGCTTTAAAGTCCCTTCCAAGCCAAACTGTTCTATGATCATTTTTTTTTGCTAGAGAGGTGAATTCCTCCAGAACCTTCCCTCCAGTTTGCTGATAATTACAGGAGTCTTACAGGGAGATATAAATGGGATAATGGAAAAATATTGTCATGTAAACATCTGGTAGCTCAATAAATTGATAATTAATGAGTTTCTGTCAGGATTATGTGAGACATCCCTGTTTGGCCACTTGGGAAACATTTAGCATGATTCCACTGCTGTAAAATACAGCCATGGCTGATAGCTTGAGATAAAACGAAATTTTTACTCTATTTTCTTTCCTTTTTTGTCTTTGATTAATTTTTTAAGACTTTACCAGGCCCTTAGCAACACTTGGAATTTCAGAATGGTTTGGGTTGGAATGGACCTTACAGACCAAGGGATACTTTATTAAAACCTGGTATTTCTTGTGTGTAGAATAAAACAACAGCTCCAAATAATTTCTTCATTAGGATAGAAAATAATGCAGAAATGCAGCCCAGCAGGAGCTGGGATAACAAATCCCTCCCAGCAATATGTCCCTGACAGAGCCATCAGGGGCTGATGTGCATTATCCCATTTTCCACGCTCACAGCAGATGGCACCCATTAGTTCCCAGTATCCCATTGCACACCGGCAGAACAAGTCATGAAATGATGATCCACATCCTCTCCCAGGCCCCCTTGTACCTTCCTGGCTAATTGGAGGCAGCAGATGGATCATTTGCAGTCTAGCATGGCATAATTTAGGGTGCTCCACAATCAGGTGTTGTTTTCTTCATTGGAAAGAAAATATATTACAGGTCTGGTTACAATAATTATTTCTATCAGCAGGGAAATAAAGTTCCTTCAAATCAGCATGGGGAGATCACTCAATGCATCTCAGGTGCTAAACTCAGTAATAACCCAATGTGAATAACTCAGTGTGGCTGAGGTACTAAAACTGGCTGATAAATTAGAGGTGCTGCCTTGCTGGCCTCACACAGCTGGATCTTGCTCCAGAACATCTGGAGCACACCACAGCCCCTTCCAGAGGGATGTTCTGGGAACAGCCATCTATCCCATTGGATGGAAGATCTGGTTTAAGCCTGTGACAGGGAGACTTGAGAAGGAAAATGATGGGGGAAGAAAAGAGGATCAAGAAAAGGGATCAAATCTTTAAGAAGATGAGGGTTCTGTGCACCCTAGGATAGTGGAAGGTCTAGGATTCCATGAATGCCTCCTTCCTGTCACATATTCCATCATATATTGGATTTACTCAGGGCTAGTGGTTTGAGTGATGTAGAGTTCATCTGGTTTTGGGATTCAGGAGGAATTCTGGACCTGGAGCAGGGCAGGGGGCTGATGTTTGGAGTGGTGATGATGGAGCAGGAGAGGGAGGGGTTTGATAGAAATATTCATAGCTTTGGCCAAACTGGCCAAGTCTTGAGGGCCAGCTGGGATTTTAAGGTGAGTGCTTTACTTTTTGAAAAAAGGATCCCTAAATACTCCTGGGCAATGGCAAAAGAGGAAGAATCTGGGTTACTCCAGCTACTACTTCAGCTACAAACTGAAGCTGAGTCAGAGCCTCCATAACATAAGTGTGTCCACTGGATGTATTTATGTTTAAATGTAAATGTGTGGGTGTATCCTACTGAGAAAAGCAATGGGAATGTGGATGGTTTAAACCTACAGGAATAGCACAAAGTCATAACAAATATATTCCACATTACAGCATGAAAAGAGCAGCTGGCTTTAAGTGTGTTTTATTGCATTTCTAGAAGAAGATTTTTAATGCTATTTTATTCTGAAAACCACTGAGTTTGTTCATTTACCCATGTGGGCTGTCCTGGAAAATAAGAAAGTTTTACTTGCTCTGTGAGGAAGGACCTGGGGGACACCGAGCTGTCCCTGAGCCAGCAGAGTGTCCTGGGGATCCTGGGGGACACCGAGCTGTCCCTGAGCCAGCAGAGTGTCCTGGGGATCCTGGGGACACCGAGCTGTCCCTGAGCCAGCAGAGTGTCCTGGGGGTCCTGGGGACAGTGGGCAGTGCCAGCCCTGAGCACATTGCCCACACAGGCTCTGGGCTCTCCTCCCCGGGGCTGTTGCAGAGCTGTGTGCACACAATGCTGTGCCCTGGGCTCTGGGATGGCCCTGCTGGAGCAGGGAGGAGCCACCAGGTCCCCACTGAGCTCCCTTCAGCCTGAGCCAGCCTGACTTGTATGAATTATTTGAAGGCATGGCATATGGAAAGGGTGTGGGAATTTGGGAAGGTGTCCCCCCACCATGGTCATGGCAGGTGAGGTTATGGATGGAACTGCTGGAGGAAGCTCCTGTTTGACACTGAGAGCCCCCAGGCAAAGAGTGCCCTTCCCTCATCCTGCTGCTTGTAAAGACTAAAATATACATTTTTTGATTGATTCTTTGCAAAATGTGTTTGTGGGGTGTAGGGGGAGGAAGGAATTGTGGTCTTTGTGTTGTGCAGGAGGTGCTGTGCCCTGGTGACCCCAACAGTGATAACTGAGCTGTTGGGACTGATTTATATCTGGTTTTTTGTTACATTCTTGATGGTCTGAAAATGAGAATGGTGGTAGCTGTTCCTCATGGGACAACACATCTACTTCCAAGAAAATTTGTGCTATTTCCCATTTTACATCTCCACCTCTGGTAGCTGTTTTCCCTTAGTTACAGAAATCAGCTCTCCTCTACCTGTCCCAAATCCCTGAGGCATGATTTGTGCCCTGATAATTTCCTGGAACAATAAAAAACATGCACAGGTATGGGTAGAAATGTCAGTGGGCCAGGTTCTGTGCTGACCACTCCATAAACCTGATACTGTATTTCCCACCTGGAATAGTGGGAATTGCTGTGATGGATGTTGACATCAGCAACCAGAAAAGCATGGGAATGCAGGAAATATCAAATCAGGAATATTCCCATCAGGATTTCAGTGGGTGATGTCAGAGCTCTCTTTATTCAGAAATTAATGTTGGAGCTGAATTTAATGCCAAAAGCTTTTTAACAGGCTGAGAATGAGACATCAGTAAAGTAGGACTTAGTTTCTTTTTCTTCTAGAGTGTTTTTTCCTGAGTCAGACTCCAATTTTTTTTTTTTTAAATTAACTCTCTAAGAGGTGTTAGGATCACCCTGCTCCTGTTCCTCTGCTCCCTGCTCTAATTCCCATTTTCCTTTTGTGTTCTTCAGTGATGCCACTGCTGGACTCACCTGACCTTTCCATTGTTCCTTTTGCCAGGGAATAACTGAAAATCTCAGGGTTTCTTTCAAAACTTCATAGCTCAAACCTGGAAGCCTTTGAGATGCCCCATCTTGCTGCCCTGCTCTCTCCTTTCTTGTTCTCTCCAGCTTTTTTTGGGTTTCTTGGCTGTCCTGGAAAGGAGCCCTTTTCCCTTTCCTCTTTTTCCTTTTCCCTTTTTCCTTTTCCTTTCCCCTTCTCCTCTGCAGCTTTTATGGGCTGAATCCTTTTCCAATGCCCATGAACTGAGCTTCCCAGGAATAATGAGGGTTATATCCTATTTTCATGGGACACCTTCCTTGCCATCCCCTGGTCCCACTAAAACCTTCCCATCTGTTGCCCTATGAACCTCATTGTCCTGAATTTTCCAGGGAAATGAGAGTGGAATGGAGGATTGGAAATATTTGTCACTCTGGGACACAGAGTCAGGCACACAAGTGTAGATGTAGCAGGAATTTCATCTCAGGGCAGCATTTCCAGAGAGACATATATGAATAAAAGATATATTTATTCTACAGGATAAAAATAGGAAAATACCATTGTAATTCCTATTTCTTCAGGGAGAATCACAGCTCCTTCTGTTGCAATCTATGTGCTTTTGGACAAAAGTGTTGGGAGAGAGCTTGAGAAGCAGGAGAATTCTGGTGTAGGAAAGCAGATGGAATTTGTGATGGGAAAGGGCTGGAAAAATGGGCTGTGGGATGGAAGGACAATGAGGGAAGGTTCCCTCCTAGGGGAAGCCATTCCCTCCTGGCATGAAGCCATTCTTTGGTCACAGTGCTAAGACATTCCCTATTCCCATTGCAGCCCAGTTTGGAAGAGTAGAAAAGGGAATTAAAAGCAGTCATGGGGTAGGAGTGCAGTCCAGGATAGTGCAGTTTTCACCAGGAGCTCCATGGAGATGGAGATGTACCCATATGTAGAGGCCACCATAAAATGGAAGCAGTGCTTCAAGTGTTGATGTGCAGGAGAATGAATAAAAACAACCCCAAAAGAAGGAATTAACCCAACCTTCTAACTCTGGCAAGTTGGGAAGCATTTTTGCCATCCCTGTTGCTAAATAGTAGGGTTTTTTTCCATAATTCCAAGGTGTTTTCTCCCTATTTCCCAACACCTGTGCTCTGTGTGTATCCCACGAACTATGGATCCAACACATGGTCTCCAAGGACCAGCTGGAATTTTTACCATCCATTATCTCAGATACTTTTTACACTTCTTGCAAGCACAGGGTGATATCAGAATATCTTTTAGCCTTTATTTCCCTTTCTCTGGTGGGAACCCTGATGGATTTAGGTCCATCACTGAGGCTCAGGAAGCTTTTCCAGGCTTTGGGAAAGCTGTTGGCAATTCCCTGAAACAAAACCCTCCCAGAGGCTTTGGAGGGCGAGAGCTCCAAAGCTGCAGGTGGGGAGGCAAAGTGACACGGGGATGGTGCCACCATCTGCTCCCCTCAGGCTGGAGCTCCTCCTGCAGGGATGGCTTGGAGAGGTGGCAGCTGGGCCTTGGAGCAGATTGATCAATCTCCTGATTGATGTCCTGAGGGCACCCACAGCAGAAATTCAATTAAATAGTGGAAAACGTGGCCCTGCCCTTTCCAGGCTGCTGTTGCTGTGGCTTGGCCTCAGTGCCCCAGCACAGATGGAGGGGGGTTATGGTTGCAAAATTGTGGAATTTCCATCAGGCCCTTTGTGGTTTGCTTAATTCCAATATCACAAGCATGATGGATTTGCTTCCCTTTCTCCAAGTCAGGCCCCTCTCCAGGTACCAAGCAATAGAAGAGGAAATGGACAGGGGAGGTTCAGACTGAACATCAGAAAGAATTTCTTCACCAAAAGGGTTGTAAAGTGTTGGAACAGAGTGCCCAGGGAAGTGGTAGAATCCCCAAAAATCATAATCCTGGCATGGTCTGGAAGTGTCCAAGGCTTGGAGCTCCCTGGGATAGTGGAAGGTGTCCCTGCACATGTCAGAAGATGAGCTTTATGGTCCCAACCCAAACCATTCTGGAATTCTGTGCTGATTTCCATGATTCTGGGCCTTCCCTCTCTGCCCATTTTTTGCCAATATATGGAGGAATGAGCTGAAAAGGACCAGGGGACAGAGCAAGATGTGATGGCTCTCACAGCATCCTGCTTGGGAGCACTGCACTGGGACTCCTGAGGAACAGTTTATTTTCTGCTTTTCCAGCAGGGATGAATTGATATTATTGGCTCTTCCTGCCTAAAATCACAACACAGAATAGATTCTACCAAAGCTCCATCTAACGTGGCATTTGCAGCACCCAGAATTAATTGCTGACCAACATCCTGAACCAGAGCTGCAGCTTTGATCATTTATGATCCTCGCTTGGTTGAATATTCTCAGGCAGTTTTAAAATCTTCCTTCTCCTTCTGCACACTTTGAAATGTGGCACTAATTGCCACAGAAGGTTTGGGCTTTTAATGGTGGTTGTTTTGATTTTGCTTTTTTTTGTATGGATGAGCCATCTGCTGCTTGAGGCAATTCCTCCAAGGCCTCAGATGTGCAGTTGACTTGTTGATTTTTAGGGTCTGTTGTCTGAGATTATACATGTGGCAACAAGCTGGGTGAAGCCAATTTTCCTCTACTGTCTTTACATTTTCTGGCACATTTAGTGACTTGTGAAGATTTCTGGAAGGTGTCCCTGCCTATGGCAAGGCAGCTGGAAGTACATGATCTGTAAAATCCCTTCCAACTCAAACCATTCTGGGATCTTCTGAACTCAGCCCTACATTTTCATTTTAAGAAGCACAATTATAGAAAAGAAAATTCCATGTCTTAAAACTATTGTAATATGTTTCTATATAAATAACATGTACATAATATATTATATTTATATAAAGGTTTAGAGCTGGACCTCAGCACCTGCAGTGTAATTCTGTGTTCTGACAAAACATTTCAGTTTATAATCTCAGGGTTTTTCCTAATTTCTGTGCAATTTAAATATTTTAAACTGGTACCACCTTAGTCAGGCTGGTCAAGTAGATCCTCATGGAAATACCTCAGGTTCTGATGGGATGGGGATGGTCAGGAATGAAAGGCTGGTGCATAGAAACTCACCTCTTTTATTTTCATTAATTTTCTAAAAAAAAAAAAAAAAGGAAAACAAATATCAGAATCATGGAGTGGTTTGAGTGGGAAGGGACCTTAAAGATTCAAAATTCCACCCCCTGCCATGGGCAGGGTCACCTTCCACTGTCCCAGGCTGCTCCAAGCCCTGTCCAGCCTCGTCTTGGACACTCCAGGGATCCAGGGGCAGCCACAGCTGCTCTGGGCACCCTGTGCCAGGGCCTGCCCACCCTCCCAGGGAACAATTCCTTCCCAACATCTCACCTAAATTTCCCCTCTGTCTGTTTTAAGCCATTCCCCTTGTCCAGGCACTCTATTCCTTGTCCAGAATATCTCTCCATCTTCCCTGTTGTCCTCTTCAGGCACTGGAAGGACACAGTGAAGTCACCCCAAAGCTTCCCTTCTCTAGGCTGAACAATCCCAATTCTCTCAGCCTTTTAATATCTGTCTTTAAAATATTTTTATCAGCCCAAAATCTCCCTCAGGGAAAAAGAGTCATTAGGAGATAAGGTCCTTTCCAACCCAAACCTTTCTAGGAGTCGAAAAAAAATCAAAATTTTACTATTCTTCTCCTTCTCACAAAAAGGGCATAAATAACATTAATTTGTGTGGGGAAGTTAAACTCAGAGCCAACTTGATGACTCAGATGTAGTTAGTAAATAATCAAGTGCTTTGGAGTCTTAAAGACAATTGCTAGTTTAGAAAATCACAGCTTACAAATTGTTCTTGCTTTTCTCCAACTGAGTCATAGCCCAGGACTCAAATTGTTATTTTTTTCCTTTGAAGATGTTGTCTAAAGAGCAGAGACAAAATTCCTCCTGCTGAGGTAAAAAAAAAAAAAAAAAAAATCTAATGTTGGGCAATCAGAGTGTGCCAGATGGAGGACGAAAGGCAGAATTCCAGGTGTTTGGGGCAAAGCAGCACTATAGGAGGTCTGTAGTTACCCATATATTTGCTTTTGTTGCAATTAACATCTCCAAGAATTTTTCCAATTACTTTCTCCCTCTGTGTTTCTTCAGAGCGTGGAAAAAACTTGCTGCAATATGGAATGCATAGGAATTAATAAATATTATTGCTATTTATTAGCTAAGAAAGCTGCTGGAGCACCATTCACATCAAAAGAATATGGTTTTAATTTATAAAATCTTTTAAATAGCACAATTTAGGGGATTTATTTTCCTGTCTGAAGCGAGATGAGTGGAATGAGAAGAGATTTCAGGGGTCAGATCTGGTTCTTGCTTCCTGGAAAGAGCAAAACCCTAGGATTGCACTTTGTTTTTCACATCTGGAGGGTGTGAAACAGCTTGGCAGGGATGAAGGCTCCAAACTCTTCCTTTTTCCCTCTTTTCATGATTTTTTACAGGCAATTCCTGTGTTGTGCACAAAAAAAAAAAAAAAAAAAAAAAAAAAACAAAAAAACAAAAAACAAAAAAACCCCAAAAACAATGGCGGGGGGGAAATTCTTGTCCTGCAGCAATACCTTGCTGTCAATAATAACCATCACCTATTAGATCCAAATGCTTTATCCTAGAATTTAAAAATTAGGATGTTTGTGTCAAAATGATGGTTTATGACAAATGTTTCTAGTTGGGGGGAAAAAAATCCATGCTGTAAAATAAATTTATTTTTAATGAGAGGAGAGAAAAATCCTTGTACAAGAGTTCCAGTGAGGAAATCACACATTTTGCCTGGGAAATGCTTCCATCAAAATATTCCCGCCAGCTCTGTTCAAGTTTGTAAGCATTAAGTAGAACTGAGGAATGCAGCAGTGAATTTGAATTCTCTTGACTTCCTATTAAAAAAAAAAAAAAACCCAAACAAGTGAAGATGCCTATAGGGGATGCAGGAGTAGGAATTAATTCATGGGATGTAGACAGGATAATCCATGTTAGCAAACCCTCAGAGAAGGTTTACAACAAGATGGAATTGAAGAGGGGAAAAGAGAGCGAAAAATGCAATATCAGCTTGAATTTATAGCTAAATATACTCCAGCTCCTCGTGATGTGGCTCCTGTTCAAATCTCCTTTTGTACCCAGGATGGATTTGGGTTTGTATGTCAGGCTTTGGAGTTCTGTTTAAAATCCCTGTAATTTATCAATTTTAGAAAATTGTGGGAGTTTTCTGCACAGTAACCTGGAATAGGGATGCAGGGCACACTCATTTGGCAATCATTATGAGGCACCATTGTAATTAAGTGTTAAGGCCTGTGCTTTATAAATAATCAAATGTTCTCTATTAGAGTCATATTAAAACAATTCCAGCTCTGAAATGCAGAATAATATTAGTTCATGGCTTGCATTTTGCCTGCTGTAATTAAACACAAAGGGACCAAAGGAAACAGCCTCAGGTTGCACCAGAGGAGGTTTAGGTTGGATATAAAGGGAAATTTCTCCACCAAAATGTTGTCAGTCACTGAGATAGGCACCCATGGCAGTGGTGGGATCAGCATTCCTGGGGGGATTTAAAGGATGTTTGCAGGTGGCACTTGGGGAGATGTGGAAGTGGTGAAAGCTCATTCAGTGCCACCCCCTGCCATGGGCAGGGACACCTTCCACTATTCCAGGTGGCTCCAAGCCCTGTCCAGCCTGGCCTTGGACACTTCCAGGGATCCAGGGGCAGCCACAGCCACAGCACCCTGTGCCAGGGCCTCACAGGGAAGGATTTATTCCTGATATCCCATCTGAATTTCCCCTTTGTCAGTGGAAGCCATTCCCCTTGTCCTGTCCCTTCCATTCCTTGTTCCCAGTCCCTCTCCAGCTCTCTTGGAGCCTCTTTAGGCACTGGAAGGGGCTCAGTCAGTGATACCAACCTGGGAACAATGTAGGAGTAATCCTGATTTATTTATGTTTGCTGTTCTCCTCATCCTCTCTCCATAAACACCCAGAGTTCCATAGGCTGAGTACTATTCCTGACCTGTATATATATCCATTTCTTTACAGCCATCACTCTACCAGTCCCCTGCTTTGAATGTAATGAATATTAACATCAATTTTAAGTCTCAGAGCAGATCTTTTACGCATGTCCAGACTTGGCACAGGGGCTGTTAATGCTGGTGATGGCAGATCAAGCTCCAACAACTCCACTTTCAGTGGCAGCCTCTCATCTCACTTTGAGTTGCCCTGGCTGTTGATAAAAAAGATACACTTAAGCTTTTAATTCCTTGGTGCATTCCAGAAGATTCCTGTTGTCCTCATCTATCCCTGTGCGGTGTCACTGTGGTTTCAAAGTGAGAGCTGGAGCCAGCCTGGCCACTGGGATCTTGGGGAGCAGCAAGGCTGGCTGGGAATACCCACCCTGAGAGGGATAATATTTAAAAGTAATAAATGGTGTTATCACTACCCAAATTTGGGGTTAATTTAGGTGAGGGCACAGCCTGAGCATGGCTCTTGTGAGAGGCAGCACTCCAATGACAGGGCCAGGATTGGTGTGAGGAGCTGGGATTTTGGGATGGTTTTGTTCTTAAAAAAAGAAAAAACAGGAGAGCTTGTGTTTTTATTGTAAAGTCCATGTGGGGGAGACCCAGGGTCCCTTTTTGCTGAACACTGAGGGTTGGGGTTGTTTGTTTGGGAGTGCTCCCTAATGGGTCTTAATGACCCACTCACATTTCGTTAGGCTGAACCATTGATCCTCCTGATGCCTTGGAGTG
The DNA here is from genome assembly GCA_030060385.1 of Muscicapa striata striata. NCBI lineage: Eukaryota > Metazoa > Chordata > Aves > Passeriformes > Muscicapidae > Muscicapa > Muscicapa striata. The sequence goes on from JAREIS010000169.1 coordinate 889,511, forward strand.
GCTACCTGGAACAGAGGCTAGACAAGATTAAGAGAATAAGAGTAGATATTTATTGAAGACCTTTGATAGGTACACCTTGGGCAGTCAAATGCCTCTGAGAGAGGCTACACCCAAGATGGACAATGGTCATGAATTTTTCATGCAGATGTAAGTTTGGTCTATTTACATATCAGAAGTTAATCCTCCAATAACAGCTTCAAGTAATGAAGTCATGTACCTCCAGTTTGTTTCCACTAATTCACTTTTGTTTATACTTTTGGGGACTGAGGCTGTTGGGTGTCCTTGGATCTCAGGCCTGGAAGGATTGTTTTGTTTGACCAAAGTGTGAAAACAGTTAACACTTTATATGGAGTTTAGGGTTATGCACTAATGCAGTACAGGATTTGAAAATATAAAGGCTAAAATCTTAAGGCATCACTCCATATCTCCACTGGAGCCTCAAGCTTCCTATTCCAGGGAATTTAAGAGAGGAAACATCTCCAGCTGTGCCAGCTGTGTGGGAGAGTGTGTGAACAGATCCGACCCTCTGCTGGACAGCTCCTCCCTCACCATCAGAGCTGGGACACTGCCAACCCCTCCCACAGGGCTGGGATGAGGGTTGGGCACTGGGACACTCCATGGACAATGCTGGATATTTCCAACCAGACACCCTCAGTGGATATGGGAATCTCAGGCACTGCTGATGAGTGCAGGTGAGAGAACACCCTCAACACTGGAATTAACCTTTGGTTTCCTGGGATTTTTGGGATAGACTGGACCATGCTGCCTTCTCCATGAGTTATCTGCTTTATTAAAGTCTGGCCATTACACTGATGGACATCTGGCCAGGGAAGAGCCCATGCAGCCCCTGCTCCTCTGGGACCTCTCCTTCCCGTCCCATGGCCCATCTTCCTGTTCCAGTCCTGCAGCAGCTGATTCTTTGCAGGTTCAAGGCACCAAACCTCCTCTGTCTTCTTTGTTCTCCACACACAAGGTCCTTATCCCTACATCCACTTGTTCTTGTGCTGCCAAGCTGTGCTGGCAGGAATCCTGCAGCAGGCTGATTTCCTTAATTATGATTATTGTCTTCTCCCTTCTGCCATCTCTCCAGCTCAGCAGCAGCACCCAGCCATCTTTTCATTGCCTGACCATCATTTGTCAGGTTTTGTCTCCTTTTCTGCCCAAGAAGTCCCTGCTTTTCTCTTTCCAAAGAGAAAATGGACAAGTTATGGTTCTCCTGAGGTGCTGTCACATCACAGAATCATAGAATCACAGAATCACTGGGTTGAAAGAGACTTTCAAGATCATCAAGTCCAACCCATGCCCCAACACCTCAACTAAACCATGGCACCAAGTGCCACATCCAATCTTTTTTCTAACACATCCAGGGATGGTGACTCCACCACCTCCCTGGGCAGACAATTACAGTACTTTATCAGTCTTTCCATAAAAAACTTTTTCCTAATATCCAACCTATATTTCCTTTGGTGCAGCTTAAGACTGTGTCCTCTTGTTCTGTTAGTTGCTGCCCAGTGAAAGAGATCAACCTCCACCTGACTACAGCCACCTTTCAGGAAGTTGTTGAGAGTGATAAGGCCACCCCTGAGTCTCCTTTTCTCCAGGCTAAACAACCCCAACTCCCTCAACCATTCCTCACAGGGTTTGTGTTCCAAGCCCCTCACCAGCCTCGTTGCCCTTTTCTGGACACACTCAAGTGTCTCAATGTCCTCCAGAAGAATGACCTCCTTGCTCTAGCTGGCCACGCTATTCCTGATACAGCCAGGATGCCATTGGCCTTCTTGGCCACCAGGGCACACTGCTGGCTCATGTTCACTCAGCTGTGACCAGTACCCCCAGGTCCATTCCTGCCTGGGCACTGTCCAGCCACACCATCCCCAGCCTGTAGCATTGCAGGGGGTTATTGTGGCCAAAGTGCAGGACTCGGTGCTTGAACTTACTAAACCTCATCCCACTGGACTCTGCACATCCATCCAAACAGTCCAAGTCCCTCTGCAGAGCCCTCCTGTCTTCCAACAGACCAACACATGCTCCCAGCTCAGTGTCATCTGCAAATTTAGCAATGGAGGACTCGATCCCCTCATCCAGATCATCAATGAGGATATTGAAGAGGACTGACCCCAGCACTGACCCCTGGGGGACACCACTGGTGACTGGCCACCACCACCACTGTTCACCACCACTCCCTGGCCATCCAGACAGTTCTTAACCCAATGAAGAGTACTCCTGTCCAAGCTGTGGGCTGCCAGTTTTTCCAGGAGTATGCTGTGGGATAGTGGCAAAGGCCTTGCTGAAGTTCAGATGGACAACGTCCACAGCCTTTTCTGCATCCACCAGGTAGGTCACTTGGTCATGAAAGGAGATCAGGTTGGTCAAGCATGACCTGCCCCATCTAAACCCATGCTGGCTGGGTCTGATACCCTGGCCATCCTGTAGGTGCCATGTGGTGGCACTCAGTATAAACTGTTCCATTACCTTACCTGGTTACAAGGTCAGGCTGACTGGCCTATAGTTTCCCAGATCCTCCTTCCAGCCCTTCTTGTGGATGGGTGTCACAGCTGGCCAGTTTCCAGTCATCTGGAACCTCACCAGTGAGCCATTTACCACCATGTTGGTAAATGATGGAGAGCAGCTTCGCAGGCTCATCTGCCAGCTCCCTCATCACCCTGGGATGGATCCCATCTGGTCCCATGGATTTATGAATATCCAAGAGGCTCAGCAGGTCTCTGACTGCCTCCTCCTGGATAACAGGGGGCCATTCTGCTCCCTGACACCATCTACCAGCCCAGGAGGACAGTTGTGCTGAGGACAAACTGGTTTCCCACTAAAGACCGAGACAAAGAAGGCATGAAGCACTTCCACCTTCTCCTCATCTGCAGTTACTAATTTCCCTCCTGCATCCAGTAGAGAACAAAGATTGGTCTTTCCCTTCCTTTTACCATTAATATATTTGTAAAAACATTTTTAATTATCCTTTACAAAAGTTGCCAAATTGAGTTTGAACTGACCTTTGGCTTTGCTAATTTTTTTTTCCTATGTGCCCTAGCAACCCCTTAAATACTTCCTGAGAGACCTGATGATACAAAGATGATACATCCTCTTTTTATTCCTTAATTCCTTTGAAACCTCGTTGCCCATCCAGGCTGGATGTTTGCCTCATCAGCTCATGTTTTTGGCACATAAGGATAGTCTGTTCCTGTGCCCTCAAGATCTCTGTTTTGAAGCAGCACATGTCCCACCACAACTCTGTCCTGCTCTGGGATGCAAAAGTAATTCTCTTCTGGTCTCTTCTTGGAGTGATCTTCGTGGTCCCCATTATCTACTATCTTTCTTTTGCTATTTCCCTTCATTTCCTTCTTTTTTTTTTTGATCTTTTCCCTCACCAGATGAACACATTTTGAGCTCTGAGTTCTGAGCTGCTGCCCCCTTTTCCTCTCTCCTTGCCATCAATATTATTTATTGTATGGAAAGCTGTTGGGATTTCTGCTCTCACAGTTTTACAGCATCGAGTCATGATTGAGCTGTAGGGAGTTCACAGAGGGCACCTGGCACAACTCCAGCCCTAAAGGGCTCTGTTTAGAGCATCTATCTGAATGGATGGATTTGATTCTTACTTCTTTTTACTTTCTCCATCTTTTGGTCAATCAGCTTAACTTGGTCTTTAAGTATAGCCATTCCTAAGCATTCATTAAAAATCCCAGGACCACCAATCCATTTTTGGACTTGAAGAGTTGTCACTGGAATTCAGAGCTGCGAACTATAACCTTCTCTTGGCATCCAAAACTTCCTTCATCCTATATGTGGTGCAAGAGTTGTGTTGATTCTCCAGCCTCCACATGGGGATTTCAGGTGTTTTTTCCTCCTTTTTGTCTTTTTCTTTGGTGTTTTTTCCCTCTTTTCACTCAACTTTCAGCTCATTTCCTCTGTCCTGATGTCTCACAGCTCATTTCTGGACTTGTCTCACTCCCAACAAGAGAGTTCCCTATATAGAAAGTCTCAAGAAAAATGTTCATTTAAAACTACTAAAGCTGTGGGCAACCTTCATCTCAATTTAATCTCGGGTTTGTTCAGGCTGAAAAAGGGGTTTAGGGTTATGTGGCAGAACTTCTCTAACGAAGCAATTTCACTCCTGTTGCTGAAAGGGCTGGCAGAGATTTAAATTAATCAAAATGTTTTATATTTAATTTTTCCCCCTCAGCCCCTGGGTTTGTAAAATCCAGTTCGTGATTCCTGAAGTCTAAAGCTCTAAATCACACATACTTAAGGCACCTGCTCAATTCCATTATGTCCACAGTCAGGCTGTAATTAAATGAGTGGTTGGCAGTTGTAGAATTGAGAAGAAACTGGAAGGTTTTAGAGTTTTATATACACCATGGTCTTATAAAGATGAAAATTATTATTACAGGAGGTTACTCAGCATTTGTCCTAGGTGCTGATTTATTTTCTCATCCTGTAGTATAATTTTGGATATAAAATATTTGGGAACTTCACCCCCAAGAGATTGTGTTAAAATATAACTTTTGCACCATTGTAGGGCTGAGTTGGTGACAGGGAATATCAGAATCCTGGAATGTTTTGGTTTGGAAGGGGCATTAAGGATCATCCATTCACACCCCTGCCATGGGCAGGGACACCTCCCACTATCCCAGGCTGCTCCAAGCCCCAAAGTCCAACCTGGCCTTGGACACTTCCAGGGATCCAGGGGCAGCCACAGCTGCTCTGGGCACCCTGTGCCAGGGCCTGCCCACCCTCACAGGGAAGGATTCCTTTGTAATAAATGAGCTTTTGGTCCTGGATTGAAGCCTTCCAAACCATCTTTAGCCTTCTACAGCTGAGTGGGTGGGAAAACATTTTTCCCAGGGGGAAAAAATTAAAGGAAATTAAATCCTGACCTTTTAACATCCTCACCTTGGACACTTAGGAAACTTTGCAAAAGGAGGTGGAATTTGAAAGCCAATATTGTTCTTTTCTGAAGATGAGTATTTCCAGCATCCCTTGTTTCCACAGTTTAATGTAGTGCTTGTAAGGATGGCTGTGGCTGGGATTTTCTCTCCCATCTTGCATTTGGAATTGGCATCTGAAATTCTCCCAGTGCTCTCTTCAACCTTTCTGGGATAAATCTGCCTGAAGGAAAACTGAGGTGGCAGAAAAAGATGTTTGGTTCTTGTTCTTCATGGGACCTGGAACTGGGGCTGTGTAAAAGCCACAGTCTGGGACATTTACAAATGAGTTGGATTTGCCAGAGGGAGTGGGGAAGTGTGGGCAGGAAATAGACAAAAATCAGCTCAATATTGGCCAAAAAAGAGTTCCAAAGGTCCCTGCTCTGACTTCCTGCTCCAAGCAGGGATGTCCCAGCTCCTGGAGCAAAGTCATCATTCCCTTGTCCAGCCTAATCTTAAAACTCTCCAAGGAAGGAGCATCATCTATTGCATTGCTCCAAGTTCTTGTGAAGTTTTCTGTCAATGTCCCAGCTAAACCTCCTAAATGACGACTTGGAGCTGCTTAAAAAAAAATTACTGGGGAAATAAATCCCAAGAAAAATAATTTAAGCTAAGGAATCTGGGATTTAACAGGGATTATTGCCACTGTTTGCTTCAAAAAGCTCTTGAGCCTGGTCTTTATTGTAAGGAAAATGGAATATATCTAGTCTCCATGGATTTGAGGGTGTCCACAAGGGCACAGAATTAATCCATAGGCATTGCATTATATTTTTTTTAACCTTCCATCATGTATCCTTTCTGGACAGGCTCTTAGAGACTTGGAGAAATAATAAATAAGAAATAATTTGGCAGTTTGGGAGAGATTCCTACACCAGGGAAACCTGGGAGAGCTGAAACTCTTTGGAATGCTGGAAAAGTCAGAGCCTTTTGCGCTGTTGGTTTATTGTCCTGCTGCAAAAAAAAAAAAAAAAAAAAAAAAAAAAAAAAAAAAAAAAAGGAAAAATTCAGATTTTAAACTCACCCCCAGCATGTCCTTGAACAACGTCAGATACTTTATGGATAAAGTCAATAAAGCTCCCTAAGCAGGACATCTCCATGGAATGCAGGCTCATTTAGGAAATGTTCTATCATTTGCAAACTCTTGATGAAAGGTCTGTAATAAAGTTTTGGAGTTAACCTTGTAGCCTTATTTCTCCTTTTATGGCTGCAGAAGATACTTTTCCCATGTGGAGATTCCAGATGAAGGATAGTGAGAGAGTGGAAGGGAAGGATTTTAATTGTCAGGAGCCTTGAAGTCATAATGGGACAGTGACCCTGTGACCTTGTGTTCCTACTGGAGCTCAGGAGAAGCATTGGATCACTTCTCAGTTTGGGGGATCCACATTTTCCATCCAGGCCCAAGCTGTTATCAGTATCCAGGGCTTGGAGAGGGATGAGGTAGCCATGGGAAAAGGGACTTGGATTTCTTCGAATCCCAGAATGGCTTGGGTTGGAAGGGGCATTAAGCATTCAAAATTCCACCTCCTGCCATGGGCAGGGACACCTTCCACTATCCCAGGCTGCTCCAAGCCCCATCCAACCTGGCCTTGGACACTGCCAGGGATCCAGAGGCAGCCACAGCTGCTCTGGGCATCCTGTGCCAGGGCCAGCCCATCCTCCCAGGGAAGGAGTTGACAAAGTGGGGGTTGGTTTATCAGTGGTCTTGGAGGTCTTCTTATTCCCTCTTTGTATTAGTCTCTTGTGGCTGCTGAGTCCTTCATGAAGAAATTGGGTCAAGGACCATTTCATGTGACTGTGGCTGCTGAATTCTGTTGTTGCTGCTCTTCATTTTAGAGGAAAACAATGCAAATAAATGGTTTCCTCTTTATCTGTGCCAGTTCCCTCAGGTTTTGGCATTTCCTGGGTCTTTGGCTTTGCCTGGCTTTGAATGATCTGATCAAGGCTGGCAGATAAGTTCCCTATGCAGGGTAGGTTTGTCTGCAAGGCACCAGTTTCTAGAAACTCTTTTGATTTCTTCAAGGTTTAATTGATTTGTCCTTGAATGGGATAATTAACATTTAATGTATCTTAAAGATGCTCTTGTTGCCCACTGGCTGATTAAAACAGCAATGGATGGGATCTGGTAGGGTTTTATTTCACTTTAATGAAAAAGTGGTCATTTCGTACCCCTGGGTTGTTTCACTTGGGGAATATAATTAATTACGGACTAGTGAGACTCTGGTTCATTAAAATAATTCTGAATAAATTACACGAGTAATTGGGTTGAATCATTAATGGGTTTGGCAGGCAAGGAGGCTCTACCATCCCAGTGTGTCACTCAGATTTGAGTTTATCTGTTACTTCAGATTAAACTGAAGACACAGTTTACCTACAAATATGAGTTTTAATTCCTATAGGATATTCCTAAAGCTGTGTTTGCTCTTCCCTGCCTTTCTGAGCTGCTGGAAACACTATAATAAGTGATATCAATATCATTGAGGGTTTCCTGGGAGCAATGGGAATGGTGAGCCAATGGAAATGGTTTTACCATCAGCAGAGAGGGATTTCAGAGCAATGTTCCCACCTCAGTAGTGGGAAACACTGGTGGGACACAGTGGCTCCCTGCAGGGATTAAAACTGTGCATGTGGCACTTGGGGTCAGGGTTTAGGGGAGGACTGGGCACTCTTGGGTGGATGGTCGGACTCGATCATCCTAGAGGGCTTTTCCAACAATTCTGTGATTCCTTGCTTGTCCTGATGCTGGCAGATTCAGCCATGATGGGATGGATGCAGTTACAGGGGTTTAAAAAAGATTTCATGCAGGACTTGGAAGCGAAGGATAAGGGATGAGATGCTCATCTCTTTCAGCATTAGAAGTCAGCAACAATAAGGATTTCAGCTGGGTATGGGAATACTTGCAGTGTGTATCCTCAGTGTGTTGTGGCAGCCCTTGGATTTAATTGGAATTCCCTTCCCAGGCAGGTGGATTCCCCAGGGGGTGACACAAACAGAGTTTCTGTGCCCAGAGAAAAGGCAGAGCAGGGGCTGTGACAGATGGCAGCCCATAGGTACTGGAGAGGACTCCAGGAAACCTCAGAGCCCCTTCCAGGGCCTAAAGGGGCTCCAGGAGAGGGAGGGGGGACAAGGGATGGAGGGACAGGACACAGGGAATGGCTTCCCACTGCCAGAGGGCAGGGATGGATGGGATATTGGGAAGGAATTGTTCCCTGGGAGGGTGGGCAGGCCCTGGCACAGGGTGCCCAGAGCAGCTGTGGCTGCCCCTGGATCCCTGGAAGTGTCCAAAACCAGATTGGACAGGGCTTGGAGCAGCCTGGAATAGTGGAAGGTGTCCCTGCCCATGGCAGGGGGTGGAATGAGGTGATCCTCAATGGCCCTCCCAACACAAACCATTCCATGATTCTCTGACTTCAAGTCTTCCCACCCCAGCACTGCCAATAATCCCTCTGTTTGCCAGAAAGACTCAGAAAATCTCAGTGGAATTAACAGAAGGTGGAATCTTTGTTCTGCTGCAATGGGAATTGTGAAATGGATCCTCCTGGCTGCGGGCAGATGTTTCAGGAAAAGCTGTTTGGCACTTGGAACTGTGAACACCTGGGTGGAAACTGAGCTGAGGGTGCCACTTTGCACAGGTGTTCAGGCAAACATCCCAAATCCATCTGCCACCTTCCCTTGGCACTCCAGCTTCTGGAAGTTCCAGTCTGACTTTGGCTCCTGGCTCCAGCAAAGAGAGAGCCACAGGGAATTGTGTTCCCCTGGGGTTTGCTACCTGTCAGTCGTGGATCTGGAAAGTGCTATTTGTCAAGAAATAAATAGTTATTATTTTCTTTATATATTATATATATAGGGAATATCAACCCCAAATATCAATCCCAGAATTGTTTGGGCTGGAAGGGACCTTAAAGCCCATCCAGTGCCACCCCTGCCATGGTCAGGGACACCTTCCACTATCCCAGGCTGCTCCAAGCCCTGTCCAACAAGGTCTTGGATGCTTAAATAGTAGGATCCTTCCTTGAAACACATTTGGAATGTGAATGCTCCCAGAAGACAAAAACTTTTATCTAAAACTTCACTTTGTCCTGAATGCACCAAAATTTCCCTTTTTAGAAAACTAATTGAGGAGGAATTTGATTCCCATGGAGACACTGACATCCCAAGGACACCCAGTGCTACTTTCTGCCAAGCCTGAAAGACCCATGGGAATATTAATATCAGAACATTTATTAGGAAAATATAATTCTTAATTTCCAGGTGACTTTCCCAGACTGTTCCAGTGCTGTTTTTCAAAATCTAGGGCTATGATTCAGCCAGCCTCATGTCTGGGCTTTTTTCCCATATATATTTTATTTAAGCTTTGAGTTTTATTTCCTCTTTTGACAGACATTTTATTTTATAAAAACCCTTTTAATCTCTAATCAAATTTCCATAAATTCTTGTCCATTTTAGCACTGGAATTGGTTTAGTACAGACCCTCCCATGGAGGAGGAGTACTTTTGCACCTGGGTCCTTCCTGTGCTGAATGGCCTCAGAATCAAACACCATGTTGGAATTCATTCCAATTTGTTTTTAAATACCTGCTTGCATCATAGAAATGATAAAAGGAAGACAAGGTTTCTTGAAGGGTCATCATGGCTTGAAATTGAGTGTAATAATTGCTGAGGTTTTTATTGTGCCTTCCCAGTGCTGAATCTTCCACCTTCATATTTGGGTGTTCAGCAACACCTGCCATATAAAACCCCTATAAAATCACCTAAAAGGTGTCCTCAGAGCAGTGAAATCCTTTGTGGCAGGGTGGGACATGTCCACCAGAAGGAGAGAAGCTGCTCCACAGCACAAAAGAGGTGGAGATGTCAAGGTCAGCAAGTATCACTGCCATTAATAAATGTTTGGGATATTCAGAGCAGTAGCACCACCCATCAACACACCAGCAGTAGTGGGAGATAAGCCTGGGAATGGGGATCCATCCTTTTCCTCCCAGGAATCTGCAGGGTGACAACCCTAAATTGCTCTCTTAACACTGCTCTTGTACTCTCAGCACCAGAATCCCCTGTAGGTCACCCCCACCAGGGCCAGAAATTCATCTTTTCCTTGCCAGTTGGATTCCTTGAATAGGATTCTCACAGCAAGCCCAGTAACTGTGAGATTTAGTTTGGCTTTGGCACATAAAACATTGATTATTTATTTATTTTTACTGAATGAAGAATAGGCAGGTGGTTGTTGTATCTCCCCCTGTTGCAACTATAGGCCAAGATGCAGGTGAAGTTATAGAAATTATTACAAATAAAAGTAATCAAAGCTTTAAAAAGACATTTTTAAGTCTCCAGATAGGCAAATCCCTCTTTTTAAAGGATAGAAGATGACCAAATTTGGGTACCACTCCTCAGAATACCCAATAAAGCTGATTCCTATCCCCCACCTTAAAGTCATGGTGTAATCAGAAAACACCCAATAAAATAAAAATGAAGATAGAGATGCTGAGCTTTGAGATTTATTGCTAAATTTAAGCTAATAATGGATTTTTCTATTTTTCCTACTATCTGATGTGTCTTGTCCTAAATACTTTAAATCAGCCTTATTAAGAATATTGTAACAAGGTCAAGTGTACAGTGCTGGAAGGTGGCAAAATGCATTAAAGAGCTCAAATAGCAGCAAATTAGGAACCTCTGGATAGTCCTGTGGCATAATATAAAACCCACGAGGGAAGACCTAATTTTTTATTTCTGAAAACTGTCATTAACACCATGGTCAGCTGATCTCAGCACTCATCTCCTGAGGTCCCACAGGACAGGAGGTTTCTGCCAGGGACTCTTCCAGGCAGCAGCAGGTTCTGCAGAGCAGCCACCAAGGACCAGGCACTGACCCACCTGCTCTGGTCTGAGTGGTTCTTCAGTTTCCTGAGCCAAGAATTAGGGTTTTATCCTCATTTTTAGGGAAGGGAATGGTGAGCATCAGGAAACAACTGGATGTAGCTGTGTGTGTCCATGGGGTCACAGAATGGTTTGGGCTGGAAGGGACCTTAAAGCCCATCCAGAGCCACCCCTGCCATGGACACCTTCCACTATCCCAGGCTGCTCCAAGCCCCAAAGTCCAACCTGGCCTTGGACACTTCCAGGGATCCAGAGGCAGCCACAGCATCTTTGGGAATCTGTGCCAGGGCCTCCCTACCCTCACAGGGAAGGAGTTGACAAAATGGGGATCAAAGACTGAACTTGACTTTGAAGTTCTTCTCCAAATGTAATGAATTCTGTGATCTATGTCTGCATCAATCACCTGGATCTGCCTGATTTCCAGGGGGAAAACCGCCCCACACAGACCAAAGTTTGGCTTTCCAACCTTTCTTCCCCCTGAGAACCCAACATCCATTTGTCATTGGCTTTGATATAAGAATACATCACTGGGATTAATAAACACAGCATGCTCTACTAAACTTTTATAGATTTTAATGTGAAAGTAATAAAAGGTACCATTGGAAAAAGCTGCACTTGAAAAGCCATTTCATAAAAAATCTTGTAAAAATCCCAGCAGGCATTAAAATCTCACTTCCTAAAAGGGAATGAAATATAACAGGAGAGATTTGACTCCAAGGTACCCCAGTTTGAGGGCATGTAGCAAAAACCTTCATGGATATTGGGAAAACAAAACATTTCTTAGAGGACAACAATTTAGCTCACTGAGCTTTAAAAATATTATTTTACTGATTTTATACTCAATGTAAGCAAAATGTACAACTCTCCAAATAGAAAATATACCAGCTCCGTCTAATACTTTGTTTCATGCATTGTGAGCATCTTGTTAGCACTTACCAACTGCTCTTAAAATATATTTCTACTCCCAGGGGTTCCAGCCTAAAGGTTTAAAGCCTGCCAAGGCTTGTACAACAAGATTTACAGGAAAAAAAAAAAAAAAAAAAAAAAAAAGGAGCCCTTTGTGATAATTGACTGGAATATTTATGAAGCTGAAGCCTCAGGTCTTTCAAGGCTCTGTTGGTCAAGGAAATTCTGCTCTGTCTTTACTGCACTGAGAGCTCTAAAAGTAAAAAAAAAACTCCCAGGAGTTGCTCCTGAGATTCTACCAGCCTGGAGAAAAGGAGGTTCAGGGGGCACTTACTGTCTCTTGCTGACAGGAGAGGGCAGCCAGAGGGTGTTGGACTCTGCTCCCAGGAAACAGGGACAGGACAAAGGGAAATGGCCTCAAATTGCACCAGAAGAGGTTTAGGATGGATATTGGGAAAAAAATCCTTTACAGAAAGGGCTGTCAGGCATTGGAACTGACTGCCCAGGGCAGGGGTGGAGTCCCTATCCAAGGGATTGGAGCAGTGGGAGCTCCTGTTGGAGCAGGACTTCAAGCAGTTTGGGGATGTAGGAAGGTAAAAAAACCCAAAATGATGGGAATTATCTCAAATATTTTTACATTTAGGGCAAATTATGGCAGGCTAAAGTAAAACCATGAGACAGAGGCTGAAGTATAAACTTATCTCTTCTTAAATTGAGATTGTTGACAGCTTGTCAGAAGCAAAATTGTTGCAACTTCCCACTGTGGTGAGGTTTGCTGTAAATTACAAGGAGAAAACCAGATCTATGCATTTCATCCCTTAAATAACATCCTGGTGTTTCCAGTGGTGTGGTGACATACCTGGGAACATTTAGGAACGTGGATATTATTGCCACCTAATTCCACCATGGGGTTAAGGAGCTGAAAAGGGCACACGAGGTCTCCTGATGGGATTTTTGGCCCTTGTCCACAGCCAAAGATCTCCTGAGGGCTCCCAAATCCTCACCTCTTGGATTTCCGTGGCCGAGAGCCCCCGCAGCAGCTGTGACCTTTGTGCAGGTGCCGAGGTCTGGGCTGGGGGAGCTGTCAAATGCCAGGGGGTGACACAGAGCTGGGAGCTGGAGGGGATCAGGTGTGTCCAGGGGAAATGCTGGAGCAGCCGGGGCCATGGAGCGCTCGGAGAGCCAGGGCGACTCCACGGATGAGAAATGCAGCTTTTCGGGAAGCAGCTCCGAGGAGGAGGGGGAGGAAGGCCAGGGAGTGTCTGAGTCAGTCCTCTCCTCTCCTCTCCTCTCCTCTCCTCTCCTCCTCTCCTCTCCTCTCTCTCCTCTCTCCCTCTCCTCTCCTCTCCCTCTCTCCTCTCCCTCCTCTCCCTCTCCCTCTCCTCTCCCTCCTCTCTCTCTCTCTCTCTCTCCCTCTCCTCTCCTCTCCTCTCCTCTCCTCTCCTCTCCTCTCCTCTCCTCTCCTCTCCTCATTGTTAATAAGTTGTGTTTTGCACATTGCACTTCTAATTGCTGCTTGTGCACTTAGTGCTGTGCTGTTAAAATAATTACTTGTATGTAATGCACTTGTAGTAATTAACTACCTGTTGCATTCAATGCAGTAATTACTTTTCACTTGTCATAAATTCCTTGTTGCACTGTTAGCAGTTATTTTGCCTTTAAAGCTGTGCATTTACTGGGAGTAACCTCTGCATTTAATGTTTTGCACTAGTAATAATTAGTTGTTTCATGTATTTACTAGTAATTAGTTTTCCATTTAATGCTGTGCGCTGGGAATAATTACCTTTGTTTTTAATGCTCTGCACTTGTAGTAGTTTGTGTTTTGGTTAATACCATGGTTACTTGTTGCATTTAATGCAGTGCACTTGCAGTAACTTCTGCATTTAATGTCTTGCACTTGTAGTGGTTACTTTTCCCTTCAATGCTGTGCATTTACCAGTAGTAACTTCTGGGTTTAATGCTTTGCACTTGTAGTAATTATTACATTTAGTGTGCCCTTACAGTAATTACTTTTGTATTTGGTGCAGTTCACATGTAGTAATTTCTTGTTGCAATTAATGCCATGCACTTGTAGTAATTCCTTCTGCATTAAATGTTGTGTACTTACTAGTAGTTAATTTTCCATTGAATTTTGTGCAGTGGTAGGAATTACTCTTGGACCTGTAGTAATTACTCGTTGCACTTAATACTGTGCACTTGTAACTAAGTTCTGTGCTGAAGTCTGTGCACTTGTAGTAATTATTTGCTGTGTTAAATGCCAGCTACTTGTAGTAGTTACTCTCTCATTTAATGCTGGGCACTTGCTAGTTGTTTCCCTTGCCTTTAATCCCCTCTTAGTAGTTTCTTTCCCAATTAATGCCTTGCACTTGGGGTTTTTCATGCCATGCACTTCCAAGGTTTCATTGGCCTTTAGTGCCATGAATTTCTGTACCTCCCCGTGCTGCAGCTGTGGCCAAAGTCACCTTCTGGAAAAAAGATGGATTGATAGAAGATAACAGAAATTACAGCAGTCCCTTGTGCATCTGAATACATAATTTCAGATTTTATTGGAAATGTTTGAACTGAGGCCACCAATTTTATTGTATTTTCCTGGTCTGTAATCATCTAAGTACAAAACAGTAACCAAATCATGTCTGACATCCATAAATTTAAAGGGATAAATGTCTTTTTGTGGCATCTGGGATAATGGGACAAATGCATTGAGTTTTAATGAGAATTAGTGGACACCAACAAGTTTGAATTCTCATTTTAATGGATCCATATATTGGCAAAAGCTGGCTACAGCAACTTAATGAAGAATTCAATATTATCCATCCTTATCCTCTCTGTATTTACCCAAGTTTTAGGAGTTAATAGAGATAATTACCCACTGCTATTCCTCTGCTTTTTTCTCCCTGCTTTAAATTAGCACAATGTGATTTATCAGTGGGGTAAATTAGCACTAATGCACACTTAATTCCAGGCCAAATAGACTCAGAGTCAGCATTTCAGCACAGGCTGGAATATTAATGTTCTTCCCTTGTATTTCTGCTTGCTCTGCTCTAAAGGTATGAACATGAAGAGAGCTCAAAGGCAATTAAAGTTAATTAATGATGGCTTCGAAGGGAAAGTGCATGTGCATCACCCTTTTTTAACCATATTCCTGCTTTAATACCACCAGTCTTTAAATGGGAATTTCTATTCCTAACAGCACCTGTAAATCTCATTTTATGCTGCAGTGGAAATATAGAGTGCTGTTCCAGCCTAAATAAATGGAGGGTGTTTAGAAGAGAGGAGGTCTCTCTTGCCTATAATCCACTTACCCTTGGAACATGGAAAGGTTGGAGGGAATTGGGATTAGGTGAACCCAGAAAATGCAGCTCTGACTCTTAAACACTGAAACACCAAATCAAACTGATTAAAATGAATTAGATTGGTATTTTTATTAGTCTTGGAATTCTAGTCTTTTATTATCCTATATGGATGATGAAAACAGCAAGGAAAAGCTGTGAAAGCCAGAAATTTGTCCTCAAAGTGCTTGAAGAACCCTGTATGTTGGAAATCTGAAGATTATCATGGAAATAACTGAAGAAATGTGTTTTTTTCTTGCAGGGAAGATGTCAGAACTGCCAACGTCATCGCAGCTGAAGCGGTCACTTGTCTGGTCATAGACAGAGAGTAAGTTCCTCCTTCTGCCTGGGGCTGGGGGGAAACTCCAATTTCAACCTTTTCCAGAGCTTAACAGGAACCTTGGATCATCTTCTCTAGAGAGGCTTCTTAATTTGGGGTGATAAAGTCACAGACATGTCCTTGGTGAATGGAGGGAAGGTGTCCCTAAATCAACCAGACAAAACTCAGTAGTGACAATTAGAATCACAGGAATTCCAAATGGAAATAAAGGAGGAGCTGGAATTACTGTGGAAAGGGAGCTAGGTGTTACAGTGGGACACAGGTGGAGTTCACATCCTGAAAGGCACCAGCTCCTGGCAAATGTTGGAGCAGGGTGTTATCCCAGTCCATGTGGGGATGGAGAGTTCTTGGGAGAAGGCCACAGCCCTGCTGGAAGCACTGTGGCTCAGAGGAGATACAGGAAATCAGAAGAGTAAAATAATAATTTGTATAGAAAGCTTGAGAGAATTAAGGGGATTAATCCAGAAAAAACATGCCTGGATACTCCAGTGCTGCAAATCCAGCTGCTCTCTGCAGTGACTGGGAATGGGATTTAAAAATGACATAAAATGACATAAAAATTGAACATGGCTCCTGGGCTGGTTTTCCTGTTGTGAAGCAATGGCACATACCAGCAAAAGGCATGGACACCTTCATGGGAATCTTTCCATGGGAATGTGGTATGGTGAAACCACAGAGAGGGTGAATAGGCATTGACTTTTCACTGCCTCCACCAGTGCAGGAGCTACAAGAAACCTGCTGGAGGGAGCCAAAAACTGTGGAATAATGAGAAAAAATTACTGATGCTGAAAAGGAAAATAAATCCATTGATTTTCTGATGTATATGGGACCCACCTCTGGGCCAGGAGCTTTCAGAGCAATGTGGATTTTTGGGATGTCTGGGCAGAGCCAGGAGCTGGATCCATGATCCCTGTGGATTCCCAGAAGTGATTCTGGAGCCCTGCTTGTGTTCTGGTGAGAGATGGGATTCTGTGCTCTTTCAGGGCTGATCTCCATCCCCTCAGTCCTGCTGTGACACAAGTGGTTTGTGTTGAGTTATCTCACAGGCCTCCATTTCTGGAAATCCAGGCTGAGCTGGGGAATACCTTCAGAAATCCTGATAAGTTCTGATTTATGTTAATTCATTATTAATTGCAAAACCCATGGTGTGTCCATTGAGCACAGGTGAGGAACACCTGAGAACTCCTTTCTCAAACTAGTAGGTAAAACACCCACCCTCCCTTCTTGTGCTGTGGGGCAAAGAGAGGAAGAAGAATTAAATTATTTAACAAGATAATATTTTAATTATCTTTATGCTTTTAATAACTAGATAATTTAGCAGTCATTAATTCAGAGAAATAAAAAGCAACAAGTAATTTATGCTTTTTATTTTTACACTTGTGCAACAGATATTTTTGGTTTGCACTGTGAGAGTTAAAAACCCCAAATAATTCAAGTCACACATTCCTGATAATTTCCCAGACTGTTCCTTTCCTTGTCTCCTGTGCCTTGTCCTCAGCATACAATGCCCTTGAAACAGTAAGGAAGTACGAGTTTAAATTTAAACTGATGAAGCTGTGGTAAATCTACCCCAGAGATTCTATTAACACTCTGCAATTAGCAGAGTAATACTATTTATAAAATTCTTATTTATAGTGAAAGAAAAGTGACCCTATTGATAACCCTATTTATAGCTCAGAGCAGGCTCTCCTGTGTCCTGGCCACTGCTGGATTTTATGTACCAGCTCTTCTTTAGGCTGTTATTTTATAGGAATGACAACAGCAGGAGCAAAATTGCATGTGGAGATAAACTACCAGGACTTGTGGCAATTTGGGAAATTGGTGAGAAAAAAGAATCATTTTTTTTTATTTCCAGTTGGAGCAAAGTTTACACCTTTTGGGTTGTGGTGGTGGATGCAAACGTTGAGTGGCACAGAAGGCAGCAATGGGAGCAGGGGGTGGGTGTTCCCTGCAGCTGGAATCTGTTCCATGCAGCAGGAGGGGTGACACAAGTCACTGAAGCTGCCAAATATTTCCTTTTCCCAGACAAGCTCTTTGCCTAATCAGATGGAACCATTGAAACAGCAATTTCCATGCTCTGTGGGTGTTCCCACTGAAGCAGCTCAGCAAAACTGGTGTTGGAGTTTCAAAAAACAAGTGATGGGAAAAGACCTTTTCCTTAACACATGGAATTCCTGGAGAATTCCAGTCTCAGTGGCCAACATCACCCACTGGAATTATCTGCAGCAGGGTAACTCTTCCAAATTCATTGTGAAAGGCTTCCCAAGGCATTCAGAAATTGTTCCAGCAGCCACACTCCCATTTCACTAACAAGGAGAGTCCCACCTTGGTGCCACAGGAAGTTACTCCTAAGGGAGGTGTGAGCCTGGTCTGGATTTACCAATATTCCCAGCAATTGTAGGGCTGGTTTAGCTGCTGCAGAGTTTGTAGTTTGGGGGAAACTGGAGTTTGGGGAAAACTTTCATGACAGGCATGAGCCAGGAGCTTTGGGCAAATTGGGTTTGAGAAGGGAATTGCTTAAGCATAAAAAGAGGGAATGCTTGGCCTAAAAGGATCTCTGGTATTTATAAAATATGTATGAAATGGCTACAGGGCTGAAGCAGTGGGAGTCAGAAATTCCACAAGGGAAGCCAAACCAGAGCTCATGAGGGGTCTTTAATTACCAGATGATGTTGGTGCTGCCTTGCTTTTCAATTTCCTTATGAAACTGGAAGAGGGCTCTTCCACTTCCAACTGCACCCCAAAGACTCCCAAAAAGTAGCACAGCTATTTTTGCCAATCTAGGAGGATGTGCTTTGCAAAGTGCATTTCCAGCATCCTTTTCTGGCATAGGAATGAGTAAAACCCTGATCCAACAATGACAACAACCTGCAGGAAGCATTTGATGCATCCCATGGACTTCGTTCCCACTTGTCCTTGTCCTGAAAATATTTGTTACAAAAAGCATTGGCATTTTTTCCATCTTGCAGTTGTGGTTTTGAGTCGCTTCCTTTACTGGAATAATGAATTTCAGTGGGATTTGGTCCTTAATGCTCTTAATCCCTCCCTGTGAAGGTGGGGAGGCCCTAGCACAGATTCCCAGAGAAGCTATGGATGTCTCTGGATCCCTGGAAGAGACCAAGGCCAGGCTGGCTGGGGCTTGGAGCAACCTGGGATAGTGGAAAGTGTCCCAGCAGGGAAGATGTACATGGCAGGGGTAGGACAGGATGGGCTTTAAGGTCCCTTCCAACTCAAACTTTTCTAGGAATTCTGTGGTTCTCATTGGGAGCACCATTCATTTTAGACCCCCAAGGAAGAAAACTGCCAGGAAAAAACCCAAATAATTGTGCAGTCTTACCTGGTTAGGTGTATTTGAAAGAAAGAACTTGGAATTCAGAAAGAAAAAAATTCCAAGGAATTTCCAGTGATCATCAAAATTTCAACACAGAAGAGCAGGTACTGGAATCCAGTGGAGAAAATGGAGTGAGAGGGTGACAAGGCTGAGGAAATGAGGGTGGCAGCCCTGTAAGGAACCACAGCAAGGGACAGACTCTGTACTCAAGCTCTCTGGTGAGTTGGAATTGAGTTATCCAAAGTTCTTCCTGCCAGCCATGGAGCACAGACCTAACCCTGGGCTTATAGAATTGGCTTGGAAACTTCAACAAAATCGATACAGTGTTCATGGGAATTGTGAAAAAAAGGCCAGCTGGATATCTGACCATCTGAGGGAATTTGGAGAAGTCTTTGGATACTTGAGGAGCCACACAGCTCATTGCAGCCCCACCATGTCCTTCTGCTGAAACTTCCACTCTGGGGACACACATTAATATTTTACAGCACTTCTCAGATGGCTTTTAGGCATTTTTATTTCAAAGTGCCTTTTTTTTTTTTTTTTTTTTTTAAACAATTCATGGACTTTCTGTCTTTAGGACTTGCCTTGACCCTACAAGATCAAGGCTGCTGTTAATGAAGTTTTTCCTGTGGTGACACTGCAGGAATTCATCCTCTGGGAAAAAGTTACTATGGGAGCTCCTCCAAATTGTCCTGAGCTTGGCCTTGTCAGAACTCATCCTGGTGAATTTCCAGGCTCCTTGGAGGGGTTATTAGATTTGTTCCAGAAGTACACTTGGGGAAAAGTTAACAAATACATGCTGGATTTGATGGATTGGTCCTTTAGGAAGTTGTCTGTAAAAGGTCTTCTGATTAAAATGGTGCAGCCACGCCTTGAGCATCTGTTCTCTCATGGATCAGTTTGAATGAAGATGCACAGGCAGACTTTACTTGCAGCCCCTTTGTATGGAGAGAAAACAGGAGGGAAAGGCTTCATACTCATTCCTGACGTTTGGATCATCACTGGCACCCTCAGGGACAAGTTGGTGCAACTTTATAATTCTTTTTTTTTTTCACATTTACCTCTCGAAACTGAGAAAGAGTTTGAAAGTGTTCATGGCTGCTCCTGAACTGTTGGAATATTTATACTGAGATTGATTCAGGTTCATCTTTTATTTATATGGGATTTTTTTTCCCCTCTATATAATTTATTTATGGTGCCAACAATGTTTTCCTGGAGCTTGGAGAATTAGCAACACTGTGGGTATTGGGAGGACAAAATTGCCTCATGCAAATGGAGAGAGAGGAGCTGATGGATCAGAGCCAGGAAAACTCAAGGCACAGATGCTGCTGACAGAGTTACAGAACTACCTGGAATTTACACTGAATGCTGTTTTTCCCGCTTCTTGTCTTCTTCAGCTGCACATATGAAGAGGATGCACTTTTTTTTAAGGCAACATTTTAAATATTTCAGCTATTTTCTGCTTTTCTACTTTGCATTTCCCATTTTTGTCTGTGTTTCAAAGCCTGGGTTTGGTTTTTATCAGGGAGAGCTGTGAGGTGTCAACAAAGGTTATTGGATCAGCCCTTCTGGCAAGGGACATTGGAGAAAAATGAAATAAAAGAGTATTATCTTGGCATGACTGACCCCATATAAGCTGAACCGAGCTCTTTCAGTGGAGATTTTAGGGTTTGCTGCTTTGCTGTTTCTCCCAGTCAGAGCGAAGTTTATCCATGGAGAAAATTGGTTATGAGGAGAGAATAGAAAAAAAGAAGAGAAAAGGCCACAAGGAGAAAAAAAATCTGAGCAGTTTCTGATTGAATTCTGAGGGAGGTTGGACTGAGCTGAGACCTCAACAACGTTGAGATGGGAAATAGATAAGGGACTCAAGTGAACTTTGATAGATTGACCAGTGCTAAGTCTGGCTTAAAATTTTTAATAAAAATTAAGGGTTTTAGAGAAACTGTTGTTATTCCTTTCAGTGACTTTTTCTTCTTTGCTGTTTCACTAGAAAAGATTTATTTGCACTGCAAAAAAAACCAAACCAAGCCTAAATCACAATTTGGGCCCTAGGTGATGTTTTATTGCTTTCCAGGATGGTGTTACTGTGTTAATTAATTGCCTAAATACTTGTTTGGGGTGCAATTAGGTGTTAACACCCCAATTCTGCTTTGCTCTCACTGTTACCTTGCAAAGTTTGGCTTCATCCCATGGCACATTCCCAGTAATAGGAAAATAAAACCTTAGGTGATGAAGGAGCTGAGATGTTCCTGTTTTCACTGCTGAGTAAGGAATTTGGGGTTGAAGAGTTATTCCCATTATTAACACATCCTAATATTAAAAATATTAGTAATTACCAAGCTGGTTAAAAACCACTAACACGAGTTTATGTGAGAGCAAAGGGGTTTGTGCCTTCTCCTCCTCATTAATGAATTAATTAATTTGCTTTCCCCATGGTGCATAAATTATTTCCTTGACTGTGTGATTTAAAATATAATAAATTAAGTAGAGGGGAAGACTGAAGATATTGGTGTGGGCAGAGGGCATTTGCTGAGCTGTAATTCTCAGTAGAGAATTCCAGGCTGAAGGAGCTCAGTGGGCACCTGGTGGCTCCTCCCTGCTCCAGCAGGGCCATCCCAGAGCCCAGGGCACAGCATTGTGTGCACACAGCTCTGCAACAGCCCCGGGGAGGAGAATTCCTCTGGAAAACCCTTTACAGCAGCTCCAGATCCAAACCCCCTGTCCCAGTTGTCACCTCCTGCCCCGCAGTGATGGGGAAAATCCAGATTTTTCCAAGAGGATCATTGTGCCTCCCTTGGTTCTGCTGTAAGTGCTGTCTCTGCTCTCCACACATCCATGGGGTACATTCCATAGGGTCAGGGATCTCCTGAAGGACCTGCTCAGAACTGTCAGTGTGTCTCAGCCATCCAGGGTCTCACCATTCCCATCCCAGGAACACGGAGTCTCCCTGGCTCACCCCGTGCCTGGCAGAACATTGCATTTCTCCAGCTGCCCTGGATTTTCCTCACCTGCTCAGTGCCATTCATTCTCTTTGATCCTACAAATCCTCCTTGAGAAATGGCCATATTAAATGTCCCCTGCTTATTCCTTAAGTCAGAATTGTGGCCCTCAATGGGGATTTTAGGTTTTTTCCTTTCTTTTTTTTCAATGTTTCCATTCATTTTTTCATCAACTTAGGACAATTCCAGTTCATCAGCTCTGTGTTTCATGCCTCAGAAGTGCCAGGAGCACAGAAGAATTACAGGATTTTTATTTGTGAGGCTGTGACCTTAAGGCAGAGATCAGTTAAGAGGCTCTGATTTGCAGCAGTTCATCTTTTCAAATTTTTCTTCCTTGAAAACAGAAAACCTGTGTGTGACAGAGCCACTGGGAGTACTGGAATTGGATAGTAGAAAGTAACTTTTCACCATGGAATATTTTTGTTTGAAGGCATTCACTGATTTCAGTTACTAGTTTCTAGTTTTTCATGGAATCCCAGAATAGTTTGGAATGGAAGGGATATTAAGGATCATCCAGCTCCACCTCTGCCATGGGTAGGAACATCTTCACTGTCCCAGGCTGCTCCAAGCCCCATCCAACCTGGCCTTGGACACTTCCAGGGATCCAGGAGCAGCCACAGCTTCTCTGGGCACCCTGTGCCAGAGCCAGCCCACCCTCCCAGGGAACAATTCCTTCCCAATATCCCACCTGAATTCCCTCTCTTTCAGTTTGAACCCCCTTTGATGTGTTTTTGGATGCCTTTTGTCTAAAGATGAGAAATCTGGGATCCACAAATGAAAATTTCACTCTGGAAGCAGAGGGATTTACAGGGTTCCTAGTTGGAGGAAGGGATGTGATGGTTGAGGTGCCACCACCAGCCACATTGGCACATTTGCTCTGAAACTTCTACTGGAGAGTGAAAACCTTGAGCAGCCATTTCAATGGGCTGGATAAATAATTTTGGATTTTCTTGGTGTTGGTTTCTGCATCTCCAGCATTTCTGAGGCCTGGGCCTGCTGTGTCACCAGCACTGAGATCCAGCCCCAAATGCTGCCAAAAAGCCACACTGGATTTCTTGGCTCCCAGGTGGAATCTCTTCAGGTTCAGTGGTGGACCTGGCACTGCTGGTGGGACTGGATGATCTTGGGGGCACTTTCAAACCTTGGTGTTTCTATGATTTTCCTCTCAAAGTGTCCCTTTGTCTTTACAGCTCCTTCAAGCACCTGATTGGGGGCCTGGATGATGTCTCAAACAAAGCCTATGAGGATGCAGAAGCAAAAGCAAAGTAAGTGCTCAGCATCAATCTCAAACTTGTGTTTGTTGGTGGTGCACCACTGGCATTCCCAAAAAAACCCCTCCTCGTTCTCCATGCAATAATACCAAACAGCTTTAAAAGGAGAGATTCCTTCTCTGGATGGAGGAATTTTCCTCCTCTGGATGAAGGAATTTTCCTCCTCATGTCTCCCTGGTTCTCCCCATGAATATGGAGATGGGGCTCCTCTGGTCAGTGCCCAAAGCCAGGTTGTTCCAAGGTCCTGCTAAGCCTCAGTATTTGAATCCAATGGGTCTGCCAGAAATCCTCTTGAAATACTGTGAGGTGAGAAACTCCAGATCTTGCAATTGCACTCGAGGGAATTGTTGTTGGGGGAATTGTTGTTGAAGGCATTTAATTTCTTTAGAGAACTCTGACCTTTCTCAGATGCTTTTTAAAGTCAAGCATGTTTTGAGACAAAAGATGGGCAGTGGAATTTGTCATTTGGAGATAAAAACTGGAGCTGCTGTGATGTGAAGCAATATATTCATCTGAAGTCCACAAAAAATATTCATTCCTTTCAGAAGGGAGCTGGAGAGTATGAGATTAAAATATTTTTTTAAACCTCACTTTTTTATTCATTCTCAAGCTGCAATTTGATTTCAATCTGTAATCTTTGAGCTCTGATTCTATCCCAATGATTCAGGCTTTTCAAGAGGATCCTGTTCTGCTTCGGGAGATGCTCAATATCAACCAAACACAATTCAAAGACAGAAGTTGTTGAAAAGAAAATTAAATTTCCTCTATTCAAAATTTCTTTACTCTTCCTCCCTCTCAATTATTTTGCTTTTGTGGGGATTTTTTTTTCATAGCACATTAAGGAAGGGGGAAAGTGTTTTCTCAAAGTCAAATGCTTCGAGTGACTGCCTAAATTGCAGATTCCAATTAAGTTATAGATAGAAACTTCTCATTAAACCAGAGGGGTTGGAATGATGTCTGCTAAAGGTATTGGGCACCTCTTGGAGGGAAAGTGAGAATTCCCAATTAAGTATTGATTAAAAATAACTCTTGGTTTGTTTCAGAAACCAAGACCCATCTCAAAAACCTTCAGTTCACAAGCAAAACTTGTTAATCCCACAAAATACCCACAGATTTCTCTGTTCTTATCTTTGAGTGATATTTGAAATACTATGTTTAATTAATTTTAAGGTATTAAAAGGGTTGCATTTTAGATTGGATTATTATTATTATTATTATTATTATTATTATTGTTATATTAAAAAGGTTAAATTCTTGTTGGCCCAATTAAAAAGGTGGGAGACTACCGACTTCCTTTACCATCCCCCAAAACAGGGGATTTGGGGCATGGAATGCTTCAGACAGATGGTCCCAAGTAACCCAGGGTCATCCAGTCATGATTTTATATTAATTTTTGAGTGTTCCTATTTGGGTTATATTGATTTCCATCGGAGCAGAAGGGAAGAAAACATTGGAAATAAAACTGGGGAATTTTGGGCTGGGTCATAAATGATGTCATGGTCACAGAAGGTTTTTGAAGGTGCCACCACAACCCATCAGCACCAAGAAAAATGCCCCCTTCCCACATCTATAATTTTAAGCTCTATTCTTGAGTATTTATTATCCCAGGAACATTGAGGTTGCAGGTTGAGGAGATTTTGAGGACAGTTTGGGGAATTTTAGGATCTGCTGAACAATGTAGGGGAAGCTGCAGTTTTGGACCTCTTTGGAAGAAACTCTCCCTTTTGGGAGCCACTCTGTTTTGACCTTCACAATTTTGCGCTTTTATCTTCTCCAGTCCTTTCCTTCTAATGCCAAATGTTTCATCCCAATGGAGGGGCAAGGCCCTGCTGATGGAGGAATTGTTCCCTAAAAGGCTGAACCAATTAATTTTGATAACAACTTTTTCATCTTCCAAGTGAGAGGCCGGTGCTGGAGCCCTGTCACTGCAGAGCAGGGGTGACAGTGACATTATTGTCACATCTTGACATTTTGCCTCAGACAGAGCAGGAGGGATCAGTGTTGTCTGCCTGGAAAAACATCCGAAAAACAGAATGTCCTATTGAAAAATAGAGTATTTAGCAGTCAAATTCCATATTCCTGTTTGCTGGGCTCCTTGAAAACCAGCAGAAAGGTGGATAGAGGAGGGAAAAATGATAAAGTTCCTTGGAGAGGGACCCCAGAAGAATTGTGAGCCCTTCCAGAAAGTTTTGGTGTTCCAGAGTTACCTCACAAGGCAAAACTCCTTGGGAGAAAAGTCTCCTTGGCAGCAAGTTTAACCTGGATTCCTTTCCAAGCAGCAGTTAATTAGCTCCAGCTAATTGTCCTTCAAGGGCTTATTTTTTCCGAGGGGAGCTTTGTGGTAGGGAAGAACTCAGAACATAAAACGAGGCAGGTTTGTGAGGCTTTACACAAATCCCATGGAATGTTTTTGCTCGTCTTTTTTTAGCTCACATCTCCTTTTCAGAGCTCATTGCCAGCTGGGAAAAGGCCTTGGGATGCATCCCGTGGATCAAGTGGATGAGGATGACCAAGGCCAGCTTGGGCAGGACTGGTCTAGTGGGAGGTGGAAGGGGCTGGAACAAGATGGGCTTTGAGGTCCATTCCAACCCAAACCATTCCAGAACTGTAAATGCCTACAAAATTAGTGGCACTGGGGTTTTTTTTTCTCATTTCATGCTGGAGCACATCCCTGGAGTCACAGAGCTCAGGGCATGGCTGGGAGGATGTTAGACAGAAGTTACAGGCTTGGAATATCTTTCCATGTTTCCATCTGTCCTCCAGGCCTGGAGGATCTGAACTATTTATTGAGTTTGTTTCTATTTTAGAGGCACTTTCCTGCTTTTTGTCAGCTTGGGGTTGGCAGTTCCCTTTAATGTCCATCCTTTGTGTTCCCTATCTTAAATCAGCAATTGCAGACATGTTGTCTGTGAGACCAAGATTTTAATTGTAGGCTATCATTTTAATTATAGGATTATTCAGACTATAATATGAATGATAATATTCTACTCCTTGAATGTATTCAAATGACTTAATGAATTAATTAACTAATGAATATTATAGTTGCCTCCTAAAAGGGGAAGGAGAGAGGCAAATTTGCTTCATGCTCTGAGGAGACCAGAAAAGCAGCACTCGTGTCCTAGTGCCAGGCCCAGCCACGCTGGCATTTAGGGCATGAAGGAGATGCCCAAATAATCAGAATTATCTCCAGATGGAGCCACTCCAGCAGCTTCCATAAATCCAGGAGGACACAGCAGGGTGGTTTCTGCTGCAGCTGGTGGTGCCAAGTGGGGCGTGGTTCAGTGACCCCCTTTGCTCCAGGCACACCAATCCTTCCAGCCTGGGAACTCCTGGTATTTATCCTGTGCAATCACTGAACACTCTCCAAGGCTGTACGATGCCTTTCTGTGTCCTTGCAGCTCCTGCCCCAAAGCCCTTCATCTTTCTGGAGCTGTGTTTTAATGAAGAGCTTCATTAACAGTTGGACTCAAAGATCTGAGAGATCTTTTCCAACCTAAATGACTCTGTCCAAACCTTTTGTTTTAGTCCCCTTTCTCAGTCCCTGTGATGTCCCTTTTTTACCTTACACCCCCTCTCTCACTCCATTTATTCATAAAAAAGCATCCCAGGAGTTAATGAACTTAATTTTGCTGTGGAGGGTGGTTATGAATATTTTTCCATTTTATATACCTATGGAAATGAAACAGTATAAAAATACAAAGATATCTAATAAAAAGAAAGGAAAATAAGTAAAGGGTAAGAGGAGAGAGAGGAGAGGAAAGATCCCACCACCCATGGAAATGAGACTTGGTTGTTGCAACTTTGATATCTGTGGGTCACAGTGATGGTCACAGTGTTGATCCACGGAGGATGAGGAAACATCCCATAAACAAACAGGCTGGATTGGCCCTTCATCTTTGTAAAAGGGAGCAGAAACCAGCTTATCTTCATGGAAACTCCTGTTTTGGTGTGATGGAAAAGCTTGGGAAAGCTTTGCCTGCAGATGCTGCCTCTGCAGGGCTCTGTCCAACCTGCTGGGCTGGACATCCAGCCAGCCCTGGGGTTGTGTGGCTAAAACAACCCTGGGCATTAGGGAAGGATGGTTTTATTTTGTTTAGAAATACAGCTGAGATAAGCCAAGCAAGATTTTAACCCCTGCCAGAAGGGAAGTGGGCAGAGTTAGGGTTCCAAAATGGGAGCTGCTACTTAAAGAGGATGATTTAGTGAGGGTCTGACTTGATGCCAGGCTGGAAAACTTTGGCTGAAATAATCCACCAAGGCATTAAATATCATTTTTCCTGCAAGAGACAGTATTTGCTGGCTTTGCAGCATCAGGGAGCTCTGCTGAGGGGCTCCATCCCCCTCTGTGTGCCTTGTTCCCTGAATTGTGGGCCATCTGGGCAGCAGCTTTTGCTTCAGCTATCCATGATGACAGACTGGGGAGAAATCCCACAGGATTTGCAAAAAGCTGGCAAAAAGCTCCTCAGGGCTATGAAAAGCAGAGGTTGCAGTCATTTCTTTTAAGCTGTGTAAATAATTAAAACTCTTCTCCTCCCTGGTGAGGTCTGTGTGGAAACACTGACTGATCATTGATACCTGGTCAGTTTGTGTGAGCTGGAACATTTGCTGTTCAGGAAAAACTGAGATTTTAGGTGGCATTATTTGGCTCTAATATGGAATAACTTATTCTCTTCCTGCTGGAGAGTTTTGCTTTTCCCAGCATTCAGCCTTAAATAATTTCTCATTCCATCCTGAAGCCACTTGTAGCTCTACCAGATTTTCCTGATTGCTGTAGTAAATAGGGGTGGAATTAGAAAACATCTCAGAAATAATTTGAAAATATGAGAGCCCAGCAAGAGACCACGCAGGGTGATGTCCCTAAGTGAAGGTAAATGCTAAATGTGACTTTGTTGTTTGAGGGGGAGTTGCTGTTTATTTGCAGACTTGAATTATTCACACAGAGTTCATACCAGGCAGACTTGGTGGCTGCTTCCCTCTGGAGAAAGAGCACTGGGAATGCTCTGTCACCCGCCAGGGATACATGAAATGACCTTTGAAAGCCAGGTTGTTCTATTTAGGTAATGATCTCTGCTCTTCCCTTGTTCAGCTGACCTTTGGATGTGATAATGGGCTGAGGCAGATGTCACATGGAAACCTTGGTGTGGAAAAGTCAGGGCCTCTGAAGTGGACTGCTATTCCTGCAGCTGGCTGCATTTGTTTATGGAATTGAGGCTCTCCTCTTTGTTTTATGGAACTAAAACTGTCCTCAGGAAGCAAAACTGCAGCAGAAATCATCCCTAAGAAAACAAATTCCAGAGGGAGCAGAAATGCAATGTGGATGCCACCATGTGTGTGGCCATTCCAGCTGCACGTGGTGGGAGCCCTTGATGGTCTGGGCCTTGGAAATATCAACCCTTCCTGTGGCATGGATGGAAATCCTTCTCTCAGGAGCTGCTGGGAATACTCTGCTAATCCCAGCTCATGGAGCTCCATGCAGCACTGGCTCGGTGCTTTAACCAGAACCATGGCCAACTTTGGGGGGGAGTCAAGGCAAAGGCAGTGTTAAAACATTTCCATGCACCCCTGGTGGTGTAAATTGGTTGTCCAGCACATTTGGAGCTGTCCTGAGGATTTATCCAAACAGCTTTTAAGGATTTCACCACTGGAATTTGGGCTATTTCTCTCCCACTGTTATCTGCCGACTTAAATAACAGGGAGGCACTTGAACCAAATGTCATACAAATAGAATGGAGTGATCCTGCTACAGGGAGCCAGTGGTTTTTGAGCTGCTGGAAACAGGTGTGGGGTCATTTGTGGCTTTCCCAGCACTGCAGCTCCCTGCTAGTCCAGTTCTGCTTGGCTGTACCTCAGCAGCTCCTACGAGCTCAGACCTCACTTTTAAATCCAAGAATTTGTAAGAGAAAGGAGAGAAGGAGATGTAGAGCCAGTGAGAGATGAAGGGCAGGGATGTTGCTAGTGCTGGCACACAGGGAAGGTTTGGCAGGAAAAGATTTCCTTCAGAGGGAAGCACCAGGGCAGGAGGTGGGAGAGCATTGTCTCCCTGCTGCCAAATTGTCTCAGCAGGGCTGGCAAAGGTGTTGTCAGATAAAGAAGTTTCTTCCCATTCACCCAAAAAACTTCCCATGCCAGGATTTATGGGAGTAGCTCCAAGGTTTGGAAGTGCTGGTTGTTTTAACTGCAGGGAGACGGGAAGGAGTGGAGGGTGGAGGTTCCTGTTTCAAAATGAGTGAATATTCATTGTTCTCCCTGCAAACATTAGTGAGTGTTGTACCTGAAAACTGCCCAGCAAATTCAGCTGACCCCAGGACAGAAGTTGTGTCACACTGGAAGATGAAATTCAATCACCCAACTGTGAAATGGAAGAATTTAATCCCATTTTAAGTGAAAAACACAGTGCAGCCTTAACTCCAAAGCTGCTGCCAATGCCTCCATCTCACCCACAGCTGAGGCACCAAAACAAACCCTTTTGTTCCTCCCTGTAGAAAACAATCATTTTTCCTCTAATTACTTTCCATACATAGCTTCCAGCCTAAATGTAGTCCCCATTCCACTCAGGATTTCTATCTTCATCTCATCCTGACCTGGGAAGCATCTGGGGAGCCCTTCCCATGCCTGAAGGGACTCTAGGAGAACTGGAGAGGGACAAGGGATGGAGGCACAGGACACAGGGAATGGCTTCCCACTGCCAGAGGGCAGGGATAGATTGGGAAGATAGATGGGATATTGGGAAGGAATTGTTCCCTGGGAGGGTGGGCAGGCCCTGGCACAGAGTGCCCAGAGAAGCTGTGGCTGCCCCTGGATCCCTGGAAGTGTCCAAGGCCAGGTTGGATGGGGCTTGGAACAGCCTGGGATAGTGGAAGGTGTCCCTGCCCATGGCAGGGGTGGCACTGGATGAGCCCTAATATCCCTTCTATTCCAAACCATTCTGGGGTTCTAGGAAAGGATTCTAGGATGGGTCTCTGCCTTCCCTGCTCCCAGCTGTGGGACCCACAGGATGTGATGCCCCCATATTTTGGATCACCAGGAAGGTGCCAGCATCCCATTATAGTAATACATACCATTACACTGAGTAATGGAGGTTTATTAAAAAAAAAAAAAAAAATCCTGGTGCATCCAATATTATTTATGGATCCTGAGAAGCTGCCACCATGTGATATTATTGTTTTTCCCATGTGCTTGTTTGCAGCACTTGGAATGCTGGAATGGTTTAGGTTGGAAGGGACCTTAAAGCCCATCCAGTTTCACGGGCAGGGACACCTTCCACTAATCCCAGGTTGCTCCAAGTCCATCCAGCTTGTCCTTGCACCAGATTTAGGGCATCCCAAACCCCACACTGGGAAGTGCACTTGGTTTTCCTGGCTGTGCTCTGCTCCACTTACATTGATTTGCCCTCAGCTGCATTTGCTCCATTTTCTCAGTGCCTCACTGGATGCTCCATGAAATGATTTGAGAAGTGCTGAGCTCTAAATCTTTAAATCATCTGAAAAAAAATTGTAAAAAAAAAAAAAAAAAAGGAAAAACTGTTCTCATGATTTAGCTGATGCCACAACTTCTGCAGAGGTATAACAAGATGAAACATCAGAAATATAGATAAGGTGACGTTGTGAGTATGTGCGATAGCTCAGTGCCTGTAAACCTTGACAGAGGAGATGAAAGCCTGATCCAGCCCATTATGTTGGACATTAATGTAAAACTACCTGGAGGTTTTTAATGGAGCTTTTATTATTAAATTTCTGATGAGATTTAAAAGCCCCTCATTCATGGCTGCATTTAAATTATTTTAGTGATGTCAGTGAGGTGTTTCTGGCTCTGTCTGCTCAGCAAAGCAGCACAGGGAGATGTGTTCAAGCCCTGTCTTTGCTATCTCTTGGTTTCCTGTCATTTTCCTATACAATTGTTGGGTTGCTCTGTAGAAAACATCAAATAACATCATTTATTGATCACAGAGCAAGGGATTAGAGTAATAATACCATGAGCTCCAAAGTGTGCAATTGGAGTCTGCTCAGCTGTTGATGATCTGTGTTAAAACACCAGCCTCTTCAGGGCTGCAGGCCCTGGTGCTGATCTTAGTCTCAGATTAAATCTCAGACCTGGATGCATTTCCATCCCAAGGTGCTTCCTCAGCAAGGTGCATTCCTCACACACGGATCATTATTCCTTCAGCCCTTTGGAGGCTGCTCCTGTGCGGGAGTGATCTCATTCCTCTTGGAGGGCAGCATGGAATTCCCATGGCTTGGAGCTCTTTGAGGAGCCTGAGATGGGAGCAGGGCTGGCAGCAGGCCAGGCCAGGGCTGGGACTCTTGGAGCATGCAGAGAAATTGCCAGGGAGTCCCTGCAGGTGCTTGGCACAAATTAAAAAGCTGCCACTTGGCTGCTTTGAAACATCAGCTGTGCCCTTAAATTCCCCCACTTCCAGCTTCCCAGGCATTTCCTACACTCAGGAGTGAGTGCCTGGAGTTCAGCTTTGAAAGCTGTTTTACCAACCCCACTGCTCCAAATCAGCTGTTTTAATAATGATGCAGGAGCTGAGTTGTCATATTTTGCATCTGGGTCAGATGCAGACATGAAAATATTTAAGAGTTGAGCAAGTGCTTAGTGAGGACGTGACCTTCTGCTTGGAAAAACAGCAGATCCAGGAGAAAAAGCTGCTCCAAGGCTTTTGCTCCCTGCTGCTCACACGTGCCCTTGCTAAGTATTGAAGCTGACATTTAAAGCAAAAAGGATTTGCTCTCATATTTCATGGTTGCAAAGGGTAAAGTCCTGCAGGAGTGAGCCTTGCACTGGTCACAGACCACACTCAGCACTTCCCAAAGTCCCCTGAAAATTAAATATCATCAACTGCTTTTCTTGCAACCAGCTAAAACTCTGGTCATTTGAACTTCCTTTCACTGAGCTTGGGAAATGCAGCAGCAAAATGAAAAATACTCCCTCCTGTTTCTATTTGTGTTTCAACATCTCCATTGTTTCTCAGGCAGGCAAGTTTTTATCAGTGTCTCATTATCCAGGACAGCTCCTTGGAAATGGAAAAACCACTCAGGCTTCTCAGGAGAGACAGGGGAGGTGTAAAGGCTGGGAACAAGTAGTGCTGTACCTTCTCTTTCCTGGTGGGTTGGTGATGGTTGGAGGTGGCAGTCTCTCGACTCAAGTGTCCTTTTCTGTGAATCTGTTTGCATGGCTTCAAGCATTTTGCAGCATTGTTTTAAAGACAAGCTGGGGAAGAAATTCAAATATTTGTTTGACCTGCAGCATCTCCTGTGCCATTTAACAGAGGAGCTGAGCATAAGAAAGCTGAGCTTGGGGGGTGCCAGGGGCTACATTGCTCAAAAACTCAACAGGAGCTGCTCCTGTGAATTCCCCTTTTGAGTCTGTGAGTGTTGGATGGCACAGCCTGGTTTGGAAATGAAAATAATCACAAACACCTCAGCTATTTAAAAGTTTTCCTAATTTTCCACAAGTTTCAGTGGATGGCATTGCTTAGAAAAATAACATTTCTAGTAGAGGGCACCAGTCCTGCTGCTGCAGGGGCTCAGGAGAAGCTGATCTGTGTCACCCCTTTAGAGAAGGCACAACAGGGATACCCAAGGATAAACACTCCTGGAATATTTATGAATGGCATTGGAAGTATCTCTAGGGAAAAAAAACCCCATTCAATCATATTTTATTATGTCCTTCTAAAAACTCTCCAGGACTTGGAATAATTTATAGTCCCAGTAGTATCTCTCTCCCATTTCCAGTGTTCTTGTTGGGAAGAATCCTACTGTCATGTTGGAATCAAATTGATAATTTTAAAGTGATAATTTTCAATCAACTTGATAATTTTCCTGAAGTCCTTCATCATTAAAAAACCCCTTCACTGTTAAAAAAATAAAATTATCCAGGACCACTTTCAAAACATAGCCAAAAGCATTCAGTCTGCTCTTTCCTCAGAAACCCATTTTTACAGTGCTTTGTACAGAGAACTTCAATCCTTGTGCCAATACCCATTTAAAATTATGAAGTCCACCTGAGAAGATCCTAAATTAGTGCTTGTTGCTTCATTCCCACATTGCAAAGCTCCAGTGTTGAGGCATGAGAATCCAGAGTGACTTGGGGTGATTTTGGGGAGTCAGGATCAGACCTGTGAATGAGGAGCTGGGGTTTTGCTGCCTCCAAAACCAAATAATCCAGAAAACAGCTCAGTTTCCAGAAGAGGGATCGACCCTTTCCCAGTGACTCTGGGCATTATCATTTGTGTGCCATCTCTTTATTTGATAAGGTGCAGCCTTATCTGGCTCTGCCATTAGAAAAGCCCAGTGCCCATTAGTGATATTTATTTGTCTAATAAAGCACAACATTACCAGCTTGGACCTGTTCATTTGTATTTTACACTTCTGCTCTTTACTCTCAGTTTCTATGGGAACCTGGGCTGTTACAGCAGTGGGGAATAAAGAGATGAGGAGAAGTCTTGGAAAACACAACTCCATTTCTCTGCTGAATTGCCAGGCACAAACACTCAGCTTAGAGCCAAATAAACTGGGAAGGGAACAGTCAAGTCAGGAGAGTTGATAATCATCGAGTTCCTCCTTGCTGAAACATCTCAGTTGTGCTTTTCTACTTGGAAAATCCAGGTGGGATGCTGAAAAGCTGGGATTGAGGAGGAGACAATGGTTGTAGTTGTGGTGCTTGGCTTTATGGCTGTTTTAGTGCAGAGTCCTCCAGTGCAACTAAAATTTTAGCAAACCCCTCTCTTTTTGGTGTAATTAATTACAGCTGATGAGGTGGAAATGTGCTTCATGTACAATTTTGTACATGAGAAACACACTCCAGGTCACCAGTTCCAGGGGATTCTTCAGGATCTGCTGCTTCTCTCAGTTGTTAATGCAGAAGAGCTGAAATAAGGAGCAAGAAATAATTAGGAAAATTCCCTTCAGGACATTCCTTGCAGCACCATGATGTGAATTCTGGACAAGATGCTGTACTGAGGCTTGGACTCGATGATCTGACAAGTCTTTTCCAACATAAATGATTCTGTGTTTGCATTTCAACCTGACTGAGAAGGATGTGGGTGCAGTGCTCTGAATACAGAGTGCCAACAAGATGAAGATGAATTTTACATCTTCCAAGAGGTCTGTGTTTAAAATCCAGCAGATTTGGTGAGGATATAAGCAACAAAAAGACTTTTGAAACAGTTGGCCCAGAGCAGCTGTGGCTGCCCCTGGATCCCTGGAATTGTCCAAGGTCAGGTTGGAGGGGCTTGGAGCAGCCTGGGATAGTGGAAGGTGTCCCTGCCCATGGCAGGGGTGGCACTGGATGGGCTTTAAAGTGTCTTCCAAACCATTCCACGATCCTGAGATTTCAACAGTCACTTGCTCAGCACCAGCAGAGCCTCTGATGTTGGAGGAGGCTCCAGGAGAACAGCCTTTTTTCACAGCCCTTGGACTGAAATTGGCTCATCCTCCCATCCCTGAAGCTAGGGGAGGGGTTTGGAGCCCTGGCAGCTTTGGAAATACCACAGCTGCTGTCAAAAGGCCTCACATAGAGAGCCTCAAAACTCTCTCTGCTAAAAAATAAACAGTGAAACACTTATTTTGTGCCTTAATAAGCTAAAACATTGGCACCTACTTAAAAAGTCAATTTTGATTTAGTCCTGAGGGATGCAGACATTCCTAATCCCCATGTATGGCTTACAAAGGAGTTCTGCCCCTCCTGCCTTGCCTGCTGTTAATCAGGCTGAGGTGCCTGACAGGAAAATCTCACAGAATTATGTTTGTTTGGCACAGAGCTGAGTTCAGGCCTTCCCTGATTCATTTTCAGTCAAAGGGAAGCTCATTTGAAACCTCCACTGCTAATTCCAGGAAAGGAAGAAGGCATTAAGGCTCTCCTGGGAGTTTCAAGTGACAGCAGAGCCATTAGCAGAGGGGAAGTGCAGGAAGATGATCTTTATCAGAAACCACATGTTTGGCTGTATACTTCAACCCCAGGAATCACTGTTTACCCCTTGGTTAAGGGTTAAGGTTTTATTACATTAAAAATCAGTATTTCTGGGTGTCTCATTCTCTCAGTGAGGAGCAGGTAGAGTTTGGGTAAAAGAGACAGGAGTAAAACCTACTTGTAAAGGAAGAGATGATCCCCTCTGAAAATAAAAATGGACTTTTGGAAAGGTTTTGTATAGACTGACCACTGGAGAAGTGAAAGCCTTTATAAAAAGTCTCTCTCCATCTTCCTTGGGGAATTCCTTCAGGCCCTGGAAAGGCATAATTAGAGCTTCTCCTCTCCAGGCTGAATAATCCCAACTGTCCCAGCCTTTCCTCCCAGCAGAGCTGCTCCATCCTGGTTCCTCCTCTGGACTTATTCTAGCAGCTCAAATCCTTGCTGTGATCTGGGTTTTGTCTGGAATGCTCACACAAAGGGATAATCCCCTTGGAGGGGCCTGAGATTTCTGCTGGAAAAGCACAAGGAGGGTGGGTTTGGTGTGCAGTGTTCTGCTCCTTCTAGTAACACCTTTCCAGGAGCTCCTGCAAACCCACCAAGATTCCAGGGTATTCCAGGGAATATCACCACATGCTTGCTCTGCTTCTTCCCATGCTTTCTGCTCTCCTGAGGAGAAAAATGGGCCCTTGACCTGATCCCAGACATCCCACAGGTGATCTGTCCCAGGGTAAATCTCCAGTGTATCTTTGTTTTCCACATCTGAAAATGGATCTAAAGAGAGGCAGTGAATTAATCAGAATTCATTAAAAAAACACGTCTGCCACCATCCTGCTCTCTCCCATCTGCTGGAAACAACTGGCAGAGAAGGAGCCTGAGTGAGAAGAGCTTCTGCAGAATTATTTCCCCTGGAAGAAGCTAACAATGGTCTTTATAGCATAGAATTAGGCTGTAAAAGTAAGGTACTTAAATGTGGAGAAGGGTTCCTAGAGCAGGGTGTGTTCAGCATTATCCCAGATATTAAACATTCAGATAGTCCAAAAACCTCTGGATTTTAGTGAAATGATGTCTCCCTTTACCAAATATGTCTTGAAAATGCTGAATTGTGGGCAATTTTCAGGCTGGAGGGTCCCAGCTTGCTCAGCCATGACTCCTGTGGTGCTGTAGTTTGTATAAAGCCAGCCTGTTTTCCTGCTGCTTTTCTGGTGATCCCTGGCATTCCATCCTTCTTTAGCCCATCAGTATGGAGCTGATGCTTCCCTGGGGTTGTCTTGAGGGGAATTGTCATCCCAGAGCCTATTTTTGGCATTGGAAGTTTGGGTTAGTTTTTTTATCACTGTTTGATTTCATCTTTATTGGAAAAGCACTGAGGTAGCTTCTGCCAGGCCCTTCCCAAGGTCTTTCTGCAGCTCATTCACTCTGTTTCTTTTCTGCTGCTCTGAATGTTCACAGAAACTCCTAGGAACCTTTATCCATCTGAATTTTGACTCCATCAAGCAGCAGCAGCCCCAGCCTCAGGGTCACAGGTGGTGGCCTCCTGATCTCCAGAGCAGATATTTCTCCATGAGAAGACCTCTCCTTTTGTCTCCTGGCAGCTTCGTGTCTTTAATGGCATTTGCTGGGGAACATTCTGAGAGAACTTTATGAAACCACATAAACTCTGTCAAGCAGATCAACCTTAAGTGTGACCACTTGAGGAACCTCCATATGTCCCATTGTGGGATACAGCAAATCAGTTTTATTCTACCCTTGATGAGAGTTTTCACTAATAAAGATACAGACAATACAAGCCATGTCAGCTCTGCAAGACTGTCACAGAATCCCAGGATCCCTGAGGCTGGAAAAGCCCTCCCATCCCATGGAGCCCAAGTTGTGCCCCATGCCCACCTTGTCCCCAGCCCAGAGCACTGAGTGCCATCTCCAGCCCTTCCTTGGACACCTCCAGGGATGGGCACTCCAAACCTCCCTGGGCAGCCCCTGCCGAGGCCTGAGCACCCTTTCCATGCAGAAATTCCTCCTGCTGTCCTGATCCTCCTGATCCCTCTGCAGAGCTTCCTGCTCTCCAGCACATCCACACTCCCAGCCAGAAATACTTTAAAAAGTTTTGTTGTCTCCTGAGGAAGCAGTGAGGGTGTAAATTCCGTGCTCCATGCAAATGTATGGAATTCCAGTATAACTGGGCTACCTATGGAAAAACTATGTCAGGAAATTGGGGGACCCTGGAGATGCAGGGAGGCAGAGGGACACTGGGAGCAAACTGTGAATGCTTCAGTTATTTGATGAAAACAATTAGGATGTTTTGAAAACATGAAGCTGCTCCATGAAGGCAGGATAGAAACCAAATGAAAGTGTGGAGGAGCACACAAATGTCCCCAAGGGCTGGGCCTTCCTAGGGCTGTTTAAGGGTGTGTGACAGTGGGCTGAGGGGTTGTCCCTGGAAACATGGGATGTTCCTGCCCTCCAGTGGAAGTATGGGAAAGTGCTGGATAAGGGATGGGAACCTTCAAAGGGATGCTAAGAAACCCTCAGGAAGCTCCTTCTTTTGATCCTCTGAGCTGCCCCTGGTGTTGTGTACCAGAGCTCTTAGTCCCCTCTGCATTCCCACCCCAGACCCACTGCTGTGCCTGTATCCCATTGGATTTTCCAGAGCTGGGGTGAAATACCGGAGTTGGGAATGTGGCTTGGAGCAGTTCTGGGGAGGCACTCATCCATGCAAGTTCAGCTCCTGGGATGGCACAAGCCCTTCTCCAAAACACCTCTTGCATAGGAGGTGTTTTACGAAATATTATGCTCCATCAGAAGACCAGGAATGGTGTTGAACTGCTGGGAGGTGCAGGATTTGGTGCCTGGATTCCCCAAATGAGCCAGCTTGCATCCCTTTCCCAGCCAATGAGTTACCTGAAGCTTTTACTTGGGATTTTTTTGGTTCCTGGTTTTTCTAATTCCTTCCTGATTAGCACAGAATAATATTCCAGGGTTGTCAGAGCACTTGGGAGTTTCTCCTGCAGTGAATTTCGATGCAGCAGCAGCAAAGCAGCGAGAGCTCTGTTTTTGCCTGGCTGCCATGTGTTAAATAAATAAATGCCTGATAAGAACTTCCTTTTATCTGGTCAAGACAAGCTGTAAGATTGAGCAGCTCCTGTCTCACCATGTCAGACACAAGCAGATTCCAGGACAGGCTGGGAAACACAGCTCTGGGCTTTAATGCTTTTCAAGAAGGGTCTTGAGTTTCCCAATTTATCCCAGTTCTGTGGAATTCTGTTGGAAGTGCCTCAGTGCATCCAGCTGGGTCCTGTCTCTGCCTGTGCCCTCCAGGAGGTGTCTAGAGCTGGGAGAAGAGCAAAGAGGTGATTATTGATTTATTAATTGGCAGCCTCTGGTCTCCAGCAATTTGGGACTCAGGCACTTCCTGCTGTCAATAGATTTGAGTATTCCTTGGTGGGTTTCTCTTCCCTGAATCTGCACAGCTGCTTTCCATGGCATACCCTGACCTTTTCAACTTTGATCATCTCCTGCCAGAGTTGTCTTTTCCCCTAGCACAGAATTCAGTCCAGATCTGTGCTCCTCACCATCCCTTTCCATACCTTTTCCAACCTTACTCCTTAGCTTTTGAAGTGAGAGCAGTAAAGGTGGAAGAATGACCATCACCACCTGCTTATGCAGGGTTTTTTTTCCTCCACTTCGTTCCTGCAGTATTTCAAGTGTAGGTATTACCATGTCCCTCAGTGTCTTAATTCCTTGCTCAGTTTTTCACCTTGGGCTTTTGTTTGCTGGTTTTGGTCATTTCATATCCTTAACCAATGCTGTCATTTTACTTTTTCTTGTTTTTCCCAGTAGAAAATTTTCCCTAAAGATATTCAACAGGAAGGATTTGAGCACTGCTGGCCTCCCTCCATTAGGAAAACAAGCCATGCATTTCCTAATTTGAACTTTTTTTTTGTTTTAATCAATGCACAGACCCTTCTTCTTATATCCTTTCTGTAAGAGCCTTTCAAACCTTGTCAGATGCCATTAGGAAATCCAAGCCAACTGTATCCAGCAGATCTCTCCTCCCCATGTGCCTGAGGGCTCCTTCAAAGAGCTCCAGTAGGCTTGGGAAGCGCCTTGGCTCTTCCCCAAAGAACTCCAATTTATCCATGTGTCAAGTGCTTCTGTTAGGACAGATGTTGGGTTTAGGGGACCAAAGGGCTCTGGATACCATCAAAAAGCCACTTCCATCCTGGAGGTCACACAGAAGTGCTGGGGGAGGCCCATCTGGTCCCTTGGTTGACTTGGGTCCCCTCCTGACACTTCAATGGGGTTGCCCTGGAGCTTCCCTGGGAAGGAAGATGTGCTGGGAGGGTCTCCCCACGTCAAGCCCAGGGATAAAAAGTGCACTGAGCTTCTCTCACATGGCTTTGTTCTCCTTGGTGGGCTCTTTCCAGAGGGTCTCTGTAGGGTCTCTACAGCCCATGGTCAGGCTCGTGCTGCTGCTGTGGTCAGGAAGGGGTTTTTATTTGGTTTGAAGCCTTTTG
This sequence comes from Muscicapa striata striata, assembly GCA_030060385.1. Classification (NCBI taxonomy): domain Eukaryota; kingdom Metazoa; phylum Chordata; class Aves; order Passeriformes; family Muscicapidae; genus Muscicapa; species Muscicapa striata. The sequence goes on from JAREIS010000169.1 coordinate 928,909, forward strand.
AAGTTGTTATTTGCTTTTTTTTTATTCTGTCTTATGGTGTTTTCCCTTTCAACTGGACATGATTTGGTTCTTTTTCCTCTTTCTTGATTTGTTTGAAATGACTTCATACTTGAAGGGTGTTCTTGCTTTTAATATCCTGGCTCCTGCTGCCACTCAGCCACTCCAAATTCCTGCTGGCCTCTCCTAGATCCACACTGAGTGTGTTTGCTGTGTCCAGATCCCCATGTGCCACTGCTGAGATTTAATTCTCATCAGCTCTTTCAGCTGCTCTTCTAATTCCCTTTTGTGACTTTTTAAGTGGTGCTTTTATATGAAACCTCTCTGCAGCAGTATTAGATCATAGCACATCATGGTTTTTCTCTTACAAGGAGGTTCTTCCAAGGGTAGACTTTGAATGGGGCCTGGCTTATCTTTTCTTATCTATCCTGGGGTTGTGGCTGCCCAATCCCTGGAAGTGTCCAAGGCCAGGTTGGACAGGGCTTGGGGCAAGTGGAAGTTGTCACTGCCCATTGCATGATGATTTTAAGGTCCCTTACAACCCAAACCAGATCACAGCCACCCTTGCTCATCCTTTGGGTGGCCAGAAATCTCATCCTAATACTCTTCTTCCTTGTTTACACTGGAATTTCCATCTACAGCTGATTTTGATAATTTGTTTTCGTTAACCTGATTTAGCACAATAAATTACTCTTTTTTTTTTTTTTTTTTTTTTTTTTTTTTTTTAGGACAGGCTGTTTGGTCTAGCCTGCCTGTCTGCAGCATCTTCTGGGGGTATAATTCTGTCATCCCAGAGATGGTCCTGCCATTCCTCTGTGCCAAAATAACCTTCCTGAGGGCTGAGACCTCCTAATTCTCCTGTTCTTCTCCTTTAGACCTTTCTTGGATGTTTGTGCACAGCTGCTCTGGTTCTCCTGCTTCTTTAGATTTTCCCCCAAAGGACCTTTCATTCTTCTGCCTTTTCCTGACTTTTGCCAGGTAAAGGTTATTTGTGTGGAGGTGTTTTAACTCTTCCTGCCTCTGCAGAGTCCATCCCATGTGGAGCCAAAAGGACCTGCTTGGCCCAAGCCATTGATTTTGCTTTCCAAAGCAATGCTCACACAAAAAGCAAAATCTCAGCAGGTAACTCAAATTAGAAGTGGGCTTGGAGCAGGGAGGTCCCAGGGTGGGGTTGGTTATGGGGAACCCGGGTTCAGTGAGCTGTTCCCACCTTTCCATCTGTCTGCCAGAGTGAACAAGGGGAGCACCAAACCCTTCTTTGTGTGCACACACATTGCCCACACAGGCTCTGGGCTCTCCTCCCTGGGGCTGTTGCAGAGCTGTGTGCACACAATGCTGTGCCCTGGGCTCTGGGATGGCCCTGCTGGAGCAGGGAGGAGCCACCAGGTGCCCACTGAGCTCCTTCAGCCTGAGCCAGCCTGGGATCCTGTGATTTGGAAGAGGCTGCAAAAACAGAGAAGAAAAGGCTCTGAGGAGACCTCAGAGCCCTTTCCTGTGCCTAAAAGGGCTCCAGGGGAGCTGGAGAAGGACTTGGGACAAGGAATGGAGGAACAGGTCACAGGAAATGGCTTCCCACTGCCAGAGGGCAGGGATGGATGGGATTTTGGGAAGGAATTGTTCCCTGGGAGGGTGGGCAGGCCCTGGCACAGGGTGCCCAGAGCAGCTGTGGCTGCCCCTGGATCCCTGGAAGTGTCCAAGGCCAGGCTGGGCTTTGGTGTTTAGAGCAGCCTGGGACAGTGGAAGGGGTTGGGACTGGATGGGTTTTGAAGTCCTTTCCATCCCAAATCATTCTGTGATTCCATGAAATAGCCCTTGGAGAAGGAGCACAAGTTCTCTCAAGGTAGAGCTCTGCCTTTTAGCAGCTGCCAAGCTGGAATCCCTCTTGCAAGGGATTTTCTCCCAGAGGATTTGGACCATTGGAAAAAAGAACTGAGGGCAAAACACTGACAGAGTTGTCTGAAACCCCTGGGACTTGAACAAATGCACAGTAAGTGGTGAACACAGCGAGTTGCACCAATAAATGTGTCTGACATCATCAATTTATTGATCCGTTCCCCACATTCCTTAAAAAATTTAAGAGGAGAAAGCTGCAACCAAGTCTTTTAACATGAGCATCACTGTTGCTGTGGTGACCTTTCCCCAGCAGGTCCTGCCTGGAGACTGGAGGCAAAAGGACTCCTTGGAGTTTCCATGCTCAGCTGAACTGCATTGGGGGTGCTGAGATCTAATTAGCACTTTGCAATTAGCTGGGGAGATTTCGTAGAGCACAGCTGTGATTTGAGCAATTTCAAGCTGTAATTAGGCCGAACTTTAATTGAGATCATGCTTGGCTTTCCAAGGGTGGAACTGAGGCTCTTTCCCAGTGAATCCCAACAACTTTTCCCTAAAATATCTTTGGTGTTGTTCAGTGGTACCTTGGAATCCAGTTTGGTAGCTGGGATTTATTGCTCTTCCAGAGTTCATTTGGAGTTTTAATGCAAAATTCTTGTTTTCCTGAGTATCCACAGCAGCCTGGGCTCCCCTTGGTGTTTTCCAAAGGAAAAAAATCCCCAAGGGATCTGCAGGTATTGCCTCTGAATTCAGTCATAAAAATAAAAGGAAAAACCCTTGATGCCTTCTTTTCCAAAGAGATTTTATTGTCTATAGATCCAAACTGTCGAATCTGAAGCTAATGAGGAGAAAAGAGGGAATTCAGAGAATTGTCTCCTTCCTCACCAAAATACTCCTTTTTTTTCTCCTTCTAAATTATTCAAGGGCATTAAAGATCACTGTGGGAGGTTTATTTCCCACTGTCTTTGTGTTATTCCTTTAGGAGTTGGGGGGTGAGTGCTCACATAGAAATGCTGCTGAATCTGGGGTTTAAACCCAAATTTGCCCTAGGAATCCATTATCTGAATATGAATTTATTTGGCTGTTGATAAATAACAATTTACTGCTCTTCCATTTTATATCAAATATTCTGTTCATTGGAACGAAATTAGGTTGTCAAGGTCAGAGCAGCATTTGAGGTGCCATGAGAGGTCTTCTCCTTTTCCTTAGGATTTTGTTCACTGAGCCAGGATAGAATATGCTGTATGGCATTTCTTTGGCCTCCAGCTAAGATAATCCAGATTTAAAATGAGACCAGGAAAAAGGGAGGGAAAAGAGAAGGAACAACCACCATCCTTAAGCAATATCCTTTAATACTGCACAGAACAGGAAACTCCACCAGAGGAAGGAATATTCCACATCCTCCCTCCGCCCCTTTTAATTAAAATGGATTAAAATGTGGGGGTTTAATCAGACTATTCTGTAGGGTGTCTTGTTTGAACTATTTCAGGACATTTTGGCATGAGGAGTAGTACAATGTTGTTTTACCCGGAGCTGAATCCAGCACTTCCCAGAGAAGGAGGTGGGGAGAGTCCTGTTGGAAGCATGGAGCTGTTTCCTTTGGAGTTCAGGATGAACATGTGCATCTGGAAAACAATTACGCATTTCCATGGTGACCTCCTTGTGACTTCCAGAGAAAATCAAGGACTGTGTTCCCTAAAACCCCTCCTTGTGCTCTCCTGAGGGCACTTGGACTCAGATCTCTACAGAGTTCCCATCAGTTGGCATTTTCTATCCTGGTTTTTTTTTGGCTCTTCCACCAAAGTTGTGGCTTCTTTTGGCCCATCAGCATCTTGTGGGTGTGTAATGGACAAACCCACAACGTGGGTGCTGGAACTGGGGAGCAGAGAGTTGGGATTTTGGGAGCTCAGACTCCTGAGGGCTATTGTGAGCTTTAAGGGGAGTCATGCACTTCCCTGTGTTAAAAGAGGACAGGATCCCACATGAATATCTAGGAAAAAAAGGGTGAAATTTGCCTTTGAAGGGGTTTTTTCTCAGATGAGGTCCCACTATGGGGTGGGAGGCACTGAACCCAGCAGCACCATGTTTCATGAGGTATCACCAATCTCTTGGCACATTTAGGGCTTCAACAAAACTCACTTCCGAAAATCCAGACTTTTCAAAGAGCCTGGATGAGGAGAAGCACTTTCTGAGCTGCTTTGGCTGCATTTCAGTGTGTTCATTTACAGTTCTGTGTGAGATCTGTGCAACATCCAAGTCTTCAAAGCCCCATGATTCCAACAAATCTCTTTGTTTATCTACTGAACCAACCTGGGATGAGCTCAGCTTGCTGCAACAGCACAATATCATGTTTGTGCTGCTGAGCTCTCACTTAAAAGTGATTTGCTTTTTAAAAAAGGAGAGGGGACAAATGAACCTGTGAGTTTTTTAACCCTATATTTTTAATTTCAGATCTCCTTCCCCTTCCAGAAGTTAGAGATGCCATGGCTTTAATGTCTGGTTTAGCTGCCACTCAAAGCTCCCTTTCTGTAAGAAAATCTGAAGCAGGAGGTGTGCAATTTTCTGCTGATGTGAAAGGCTGTGAGTTCAGGTGCTGGGGCATCCAAGGGAAGTTCCCAGCCCTGAAAACATAGACTTGAAAAGAAATCCAGTCTTTCTTTTCCATGCAATGGTCCCTGCAGCTGCAACTTCAAACCCAGCAGCACCACCAGCAAGCACATGGCTTTTAAAAATCCCAAGGAAAAGGCTCTTGGTTTGGATTTTTGAAGGTGTCAGGTGTGGAAGGCAGTGAGAAGAGCAGCTAAATCAGGAGTTAAAGCCACCTCAGAAGGATGAGCTGGAAGGAGGACATCTGACCTAAGGAATACCTGGGTTATCATTCCCATTTGTTTGCCCTGAATCCATCCACAGCTCCATTCTTCCACTCCTTTTGGTGTGGTTTGCAAAAAAAAAAAAAAAAAAAAAAAAGTAGAAGATGAGTTTGATGTTCTCCTTCTTGATCTTTCTGGGGCAGGGCAGCAAATCATCATCTGGAGGTAAATCCTCTCTGAGCAGCAGCCAGGATCAGTGAGTGGCACTGTAGCATCCATCCCTCCCTGGGCTGGATTGGTGTTAGGGTAACTAATCCCAGGCAGGAATTATTGATGAAGATATCCTGGAATAATTTTGGGATTTGAATTTGTGAGCAAGCTCATAAATGGCAGTTATGTGACAGAGCTGGGAATGAGCTCAGCTGTTCTGTAATGTTTGTGATGGACAGGAAAACAGGCAAAGAGCTGGGCTTTTCCTTGGAATGCCCGCTTTTCCTGAAAGGATCTTTGGGAAGTTCCCAGGTGCATTTTTGCATCATGAGGGAGATGAACATGTGGTACACAGAGGAAGGAGCACAGAGGCCTTTCCCATAATTCAGGACATGGTTATTCCCTGCTCTCACTGACTGCTCTGCCCGAGGGGCTTTTTGGGGCAGACACCCCCTTCCAGCTAATCCATGGAGATCTGTGAGTGCTCAGATCCTTGAGAAGTCTGGAGAGCAGGTTTGGCTTTCCCCAACAAGGGTTGGCTTCATGCCCTGGTTATTTTTTCCTGCTGGAAAGGTTTGTCAAGGAACAACCTCCAGAAGTCCTGACACAATGGATTGATAACTGCAGGCAGTGCTGGATAAGAAGGGTTTGCACTTGGGGTGGGACTCCTGAGAGGATGAGTGGCAGCACACCACAAAGAAATAGGGATTTGCTCTCAGTGCCTCCCAGGAATTTGCTTTCAGGCATTGCTAGGCTCTGGATCCTGCTGGTTGTGTCCATGCCCTGTGGCTGTCCCTGCTCCCCTCTTGTCCCCTGCCTGAGCCCCCTCAAACAAGGCATGGCTGCAGCTCAGCACCTCATGTGGACACAACATGAGGTGCTTTTGTTTTCACTTTCACCTATTCCTAGATTTCTCATTGCCCCAAATCCCTGGGAAAGATGTAATCCTGAGCTTTTTGGAGTCATTGGAGCTGGCAGGGAAGGGAAGCTGTGGCAGCCCTGCCACCATTTGCTGCATCTGCTCCTCCTTGTATCACTTTCATGGGTGAAGCTTCCCTGGTGATAGGAATTCCAGCCATGTCCCTGCCACTTCCCATTATTCACCTTCACACAGCACAAATCCAGTCTAGGGAGCTTTACACTATTTCAGGTAGGTAGGGTCTCATGAAGAGACCAGACCCAGGTGGGTCATTTCATCCCAGCAAAAATATGAACAGTCAGATGGAGAGTAAGAATCCTCACAGAATTGAAGATTTGGGGGAATTTTTTCTTTCTTTTGCACAGATTTTTTTTAAGTGCTCCATCAGCTGAAGCAGCATTTAATAAGAAATAAATTGTGGCTGCCCTGTCTTGGAAGTGTTTAAGAAAGCGTTGGGAGCAACCTGGTCTAGTGGAAGGTGATTGAAACAACATGAACATGAAGGTCTTTTCCAAGCCAAACTATTCCATGATTCTCTGACCCAGAGAATTTCTCTGTATCTTAAAACCATAAGGAGAAGGCTTTTAGTGGGCACAGAAATAAGGTTTAGTTTTAGGATGCATTTCCCTCCTCACCCCACCTGTGGATCTCAGACTCATTTCACCTATGTCTCCTGCAGGCTAGCTCTGATCATCACCATCCAGGTGCTGCAGCTCCACTTTTCCCAGGTTTTGCAGAGATTATGTAATTTCCATCTTCAGAAATGCATTTCCTCAGTGACGAGTGAGGTAGTGACCAGGCTGACCAAAAAACCAATAAAAGGCTGCTTGTTAAACAAAGCTGGTGTCTGTCAGTGGGGAAGGTTCCCAAATTCTGGGTTTATCCCCCCAAACTGGTGGCATTTGCTCGGATCAGGGTGGTTGGTTCCCATTTGGTTGCAATTCCTGGCTGGCTGGCAGCCTGCAGGTGGAGAGGAGCCAAGTTTTCTCTGGAGATGACAGTTTGCTAACAGATGTCTGATGTTTCCCAACATGGTTAGGATGGGAATCAGGAGTTACTTCAGGAGAGCTGAGCAGTTGGGTAATTGCAAACCTGTACTCCTCACATGTTCTTGTTTTATCAGCTGCCTGGGTAACACAATTATTTCATTTTTTTGTTGTTGTTCATAGTTTCAGGAGGCAAAGCTTGAAATGCCTCTCAGAGCAATCATCATCCTTGGAGGGAGTGGCTCATTTAAATGCTGGGAAACCTCCAGCAGTGTGAGGAGTCACAGGATTTCCTCTCCCCTTGGGCACAGCATTGCCCAGATATTTGGGCTGTAGCTCCTGCACTGCCATTTCAAAGGATTGGGATATTGGAAGATGGAATGTCCTCCTGAGCCCCCTGATTACTCTGGTGTCTTGTGCATGGTGCCTGTCCCTGCCCAAGAGGAGACTGAGGCAAGACCACTCCTCAGGAACAGGTATTTTATTTGGAGGAAGGAAAAGGAGTTCCCAAGCCCCAGCCCTTGCAGAGGAAGTTTCAGGAGGTTTCTGCCACTCAGATTTGCAGGAAATCTTGGAGAAGAGCTTGGAGACTCTGCAGGATGCTCCTGCCTAACTCAGACTTGAACATCTCCTGTGCTGCTCTCTGAGGTCCCACTCTGTCAGCTTCAGGAGTGGGCTGTGAGCTCTGCCAAGGTTGGGCTAGTGTCAGTAGGTGAGAAAAACCTGCTTCAATAAGCAAAAAGTCCCATCAGGAGCACTCTGGGAGTTGTTTCCTGGTGTCCCACCAGCTCCTGTGAAAAGCTCAGCCTTCATTTTAAAAGCTCTTTATTAAAGAACAGATTGTTCCTTGCTTTTGGATCACACATTCCCTGTATCTTTTCTTTTTGTGCACTTCCAGCTAAGATTTTACAAGAGTGTTGACTGTGATAAGCAGCACAATTACCAAAATATCTGGGGAAAGGCTCTTTCTTAATTACAGCTATTTCAACTGGAGACCAACAAGCCCAGGAATCCCAGTGCAGGAAGTTCAGGTCTCATGTCTGCACAGCTCCAGGGTGGCACTGAATGTGCTTGTGATGCCACTTGTGCCTCCAAGGTGTTTTCCCAGCACTCCTCTCATCAATTAATTCAGGAATTTGAACTCTTCCAGAGGTCAGAAAAGCATTTGATTATTTGGAAAGTCTCCAAGCACTGGCATAAGGCAGGGATTTATAATAAAATTGCCTTTCTGATTAAAGAGGAATGGCATGAGGTTGTGGCATCTCCAAAGTGGAGAAAAGCACCCTGCCCCAGCACAGGTGGATTTGTCCCACAAAGGGATGAGTTACTCCCACCTTATCCTGCACAAGTGGGGTCCAACTGTCCCTACTCTCATCCCACCTCTGTTCTATGGAAGTGCTTCCCTGAGCACATTGCCCACACAGGCTCTGGGCTCTCCTCCCTGGGGCTGTTGCAGAGCTGTGTGCACACAATGCTGTGCCCTGGGCTCTGGGATGGCCCTGCTGGAGCAGGGAGGAACCACCAGATGTGGTCCTTTCCAGCCTCAGCCATCCTGTGAATATCCCAGACATTCCTGACTGCTGCAGATTCTTTATCCTGATCCAGAATGGAACATTTTCCTACAGAGAAATATTAATATGTCAACATCTGAATTCCTTAGCACTGCCCTCCCAGTGCCTTGAAAGGGCCTCTTTGCTTTGGGAGGTGATAAAATCAAACATCACAGATGTTTTTTATCATTGTTCTATGAGGAGCTCACACTGCAGAATCTTGGGAGCTTCTGTTCAGGGAGCAGCGTGCTCAGCTTCAGGAATTTGGATAGAATTCTAAACTTCATTATGAGGATCATACCCCTGGTTTCCGATTTAGCTTGGAAATATTTGTATTTTCATCTTTTTAATGAAGATATTTATCCTTCAGCTTAGAAGGTTTGGAATACATAACGACTTAATTTACAGGAATTTGTTGTTTAAGTTGACTTGGACTTTTGTAGCTGGGAATAAAACAGAATTCCAGTGGGACTGTTGTTAGTAGACATGAGAAGGGCTTATTTGCTTGATTTTACCTCTGTTTTGGTTTCACTGCATATTTTTGGCATTTCTTTTGGGTTTGGAGGCTTGTTGCACTGTATTTAGAAAAAAATGCAACCAATTTGTCTCATCTGCTTTGCTGCACTTGTATGTACTCACTGCATCCAAGGAGTGTGGCGGAGGGAATTAGCCAAGGGATTTCCAGAAGCAATCCCAAGAATGCAGCAAGTATTTTTCTAAGCAAAGTACTTTTTTACATATTCCAATGCAAATCCATAAGATTTCAGCTTCCCTATCCCAGGGAGGGATGAAATCAGATGGTCTTGAAGGTCCCTTCCAACCCAAACCATTGTGTGACCCTGGCCCTAAATTTTTACCTCTGTTTGTGTTTTGGCAGGAAGTTTTCCATGCTGGGATTTAATCTTCCTGGCAGTAAGAAATCATTAAAGGTATTTAACTGCTCTGTAAATTCATCATGGAAACAAGAGGTGCTCACTGCTCTGTCACTCCTGAAATGATGGCTCTGCTGTGCTTTGAAAGGGGACATTTAAATCCTTTTTTAGTGCTCGCTCAGCGTTCATCGCATGATGAGCACGGAGGGATCAATGAGCAGCTGTGGCACACAAGGTTATCCCAAGTTCACAGTGGGCTCTGTGCTGATTGGCTTCCAAAGTTGGATGCATCAGGAGCAAGGTCACCGATAGGATCTGGTGACAGCATAAAAAATAAAGCAGAGCTGAAGTCATTTGTTGACAGCACCCCCTGGGAGAGAATTGTGCTTTATTGCCTCAGATTTGGGGCTTCATGTTGTGACCTTTCACACTGTTGGACTCCTGTTTGTAGGTTTCCCTTTTCACTTGGAAAATGATGGAGTTTTGCTCTCTGTTCTCCATTGGCATTGAGGTTTTAAATAGAGCAGAGGAGGTGGTTTGAAAGGAATCTGTCAGTAAATCAGTTCATGCTGTTAATGAAATAATCAGTGTGGGAATGTCCCAAAGCTGGCCAGGTGGCTACTGCAGTGGGATGTTGGCTCATCTTCCCACTGCTGTTGTCCTGCACAAGAGAAGCCTCCAGTAATTATGCCCTACTGTTAATTGCAAGCTATTGCAGCTAAAATAAAGCCTTGTGCCCTCCAGGCCTCCCTCCATAATCCAGCCAACTCTTTTCCCTTAAAGTCACCCGCAGCCAAAGGTCGGACACTCGCAGGGACTCTCCAGCAGCTGAATGTCACATTTTATGGAGGGGGTGGATCCTGCTCATCCATTTCCCTTCCAAGCCTTTCTAAAAATACCCTAAACTTTATCAAGGAGCTATTTTGGAGGAATTATGGTCATGGATAGGCATGGGAAGCTGATTCTGAGAGGCTTGCATGGGTTGGAGTTGTGTGTTCCTTACTCAGGGGCTTGGTGTTGTGGTGCAGTTGGCTGTGGGATAAACAGAGAGCACCGGGATTTTGGGACCTCCTGGCTTAGGATGGCTGCTCTGAATGGGTTTATAAGAGAACAAGTGAAGATATCCTTATAGGAAAATGTTGATCTGTGACTGAAGTCATTCGTTTCAGGCATTTGCAGCTTATCAGATCTGATTTCATAAAACCTGGCTGAGATTTCTCTCCAGGGACCTTTGGTGATCCTGCCACTTCCAATAAACATTTATAGAAACTGCTGCCAGCCTGTGGACACGAGAAACTCCTAGGAGATATTTTTATCTTCCAAAAATCCTTAAAGACACCAAAATATTTAAAAGCAAACTCCACCCAGGAGAAGATGGATAGAAAGTGCCCAGCTGTAGCCTTGGGAGCTGGATTGAGGTGCCAGGAGGTGGCTTTGCACCCTCAGTAGGGATGTTTGCTATTCCCCCTTGGAAAACCGTGTCCTCCAGAGCCATGCTGGGACTGGGAGCAGCAGAATGCTGAGCTAAAAGCCAATTTTGAGAGCTGAGATGGAAGTGCAGCAGGTAAAGGCTGGCCCAGGCTCCCACAGCTCGGGGGCGGCGGCGCGCACTGCTCAGGTTTGCACCTCTAAGAAATTTCCATTTTTTCGCCTCAAAACCTCCAGATACGAAGCCGAAGCTGCCTTCTTTGCCAACCTGAAACTGTCGGATTTCAACATCATCGACACCCTGGGAGTCGGAGGCTTCGGGAGAGTGGAGCTGGTAGGTGACTTCTTCTTTGTGTGATGTCCTAAAACGACTGCTGTGTTCAAGGCTTTATTTTCTTTGTGATTGCACCCCAATAACCCTGAGAAAAATGATCTGCTGGGATTATAAAGTGAAGAAAGTTGACTTACATTTCTTGAGACATAAAAAATGTACTGATAAATGCTTTGCAGTAGCCAAGAAGGATTTATGTCCTAGGCTGAGAGAGGAGCACACATCTCCTCTCTCTCTTAAGTGGTTTATGACATTGATTTATGGCCTTTTAACAACCTGGAGAATTGGATGAGGGCTGGGATTGGAAGAGCAACCTAAAATCTTATTTAACCAAATCCAGAGTAACAGTAGAAAGCCTCTCCTACACATTTTTTATTCAGGTCTAGAGTGGTTGCACTTGGTTGTCCTCAAAGAACATTCAGCGCCTGACCCATGACAATACATCCCAGAGAGGGCCTGGTTTTGTGCACAGTTGTAGGGAAAGGACAAAATCCGAGTCTGCTTTTTGCTCTGCTTGTCTTTGGAGCCCTGTGGTCTCCTTTAAAGCAGAGCCTGAGCAAGAGGCGACCTGTTTGTAGCAGCAAGGCAACGCAAAACCTTGGAGTAGGAAGAGGGAGTTGGGTTACACCGCGGAGGAGCTCCGGACACCGGACACTCCTGCAGTATGTCAGGAACTCCTGCAAGCCCGGGCAGAAGGGGAACAGGGTTACTGTTGCCACCACAAAACCTCAGGGAAGCGTCCACTCTGTAAGCCCTTGGAGCTGAAGGCGGCTGGGAATTGGGAAATGGGCAAAACGAGGCGTTTTTGGTGGTTATTTGGGATGTGAAGAGTAAATTTGGTGAGCAAAGCTCAGCTTGTTCTTCCCTGTGGTTTATTCCTGATTTTTCCTGGCTGGATGTGAAATCCTGTGGAGGTCAGAGCATCTGTGGGAACACTGGTCCCTTCCCAGGGTTTGGGGTTTAATGAGTGATTATTTTGTTTATGAATATTTAATTTATGAGTATTTTGAAGGAGTCACCAGCTGAGGATGCTTTAGAGCAGGAGGTTGTGCTCAACCTTTCTTTTGAAGTCCCTCCATCCTCTCCTGACACCAGGGATTTGCCTCCTAAACTAACATCTGGCTCCTCCACCCTGTAGTAAGGGAGACCTTCCAGTTTGGGGCTTGGTTTGAGCCTTGTGAAGGTTTGGGGTTCGTATTTAAGGGGTTTTGCCAACCTCAAGATGTTCTGGGGAGGTGCATGGCTTTGTCTCCATGAGGAGTTGCCAGTGACAGCTTTAAGGTGACAAAAACTCCACCCTGGTGATGTGTGACCCTGGCCCAGGCGAGGGTAAGAGCAGGAGGTGCTCTGTTCCTTCAAGGTGTCAGCTCAAGTTGAAATATTCCATTCTGAGTGGATGTTCACACCTCAGATGCCTCCAAGAAGCCCTGGAGCCTCCTGGGGTAGGAAAAACATTCCCAGAGGGTTTCTTCGGGGCTGGTGTCCCTCTCCTGAGCAGGAAAATGCTGGATAAGCTCATTTTTTGTAGCTCTTAACTGATACTGAACTGCACACAGATGAAACACATTTAAAAATGTAGCCCAACACACCAGATTTTGTTGTTTTTCTTTACCACAGAAGGAAATTAAGTTATAAAGCCTTTTGTCAAAACTGAGCCTGGAATTGCTGCCTCATTCTTCCATCTCTTCCATTAAAAATAAGGTTTATTACTTTGGGCTAAAAATGTAAAATATATCGGAGGAATCAGCTCTTTTATTGCCTGAATATGGAAGTGCAGGAATGTTCCTGGAAAACATTCACAGTTTTTGTGCTTTCCAGGAGTAAAATGGATCAAAAAAGTGAATTTTATGGCTTTGGGCACAAAGCCTCAGAACGTCACCTCTGGAGAGGGCAACTGGTGGTGGCTGGGGAGAAACTGGAATGTCCGGGGCTGGGATTGGCCAAGAAGGAATAAGATTCCCATTGGATGTGGTTTTGCAGACACCTCTGGGAATGCTGGTGCCTTGGAGAGGTTGCCCTTTCCATGCATCTGTGCATGAGGATCTGGCTTTTAGGTCAGACAGCCTAAAATCAAAATTATTTTCAATTCCACAGGTATTGGAAATCTCCTTTTGTCTTACTTTTCCAAGCAGTTTTGTTTTCTGTATCTCAGGAAAAAATTCCAAAGCATTGGAATGAGTTTGCTCATATTTTTGGTGGCTTCCTGGTGCCTCTTCCAACATCCTTATGGATGCTCCTCTTCATCCCAAACTGGGCTATGCAATCGACTTTTGTCTAGGTTTTTCTTGAGGGACAAACCATCCAGAGTTGGAGAAACCACAGCAAATGGCAGGAACAGACTTTTTGGGATGTATCCACTCCTTTTTACAGCTCAGCCTCCCTGCTTTATGTCAGCTGAGCATCTTCTGGGGTGGGGTCCAGGATTAACATTAGGAAAATAGGAATTTCTAGTGCCACTGGGATAGGGAATGTCACCTCGTGTGTCAGGGATGGAGGGCAAGTGTCCCCAGCCCTCAGAAATCATCTCTGCTGACCTTTATTGCTCTTGGCTTTGTTCTCTAATTTTCTTTTCACTCAAGTTCTGTGTTCCTGACCATCTGCCCCAGATCAGTTCTTCTGGGTTTAAATCAAGATTATTTTTGACAGTTCTGAAATAAATACATTGAAGTAGCTGAATATCTGGGATTGAAGTCATTTTTCCATGGAATCGATTCCTGTAGGTGATGGCTGAACACAGACAGACTAAAAATCACATCCTTGCCTTCTGCACTCCTTCTGGCTTTGTGGTGGCCCCAAAAAGCAAAATTCCTTTGCAATATGGAGATTCCTAAAGACACAAATTAAAACATGCTCATAAAATGTTCCAGCCATATTTTACGGGCTCTGTACAAAGTGGACACAACAAAATATTTCAGCTTTATTTGTGTTTTAAAAGAAATCTGGCCCCAGCCTCTGAAGTGCAATTAAGTCTCTTCCAGCCTCCAGCCTGTGTTGTAAACAAAGCCATTAGTGAATTAATTAGATAATGAGGAAAAACCCACTGCAGTTGTCTTCTGATGGCCTGACAGATGCAGAATACAGATATTTATTGGTGGAAATTTCCAACTGTGTCCAATTTCCAATTCCTGAGCAAGCTGCTTTTCCTAGTTATTGCAAAGTTTTTTTATTAGAAAAATCATTTTTCTCTTGGAAATCTCCTAATTTTTGGGTTTAATTCTCAGGAATTGCCTTGAGCTGTGCCAAGGGAGGCTCAGGTTGGACAGCAGGAGGAATTTCTGCATGGAAAGGGTGCTCAGGCCTTGGCAGGGGCTGCCCAGGGAGGTTTGGAGTGCCCATCCCTGGAGGTGTCCAAGGAAGGGCTGGAGGTGGCACTCAGTGCTCTGGGCTGGGGACAAGGTGGACATGGGGCACAGCTTGGGCTCCATGGGCTGGGAGGGCTTTTCCAACCCCACTCATTCTGGGATTCTGTCAATTTTTTGGCTTTTGCAACAACGGATCCTTTGGTTGCTATTGAAGGGGGGAAGATTTGGGGATTTCAGTAAGGGGTTTGCAATGAGGTACCCAAGGAAATCCCAAATTCATCTGACAATGTCACTCTTTCTGAGCTCAGCAAAATCCTGGGGATGATCTGACCCTTTTTTCCCATCCCTTCCAACACTTGCAGCATTTCTCTTCTCCAGCATGTGCAGGATGTTTACTTTTATCACACAGCCACATGGGGCTGGACCACTACAGGTCTGTGTTTTAATTTTCCCTGGGTTTTGAATTCCTGTTGAAACTAAATGCATCCTTTGTGGATGGAAACACATCCTAGGGCTTGTCTGTTCATGGAAAGGGTCTTGGCAAAGTTTTTAAAGATGGGATGTGTTGGGAGCCCATCAAATCTGGGGAGAGGCTGGATCAGGATATGAGCTGAGCCAGAGATTTCAGCTCCAGCTGGAGGCAGGAATTAAACATAAAAATAGGTTTTATATTTCAGACAAGTCCAAACTGGGAAGCAGAGCAGGATCATGTATGGGATTGTTGGAGTTTAATTCCATTTGATATTTCCAAGACCCCACAGCAGTGAGTTTTTCCATTTCCCATGTATCTTAGCTGTAGAATCCTTCTTCCTCTATTTACTTTTCCTTGGAATGATTTTATGCATGAAACCCTTTAAATTCCTTACTGCTTTTAGCCTTTTGCTTCCAGACATTTCTGCAAAATCATTTTTACCTCTGGGCTTTACAGGAAGACAGAAACTTTAACATATTTTAATATATTTGCCCAATATTTGCCCTTTGCTCATAAAAAGCTTGGTTGTGTTTGTTGTCAAGCAACAAAAATCAGTTTTCAGTGCAGGGATCAGGATGTGGAGTTAAAGGGTTTTAACACAATTGAGTATCTGATTAAAAATTGTTAAATTAGCTTTTTTTAGTATCTTCCTAGTATAGTTTTGCAAATTATTTTCCTGTAGAATCCCATAGTGCTCCAGTTGGGATAGGAAATCTGGTGCTTTCCCAACCAGTGGAATCTGAATTAATTAAAAAAAAAAAAAAAAAAAAAAAAAAAAAAAAAAAAAAGGTAAGGTCACTGTCATGGACAGTTTCCACCCTGCAGCCCACTTGGAATTAATTTTGAAGGATTCATCCTTCAAAATTCAGCCTACAATGTATCTTGTAGACTTTATTTTTTCCTCCATTATTTTCTTTCCATCTTCTCCTGAATTCTCAGAATCCCCAGATAGTTTGGGTTGGAAGAGACCTTAAAGCTCCAAAATTCCACCCTGTGCCATGGGCAGGGCACCTTCCGCTATCCCAGGCTGCTCCAAGCCCCATCCAGCCTGGCCTTGGACACTTGAAGGGATCTGGGAGCAGCCACAAGCACACTGAGCTCTGTCTTAGGTGAGGTTTATTTAAGTCTTGACTTATTTTCCAGCCTAACCCAGCACAGTGTGCACTGTAGCCAGTCCTAAATTAATGTTGGGCTTGAGGCAGGGAGTGGGAATCTAATTGGGATATGCAAATGATCATTTCTCTCTAAACTTAGGTCCAGAGAGAGGCTGAATCTGGCTTTAAGGGGTTGTGGAAAGTCCCCTAAAAATCCTTATGGATCATTTGGGCTGGAAAAGCCCTCCCAGCCCATGGAGCCCAAGCTGTGCCCCATGCCCACCTTGTCCCCAGCCCAGAGCACTGAGTGCCACCTCCAGCCCTTCCTTGGACACCTCCAGGGATGGGCACTCCAAACCTCCCTGGGCAGCCCCTGCCAAGGCCTGAGCACCCTTTCCATGCAGAAATTCCTCCTGCTGTCCAACCTGAGCCTGCCCTGGCACAGCTTGAGGCCGTTTCCCCTTGTCCTGTCCCTGTTCCCTGGCAGCAGAGCCTGACACCCCTCTGGCTGATTATGGGGAATTCTCTTCCACCCTGGGAGAAGAGGAATCCTCTCAGTAGGAAAAGCAGGCTGTCCCCTTTTGCTGGGACAGGAGCAGTCACTGCTCTGTGCATGCAGTTCAGCTGTCAGGATCAGGAGAGCTCAGCTTGCAAACGCTGCTCTCAGCAACAGCTGCTGCTATTTTTGTTGGTTCCACCAGATCGAGTTGGGGAACAGGGAAAATGCAGGACCTTGGGAATACCCGGCAAGCACACCACTTGGAATTCAGCACCCTAAGCACTGCTGTTGAGTGAGTTCTTATTTAATGTGATAGGGAAATAGATGTTTCAGCAGAGCATGGATTTCTGGCTCCTATCTATTGGAAGAATTCCATAGGAAGCAAAATTCCCTTGGAAGAACGTCTTTGTTGTTATGGAGGGACACAGAGGGAAACTGTGATGAGTGGACTCTTCAAAGCCCATCCAGTGCCACCCCTGCCATGGGCAGGGACACCTTCCACACCTTGGACACTGCCAGGGATCCAGGGGCAGCCACAGCTTCTCTGGGCACCCTGTGCCAGGGCCTTCTCACCCTCCCAGGGAACAATTCCTTCCCAATATCCCATCTGATCCCTGCCCTCTGGCAGTGGGAAGCCATTCCCTGTGTCATTGTCCCTCTGTCCCTTGGAAATACCCTGCAATGTTCAGGCAGGGAAATAAATCCTTCTCTGGGGGCTTGTTCTGCATCCTGGTAAATATTTATAAAAGTTCCCACTTTCCCAAGGTCAGCTGGGATTGGATCAGCATGGGAATTGCTGGAGTTGCAGCCTGTGTATAACACACATAGGGATGATTTATAGGGAATACAGGCAGGGAAGGAGGAAGGATAAGAAACACAGAGCTCTTTTTTCCCCTTTTCCGTTGAGCTCTGGATTTCATCTCATCAATACCCATTTTCCCAACCAGCCTGAGAAAGCACCAAGGTGTAAAACCATATTTATTTCTATGGAAGTGTTAAAAACCAGACAAAAATAATGCATGGAATGCTCTGTGTGTCATGGAAACTGCAGAAGTTTAAAACCATACAGCAAAGGAAGGATTTTGGAGTGGTTCCAACAGGAGGAGCCAGCTGTGATCCTATAAAACAAGGACATAGAAAGCCAGAGAGGCTGCATCTCTCCTTTTCCCCTGCCTTTCTTTGCCCATAGAATTCCAGATGGTTTGGGTTGGAAGGGACCTTAAAGGCCACCCCATTCCATCCTCTGCCATGGACAAGGACACTTTCCACTGTATTTATACCTGTATATATTCCATATTTCTATTAGCTGTGCACATATATATGCAACATATAGTTTATGTACATTTTATATCACCAGGCAAAATAAAAACATTTTTATTCAATTTTTTATCCACCTTCTGAGCTCAAACCCAAATTCCTTGTGGTTCCTGTGGCTCCATGGGGTGGTTTTCCCATCAGGATTGAAGGACAGGGTGTCCTTAGCAGCCCCTTCTCATCTTCTCAGAATTAATCCTGTTTGGTGTTTTTAAAATAAAAAATCCAGGTGATTTCTACTTTTTTTTTTCTTTTTCAACTTTTGGAATGAGATTTGGATTGGGACATGGGGATATTTTTGTATTAATTAACATAAGAGTAATACTAAAAACTGTTATTGGTAAGAGTGACCTGGTGTTCCCCACCTTTACATCATAAAATAGTCCTCAAAGTCCCCTCATTTGGCAGAAAGCAGAGCAAGGAGAGGGCTCAGGCAAGCTGGAAAAGAAGGAAAAGCCTCCAGGGCTGATTTTCCAGGTGATCCAAAAAATAGCCTTGGATTCTGTACCTGGACAGCTCTGGTGTATCAGCATTTTTAATGCAAATTAATCCTCCTGTGGTTTCAAATTCCCACAAATCCTCTGCCTTCCCAAGGACTGGGAATGGAAAATGGATCTGAGTTCTCTGGTGGCATCAGGTCCAAAACTTGCCTGAACTAATTGCAGCTGCCTGTTCTATATTTAATAAAGCAATAATTGATTATGTTAATATATTAATATAAATTATTTTAATATATTAATATCTTTAATATTATAATAATAATTTCAGTTTTTTCTATATTTAATATTTGCAGCAGTGAGGACATCCTCAAACACTAAATAAACTCCCTGCCTTCTTCCTCCTGGAAATTTCCTTTCCTGGACTTACATAAAAGTGTAGAGAGCAGGCAACTTGCCCAGGCTCTCCATCTCTGACAAAATACTAATAAATTTTGTTTTTTTAAATAGCCTTTTTAACAAGAGACACAAAAATCAGGTGATCAAAATCTGTGGTTTTAAATAAGGAGACACACTGAGATTTATTCCCAGCACCTTTTGTTCTGTGATATTGGAGTTTATTCTCCTGAGTCTCCACCAGGTTGTTGGGTTTATTTTCACACTGATGCCTGGTATAAATTAACATTAGGAAATTGGGAATTTCAAGTGAATTTAGAGTGCTAAATATTTTTTTTTTAATTCTTTGATGTCCAAATCAACCAAGAAATGCTCGATTTTGCTATCTGGAGCTGCTTTTTTGATTATTTTTGTGTATGGACAACCTAACATTAAAAAATACAGGCTGAAAGAGAACAGATCTGATCTGGAGAATCTGATGGGGATTTGCAAAGACTTTGATGTGAAATAATTTGGGGAGGCAGTGGCAGTGCTTGTCTGTCACTACATGGACTGGTCTGGTGGGAAGCCAAGAAATCCAGATTTCCACCAAAAGAAAGAGGGATAAGTTCTCCATGAGCTTATCCTTAGTCCTCCCAAATTTTATTCATTGGTTTTAAGTTTTGGTAAATTCTGCTCAGCCCAGATTTCATCTTGATTTTCATCAGGTCTTTGATCTCTGTGTGCCACCTCCCTGCTCCCCTGGCTTGATTCAGATGAGGTAATGTCATCCAAACAGTTAAATTCAAGCCATTTATTCAAAATTTTTATTTTAAAAAAATATAAACCAAACCCTAACCCCAAACCAAAAGTACTTTTATCACTTTTAGTTGGCCAAAAATACAGAATTTCTTTGTGCTTTGAGCTGTGGTCAAATCAGGTTAAGGAATAAGGGGGCAGCAGGGATGGGGAAAAATGTTCTGCTTTACTTTTTGGGCATTGTTTAGTCTTTGTGATGTGTTTCTCTGAAAAAAAAGGCAAACACATATTTCCAGCAAAGATAATAATTAGTAGTGTGAATCTCAGTGTGAAAAACAGGATAGCAGGAGCTTTGGAAAAACAAAAGTTTTATGTGGGCTTGGAAATTCTTGGGGCTGTGGGAAATGAGAAACCACAAATCTGGCACATATATACATACATGTATGTATATATAATATATTAAAAAGGAGGTTATGATGAAAAATTTGGCCACAGATGAGTGGCCTCTCATTTGTTAGACTTTAAATCATTTGTGGTAGAAACCTTTCTGCTGGCTGAAGACCAGCCTGTTGAGATTGATTTCCTTAAGGTCTGCATGTCCTTTTGGATGTGAGGATCCCAGTTTGATTTCTGGGGATGCTGGGGATACCAACCCTCCTTGGTTTGGGGATACCATCCCTCCTGGTTTTTCCATGGGGATACCATCCTTCCTTGTGTTTCCCTGATCCCTAAACCACAACAGAACAAAGCAGGTGGACAAGAAACTGTTCAAGTTCAGCATGTGATGCCTTGGAAATGCCCAGGGGAAAGTTTAGATAACACTCTTGGGAACATGGTGGGATTATTGAGGTGTCTGTGCAGGGCCAGGAGTTGGACTGAATCATCCTTGAGGGGCTCTTCCAGCTCAGCACATTGCATGGTTTTACAAAGGTGCCATGTCTCATATCCACCCACGTGCTTGTCAGCAAAGCAATACAAAACCAGATCTGACATTAAATAAATTCTGATTGCGTGAGTGTTGCCTCCTAATCATAAAGGCAGGCTGGGTTTCTGACGGGGCTCAGTGACAGCCAAGCTGCTTCCCTCTGGCAGAAGCCAAATTCCTACAAGGACACCAAAACAGAAGTTGCCTCGTGCCCGACACGGGGAAAGCACCTCACTGGAATATTGTTTCAAGCAGCTGCCAGGGGAGTTTAGCAGACTTGGAGGCCTGGGAGGTCAGCAGCGGGGTTCCTTTGAGAGGGTTGGCCAGGATGGGAAGGGTGGCTGCCTTCCAGCTGGCTTTGGGATAGGGACCTGTCTCTTGGGGTGGCTCAGGGTTCACACGTTGCCAGGGTTACCCCCAGAGCAAGCAAACAACTTCTGTCAGCTTCAACTTGGGGAAGCAGGCTAAAAATAGGGGGCAGAAGCTAAAGGTGAAAAGCAAAGCTGTGAGCAGGCAGTGCTGCTGGGGAGCCAGGTCTGCTCCTCCTCTGCAGTCATCCCAGCTCTGCAATTCCCAGCCAGAGCCAGCACAGGCAGGGCGAGCTGGAGCAAAGGGCTTTGGGGAAGCTGAAGGTCAACATCTCCTGACCTGAGAGCAACACCCACATTTGGCTTTTCCCTAAAAAAAATGTTGTTCAGTAACAACTTTTTAGCAGTAAGCCAAGCAGTTAGAGAGGTGGATCCACGACTGGAGAGGTGGGAGGAATTGCTGGAAGGCAGGTGGGTGGGATTGCTGGCAGGGAGGTGGGGTGCCAGGGCTGTGCCCTGTGTGTAAGCCTGGCCTGTCCTGCCGTGCCCAGGTGCAGCTCAAGAGCGAGGAGGCCAAGACGTTCGCCATGAAGATCCTGAAGAAGCGGCACATCGTGGACACGCGGCAGCAGGAGCACATCCGCTCCGAGAAGCAGATCATGCAGAGCGCCCACTCCGACTTCATTGTCAGGTACCCCCTGCCCTCTGCCCTGAGCCCTCAGCATTCCAGGCATCCACACTGGCATCAGCCAGCCAGCATGGAAGAGCCTGCAGCTCCACTCCTGTGGGGAATTCCACTCCTGCAGGGGAATGGAGACATGGAGCAGGAGGAACGTGCTGGGCAGAGCTCGCTGGTGCTTCCAGACAATCCATGTGGAACCCCAGAAGGGTTTGGGTTGGAAGGGACCTTAAATCCCATCTCATCCCACTCCTGTCATGGGCAGGGACACCTTCCACTGTCCCAGGCTGCTCCAAGCCCCATTCAATCTGGCCTTGGACACTGCCAGGGATCCAGGGGCAGCCACAGCTGCTCTGGGCACCCTGTGCCAGGACCTGCCCACCCTCCCAGGGAACAATTCCTTCCCAATATCCCATCCATCCCTGTCCTCTGGCAATGGGAAGCCATTCCCTGTGTCCCTCCATCCCAAGTCCTTCTCCAGCTCTCTTGGAGCTCCTTTAGGCACTGGATTCACCATCTGGAATTTATACATACATATATATATGCACACATTTATTTATTTATTTATTTATTTATTAATTTTTTAATCTTTATAATGACTTGGCTTTGCCCCTGCTCCAGTTTAATTTTTCCTTTTCCCTCTTAATATCTGAGTTTTCCTTCTCACTAAGGGAAGCTGGAAGGCAGGGCTTCATCCTTTGGAATGACACAGTGCCTTGACAATGACCAGCTGTGTCCAGCATTTTTTCTTTATGGAATATTTGACAACTTGAGTTCAGCATCCCTGGACTCCTCATGGGCAAACATGTTAAAACCATCTCCCTGCCCCAAACCTAAGCACATCTCCAGGGAATTAAAGGGGTGCCAGGCATTTTTGGTTGTTTCCACCCTAATAACAAGTATTCCTGGCTTTTCAAGGATGTGAGGACAGAAAGGGGGTTCTTTCAATGCTGCAGGTCAGGATGGAGCAGTGGATGCTGAGGATCCCTGGAGCCACCTTGAAGGGCATCCAAGCCAAGGCTGCTTCATCCCACTATCAGAGATGCCTGGGAAACTTTTCTGCCTTAGGAGATCAGCCCTGCTCCCAGAAATTGCTCAGGAGACATAAACAAACCCCTGGGATGAATCCAAAGGGAAGCACCTGGCCAGGCTGGGGCACCACAGGGTGTTTCCTTCTCAGGCTCATCCCAGGGATTCCTCTGGAGCCCATGGCTTCTCCTGTGATTCATGGGTGACAGCTGGAGCCCAACACTGCCTGGCTGCCATTCCCTTCAGGATGTGATGTTGGATCCATAAACATTCCTTGTTACCCAGGCCAGAGCCAAATATTCCCTGTGGGCTATTCCAGCCTCTGGATTTTTGGAAGGCTGAGCTGTTTTGGGATGAGAGGGGAAGTGCAGGGCCAGCCAAGTCACCACTCCCAGAAATACCCACTTCTAAATAAAACCTGAGCCTCCAAACATTTCTTAATGGAGCCACTGGTATTCATGGCTGATAAATGAACTCCTGCTTCATTCCCACTCTTCACCCTTCAGCAGGGAAGCAGAACAAGGATGTTTTATCTGTACATCTCCTTCCATATCCTGCAGTATTTCCCCCCTTTTGCAACAACAACCATCCCTGAATCATATTTAATATCCCATGGAAACACTGCTCTGGGAAGAGACTTTCCAAGTCACAAAGTCCAGCCTTTTGGTATTGCTGGAAAATATTTGATTCATCAGACTTGGTTTCTGCTTTTTCCTCTCTTCTCCTCTTGCCCATCCACAGGGATTTGAAGCTTTCCTATAGTTTCTATCCTAAAATTATTCAACTTCTTTATTGTTTATTCAAAAACTTGTTTATTCCATTTATTGGACCAGCTGGGAACCTTTTTTTTTTTTTGGGGAGAGGGGTGCAGTGGGCAGAAATTTGAATATTTCAGTGGATTAATTCAGTTTTGAGCTGATGGATGAAAGGCAGGTTTAAAATAATCTTGGAGCAAGGACACAACCTCTGGGATATTAGAATAAGAAATACAAAATTCCAGAAGAACTTGGTTGTTTTCTTAATTCATTGTGTTTGTTAAAAAGTTTCAGAGGAATAATTTGGTTTGGATATAAAATTAATTAAACCAGGCAAAAGGACCAGGAGAAGCCATGTGGCACTAAATAAAATTGACTTTTAGATAAACTAAAACTCAAACAGAACAAAATGCTCTGGGTTGGATCAGGGGACAAACAAGTGTGAATATTTCGAGGAATAAGAAAATAAATAAATAAGTTATTCAAATATTGTGTCATTTAAACTTAAGTCTGAAATAATGCCCTTTCATGTGTCTAAACTTTGTGCTTCCATAATAACTGATAAATAATGTTTGCTTTTTATTTTTATCTATGCATTTTAGGCAGATTAAATGGCCATAAAATTTTCAGTGGGACTGCCTTAATTAAGGAAAGTATTTCAGTAGTATTTAAATTACTAAGCAATTAAAAACATGAAATTACATTTTGGATTCTTGAAGTTTTATGTAAACATTAATAGAGAATAATTGTGTATTAAGATAAATGATATTTTGTCGAAGTGACAAGAAATAAGTGGGGGATTTTTGTTAAAACCATCAATTTTAGCATTATTTAATGGTCAGTTATAACTGACCATTTGTTTTATATAAATAGAAATGGATGTCTTCCAAAGGAACCAAATCCTGCAGTGTTTTCCCACTGATCCATCCCACAGCTCTGTCTAAATAATAGCTGGGATTGACAGGGAAGATCTGGAATCTGCAAAACTCACCTGGTTTCATTTCCATTGTGTGATGGCAGCTCTTGAATTTTTAACTCCTGGAAACTGCCAGGAATGCAGGAATTGCACCAGGAGTCGTCCTCAGTATTCCTTTCTGCTGCAGAAATTGTTAAAATTATTATCCAAACAGCTGCAAAGAAACCTTCCCTGTATCCTGCTGGAAGCCTGGATGGATAAAGCCCCATGTGGAATAGGAAGTACAAAAGCAGATGAACATTAAAATTTAAAAAAATAGAAGAATCTCCAGGTTTTTTCACTGTAGTTATTTAATATTATTAAACACATCTATAAATCCAGTTAATGTAACATCATTAGAAAATCCTGTTGAGCACAGAGCATGGATTTTAGAGCACAGTTCAGAACTCGAGGATGGGTTCACAAAGTCTGGCCCATCCCTTGAGGCAATTTTTCCTGCACATTCCTTCCTGGGAGGAAGAGGAAGAGCATTTCAGGTTCTTTATACTCTGTCAAACCAGTGAGTTTAGTGCTATGATAATAGATTTATTGTGTGATTTGTGATTTCCTGGTTCCACCTGCAGGCTCTACAGGACGTTCAAGGACAGCAAGTACCTGTACATGCTGATGGAGGCCTGCCTGGGGGGAGAGCTCTGGACAATTCTCAGGGACAGGTGAGCTGGGACTTGTCCTACAAAGTGGGGTGTTTTAAATGTCAGAATTCCAGCTGGAAAGGTTGGAAAGATCTCAAAGCCCACCCTGTGCCACTCCTGCCATGGGGCACCTTCCACTATCCCAGGCTGCTCCAAGCCCCATCCAATCTGGCCTTGGACACTGCCAGGGATGGATCAGCCACAGCTTCTCTGGGCACCCTGTGCCAGGGCCTGCTCACCCTACCAACCAACAATTCCTTCCCAATATCCCATCCATCCCTGCCCTCTGGTAGTGGGAAGCCATTCCCTGTGTCCTGTCCCTCCATCCCTTGTCCCCAGTCCCTCTCCAGCTCTCCTGGAGCCCTTTAGGCTCTGGCAGGGACTCTGAGCTCTCCCTGGAGCCTTCTCTTCTCCAGGAGAACACCCCCAGCTGTCCCAGGCTGGCTTCAAGCAGAGGGGCTCCAGTCCCTGGAGCATCTCCCTGGCTTCTTCTGGATTTGCTCCAGCAGTGCCAGGTCCTTTTGATGTTTTAAACACAAGTTTTAAAACACAATTTCCCATCTCAGAGCTTTTCTCACCCCTGTGTTTTTGCAGCCCTCCCTCTGTGAATGTGTATATCAAACTTTCAGCTCTGCCACACGGACACTGGTAAATAATATCCATTAATATTTCCTGGTATTTATGGCCCAGCCAGGACCAAGAGCAGTGAGCAGGAGGACATCAAGAGCTGTGCAGGGTCTGTTGGCCCAGATACCCCATATTACACCAGGGCTGCTGATTCAATTAGGAGTCAAAATTCACACCCTACCAGGACCACTGTTCCATCAGGATGCAGCAATGACAGGGAAAAAAAAATAGTTAGGAAAGCATGTGATGCCCAAAACCCCACAGTCTTTGCCTAGGGAGGGCTGACCTTGGAGTGTTTGGGGTTGCTGGGTGCATGTGGGATGTGCCCACAGAGCAGAAAAAGATGCAGGGAATTGTAACTCTGGAATAGCCTCATCACTGGAACAGAATTCTGTTAATTTTAGAAAGATTGATCAGAAAGCCAAGATTTAATTGTCTTTAAATTCCCCAGAACAATTTTTTCTGTAGTTCTTCCTTTTCCCAGCAGTCCTTTTTTTTCACTGAAATGGGAACTGGAGCAAAGTTAGAAGTTGCTGGGTGGGATTTTTTCCTGATCTTTTGTCAGAGCCTGATAATTCCATCTTTAATTCTCTGGGATTTAAACTGAGGTTCTGCTGCCATCTAGCTTAGACACCCTCCTGGTCTCAGCCAGCCCCCAGCAGGCAGGGGGCTGTGGTTTGCTTTGGAAAACTTTGGAAACAAGGATCCAAAGGTGCAGTTTAGAATTTGCATTAACTCTTCAAGTCCCAGCAGCTGATTTTTTTTCTGCCTTTTGTCTTAGTTAGAAGCATTAACACAGAACTTATCTGCACACCTCAAAGGAATTTTAACACTCAAAAACCAAAGTTGGAATTAGACAAAAAATACCTTTTTGCTTACAAGACAAAGATTTCAAAGTTTTATTTCTAAATTATAGAATAAACCTTAAAATAGTTTCAGATATTGGGGGCAAAAAGGCTTCTTCAAAAATGGAAATTTAATTAGATTGAGATATAAAGGTGACTTTAACAACAGGAACTTTCAGATGATAAAAAGTGATTTTACTGCCATGATAAAAGTTTTAACAGCAGAATTAATTCCATGGAGAAGGAAACCACTTCTAGGGATTCATCTAATGGCTTTATCCCCTTTTCCCTCCCTGCTTCCCCCAGGGGTTCATTCGAGGATTCCACGACCAGGTTTTACACGGCGTGCGTGGTGGAAGCCTTTGCCTACTTGCATTCCAAAGGGATCATTTATAGGGACCTCAAACCAGAGAACCTCATTCTGGATCACCGAGGTTATGCCAAGCTGGTGAGTGCAAAAAAAAAAAAAAATCCCCCAACTCCCACACAGGCTTTGCCAGAGAGGGTCAGGAGCAAAGTCGCCCCATAGGGTCCGTTGTGAGAGGAGATCAGGGCACGGTGTTGTCATCACCACCAGGATGTGTTCCTGACTTCCCACGGGGCTCAGGGTGTGGCTGAGTTGAGAAATGATAATTCTGGCTTGGGATTCAGATCCATGCTCCTGGAATTCTGAGAAAAGAGCATCAGGAGAAAGCCACCTGGCTGTCTTGGGCAAAAATGACCCTTTTGCCCCAGAACTCAGGAGAGGCACCCTGCTTTTAAGGGGTACCCAAATAGCTTGGTGAGAGCATGGAAGAAATAGTTCCCTTGGTGGGAGGCGCTGCAGGATGTGGGCCCTTGGGAAGCCACCAGTGAAGGACAGGAGCCCTCAAAGGAGCTGGTCTAGGAGGGGCTGATGGCCCCTGGGAGTCATGGGGGCTCTGTGCCTTGCTCTGGAGGCTCTTTGGGGTGGCAGCAGCTGGGGACAGTAACTCAGCCCAGCATCACAGCCTACTGAGGGACATTGGCATTTGCCCTCTGCAGCATTTCCCTGAGGGTGGGGCTCCTCTGAGGTGTAGGGTGGTAGAGGAGGATGAGGATCTGGCACAGGAGGATCCCTCAGCCCCCAGCTCCTCAGGCATGTCCCTGAGCACAGGTGTCCCAGATTCCCTGTGGGTGTGAGCATGTGGGTTCCTGACCAGCCCCAGAGAACTCCACTTCCCAGGATAATCTGATTTTCCATGCTTGCCTCTGCTGTGGGGACACTGCTGTAGGGCCACAGGGAGGCTGCTGAGCCCAGCACACCCCAACAGCCAAACTGGGAGGACACTTGTACTGCTGCACTCCTTATGGTGGGAGAGAAAACCAATCTTGGCAGCAGGTGCCTAAATCACAGAATCCCAGACTGGTTTGGGTGGGAAGGGGCTTAAAGCCCATCCCATTCCACCCCCTGCCATGGGCAGGGACACCTTCCACTATCCCAGGCTGCTCCAAGCCCCATCCAGCCTGGCCTTGGACACTCCCAGGGATCCAGGGGCAGCCACAGCTTCTCTGGGCATCCTGTGCCAGCCCACCCTTCCAGGGAACAGTTCCTTCCCAATATCCTATCTACCCCTGCCCTCTCATAGCTTAAAACCCTTCCTTGCCCATGTTAATTTAAATTTAAAAGAAAAAAAGCAAAATAAGGCAACCTGTGCTGTGACTGATAGAAAGTTCCAACCCCTAAGAAACTTTGGTGCTGCTGTTTGCTTCCCTCATGGGAATTTTCACAAGGATAAATCAGCCAAAAACTCACTGTGGTTCCCTGGTCCTAGAATGACCCTCAGTGCTTTAATTAGGAGAAAATTCCCATGAGGAATCCTGCTTTCTGCCTTGCTTCACTTCAAGAGGAGCAGAGCCCATGGCTGACATTCCCTCTGATGCCCTGCCCTGATGCTCTCCTGCCCCTTCCCCCAGGTCGATTTTGGCTTTGCAAAGAAAATAGGATTTGGAAAGAAAACATGGACTTTTTGTGGCACCCCAGAGTACGTAGCCCCCGAGATCATCCTGAACAAAGGTCATGACATTTCAGCAGACTACTGGTCCCTGGGAATCCTGATGTATGAGCTCCTGACTGGCAGGTATGGGGATCGAAATTCATCCCAAGATTTCTGCTCTTGTCACCCTGGTGAGGCCAGGGCAGGGGCAGCACTTGTCTAGGGAACTCCACAGTGGCTTTTCCACTCAAATGATCTTTTTTTGGCTCTGAGTGGGCTGAACACAATGGGAAAAGAGGAAGAGTTTGGCCCTGAATGGTCTGGAAATTATGGGAAAATGGGAAAGGTTTGCACTCAGCTGGGGAGGTTTGATCCCCTCAAAGGGCTGAACATGGTGGGTAGAAGGAAAGGGTTTGGCCCTGCATGGTCTGGAAACACTGGGAAAAGGGGAAGGGTTTGCACTCAGCTGGGGAAATTCCTTACTGCTGGAAGGGAGGAGATGGGTTGGGCACCATCCATCCCTCCCTGTATTTAATTTGGGATATCACTTCTGCTCTTGGCAGTGGTGGTTTCCTGGAGCTTCCTCACCTCATCCTCCTGGATGAGCTGGGGAAGGATCCATCCCCTCCACCTGCATCCATGGAATGCCAATTAATCCCCACTGGAATCAGGTCCCATCACACAAAGATAAGTCAGGGATGCTCAGATCCTCCTGTCTCGGGCTCTTGGGACGTGGCTGCCATGGGAAGAAGAGATTTATCATGGAAAACTTCTTTTTGATACTTCCCTGCAGCCAACATCCCTGAATTCCAGAGCTCCTTGAGAAATGGTTAGGATCATGGGAAGCAAAGCATTCCTGGTTGATATCTACCTTTCCTCATCTGGGTATATTTTATCAGACTTCAATGCTGTTTTAAAGACAAATTTTATGAAAGACAAGTTTGTAATCTTCTTTCCTTCCCTGTGCCCTCTGAAGTCCCCCTTTCTCAGGCCCAGACCCCATGAAGACCTATAACATCATTTTAAGGGGAATAGACATGATCGAATTTCCAAAGAAGATTGCCAAAAATGCTGCTAATTTAATTAAAAAACTATGCAGGTAAGTGGATGAAATAATAAAGCAAAAAGCCTCGATGTTATTCGCAAAGAAATGAGCTGGTCAGAGGGATTTATGATTTGTTCTTCCTTTTACAGGGACAATCCATCAGAAAGATTAGGGAATTTGAAAAATGGAGTGAAAGATATCCAAAAGCACAAGTAAGTGTGTTCTCCAACCCCCAGAAAGAGGCATTTTAAGCACCTCACTTGTCTCCTAAAAACCCCTTCCTATCCATAATGTAAATTCATCCTCCCTTTTGGTCCCATGGGAATGGTTACATGATGTCTTAGGAGTTTATTGGGATAAGAACAGATAAGGAACCCTTTCCAGGAACAATTTCTCTCATCCATCTGTGCTGGATCTTCTTTTCTCCCATCCCCAAATCAGCAGGAATGGATTGGATGGATATTTTTGTGGGAAGGCTAAAGGCTCATCCACCCACCTTGAGTAAACTTGAGGAAAACCCCAAGTGGGACAGCCTTGAGCATGAAGTTGGGAGTTAACCCAATTCCATAGGGGGAAAAAGGGCATTATGGATGTCCTGTGGGAGGGATCCACCCTCTGGAAGGGAAGGAGCAGCTTCCAGGACACCTGCAGCAAGGAATGGTTCCCATCTGAGCGTTGGCAATTTCCACTTGTGTGGTGTCATCACAGGGCTGCTGCATACTCTTCCTTCTTGGTCCCCAAAAAAGATGACAGGAAAAATTCCAAAGGGATTTGCATACAAAGTCTGGGGGAGATGAAACCTGTTGTTTAAGCAATTTTCTTTTCTTTTTGTGCCACGTCTGTCTAACTGTTGGATTCTTCCCTCCCTTCAGATGGTTTGAAGGCTTTAACTGGGAAGGGTTACGGAAAGGGACACTGACACCTCCCATCATCCCAAGTGTAAGTTTTCCTGTCATTATCTTCTCCTCCATGGCCAATTCCTCAGGGATGCTGCGAGCTTTGGGCAATGGTACATTGGCTTAAGGGGGAATAATGTGCTTTGTTTCTTCTGGAGATACTTGAAAAAGTCATTTTAGGCACATTCCCAGCTAAGCTTGCTCTCCAGGCAGGCTCTTCCCTGGGAAGGCAGTTTGAGGAGGTCACAGCCATGGAGAAATCCCCTTTGCAGCAGGGGATCGAGACAGGATCACTTAATCCAGCACATATTCCTCTCTCTCACCTGCTCCACTTGTTTCTGCATCTCCTTTTCTCCTTTCTGTGGAAAGCTGCCACTTCCACCCCTTCTCTCAGCTGTGCCCTCTTCCCTTCTCCTTTATTCTCCTATCCTTTGGAAAGGCAAGTGGGATTTGGATGCCATCTTCCCTTTCTTTCACATTAACCTTCCCTTCTGTGTTGTCTTTTGTGCCTGTGTCCCTCTTTCCCCTGCATCCATGTCCTACATGAAAAGCCCTGTTGATGTTTAACCGGAGCGGGCGCGGAGGGACAGCTCCGCTCATTTTCCTTTGGAGCAAAGCCCTTCCTTTGATGTCTTTGTGAGCTCCCTGCCCTCAAAGCCCCGCTGCAAAGGGAAACCAAACAGGATTAGCTGACAGAAATTGCCTCAGCCCCTTCTGTCCTGCAGCCTCCCCTCCTTGTTCCAGCTTAATCCCTTGGGATCACCGGGAGAATGCCATTAATGGGGGTTTAATTGCCCCCCATTGCTCCATCCTGCAGCTCCTGCAGCAGGGGCAGGCTCAGCTCTGGGGTGAATCTGCCATCCCAAAGTTTGCTTAGGGAAAGAGCAGGAGGGTTTCCCATCCCTGCTTTTGCCCTGTGGGATGCAGGAGCTCCTGGAGTCAGTGGGAGAAAGCAGGACTTGGCAAATCTCTCCCATAACAACTCAGAAATGTTTTAGAGATCAAAGCTGGGTTTGCTTGGTTGTTTTTTTTTTTTTTTTTTCTATTAAGCTCAAGCTACGATGCTGGGATGGTTTGGGTTGGAAGAGATGTTTAAGTTGACCCAGTTCCATCACCTTCCATGGGCAGGCACATCTTCCACTATCCCAGGTTGCTCCAAACCTTATCCAGCCTGGCCTTGGCCTGTTTTTAGTGCCTATTCATTCATCAGCCAAACCTTATTTCAATCAGGCAATAAAGTCAAGTTTGCTCCTTCAACTCGAGTCACAATTCCTGCTTTAGGAATGCAGGATGTCCGTGTAGCCTGAAAAAAACCCCAGGATGTCTTCCTAACTGGTTTTGGTGGATTTTTAGTTTAGTAGGAGCATTGCCAATACTGCTCGTACCCCAAGGCCAACTGGAATAGATGGGAACATCCTTCCCTCTTCCAGGACAGCTCCAGTCTGGTATTCCATAATCCTGATTTCCCCCAAAATGTGTTCAGCAGCAGGAAAATGCTCATGCAGTTGAGCAGCACATTAAATGTAGAGCTGGAGTTGGAACTCCTGGCCTTTCCCATGGCTTGCAGCAGCATCCAACATCAAGTGGGAATTTCAGGAGGGTTAACAAGGCCAAGTGGGTTGGGGCACCCCCTGAGATCAATCCAGGTTGGAAAAAAATTATTCCTGTGAGGGGAGGCCCTGGCACAGGGTGCCCAGAGAAGCTGTGGCTGCCCCTGGATCCCTGAATTGTCCAAGGCCAGGTTGGATGGGGCTTGGAGCAGCCTGGGATAGTGGAAGGTGTCCCTGCCCATGGCAGGGGGTGGAATGGAATGGGCTTTAAGGTTCCTTTCCACCCAAACCATTGCAGAATTCTGGGATTTAATGACTGTCAGTTGTCCCCTGACTAGCTCTTCCCAAATGAAATGACTGAAAACTTCAGCAAGTGTTTTCCTGCTCTGGGTAAAGCTTAAAGTATTAAATTTCTAGTAAGGCTCTTGTTGTTTTGGGCTGGAGAGTTGCTGGTTTCCTCTTATATTGTTTTGTTTTGTTGTGGCTTTTTTTTTTTTTTATTGTCTTTATCAAGTCCTCACTGTAAGAAAGTTTCCCTCACTGCCACAAAGCAGGAAAACCATAAATTCTATAGCCAGGGTAGATTTCAAATGTTGTGATTTCCAAAAAACAAATGGGCTTGGTCTCATCCTGGGAAGATGGGTTTCTCTGGAAGGATCCTGAGGCTGAGCAATGTCAGGAAACTTAAAGTGAGCAGGGCTCAGCTCAGGATCCTGGAGCTATGGATGGAAAATCCTGGGCTCTGAGGGGGCTTTTTCCAAGTCTGTTGTGATAACCTTGTGGCAACGGTAGGAAAACTCAGGAGAGTAGGGCAGCTGGGATAAATTTCCCAACAAAAAGCTGTGGATGCAGCACTTCCCTGGCTTGCTGGGGATTCTCTGGGATGCCCATGGCTGTGGGATGAAGGGGGAATGTCAGCACTGGGATGAACATCCCCTTCTTGTTGCTCTTCCCCCCGCAGGTTGCGTCTCCCACGGACACGAGCAACTTCGACAGCTTCCCAGAGGACAGTGATGAGCCACCCCCTGACGACAACTCAGGATGGGACATAGATTTTTAATGTTATTTCTCTTACCTGCTTCTGCCTTGCTGAGGACAGCTTTTCCTGGGACGTGGCTGCCAGCGGAACGGGAAGACCGGAATTGGGGAGGATTCGTGCTCGGGGTCACCATGATGCCTTGATTGATGCTGCTCCAGTAACTCCAGTGGCATTAGGACTTCTTGCTTAGTGACAGTAGTGCTCTCCATGTTTTCTGTTGGAACGTGACCTGGCGTGGGCATGGTGGTCCTGACACAGAGCCTTTCTCCGGCACAGAACTCCTCCTCTGTCGCCACGGAGATCCTGGCACACTCCTGATTAGCAGAGTGAGAGATCCATAGAGTAAGAGGCACTTAATTCCAGCTGCTTTTTTGTAGGATCAGTAGTAACTTATGAAGTGCTGCAGCTACTCCAGTGCAGGATTTGGGCTATTCCCACCCTCCGAGCTCCGCAGGCAGCGCCGGAGCCCAGGAGGAGCACGGGCACAGCGCTCCCGTCAGAGCAGTGGGGAATGTGTCCTTTTCCTTCCCTAGCAGTATTCCCGACGAGACTGAATGTTCCCTTTCCTCTTTGTTTTGGAAACATTTTGGCTCAGCCTGGTCAAACAAAAGCACAACTGCTGCAGATGCTGTCAAGGCAGAGTTGGGTCGCTTCCCTCACATGGCAGCACCACCTTTGGGCTTCAGTTCTCCTTTCCCTTGGTACCAATACATGCATGGAAAGAGAAAATCATGGAATCAATCCATTGTACATCCATTGATCCATTTCACAGTGCTCCAATCACAGTCCTGAGCAGAGCAACAGCAACCCATCAGTGTGATTAGGTATGAAATTAAGGATAACTTTGATCTTTTGAGGCCCAAAGGGAAAAACATGTGATGTCCTTTTGAGGTGCTACATCCATCCCTCACCTGGGAAGAAGCCTGTCCCTGAACCATCCTGTCAGGAATATGTAGCAGAGGCTCTGTTCTCCCTTTTGATGATTCCAGGCCTCCATGTCTGCATCTCTTCTGTGTTTAAAGAATATCATTAAAATAGAAATCCTGGGCCAATCTGCTGGCTCTGATAGAACGTTGCCAGTAATCCTAATGACTCTCCAGGCTAAAGAGCTCCACAGGAAAGTCAGTGGAATTCAATGGGAAATGGATATTGGAAGATCCCTGTGAGGTCTTCAGCGTGTCAGGTCCACGTGATTGTGTTTAACATGGGGATGGCCAAATCCCTATGGAAAAAAAAAAAGAACTGGGGAAAACAATATCATCAGGATATGCTTTTCCCTCACTTCTACTGCTTTTCCTTTGCTCAAATTTCCTCTGGTTTATAGGATGCAGCAGAGGGATCCTGTCCTGGGTGCCCATTTGTTGCATATACCCAGGATGAAAAGTTTATCCCATTATCCAACAGGAAGCATCAGCTTTTGGTCTCACTGAGACACCTTGCCCCAAAAAATCACAGAATCATGGAATGGTTTGGGTTGGAAGGGACCTTAAAAGGTCCTCTCATTCCAGCCCTGTGGTGAGCAGGTGCTGCCTGCTTTGATCTCAGCTGCCAAGAGCTGAGTGTAGAAAGATCAAGTCTTGCTGATGAGAGATTTTCCCACATATGACGTGGCAATGGTCTGTTTGAGCAGTAAGAAGTTCCTTCTGTTGGAGCAGTGAAAAGTTCCTTCCCTGATGCTAAGTCCCAACTCCTTTGCATGTTTTTCATTAAAGGGTGTAATCAAAAGGGTATTTTGACAGTGTGGGCTGTGTCTGCTGTTTAACGTGAGCTGGGTCGTGTGACACCTTTGAAACCAGTCCGTGGCTCTGGAATTCCCTGTGTTTTCCAAAGAGTGAAGCCACGCCTCTTGCACAGTCACTCCTGCTGTTCTTTAACCATTAAAACTTCATTTGCCTTCAAAATCACAGGGAAAAGGCAGCACCTGCTGGCTTTTCCACCTTTCTCCAAGGGATGGACAGCACTGAGAGCCAAGGCTGAGCACGAGGGCTAAAACAATCACCAGGCATCTTAAACAGGCCTAACAGCCAAATGCTTCCCTCACACCCCCCTGGATTTTCACTCCATGGGGACAGCTTTCTGTAGGAGTTTCTCCCAGGATGGTGACACCTGATGCAATTGGCAGGCAAGGAGGAGAGAGCACCACAAGGATTTGGGGATCCACCTGAAAACTTGGCAGGAAGGAGGGACTAGAAGGGGCTGAGGAGTTGGGTTTCTTTTTCCTGTCCCTTTTTCCCTTGTGCCAGGCATGGGATTTGACAGCTGCAGCGTGCACTGTGCTGAATCTGAGTTTATTTTGATATCAAACACCTCACTTGACTTCCATGGCCTCTCCTGAGCATTAACACTTTGCATATGTATATGATAAGCCTTCAGTTATAATAATATATTTAAGTTGCTTTATATATATCTCTATATATCCACAACAAGGGATTGCCTCTGTGTTTCCACCTCCTGTCCTTATTTCTTTGTCTCCTTTCCTGATCTATGGGACGACAGCGTTTTTAGGGAAGGGGAATCGGCTCCCGTGTTTCCAGAGGGGGCTTTGATTGGTGTTGTAGCTTCTCCTGGAGCTGCAATGCCCACAGCAAACTCTTCTTCAACAGCAGGACCACGAGCAGATATTTCTGTAAATAGGTATTTCCGTGTCGATGTTTTGTGGGTCACACAGAACTTTTTGTTCTTTTCCAGTTCCATGGCATTATTCCTTCATTTCCTTATTTGTAATGTAATGTTTTTAGGTCGAGGTAGACTTGAATTAATGTCATATTTGTCAGTATGATTAAACTTTCTGTCAGCTGTCCTGTTTACCCACCTGTCCCATAGTTCTAGAATGTCACTGGCTATCTGGCATTGTTGCAAGTGCCTTAAATCCATGGCATCTTATTTAAAAAAAAAAAAAGACAAATTTGGTGTTATGCTGCATGACAAAGACAAACACACCTCAAACTGTCGTCCTTTCTTAGCTTGCTGCATTTTACAGTTCTTTCTGCTACCGATTTCTAAGCCTTTATTATCTGATCTTGATGAATTACAGAAATGATGACGTCGTTCTCTGATTTCTGTTCAATGTACCAGAGCTGTGTATCTGTTAATGAGATACAGAGTCATTTCTGTGAAATGTATAAATGTGATGTGTGGGTCAAATTAATCTCTGACATCCTAGCAGTCTGTAGACAGGTACTCCTGTTTTGCTAAGCTCTGCAGATCCCACCCATCCGTGCTGTCCCACACAGTCCCCCTTGGGAATCTCCCACCTGGGAAAAATCCACCCTGCTGGCGTTTTCCTGACCTAGAACCCCGGTGCAAAGACGAGGCTCATTTGCACCACTCAACCAAACAGGATCTGTGCTTTTCCCTGCCCCATTCCCTGCATCCATGGGGGTGAGCCCTGCAAGCTCCTCCACAGCTCCCCAGCCCTGACACTGAGACTTGGGTGCTTTTAGGGCTTTCTCAGAAAAAGGGGAAATTCCCATTTGGAGTTGCCTCTCCCCCCGAATCTCGATTTACGGTGGTTTTACCCCTGCCCTTTGTTTTATACTCTGATTTTCTCTCCTTCCATGGCAGAGGTTTTGTTTGTTGGCCATTGGCCACTTGCACTCTTTGGATGTTGACTGAGGAACTTTGGGTTTTTTTCATAAACTTCCATGGCTTTTGTTTCGCTCTGTACTCCCCCTGCAGCTGTAATTGCCGAGTGCCTGTTGTATACTTTATAGAGTTGAAATAAAAATAATTACTTTTGAATGGCTGTCAGTGGCTTTCTAGCAGAGCAGGGAGAGATCTTCTGGATGGTGGTGAAATGTGGGGTTCTGCTCCCAGAACTGGTTGCCTGGAGAAGCTGTGGCTGCCCCTGGATCCCTGGAAGTGTCCAAGGCCAGGCTGGATGGGGCTTGGAGCAGCCTGGGATAGTGGCAGGTGTCCCTGACCATGGCAGGGGTGGCATTGGATGGGCTTTGAGGACCCTTCCAACTCAAAATCCTTCTGTGATCTGATGATGACACAGAGGTGAGCAAAAGCTGGGGGAAAGGAGCAATAAAACATCCTCTCAGGAGGAAAATAAATGTGACAGCAGCCCAAGGAGGAGCTGGGAATCGTCTCCAATCATTTTGTGGGATGCAGCAATCTCAGGTCGAAGTTAATAATGCAATAAAAACCCCAGGGTGACGTGGCCCTCACCTGAAACCGCCAGGGGAACACCGAGATTTCGGGGCGAGGCGTGGCGCTCCTTATTCCAGGCTAAAAATAGGGAAGGCAGGAGGGGTGCCCGGGCTGTGCCGGGGATGTCCCCCGGCCGTGACTCAGCCGCTGCTGCCGGCACCTGCCCGCCGTGCTCCCGAAACCTTCCCAGGCAATTATTAGCCCGGCTTGAGCCATTCGGGGCTGGAACAGCCGATAGGGGACACCGGGACAGCGATACCGGGAGGGGGGTTAATGGCAGGAATTGCGGCGTCCGGAACCCTCCACCCCGGGGATTTTGGGGGCGCTGTTCCGGCTCTTCGTATTCTCATTTAAACCAAGCTGAGAGAAGAAATAAACGGGAGCGGG
This sequence comes from Muscicapa striata striata, assembly GCA_030060385.1. Classification (NCBI taxonomy): domain Eukaryota; kingdom Metazoa; phylum Chordata; class Aves; order Passeriformes; family Muscicapidae; genus Muscicapa; species Muscicapa striata. Next base: position 965,897 of record JAREIS010000169.1, read on the forward strand.
ATGCAGCCGTCGGGGAAAAGCCGGGTTAATTAGCAGGGGTTAATTAACGAGAGTTAATTACTGGACAGAGGAGGGGGGAGCGATGGCGTGGCGAGGCCGCCAGGGGGCGCCCTGGGGCCGCGCTGCCCCGACGGGGATGGGGGAATTGGGGGATGGGGGGAATAGGGGGGAATGGGGGTAATGGAGGGAGTGGGGGAATGGGGGAATAGGGGAATGGGGGAATGGGGTAATGGAGGGACTGGGGGAGAATGGGGGGGAATGAGAGAGAGAATGGAGGAGAATGGGGGAATGGGGAGAATGGATGGAATGGGGGAAATTGAGGAAATGGGGGCAACTGGAGGGAATGGAGGGAATGGGGAATGGAGGGAATGGAGGAATGGGGGGAATAGAGGGAATGGAGGTAATGGGGGGGAAATGGGGGAATGGAGGGAGAATGAGGGGAGTATGAGGGAATGTGAAGGAATGGGGAGCGATGGAGGAGAATGGAGGGGAATAGAGGGGAATAGAGGGGAATGGAGGGGAATGGGGAGAATGGGGGGAATTAGGGCAATGGGGGGAATGGGGGGAATAGAGGGAATGGAGGAAATGGAGGGGAATGGAGGGGAATAGAGGGGAATGGAGGGGAATGGAGGGGAATGGGGAGGAGTGGGGGGAAAATGGAGGGGGAATAGAAAGATAATTGGGGGGGGGAGATTGGTAAAGGAATGGGGAGGGGGGGATGAGGGGGCTGTGCCTTTGATCTCCCCGCATCAAAGGGCCCGGAGCTCCCCCCACCGACCCTGCCCCCCAGTCCCGCTGAGGTCAGGGGGGCAGGGGGAGGACACCGAGGGTCCCGTCGTGTGTCCCCCCCGTGTCCCCGCACACCGCCCGGCGCGGGGGGATGCGGAGCAGCCCCTCTCCTTTCCTGCAAGGCTGCGCTGGCGCCAGGAAGGACGCGGGGGAGGCGGCGGGGGGGAGACTGAGAGGAGACCAAAGGACCGACTCTGCCATCGGGGGAGGGCGGGGGGGGCTCTCTGCACCCACAGCGGCTCCCACCCACCACGGGGGGTTGCACAAGGAGCAGCGTCCCCCCTTCCCTCTTCCCGGTCCCCTCCGTCGGGCGCGCCCGGCTGGAGACAGCGGCGGCGTCGGGGAGTGCGGAGCATCTGGCCGGGACCCGGGGCGGGGGGATCAGCCCTCGCCCTTGCGAAACCCCCTCCCGACCAATGTGGGAGCCCTCGGGGCGGGGTGGGGGCGGTTTTTGGGGCTCACGGGCACAGCCCCCCGGGAACGCTTTGAAATCCCAGCCGGCGGGCCCCCCGCCCCGAGGGGGCGGGCAGCAGGCAGCCCCGGGGGTATAAAGGCGGCGGAGGAGCGCAGGAGCCGCTGCTGGCGGCTCGGGGCTGCTGCTCGGGGACCCGGCGGGCTCCAGGATGCGGGGGCTGGTGGCGCTGCTGGCGGCGCTGAGCTGCGCGGCCCCGGCGGGCGGGCGGCGGCTCCCGGGGCTGCCCTGAGCTCCAACGCCATCAAGGGACCCCCCCCGGGGGCGGCCGAGGCCAGCGCCGCCCCCGCACCCCCTTTCGACGGCAGCAACAAGGCCCCGCCGGCCGCCACCCGGCAGGTAGGAGAGAGCACGGATGGGGCGGGGGACAGCGGGAATGGAGGGGGAGACACACACCGGGAATGGCGGGGGATACACCGGGAATGGAGTGGCGGGACACCGGGAATGGATTGGGGGACACGCGCCAGGAATGGCGGGGGATACACACCGGGAATGGAGAGGAACACACACCGGGAATGGAGGGCACCCATCGGGGATGGAGTTAAGGGACACATTTGGGATGCAGGGTGGGAAGTCGGGGATGGAGAGGAACACACCGGGAGATGGAGTAGGGGGATGCGAGCGATGAAGGGGACACCGAGGATGGAGGGGATAGAAGAGGGAGGACACAGCGCAGATGGGTGGAGGGGCTCCCCAGGGGAGGGAGGGACACTCCGGGGATGGACAGGGGGACACCGGCGATGAAGAACAGGGACGCACCGGGTGATGGGGACACGAACACACGGGATGGAGTGAGGGACACCTCGGGGATGGAGGGGACACCGGGAAAGGGAGGACGTCCCAGGGCTGGAGGCGGGGAAGAACACACGGACGCACCGCAGATTGGAGAGGGAACACAGCAGGGATGGAGGAGGGGGGACCCTCGGGGATGGAAACGCCGGCCCCGCTGATCGTCCCGTTTCCTCTGTCCCCCCAGCCTTTCCCGTGCGCTGAGGACGAGGACTGCGGCCCCGAGGAGTTCTGCGGGGGCGCTGCCCGCGGCGGGGGGGCCCCGCTGTGCCTCGGCTGCCGGCGGCGCCGCAAGCGCTGCCTGCGCGATGCCATGTGCTGCCCGGGCATGGCCTGCAGCAACGGTGAGGGCAGGGCACGGCCGGGGCTGGGGGGGAGCGGGGTCCCACGCGTGGCTGACAGCCGCCCCACTGCCCCGCAGGTCTCTGCACGCCCCTGGAGCCGCCCCACGGAGCGGCCGAGCTGGACGAGACGGGCACTGAGGCGCTGCCCCGACGGACGCCCGCTCCCGCCTGGCTCCCCACTGCCAAAGGTGAGGAGCCCCGGCTGCTGCCACCGCGCTGTCCCGCCTGAGGCTGCCCTGCTGTCCCCCGGGATCTACCCGGGATGCCCATCCTTCCCTGCTGTCCCCCGGGATCTGTCCGGAATGCCCATCCTTCCCTGCTGTCCCCCGGGATCTGTCCGGGATGCCCATCCTTCCCTGCTGTCCCCCGGGATCTGTCCGGGATGCTCATCCTTCCGTTCTCTCCCCGTGGGATCAGTCGGGATGCCCACAATGTCGGTGTCTAGCATGGGGTCAGTCCAGGATGCCCTTTCTGCTCCACTATCTCCCATGGAGTCTGTCCGGGACGCCTCCCTTTCCCTGCTGTCCCCTGTGGGATCCGTCCGGGACGCCTCCCTTTCCCTGCTGTCCGCTGTGGGGTCGGTCCGGGATGCCCCTCCCAGCCCCACAAGCTCCAGAAGACGCACCCAGGATGCGCAGCCTGCCCGAGGGTGGGTCGGGATGCCCGCTCTGTCCCGCTGCCCGCTGTGGGGTTGATGGGTCTGGGATGCCCAGCCTGCCCCGGTGTCCCCCGCCCGGCTGAGCGTCCCCCGCTGTCCCCACAGGCCAGGAGGGTGACATCTGCCTGCGCTCCTCGGACTGCGCGGCCGGGCTGTGCTGCGCCCGCCACTTCTGGTCCAAGATCTGCAAGCCGGTGCTGCGGGAGGGGCAGGTGTGCACCCGGCACCGGCGGAAAGGCGCGCACGGGCTGGAGATCTTCCAGCGCTGCCCGTGCGCCGAGGGGCTGGCGTGCCGCCTGCAGCGAGAGCCCGGGCCCGCCGACGCGTCCCGCCTGCACACGTGCCAGCGGCACTGAGCCCGGACCGACCGACGGACCGACCGACGGACAGACTCCGGCCCCGCCGGAGCGAAGGCTGTTTCTCAAGGGAACTACTCCGAAGCGACTTCTTGCAGTACGTTACTGTGTTGTGAATACTCGAGCTGGCACTTAGCTGTACATAACGCCGGGACTTGCAGCGACTTTTCACGAGTTGTTGGTTTTTTTTGTTTTTTGGGTTTTTTTTTTTTTTGCGTTTCTCTGAGGGCGCTCTTCAAGCCGTGACTGTGACTTTGTACACACTGGGTTTTTCGTTCTGGCTCGAAGGGATGCCGCCGTCTGCGTGCGAGCGAATAAACTCTTTAAACTCACCCTGCGCTGCCTCCACGTCCCCGCCCGAGGGAGGGAGGATGTGCCCGGGGGGAAGAGAGACGGGGCGGGGGTTCATCCCCAGCATCCCCTGGGAAAGGCTGCTGTTTATCCAGCTGCTTTTTTAGGAATTCCGTGCTCGCCACTTGATGGCCACCAAACCGAGGGGAGGGAGCGTGGCTGGGGCTCTGGGAAGAGCACCTGGCAGCAGAATCCCTCTCCCTGGTTTTGGGAGGGAGGAGGGAGTGAGGGGTCACCGGAGGGGCTGTGCAGGACCAACCACGGCTGCTGCCTATCTCCTTGCTCCATGCACAATAAAGATCTATTTTCCCCCTTCACTTTGTGGCTTGTTCCTGCGGCTCTTCAGCCTTTTGGGATGGTTTGGAGGGAGGGAAAGCTGCGAGCAGATGTTTTTCCCCCACCCCTTTAGCTGCCCCCCTATTTCAGGTGGTTGTGAGTGGGGAGTGTGGGGCTGCAGGTGCAGTGCTGGCTCTTGCCTGGCTGCCCTCAGCCTCCCTGCAACCTGGGCAAGGGCTTTGGGGTGCAAAACCATGGTGGAGCAGTCCCTGAACACCCCAAAAATGCTTTGCACCCCTGCCCAAATCCAGTGCATCCCTAGGGGGCTTTTGGGCACCCTGTAGGGGAGCATCCCTTAAATGCTGCCTGCCCGTGGGTGTTTGGTGCCTCTGGGGTTGGTGCTGCCTCTTCAGGGCATTTAATTCCCTGGAGAAGATGGGATTGTGGAATACCAGCCCCACTGCAGCTCTGGCAGTGCCACGAGGTGCTGAACCAAGGCCACAGGCACAGAAAATGTAAAGGAGGGAGAACAGCCCCATGGAGAGGCAAACATTAGAATGACCATTCCCAGCTTCCTTCCAGCTCTGGAACTGGCTGAGAACAGCCAAAACTCCCCCAGACTGGAGGGTAAAACACTGATGGTCCTTAAACCACCAAAACCCATCCTTTAAGTCTCTCTGGAGCAGCTTTTACTGGAGCTGGGTGTTGAACCAGCCCCTGAAAGAGTTCCTGACTCTGAAGCTGGAGTTTAGTGCTTGAATCATCATTTAAAGCTGTAAAAAAAAAAAAAAAAAAATTAAAGTTCTTTTAAATGCCATACTTAAAAAAAAAAAAAAAATACGACCTGTACAACATACATAACAATAAAATTATTTTATTATCATCATAATGTTATGCCCACTAAGAGTCAATGGGACTGGGGCAATGAAGGGACCTGTCTAAGAAAAGCATCAGGAACTGTTTAAATGTGTTCAGATTTGTCATGAAGCAGTGTCATATTTTATCCCTAGGGCATTTAAACCAGTGTCATTAGGGTTAGGGCTTTTTCTCCAGAGAGCAGGAGGGACCAGCACAGCTTTGACACCTCTGCAGGCAGGGAAAAATACCCTTGTGGGGCATTAAATACCATTTCCCATCCTCTTTGGTACATCTTTATCCTCCACTCTCTTCTGTTTTGTTCAGGTTGGCCATCTCCACACCTGTCCTTGCATTAACAAAAATGTTACATATGCCTCGACATTCTTCATTTTCCCAGCCTGGAGAAGGAAAAAAGAGCATTTTTAGCAGCCATTCTGGGGCAAGAGGAGCTCAGCTCAGCTCTGGTTGCATCTGTGTCCCATGGTCTGTGCCCAGCACGATGGCTGCTACCACAGACATTTCCAGAATAATTAATTTCATGGATAGAGTCCACAAAAACAAGGTTTTGATGGGTTTTATTCCCTCCTCTCCCCCCTTACCACATCTGCAGTCCCATTTCTGCCCCTTTTGGACTTTTGGGGTTTGTTCTGTAGGTAAATCCAAGAAGTCGGATTTAGTATATCCAAGAAATTTGGTTTAGTAATATCCCTTAGGAAAAAAATCACGAGGATATGACTCTGTTAAGCTTAAACAAAAGCTGTTCTTGAAGGGAGAGATTTTTAGTCTTCCATTGGCCCTGATCCTTGTTCTGTCCCCAAAACCTGAACCCACTTTAGGTCTGCATCATCCTGGGGAGTCAAAATACTCCTCTAGCAGCTCAGGAATGGGGATGAACAGCCCCTGAGCCCTGGAAATGTGGTCACAGGGAGGCAGAAGCCAAGGCTGCTCGTGTCCCCCGTTTCCCAGGGGAGAGGCACTGGAAGGTGGGAGGGAGGCAGTGGGATTCCTTGAGGAATAAGCAGGTGGCATCACCATGGTCCCTCCTGGATCCTTCCCCACCGTGACAAATTATCCTGATCAGAAATGCCTGGATTAATTCCTTGCAAGCCCCAAACCAACCCAGTAACAGCAACAAAAAAAGGCTTGTGGGAAGCAGAAAATACAAAACTCGGGGAAAAAATGGAATGTGTGGAGCCTCTAAGTCTGGACTGGCTGGTGTGTCCAGTCTGGATCTCCTGCTCTGATCCAGAGGGAAGAAAGCCCAGCCTTCAGCTCCTGACACACAAACCAGTGACCCCTGCTGGGAAAGGCACCTCAGGATGCACTTCCCCATCATTCTCCTCCTCTCTAAGGAAATTTTTCCCTTCAAAAAGTCAGGAAAACCCCCTTTTATCCTAAGCAAGAGGAGAGTCAATAAAGGAAGCAGGTTTTTGATGGATGAAGAACTTTGGCATCTCTGGTGTGCTCGCTGCTCCTGCTTTTAGGGCTGGAAGGGCTTCAGCAAATCTCTGTGAAGCTCAGAATTAATATATATAATCATGGAAATCTGTAAAGCAGCCTCCCATAATGTTTTCTGCTGGAAAGGGACAACTGCCACTATCCCAGGCTGCTCCAAGCCCCATCCAACCTGGCCTTGGACCCTTCCAGGGATCCAGGGGCAGTCACAGCTGCTCTGGGCACCCTGTGCCAGGGCCTGCCCACCCTCCCAGGGAACAATTCCTTCCCAATATCCCAGGAACAGTCGTGGCATAAAGGAATTAAACTCCCAAGGAGGGAGGATAGGACACAGCCCGGTTTTTGCTGTCATTTGGGGAGATTTCAGGGAAGCAAATCCTATTTTCTTCTCATTTCCTTCCTAAGTTCTTCCAGAAACCACCTCCACTCCAAGCTGTTGCACAGAAACACCTCTTTTCTTTTTTAATAATTGTTTCAAGCCGATGCTCACACCCTCCTCCGTTCCACTGATCTTCACGTCACATTTAAAACTAAATATCCCTAAAAACGCTCCTGTGAGGAATTAAACCTCACACAAGGCAAGAAAGGGTTACCAAACCCCTTAAATCTACCTGCAGGCATTAAAAGGGAAAAATCCCTGGTTTTATTTATTTATTTATTTTATCCTTACCTCTCCTGACACAGAGCAGAACCCTGCCCCTTTCGGCTCGGGAAGATGGAACAGAGGGAGCAGGTGAAAACCTTTGCGGCTGTAACGCAACACGCGAGGCTTTGGGGTGGTTTTGGGGTTTGTTTTCGCCTTTATTCGGGGTGGGGGGGACTCACCCACCTGCTGGAGCTGCTCTTCGCCCCGAGCCTTTCAACTGCTGGCTCGGCCGAGCAAACCTTGATCTCCCTCGGGAGGGGAAGCGGAGCATCCAGGTGGTCCAGGTGGAAAGGCTGGGTTCCCCATGCCCTGCGCTCCTTCAAACGCTAATCCCAAGGGATGTTTATTCCTTTTTTATTATTTTTCTTTTTTTTCCTTTCCCCCCTCTCAAGCAGCTTTGTTTCCTCTCCTTCAGTGCCCGACTTGTGTCCCTAATTAGCACCTTAAGAGGAGTGAGGATAACCGGGATGCTCGGGGAGGGCACTTCTGGGCAGAGCTCCTAATCCAGCCCGGGCGGAGGGAGGGGATCCATTAGCAGGTGATTTTGGGGAGAATAAGGAGCATCAGCATTTAAATGGGCACGGGCTGATGAAAGGCTTGGCTGGGCTGCAAGGGCGCGTTAAACTCCGCTGGGGCTTTTCCCCCACATCCCAGGTGCGGGATAAAGGAATTGTGGGGTGGGCGAAGAGTACGCGTGGGGTTTAAGAATTCCACGAGGAAATGGGTGAATCTGCTGTAAAAACCCAAAACTTTTTTTTTTTTTTTTTTACATTACTGGGAGCAAGCAGCGGGAACAAAGGTATCCTACAAGGATGGGCGCAGGCATTTAACCTTTGCAGCTTTAACCACCTTTTATTTTTAGTATTAAATCCATAGGTGACAGATAGTCAGGATAGGTAAATCTGGGAAAAAAAAATAATCGTGGAGCTGCTAAGGTTGGCAAAACCTCTAAGAGCATCCAATCAAAATCCCAGTAGGCAACTCAGAAAATACTGCAACTCCAGAAGCACAGAACTGTGGAAAACGGGATGAGGAGGTGGGAGCATGTTCCCAGGAAAATTTGGCAGCTACCAGGTGCCAAAGGGAGGGCAGCAGAAGTCTGGAAGGATGTAAACAATGCTCAGGACACGACTGAGGGTTATTTTTGTTCCTCCCAATGCAAGGAGGAGCTGGAGTGTCCAGCTCAGAACAAACCCAGCTTGGGCAGCTGGGGGACACAAATAAATCTCCCGACTGGAGTCACCTGGGGACAAGGGGAATTCATGGACGACGGAGACTGGGGGCGACTGCTGGCTAGAAAATCTCTAAATGCTGATTATGGGCACTGGGGAGGATCATCCTGGAAGTGTCTGGAGTTGGGGGAGGGCTTATTTAATTATTAATTTAGTTTTTCTTGGATGCTGGCTCCTTGTTGAGAAGGTGATCCAGGGCTGCTTTCAGATCCACAGGGAAGTGTTGGTCCTTATTTATTTCTTCATAATCTTGAACTAAACCCTCCTCTGAAACACATCACTGGTTGAAGATGCTGATTTTGAGAGGAAAAAGGGATTTTTCTGGTGGGAAGTGTCCCTGCCCATGGCAGGGGTTTGGGATGAGGTGATCTCCCAGGTCCATCTTCCTTCCTGTGGCAGGACAGGTCCTCCAGCCACTCTTGTGTTTGGGTGATAAAATATTTCATAAAAAATAAAATGCAGAAATTGAAATATCTGATTTTTATGTGCCTATCTTAATAATTCTGGGGCTTCTGGAACTGGATTTAAAATACACCAATGCCACCACCAATCAGTAAAGAATTAGATTATTTCTAAGTTATTTTCCATCCCAAAGTATGGATTTTTACGGCATTAACAGAAATGCAAAATGTTGGCAGGCACATTCCAATATTGGTTCCCTTTCTCTATATTTTTTAAAATTAATCCTAGGAGCCACAAATGAAATTATTTCTATGCAGTATTAATTCTCTATTTTCCATTAATTTATGAGGGTGGGGGTTTGTAGCTTCACCAGGTGGCTCCTGAAAATGCCAACTCCCCAATTTGGGAAGAAGCTGGACAATCCTGGGAGTCTCAGACCTCACCCTTCTATTTCTGAACAGCCAGATTCGCACAAAGAGCAACAAATCCAAACAGTAATGATTTAAATTTAATTTATTTTAGCATCTTTCCATTGAATGGGGATGGTTTCAAAGTTTGGGGTGGCCCCAAGCTGTGTGAGCAGGTCCCTGGTGTTTTGGGGTGGCCCCAATGGGTGGGAACAGGTCTCTGGGGTTTGGGATGACCCCAAGAGGTGTGAGCAGGTCACTGGGGTTTGGGGTAGCCCCAAGGTGTGTGAAGATGTCCCTGAGGTTTGAGGTGGCCCCAATGTGTGTGAGCAAGTCCCTGCAGGTGTGGGGTGGCCCCAAGGTGTGCCAGCAGATCCTTGGAGGTGTGGGGTGGCTCCAAGCTGTGTTAGCAGGTCCCTGCAGGTTTAGGGTGACCCCAAGGTTTGTGAGCAGGTCCTTGCAGGTGTGGGGTGACCTCAAGCTCTGTGAAGATGTCCCTGGGGTCTGGGGTGGCTCCAAGCTGTGTGAGCAGATCCCTGGTGTTTTGGGGTGGCCCCAATGGGTGGGAACAGGTCCCTGCAGGTGTGGGATGGCCCCAAGCTGTGTGAAGGTGTCCCTGCAGGTTTGGGGTGGCCCCAAGCTGTGTGAGCAGCTCCCTGCAGGTATAGGGTGGCCCCAAGCTCTATTAGCAGGTCCCTGCAGGTTTGGGGTGGCCCCAAGCTGTGTTAGCAGCTCCCTGCAGGTTTGGGGTGGCCCCAAGCTGTGTTAGCAGCTCCCTGCAGGTATAGGGTGGCCCCAAGCTGCCCATCCTCCCCAGGATGAGCTGCTCCTTCCCTATCTCAGTGGCTTTGCCATGCCAGCCCTCTCCCTGTGTGGGTTTGGGGCCACGCCAGCAGCGCTGCCTGCCCATAAATGACCATCCCAGCAATGCAGCTCCTGCTGGCTGCAGCCCAGCCTGGGCAGGATGAGTGAGCCCAGATCCTGCCCCTATTTGGAGCCCTGCTCCTTGTACACCACAGCCCAGGGGATGCTCCAGAGAGGAGGTGAGGGAGCAGCCTGGAGCTTTATTCCACTGCCATCCACAGGGACCACCTGAGCTCATGGACTTTGGGTTCTCAGCTCAGGGCTCACTGAACCTTTCTGCAGAAAACAGCTTTGCAGTTTTTAACCTGTCAGGGGTTTTGGGGTGTTCAGGAAGAATTCCTTCCTGGAAAGGGTGCTCAGGCCTTGGGAGGGATGTGGTGGAGTGCCCATCCCTGGAGTGTCCAAGGAAGGGCTGGACTCAGTGCTCTGGGCTGGGGACAAGGTGGGCATGGGGCACAGCTTGGGCTCCATGAACCTGGAAGTCTCTTCCAACCTGACTTTAATGATACTGGCTGAGCCAAACCTCTCTGGCCCCAGGCTTGGTGGAACCAACACCTTCATTCCTGGGCAATGCTCCTGGATTTTAGAGGTTTATTCATGTGAGATGATTCTCCTCTGTCAAGGCAAGGCACAATTATGGGCAATATTGAAGAATTTTGTCCCCCCATGTGTTATCTTCCAGCTCCTCCTTGGCAAGGCAGATGAGGACTTGGGACACCATGAAACCCGTCCCTGTGCCAGTGATCCCCTCTCCTCCCAGGTGATGCCATTCCAGAGCTGGATGCTTTGCCCCAGCAAACATGAATTCCCTCAGAAAGCTGGCAGTGCTCACTGGCCTGTCTGAGTCACCAGGAAGCAGCAGGAATGCCAAAGGGAAACCTTTGTACCAAATTCTTGCTGCATTTTAATCCCTGCTGTGGGATTTTCTGGTGTCCCAGGAACTGAGGAGCTGGGGACAGCACCAGCTGCACATCACTAAAAGCTGGTAGGGGCTGCAGGGGTCCCACCATGATAAGAGGAGACACTGGCACGGAGAGGTGGGATGGGTTCCTGGAAAAACCATTCAACAATTTCCTGGTTTTGAAACCAAAATCACCCAGAGTGATCAACAGGGAGTAAATCCCTTTTTTTTTCAGTTCATGTCCCATGCATTTAAAATTTTCTCTCATAATAATTTTGGTTTAGAGATCATGTTCTTAAAAAAGACCAAAAACAAACAAACAAATTTAATTCTTGGCCAAAGCATTGCAGTGGGAAAAGAGGCTTCCAGCTGACCTGTTTGGATCCCTTTAAAAATCCATCAAGGTGATTCTGGGTTTAGTTTTTGGGGGGGTTTTGTCAACTGGGAGCAAGGAACTATCATAGAAGGGTTTGGATTGGAAGGGATCTGAAAGTCCATCCAGTGTCACCCCTGCCATTGGCAGGGACATCTTCCACTACCCCAGATTGCTCCAAGCCTCATCCAACCTGGCCTTGGACACTTCCAGGGGACCAGGAAAGGAATTCTAGTAGGGGTCCTATTACCCTGCTGCCACCTCCACAGATTTATTGATATCCTGTTGAGCTAATGAATCCTCATGGCACCACAGCCCTATTTTAAAATGCCCCAAGAGCACTGAGCTGCCCTAAAAAGCATCAGTTCCTTCTGAATATCAGCTCCCCCAGGTTTCACTGCTCCTTAAAAGCTGACTTCCCTGTGGAATATGCTGCCCTGGTGTTTGTGACTCAAGTGGCAGCAAAGGAGCAGTAGCCACTCCAAATGCTGGAGCTGGATTTTGTGCTGTTGAGCAACCTAGGTACTGGCTGGGGTTTTTTTCCCATTTTTGCTGCCTACAGATCACATCTCTGCACTGCTGAACTTCCTGTCCTTGGGAAAAGGCCAAGTTCTGCCCCGAGAAACTCTTGATGGAGCACAGACTGCTGCTGGTGCCAGCGTGGCTGGGCAGCATCCTCCAGCTCCCAGGAGGGTTTTGATACCCCCTGGAGTTGGGATCATGCTCCTGATGGTGAATTCCAGCTTTTTGTGTCAGAAAAGGCTGAGAAAACCAGGCCCTTCTTACCTGGGCATCTCAGTCCTTCCTTAGATCTGACTCCCTCTTGAGCTGTGGATATAATTAAATAAAAAATTAGTAAAGGAAGAGCCTTTCAAAGCTGGAGTTTTCAGAACCCTTAGACCTGAGCACCTTTTCCAGCCTAATTCAGAACCTTCACTGTCATCAAAATGGGAAGCCTAAATTGGCTTTGATAAGATAAATGTATTCTCCAGGAGTGTGTGGGTAACTCCACCTCAATTTTCAGTTTATCCCTTAAATCCTGTTGAGCCTCAGACCATCACTTTTGCACATATTTCAGTTTTGATTTCTTCCTTGTCAATACAGTTTTAATTACTTTCAAATCAACGCTGGGCACTTCACATCTAATCCTGTGAAACAGGATAAGGACCATGTGTTTCTCCATTCAGGAGAAATTCTTAGGTGGATCTTTGCAGGTCTGTATTTTAGGAAGAGCTCTGGGTTTGGTTTAGTGCTGACTTTATGTTTTGCATGGCTGCTGAAACAGGATAAATCAGTGTGGGCATTTTTAAAATAAAATTTATGGCTTCTCACTGACACAAACTCAAATCCCTTCTGGGGTGAGAAGCAAAATTCCTGAAGAAAAATAAAACCCCCACTATTCTCTTCCTGGAGTGACTTGGTGTACATGTGAGATGTCCCCCAGGTTTGGATAAAACAAAGATGAATAAGAAAAATCAGATTTTGCCAAGAATAAGGAGAGCACGGGATCCTGCTGGGCATTTGTTTTTGTTTCTTCCTGGGGGTGTTTGAGGGACAGAGGATGATGAGTTCACTGGAAAAGTCCTTTTCTTGTATTTTTGATTGAATTTTGTTTCTTGCCCTTCATTTTCCTTCCACCCTTCTGGGCCCATCAAGCATAGACAAAAATTTTTTCACTTTCAGTATTCTGAGCTTGCCTCATCTCAGTCCCACCAGTCTTTAGAGCCCAGACATTGAAAACTCCTGACAAATAACCATTTTGTCTCCTTCCCCTTGCTAGAATCCTCTCAGAAACTCCAACCTCATGACTTTATTGTTGCCCTTGGAGTCACTTCTTAAATTCCTAGGATCATTCCCCCCCATCCTTGCTTTCCCCCAAACTGCCCAGAGAAGAGGGGAGGCTGCTCAGGGCTGACTCACAGCACCTTCTCCATTTTTTTTTTCTTTCATTTTCTGCTACCAGAACAACCAGAATCTCTTGTCCCCGCTCTGTACCAGAGGATGAAGAAAATACCAGAGGTGGCAAAAAATAACAATAACAGAGCAGGGAAAATGCATTTCAAGTTGAATGAACACATTTCAGGCATAGTTTTGGGGTGAGAAGGATGTGTCCTGATGGGAGAGGGGGACAGCAAGAGACACAGAGCAGTCTAGACCTGACCTCTACCACCCACCCATGTATATTTGGTATAAAAAACAGCTCTGCCTGCTGCATTTTATTTTTCTCACTGAGGTACACATGGCTCTTAAATAAACATGATTATACCCTACGTGGAGCTGCAGCTCAGGCCAAGCACTAAAAATAGTGGGCAGAAGGGAGAGACTTCAATTAGATGCAGAGTGCTCAACAATTTAACTTCTAATTGGCTTGTGGTTATCCCCCAACGAGGAACCAGCCCTGGTGTGCTGAAAGGATTCGCAGTCTGGCAAAACAGGCACTCACACTGAGTATTTTTTAAAGGGGATTGACCAAAAAAAGAGGCCTGGGTGTTGCATGTCGAGGAACTTGTGTGTTTGTGTGCACATTTACCTCCAGCTCAGGGCTGAGGTCTCAACTCCAGTTTGGTGGCCCCACAAGGTTTTTTGGGTTGGATTTGGCTCCTGGTGCAGAACTTCAGGAGCAGTGGTCAGAGGCATCCCAAGAACTCCTTGATTTCCACACTCTGCTCCAATCCAAACTCCTTCCAGTCCCCAGCAAGCCTCTCCCATCATCATTCCCTTAATTTTTATCTGCATTTCACTGCTCCTGCTGCCTCAGCCTGGGAGTGGCCTCCTCCAACATCATGGAGATCATCCATCAGCCCGTGCTATGATCCCCCATTCCCTGAAACTGGGTGTGGAGTGGGAGGAGGGTGGAAACAGGGGCTCGATTTTTGGGAGAATGATAATCCCCAGCCACTGCCCACACACCATTCCAAGCTTCCAATCCCACTCTGCTCTGGCACACAGCAGGCAAAGCTTTTCCAAGGCTTTGCTGGGATAGAAAGGTGCATTACAAGGATTCAGTGGCAAAAATGGACAGAGCTGTCTAGCAAGAAGAGCTTCCTCTGTCTGCATCCACTCCTTTATTTCTCAGGAGATGGGTCTAGGATATGGGAATGTGAGGAACCTGCCCTTGTTTCCAAGCCACCTTTTCCCTCCCAACTCAAGACCCCCAGAAAACATCTGCAGTAGTTCCATGATCACCAAGGCTTGATCTTGTATATGTGGCTTAACTGGAGGAGCTCGTGGCAATTTAGGGGGAAAAAAAAAATCTCAATATTTTAAAGTAAAAGTAGCAAGTGTATTCCAGTATAATCCATGCACTGTTGGAAGGGACATTCCAGGTGTTTTCCCCCATTTCTGCATGTCAGGAGCTGTCTGGGAAAACTTTTCCATCCTTGCACTGGGGAAGAGCCCACACAAACTGCAGCGTGCTTGGTGTGACAAGGCTGCAATGAAATCCAGCTCTTGCTCCCAAAGCCATTTCCCTGCAGCCAGCCCTTCCTCATTTCCCTCCAGCCAGGAGTGTCCCAGACACCTCTGTGGCCTGAACAGTTTCAATCCTGAATTTTCCAGTGGAATTGGCTCCTGTGATGATCTGAGTTCTTGCCAGCTTCTGTGAGAAGAAGAGAGCAGAGAATCCTCCTGTGCAGCACAGCTCACTCCCCTGGCAGCTCTGGGGGAGGAGGAGGAAGATGGTCAAGGATTCAAGGCAGAGTTGGATTCATAAAATCATGGAATGCTTTGAGTTGGAAGGGATCTTAAAGCTAATTCCAACACCTTGTCCTGGGTTGCTCCACTATCCCAGGCTGCTCCAAGCCCTGTCCAGCCTGGCCTTGGACATTTCCAGGGATCCAGGGGCAGCCACAGCTTCTCTGGGCACTCTGTGCCAGGGCCTGCCCACCCTCCCAGGGAACAATTCCTTCCCAATATCCAACCTAAATTTCCCCTCTGTCAGTTTGAAGTCCCCTTGTCCCTCTTGTCCTGTCACTCCAGTTCCTGATGATTTGTCTCTCTCCATCTTCCCTGTAATCCCTCCAGACCCTGGAAGGAGCTTTGTGGTCTCCTCAAAACCTTCTCTTCTCCAGGCTGAACAGCCCCAACTTTATTTATTAATATAATTTATTTATTCCAAATAAACCCCTATTTTCATCAACATAGGGCATGTGTTTTTTTCCTGCTCCCTCTTCATTTACTGCATCAGGTGTTCCATCACAATTAAATAAAAAAAAATCCAAAATTAAAAGTTATGTTTAGCTTTTTGTTGGTTTTTTTTGTTTGTTTATTTTTGGTTTTGTTTGTTTGGTTGGTTAGGTTTTTTTTTGCAAAATAATGTGTCTTCTGTTCTTCAAGGAGAAAACTGAATTAAAGCATATAAGTGAAATGATGATTACATTAGATCCACCTTGATGAGCAGCCAAGGAATGCTTTGAGTCCTGAAAGGTGAGACTGTGGCATCATCAAGCAGCAGGGCCGACACCTCAGGAGCCTCCCATGGGAAATCCTGCTCTTGCCCAGTCTTGCATGCCTGGGCTTGCTGGTTTGTCTCCAGCTCTTGGAATTTTAGGCAAGAAATGTCCTCTTGTTCCACCAATCCATCCCTGCATCACTGCCCAGCATTCAGGAAAAAATTCTCCATGGAAAGAGAAGTCAAACAATGGAACTGGGCTGCCCAGGGAAGAGGTGGATTCATTATCCTTGGAAATGTTCCAGAAATGAATAGATGTGGCCCTTTTCATGGTTTAGTGGCAGTGGGGGTGATTGTTCAGAGCTTGGATTGATGATCTTGGAGTTCTTTTCCAACCTGACTGACTCCATGAGCCCCTTTTTTTTTTTTTTTTTTTTTTTGGCAAGTTGGGAAAAAGTGTAAATTATTTTGTTACACACAACAGGACCAAGATTGATGTGGAGAAATGCATATGAACATTCATATTTTGGGGAGGAAATAGTGGAAAACAAAGCTATTGCTCTATCTGATATGGATTGGATGCCCAAGGGAAGGACTGAAAAGCTCTCATCCCAATCCTGAGCACCAGCAGGAGCCCATCCATTATTCTCCTGGAGTTCCCAGCAGTAGTAGGGTGCAACATGGATCCTCATCCTGTTCTCCTGAAGAATTTCCAGCCCAAAAGGTGTCTCCTGCTGAAATCCTGCTTCATTAACTCCTCTGACAAATGCCAAAGTAGCTGGATAATGGGAATGGGAAATCCCTGCCCAAGCTCCAGACTGCTCCAATTATTCTCAATCCCAATTTACTAAGAACTGAGAGCTGGAGCTAAACACAGCAGGAGGCAAATAGCACAGGGAGGGAGCTGGCTCTTCTTGGTCCCTGTTTTGGTTTGGAACAACTTTCCCTGTTTATTTGGGAATTGTGGAAGGACTTCTGGAGTGTTGCATGTGCCTGGCAGCTCCTGGGAATTGTTCAATTGTTTAATTGTTTTTTTCAGGACCCCTGGCAGTGGGTTCAAAGTTCTGCAGGGTGCACATGGAATATTTAGGGATGCATGGAAATGAGAGGTTATGGATGAACAGATTTTCCCCAGGATCATTTCATTAAAGCCTGGATGGGCACACACCCAAACTGAATCCCATCATGGAATTCAGGGTCCCAACCCTGTTATTGGGAATACCAGTGGGAAAAGACTTGGCCACCACCCCAAAACATTTCAGTCCTGCCTGGATGGGTCACGGAGCATCTCAAAACTTCATCCTGTGTTGCCTCCTTGTGCTTTCCTAGGTGAGTTTGGAGGTGGAAGGAGGAGATTTGGGCTTCCCAGAGCGAATCCCAGAATCACTGAGTGGTTTAAGTGGGAAGGGACCTTAAAGCTCATCCCATTCCCACCCATGCCCTGGGCAAGGAAAACTTCCACCATCCCAGGCTTCTCCAAGCCCCATCCAACCTGGCCTTGGACACTCCAGGGATCCAGGGGCCACCACAGCCTCTCTGGGCAATGATGGTTGGGGTTTCAGCTATGAAATTCTCTGGATTTAGGCTTTTTATCCTCCCCAAAATTCTCCCACGCTGCACCACTACCTGACACAGGTAATTTTCCTTAAGAGACACCATCCAAGCCCATTTTGGTTTGGGACACATGGAGGTGGAGGAAGGGGTGGCCCTTCCAAGATGGGGTTTGGGGTATGCTGCCATGCCCATGGATCTGTGATTTCATGCACTTGCCAAATTAGGGATAGGGGAGAAAGGCTTTTTAAAGAAGATTCTACAGGAGGAGAGTAGGGCACAGGCAGCCCAAGTGTCCTTGGACAATGAACCCTATGGATTTGATCAAATTCCCAGCTTAAAAGGTAGGTTCCCTGATATTGAACAGTGAAGGGGGGATGCTGCCTTGGGTACAGAAAAATCCACTATCTGCTGTCAGAAATACAAATTAAATCCCCAAAGCTGATGTTAAACCCTCAGATCAGTCCCAAGCTCCCAATATTTATCAAGAGGAGCTTAAATGTCCCACCACAAGCACCAAAACCTCATTCCCCACAAGATGTCCACTTCTTTATTTATTATTTTATTTTGTGATGTGGCCTGAGGCATTCACTGCTCTAATATTTCAGGTGGTGTCTTTTTTTCCGACCATTCCAGGATTTTTCCCAAGACCCAGCAGCCAGCAAAATATGTTTGGGTTTGGTTTATTTTTTGTTCTTACCATAAATATCCTCTGTGCGTGGCTCCTGATGTGATGAAGTGATGGATGTGAAGCTCGTTGGCATTTCCAAAGTCACGCTCCAGATTCCTGCTTCAATCTGACCCCAAACAGATCGTGGGGATGAGCTGAGCTCTGCTCCTAAGCCTCACCCAACTGCTGTTTGGGCTGCTGAGCTCATTTATAAATTTGTCAGCAATTTCTAAAACTGGAAGAGTCAGAAAATGATGGACAACTTTGAGGAAGACAGGGAGAGAAGCCAATCTGGGGCTACTTAATGCCCAAATTCCTGTCACATCTGCTGCAATTTGTTTGTCCCCAGAGCCAAAAGCACCTGGAAATTTCTGTGTAGAGAGTAAAAGAGGAAAAAATAATGCAGGAACTCTGCTGGCTGTAATTTGGGCAGTGACCAGGAAAAATAAAAGTTATATTTGAGTAAAGGAAGCTGGAAGGGGGAACATGCAGTGGGTCAGGACAGAGCTGGGTGCTGCGAATGGGAATAAAATGATGTTAATAATAAACAGCTCCACTGCTCTTTTAAAGGACTTATTTCTTCAACACATGCAGAAAGTTAAAGTTACAACTCTGTGAAATTTCTGCTGGCTGCATCATCTGTTTATCATTGACTCCCTGGATGCTCGTGGTAAGAATTCCGGCTTTTGGAATAACGTTTGTGGTAGGTGGTCCCTTCAAAGCTGCTCCCTCGCACTGAGCCAGTTTGATTTGCTGGGCGAGACTTTGCTCATGCAAAATTTTCCTTCAACTGCATCCAGTGCTGTGATGAGCCAGTGCAAGAGAAACTACTGTGCTGTGATTCCCCTCTCAAGCCACTCAGACACTTTGAAGTGGAATTTTTTCTTGATTTTTGGGGCCAGAGAAATTGTTGGGGTTTTATCCCCCCTCCCCTTTCCTCCATTCCCAAGGGAAAAATAAAACAAAACATTTTTACACATGCTGGCGCTCTATATTTATCAACATAAAATCTAAATATAGCATTGTTTTTACACCCATTGCTGGGGCTAACCCAGCCATGAAATAAACACACTTTCTGGTTTCTAAAATTACATTTTAAAAAAAGGTTTGCAATTATTATGGTCATTATTATGGTATCAAGGCAGAAATGGAACTGCTTTCCCTCTGTGTGTTCATCTAAAGGAGGGAGCCTCACATTCTCTTCAATAAACTGCATGGACACTTTCCATCAAAAAGGATAGAAATAAAAAAAAATGCAAGGCTACAAAACAAGGATTTAATCTTATTTTATAAAGATTAATGCCATAAAACAGCCACTGCCACACAAGCAGACACTGATGTGATGTGTAGCTGAGCTCACACTGTGGAAGAGGTGAGTACAAGCACAAAAAGCCAGATAAAATCTTTGAAAAATTACTCAGTCAGTTTAGAAACTTCTTTTTCCAGTAGTAAAATAAAAAGGAAAAAGCAACAGGTTTTTTTTTTTGGTTAATGTTGCACAAAACACTCACAAATAAAACACATGTGGGGACCACTGTGTTCATTTAGCTTTTGCTAAATTCTAGAAATCCATGAGACTCCAGGCACTTTGTTAATTCCAAAAGTCCATGAGATTCCAGGTAGTGATTATTCCAAGAGAGGCTAAAAAAACAAGAAGATGGGAAGGAAAAAGTCCAGGAAATTGGAAATGGGCAGAAAAAATGCAAGGGAAAGATGAGTAGCAAAAATGCCAGGGAGAACCTGGGATAAAAACATGGACTGGGTTACTCTTGAGATCTGTTGCTCCCACAACTGGAAGAGGCATCACTGGAGAGCAGTGAATCTTTAAATAAAAATAAATGGATGCCATAAGTGATGAACCCAATGTTTAAAATGCTGATTTTTAAAAATTACTGATTCTATGTTGATTTCTAAATTATTTTGAAATTGTTTGTCTTTGTTTAAGCCCCCCTGGAGCCAGCAGCCCACTCCTGAGCTCCCGTGAGCAGCAGCTCCTTCCCAAATTCCCATCCTACAAAGGAACTGGCAGGAAAGGCTCAGCTTCCTTGGAGAGCCTTTGTGTGCTTCAGGGAGCCCAGAGATGGAGATGTTAAGTGAGGCCCTAGGTCACCTCTAAATCAACCCTAAATCAACCCTAAATCAGGCCCTAAATCAACCCTAAATCAAGCCTAAATCAACTCTAAATCAGGCCCTAAGTCAGCACTTAAATCAACCCTAAATCAGCCTCTAAATCAACCCTAAATCAGGCCCTAAATCAGCACTTAAAGCAACCCTAAATCAGCCTCTAAACCAGCCTCTAGATCAGGCCCTATATCAGCCTCTAAATTAATGCCTAAATCAGCCTCTAAATCAAACCTAAATCCACCCTAAGTCAGCCCCTAAATCAACCTCTAAATCAACCCTAAATCAGCCTCTAAATCAACCTCTAGATCAGGCCCTAAATCAACCCTAAATCAGCCTCTGAATCAATCTTAAATCAACCCTAAATCACCCTCTAAATCAACCCTAACTCAGCCTCCAAATCAGCCTCTAAATCATCCCTAAATCAGCCTCTAAATCAACCCTAAATCAGCCTCTAATCAACCTCTAGATCAGGCCTTAAATCAACCCTAAATCAGCCTTTAAATCAACCCTAAATCAGCCTTTAAATCAACCCTAAATCAGGCCCTAAATCAGCCACTAAACCAATCCTAAAGCAGCCTCTAGATCAGGCCCTAAATCAGCCCTTAATCAGCCTCTAAATCAGGCCCTAAATCAGCCCTTAAATCAACTCCTAAATCAGCCTCTAAATCAACCCTAGATCAGGCCCTAAATCAACCCCCTAAGCCAGTCCCTAAATCAGCCCCCAAGCCATCCCTAAATCCCCCCTCTCCCTCCCTCCCTCCCTGTGTGACCCCTGACACGAGCAGCACGCAGGAACACGCGGGGTGTGAGCGACAGCCCCGCTCAGCAGCTCCCTGTGCAGCTGGGATTTGAGGGCCTGACCCCAAAAATTACATTCAGGGATGTCACAGACAAAAAAAGTGAGACACTGCCCTTCATGGTGTCCTGGCCAGGGTTAAGAGAGCATTGGGATTATCTGCCCATGGCACGGGGCTGGAATGGGATGAGTTCTAAGGTTCTGTGATTATGAAATTCTGTATTATTCTAATTATTTTCTCAAGGTTTTAATTTCACATTCACTGCTCCTGGCTGTTGGAATCCACGCTGGTTTTCTTGTCCTCCAGCTGGCAGCAGATGGAGAATTCCTTGAGAGCAGCACTCGATGATGGGCAAGGCTTGGAGCAACACTGGGGTTGTGTGGCTACTCCAAATATTTGGAATTTTACTTCTTTCTATTTTAAAACCATTGCTTTCACCCCTGCTGCAGCCCCCCCATCCCTCCTCCCTGGAACCCAAGTTTGTGAGCTCTCCCAGCAATTTTGGTCTGGAAGGAAGGCAGAAGTAGAGAATAAATTAGGAAATTCTTCCCTATAGAGCCATTCCCTATGGAAAAGCTGCTCTCTGTCCTGGGATTGCTTTCAGCTGAACCACAGGCTGAAATTACATTGTTCAAATTGTTCAGAAAAGCAATAGAAAAACAAACCTCAGTTTCTTGGTGGCTCTGTTTAATCTTTGGCTGTGCTTCCACAGGGCAGCTATGGTGAAAAAAAAACCAACCTTTTTTTTTTTTTTTTTTTTTTTCCTTTCCAAATGGGGAAAATCCTGTGTTTAAAACCAGCAGTAGGCAGAAAACACTTGTGGGGGTGTGGGTGAACATGCCCGTGGACACTCAGCTCCCATTTCCAGCAAAACCCCTTGGGGGAGGATCCACTTTATCCCTTGGGAATGGTTTCTCAAGGCCAGGTATGTGCCTCTGAATTTTCCCAGGAAATCCCTGTGAGGCAGCAGCTGTTCAGCATCCTTACCCCATAGGGAGCACCTGAGTGGGGTGGGCTTTTCCTGGTCCTGGGCACGGGGAATTGGCACGTTTGGGGTGGATGTCCCCCCCAGGCAGCTTGGCCCCATCCCAGTGCCCACTGCTGGCCTCTCCCGCTCGGATGTTAATGGGATAACGTTGCCAAGGGCTTTGAAGATGAAGGAGAAGCCTGGACAAACAGCGCCAGATAAACACAGTGCTTCATCTCCGAGCAGCACCGAGCCCACAGCTCTCCCAGCTCTGTTTCCCAGTGTCCCCACAAGCTGGAGGAAGCCCAGGGCACCGCTGAGCTCTCCTTCCCCCCTTCCCAGGGCAATCCATCCCATTTGATCCGTCCCTGCAGGACGCTGCTGGGAGCACACACGGGCTAATTGAGCAGCATTAACCCAAGTCAAACTATAACCCGCTGGGTAAACATTTCCCTATTGTTTCTGGGGATTACCGTGCTGGGAAGTCATTAATAACCTGGAAGTACATTCCATTTATCTTTGTTTATTAGCTGCTTTTGGCAGACTCCAAGAGCTTCCCCCTGCTCCTGGAGTGTCCTGCTCTGACATCAGCCCAGCTCCAGCTCCTGTAAAGTCAACAATCTGATTTGGTCATTAATCTCCCACTTCAAAAGGGCAGGCAGGAGGTGCAGGAGGAAGATCTCACATCTGCTCTTCCACTTGCTGCTTGCTGGGGCTGGCTCCAGATAAAAGCCTGGTCTAGGATCCCCCTGCACTGCCTGACCTCGCCAGCATCCCCAAAAACCCTTCAGGAACTCATTTCACCCCTCATTTGCACTTCCAGGCAACAGGGACTTGAACCCTGAGGAACAGGAGCTGGAGATGTTCCACACCACAAGGAACTACATGAAGTGACCAAATCCCATCCCTGGTACCTAGTCCAAAGATACATCAGCTCATTTTTGAGCTAAAGACAATGAACCTCGCTCCAAATTCCAGGCTCCTGGTGGCTCCAGAGCCCAGAGGAAGCCCAAGCTCACTGCAGACCTGCCAGGAGCAAGGCAGGACCTCAGAGGGGAAGGTCCAGCAGCACAAAGGCATCACCTCCTCCAGCCTGGTGTGGAGTCATTTCCACATCCCTTATCCAGCCTTTGGAACAGAGCAGAATCAAAAATTCCACTAGAATGGCTGGAGGAACAAATCAGAATTAGAAAACCCACTGCATTTGCTGGATGAACAAATTTGCAATGTTGGAAATGTTTAACTCCCTCATTATTGTGAGAGGGAGAACTGAAAACACTGCTAAAACAATTTATTCTTCACTAATTGCATTTTTTTTTTCCTGCTGCCACACATCCAGGGCAGGAGTTACTGCAAGGAGGGAAGCAGGAGAAGACCATAAGTGAAGAATTCCTTGTGGTTAAAGACACCTTGGAGCCATCACTGCCAAAGGAAAGCCAGCATCATTTTTCCTGGGCAGGGTTTGCTCCTTGTGCTGCAAACATTTGCTTCCCAAATAATTTCTTCAAACCACAAATGTAAAATTTTTCCTTCCATGTTCAGAGCCTTTCATTTGCCCTGGGAAAGCCCCCAGCTGCTCTTCCTTGGGGAAAACCTTCATTAAAGTGAAAGTTTTGTTAAAATTCATTAAATTTTCAATAAATTTCCTGATTTCACCAGGATATTATTTTGTTTTACCTCTGTGGGTAAAACGGAAGATGCCAACCTCTCTTCTGTATCACCTACAAGGACCCTTGATTTCATCTGTCATTTTAAAGAGAGAGATTATTCTATTTTATTTTATTTTATTTTATTTTATTTTATTTTATTTTATTTTATTTTATTTTATTTTATTTTATTTTATTTTATTTTATTTTATTTTATTTTATTTTATTTTATTTTATTTTATTTTATTTTATTTTATTTTATTTTATTTTATTTTATGTTCCCCAGCCCTCCAGGAGAGGTGATGTGGGGCTGGGTGGGGGGGATGAAATCTCCTTCCTCTCCTCCTGTGCCTGCTCTTGCCCTGGATGCCCTTCTGATGTTGGAGATTAGGTCCCAGCCCCTCCAGGCAAGGAGGAACTTCAATGTGCATGTCCCACATCCTAAAAGGATGCTTTAATCACTGGGATATTGCATAAGGAGAGGGAGGGAGAGGGAAGATAGGACCTTTTATTTTTCTTTCTTTAGGGCAAAACCCAGCAGCAGTTTCAAGGCTTCCTGAGTCCTCCATGTGATGAAACTGCCTGAAAAGACACCTTGATTTCCCTGCACTTTGCAAAATTTTCTGAATTCCATCAATCTTCATCTATTCCTCTCCACATCTCCTATGTTGGACCTGGCTGCCTGGTTGAGGAAGATCCAAGTCCCCAAACATCCCTGGAAATGTTCAAGGCCAGGTTGGACTTTGGGGCTTGCACACTGGGACAGCGGAAGGTGTCCCTGCCCATGGCAGGGGTGGGAATAGATGGAATTTGAGGTCCCTTCCAATAAATAAATATATAGAATATCTATAAATAGATTTACAATAGGTCACATTCTGTGATTTCTGATGTCACTTTCCATTATCTGGAGTTGCTGTATGTGATGCAGCACTTACCCACAGTGCTGTTGCTCATGGGGATGTTCATTGGCCACTGCATGGCCAAGGAGAAATTAAAACAGTATTTTAACTAAAAATTACCTAATTTGATCGTGCAAATGTTCCGTATATGTCCACTTCCATCATGCTCAATATTACAGTTCAGTTTTAAATATTCTTAAAAACGATGGATGCATTTGTACTCACGAGCCTTGGGATGATTTTCCTGCTTTTATTATAAACCTAGGTGGGCAATGGGGGAAAAAAAAAAAAAAAAAAAAAAAAAAGTCAAGTTGCTGCATGTCATCTCCATTCCCTGTGCAGGATGATTTTTTGGGAAATGCCCGCGGGCAGGCACACGGAGCCGCCCACGGCGGTAGTTTAACCATTAAGCCGAGCTCAAGGCGGAGCGGGCTCGGTGCCTAAGGTGAGGGCACCAAGAAAGGAACGCGAGAGCTTTGATCTGAGCCAGGTGTTAATTTGGGAGATCTGGGAGCTGTTAGGATGCCAGGGCAGCACATCCCGCGGGTTTATCAGGGCCGGGATTACCTAGGCTGGGGACAAACAGGGCAGCTGCCACATGAAAGTGCCACCCGAGCCGGCTGTCCCTTAATGGGGACACTGGTTTTAATGGGCACTTTCATCTCGGCGCTCCTGAAAGCAACGGGGGTGGGAGAAAAACAGGAGGAAAAAAGCGGATTTGGAGCCGGGAGAAGTCACCTGCTGCTCGGGCAAACACCAGGGATGAGCCCTTGAGGTTGTGCTGGGGGATAAAATACAGCGTTTATTTCCAGAGGGTGGGAGGAGAGAAGCCATGAGGAGGGAGCAAGGGAAGGAAAAGAAAAAAATATGAGAAGAAGAGGCAATTTTCCCAACACCTATTTATCCATCCCAGATTCTCCAATAGATGCTGTTCCCTCTCCTACACAACTGACTCCTGCCCTTGAAGACCTCTGTGGCTGCATCCACCACTACTAAACCTTGAAAATGCTGCTACATAAAAACTGCATTCAGAAATTTCACTTTTAAATAAATGCCCTGTTTGTTTAAGAGGTTGTGGGATGTCATTTCCACAATGAAGGAAAATGCTGGTCCCTGAGGGCAGGATTAATATTGGAATCTGTGAGCTTAACACCTCATGGTTTGCCTCCCTGATGTGATTTTAACAACAGACCATTAATTAAAGAAAAAAAAGATGACTTGAAAATCCTTTAAAAACAAGCATAACCTATATTTCACCTTTCTCATGTTTGGGACAAATACAAGAACCAACAGAATCACTGCTGGTTGCACATTTTCCATCAAACAACATCCAAATAATAAATACTGAGGAGGAAATCCCTCAGTAGCTGTTTTTAAGAAGTCACCACTAACGACCTGATATTGGCATTTTGTTGCTTATGGCACACCATAAGGCACAAAATTTCTTGTAGAAGTATTTCTCCAGCTAAACCTGGATTTTTTTGCTTTCCTTCAGTGCCAATCATTCCATGTCCATCCCACACCACTGGATTGTGACAGGCTGGGAGCAGGAGGAGCAGCACCCTGGATGTGACACTTCCCAAATGTGCCAGATAAGGTGGGGGTGCTGGCAGCCCCCGAGGCCACCCCAGGGCACTCTGGCTGGGAAGGAGCACCTCTGCCCTCTCCTGGGGCAGCACAGCCTGACGTGGCCTCCACAAGGGTTCCAACACCCCTGGCCATCCAAAACCACCCCTCTTGAAACAGTACAGAAGCTACAAAGTGTGGAAATGAGATGGTGCAGCTCCAAACATGGGCACTGAACCTCACCGGGGCTTGGGACTTGTTGCCTTGATCAGGGGCAATTCCAAGAAGGGGATTTGGGGCAATTTGGAAGCCCCTTTCCACCAGCACATCCCTCCCTTTGGAACACCCTTCCCTTTGGATCACCCTTCTCTTTGGCTCATCATCATCTCGCTCTCACTTGCGGTCCAGGCTCCCTTTTTTTTTTCTGGCTGCCTCTAATTTGTGGCCATCCAGTAACCACTGCTGGAGGCCTGCTGGGCTCAGCCCCCTTGACAGAAGCTGTTCCCTGCCACCACAACCATCCCAGGAAAATCGGGATGGGGATGGAATATTTGCCCTTCGATCGTTTAACAGCATCTGAGAATTCCAGTAATTCCCATAAGACCCCAAGGAATGCAGAGCCAGAGGAGGACGAGCCGTGCCAGAACCGACTCCTTTTCATTTCTTTTGGGCTGTGGAAAGTGGAGCCAAGGAAAAGCTGGGATAAAGAAGCCCATGGTGGTTTTAATTAGCTGCAAGCCTGGAATGTAGGGGGCTGATTGTATTTGTTTAATGATGAATAAATATGGAATGGTGTGGGTGGGTGGGTGAAGGAGATGATCCAGGAGCCTCTAATGCATGGGGAATATAAGGAATGTCACTGCAGCATGGTCACATCCCTGCTGGGCTCTTCCCAAGGGATATTTCTCTGTGGAAGGTTTGGGACTGGCTCCTTGGGCTTGTTCCCAGTGTGCCAGGGAAGGAGATTTCTTGGAAGACAGCCCTGGCTGTAGCTGTACTTGCAGGGTGACACACCTGGAGCAGGATCAGATGCTTTGCCCAGAGAGATGCTGCACAAAATTCCTGGGCCAGAAGCAGGAATGGGATAAACATCCACAATCAGCCCTCATGGTTAACAGCCCTCAGGGAAAGAAATTGCTCCTGGGAACACCTTCCTTCCATATCCCAGCTGCTCCCTGCTGGTCAGTACAAGGCTCTTAACTCAAAGGACCATAAATCATGGCTTCTTGGTGGTGGTTTGTTCCCAAATTAGTGTGAGCAGGAAGGGTCCTGCCCATCCCTCACTGTCACTACAGAGGAGAGCAAAGCCCAAGCAACCAAGGGCAAAGGATGGGAACATCTGGGCTCAGTCCATATCTGTTTCCAGATATCTGGGGTGTGAGCAGCAATAATCAAACCTTCTTTTGAACTGTCCCAGGACACCATTCCCTCCCTCCTGTGTGGAGCACAGCTAGGTTGTGTCCCTTACCCCCAGACCACCACAGAGAGTGGATAATGGCTTGGTTTAATCAGGGCTGGGATTCTGCCCTGGGGTGTTCCTTGGGTCTGCTGGAGGTGGTGGAATCTTTCTGTGTGATTGTACTGCAGCCTGTGAGTGATTGGCCAGTGGGGGAACACACCCAGGGTGGAATCCTACACCTGGAATTTCAGCAGGACTAGCAATGGGAGCCTTGCTGGTCATGCTGCCCTCTCAACCCAGACTTTCAAGGCCCAGCTGCTCTGGCCTTGAAACATCTCAACCCCCTTGGACATATCAGTGGGGAGGCAGGGTTTGAGTGACTTGATCGGGAGCCACCTCCAAAGTATTCCTGGTACAGCTCTGATGCAAAGAGCCATGATGGAGAGTCATGAAAATACACTGGAAAACATGCTGTGTGGGAATTGAAGTGCAGAAACACTTTGAACTGGAATAAAACCTGCTGAAATACATCCAGAGAAGAGCACTGAAGCTGGGGAAGAGGCTGGAGCCCCAGGAGAGGCTGAGGGAGCTGGGAAAGGGGCTCAGCCTGGAGAAAAGGAGGCTCAGGGGGGACCTTCTGGCTTGGTACAACTCCCTGACATGAATTGTAGTAAGGCAGGGATCAGTCTCTTCTCCAACAAACTGAGAGGAAACAGCCTCAAGCTGTGCCCAGGGAGGTTCAGAATAGATATTAAGGAAAATTTCCTCACCAAAAAGATTGTCAAGCACTGATATGGGCTGCTCATGGCAGTGTTGGTGTCACCATCCCTGGGAGTGTTCAAAAGGGGTGTGGGTGGCACTTGGGGACATGCTTCAGTGCTACTGAGTAAGCAGCTAGACTTGATGGTCTCGAGGGCCTTTTCCAACACTAAATGTTGTGTGAAAATGTTTTTCACACACCAATGCATACCAGGTTTGGGGCAGGTTTCTAAAATTTGGTTGCTGACAGAAGGTTGCACAAACTAGACCTAAAACCTTGACCTCCCTCTTCCCCCCCCCCAGCCTGTTCTATCCCCAAAAAACCACATGGAGAAACTGCAGCTCCTGTGACCAGGAACAGTCCATGCTCCCTACCAGGGCTTGCTGCTGTCATCAGCACATGGGATGGGAGCCTGGAAGCTGCAAATCCCCACTGTGCCCCAGCCTTGCTGGGGTGACCCCGTGGATTTCGCTCAGCGTTGCGGATCGAGGAGCTTGGAGCAGCCGGAGCTCCCATCTTGCTGGAAGATGCCACAACTGTGGCTGCAACCCCAGCATCCCTTCCCTGCCTCTCTCTGGGCTGATCTAAGCCCCCAGGCTGCAGCCCCAGCCGTGGGGAGCTGCTCCTTTATTACCCTTTTCCTTTCTGGCAGCAGCCAAGGACAAGCCGGAGTGGCGTCCACCGCTGGGGCTCTCTGGAAGCCCCAGCATCTGGAGCTGCAGCTCGTGGCGTCCTTTCAAGAGTGCAGCCAGGCAGCTGCCGAGCACATGTGGGGAGGGAAGGAGCCTCCTGCTTCCAGGGATGCTCTAATGAAGCCTCTCGCCCTCGGCAGCTCCCTCCTGGC
This sequence comes from Muscicapa striata striata, assembly GCA_030060385.1. NCBI lineage: Eukaryota > Metazoa > Chordata > Aves > Passeriformes > Muscicapidae > Muscicapa > Muscicapa striata. The sequence continues at coordinate 994,683 of JAREIS010000169.1, forward strand.
TGGGGCGGCTTCCTGGAGCCTCTGAGAGCTGCGAGTTCAGGGCTCAGAGAGGAGGCAGCTCCCAGACCCAGGGTGAACCTCACAGGAGAATTTTATTTCTCTTTAAAAGGCACTGAAAGGTGGGGATGTTTAGATCTGGGGGTTGTGCTCTGAAGAGTTTGAGCATCAGAGCACAGAATCATGGAGTCACAGCATGGTTTGGGCTGGAAGTGCCCATCCAGTGCCACCCCCTGCAGCAGCCACAGCTGCTCTGGGCACCCTGTGCCAGGGCCTGCCCATTCTCCCAGGGAACAATTCCTTCCCAATATCCCATCTGATCTTCCCCTCTGTCAGTCTGAACTCATTCCCCCTTGTCCTGGAACTTTATTTCCTTATAAAAACCCCCTCTCCATCTCTCTTCTATACCTCCTTCAGCTACTGAAAGGCTGCAAAAATGCTTTGAAGGTCCACAAAATGTCAGGACTGAACTTTCCCAGCAAAGATTCCACTCTCAGCCTCCCAGGAAATAATTTAGCAGCTTTTGACAGTTTGCTGCCAGCTGGGAGATCTGCACCAGTGAACCTCCATTTTCTGGGTGGGCACAAAATTTTTATTTCTTCGCCTCCTGCATTTTCTCCTTACAGTTTGGGACATTTTTTTTTTTGTCACATAAGAGTTTGGTCCCAAACAAAAGTTAAGTTCTTTCTGGAGATGGAATTATAATGCAACATAAAAATTATCTCTTCCTATCATTACTGATTTAGGGCAGGAGCCACCCCTGTCCCTCAAAACAGCATCCCGATGTGTCACATCCTCCATCCACTCCATTCCACCAGACATAAATTAAATTCTGCCTCTGGGAGAAGCTCTGGAGTGAGGAGTTCTGGTGGAAAAGCAAGGTGTGCTTCCGAGGGAGGTTTGGATTTGCTGAGGTTTGAGCTTTGCATGTTTAGCAGGCCTGACAACACATCAGTCTGTATTTTTCCCTGCATCCTGCTTTCCCTCTTCCCCAGCCCTGGAAGAGCAGAACCTGGTGTGGGAAGTGGAGCAGGAGGTGAGCAGCTGGCCCACAGGCAGAAATTCCCTGTTTTCCTCCCACACCTGCCCACTCTTCTCAGTCATTCCCCAGAATTTACATCCAACTTCCAACCCTGTACAGGGTGGCCCAGCTTTGGGGTGATGGAGAAAACATTGCCTCTGGCTCTGCATCCTGCCAAGGGAGAGGTGCAACCAATCTGTGTTTTCCCTGGGAGCAAAGCTGTGTTTTCCCTGGGGGCAAAGCTGTGTTTCCCTGGGGAAAAATCCATATTTTCCCTGGGAGCAGCAGGGAAATTTTGCAGAACACACAGTTAAGCCTGCACGGCAGCCGCTGCAGGATGTGGGGTTTGCTCTGCCAAGAAAAATTAAATAATAAATAGGAGGAGGGAAAGCCTGCAGCCTGCTCTCACTTTCACTGGTTTAATTCCAATGGTGCTAATTTTGGGAACGCCAGCCCTCCTTGCACGAGTTCCTCCCCAGATCCCAATCCCTCACCGATGGGCAGACAACACTCCATTCTCCTGCCCTTCCACCTTCCATGGACTGGGGGGGGAACAACACCCCCATTCCCAAATTTTTAGCACCCCAAGCCAGCAGAGTTTGGGAGAAGTGCTAGAATGGATGTAAACAGGGAATTACACCCTTCCAGCTGCACGTGGGGTTATAATTACCCGGGAATGCAGCTCGGCCGCTGGTGCATCAGATGCGCCACGCTGTCGCCAAATTTGCAGATGTTCAGCCTTACTTTTATTAAGCATGACAATGCCCAGCAGGATCTATTTTCCCTGATTATCCTCAAATGGAGAGGAATATTAAAAGGCAGGATAATTAAAAATAGATGCCTAAACAAAAGGATGTGTCTACAATTCTTTTTCGTAGCGCTTTGAAATAGTTCGAATTTCTCGGCTGGCTCATGTGTACAGGGAAGCCAAAGGATGTCTTAAATTCAGACATATGTCTTCATTCTGTTTAATGTGCCAGAACAAAAACAGAGCTTGAGACCACCATGAATTGATTTGGAAGCGACGGCTCCTCGTCCCACTCTGCCAGACTCCAGGGCAGATTTTGCAGCGAGGATATAATAGCTTCCTACAAGATAAGGGAAGGGGGGGAAAAAGAGGGATATGGAGCCTATTTGGTGTTGTGGATGTTGCATGGGGAGTGTCCCCAGAAATAAACTCTGTATTATTTTTTAAAGCCCACGTGCAGGGGTGTTTTCCAGGCTTTGCAAGAGGAATTTCCTTAAATCCCTCTGACATTTAAGGCAGGCTCTGAAATAAGCATCCTGCCTTTGGGTTTCTTTGAGGGTTCAAGGAGAGCAAACAACCTGATTTGGAGAAGATCCAGCCAGTCAGAATGACAAATTAATGGCCCTGGCATAGGTTGTCCAGAGCTTCTCTGGCTGCCCCATTCCCTGGAAGTGTCCAAGGCCAGGCTGGATGGGACTTGGAGCAATCTGGGATAGTGGAAGGGGGTGGAATGGGATGAGCTTTAAGGTCCCCTCAAATCCAAACTGTGCCATGATTCTATGATTTTAACATATTTAACAATTGAGAGCTGGAAAATTCCAGAATTAGTAATGGGAAAAGGGAAACTCAGGATAGGAAATGGATCTTATGCACAAAAACGGGCAAAAGGCACAGGTTATACCTGGCAAACACACACAGCTTCAGGATGAAGTAAACAGAGGCACAGGGTGAGGGGCTGGGAGTGACCAGTGTAGGGGGAGTGGTGCCTTCAGACCAAGAGACATGGCAGGGATAGCTGGGAGGATGAGGAATGAGGCTCCAGAGGATGGGATTTGGGATAGCTGTGGCTCAGTGGGTGGTGCTGGATGCTGCCTGTGGAGGGAGAGGCAAAGCTCTGACTTGTGTGAATCCCTAGAATGGCCATCCCCATCCAAACCCAAAGCCAACCCCAAACCCAAAGCCAAGAATTCAACCTTTGCTCCGTCTCTACACACTCCCCAATGTCTGGACACCACAACTTCTAATTTTTTGGGGCAAGGAGGGAAGGAAAGTTCAGAGAGTGAAGAGGAACTACCCCAATCCCAAAGCCATCCATCCAGCACACCCTTGCAGGGACTGGGGGTGCCTGGCAGCATCCAGAAGGTCAGGCTGGGATGGGCCAAGCATGGAGAAGGCTTATCCATCATTTCCTGGGCTGTAGGATAGGCTGGTTGCCTGGGAAAAGATGTGAACTGTGATTTCCCCCCCAAATGCAGCTATGCAAAACCAGACAAAGATTTCCCAACCCTTGTTTGATTTTCAGATTCTTTTTTCATCCAATTTTGTGTGGATGAGCTGATGTGTCCCATGGCTCCTCCACCCCAGGGAAGCTGAGGGATGTGGCACCAGCTGCAAAAAGTTAAATCCAGCCCAAAAATGCATCTTGGTGCCTAAACCTGAACCCCAAACACTGATCTGGAAAATCCCAGGCTGCCTGCCTGATCTAAAGGGATCTAAATCTTACAGGCACCTTGGCTGTGGTCTGAAATCCCTCCAGACACCGAGACTTAGGCTCAGGGTCTGTATTGCATCCAGAAACTGATGGCAAACATTCCAGGAGCCCCCAGGGAAGGGACTGAGATGATCCTAAAACTACCCCAGAATTGCCAAATTTAGCCAAGCACTTGACTTGCTTTCCACTCTTATCTGCAAAGTAAGTTTTATATGGTAGGGCAGGGCAGTTTTCCATGGAGACAAAACTTAGGAAAGTGGTGGCAGGGGTAGCAGTGCAGCCTCAAATCCCAGTTTTTCCTTTGGAAGTGCCCAGTGCTGTCATCCCTGGAGGACACCAGTGCCTGCGGGCCGTGTTTTCTGGCTGTGTTTCAATCTGGAAGAGTGCAGCAGCTCCCATATCAGTGGGGTTGTATTAATCTCAGTTTGTGGTTGCCAGTGTTTTCAAGAATCCTACAAAACATCCCAGCAGCAATAGGATTTAAAAGCAGTTTAATGACTTCCCGCTGGCTGGGAATGTCCAGACTCCTGCTGACTCCTTGGGCTGGGGATGCCCAAAAATGGCTTTGCAAATGCATCCAGGGTTTGTTTTCTCTCTTCTCCCCACATAGAAATAACTGCTGCTCACCCTTGCAGATGCTTTGGGGCAATTGGAGGATCCTGTAAAAGCAGGAAGGGAGGCTTGGGAAGCAGGGAAATGGCCAGCAAGGTGCAGCTGCTCCTGAGAGGAGTGAGCTGGCCATCTGAGCTCCAGCAGCACCAACTGGAACTGTTCCTGCTTCTCCCATGGCAGAGCTGTGTGGGGTGATGAGGAATAGAGGAAGTGAGGAGAAAAAAAATTAGTTATTCCAGGAGGAAATATAGATTAAGGAGCCATATTTCCTCTTCCTAAGTCTCATTAAAACACAAGTTCTGTCCTCCCCGACACTGCTCTCACTCCAAGAATTTTCCTGGGATCATAAGGGGCTTTTCCAAAATGCTCCCAGGCTTTTCTGGGTGGAGGTGCTGGGGTTCAGGGAATCATCCCTGCCCTCTCCCGTGCCTGGGTGTGCAGCAGCTCTCCTGGCTTGACCTGCTGGTGAAGCTCTGGGAGTGCAGGGGTGGTTTCAGACTCTCAATTCACAATGGTCCCTGACCCTCTGGGACACCTCAGTCCCAAAAGTGTTCCTGAAGGATCAGGTGAGCATGAAGTGCTGGTTAAAAAACCTCAGTTGAAGTTCTAAAACCTTGTTTTCAAATCTCCTTTTAGGATCTCTGGCACTTCTTTATCAAGGTTCAGAGAGCTGTTCTCTCCACCTCCCCCTTGTGCTTCATGCAACCTACATGTAAAATAAATATAGGTAAATAAATAAAAATAAATTGGGTAAGATGTGACTGTCCCAAAGTGTCAGGGATGGGGTTCATCCTCCCACCCCCACCTTCACCCCACAGGACCCAGCAGTCCCCTCAGACCAGTCCTATATGGCACAAAGAAAAATCCATGGATTTCCTATACATTTTTAGTCACTCTGTTTGTACACTCTCAATAAAAGAGATCAAGGAGGGAAAATAACCCCCAACCCAAACCAAACACAGCCCTTCAAGCTTTGTTTTCTCCCACACTCGTTAAGTGCTAAACCAACATCTGGATGCTCTATAAATGTGTTATTTAAGGAGAGAGAGTTCCCCAGAAGTGTTTATTTGCAGTGTCCCCATCCCTGTGGCAGAGGGGCTTTGTGATGTGGGGCTCAGTGGCAGCTCCTTGCACTGAAGTGACTCTTTTGTAGTCCTGGTGTCTGTGCCACTGCCAGGGCCAGCAATTACCACATTAAAAATACTCATCAGCCTCATTAAGGCTCTCTTGCAACATCCAGTGGGGAGCTTGCTTGGAGCCTGATTTAAAGGCAGGATTGCCTTGCTCAGATAAGGAGGGAGCCCTTGGGATCACTAACACAGTTATCTCTCTCCCTTCCCCTTCTGTGGCCAGGATGGATTTGCTCCACAAGGAGGGAGGGATGCCTGAGACATCTTTGACTCTGCTGCTGGCACAGCTGAAATGCTGTGGCTGCTCCAGGAGTGGCCAGCACGCTGCAGGTTTGGGCTTTGGGCTGCTTTGTCACATCATGGTGGCATCTCTGGGTACCATCATGGCCCTGCAAGGAGAGATGTGAGTTTATGTCCACCAAAAAGAGCTGGAAAAAACCCTGGAGTAGCTCTGGTTGGTGCCTGGGACCTGCCAGACCCATTATGTGTAAATGTCCATTCCCATGGCAGCCATGAAAACTCCTGAAGGATCTCCAAGCTGAAGACTGAGTGATGGGATCCATGGAGATATTTGTAGAATATCTGGGCAGTAAGGAGTTAATCCTATAATCTCAGGCTGGTTTGGGCTGGAAGGGACCTTAAAGCCCATCTCATTCCACCTCTGCCATGGGCAGGGACATCATTCCACTATCCCAGGCTGCTCCAAGCCCCATCCAACCTGGCCTTGGACACTTCCAGGGATCCAGGGGCAGCTACAGCTGCTCTGGGCATCCACTTCAAAGTTGGGGGGCTCAAAGGCCCCCAACCCATCTCCAGAAACATCCAGAAGAATGGGCTGCATGTGCTCATTTATTTACAGGAAGAGCAGGAAACCCAGTCCCAGGGTGGGGAAAACACCTGTAAGAAGGTAACCCCCAAAGCTGAGGTGGCACCCCAGGACCCTGAACACCTGGATGGATGCTGAATCCAGGATGGGTGATCTCATTTTCTCTCTCTATCTGGTATCTGCTTTTTGCTCTTCCTGCTTTCCTTTCACTCTTCTGTCCTAATTATTTTCAGAAAATGTGGACAAAAATGACACCAATTTCCATGCTGAGCATGCAGTCTGTCCAGAAAACTTTGTGACTTCTCTTTCTGCACCCTCTTGGCTTTTGCTGTGCTTTTTCAACCATGGGCACCTACAAATCTTCCTTGTGGGAGTGGGACCCCACAGCCATTACACAAGTTGTAATATAACAGCTTCCCTTGCATGTCCTGCTCTCCTTCATCACCTCTTGGAGGAGGGAAAAGCAGCAAATCTGGGAAATGCAAATTTGGGGAAATTTGAGGCTCATAAGACAGTTCATTGGAGAGAAAGCAACAGTGATTTGCAAGGCAAGAATTCTCCTGGACATTCTATAAGCTCATCCAACAAGCTCAAGGAAACAGCGAGAAAACATTCCACTTCTGGAATGCTGGATCAACATCATTCTTCAGGGAACACCAGGGCAGACTGCTGGAAGGACAGGAGATGATTTACGTGGATCAAACCTAACCCAATCCCATGGCTGGGAACATGGCTCCAGCTTGGATTTTACATGGAACTGGAAATACATGGCTGTATTTTCCAATAGGGAGTTTCAAAGTAATTAAAACCACGACAGCTTCATTATGCTGGAGTTGGGTGGCAGAGGAAAATCTGGATGGAAACACTGCTGAGGGTTTGTGGGAGATGCTGCTGTTCCTGGTCAGTGATATTTTGTTGAAAACCCCACAGGGGAAGGAAGCAAAGGCTGCAAAATCATGAGAGTTTGAAAAGACTCATTTATTGAGAAAAAAAGTTGGAGAGAAGAGCTGAAAGCAACAGGTTTTTTCTGGCTTTTCATGTAAAAGTGCCACTTGTACAAGAAGCACAATTTGTTGTGTAAATAAAAATTATGATTTAAAAAAATCCTTTTTAATTAGTCCTAGGCCATGGGAAGAAGTTGCACAATGTAATGACCTCATGACTTTTATTCAACTCCTTTAAATTATCTCACCTTTAATTATCTCCTGCCTATGCCATCTCCAATCAAGCTCTGTTGAGAAATTAGGAAAGGTATAAATTTCATGTGATTGGATTTTATTTTGCTTGTTTACCTTTTATTTCGGGCCCACTCTCCCCAAACATACGGGAAAGAACAGAATTCTGCAACACCACTCTCACATATTAGAAGAGGTCTGACTACAGCCAGATGTGCTGCAGGTAGGGATTTCTGTGCTCTTCTCCCTTGGGATTGAGAATTGGGGATTGTTCAGTCTGGAGAAGAGCAGCTTTGGGATGACTTCTTCATGGCCTTCCAGGGCCTGGGAGAGCTGCAAGAAAGGTGGAGAGAGAATCTTTCCAAGGGATGAAGGGACAGGACACAGGGAATGGCTTCCCACTGCCAGAGGACAGGGATGGATGGGATATTGGGAAGGAATTGTTCCCTGGGAGGGTGGGCAGGCCCTGGCACACGGTGCCCAGAGCAGCTGTGGCTGCCCCTGGATCCCTGGCAGTGTCCAAGGCCAGGTTGGATGGGGCCTGGAGCAGCCTGGGATAGTGGAAGGTGTCCCTGCCCATGGCAGGGGTGGAGCAAAATGGGCTTTGAGGTCCCTCCAAACCCAAACCCAAACCATTCCATGATCCCATGATAATCCTGACTGCCAAGTATCCCCCTGTCATTCCCCTTTCCAGCAGCTCTTGGCTCATCCGCAGAGCCAGCACTGAAATCCCAGGGAACGTGAGCTTAGGTGAGGGGATGGTGAGGTTTGACCACGGCTGCTAAAGCAGGAATTTAATTGATTAATTAATTAAATTAATTAATCTGGGAGCCACAGTGATGTCACATCTCCCTGTGTGTCCCTCACAGTGTGATGTAGCTGCTCCCAAACCGAATCCAGTTTTCCTTCTCTTCCCAGCCGCCTCTCCAAGGTCTGCTCCTGATTATCCCCCGAAGGAAGGGCACAGGTTCCTGGAGCTAACGCCAGTGGTCAGCCCGGCAGGACCGAGTGTCTGGGAGAGGAAAACCAGCTGTGGGTTAATGATTTTGTGCTCCCATGGCCGGGCTGGGGTTTGGCAGGCAGGACACGAGGGGAGGGAGACGCTCCCTGGAGAGGATCCGCGTCCCCAGGGATCAGGGATGATAAATGGCTTGCAGAGCTGCCTGGGAAAGCAGCGGCGCCTCAGGAAAGCTGTGAATCATCCCCCTGTCTCACTCTGCTTCCACTGCAGTGGCTTCCCCTCTGGAAAAACGTGGCAATCCTTTTGATTTGAGGCGCTGCAAAGAAATGTGTCAGTCCTGGCAAGTCCTGGGACAGGATGGAAGTGGGGATGTGTCCCCACCCCGCTGGGGTGGCTGCTCCTTGCAGTGGGACAGGGTGGGATCATCTCCACTGTTGAATTCCAGGGAAAAAATGGTCCAGTTCTGCTGCCTTTCAGATCCTGAAATCGCTGACCTTTTCTGAGCAGGAATGAAAAAAAAAAAGCCAGGCTGGACAGGGCTTGGAGAAACCTGGGATAGCAGAGGGTGTCCCATGGCAGGGGTGGCACTGGATTAGCTTTAAGGTCCCTTCCACCCCAAACCATTCTGGGATTCTGGGATTCTGCCACATTTACCTTGATGATTGCTTGATCCTGAATATGATTATTGCCAGTGCTGTGACCAGATTTTAGAGCTACTCCAGTTTTCTCCAGGGCTTGCGGTGGAGAAATCCCTGAAGGAAAACCCCTAAGGGTAACTGAGGCAGCCCTGACTGCACCAGGGGAACCTGATGTGCTTTGAATCTTCAGAGGAATCATGGAATCACAGGATTCCAGAATGGGTTTGTGTTGGAAAGAATTTTAAAGCTCATGCAATGCCACCCCTGCCATGGCCAGGGAAATCTTCCACTGTCCCAGGCTGCTCCAACCTGGCCTAGCACACTTCCAGGGATCCAGGGACAGCTATTATCAAGTGGATGCACTAAGTAAAAAAGATATCTCTAATGGCTTATATGTATTTCTTTTTTCCAATTTTCTTTGTAAGATGCAACTTCCAGGTACCTGAGCTCCATTTGATTTAGTTGGAAGGTCTGGGGGACTAAACAGAATAGTGCATATATTCTATTTGCTCAGTTTTACTTAGTTAAGGAAATCAAAACACAGATCACTTGGAATTTCACTTAAATTCTGACAAACAAGAGGGAAAGAATGTGAGGAATAAACCTGGAGAGAGGATGGAGTGAAAAACATGCCCTTGGGAAGGTGTGGGGGAACTATATATACAGAGGTCAATAAATAGAGCTCTGTCTGGGCTCTGTCAGAGGTGTCCTGAGCTCCCCAGGGCAGCAAAATATGTTTGTTTTGTGTAACCCCTTGGACAAAAACAATATGATCTGAAATGGTGGTGAAATGCACTTTTCTGCCTTAAATTAGCAGGCAAACTCTGTGAACCCAAACCAGGCTTTGCCAAAGTCACAAAACCTCAAACATCTCAGACCTGAGCTGCAGGACCACTGAAGGGGCTCTCTGATGGTGCAGCCTAAGCCCAGGGTCTGGGAGGGTATTAGAAAGGTGAATTTTCATTGAATATATCAAAGGGAGAGAATCAGTGGAAATTTTTGGTGTTCTCCATTAACTGTGACATTTCAAAGAGTCAAGCAGAGCATTGAGCTGTTGACAGAGTTTTGGCTGAGCTCGCTGGCTCTGGAAGTGCAAAAATCCTAGAAGCCCCTTAGGAACAGAGTTTAGGTTTCTACCTATAAACATCTAGGTCAGGCTTAAGCAAATATCAGCCTTAGCAGGACACCTGTAAAACCCACCAAACTGGGGTTTAAAACTGAACCAAACTGAAAGGAAACTGCAGACGCTGCAAATCATTATTACTGTAAAGATATAATAGTTGTAACTATTAGTTGTAATTGCAAGTAGTTGTAACTATGAAGCTTCTCCCTCTCATATTGGTGAGGGTCCAATCACATTTCATGAGAGAGAGTGTAAATCCCAATTTCCTCTCCCTCCCAGCACTTTTTCCTTCTTGCTTTCCCATGGCACAGTGAAATACTTTTTGATATTCTGTGAATTCTTTGGTGGAAGTCAATCCAGATTTTTTCTCTCCCTTCATTTGCCTGGAGGAAGATCCCAAAGGACTGGAAAAAATTGCCTATCCCAAACTGATTCCCCTGCAGTTTTACATGGATGAAGGAGCTGAATTTGATGGTTTGGAATGAATGGCAGGTTGGGTTTGGGTTGATTGAAAACAAATTGACGGGAATGGGAATTCTAGCCCAGGAGTCACTATTTAATGTTATCTTTAAAATCATGGAAGAGTTTGGCTTGGCAGAAAACCTTCCAGATCATCTCATCCTACTCCCTGCCATGGGCAGGGACACCTGCCACTGTCCCAGGCTGTTTCAAGTCCCATCCAACCTGGCCTTGGACACTTCCAGGGATCCAGGGGCAGCCACAGCTGCTCTGGGCACTCTGTGCCAGGGCCTGCCCACCCTCCCAGGGAACAATTCCTTCCCAAAATCCTTCCCAATATCCTTCCCAATATCCCATCTGACCCTGCCCTCTGGCACTGGGAAGCCATTCCCCCTTGTCCCATTCCTTGGAAATAGTCTCTCTCCACCTTTCTTGTAGCTCCCTTATTGTCTGTTATAACTTGTCCTTGGAGCTGGGGTTTGGTAGAAAACCCATTTCAGAATAAAAAGTGAAGCATTAAAAAAAAAAAAAAAAAAAAAAAAGGGGGGGGGGGAAATGTGGGAGAGATTCTGCATTTTCCTGTCCTATTCAATGACTATAAATTGTTTAGACAAACTAAAAAATATATGTTTGATGGGATAAAAGGTTCCCACTACAGTATTATGTTTTTTTTTTTTTTTTTGGTTTATAATGCTTCTTCCAGCATTCCATTTAGCCCTTCTTGCCTGCTTGCAGCTGAAGGCAGGGATTTGACATCTTTCCTGAGCCAGCCTAAAATTGTACTGCTAAAATGTCCGTGGAGTCACTGAGCCATTCTCTAAAATCAGTGAGAAAAGTATCCAGAAGTATCTAAAATATAATCCAATCTGCAAAATTATTATTCTTACAAGAAAACAGGATTATTACTGGAGAGCTTCATGGAACAAACACCCATTTCAGCCTTGTGATAAGAAAACATCTTTTCTCCTTAGAAATGTTCTGTGGACAAGAGAAACAGGCAGGGGCTGAGCCCAGCAATTCCCCTGCACAGGAGGCACAACTTCTCCCTGGGCAGTGCCAGCCCTGAGCACATTGCCCACACAGGCTCTGGGCTCTCCTCCCTGGGGCTGTTGCAGAGCTGTGTGCACACAATGCTGTGCCCTGGGCTCTGGGATGGCCCTGCTGGAGCAGGGAGGAGCCACCAGGTGCCCACTGAGCTCCCTTCAGCCTGAGCCAGCCTGGAATTTCTCCAAATTTCTCAGCAGGAGGAGATGGAAGGCTGGGTGAAGCTTTTTCTCCTCCTCTGAGCATAAAAGTGAATCACTGCTGTATTCCAGTGATTCCCTTACCACTTCCTTGGAGAATGGGGCCCTCTCACCAGGACACTCTTTAGCCATTTCCCAAAAGTATTCCTGAAGTTTTGACTCTTCCAGTGACACAGAACTGGTGCTGGAAGAGATGGGAGGGAGGCACAAAACTCCCCAGAGCAAGGTACACAAAATCTGACCTGACTAACAGGAATAAACCCAGACACTGATTTTGCTGCTTCAGTAGAAATTGAAGTTTGTCCTATAATCCAAGGCTCCTCTCCTGAAGCTGTTTTTACCTAAATCATGGTTCATTAATACCTGATAGCAGCACAATTACAGCCTGAGACCTCAGCCTGCATTCTTTGCAGGAGCTTTTGCATTGCAGGCTGAGAATGATTCAGGTGAAAGCTCTCTTTCCATGACCTGTCCTAAATAAGGGAGCCTCAGAATCCATCCCCCAGCCTGGATTTCCACAGACTGCCAGGATCGAGCCCCTTAATTCCTATTGATGCCGAGGGATTTTTGTGGAAGTCTAATCAAAGGATTGCTGCTTCTAATAAGCTTTAGAAAAGCAGCAAGAAACAAAAACAACCCTGTCTAAGTGGATTTCTCCTACTCTTCATGTTTGCCCCAGCCTTGGATTATTAATTGCTGTGACTGTGATGTGCTTTGATTTATTTAAATCAAAGCAGGCTTCTTTGGCTCTCAGTTTAACTTTAAATAGACATTGATACAAGACTTAGTGATATAAAGAGCAGCTGGTTTTGATAAATGACATCCGGAGATGCAGGGGACTACTGAACACAGAAATTCCCAAATCTCTGCAGGTTACTGTGCATCATAACACACACATTTATTCTACTCATAACACCCAGAGCAAAAGGGAAGAATTCAGGAAAATTTCCATGTGAGTACCTGGACATTGTCAGGAAGTCCCTTGTAAAGGTTTACTAAACCTGGGAATTGAGTGTCACAGCTATGAAGCTGGCAGATACTGCTCTGACCCTGAAAAAAATCAATAATTAATTAAGTAATTATGGCTATTCTGTGTTGATTCTTCATCCTGAATTTTCTAGGGTTAAATGCAAACCCCAAAGCCACAACACTGTGCTTTATTTTCGCCTCGAGCTGCACCAGGGGGGCTCAGGTTGGAGGAATTTCTCCATGGAAGGGCTGGGGCTGAACTGTGACAGATGGTGGGAGGCAGATCAGCCAGGACAGGGTGCTTTGAAGGCAGGACTAGGGTTGAGATTTTGGTGCTGCCTTAATCCACGTGGTTTTTTTGCTGGTGATATTGGAGGGGAATCTGGGCTAAATGTGGTCTCCCGACTATATGTATCCAAAAATACAGAACCATTAAGTTTGGGAAAGGCCTCCAAGATGACTGAGTCCAATCACTAACCCATGTCCACAAGCATCACATTTCCACATTTTTCTACCATTTCCAGAGATGGGATTCCACAGGGATAGTCATTCCCTCGCTGGCTTTAGTTCCATCATTAGTCTAATCTTTGCATGTTGCAAAATACTAACCAAACTCACAAAACTTTGACAAAATAAAGACAAAAAAAATTTTACTTAATACACCTGTTGTTCCTCTCAGCTCCATCTGTTGTTTCTTACATCAAGCCACAGGCTCCCCAGGGAATGGTCAGAGCTCCAGGGCTGTCAGAGCTCCAGGAGTGTTTGGACAATGCTCTCAGGGACAGGGTGGAATTGTTGGGGTGTCTGGGCAGGGCCAAGACTTGAAATTGAAGAACATTGGGGGTCTCTTGCAGCTCAGGATATTCCATGGTTCCAAGCAACTGGTTTAGAGGAAAATCATCCAACAGCCCAGTGAGTGATTCTGTGAGATGGGCTTGAGACACCTGAGAACATGGTGGTAGAAAAGCAGAATGTGGCACCATAATAATTACATAATAATGTAATCCCAGGATCCCTGAGGCTGGAAAAGCCCTCCCAGCCCATGGAGCCCAAGCTGTGCCCCATGCCCACCTTGTCCCCAGCCCAGAGCACTGAGTGCCACCTCCAGCCCTTCCTTGGACACCTCCAGGGATGGGCACTCCAAACCTCCCTGGGCAGCCCCTGCCAAGGCCTGAGCACCCTTTCCATGCAGAAATTCCTTCTGCTGTCCAACCTGAGCCTGCCCTGGCACAGCTTGAGGCCGTTTCCCCTTGTCCTGTCCCTGTTCCCTGGCAGCAGAGCCCGACCCCCCCTGGCTGTCCCCTCCTGTCAGGGAGTTGTGCAGAGCCACAAGGTCTCCCCTGAGCCTCCTTTTCTCCAGGCTGAGCCCCTTTCCCAGCTCCCTCAGCCTCTCCTGGGGCTCCAGCCCCTTCCCCAGCTCTGTTCCCTTCCCTGGACACACTCCAGCCCCTCCAGGGCTCTCTGGCCAGGAGGGACAGAACTGGGCACAGCCCTCGAGGTCCCTCAGCAGGGCCAGCACTGTGACTTGGGTGCTTCCCTGGCTGAGCCAGGATGCTGCACTGGGTGTCCATGGTGCTCCCTGCACCTCAGGCAAACTGCTCCCTGGAGTAAAGGAGCAGTGTCCATCACACTGTGGGTTCCAGCTGGGAGCCCCAACTTCCCAGGAATCCTGGGATCATGGACTGGCCACAAGGCAGGGATCTCAGAGTCCTCAGAGGAGCTGACTTGAGCCCAAAAGGCTCCACCACACAATGAGTTATCAAAAGCAGAAATACCCTGTGCTCTCTTTACTGACAGACCCTGCTTGTTTTAGGAAAGCATAGAAAGTGGAAATCAAATCCAAGCTGCCAAAGCAGGCAGAGAGAGACTGGAAAAATACAGGTGGACTCATGATCAAGGGACAGACCTGACCATTGAGGTCATGGCATTCTACTGAGTTGTAAAAGCTCATAGAAGGAGGAGAAAGGAGGTGGGACACATCCATGGTTATGGAATTTGGCTTTCTGTACAACCACTGCCCAGGATGTGCAAGTGCCTGAAAAGCCAGCTGTGGATGGAAAGAGGGAATTAATTCGTTTTCTTGTTCTGCCTGCATGCACAGCTGGTGCTTGTCTGATTAAATTGTCATTATCCAAACCCACGGATCTTTCTCCCTTCCATTCTCCTCCCCACATCCTGGGAGTGGGTGAAGAGGAGGGTGGTGGTTGGTCACTGGCCAGGGTCAGTGCCAGCCTGGCCCCTGATGGCCTGTGCCACACCTCTGTCCCCACAGAGGAGTCCAAGTCCCCAGAACTGTCCCCAGCCACACTGGCCCTGCTGGCTCTACTGGGCTGAGTTTGAGGTTGGAGTAAGGACAGGGAAGCTCCAGGCACCAGTGAGGCCAGGGAAAAAAACATTCCAGCTGCTCCTGTTACCCCAGTCACTCTGTCCAATATGTGTAGTTGTACAAATCTGTGCCTTGGCTGTAAATATTTGGGATAAGCCATCCGTGTTCATCCAACCTGTGCAATTCCCAGCAGTGCTTGGCAAAAACTGTCCATGGGTAAACACAACCACAGCAGCTGTATTCCAGCAGGGAAAATCCCCTATGGGAAAAAAAGAGGCTGAGGCAAGTGGATCTTAACCGAGAGTGAATTTTGATTGTACCTTTTATTTGATCTTTATTTCTTTTAAGCACAATGTCTTTTGTTTTTCTTGCTTTCAGGCTCTGATCTGTCCCTCTGAGCAGGTGTCAAGCAGGTGCTGTTCAACCTCACAGCAGGTTTGCACTCCTTACACCCTACAGCTCCATCCTAATACTGGATATGGAAATCCTGACAGTTCCCAGGCAAGGAAACTCAGGGAAAAGGTGGGGATGAGCACCTGTGTCTGTGTTGATTGGCCCAGGGCATTGTGTATTATCAGCCAGGCAAGTGTCTGACAACTCCTGTAGCTCTTTTTGAGAGGATCTGAAAGCTGTGGGATGGGAGAGGGATCTGTGTCAGGGAATACAGGGATGAGTGTAACTCTGTGTATCCTTCATTTCTAATAAATGCTCTGGAGGTGCAGCATCTGCACCCTAAAACTGATGGTCACTTCTTCTGCTGTGATAAACCCAGGCTGGGGCTCTGGTTTGGCTTTACATTTATTAAATGATGGTAAAGATATGGTTTTCTTGCCATATGGTAGCATCCATCTGGAGCAACCCTCAGGATCCAGCAGGAATCGGGTGAATCCTGGTGGTCCATGGCTCCCTCTGACTGAAATTCAGGGTTGGGGAGGTCCCTGGGGGTCTCAGGCAGCTGCTGATGAAATATCCACTGGGAATGTGGGCAGGGATGGAATGAGGAGAGGAAATGAGCCCAGTTCCACCCAGGAGAAGGGGAATGGCTCCTTCAGGTGAGGAATGCTGGGATCACTGTGCAATCCCTGAGGGTGGCTGGGACAAAGGTCAGGGGAGCAGATGGGACTTGGCAAGAGTCAGGTGAATTTGCTGGATATTCCATTAGGAGCTGGGTAAAGGCTGTGCCTTCATCCTGCACGGATTTAGGGACTTCCTCTCATCCTTGATCCCAAAGAGTGACTTCTTATGACTCAGGAGAGAATAAAAGGGTGGAATCCTTAAAACAGAGGCTCTTTGCACCAATTTGGGCTGAAGGTTTGCACTGGTGAGTGACAGGGTAAAACAGAGAGGGAGAAGGCTCAGTGTGGAGAAACACCAGCAATGGATTAAAGTAGAGCAGCATCAGCAGGTCCAACAAGGGACAGATACATTTGGGGTCAAGTGATCTCCCTGGATCCCAGGGATGGACTTCAAACACAGCCAGGCTTCTGTTCTGGCCATAAAGAAGAATCCCAGTGGCAACACCTGGGTGTGAGCACAGTATTTTCTCCTGTCTCCAAGGGCATCACTCCTAAATGCTCACTCAGCCTCGGGAATCAGGAATGATTTTTAGTGTCCTTAAATAAAAATCAATTAATTTTTCTTTTTCTGATCACAGAAAAGACTAACCAGATAATGTTTTTGAAAAAAGAAGGGAGTTTCCTTGCGTGTTTCAAATTCCCTGAGTTTGGAGAAAGGTTTCCTCCTTAAGTCCTCTAATTCCTTGTATCTTATTCATGATGTGTGCATAATAACAGAACACAGGCATAAGACATCAGTTTAACACAAAGCAACATTTTAAGGCCCTTATCAGCCATATATAACCCATTATACAGGTTATTATATATATTAAAAAAAATTTTTAAAAAAATATATAATATACATATAAAAGCAATGGCAGCTAGAACAGCTGTGAATTAGCTTATGAACCCTAATTATTAATGAAGACTATAATTACAAATTCTTCTTTTCTGCTTTCACCCTTTTGTACCATACTTTTTAGTAATAAGTAAAAAGAAGGGAAGGTTTTTTTTTCAGGATTATTGTAACAAGGATGGACTTCTGGGCACCTTGCAGCATCCAAAACCCTTTAAAAGAGACAAATTTCCTTTAACAGCAGGATCAGTTTTTTAATGCACATGGCTTTACCCATGTTCAGCCTGGGGCTGTGATGGTGTCCCAGCTTGCTAAAAGCAAGGGAGGAATAATGGGATCTGAGTCAAACTGTCCTGCAGGGCTCTGTAAACTCGTGTTTATACAAACACATAAGCAAGTCCTCACTTTGAGGGTAGAGTTTCTCGTGGCTTTAGATTTCCACACGTACAAACAAAGAGTAAAAAATCAAACACTTGGCACGGGTTCTTCCTCAGTGGCTCATGAGCAGTGCTTCATGCTGCTTAATCAACAAAGAACAATTAACTCTTCAAAGGCAAGCATGGACTGATTCCTACTGCCATTTGCATCAGAAGCAACACTTCTCTTTCTCCCAACTTCCATGGAAGCCACGATGGTTCCTCAGTCTTTAAATCAAACTGAGGAAGAAAGAGTTCAGAGAATGATTTGATGGAATCATTTCAGGGAATGATGTTACAGAATGATTTAATGGAATGATTTAATGGAATCATCTTATAGAATCATTTCAGGGAATGATGTTACAGAATGATTTAATGGAATGATTTCATAGAATCATTTCATAGAATGATTTCATGGAATCATTTCACAGAATGATTTCACAGAATCATTTAATACAATGATTTCACAGAATGATTTCATAAAATCATTAAGATTGGAAAGGATCTTCAAGATAATCAGCTCCAACCATCAGCTCAGCACCACCACGGTATTTCTTGTGTATTTTCTGGTGCTGGTGTTGATGGCAATGGAATCAACCAGAGAGCAGCAGCTAAAAGGCTCTCCAAAAGGGATGAAAGAGCTGCCAGATGTAGGGACAGGACATCCTAGACCTGGTGACCTGCCAGAGATGTCCCACTGGGTCAAATGTAGAGTTGGGAAGGAGGAAACGCCCTGGGTTTGTCTCTCAGCTCCTCCACCAACAACAGCACCTCCCTCACTACTCCAGTGAAATATTTGTCACTGTACAATACCTGCAGTACTGATAAGGCAAATTTCCCAGGACCCTCTGATTGGGAAAGAATCTTGGCTACGGGGGTTTTCTTTGGAGGGTTGGGTCCTCATAACATTTCTCCTCCCCAAAGCTGCTGTTCTACTCCACCACTGATAGGGTGACAGACACAGCACTGGGGACAAGGGATTTTCTGTGAGTGTCCCTAATGAGTTGTCAGGGAAAGAGTGTTGGATCCATGGAATAGCCTGATTTTCCTAGGGCTACTCTTCATGCTTGCTTCCATTGTAGCCTGCAGGGCAGACAGAGCAAGCCATCCAAAAACAGGGATCAGAGGAAAGGGAGACAAGGAGCATTTAGTGCTCTGAGCCTTCTCCAAGGGAATTCAGTGTGGGCTTTCCTGGATCAAAGTTGCTCCCCCACAATCCATTGTAATTTATGTGTGCTGGAGCCATAGAATAATGCTGAGCTCATGTGGTTTGGTACTTAAGTAAACATGTTTGTGGAGTTCCTAATGCATGACAGAAAGGCTGGATCGAAGCTTTTCCTGGACTAGGAGAAAGGAAAACAGCCATGTGCAAGGAGCAATGTGTTGCACTGAGGAATGCAGGAGAAAGGCTGGGAATCAGGATTTTAGTCTTGGATGAGGAGCTATTTCTAGTGATCATGGAGCTGGGGAACAAGCATCCTGGCCTGGGCTCATTCCATTTTTCCTGAGCTCATCCCATTACACCTGGGCTCTGGAGCTGCTTCTTTGAAATTCTTATCCTCTTTGTTAAAGTCATATTCTGTTTTGTGGCTGTAAGATGCACACATCCCAAATGAGGGAAAAACACAACAAAAAATTTGCCTTAGCTGAAAGAATAAAGAGACAAAAGTGATCTGTCCTGTTCCTCCTGTGGGGAGGATGCAAATTAAATATTATGGCTTATTTTTCTGTCTAGTGGAGTCTCTAGCAGGAGTCTCCAGCTGTCTGTGCAGCTGGATAATACATCAATAAAATAAAATAAAATAAAATAAGATGTTTTAATTTTAAAAGATAATTTTATAAGGGTTATTTTTTGAGTCCTATTTGGGCAGGAGGATTTATTTAGTTTCAAGGCAACACCAACACAAATCCCAAGCCCTTGTCACGGGTGGTGTTTGCAGAATGGGAAGGGGAACCATAATAATGGTTTTGTTTGATGTATTTTTAATGTATGCTCTGAAGGATCCTGTCTGATAAAGCATCCTGAGAAATGGACCTTCCCCAGCATTTCCTACCCCAGCACATGGATTTGATTTCCAAAGTCAACCACAAGAAGCAAACCACGTGTTAACAGCGTGGGAACACCAGGGAGAGGGACCTTTCTGGCTGTCTTTGGAACACGAGGAGATTTCGGGATAGTTTTGCCCCACTGACATCTCTTTCATCAGGGAGACAGATCCCAGAGCTTTTGGGGGATAACAAAAGCAACTGGAAGCAGGAAAATGAGAGTGTGTGTGTATGTGAACTGGGATGAGCTGGGGAGCTTTGCAGATATTTCACAGGTTGTGAGTAGCTGGAGACAGAAATGCCGATGAATCCCACACATTTCCAAGGAGAAACCCAAACTTCCACGGAGTTAGGACAAACACTGGATTACATTTAGGATGCACACATGCAGATGCAGACAGCACCCAAAGCACTTGGTCTGGAGCAATGCTGTGATCCTGCCAGCATCCACTCATGCCAGAACTACTCAAGTGAGAGCTTCCTGCAGGAACAAGGATTCCTGACTAGGAAAATAAATTCCCAGGGGAACAGGAAGTGACAGAGTGCTCTGGGACAGCTTGGATGGCATGGAGAAGAGGAATGGGGGCTGGAATCTGCTGTGCATTCCAGGCATGAGACAGAACCAGGAGCAGCAAGGTTAAATCAAGCCAAGGAGATGCTTTACTGTATCCCATCCCAAAAAAAACTCCTGGCTGAAAGAGGATGCTGGAGCTCTGCAGGCATTCAAAAGGATCAGGCTGTTTCAAATACAAGTTCACCTCTTGGGAAAATAACATCCCACCTCCAAAACACCAGGGAAAAGGGAAGAGCATCTTGGTGACCTCTCACTGTTTGCTTACTCTGTACTAATGAGGGCAGGAGAGATGGACTTGGCAGACCTGAAGGACCTGGGCTTAGGCTTGGTTTTATCTTTTCTTCTCAGCATAACTGTGAAAATGAGTCACAGCTCAGATTTTGCAGGTAAGGGTGAAAGAAAAGACAGTTGGTGATGTCCCAGACAGTGTCCTCCCACTGTCACCCCAGTACCAGCTGTGACAGGGGACGTCTCGTGACAAGATCAAACCTCACAGTTACACAAGAGGAAAATGGGGCTTCCCAAACACACACATACACAAAATATGATCCACTTGCACAACATTTCCCACTGTTATTGATGGGGCTGAATTCAACAAGTTATCATGGAATCTCCTGAGCTGGTAGGGACCCACAGGGATCACCCTGTCCAACCCCTGACCCTGGACAGAATTCCCAACAATCCCACCCTGTGCATCCCTGGTGTCCAAACCCTCCTGGAGCTCTGGCAGCCTTGGGGCTGTGCCCATTCCCTGGGCAGCCTGGGCAGTGCCAGCACCCCCTTCTCCCAATATCCAGCTGACCCTCCTCTGACACAACATTCCCTGTGTCCTGTCCCTGTCGCAGGGAGCAGAGATCAGTTCCACTACAAGAAATAAAAGATCTCATTTTAAGCACATGCTGATGGTTATTAAGGCACTTAAAATTAGATGTGTGCTTCACAGCTGCTGCTTGTGCTGGACATTGGGTTTAGGTCGCTCCCCTGAGCTGGGACTGCCCTGATAGTCAGACATAGAACCAGAGAAAAGAGGAGCAAAACCCAAAATAGACTCACGCACACACAAAAATGCAGAAAGAGTGTTTCTTTTTATGTCTGTCTGCTGAGCTTAGTGGGCTTTCTTGGCTAAGTCTGAGCTAAATATTACTGAAAATAGCACAGTGCTATAGCTATTTCAAAGCTCTGTCTGTATTTGTTCTGTGCACTGGGTGGGCAGGATGCTCCATTTCATAAATCACTTTCAACGAGACAGTAGGCTATAAAAAGGGAGGGTTTTTTTCCCTTTAGTGTTTTTACTTCTGAGTGTTCTGAAGTGGCACAAGCTGCACACTGGGGAGAGTTCAAAAAATGTGTTGCTTGCTGCTCCACAGATCTTCTCTCACACATGAGAGACCCAGGGAAACATTGGGCAGACAGCCCTGTGCTTGTAGGTTGACCAGATCATGCTTAGACTGGGTTAAAATATTCAAAAAATGTTAAAGAAGGGCAGATTTAGATAAGATATTGGGAAGGAATTCTTCCCTGTGAGGGTGGTGACACAGGAAAGCTGTGGCTTCCATCCCTGGCAGTGTCCAAGGCCAGGCTGGAAGGGACTTGGAGCAGCCTGGGGTAGTAGAAGGTGTCCCTGCCCATGGCAGGGGTGGCACTGGATGGGTATTTAAGGCTGTTCCAACCCAAACCATGTTTTGATTTTTCAGCTTCTTCTCATGTGTGCAAAGCCCTCCACAAGCAGTTTCCAAGGGCACTTCCAGCCTCAGGAGCTCATGTGGTGGAATAATTACCTGGGAAAGAAAACAGGTGAGTTTTCAGGAGGGTCTCCTGGGCACAGTCAGGCAGGGATGTGCTTCAGAAAAAAACTGAGAGGAAGAGGGGAGAAGCAGGTAGGAGAACCTACTTAATCCAGAAATTTTGCTAAGAAGATCCTTCTTAAAACTTTAGGTTTGAGCTTTGCACTCCAAAAGGATCCAGCTGCAGGTTAGGTTGCTCCCTGTGGTGGATTTTAGGAACAACAGGATGGGAGAGAGGCAGGGAGTCAATGCCCTCTGCAAGGAAAAGCTGCTGTCTGGTTCAGCTCATGGAATCACAACTTTTCCCACTAATACCACAAAAAAATGGGGATCTGAACGTCAGTATGGAAAATGTGCCCTGGGTTTTTGGCACTGGGCAGCTAGAACACCAGACAGGAATAAATGTGTCTGGGGAGGAGATTTTCTTCTGGGGAAACTCACACAAACAGGGACTTTGGACTGCTTAGCCTTTTCCTAGGTTTGGAAAAGGTTTTGGGCTTCCCATCCCTGAAAGTGTCCCAGGCCAAGCTAGAGCAACCTGGGATAGTGGAAGGTGCCCCTGCCCCTGGAACTGGATGGGCTTTAATTCCCTTCCAAGCCAAACCAGTCTGGGATTTTCTTCATTCTCCTCCTGCCTGACACCACCCCAGCATGTCAGAGACCTTGGAGAGAGTTCATGGTGGTGGAGTTCACAGTTCAGGTTTAAATTAGTGTTCCACAGAGGAGTAATTCTTCAAAAAACCCAAACAAACCCAAGTCCACCCAATAGCAGCAGCTCTAGAACCTTTCCCAACTCTGTGGCTCAGATTTCACCCCCTTGTGTTAATTGATCCTGACTTAGGAGAGACCATCCAGTGCTGGGAAAGAAGATTAAATCTTTTCATTTTCCATGGGAAATATTAGGATGAATCACTAAACCCAGGCTGTGCTCTCTGAGCCTGCAGCAGCCTATGCTCAGCATTCCCTTGCTGCTTTTAGCTCCCTGCATTTGTTGTGGGACCTCCATGGATTTGCTGAGTTCTGAAGTTTGCTTTTAAATTCCCTTCCAATCACAGAAACCACACAATAAGTGGAGCCATTGTAGTGTGATTTGCAGAAAATGAGCTATCTGGAAACTAAGTCTGGTGGTTCTACATTGGCTCAGCTCATGGTATGTGGATCAGAAATAAAATAAAATCTTGGAAAATTAAAGTCAGAAAAATTTACCTCAAACCAAGAGTCTGAAGTGTAAAAGCGTTGATTGAAGCTGAGTGAGAAATAGCAGAAATCCTCTGGCTTTGCACAGTGGTGTAAACAGTTCAAGGGCAATGTAGCTATTGTTAGTTATTTAATGCCATAATTTGATATATATCTATGCATTTATTTATATAAATAGATAGATAGAGTTCACATTTAAAACAAGGAAACCTTTGCATGTCACACAGCACCATTTCACCTCTTCTCTCTCTCAGACATGGATTTCAGATCCCCAAAGATAGATAAGTAATATTTTCCACAGCCAGTGTCTGTTATAACCTTGGTGAGTGGGATGTACAGCCTCTTTTCCACCAGCTCCCCAACATGCTGGAATCATGGATTTACAGCCAGAATTTCCCCATATCCATAAATTCAGATATTGACTGCATGGCCAAGGCTGAGCTGTGATGTGATGTCCTGACTGAGCATCTCCCCTCTGGAGCCAGGCTGGGAGAGCTGGAATGCTCAGCCTGGAGAACCTCACAGCTCCTTCCAGGGTCTGAAGGGATACAGGGGAGCTGGAGAGGGACCCTGCATCAGGAACTGGAGTGAATTCAAACTGAAAGAAAAGAAATTTAGGTTGGATATTGGGAAGGAAAACATTTGAGAGAGCAAGGGGACTCTGGCACAGGGTGCCCAGAGAAGCTGTGGCTGCCCCTTTATCCCTGGAAGTGTCCAAGGCCAGGTTGGACTTTGGGACTTGGAGCAGCCTGGGACAGTGGAAGGTGTCCCTGCCCATGACAGGGGGATGGAACTGGATGAACTTTTAGGCCCTTCCCATATATATCAGTCTAGGATTCCATGAAAACCAGTACCAGTGATGATGCTTTGCAAAGCATGCTGATCTGAGATGCTCTTTCTCAAAATTTGTCCAGCAGGAATTTTTGCTGCTCAACTTACCTGCATTTTAAAAATGAGAAAACAACAACAACAAAAAAAGAGCCCCATAGATCTGTGAATCCTCTCTCATCCCTGGCTCACCAGCAGCAACAGCATCTCTAAAACTTAGAATTTTAGTTAAGAAAGCCTCTAAAACTCTTGAGAATTAAGTCAGGGCATCCTATGAGAGAAACAAGCTATCAGGGCTTCATCCAGAGCCTTGCTGGAGACAAGGACTGAGGCTGGAAGATTGCAGATGGATCCAAACCAAGAAACTTTGGGACTGGAAACTGGAAATTAGTCTTGGATGGAAGCTGGGTGTGAGATGAAGGATGCAAGCACCAGGAGAGAGCAGCTGTGCACAAGTGTGCCCATGTTCCACCTGGGAAATGGGGCTGGAGGATAAAACCCCTCCTGGCAGGGCAGGGCAGAGATTTCAGCTTCTCCCCACACTCTCTGCCCAGGAAAGCCAGAAGGATGCTGCTGCTTTTTTATGAGCAACCCTGAAATGAAGCAATTTGAGGAGAGAAGTTCCTGGGATATGGCTTTGGGAAAAACTTCACCTCTCCCAGGCAGACTCCAAAGGATTTGTGTTTACAAGCTGAGCTCCCCTCTGGCTTAGAGGAGTGGGAATACACAGAAAAAAAGAGATGCAATATGCTGCCTCCAGGGTGGAGCTGCTTTTTAGGCCAGTTTGATCACACCAGGCAGAGAAAAATCTGGCCAGAGGGCCTTAGTCACCTTCAAATCTCTTTTACAGCCAACTTTTACCTTAAAATTGTAAAAACTCTTTCTACACTTGGTGTGATTTTCTCATTGAAAGCAAGACTTGAAAAGATAAGAGAAAGTTCCTCCTAAATCACCCACCACATAATTCCTCTGGAAATGCAGGATTGCTCCAGAAAGCTGCACCTTTTGTGCCCAGTGCCCCTTTTTCCTTGTTTTAGGGCCTGCCAAGGCAGCAGCTTGGGGTGCTTAGCATGGTATTCCATCTCAGGAAGATACCAGAAAAAAACCTATTTTAATTCCAATCCTGTTTACATTACTGAGTAGCTGATATTTGGTAGTTACAACTCAGTAATTAGTCACTACTCAGAGAAGCTGTGGCTGCCCCTGGATCCCTGGAAGTGTCCAAGGCCAGGTTGGATGGGGCTTGGAGCAGCCTGGGATAGTGGAAGGTGTCCCTGTCTATGGCTGGAGGAGCTTTAATGTCCCTTCCCACCCAAACCATTCTGGGATTTTATGACTCTTTTCTTAAGCTCTCGGAAGGATTTGGTTCCCAATTCCCACCCAGAAATTGTTAGAAGTTTTGGTTTTGAAAAGCTTTGGTGGAAGTTTATTTCCAGCACAGACATCCTGTGTGAATACAAGCATTGAATTAAGATCCTCTCATTTGCAAGATGAGGGTGGTGATTAGGGAGACAGGTATTAATTGATGTATCACAGAGCCATGGAATGGTTTAGGTTGGAAAGGACCTAAAGGATCCTCTCATTCCACCTCCTGCCATGGGTTGGGATGCCCCTCACTCCACCAAAACATCATCCTAACAGGTGTTTATTCCCTTTCCCCCCATTTTTCCTGCACTGAAAGACCAAGGAACCTTAAAATATTTCACAGCTTGACTTGGCCATGCTGTGTATTTGTATTTTAAGCAGGACTAAGTGTTTGTTAGGGTGAGGAGATGATAACTTTGCCTCCTGCTGGCATCTTCTTCCAATCCAAAACACCCATGGAGGGAGCTTGGGAGAGAGTTAAAGCAAATTTAAAGCTGCTGGTGCTGCTGGAAGCTGCTCTGGGCTGGAGCAGCTGATGGGAGGAGGGTGGGAGAGCCCAGGAAGGCTCAGGAAGGTGATGGAGATATGGGAGAACTGTGAGACACATCCTGGGAAGTGCTTCCTGGTGAGCCTGGCTGCAGGGTATAATCAGGCATCTGCTGCTCGTTTGCTGGGTGTTTTTTTAACTCCCATCCCAATCCCCTGAGCCTCCCCTCCTGCCTTGCTTCTTTTTTTTTTTTTTTTTTGCTGGTGAACGCTGTCTGTTTGTGTAAGGGGTGTCAGGGGCCTGAAATTGTGATCCCAACCAGCAATTTGGGTGTGTGGGTGAAAATGAACCATTGTAGTTGGTTATTTTATGGGCCCAAAATATGGCTGTTAAAAACCCCAACATTCCCCATCTGAGCTTTCTGCATCCAGCCCATAAAATGTCTGGGATGCAGAGACGGGATCCAAGGCGACTTCCTGCCATGAAATTGTGCTTCACTAATGATCACTGCAGCCTGTTTGCTAAACTTGGAGCCCTCTTGTTTTCCCCAAGGGAGATTATGTTGTTTGTCTTGGGGAAAAATAAAAATAAAGTGTTTGTGTGCTGCAGTTGTGAAGTTTATAGAGCTTCAAAAATTCACCTGACACAGGACTGAGCAGCTAGGTCAGCCTGGGTACAAAAAAAAAAAAAAAAACCCAAAAAAACCCCCAAAAAACAACAACAACAACAAAAAACCCCAAAACAAAAAAACCCCAACAACTCCCCCGCCCAAAAAAAAAAAAAAAAAAAAAAAACACCAAAGAAAAAAGCCCAAAACATTGGAAAGCTGTAAGAAAGGACAAGGATGAGGGATATTAACAATTTAATTCTTAGTATTTAAAATCAGTGTTGGAAGTTCATTTATAGGTGGGGCTGTCTCTCCTCCCCTCTATTGCCCCCAGTTGTTTTTTTTTCTTCATTTCCCAAATACTCCTTTTCTTATCATATCTTTTAAATTGAATAAATGCTGGTTTTTACCTTAGGGCAGGTTTTGAGTGAGGAGCTGTCAAACTTCAGGCTTCTAAAACTTCACCTCTGATGCCTTGCAACAGAGAGATCTCAGTTCAGGGTTTGGATGCAGGGTGGAAAAAAAATACAGAAAAAGAAGATTAAACTGAGATGTGATGGAAAAATTAGGAATTTAAAGTCAACTGAAAAAAAGGGCCTATTTCTTTCAGCATCACCTTGTTTAGGAATAGTTTTTTAAAGCTGCTTTGAAGAAAAAAGTCTTTTTTAGGTGCCAGTGGAAGACTGATAAAGATGGATTGGAAAGCAGACAGGGCCAGATGAGCCCCTTCATCCCAGGTACCTCAAAGCTGTTGTTTTAGAGCTCCCTAAAAGCCACCCAACCTTTTAATCCTTTGGATAAATCAGGACTTTTCTCCAGCAGGGGAAGAAAATACAGCTCCTGTTTGGCCTTCAGCTCAGGGAGGGTCTGGAGGATCAAAGCTGGGATTTTTGGGATCCTTTTGAACTGCCAGCCAGGGTGATTGGTGTCACACATGCCCGTGACATCCCAAATATCCCGATGGAGGGCACAGTGACAGCAGCCACAGCTGCAGAAAGAAGGAATTTTCTGGATCTGCTCCCATTTTTAATGTCACTTTTTGAGTGACACTGCCCCACGTGTGGGATGTGTCAGCCCCACACACAGGCTCTGGGTAAGAGAATTCCCTGCTTCCCAGGGCACCAAACGTTTCAGGAATAAGAACTTTTACCAGCAACACAAAATTTCAGAGGCACTTTAGGTGGGATTTTTAATTTGGTCACTCCCTCTACTGGAGGTTTTTTGCTTCAGCCTTATACAGATGGTGATCTCATTAACAACTGATTAATCAGGCTTCACACTGTGGGGTTTTTAACAAATTATTTTAAAAATAATTGCATTTAACCCTTTTAAAAAAATTTTTTTAATTTTTTTTTTGGTTGCTTCCAGAGGGCAGGGCTGTCCCTGTGATGAAAATCTGTTGGGATACACACTGGGGGCAGCAGGGAAAGATGGGCCAGGAGAATTCCCTGTAGTTTGGGGCTATTTTTCCCCATAGCAACCTTTAAACAGCACCTTGTTTTTAGCTTTCCAGTGGCTTCTTCAGGGCTGTCAGGATGTTAATTCAATTTACTACCCAGATTTTGAAAGCAGACTCCCCCCTCCACCTGGAAACGGAGAAAAAGGCACTGCAGGATTTATCCCAGTAGGCTAGAGCTTAAGGAGAAGAGGTGATGGGATCACTGTGGATTTCAGGAACCTATCCCACCCCCAGTGCCTAAACCCAGCAGATCCAAATATTGCCTTGAAAGACTTTCAGCACTTTCCTAACATTTAATTTGGAGATGGCTCAGTGTAAATGGGAAAAGCCTGGAAAAGGGTAAGCAAATGTAATTCCAGCATGCCTGGCTGAGGAGGATTAATAAAACACAGCAATAAAAAGCTCAATAGAATTAATTCTTAACTTCCCTCAGCATACTTAGAGTAGCAGGATGAAATGGATGCAGGAATTTTTCCTGCAAGTAAAATGGAAAAACTGGGGGACAAACAAAAAGGTTTGATGAGCAAGGTTTTATTCCCATCAATCCAAACCCTTGTCAGCAGCCAAACCAGCCCATGCAACCCCAGCTTTGTGCTGTTGGGCTGTGTTTAAATTCCTGCTCCTTTGGTGGCTCTGCCTCCAACCTCAGCCCAGCTCAGCAATTGCAGGTCCCCAGCACTGCAGGCTTTTCTTAGCTGGGCTTGGTTAAGCCAGGGCTGTGTTTAAGGCAGGGCCCAGCCCCTGTTTGACAAGGCTGTGCATTCCAAGCCCGCATGTTTTCACATTCCCAGTGGGAATTGCCCAGACATCTCCCCTGGCTGGGTTTGCTGCTGAGATGCCTGGCACCCTTCTTTTATGATGGAGGTTAGAGATTTGAACAAAATATTCCCTGGGAGGGTGGGGAGGATCTGGCACACGCTGGCTGTGGCTGCCCCTGGATCCCTGGCAGTGTCCAAGGCCAGGTTGGACAGAGTTTGGAGCAGCCTGGGATAGTGGAAGGTGTCCCTGCCCATGGCAAGGATGGCACTGGATGGGCTTTGAGGTCCCTTCTGACCCAAACCCTTCTGGGATTCTCTGATTTTTTCAGCCTCTTCTCATTCCAAGCCCTGTGCAAAGCCCTCCACAAACACTTTCCAAGGGCACTTCCAGTCTCAGGAGCTCTTGTGGTGGAATCATTGCCCAGGAAAGAAAACAGGTGAGTCAGGGGAGTCTTCTGGGACATTTTTGGGCATGGTCAGGCAGGGATGTGCTGCAGGAGGAAGGCTGTGAGAAGTGAGCAGGCAGGAGAACTTCCTGAGGAGCTGTGGCTGCCCCTGGATCCCTGGAAGTGTCCAAGGCCAGGTTGGACAGGGCTTGGAGCAGCCTGGGACAGTGGAAGGTGTCCCTGCCCATGGCAGAAGTGAGAATAGATGGGCTTTAAGGTCTATTCCAACCTGAAGCATTCCATGGTTTTCTGTAGCAGTTTCCAAGTGGCTGGTGAAGTTTTTCCCAAATGTCTCAATTTCTTCTGTTGCTCTTTGATCTGCTGGTGTTAGCTGGGACAGGTTCCACCCAAACCTGGGTCACCTCGTCAGACAGTGACACATTCAGCCTCTGGCTTCTTCTGAGGAGACCTCCTCTGGGAGAGGAAACCCAGGGATCAGCCCTTCATCCCACTCGCATCCCAAATTTAGAGCTCCAGGAGCATTTGATAATACTCCCAAGGATGAACAGGGGGGAATTTTTGGGATGTCTGTGCAGGGCCAGGGGTTGGGATCAGTGATACCTGAGAGTCCCTCCCAACTAAGGCAATTCTGTTCCATGATCCTGTGATCATTCTGGAATGTCACCCTTCTGGAGGCATGAAAATCCTCTCCTAAACCAGTCCTTTATGTGCAGGTTGTGGAGTTTAATGCAGAAATAATAGCAAATAATATCAGCAATAATGCAAATAAAAAACCTGGTCTGAGTTGTTCAGCAGCATCAGGGATCACCACAGAAACCTCTAATCTGTGTGGTTTACTCTGTGTGTCCTGGGTTTATGCCCTTTCTGGGGCAGGGGACACTGCAAATATTGGAGTTTCACAGGAGAAACAGGGAATCCTTGTATTTCTGTGGAATGCAGTGTGTAACCTGCTGTGGAAAGTCTGGGAAGAACAGACAACATGGGCCCGTCTATGCTCCCACCACCCTTGGCTGAGAAAAATCTCAGAAATTAGAAATACCAGAGAATTTCTAATCAATTAAACAAGAGCTGTTAGCCATGGGAAGTTAAAATTCAAACCTCTGACCTGAACTTCTGAGTTGTTCAAAATGTCATAAAGAAAAGAAACACTGAAAAATTGGAAAAATAGAAAACACTAAAGCAAGTTCTAAGATGCTAAAGTTGTTTCTTGAAGCTGTTGAGTTGATATTTTTGATTGGAGCATCTGACAACCCAAAAGCTCTGAAACTTCCTGAAAAAAAAAGTAGAATTCTCTTAAACCTTCCTGATAGCCCCAGGGAAACTTTATCCCTGGCATGCTGTGCTTGAAGATTTTTGAAAAGTAGGTGGTTCAAGGTGATGAAACAGCATCAGATTTTCCAGCTGTGCCATGATTCTGGCAAAATCCCAGAAAAATAACTTCTGGATGAATCAGCGTGAGGAATCCCAGGGCCAAGTCCAGGCCTGCTGTGCAGGAGGAGTTTGTGTGTGACACCAAGCAGGAATTTGGCTGCTTCCCAGCCTGGTTCTCTGCATTTTTAGGAGCAAAACATTTAGAATGTGATGCTGGGACACTGAAAAACACCACCTGTACTACTCCAGCCCTAAAAAAATGCCAGGCAGGGTTTAGATGAGCAGAAAACCAGGAAAAAATCATGGCACAAAGCAGGCTTGCATTAAACTGTCCCCAGATGTCCCAGAGACACCAAGGTGAACATCTCCTGTTCTCTCAGTGCCACTAAGGGAACCTATGGAAGTGGCATCCGAAATCTTGGGAGACAAAAGTTGATTTATTTTCCTAAATGTGTATAAAATGTCTGAGAGCACGTGGTGTGTCCAAACAGAATTCCCCACTCCTTGTCCCAAAAATTCTGGTGAATTAAATAAAACAGCCAGCCCTGGGTTCTGCCCCATAAACAAAAAAACAGGAGAAATTTTCCAAGCTTTCCTCAGCTTTTATGACCTAAGTCTACCTGTGACTAGGGGGAAAATTACAAAAAAATTACAAAATACAATGGAAATAACATTCCTTAAGGTGTTTATACCTCCTGGTTATCTACAGCATCCAGGTCAGACATGGATACAAAGCTCTGTTAACACAGGAAATACATTTCCATTCACATGCAACCAAAATATTACAGAATAAAGATACTCCAGGGTAAATTTTGATTTTTGGTTTCTTTTGGTTTTTTTTTTTTGTTGTTGTTGTTGTTTTTTTTTTTTTTCTCCAGATTGCTGAGAACCCCAAACTTTCATGAGTCATGAACAGGCCTAAACCTAAACCTAAACTGGACTTTCCCCCCACCCCAGAGTGGAACAAACTCCCCAGGCTGGGGATTCTCATCTGTTCTTCCTCAGTTATAGGATTTTTCAGGCTCTCCCTCATCTGTTCCCAGCTACATCCTGTGATTCCCAAAGATTCTCAATCTGGTCAGCACAACTTCCATGTCCTTATCAGTGACTCATCCGCACACTGGAAGATCTTAAGAGTGAATCACAGCTCCCTGTTTGCTGAATTCCTGCTGCTGCCTGGGGAGGAAGGCTCAGGCTGATGGAGCAGAGCTCAAGGCAAGAGACACTTTGATGTTTTAGGGACTTTAAGAGGGTAGGAATCCTCCCAAAAGAGGATTTAAATCAGTTTATTAGATCACTCTGAGGCTGCTGTTGGGCAGCGACACCTTCAAACTCACTCTTGAATTTTTCAGGCTGCACAAGAGGAAAAATGAAAATGTTTGGTTTTTGAAGCTGGCATTTAAAATATGTTGGAGCAGCTCTCTCTGTCACATCAGCTCCATGGAGGAAGTGTCACTCAGCACAACGGGCCACAGGCTGTGCCTATAAATTGTCTGAAATCTTCCCTTTCAGCTGTCAGCTGACAAATCCAAACGGGAATTACATAAATACCAGTCCTACATTAAAGCCTGAACACAGGGCTGCTGTCTGCTGACGTCTGAGAGCTCCAAACGCAGCGAAACCACACAGAGTTAATGATAATTGAGATCATATGGGCTTTATCAAAGCTTCCCCCAGAAAAGCAGCTTAAGGGAAAAATCCTTAAATGTGTGCCTTGACCACAGTCTAGCAATCTCCTTCCGCATTGGAGCCTTTAACTAATTTGTTGGGTTAATTACTGAGGCCCAGGAAAGTTTGCAAGAGTGATAACTGCTTATTCTTTGATTGCTGATCATTCCATCCAGTGGTCTTTGGGAATTAAAAATAACCCCCCGAGTGCAAGATGCGAACTTGGGGTTCAGTCTGTGCCTAATGCTGGACTGACAGCCAAAAAGCAAAGCAGACCCTGGAACTGCTGGCTCAGGAGCTCAAGGCAGCCTGCAGAAAACTGGGATGCAAAATAGGTCCAAAGTGTCATGAAGGAGAGATGAAGGGGGTTCAGAGGCTCGTTAGGTAACTCTGGTGTGCCACACTCTCCCACCTTTAATTGGAGGGGTGGTGGAGCTCCTGCTCCGCATCCAGCGCCGGAGGAATGACCAGAAGGTCAAACAGGAGGGAGAGGCGGGGGAGGAGGAGGAGGAAGTGGTAATTGAGGAGCCAGGAGATGATTGTGAAAGTGCTCCGAGGAGTCTGTGTGTCTGGCGAGGTGCAGGGAGCTCCCTGGACAAGGACATCCCGCTCCTGCTTCCCTCCCAGACCAGCAATGGCACTGCTGAGTGTCCCCAGCGGCTGCCCAGGCACCAAAGCATGGCCAAGCTTAATTAGCTGTGGTGGTTAATTAGCCATGGTTAATCAGCTGTGTTATCTATGCCTGTGTAACAACAGAGATATTGGCCATCCACACTCTCACACTCGGTTTTCCAGGGACGAGCAGGAATGAGAAGCCACCAGCAAAACCATGGAGTAGATAAAGGACCTTCCTTCTGTTCTGACTCAGTTTATTGAAGGTTTTCTCTGTCCCTCCTCCATTATTTATAAAATGGAGCATATTTATAAATGTTCTGCAATTAATCACTGAGGCCAGGCCAGCCAGCAGCACAGCTTTGTTGTCCCCACCCCTGGAAGTGCCCAAGGTCAGGCTGGACTTTGGAGTTTGGAGCAGCCTGGGATAGTGGAAGGTGTCCCTGCACATGGCAGGGGTGGGAATGGGATATGATTTAAGGTCCCTTCCAATCCAAACCATTCTGGGATGACATCAGGGGAGAAGGGATTGGGAATGCAGGATTCACATGAATCAGGCCTTCTGTCACAGACAAAGGGCAAAGCCATAAAAACCCTCAAAGATTGCACTGGAAAACAGGGGTGGAAGAAGAATTTGGGCAATTAAATTACAGATGGACATGTCTGAGGCACAGAGGTCAGAGACCCCAGACGACACCACAAGAGCAAAAAAGTGCTGTAAGATGACACAGGAAACTGCAATCCAAGAGGAATCAGCAGTCTGGGGATGACAGTTCAGCAAAGAGGCATGAATCCAGAGGAGCATGAACCATGGAATGAGGAAAATCCACACGGCAGAACATACCTGTTCCAGACTGGATCAGCTGCATGGAGGGACAGAGCCAGGGACTGATGGCAGCTCATGAAGACACTGGGTTTGTTCCCATGTGGAATATTCAGACTGGGAATGAAGAGTCTGCCCAAGGGGAAACCTGGCCTGTTCTCACCTCACTTTTACAGCAGCCCCCATTGCCCATTTCCTGGATTTGAAAGGATTCTCTCAGATTTTTACATCCCAGGATCCCTGAGGCTGGAAAAGCCCTCCCAGCCCATGGAGCCCAAGCTGTGCCCCATGCCCACCTTGTCCCCAGCCCAGAGCACTGAGTGCCACCTCCAGCCCTTCTTTGGACACCTCCAGGGATGGGCACTCCAAACCTCCCTGGGCAGCCCCTGCCAAGGACTGAGCACCCTTTCCATGGAGAGCAATATCTAATTATTTGAAAGCTTCAAGAAAACAGAAGAAACATGACAGCTGGAATCCCTCTCCTGTTTGGATTATTTCTTTCCCCTGTAGAGGAGGAGGATGGAATATACAAGCAAAAATAAAAAAAAAAGTGGGTGAGTTACTTTAGCTTTCCAATAAGAGCAATTTCAGTTTTCCACAAGAACAGAGTTATTAATATCTAATCTGGCTTTAATGAGGATTTTTTTGGTGGAACAAGTACCTTCAGCACAGCCACAATATATCTTTGCAATGCAGCCTAGTTGCCAAGAGAAACATTACAATTATAAGGGAAGTATCTGAAAGTGTCTGTGTGGTATTTTTGGAGTTGCATTCGAAAATACAAAGCCACAGCAGTACATCCTAATTCAAATTTAAAGGCAAGAAAATTCAATATTAAGCACTTTCTCCTGCAACTGGTCCAAAATTGATGTTCTGTTGAAAAAAAAAAAAAAAAAAAAAAAAATAATCAGCTAATGAGTTTTTGAAGTGTGCACAGAACCTTAAAAGGCTTACAGACCTTCCAGCTGTTGGCTTGGGAGCCTTTCCACTCTGCAATGCCATCAGAGATGTTGGCAGACGTGGAGACCTTGATCAGAACTTGGATAACTGAACAAAAAGGGAAAAGGGAAAAAAAAAAATTGTAATGGTATTGAAGAATTGGTCTGCAGTCAGAGAATCCCAGAATGGTTTGTGTTGGAAGGGACCCTAAAGATCATCCCATGCCATGGGCAGGGACACCTTCCACAAAGTCCAGCCTGGCCTTGGACACTTCCAGGGATCCAGGGGCAGCCACAGCTGCTCTGGGCACCCTGTGCCAGGGCCTGCCCACCCTCACAGGGAATAATTCCTTCCCAACATCCCATCTAACCCTACCAACCAGTCCTTTTTTCACACAGTTCTATTGGATCCTCTTGAGTGTTTTGCCAGGCTAAGATCTGGAATGCCCTTCCCCTAGCCTTTCCTCTGCCTCCACTTTTGCTGATTTTTATATCTTCCCACAAGAGTCCTTTACTCTCAATACCCATTGGCATCCAAAGGTAGCTACCCCTCAACTGTATCCCCCTAAAAAGCTTGGGGGATAAAACTTGATGTCATCAACATACTTTTCCACCTTGTGGTTCTGCCACTTATTTCTTGGTGTACTGAATCCTTGCTCAAATCCTTTAACAACCTGTTGGTGATGTCTTTCCAAAGGCTGCATACTCACTCCTGCTCAGTTTTTTGTGTTTTTAATCAATTATTGCCCATGTAAATACCTTCCCTCTCACCCCACGGCACCTTTAGTAACCAAATTCTTATTTGAAACCTGCATTAACTGAGATTTGGAAACACATGGGGCTTCCCTGGAAGAACTGAAAAAATGCAAGACTTAACTTGCACCCACAGACATCCCACTGGCACTTCTTCTGAGTTTATCAAGGCCTCAGATAAGCCTGGACCAGAGTTTATTTGATGTGGGACCTTGCCTAGACCTGGCCTCGGAGCTGTAGAAAGAAAATCTACTTTTAAATCACCATTTTCCAGAACATGTAGTTCTCCTTTGGAAACCAAGGTGACAAGAGATGTAGGGACATTTGCTGAAGTACAAGAAGACTGAAAGAACCCAAATTACCCTTGCTCTGAGGGGTTGATATCCCTTTGATATTGTTCAGGTTTTCTGGAAATGGTTCAAAATTGCATGAGCAATTCCATGCTCTGCAGCCATTTAGGGTTCCAATGGGATGGAGCCCTTTTCCTTGCTGGTCTCAACACTTCTGCAATTAAAACCACACCAGCATTGTCTTTTTCCTTTTCCCCTCCTCATTTAAAGGCACCATCCTTCTCCTTCCCTTATCCTCCCTCCCCTCCTGCCCCTGGCAATTTGTTAAAGGCCAGCTCAGCCCTTTGTTGTTTTCCTGGGGAGCAGCCCATCAATCCCAGCTGTGGAGAACAGGACACAGGGACTGGAAGCATTTGGGGGTTGTATTTTTGATGCTCAACCTGAGCCCTGTTGGCTACAGGCACGCAGAGATCTGGGTGTTGCCATCACATCTTGTCCAAACAGAGAAATCCATGGGAGGAAGGGGATGGGAATTCTCCCAGGTCCATTGGGATCTGTTTGGGAGCCATGGGATCAGAGCTGGTGGGGAGATGTCTTAGGGCCTCACAAGTGTCAGGCTGGGTCCAGACAACTGTTTCAAATGTCGTGGTAGGTGATAAACCCAGTAACATCTGCGGGGGCAAACACCCAGCTAGGAATTATCTCACAAAGAGCTGGTGTGCAAATGGACTTGGCCCAATTATATTTGACTAATTAACCTTATTTGACACGCCTGAGCAGGGAGATGAGAACATCTGGTAACAGCACTCAACAAGTTAACAAGGGCTGATAATCACACAATCACTGAAGGGTTTGGGGTGGAAGGGACCTGGAAGACCATCTCATCCCACCCCCTGCCTTGGGCAGGGACACCTTCCACTATCCCAGGCTGCTCCAAGCCCTGTCCAGCCTGGGCTGGGACACTTCCAGGGATCCAGGGGCAGCCACAGCTGCTCTGGGCACCCTGTGCCAGGGCCTGCCCACCCTCACAGTTAAAAATTCCCTGGAAAAATGCAAACTAAATTTCCCCCTTTTCAGTGGAAGCCATTCCTCCTTGTCCTGGCACACCAGTTCCTGTTGCAGGGTCCCTCTCCACTCCTTTCAGACCCTGGAAGGAGCTGTGAGGTCCCTACAGAACCTTTTCTTCTCTTGACCAAGCCCAGCTCTCAGCCTGCCAACTTTCTCACCTCCTTGAGAATCATTGAAAGTCTCTGTGTGTTGGAAAACCTGGGCAGTGGTGTCAGATCAAGTTCAACATCGATCCATGGAAAGCTAAGTATAAGGGAAACAAAATTCCAACCACCTCAGCACCCTCACAGGGGAGAATTTCTTCCTAATATCTGACCTAACCCTGCCCTCTATCCATGGAAAGCCATTCCCCCTTAGCTCCACACCCCTGTCCAGACTCCCTCTCTCTCTAAAATATAAAATATTGTGAATGTTAATATTTGCACATGAATTTAGATGGATTCCTTTGGCTCTCCAAAGGAGGATGCAGAGCATCCCCCTGAAGCTCTGCCAGCACGACCTTGTTCAGCTCATCCCCAAATGAATCCGGTGATGTAAGCCTGACTCCAAGGGCTCTGTGCTTGCAATGTTCTAAATGGACCTGATTTAAATTGATATTCAATGGGGGAAGTTAATCATTAATGATGTCCCTGTGCCTGAAATCAAGCACAGACCCACAGGCTCCCTGCTTGCCAAACTTGTGCCATCATGAGATGGCAAACAGGGCTCTAAGAGGGTGGAAATGTAGGATAAAAGAAAAAAAAACAAAAAAAAACCAAGAGGAATTTATGTGGTTTAGCTCAGGTGCTGGAGTAAAACTGAGATGCTTTTCATGGTGGAGATGAACATTCTCATCCTCAGCCTTCATCCAAACACTCTCCTCATGGCGTCCTAAACACAAGGTGGATCAGCTGAATATACAGTCACTCCCTAAACAGCCTAAAATCTTATCCCATAAGGAAAAAGCAAACATTTTCTCAATATCTTCCTGCTTTCTGCCAGTGACATGTGCACTCTGTCACTGACAGGATAAACTTAGAGGGCTGGATGCCAAGCACAGGCAAAGAATTATCTTTGCAATTCAGGCATAGCCAGCCAAAGGTGTTTAAATCAGAACAATATGTAGCAGGAATTAGATTTTCTTAAGTGTTTAAATCGCCCAGAAAACAACACCATAACCAAACCAAACCAAACCCCGCAGCAAATACCTGATTTTTTATCTCACTGCCCCTCACAAAACTGCCATAAAAATTCAGTCTTCCCTCCCACACTAAGCCATTTGATATCAAACCAGCTCTGGCTGAACTCCTGCTTCCTGTTAGGACCCAAACACTGCTATGACATTGCTTCTGGAGAGACCCAGCCTCATCCCTCTTTTCCATTAATTTGATTAATTGCTTTTCCATTTGTATTCTTTGTGATGTTCCTCCAAACACTCCACAAATTATCTTGCCTGTAGAAAGCCAGAAGTTGTTTGGCTTTTTGCTTTTTTTCTTTTGTTCCCTTTCCTCTCTTCCTCTTTAAACTGGAGTGCAGCTTGGGAGACTTTAGATCTGCCATTAGTTTTAACTGCTCTGTGTAGACCTGCTGGCACCACCGAGGAGAGGGAGGGCTCCGATGATGCTCCCGTGTCCCCGGCCAGCACAGAGCCAAAGCCACCCCTATTATTAGTGCTACTGAGCCTACATTTCCCATATTATTAATCATTAAAGCCTGGCTCCAAATTCAGGCTGGTCAGGGCGCTCTCCCTGAGCTCATTAACCATGCTGGGCACTCATTTATTTACTTCTCCTGCAACAACATTTTCCTAATGCACCAGGGGGAAAAATGAAATGCAGGTGATTTTTTTTTTTTTTTTTTTTTTTTTTTTGGGTTGGGGGGGGGGTGGGGGCTCCTGCTTGATCTCCCAAATAGAAGCAGCAGGAGTATTTTGCTTGTCAGGAGGACAGTAATTCTTCAAATCCCCCTCGAGAGATAATGAGTGGCAGTGCGCCGCTTTTGATCTGTCATAATTATGGAATGAAAAGGAGCGGATGCAAAGCTGCTGTGCCACGGGAAGGTCACTCCTTTAAACATGCAGGATTCCCCTCTGTGGCTAATCCCAGCTTGTCCCCAACAGCACAGGCTATTTTTAGGCACAGCAGCGGGCCCGTTACACATCCTGGCCCTATAAAAGCAGCGCCTCTCTGCTGCTTCTCCTCTAGGGCAGCTAATGAGTGGGTAGGGAAATGCTGGCTCTGTGCTTTGGACTTCCATGCTATTCCAAGGAAGGACAGCGGGAACGTCTCCTCTCTGGCGTCAAACAGTCCCCCCGCAGCATCCAGGCAATTGCAATTATTACAAGGCAACGAGACAAGTATGAAGCCGGGCACAAAATAAAGTAATTACACTTAATTAGGAAGCAAAAAAAAAAAAAAAAAAAAAAAGTGATGGCCTGAGCCTCATTGCCTTAGATGTAGCTTTTGTTGACTCAACACAGGACAGGTAGTGAATGAACTTCAAAGTGTAAGCAGCTAAATTACTGCTTAATTAGTGGAGGCCGAGTCAAAAACACAGCAGAGAAACAATGACAACAACAAAAAACACAAGAAAAAACCCAACAAACCCTCAATTTTCTGCTGTCAAAGGTATTGATGGAAAGATACCCATCTCAGAGAGGCTCTGAAATTAAGGATTATTCCATTAAGTCAGTGTTTGTGTCCAAAAGTGAGTTTCTGTTAATGCAGGGCTCTCCAAAGATGCTGCATCAATCCTGGAGCCTGTGAGCACCTGGGTGCAAACAAATTCCTGTCACAAATCTCACTGGCCTGGCAAGGTCAAAGTCCAAATTTTGACTCCTTTGATCCTGTGATCCCCACCTCTCAAGGAACCTTCCCTAGAGAGACAGCTTTGCCAAGTCAGAAATGATGAGAGATATTAAAAAAAGTAGGTCTAGGAACATTGAATTCTTAGGTACAGCCTCTCTCAGTTTTGCTGTTGCATCTCCAGGCTTGCAGAGTTTGCCAGGGCAGCCTCTGATGCTTCCATAAGCATCCCATTGCTTTATCACACAAACGTGGAGAACAAGAGTGGGTCTGAGTAGCAAATTGGGATGTGTTTTGTGTCACCTCTGGGACAGCAGGGGAGGGGGATTCTGCCCCTCTGCCCCTGTGCTCAGGTGAGACCCCACCTGCAGAGCTGCCCCAGCCCTGGGACCAGCACAGGAGGGACCTGGAGCTGCTGGAGAGAGTCCAGAGGAGGCTGCAGGATGATCAGAGGGATGGAGCAGCTCTGCTGGGAGGAAAGGCTGGGAGAGCTGGGATTGCTCAGCCTGGAGAGGAGAATTGGGGTGACCAAACTGTGGCCTCCCAGCGCCTGAAGGAGCTCCAGGAAAGATGGAGAGAGACTCCTTACAAGGAATGGAGTGTCAGGACAAGGGGATTGCAAGAGGGCAGGGTCAGATGGGATATTGGGAAGGAATTGTTCCCTGGGAGGATGGGCAGGCCCTGGCACAGGGTGCCCAGAGAAGCTGTGGCTGCCCCTGGATCCCTGGAAGTGTCCAAGGCCAGGCTGGACTTTGGTGCTTGGAGCAGCCTGGGATAGTGGAAGGTGCCTCTGCCAATGGCAGGGATGGTCCTGGATGGGCTTTAAGGTCCCTTCCCTCCCAAACCAATCTGGGATTCTATGATTGGTCTCATCCCAGTTCTCACACACACCTGGCAGTCTCCTCTCCCCAGAGGTGCTCAGGAGGATTGGTTTCATCTCTCTGCCTGCTCTGGGTATTTACCAGTGAGAGCAGCTGGAAGACAAAACAACATCTCCTACAAGGATTTCTACCTGGCTCAGCTTTTCTCTCAGGAGCCCCTGACAATTCTGCCCATTTTAACTGCCCTTCCCACCCCACTTGCCTGTCTCTCACACCTTTTTCCCTTTGCTTCCCCCTCACTCTCACCTGTCCCTCCTGCTGCTTGTCCATCTCTACTGAGCCAGGCTTTTCATCCCCCTCTGATGTGCTGCTTCACACTCCCCATCCAGACTTGGGACTGAGATCAGAAGCAGCACAGGTGGAGGTGAGAAGGAAGATCAAAACATGCATCTCCATCCTCCTAAATGCTTTACTTCAGCAGATTTGGAGGGCTAAAATAATTTGTTTTCAGAGGTGGGGAGCTGTGTTGCTGTGTCAGTCCTGTCCGTCCCCTCCTCAACCAACAAAAGCTACAAACAACCGAAAAAGGCACACATTTTCTACAAGACTTCTCATTCTCTGATTCCACATCTCAAAACTGTATCAGGTGTTCATTTGGGAGTAGTGGCTCCCTACCCAGAAATTACTAAACACCAGCTTGTCCCAGGGTTTTTATTTTGTTTGGCATGAGGAGACTGCACTGCTGGACTAAAACCACTCTCTCTAAGCTGGGCTTTAAGTGAGGAGATAGATTTTTCCAAAAGCAAGCTGTGCTTTCTATCCACAGACTGAAAACACTCAAAACCCCTCAGCACTTGAATTTTGGCCCTTTTGCCCCAATATTTCTGTATGTGTAACAAAAAGGTTGGAGATCAGGGCAAGGTTCTTCCCCCAGAGAGTGCTGGCACTGCCCTGATACCCAGGGAATGGGCACAGCCCCAAGGCTGCCAGAGCTCCAGGAGGTTTGGACACCAGGGATGCACAGGGAGGGATTGTTGGGGTTTCTGTGCAGGGACAGGAGCTGGATCCATGATCCTGATGGATCCCAGCTCAGGATATTCCGTGACTGCCACCTAATCCCACCATGCTGAGGTTGGTAGTTTAACTGGGATTGCACAGAGATTGACACTCCAGGAGTGGCTCTTTCCTCACAGAGTGTGGGGTTCCATAAACAAAGTCCAGTTTTGGGAAAAATATTGAGAAAAAACTATCTCCCCACCCTCTCCAGCTGAAATTTAACAGCTCCACCGTGCTGGAAGTGAGCTCTGGAAGCTGGGAAGCAGTTCCTGGAAAGTTTCCCTCAGTCCCTTGATTCCAGCAGGGACACCAGAGGGAAATGCACATGACCAAACTTCCCAGTGAGATAATGGGATTACACCAGCCCTTGATCAAGCTGCCTTTAATATTAATAAATAATTTAAGAGTTCAATGATTTGGTAAGTTTTCAGTTATTTCATCTCTCTCCCCAGTGCCAACCACTCCCAGTTCTCCCACTCTGGGCAGGGTACAATGTCCTGTTGTCACTTTTCCCACCATTCCCTACACTCATATCCAATGGCATTTTTTCCTAAACCCTCACCAATTTGCATTTTTGCTGGAGATAACTCTAGAAGGAGGCACGTCCTCCCTTCTCTGCCTCTTACTTGGACATTGTTTTCCACAGGGGTGATGCAAAGACATAAAAAATTCACTTGACAGTCCCATGTGGATCTCAGGACAAAATTCAGCAGCTCCAGTCTGCTCTGAAAAGATGAAACATGGCCCTACAGGGCACAATATTGTGTGTTCAGGGCCTTTTTCTGTCTTGAGCACTCCTGAGCTCCATCTTTATCTATTATGATTTATCTTTTACCAATAAAAGCATCAGTTGTGGGATAATTCAAGGGTTTCAGCAGAATCAATAGGATTTTCATGTGGTTTTCTGCACTATTCCCTTCTAGGACAGGGTCAGAATAAAAGTAAAATAGAGAGAGGGGAATGCAATTAGAAATTCAGCAGAATTTCCCCAGCTTCTGTACCAGATAAGCAGGGCACAAAAAGCAGGCATTATCCTGGAATTGGATTTAAATTGGATTCCTCAAATCGTTCAACAAGACATTTCAGATGAAATGCTACTGGAAATTTTGGGTTCCTGATACAATTCAAATTCAAATACAGGGAGAGCTCATATATTTCCCTTGCTATGAATGTGCTCACTGAGGAGCAGCTGGCTCAGAAAAAGAGATAAGAGGTTGGAGAGCTCCACCCCTTTTTCCCTGGAGTCAATGGGACAGCAGTAGGAATACACCTACTTTTGCATTAATACACAGTTACAACATGTTGGAGATGAGGAAAAATCCTGAGGTTGCAACAAAGGATATTTTTGATGACTCGAGTTTTTTGGGAGCTGTCTGGTGGCAAAACCTGGATAACTGGAGGCAATTGCTATGTCACCAACTCACTCTTCTTCCAGTGGCATGGAGCCATGGATTGGCTGTTGATTGCCTTCATTTATTGTCACATTTACAAACAATTATGGAGCAGCTGCCTCACTAAACCCTGGGTTTGTCTAAAATCAGACTGAAACATTGACTGTAGTATATTTGGAGTGAAAGAAATCCTGCAAAAATCAGAAACTCTCTGTCAAATCCCTTAACAATCCTCTCTCAAATCCATGTGAAAAATTACAGGATGATCTTGTGTGTTTTATATCTTCAGACTGTTGCTACAGCAAAGTATTCCCATCACATTCCATAGAATCATGGAGTGGTTTGGGTTGGAAGGGACCCTAAATCTCCAAAATTCCACTCTGTGCCAGGGCAGGGACACCTCCCACTATCCCAGGCTGCTCCAAGCCCCGTCCAACCTGGCCTTGGACACTTCCAGGGATCCAGGGGCAGCCACAGCTGCTCTGGGCACCCTGTGCCAGGGCCTGCCCACCCTCCCAGGGAACAATTCCTTCCCAATATCCCATCTAAATCTGCTCTCTTTCTACTACCTCTTTTTGTTACTTCCTAGAGCTAAAGAGACAAGTCAAGTTTACAGTCGAATTCCCAGACTGGTCTCCTGAAGGCTCAAGGAGCTTGAAGAGATCCAGAATCTCCCACAATATCACCACAGCTGATCAGTGACAGATAAATGTGAGGTTCTTTCAGCAGAACCAGTCCTGAGCTTTCATAAGACCTGATTTGTGCTGCTCTGGGGAGGAGGAACATCCTCCCTGCCTTGGGAAGGGCAGCAGTGGGGTGGGAATGCAGAAGAGGACTAAGGAGACAGACTCCATTCTCTCTAGGGCTTCCACAGCCCTGGTGAAGAGCCAAGAGATTCCTTTCTAATTCACAAATTTTCTCCTCCCTCAGTCATTCCCTGCAGTTGGGACATCTCACCTGCTTGGAGACAGCTGTTGGATGAAAGGCAGCAGGGATGGGATTGTTCCTGGCTGAATAACCCACTAATCCCAAAACATGACACAACAAGCCCCTCATTCCCACTTCCTAGTTTCATCTTCCTCCTCTCCTCAGGGCATTTGTGGGGCTGAGATCCTCATCCCTGAAGCAGTCCAGCCTTTTCCATGGAGCTCATGGCTCATTTTCCCAACCACAGCAATTTCACAACTCAGTTTCCCTTTCCTAACCTTGCTCAAGCTTCTCCTTGTTTTTCATCCAAGGCTTTCTGGCATGTGCCTCAGATTTCCAGTTGAGAAATGATGGCCTGAAGGCCATCAAAACCACAGCCTGGGCTTTTTTCCTCCCAAGAGATTAATTCACTCTCCCATAAATCTCAATATTAAGTAACTTCAGCAATTATTTGTCCATTTTTGTAAGCCTTTGCCTGAATCATCTGCACCCATGCACATGCCCAGGGCCAGGCAGGAAATTTTCCAGTGTGCTGCTGAAAGGTATTTTAATAAAAGTTTCTAAATTGCTTAATTTTTCAATAAACACTATTAATAAATTAATGACGTTTGGTTATTGGAAAGAAACATGATAGCAGGCTTGTTCTTGGATATTTATAAATGCACTGGAAGATCATGGAATACAAACACAGTTTGGGTTGGAAAAGACTTTAAAGCTCATCTTGTTCCACCTCTGCCACAGGCAGAGACACCAGGACATCCTGGGAGAGTGAAAGGTGGCAGGGGGTAGGAACTGAAGGAGCTTGAAGTTCCTTTCCCACCCAAA
This sequence comes from Muscicapa striata striata, assembly GCA_030060385.1. Lineage (NCBI taxonomy): Eukaryota > Metazoa > Chordata > Aves > Passeriformes > Muscicapidae > Muscicapa > Muscicapa striata. The sequence goes on from JAREIS010000169.1 coordinate 1,038,788, forward strand.
CCTTTCCCCCATTCCATGATTCTATACCCAAGGAATTGCTCAGATACCATTTGGAAGGAATTGGCACAATAAAAAGCCTTCTCAGAGATGAGAAAGAGATTTTAAGTGAACCTGTTTGAAATAAAATTATAATAACTTGTCTCCAGCTCAAACATTTTTTTTATGATTTCTTTTAAAAAAATATGATAAAAGCAGCCCTTTTCTGTAATTTCTGAGCAGAACAGATCAGCTTTCAGCTGGGAAAAGCAGTGTTCTACTGGGTATTTTTGTATCCATGAGGTCTCATCCAGAGTGCAGGATCTGTATTGCATGACACATTTCCTGAAGGTAACAACCTGCTGGAGTGAGTCCAGACAGCTGTTCCACCTGGAATAACCTGATTGATCCATTCCAGGTCACTTGGAGAAGGGCTGGACAGAGGATGCACACGATAACAACCCTCAAAATAATAAAAACCACCAGGAACCAGATCCCTCATTCTGCAGGAGCAGGATAAGGAGTAACAGGGATTTTTAATAAAGAGGTGAATATTGGGAGAGGTCCAGGAAAGTCTCCAGCCCTCTGCAACCCAGATGTTGCAAGAATTTCACCCACCTACGACTTGGAGAAGATTATTCTTTGTTTCTCCAGCCCACCGTGACTCACCTGTTTAACCTTCCTTTACCTCTTCCTAATCTGAATTCCTGAACGTGGGACACCCCACGAGCTGCTTGGAAAGCAGGGCCATGGGAGCAGATGTTTCTGGTGAATCAGTGCTCCTTCAAGCACAGGCCTGTAAAGGAAGAGGGAAGGATGAACAGCTCAGCCTGCCCTGGGAGCAGCCAGCTCAGAGCTCCAACCGCCTGCAGATCAGAGAACCATGGAATATCCTGAGCTGGGAGGGATCCATAAGGATCATCAGCTCCTGGCCCTGCACAGACACCCCAACAATCCCACCCTGTGCATCCCTGGGAGTGGTGAAGAACCTTGCCCTGATCTCCAGCTTGACCCTGCCCTGGCACAGCTCCAGCCATTCCCTGGGTCCTGTCCCTGTCACAGGAGCAGAGTTTGGAGCTGCAGCCCCTGGTGAGCTCTGCCCTCAATCTCCTCCACTGAACATTCCCAGTGCCCTCAGCCACTCCTTGTATGGCCCTTCCAGACCCTTCCCCACCCCTGTGTCCCTCCTTTAGACCCTCTCCAATGGATTTGGATCTTTCTCTGTTCTCCTCCCCACCCTGCCTTGCTAAACCACCATCCCTAGGGATGATTTCCTCTGGGAAAGAACTCCAAAGTTTGTCTCTGAGGGGCAGCAAAAGCCAGGTGTGCTGGGAAGAGGAGAAGCACAGGTGTAAAGGGGAGTGTAGAGCTGACATTCCCATGGGATTAACCATTACTTCCTCCTCCCCAGGCAGGCTGCAGAGAACAGTGCCTCCAAAAGATGATTCCAAAGGTGTTTTCCCAAGCTGCTCACACCCTTCCAATCACACAGCTCCAGTGAAGGGCTGAATCACCGACAGATTTAATATCTTACCACATCCCCATTGCGGGAAGAAATTCTGCCGGGATTTACGGAATGATACCAGAATCAAGGTGCTGAAAATTCCCTCAAGGGACACTGTGGCATTGGGGCAGACTGTCTCTTTTGTCACAGCAAAATGGAAAGCCAGAACTAAAAGTGGTGGGTTTAGAAACGCTTCCTCAGCCAGGAAAATGCCAGGGGAAGAAAACAGGCCTCAGGAAATAAAAATATATGCAAGACAATTAGTTTTGAGTATTTGCAAGGGGAGATAGTCCAAAATGTGCCCTTTTAATATAGTGGGAAAGTGCAGCTAAATCTTTTGGAATGCTAACAGCCCTTCTGCATTTCATCTGGCAGGTCCCAGGTGGGTTGCAGAATAATTACCTCAAAACGCACCTGCTCACAGCTGGAGAACAGCTGTGCAGCTCTGGAATACTCAGAGTTTAGGACACCTGATCTTTTAAGCATACAAAACCCTGTAATCCACAGAAATGCTGGATAGCAAACAACCAACGAATTCTGATATTAGATAGAGTTAAAAAGCCGCTTCCTGAATTGCAGCTAGGAGCTCATTGCCTTAAACCTACAAAGCCATTCTTAATTTTGCAGTGCATGGCAGGAGCTGCACTTTGTAGCTTGAAACATCCTCCTCTTCCCTTTTCCTTTGTTTCCTCCAGTACCTCCTTCTACCTCATGGATTGTATTTAAGTGATTGTCATACCCTGTCTGCAAAACAAAAAAGTTTGTGCTGTCTGGTTTTCCATTTAATCACAGAATCCCAGGATCCCTGAGGCTGGGAAAGCCCTCCCAGCCCATGGAGCCCAAGCTGTGCCCCATGCCCACCTTGTCCCCAGCCCAGAGCACTGAGTGCCACCTCCAGCCCTTCCTTGGACACCTCCAGGGATAGGCACTCCAAACCTCCCTGGGCAGCCCCTGCCAAGGCCTGAGCACCCTTTCCATGCAGAAATTCCTCCTGCTGTCCAACCTGAGCCTCCCCTGGCACAGCTTGAGGCCGTTTCCCCTTGTCCTGTCCCTGTTCCCTGGCAGCAGAGCCCGACCCCCCCTGGCTGTCCCCTCCTGTCAGGGAGTTGTGCAGAGCCACAAGGTCCCCCCTGAGCCTCCTTTTCTCCAGGCTGAGCCCCTTTCCCAGCTCCCTCAGCCTCTCCTGGGGCTCCAGCCCCTTCCCCAGCTCTGTTCCCTTCCCTGGACCTGCTCCAGCTCCTCAGTGTCCTAGTGGGCATACCAAAATAGTGCAGAGGTGGCCTCCTGCCTGGCAGATGTGGCCACATCTGGGCTTCATCTGTGTCCTCTGGATCTGACTGAGGGCTCTCACCTGTTGTGTGTCCTGACCTCCAGGCTTACAGTGTTCTCTCAAGTTTTGATATTTATTTATATACCAGAGTGGTTTGGGAAAATCCAGGGGATCTCAGAGCCATCCCACCGGCTCTGTGGGGAGGGGCAGGAGTCTGTGCATTCCCGCAGATCTGGGAGCCAGGATGGAGCTGCCATTACCTTTAGTCACAAGTGGTTGTGCAAAGCCAGATTTTAGGCACCAACAGAAATAAATCCAGGGCAAAGCTGGAGACTGGGAAGATCAGGAGTATGCAGGCTGTTGAATGAGCATGGAAATGCAGCCATTGGGATATTGGTCAGCAAGGTAAATTGCTTTTGGCAGCTGCCAGCCCACTTGTTTTGCTGCTCCCACTTTACACCACCAGCTCAACCACCTCTGTCAGCCTTACAGAAACACCCCAGTTTTCTCGTCCCGGACTTCATGTCTTTTCCTTGTCTCCCACACTTTGCCCAAACAACAGGAATAAATTATTCCATGGGATCTTCACGCTCATCTTTGGACATGACAGCAACAAAAACGGTTTCTCACAGTCTAAGTGATGAACACAGACAAACTTGAATTACTGCTGAACAAAAAACACACACAAGTCTTATCTGAGACGCTGCAGCACCTCTGGAAATCATGAACCGATCAGCAGCAGTGGTTCAAGTTCCTTGTTCTCCTAGGAGCATTAACATTTAGGTCTTCCTGCCTGAAACATTTGGAAACCCTCGTTAAAAATGTTGTTGGACAAGCCAGGCTCCGCAATGTCTGTTTGGAAATCCAGCCCTTACAGCACAGGAAAAACCACACATGGGGCAGAAAGGAAAAATCGACTTCAAAAGGAGCAACTGAGGGTTTCAGCACCACCCCGATCCTCAAGTGGATCAAGCAAATACAGGATGCACCATGATTGTGTTGGGAAAAACAAGGAGCAAGGCATGGCACTGATTAACAGCTCTGAAGAGGCAGCACAGGGAATTTGTGCTAAGTTTGTGCAGCTTGAGTATAGGTGAGGGGTGGTTAAGGGATGTGCCAGATTGCAGGGGCTGGCAGGAGGCTCCAGGAGGTCAGTTCACTTTCCTAATGACCCCCATTCAGAGCAGCAAGGCTTTTTTTTGCCTCAAAACATCTTTGCAGAACTGATTTCTCACCCTGACACAGCACTCAGCATTGAAGTGGTGATTTGTACCAAACTGGATCAAGAAACTGTGGAGATTTTGCCCAGGCAGCTGGGGAAAGTGAACACACACCTCTGAGTCCTGTTGGAACCACAAACTCAGCAGTTGTTGAAATCTACAGCTCAGCTGATGAGCAGAGCAATAGCAGATCTGAGATTTATATATTCCAGAGGGTCATAAGAACAACAGAATTAGGGGTTTCCTTGTCAGGAACAGACCTGCAGCCTTTGGGGACTGCTGCTGGTGCCACCCCCTGCCCTGGGCAGGGACACCTTCCACTGTCCCAGGCTGCTCCAAGCCCTGTCCAGCCTGGCCTTGGACCCTTCCAGGAATCCAGGGGCAGCCACAGCTGCTCTGGGCACCCTCTGGGGGAAGAACCTTGCCCTGTTCTCCAGCCTGACCCTCCCTGACACAGCTCCACGTCCTTTTGAAGTTTGCCAAGTTTCTTTATTGAGAAGATTTTAAATCATAGAACTGGCATATGAATCCCAGATAATTCCTGAGTCCTGGTTTCATCCTCAGCTGTCTCAGCAGATTGCATTCACCTGGTATTTCTCTATTTGGAAATACAGTTTTTATTTTCCTGAAGGAATTGGAAAGATGAAGCCCTCTGGAGAGCCAGGAGGATTTGTGAGGCCTGTGGGCAAACCTTGATTCCTGTTTATCCTCCCTGCACAGGGCATCTCTGTCTTGGGGGACCATTGACCTGCATAATGCCTACAGAATTAGATGGAAATTAAGAAAGAGAATTTAATTTAAAACAGATCCCATTTAAAAGTAATTCAGTGGCAAATCCAGCCATGTAGGAAGAATGACTTTGCAAATAGGTGACAGTAATTAATGGTCAGACTTGATCATCTTAAGGCCTTTTCCAACCTAAACAATTCTATGATCCCTTCCTGGAAAAGCCTTGTTCTTTAGAGCTCTTTGATGTTCTAAACACATCCTGATATTAAGATTTTACAAAGAAAAAGTAAAAGTTGGAGAGAAAATAGACTCTTGTTGGGAACAGGACCTAAACAAACCTTAGGATAAATAGGGAGGTGCTAATGGCTGTATTTTATCACAGTTAGACTGATATTTAAATAACAGTGGCTTTTTTCATAATAAGTATTGACTTCACTGACTTGTAGTCACCTACATTTCTGTTTTGAGGCTGATCCCTCATCTTCTGCCATAAAATTATTTTTATGAAGTTCATTAAAGTGGGTATTATTTTTCTTGCCAGCTAAAGCTGTTGAAATTTACTGCTGGCTTGGATCAAGATGCAATTTTAACCTCCCATTTTATAAAAATTGGACTGCAGTCAGAACTCCTCACTGCTTTCTTTACATGGCAGAGCAGCAAATTCCTTCATCCCAGAACTGACTGTCAAGATCAAATTTAATCTCAGGAGAAGTAAAGGGTACAACTCAAGTCAGGCAACAGACCAGACCTCTTCTTCCATGTTTTGCTTTTTCCCCTGTGCTCCTTCAGCACTACAGTTTCCTGCAAGGACAGGAATTAATCTCCAGATATATTGTCTTCACTGATAATCTTGTAAAAAGTTTCTGCAGTTGGTTTGCAGACACAAATAATTATAATTTTTTAAATTAAGATATCCAACTGTCTCAATTCCAGCCTGTAATTAAGTCCTTTATAGAAGCTCTTAATTTTTTTGTAGGCTTGTTATCAGGGTTTTCCTAAATTTGCCATTCTACCTGTGATTCATGTATCAAAGACAAACATTTTATAGGAATATTCTGGAATTTTTAAGCAAGGAATATGTTGCTAATTCACTCTTAAGGCACAATCACCTGCATGTGAGGAAAGCACAGTTGGTGCTTTTAGGGTCCTTTAGGATCCATGGGAGGGCAGCTTGAGCCAAGTGATGATCCTGCAGCCTTCCAGCTGGGAATGAACTGGGGTCCCCAGCACAGGGAGGACCTGGAGCTGCTGGAATGAGTCCAGGGGAGGCCATGGAGATGATAAGGAAAGGTTGGGAGAGCTGGGATTGTTCAGCCTGGAGGTGAAGAGTTCTGGGGTGACTAACTGTGCTTTCCAGTGCCTGAAGGGGTTGACAAGAAACACAGAGAGAGATTTTGGGCAAGAGATGGAGGGACAGGACACAGAATGGCTTCTCACTGCCAGAGGGCAGGGATAGATGGGATATTGGGAAGGAATTGTTCCCTGGGAGGGTGGGCAGGCCCTGGCACAGAGTGCCCAGAGAAGCTGTGGCTGCCCCTGGATCCCTGGAAGGGTCCAAGGCCAGGTTGGACTTTGGGGCTTGGAGCAGCCTGGGCTAGTGGAAGGTGTCCCTGCCCATGGCAGGGATGGCTTTAAGATGGACTTTAAGATTCCTTCCAACCCAAACCATTCCATAATTCTGGATTCCTGGGCTATTTCTCCCATGTCTCAGTTTTCAGACAAACATGGAATGCCCTGCCTTGGAAAGGACCCACAAGAATTCCAGCTCCTGCCCCTGCACAGGACCACCCCAAACTTCTGTGCTGTTTGAGCTGGTGTTTCCCTAAACCCTTGCAGTCCTTCCCCAATCCTCCCAGCCAGGCAGTACCTGTTCCAAACCCTCACTCCACACTCCTGCAGCATCCCACATTCCCACTTTTCCCAATCCTTGGGCTGTGCCCACAGGACTGGGACAGCTCCAAGACTGATTTGTTTCAAAATGTTCCTGGAATTTCTATCTTGCTATTCCACATGTTGGCTGCACCCCCAAACTACGACCAGCCCTCCTGAAAGCAGGTTTGTGGCTCTCCACAGCTCTTGTTCCTGTTCCCAAATCCAGCTTGGATGCCTCTATTCTGAATGCAGCCATATTCAAGACACAGGACTTGGGGTGAGAAAGGGGGAATTTGTCACAGGTCAGAGTGGGGATTGAGACCAGGCCACTCCTCAGCACAGAACAGCTGCTTTGGGGACTTCAGGCACACATGGACTGCTGTTATCCCCAGTGGGACTTTTTGGAAGTGAAGGCTCATTAACATCAGGGCAGGCTGCAGCATCTGGCCACAAGAACATCAATTAGTTGCCTACCAAGTTATCCAGCAGCATACAAAGGCAGACTTCCAACACTCAAACCAAATGGGTTTGTAAAAGAAATAGGCTACAAGTTCAGGCAGTCGGTGCCAAGTCAACTCTGTGTTCACCAGGTTTGCTACAAGAAACAGAGGAAATGGAGGTTTGGCTTTCTAACAAAGGAACATCCTTTGGGACCTAAAGAAAGAAAAAAACATTTCCTGTCTGCCACTTCAACTCAGGATGCAGAGCTGGTCTGGAGAAATCTTTATTCCCCCAGAAAAACTGACATTGCTGTACTTACCCTTCCTTGAATCACTGCATCTTTCTGCATCCAATTTCCATCGTCTCTGCCTGTGGACAGCTCTGTCGAAGCTGCTGTAATTGGAAACAATTCAAAAGGAAACACAGAGGAGTTCCATGGAAGTGGTGCTGTCAGTCAAAAGGATTCCAGCAGCTGGGAGCACCTTGGAAATGTTCCCAAGCCTTGGGAGTTAGAGGCACCCAGAGGTGATTTTTACCCAAGGCAAAGAAGGGTTCTGCAGCAAAGAAGTTAACTGAACCTACTCCCAATGAATTCCAGGATTTGCGTTGCTCCTCTTCACTTCCATCAGAATAATGGAAACTCATACCTGGAAGAAATCCACAGCCAAAGCCTTGACTTCAGACATGTTGCTGACACAACTGCCACAATTTAGGTGCTGAACTCAATGCAGTTGCGGTTTTATTAATGACTGATGCTAAATTAAACCAAAGGAATCAAATGAGGCTGTAAATCATCAGGTTTAACCTGGTGAACACAGAGCAAACTTGGTATCAGGTGTATGAACCTGCAGCCTGTTTCTTTACAAACCAATCTGGGTTTCTCTAAGGTCTCTCTGTGGGTTTCACGTAGCAAATATCAACAGAAAACTGTTTTTAAGCACATTTCCACAGTAAATTCAATGAAATTTTGCTTAATCATATGTAACCCTGAAGGGATAAAAGCAAACCAGCCCCAGGCTGGCTTGGCAGAAACAGGCCAAACACTGAGAAGGATCTAATCCAAGCAGGAATTTATTTGGGATGGATTAAAAGCCACAGAAACTGAAGGAAGATAATTAGTAAAACCCAAAGAAAGCAGAAGGCAGTGGTCAGCAGCTCCCTGCCAAGGAGCAGAGAGAGGCTCCCTGTGTGTGCACAGCCTGGAAAAGAAGCACTGGAAGTTGTGAGCATGGAGACAAACTGGATTGTCCAAGGGGATCCAGCAGCAGCAGCCCCAGTCTCTCAGGAATTGTGCACCCAAGGTAACATGTGTAAGGTCTAAAATCAACAGCAGTGATTTCACAAACACCTCTGTAACAGTCCTGTGATTAAATCAGAACCATTCTGCAGCAATTCCAGCTTTTCCACCTTAAAATAACCCTGCCTTTGGCTGCTTGGTGGCAGCCAGCAGTCCCACTGTAGGGTATGTGGGAAGGCATTCCCAAAGAACATGGAAAAAGGCCAGCAGTTTGTGCCTGTGTTTTCACAGTCTTGCAAGAAACCCTCAAAGTTCAGGAATCTGTGCAAAGGATCCCAGAATGGTTTGGGTGGGAAGGGACCTCAAAGCCCATCCATTGCCACCCCCTGCCATGGGCAGGGACACCTTCCACTATCCCAGGCTGCTCCAAGCCCCTTCCAGCCTGGCCTTGGACACTTCCAGGGATCCAGGGGCAGCCACAGCTGCTCTGGGCACCCTGTGCCAGGGCCTGCCCACCCTCCCAGGGAACAATTCCTTCCCAATATCCCATCTAAATTCCCCCCTTGTCAGTCTGGCAGTGGGAAGTCATGCTGTGTCCTGTCATTCTAAGCCCTTGAAAATAGTGCCTCTCTATGTTTTCTGTGGGTTCCTTCAGGCACAAACTCCCTCACTCCTTCTCCCAGGATGAGATCCCAGGCTATAGCCTGAACCCACACTGGTGCAGGTGGAACAGAATTCCATGAGATATCCATGAGAAGCCTGACTCCCATTTGGCTCTGGCTTCCCTGGAAAAGGACATCCTGAAGTGTGGCTTGCAGCTGATAAGGAATTTTGATTAATGTTAACTAAAAGCATTTACACTGTGGAGAACCTGTAACATTTACTGTCCTCATGTTATAAAAAAGAAAGGAAAAATTTCCATTCCAACATCTGATTGTGGACCAGGCAGCTGGAATTTTGACACATTGAAGTTTCTGTGCCTTGGAGAGCTGTTGGATAAATAGAGGTGCTTTATTAACAGCACAAGCAGCCCTTGGAAATCCTCTTGGAAAAGGAGCTGTCCAGACACACAGAGATTCATTCTCACCCCTTTCATCCAGGGGGCACATCCAAGGATTTAGGAGTGCATCAGCCAAGGAGGATGAGGGGGAGTTTGATGCAGCTCCTGAGGGAATCTGGTGATGCCAGAGATGCACCATTAATGAGCACTTAACTGGAAGCAGCTTGACATCAAAAGCTGATGTCAAGGACTGCAGGAAGCTTTTTCTGCTGATTCATATGGATCTGGACCTCTGCACCCAGAAACCCTCTTGCACACTGCTCATGAATCCAGCTCCAGCTTGTCCAAGCACCCAGCTGCTTCCAGGAACCGGGAGTTTGGCAAGACTCGGGCTGATGCATTGGGCTTCTTCATTTTAGGAGGAAGAAGAGAAAAGAGATATTTTCATTCTCACTACAATTTTGCGGTTCAACTCCTCTTATTTATCTCTCCCCATAAATCTGAGTGATTTGGGGTAGGAAGGACTTTCCATTCAGAAACTGAGGCCTTTATTTAGGGGAGATGCTTAAATTGGTGATATTTATTGCTCAACTAAACTGGAGTTGTTTAGTCCACAAAATCCACTTAGTGTTGGATAGACATTTTCTGTATCACCTTCAGTCACTGCCAGAACCTGAAGCAGTGCACCTCAAAGCTTAATTTTGATGTAGTTATAAAACTCTGGGCAGGCCAGTCAGATTTCTTTCAGAGCTAATGTGATGGATGCACTTCAGAGCGGAGTTCTTTATTTACCAGTGGAAAAATGAGGAAAAAAAGATACACCTCTCAGTATCCCAGGTGGCTCCAAGCCCTGTCCAGCCTGGCCTTGGACACTTCCAGGGATCCAGGGGCAGCCACAGCTGCTCTGGGCACCCTGTGCCAGGGCCTGCCCACCCTCCCAGAGACCAATTCCTTCCCAATATCCCATCAAATCCTTCTCTCTTTTGGCTTTAACCAATTCGCCCTTGTCCTGTAACTACAACTCTTTTGCCTTTCATATTCAAAAACAGCACAAAATATTTTTTACTTTATTTCTTGCCTCCCTGTTCCCCAAAACAAGAGATTTTGTAATTCCCCATGCTTGGCCCAGAAGACAAAAGTGATAAATGCAATAGAGTTTGGGCTGAATCCTCTGTTTTAACAGGAAGTGACCAAATAATTGCACTTTATTACAAAATAAATGAATAAAAAATAGAGAAAAGGAAGGTTTTGGTGTGTTCTATTCTACCCTCATTGATAATTAAGACTCAGAGGTCTGAAGGACTTGAAGTTTGCTACAATTTAGGATCACGCATCAGATTTAGCAGTTCTGCCCTAGACCTGAATTTGCTGAGGCAGCTCCTGGAGGATTTTTGCTGCCTGTAAAACACCTCTTCCTCTCCCAGCTACCTCCCTCTCCAGCCTCACAAGATCAAAGTATAAGGAACAAATGGAACTATTTCTTTACAACTTCAAGGTAACCTAATTTGCTGTAAAGCTGCACAAAGGAGTGAGGAGCTGCACTTTCCTTGGTTTCTGCACCGGGAGCTGGAGGGATGAAGGAAGTGCATCCACACAGGGCAGCAGGAGCTGTGAGGTGGCAAAACTCAGGTCAGATTTCAGGGAATAAAGTAGGCTTGGAATTGTGGGTGTTTGCCCTTTGGGACTTCTCATCTCCAGCCAGGATGCAATGAAGATCAAAAGGTTCCTAATCCCAGTTTTTGGCTCAGGATCAGCCCTGGGAGCTGACAGGTCTGAAGTCAGCCTGAATAAAATGGTTCTTGAGATCAATTCCTGCACTGGCAGGTTAAGGAAAGGTGGGAGGAGATGGATCACATCTTTGGGAATCTGCTGTCCCAGAAGGAAAGCAATTACAGGTGAGGCTGTGGCTAGAGGACATTGACATACAGGACCTGGACTGGAAAAAAATGGATAAAATGGAAAGAAAATGGGAAAAAACCCATGTACTGATAAAAAGCATGAACTGTGAGAGGCAGAGAGCAAGACAGGTGCTGGAAGTTGCTTTTCTTGGCAACCTCTGCTCCTGCCACACCTCAGCTGCTCTGGTTGCATCCTTCTGCCAGGAATACACAAAGCCCAACCCCAGATCAGTCCCAGTCACAGCCAGCATTCCCAGGACATAAAAGAAAGATTAAGGGAACATCAATAAGTCCAAAAGCAGATAATCCCTGATATTGCTCAGGTTCATACAAGGACTGACTGATATGGTGCAGATTTTGGTAATGACTGAGCCCTTTCCATTTATTCTGCAATAAAAAGTCCATTTATTTCAGCTGTCAAGGACTTGGAATAACAGTTATACTTTACAGCATTTGGGTTATGAAGAATTAAAAAGGAGGATCTTTAACCTGACATGTTGCCAACACAGTATTTTAGACCAAATATGTATTCAGGATGGGGAACTTGGATTATGAGGCTTCTTATGGGGTTTGATGCATTTCCACGATCCCCAGGGAATATTTCTCTGCACCAAACACATTTAAACACAACAGGATGGAATTGCTTTTGCATAGAAAAGAAGTCCCCCTGTTTGGCCATTTCCTGGGAGGGCTTTGTTTTCAGGTGTTACCCAAAAAGCATTAACAATGAACATTTGCAAACACACTTCCCAGGACACAACATCCCAGCTCTGGAAAAAGGTCCACTGTCCTTCCCCAGCTTCACAGGGGATTTTTCAGCACCTTGTACTTGTGGTTTCCTACAGGACATGAGGCCAAAATCCAGATGGATTCAATTACCTGGAAACAACTCTGTACACTCTAATTCCTCTGGTTGTCGTCCTGTTGCTTTATGGAAGGGAAATGTGGAATTTACACACCTCACACCATTTCCAGCCCTGGAATATCGACCATGGGTCAATAGAGCAAATCCAAGGTCTCATTCCCATCCACAGGGAAGTCATGGCTAAAGCTGGAATAGCAAATCCAGAGAGAAAAGCCTAAAAAAGAGCCCTGCTCAGTTTTGTTTAAAGCCCAGCAAACACTAAGGGAGCAGTTAAACACATATTTAATCCCTGTTGTGCCATGTCCTGCTGTTTCAATACTGTTGGAGTCAATAGGATATTCCTGCCACTTACAATCTTGGGATATTTTAGTGTCCTGGCCTCGCTGGCACACTAGGCACTGGTGGGGTTCTGGAGGATCTCTTTTAAGGCCCTAAAACACAGGTGGAAAAGAACAAAATGCTACCATTCCTGTAACATGTAGAACTTTGGGGGTTTTCCTGGTCCTGATATTCATCATAATTTTTCTTATCAACAGCAAACATTAATGACAAAAAAAAAAAAAAAAAAAAAAAAAAAAGGAAACAGCCCCAAAACATAGAAAAATATAATATTTAATTAAATAAGAAATAACTTCTCAGTCAAAGAAATTATTTCTGTGGGTGGTTTATGGTGCATCATGGTCATAGAGCTGCAGAGTCATGGAATGATTTAGGTGGGAAGGGATTTAAATCCCATCCAGTCCCACCCCCGCCATGGGCAGGGACATCTTCCACTATCCCAGGCTGCTCCAACCCTGTCCAACCTGGCCTTGGACACTTCCAGGGATCCAGGGGCAGCCACAGCTGCTCTGGGCACCCTGTGCCAGGGCCTGCCCACCCTCCCAGGGAACAATTCCTTCCCAATATTCCATCTAAATTTCTTTTTGTAGCCTAAAACCGTTCCCCTTCTCCTACCTGAGTTATTTTGCCCATCTGCCTCTTGCTCATTGTTGATTGCCCTTTCCTACTCCTACATTCCTGTCACATTTAAGGATGGGTCATTATCCTGTGAAATCCAGAATTTGAGCCCATCTCTCTATAGAGAGATGCTGACACAATTGGGGATTATTTGAAAGTGGCATGACATTTTTACCACAGGAAAAGTCACTCCAAAAACCTTGAGAAAAGCTCATTGTGGTGAATCTGTGAAGGAACTTAGGTCACTCCATGCTCCACATATCCATGCATTAAACCCCAAACCTGCACAAAACACAAAGTTCACTTCCCCTGAGGCTTTTTCCCAGAGTGGATCTTACTTGGCATTCTTTAAAAATTATCCTCAGCTTCCAATCTACAGCTGTGGGAAAAGAATTCCAGCACCCTTCTCCTGCCACAGCCAGCAGCAGAACACCGATGAAATTCGGTATTTTAATGCAGAGAAAAGTTTGTGCGTTTCATGATCCCCCTCTAGTGACGTTTTTTGGGAATTCCACCACGGATAAAACTGAAGACATACAACCAAACTTTAGAAAGTGACTCCTCTTTTAAAGGACTGGGGTGTAAAAACCCAAGGATATTTTTCAAAGGCAATTAAAATTATTTTCAATAGAAAAGGATTTACAAAGTGGAAAGTTCATTCCTCCCAGTTAAAAGCAGCTCATCCCAAGTTTTCCACATCAGCAGTTTGGTTCTGAATTCCTGTTCCTTTTTCCCTTGAACACATTTTTTCTTGGTCTTGGCAGTCACCTTGTGGGGTTACATAACTCAGTGACACACTTCCCCGGCCCTGATTTTGCATGTAACCTTCCAACTGTTCTTCCGGGGGAAAACTTGTTCTGAGCAGGAGGATTAGGTGTGAAACTTGCAGCCCTGGATTTCCTCAGGACAGAAAACTTGACCCAGGATTCCTCATAAAAACAATATCTTTATGTCCAGGCTCCAGAAATAACGTCAGCATGGATGAACTTGGATATAACCCCCAAACCCCAAATCAGAGTTGATATCACACTGGTTTGGAGAATTCTGTTCTAATTATTAAGTTTTTTTGTTTTGTTTTGTTTTGTTTTGTTTTGTTTTTTTTTTTTTAACAGAGTTTAAATTCACCAGGTGGGTTTAGATCCACTGACCTCAGTTTTATTCAGATGGCAAAATTCCTCACAGTTGAACCAGTGCATAGGGCAAGAAAGACTCCCATGGGATAATATTCCTACAAGGACAAACCACCAAATGTCTAGGAAAGCATCATTCCTCACAATTAAATATTCCTAAGTGCATTTTCAAGGAGTGATACCTGAGACCAGGAGCCTGCACAGGGTATTCCCAACTCCACAGAGAGGGAATGAACTGTTGGGTTCAAATCTCCATCAATCCAAAGGGGTTACAAAATTTAATTATTTTTAAAAGCTCAAATACTGCTTGGATGGGTTATCCTGGTAGCCAGATCTGACTGGAAAATCCTCTGAAATTCCCAAATCCCAGCATGAAATTTCTCTGGAATGCAGCAGCTGTTGCTATGATCTTTGGGATGTTAAGGATTAAGTGACTTTTGTCAGGAACTTTCTCTGGGAGCACAGCCTTTTCTGAGCTTCCCAACTCCAGCTTAAATTCTTGGGATGAGCTGGGGCATTTCAGGGCTGCTGGTCTGGAATCCTGGCCCCAAAGCAAAGGTCTTGACCCCCACAATGTCTGGGCTGCAAGAAAGAAATCCCAGAGCTCTCATGGAGCGTCTGATGTCACTAGAGGAGGCCATGAAAACTCCAGCACTCCAATATCAGGGAATGGTTTGGGTTGGAAGGACCTCAAAGTCCATTCAGTGGGCAGGGACACCTTCTACTATCCCAGGGTGCTCCAAGCCCTGTCCAGCCCGGCCTGGAGCTGATTTGGTTCATCCCAGGTGCCAGAGCAGGTGAAAGCTGTTTGTACTGAGAGGTGCAGCCTGGGGGGAATCTTTCAGGTCCATCCCATCCCATCCCATCCCATCCCATCCCATCCCATCCCATCCCATCCCATCCCATCCCATCCCATCCCATCCCATCCCATCCCATCCCATCCCATCCCATCCCATGACTCTAAATCTTTGCACAGAAGCCTCTGGTCATTTCCCCAGACATTTTCCTACCATCCTCATTCCCACTGGTCTGGTTTTATCCCTTGCAAGTTGTTCCTCTCTGGTTTTTGCTCGTGCTGATGTTTTAAGTGACAGAACTGCCTCAGTTTTCCTCCATTTCACTCTGCCTGTGTCATGGATTTATTCCAGTTCCCTGACACAGGACAGGGAAGCAAATTATCCCTCACTCCAGCATTTGGGGCACTCACTACCAGGCTATCCTGCACAATGTTAATTAGACCTGGTTCCACTGGCACAAAAGCCCCTTTTTGACTGGGCTAAATTTATTCCATAGCATACCTCAATCTATTTAGCTCTTGCTAAACCCTTTCATCCCCTGTCCCTGCAATCACTGGACTTTGTAAATTATCAATTCCATCTCAGAGATAAAAAATTTACCTCATTTCTGAGTCAAATAATTTCCCAGAGGAACTGATGGAGCAGTTATCTTTTGGGAAGGAAAAGCAATTCTGCCTTGATTGTGTTAGTTCCTTCCAAATGTATTTTCAATTCTAATTTAGTGCTTCTTTTGTGTCTTTCATACCTGTTGTTCCATTTTTAAAATGGTGCAAATTATAACAGAATCTGTCAATTTATTTTGGGATGAGCTGTGATTCCAAAATAACGAATAATTCGTTATAAAGTTTAGCACCAAACCTGAGAAGAGCCAGAAGAAATAACTGTGAAATAGTTAGGACATAGACTATCTGGGATGATTTCCAATAGATTAATATGGGGAATTCTGCAACATCCATTCCTGGCAAAGGTGCTGCCAACAGGGTCACAGAAACCCTGATTTGTTTGGGTTGGAGGGGACCTTAAAGCTCATGTAATTCAATTGAAGACACTTTCCACTGTCCCAGGTTGCTCCAAGCCCCATCCAAGTGATGAAATCCAGGGAGAATTTTCCTAAAAACCAGTTAGGAAAGAGGTTTCAACCCTATTTTGCAGCAGATATAGAAGAATAGGATGAATAAAGTGAATCCTCTGGTTCAATGACACACCAGAAAGGGAGAGCACCTTTATCTTCTCCCTTATCCAGAAGATCTGGAGTGATTTCCAAAGTGTTCCACCACTTTCTTGGAGTGTCTTATGGAATTAACTTTTAAAAGACATTTTAAACTACTTGGGCCCACACCTTTGTGATCAAGGGTGTGTAATTGCCAGGTAAAAAGGCAGAAACCCCAGGGTTAAGTAATTGCTGGACTGCAAACCAGAGGATTTAATTGCCACTGCAGGAGTGGGAAAGCACCTCTCTGGGAAGGTGGAGCCACCCTCCAGAGGCTTCAGCCATCCCACTGATCAAGGGCTGATGACACCCACACCCCTGATAAGGAGCTGTCCTTATCAGGGAGCAGTTGCCACCTTTTCTCTGAGATCAAGGGATTCTCTCTTTCATGGAGGAGCTGTGAAAATGAGTAAAAGGACTCAGCCCCACACGATGTTCTCAGCAGGAAAATCAGTGGATGTTGTGGCAGAACATCCAGCAGCACCAGGCAGGTGGAGGTTAGACCTGTTACCATCACAGCCTGGCCATGTCACTGACCCTCTGAGCAAACCCTGTCAGATACTGGAGTTTGTTCCCAGTGAAATCTGTCCTGTGGGAGAGGATGACTCCAAAAAAGACTCTCCTTACCTGCCCTGGGATTCCTGAGCACCTGGAGGGTTCCTCCTCTCCTTCTCTCCTGCAGTGAAGCTACAAGAGGAGAGATATCCCCCTTTGCATATCACCTAGTTAGGATCCTCATCTTGCTCTCCAATCCTGGGTTTTCCATCCAGATACTCTTCTGAAAATAGCAGCAAACAATTTAACATCAGTGTTTTTATAATGTAGATTATTGGTGTGCTTTTTTACCAAAACACACATTGTACACATATACACATTCATCAGTATAATCCCAGTGCAGAGCAATTATGATGATTAATGTGTGCACTGAGGTAAAAATCATGGAATTCTGGAATGGTTTGGAATTGAAGGGGCCTTTAAAATGATCTCATTCCACCCCCTGCCATGTCAGGGACACTTCCCACTATCCCAGGCTGCTCCAAGCCCTGTCCAGCCTGGCCTTGGACACTTCCAGGGATCCAGGGGCAGCCACAGCTGCTCTGGGCACCCTGTGCCAGGGCCTGCCCACCCTCCCAGGGTACAATTCCTTCCCAATATCCCATCTAAATTTTCCCCTTGTCAGTCTGAACCCATTCACCCTTGTGGCTCCATTGCTGTTTTAAGGAGCTTTGGATAAACTCCTCTCTGAGAGCTGAAGGGCAGAGCCCAGTGTGGGGATCTTCACTCCCCAAATCAGAGCTGCCTCCTCTTTGAAGTCCTTTTTTTGGTCCTCTGAGTGCTCTACTCTGCATTTAGTACCCCATGAAATGCCCTTTCCCCTGCCTTTAATTAAGTGCAGTGAATGATTTCGCAGCCCAGCTCCTACAAGTTGATTGTCTTGATTAAATTCCTGACCCTGCCAGAACAAATTTGATATTTGCTTTGCAGGAATTATTTCTCACAAGATGCCTTTGATTGGTGCTAATTATGTTGTCATCAATCTCTCACTGACTGCATCTGCCCAGATCCTCCCAGTCTCCAGCCCAGAGTGGCCCAATCAACTTTTCAAACTGATTTTAATTTATTCCTCCAAAACTGCTTCAGTGGGTTAAAATTCAACAGAAATCACTCTGAGTTGTGCCAGGGGAATATGAAGGAAAATCTCTTCTTCACTAAAAGGGTTGCCAAGGCCTGGAAAAAGGCTGCTAGAGGAATTAGAGTCCCCATCCCTGGAGATGTTCAGGAACATGTAGATCTGCTCCTTGGGGACATGATTTAATGGTAGCTCTGGCAGTGCTGGCTGAACTTGGAGAATTTTCCCAACCTTAATGATTCTATGATTTAATTTTCCTTTAAATTTGCAAGCAATTGTACAACCCAAGGAGATACAGCCTAAACCTGTTGCTCCTTTACATTATTTTCTCTAAATAATGCAAAAACTATCCTGGCAAAAAAAAAAAAATTCTATTTATTGGTAAAATATTCCATCTAAAAAAAAGGAATGAGTAAGTTTAAGGTGTATGAAGATGCTCTGAAAACAGGAAAAACTAAAAATACCCAGCCAGAGCAGAGCCAAAGGGCAATAATAGGTCAGTGGTAAGAATTTACATTATTGTAAACATAATTCTGTTTTTACAGCTCCCAGCTCTCTATATATAACCCTTAATCCCCACATTAAGTGCAAGAAATGCCCCATAAGTAGGAAAATACAACAGGATTTAGTGGCAGCAGAGCCAAGATGGGAAGATTTGGAGCTGGGCTGTAATTCCTTAAGGTCAGGAACAAAACTGCCATGAAATAAACATTCAAACATTGTAAA
This sequence comes from Muscicapa striata striata, assembly GCA_030060385.1. Classification (NCBI taxonomy): domain Eukaryota; kingdom Metazoa; phylum Chordata; class Aves; order Passeriformes; family Muscicapidae; genus Muscicapa; species Muscicapa striata. Next base: position 1,057,250 of record JAREIS010000169.1, read on the forward strand.
TATCCTGATAAAATAGCAGGATTTAAGGACAAAAACTTCCCACTTTTTTTTTTTTTTTCCCTAAGACCATTTTCTTTTAAAAAAAGAAATATTTCTAATTTCATATGAACTTTAAAAATGAAATATTTAGAAACATTTAGCACCACACAAAATCTTCTTACTCCTGTCAAATAAGAGATAGAATTCCTTGGGGAATACTGCGGACACTGGAATTTTCTACAGGAAAAAGAGGACAAAGCTGCTCTCTTATATATTTTGTATTTCTTTTGTCTTCACACTTTTATATTCCCTGTGGAGTATAAAACCCCTGTGGAAAGATGGAAACTGGAGACTCAGGAGTTACGAAAGAGCAGCCAAAATACCTCAGAACATCCAGCTGCAGATCCCATAAAGCTTCTATGGATTCCAGTGTTATTCCCAAGTGGATTCCTCTGACACGCCATGGATACACTCCTTTGCAGCATTTTTTTTCTGACTTTGCAAAAGAAAAAGTTACTTTGTTTATTTGTTCATCCCTGTTGCGTTGTAAAAAAATGACCTTTTTAAGCTTTGTGGTAAAAAAAGAGAAACTCCTTAAGAGTTCTGGTGCTTCAGAGGAAATGAAAAGAACAGGAAAGGCAAAAACCAGAGCAGGACACTGCTTGTTTTTAATGAACCCACTCATTTGACCATCTGGCCAGTCCTTTTATGGAGAAATCCAAGGTTTTTCCCATGGCTGCTTTTGGGACTGTTCAAAAATAGGCTTCACTTTTGCCTTGCAAGTCAATTATAAATATCTGTGGCAGAATGCACAGCTTTACCAAAAAATCCTCCCCAGAATTAAAAAAAAAAAAAAAAAAAAAAAAAAAAGTTGCAAGTCCCACCACATTTTGGGCTTTTTTCTTACCATAATCATGTTAATGTTCGTTTAATTATTAAAAAAGTGAATAATGCAACAGTTCTCTAAATATAAATCCCTCAGGATTGCCTGGGATGGTTAGTGCAGAAATGTTTAAGAGGATTTGTGGCGCTTTCCTGTTTTTGCCTGTCCTGTGCTGACATCTGCTGGGTCTTGCTCAGACTGCACAAACCCCTCCCGGTGACACTGGGGAGGGACAGCCCAGAAACTCCTGGTTCTGGTCATTAGGAGACTTCTAAAAAAATCCCACTCTTTGCTTTTCCCACCAGGATTATTCTCCTCAGAGCTTTCTTGCCTGGCCTGACAAATCCCTGCCCTGCTCCCAAGAACTCAGGTTTTCCTGGTTTTATTTGTGCATTATGATAGAAAAGGAAGGTGAGGGGGCTAAGTCACTCCTCAGCTTCCCAATTCCCTACACTTTGATCCTTGATGACTTCTCCAAAGCTGTTTCAAATTCCCAAACTGTCTGTATCCCCAAATAACGCGAATACAGCCAAAATACAAGAAATCCCTAGGTTGGGGTTGTTTGGAGTTTTTATAGGAGAAACAGGAATGTCCTGGCTATGTATTTTCACCTTGGAGCAATTAAAAAAAAAAAAAAAAAAAAGAAAAAAAAAAAAAAGAGATAAATATCTATTCCATAATGCAAATATTTACCAAGAAAAAAAAAAAGCCACTAAATATAGGGACATATAAAACAACTACCCCAAGCTGTGGCCTGAATAGCTTTTCAGGAACATCCAGGTGAGAATGGAAACTCTTGGATCAAAACAGGTGAGATGTGGGCATCAAGCTCCCACACAAAGCTCAGAGCACCTCCCATGTAGCCTGTGAAGGCATGGGGATATAAAATTAAAAATTAGGAATAAGACCTTCAGCTTTTCCAGGAACTCTTCCAGGGGGTTTTGCCCTGAGCAAGAACTTGATGCCTACATCCCACCTGCTTGATCCAGGAGTTTCCATTCCCACTTGGATGTGCCTTGCAGCTGAATTCTGTACCCCTGCCCACAGCTGGAGTACACAGGTGTCCCCCAGGACATGCCAGCACCAAACCTGACCTCCAGGCAGACTCACGCTTGCCCCGGGTCCACAACTCCACCCTCAGTGCTAAAGTGGCTTTGGAAAAATGTCACCTGAGGGGATCCTGAGCTGTCTTCGGGCTCACCTGCCCCAGGAAAGCACATTCTGCCTCTGGCAAATGCAACCAGCTGCTTCCTGAGGCTCCTGCCCTGCAGGGTCAAGTTTCGGAGCAGGAGGTTTTGCAGGAGCATTTCAGAGCTGATGATGGAGAAGGAATTTTTGCAAGGACTTGGAGGGACAGGACAAGGGGGAATGATTTTAAACTGAACAAGAGCAGGGTTAGAGGGAATATTGGGAAGGAATTGTTTCCTGGGAGGGTGGGCAGGCCCTGGCACAGGGTGCCCAGGGAAGATGTGGCTGCCCCTGGATCCCTGGAATTGTCCAAGGCCAGGTTGGATGGGATTGGAGCAGCCTGGGATAGTGGAAAGTGCTTCTGTCATGGCAGGGGGTGGGATGAGATGGGCTTTAAAATCCCTTCCAACCCAAACTATTCAGCCATTCCATGATTTCCAGTATTTTAAGTTTCCTTTTGGGAATGGGCCTCTTGGATTAAGTCCTCACTTATACCTTTTCCTTCGGGTCCCTCTTTTTCCATGAATGACCAGCACCACGGGCTTCTGGTACACTTTGCACCAGCATCTCTGAGCTCCAGTTCACCCCAGGGTCCTTTTCCAGCTTCCTGCTGCTTACATTATCTTTTTTCCTTCAAGGAGACGGTCCTGGCTCTGAGACTTAACAGGTGTCTTCATTCCTCACATGAAACACCACTTGTAACAGTGGTGAGAGTTTTGTACTATTTAATTAATTTGTTTTTGTTTTGGTTTTGTTTTTATTTAGAGTTAGGATTAAAAGATATACAAAGGAAATGGGGTTTTTTGTGTGTTTGGGCTTGGTTGTTTATTAAATTTTATTAAAAAGTATAGAGCGTTCAGCAGCACTTCTAACCACTTGCTAGAAGAGAGTAAAATGGAGAAAGATCTTGTTGTTAGAAGGTTTTTTAAAGCTAAACAGTTTAATAGAGAATTAACATTTATACTATTTATTTTTTTTCAAACTTAATAACTAAATTTTTATGATTTTTCAATGTGACATTAACTAACTATCTAGACACTATTATTTGAAATCCATGAAGAAGAAGATGAACACTGAAAGAGACACTACCTAAAACTTTTTATTTTGTTTTATACTTATTTTTATACTGTAGAAACCTTAAATTTAAAACATTTTACTATGTGAAAGTACACACTTTAATTTAACTCTACACTTGTGATTTTAATTTTATTACTTAAATTTAGAAGCTTTTTTCAAGGCCTCAGGTCAAAAGTAGTGTTTTTGAGGGGGTTAGTGTCAGGAAGCATAGCTGAAAAACCCCAGGTTTTTGGGATCTAACACTCACCCAGTTCTCATCTGCTTCAACCTCTGGAAAATGAACAGGAACAATACAAACACAGAGGTGAGGAGCTCCGTGTGTTTATTAGGAAATCCACACAACTTTCAGCACCTTCTCCATTAATTCAATAAACCTTTAACATGGGAAATAGAGTTGGTGGAACATGGAAAATCAGGAATAATGGGGAATGTGGTTCTGAGTGCTGCTGACTTGGATACAAGATGTGTCACACAAAAATGGTGGCACATAATCAATTACATTGGAAAAGGGAAGGAAGGATTCCAGGAAGGATCCCAGGAAGGATTCCAGGAAGGATTCCAGGAAGGAAGGATTCCAGGAAGGATTCCAGGAAGGAAGGAAGAAGAATTCCAGGAAGGATTCCAGGAAGGAAGGATTCCGGGAAGGAAGGATTCCAGGAAGGAAGGAAGGATTCCAAGAAGGAAAGAAGAATTCCAGGAAGGATTCCAGGAAGGAAGGATTCCGGGAAGGAAGGATTCCAGGAAGGAAAGAAGGATTCCGGGAAGGAAGGAAGGATTCCAGGATTCCAGGAAGGATTCCAGGAAGGATTCCAGGAAGGAAGGATTCCAGGAAGGATTCCAGGAAGGATTCCAGGAAGGAAGGATTCCAGGAAGGAAGGATTCCAGGAAGGATTCCAGGAAGGAAGGATTCCAGGAAGGAAGGAAGGAAGGAAGGAAGGAAGGAAGGAAGGAAGGAAGGAAGGAAGGAAGGAAGGAAGGAAGGAAGGAAGGAAGGAAGAAGGAAGGAAGGATTCCAGGAAGGAAGGAAGGAAGGAAGGAAGGAAGGAAGGAAGGAAGGAAGGAAGGAAGGAAGGAAGGAAGGAAGGAAGGAAGGAAGGAAGGAAGGAAGGAAGGAAGGATTTTTCCTCAAAATAAAGAGCAGTTCTCTTTATCAGCCTAAATCCTAATTCAGCCTTAACTCCAGTTAAAACAGCTTGAAAGACACTGGAAAGTTTTGTGTCTGGAGCCCCAGGAGAGGCTGAGGGAGTTGGGGAAGGGGCTCAGCCTGGAGAAAAGGAGGCTCAGGGGGGACCTTGTGGCTCTGCACAACTCCCTGACAGGAGGGGACAGCCAGGGGGGGTCGGGCTCTGCTGGCAGGGAACAGGGACAGGACAAGGGGACACGGCCTCAAGCTGTGCCAGGGCAGGCTGTGGGGTCTGTGTGGCCCATGGGGCTGTGAGGGCTGTAGGACCTGTGTGGACTATGGGGGCCGTGTGGGCTCTGGGGTCTCTCAGGGCTCTGGTGGCTCTGAGGGCTGTGGGGGCTGCAAAGTCTGTGGGAGCTTTGAGGACTGTGGGGTCAGGGGGTTTTCCAGTGCTCTGAGGGCTTTGGGGGCTGTGAGTGCTATAGGGGTTGGGAGAGTTATGGGGTTTGTGAGGGCTGACATGGATCTGGGGGCTCTGGGGACTTCAGAGGGCTATGGGGTCTGTATGGCCTGTGGGGCCATAAGGGCTGGGGGGGCTTTGAGGGCTGTGAGGTCTGTGAGGATTGTGGGGGCTGTGAGGCAGTGGGGTTTGTGAAGGCTGGGATGGCTCTGGGAGCTCTGGGGGCCCTGGGGGCTGTGGGGTCTGTGAAGGCTGGGATGGCTCTGGGGGCTGTGAGGGCAGTGGGGTCTGTGAGGGCTGGGATGGGTCTGGGGGCCCTGGGGGCTGTGGGGTCTGTGAAGGCTGGGATGGGTCTGGGGGCTCTGGGGGCCCTGGGGCAGTGGGGTCTGTGAAGGCTGGGATGGGTCTGGGGGCTGTGAGGGCAGTGGGGTCTGTGAGGGCTGGGATGGGTCTGGGGGCTGTGAGGCAGTGGGGTTTGTGAAGGCTGGGATGGCTCTGGGGGCCCTGGGGGCCCTGGGGTCTCTCTGGGCTGTGGGGGAGCGGGGTCTTGAAGGCTGGGATGGGTCTGGGGACTGTGAGGCAGTGGGGGGACTGGGATGGAGGGGCCCTGGGGGCAGAGCTGTGGGGCTTTGAAGCCTGTTTGGATTTCAGGGAGAATTTCTTCACTGAAAGGGCATCAGGGCTTAGGACAGGCTGCCCAGGGAAGTGGGGGACTCATCATTCCTGGCAGTGTTCAAAAGCCCTGTGGATGTGGCACAGGGGTACAAGGGTTAGTGGTGAACACACAGTGCTGGGGGAATGGTTGGACATGGTGATTTCAAAGGACTTTTTCAACCTCAGTGATTTTATCATTCTATGACCCAGTGACTTTTTTCCTCTTCTTCCACTTCCACTTTTCAGAATGGAGGAAAATCCTGCAAAGCCCCTTTTTCCCCTCTCCAGTACCACATTTCACAGAGGCTGTGATGCAGCCCCAGCTGATGAGACCCTGGCACAGGGTGCCCAGAGCAGCTGTGGCTGCCCCTGGATCCCTGGAATTGTCCACAGACGGGTTGGACCAGAAGCAGCCTGGGGTAGTGGAAGGTGTCCCTGCCCATGGCAGGGATGGCACTGGATGGGCTTTAAGGTTCTTTCCATCCCAAACGTGGAAGAATCTGTGATTTAACTCGCAGAGCTGGTGGGGAAATTCAAGCAAGTAAAAAATCATAGCAATGCTTTCCTGGCCAGGGCCACAGGGGGGACTCTCCTACAACTTTATAGGGGGAAGAGTATTTCAATGGAGAGGGAGAAGAGGAATAAATCAATCCTACACTGAATATGCAAAGCCCATTTAAGGCTTTAAGTTTTTAATCTCTTAATCTGTGAAATTCATTAACAGGTATTGGCTTGCCTTCATGTCCAGCTGCTGCTCTGGCTCCTTTCAGCTCCTGTGGTGTGATGCTGCAAATTGTATGTTGCAAATATCCTGTTGATTTTTATAAATTAATTGAAGAGGCTTGCTTGATCCAGTTTAGATAAAAATTACAAAGCAAATCCCTGACAGCTTATAGATTCTATGTTATATAACCTGCTCTGATCAGATTCCAGGTCTGGCAGGACCTGGCTAAGGTACACCAGGGGCCAGAGCCAGATGTTAGCAGTGTGGACGGTGCAGAGGGTAACAAGACAGATTTGGATTAGGGTAGCAGGGCAGGAAAAAGTGAAAATGACGTGGAAAAGTCCTGGGAGGGAGGGAAGAGGTGCATGGCCAGTGCTGGTCAACTTCAGCCACCCAGGGAGTCACATCTGCTTTACAGCAATGCATTAAAAACAGCCAGAAGAAGAACAAAATCACAATTTGAGGTTTTTATTAGCATGGCCATATTTTGTTGTGGTTTTCTGTACTTTCTACTAACACCTAGCTGCCTTGAAATCTCAATACAAACATCACTTTCTACCCCCGACATAGCACACACTGAAAACATTTGGAGTTCTCAGATGTGATCCAGAAAATCAAGAGTTAAAACGCAGGCGTTGTTCCCTTTAACTCGTAGAAAATGAATATAAAAGGCACACTAACTCTCAGTTTCTAGGGAGTTAATATAATAGCCAATAAGTATCATCCTGAATTCCCTGTACAGTGCCTCTCTTTGCTAAAATACAGAAGAAACCCTGAGTACCTCTAATTGAATCTCAGCTATTGTGCTACTTCATTTAGTGGGAGGCTGTGGGTTTGTGGTGAGAGTCACGACTAAAATGAAACTGAGAATGAGCTGCCAATTCCCACAAAAGTGGAGGTGACCTCGAAGTTCCTTTAAAGGCTTCTTCGAAAAGGAGACATTAACATTCTAATTAGGGCTTCTTTTCAGTGGGGAGAAAATTTGTATTGCACTGCTGCCATAATTCTCATTATAAGTGAGCAAATAATTGTTCCTACTTGACACATTAAATTCCTATTATATCTTCAAAACATTACCTAAACCCAAAAGTCAAAGGGTTTTTTTTTTTTTTTTTTTTTTTCTTCTGGAGGCCAGTGGTTGAATTGTTTTGCCAGGAAAAGTGCAACAGTGACGGGCACATCACATCTCATGGCAGATGAACATACCAGACAACAGAGACTGATCTTCACCTCCTTTAATGATCCTTTTTGAGGTCCCAGCAGAAATTAAGGAATTTGCACCAGGAGCAAAGGAAGTATTTGGATTTCACAGAATCCCAGGTTGGGTCAGGAGCTCAGTGGGCACCTGGTGGCTCCTCCCTGCTCCAGCAGGGCCATCCCAGAGCCCAGGGCACAGCATTGTGTGCACACAGCTCTGCAACAGCCCCAGGGAGGAGAGCCCAGAGCCTGTGTGGGCAATGTGCTCAGGGCTGGCACTGCCCACTGTCCCCAGGATCCCCAGGACACTCTGCTGGCTCAGGGACAGCTCGGTGTCCCCCAGGATCCCCAGATGAGAATTTCCTCATCCATCCCTCTGCCACCCTCTCCTCAGTGACATCAGGCATCCCTAGGACACTCCAGGAATCATGGAATAGACTTGATGCCCATCTGCTTGTGGCAAACTGGAGGGGCAACAGCTGAATTCTCCTCTTCCTCAAAGACCACAGAAGCATCTCTTCACTTCCCACTTTGCTCTATTGAGCTGTCAATTTTCCTGAAGTTTGTGGAAAATTAATTAATTTGGAGACTGTGAATCTTCCTTCAAATCTGGATGAAATTGGTCATTTGGTTCAGACATGATTCTGAATTATCCTGACAGGTGGGTGAACACTGCACCCACCTCAGTGCTATTTCCAGGCAAAATAAATTTGAAAGCAGGAGTGTAACAAGAACATTATTTAAAAAAAAGAGCTCCTCAAGTCTTAGGAGAGTTAATTAGTATCTCACACCTGCTGGAGAACTAATTACTGATGGGCTAATTTTGACCAGGCAGCTGGAAAGTACCGGTGATGGAAGCACAGTGGGGTTGTGATGCTGCAGGGCAGGGCAGGAGCACTTCCCACAGGATCCATAGCTATGGATCACAAGGCTCTCTGCCAAGTGCAACAAGCCCAGTCCAACCTGAAAATAAAGCATTCACTTAGAAAAAGAACTTGAATTTCTGAATTTCTGTTTTTTTCCAGGCTGCCTTTGGGATTTAAAGTTATTGAGAAACACTACTCCGAGATTTTTGGGGGTGTCTAAGTGATCCTTGTGGGTTCCTTCCAATTCAGGACCTATAAAGAAATCATTTTGCTTGGTTGGTCTTGGGGATTTTAGTGATCCTCTAAGATCTACACCAATGTTCCTTTCCCTGGATTCAGCCACAAAGAGTCTGAAAACATGTTATTAACCAAGACTGTGAAACAAACCCTTCTCTCCTATGCCTTCTTCAAAACATAATTCTGCAGCATTTATTATAATGTAGAATAGGAAAGAGAACCGTGTTCAGTTTGGGGGTTGTATTTTCCTCGTCAGTTCAGCCACACAGAGCTGTACTCAGTTGTAAATAAAATCTCCCCAAGACCTCCTGCCTGATCAGACCTTTAATTTATCATCTCTGTAAAAAAAAAAAAAACAACAACCTTTTACAGAAAAATGGAGAAGGATTAAACACCAGTTAAATTTGTATTTCTGCTATTTATAATAACATGCAGATATGCCAGGGGAGGTTTAGAATCCCAGGATGGTTCAGGTTGGAAGAGACCTTAAAGCTCATCTCATTCCACCCCCTGCCATGGGCAGGGACATCTTCCATTATCCCAGGTTGTTCCAAGCCCATCCAACCCAGCCTAGAACCCTTCTAACTATGCTCTATTTTTACAGCTTTGGGGCAATAAAATCTAATAAAACATATTAGCACAGGTAAGTGCGAAGGTGCAGCTGCTATGGCTGTGTGAGGGCAGCTTTTCTAAATTCCAGACCTTCTTTTGCTGATTATTTGTAAGATTTGTTTTAAAAAGGGCAGGGTTTTGATATTTGGGCTATCTTGATACCTGGGGAGTCACTCATGAGTGTTACATGCAGCTCTGAAGTGGCAGATCGGTCTTAAATCCTTTCTGAGGAAGCTGCTTGCTTTAGCACAAAGGAAAAGGGTGTGAACTGGCCAATTAAAATCTATCCATCTCCCAGAATTCCACAAACTGGCACTGGATATGTTTATCATGGGCTGGATTTGTGCTGTAGTAGCTGAGACCAAGCCTGTCACCTACAGCTGGCTCAGCTGAGTGCCCAAGCACAACTTGGCTGCTGAGCCTTTGCCAGGTGTCCCTGCAGATCCCTAGGGATGAAGTGATTCCTTTGGGAGAGGCATAGAGGTTACCAGGATGTTGGGAATCCTTGATTCCAATCCTTCCCAGCTTTTCCTACCATCCTACCCCTTTCCCAGCTAACTTTTTTCTTCTCCTAGGGACAAATATTCCTCCCTTCCAACCCAAACTGTTTCGTGATCCCGTGTTATTTCCCATGGAGATTGAACCAGCAGCACTCAGATGAATGTGTGTCACAATCTAAGAATAAAGAATTTCCACACCCCTCCCTCTAAGTTCCTAACAGGCAAGCCATGCTGGGAAGGAAGCACAGGAATCAAGGTGACACATCCTGCAGCAGCAGCAGGTGGGGGGGTTTCACTGCCTAAAACCCAGCAGCTTTGCTGTCTGCTCCTTTTATACCCTTCCTTTAAAAATCTCATGTTAGTTTGAGGACTCCCAGTGTATTGGGAATCCCAATTTGTGGAGCACTTTGCCCCCTGCTCCCCCAAACTCTTTTGGCACAGGGAGCTCTTTAGCTGCCTTCCACTCCCAGCAGAGTGGGAATGATACTCTGGAGTTGGTGAAAGATGCACCTCGTGCCTCTGGGCTGCTCTTTCCTCCTGCCCCCATGGGGACAGATCCCATTTTTCACCAGGGTTTCCATCTTTTATTTCCCAGGAAGATGTGCTTCAGCCAATGCTCTCTGCACATTCCCAGCAGGAGGATGATGATGGTGGGTGTCTCTGTAATGGCAGGAAGGGAGCAAATTCCCTTCAGACACACCAGGACAGGGCTATTCCATGAGCCTGGGCTGTAAATTGTCATGCTGGCACCTTAGCTGGGCTGGGCAGCATAATGCCCAGTGTGGCACCCGTGTGTGTCTCTATCCCTGGGCACAGTCCTGTCTCTCTTGACATCCCTCATCTTTTGGGAAGAAATGAAGGAGGAGGCAGTGGTGGAGCCAAGAATGAGAGCCCTGCAATCACCACTCCCCTCCCTGTGCTTCTCCTGGCCTTAATAATCCCTCCCACGCCTCCCTCCACCTTCAAGGTTCCTGATGTCTCCTCAGAATTCCCATCTTCAGCCCCCATTTATTTATGCATTTCCAGCCTGCAAGGCAAAAATGTGTAGCAGTAAATTAAACTGCTGGGAGAGACAACTATTTATTATTCTTGACTTTGTGATGGGGTAAAGTTTTGAGTTTATCCTTTGTGTTCCTCATTTAAACCGTGGTGATTAATCAGCATTGAGCAATTTGTTTCCCCCCTCTCCCTAGGACTAGCTCTGTGTGATGCTAAATCTGAGCAAAGCCTCGGATTTAGCTCAATATTTGATACATTTAAAACCTGCACTTTCCTTTTTCATTAAAAGAGCCTCTCACCCGCATTTCTGAGATAACAACTTGGAATAAAGTAGCTCTTTGTGAATGCTGCGAGAGCGACGCTGTCTAGGTCTGATGTCTGAAACGTAGCACATTAAAAAATAATCATCTTTCTAGCTGTGCAAAATTAATCAGATTAAATAATGATCTCAATACAATTTCCCTGGTGACCTTTATTGAGGAAAGAAGAAATTCTTCCTGATATACTAAAAATAAGCACGGCAAAGAAGAGTTTCTCATCTTTGGTGTTGTCATTCTCTCTAAACTATTGAAACAAATCTAAACCTCTCTCCAGCGCTACAACATTCAGTTCTGCACCATTCTCTAGAAGCATCCCATCCCCAGAACTCAAAAAATCTGCCCCAGAATCTCTGCCTGGATTTCTGTAGCATTCTCAGGGACACCTGCCCTGGGAACATCACCAGGCCTGCTCTCACATTCCACTTAATTGGGTACCATGCCCACAATCTTCTGGGAGCAGAAAACAATCTGGAATGGTAAGCACTAAAAAAGGGTAATTTTAGCTTTGTTGCCCTAAAAAGATTATGTTTTCTATTCTCTAAGCATTTCAACAGAGCTTTGAAGGCAAAGAGAAAGTTTTTCAACAGTTTGATCCAAGATTTTGTCGTTTCTCTTAGAGAGCTGCAGAAGAGCCACTGCAGAGAGACTTCCCTTCCCCAAATCCACTTGAGATTCCAGCACAAACAACTTCCCTGCTGTTCTCCCCTCTGAGCAAAGCTTCCAGGACCTCCTGGAAACCAAACATTGGTGAAACCCCACAGCTCTGTGCAAAGCACAGCAACTCCAAAGGAATCCCACTGCCAGAGGGCAGGGATAGATTGGGTAATTGGAAGGAATTGTTCCCTGGGAGGGTGGGCAGGCCCTGGCACAGGGTGCCCAGAGAAGTTGTGGCTGTCCCTGGATCCCTGGCAGTGTCCAAGGCCAGGCTGGAACTACCTTTTGCAGGGCTATTGCTCTTTCTGGGTGACTCCTGAGGGGATTAATACAATTTTATCCTGTAAAGAGCAACCATCATTGCCAGAAAAATAAACAACATTCCAGCTGTCCTGGCTGGTGCCACCCCAAAAGCACTGGTTTTCTCAGCTGAGTGGATTACCTGATTCTGCTCCTGTTGTTGCTACAGCTTTGATCCAGCTCTAGCCTGGGATCAGCTGGGCTCAGTCCAGACAGCGAAATCACTGACACTCCCTTCTTCCAGAAATAAGGAAAAAAGGCAAAACTCAGTTCTCATCTAACAGGCTTCTGGGAGCCATCTGCCTCCAAAATTCACCGGATAAACTGCACTGTTCTTTGGGCTTATCAAAGCTTGATGTTTAACAGTGCTTTGTAATAAATGAATGTCTTCCTCAGACTACAAACAATGGTAACTCAGCAACATGAAATCATGGAATGGCTTCCCTTGGAAGGGATCTTAATGCATCCTCATCTCAATGCACCCCTGCCATGGGCAGGACACCTTCCACTGTCCCAGGCTGCTCCAAGCCCTGTCCAACCCGGCCTTGGACACTGCCAGGGATCCAGGGGCAGCCACAGCTGCTCTGGGCACCCTGTGCCAGGGCCTGCCCACCCTCCCAGGGAACAATTCATTCCCAATATCCCATCTGACCTTACCCTCTGACAGTAGGAAGACATTCTCTGTGTTCTGACACTCCATCCTTTACAGAGTCTCTCTCTCTCTCTCTCTCTGTTTCCCATACACCCTCCAGGTCCTGGAAGACCACAATTTGGTATCCCCAAAGCTTCTCCTCTCCAGACTGAACAATCCCAGCTCTCCCAGCCTTTCCTCCCAGCAGAGCTGCTCCATCCCTCTGATCATCCTGGTGCCTCCTCTGGACTCTCTCCAGCAGCTCCAGGTTCCTCCTGTGCTGGTTCCAGGGCTGGGGCAGCTCTGCAGGTGGGGTCTCACCTGAGCACAGGGGCAGAATCCCCCCCTCCCCTGCTGCCCACACTGGGGGCTCAGAACAGGGGGGTTCTGGGTCCCAGCTCTCACCCACAGCACTCCCAGGTCCTTCTCCAGCTGCTCATCCTCAGCCTGGATTGATCCCAGGTGCTGACCCAGGGGCAGCACCAGCACTTAGCCTTGCTAAACCCCATGAGATTCCCATGGGCCACTTCTGGAAGTTGTCCAGGTCCCCCTGGTTGGCTCTGTCCTTCAGGAGAGTTTTAAAGTCACCATTTCTGCAGCAGCAATTGAAGGCTGAGCAAGTGTGTGCAGGAAAACAAGGTGAGAACCATTTATCCCCATCCACCAGCTGGAAATTATCCCTAATTTTAACCTTTCTAGTTACACCTGGCATTTATTGGAGTAAACTGCTGGAAAATGGAGAAGCCGCTTCCCAGCCACTGAGACCATCACTCAGAAGGGACTTGGGGACAACCACCACTGTGGCTGTCATGCACTGGAGACTCCTGTAAACATCAAAGTGTATTCCCTTGGAATGCATGACTGTTTCTAGAAAGCATTTCCATGGCCCAAACCAGCCCATTCCCACTAGGTTTTCCTACCATTTGCTAAAAAAAAAAAAAAAAATCACATTTTCTTTTTTCCAATTCTTTTTTCCATTTTACTGACTGTTTTCTAGGTTCTGGAAGGATTCAAGCTGTGATGGGAGGATGCTGAGTGACTGTGCTGGGACATTTCTGCCAGCAGACTGACACTTGTCACCCATCACCACCACACTCTTGGTCCTTTCCCTCGCTCCAAATCCTGAGTGCAGAGACTCCCCACCATTAATACAAAAAATATTTAATATTAAGATTTTATTTCCCAACAGATCCCTGACAGATCCATGATGCTTTCTTTATAGTCTTGCTCACAGTAGTAAATACCTAAACAAGGGAAAAAATAGAAATAGTTCCATTTTCCACCTTACTTTTCTCCTCCCGGTGGGAATTACACTGCCCTGCCACAACCCCAGAATTTCTGATTTGTATCTTCACTAGTAGATGAAATGTACCAGATGTTGTACTAAGCCTCCTAAAAATCCTGTTTGGAGAGGTGTAGGAATTAAATCAGTAGCAGGAGGGGTGATTATCACCTTGATCTGCCAGTGAGTGCTTCTGCCACTCAGGGGAAGCTGCTCATGTATTGCCTCAGCCCAACAAATTTTGGTGCTTAAATAGCTCTAAATTACATCCCAAGCCACAAATCCGGAATTCTACTCCCTGTATCCAAAGCTAGACTAATGCCTCGCTTCCCAAAGGGAAATAAAAGGGATTTTTTTTTTTACTGGCTCAATCTGTTGGTTCTGGCTGCCAGCAACTGCTCACAGCCTAAAATCTGGAGTTATTCATGGCATGGCATCCCCAGAAAGCAAAGTCTGGAATTCTGTATTAATTCACAGGATGATACCCCCAGAAAATAAAAAAGAAAAAAATACCCCCCTCACCCCCAAATCTTGTACATCTGAGAAAGATTTCCCCACAGTATTCCCAATTTTAAAAGTTTAGCTAAAATTGAGTTAATTTTAGATAACACAGCACACACACACCCCCCCCCCGCCCCCCTTGCTGAAAAAAGTGGGAATTCTAATCTCTCTGCATTGTGGGAGAAGCTCTGAGCACCTGGACAGCACAATGGAACTGGTGGGGATGGAATTTCCCTTGGATAAGCATGGACAGCACTACTGACCACCAGTGTCCAACCCCAGGATCCTTCCCAGGACTACAGATGCTGTAGTTGTTTTAGAAATAAACAACTTTTTCCCTTAGCAAATTGGGAGAAAATGTTCCTATAAAAAATGCACAGCCCTAATGAATATTAGGAACAGAACGGACAAACTTTGCAATAAAAGTGAGGCAGTGAAATAATAACAGTGTCTTCAACAGGATTAAAATATAACATTTTACTCATTGTTTCAAAGAATAGATTTTTTTTCTTTCATCCATCAGTCTTATCTGTATGTCCAGCCTCCAGCTTAACTCCAAACAGATGTTTTAGTGCTGGTCCCAAGTGCAAATATGCCAAGAAAAAGGAATTAGGGAAAAGAAAAATCAGGTGGGTTCATTTTCCCCATGTGTGAGGGGCTACAGTGCATTTCTCATGCCTGAAAACAAGCACCATTGCTCAAAATATTTGGTCAGAAACCTCAGCTTGAGAAGGAGGTATTGGACAGAGAAGTCACATCGACACCACATGCAGACAGCTCCCAAAGATGAATGTTCCCAGGGGTCTGCTGGGGGAGAATCTGGCCAAAGGGAAAACCAACACAGCCACAGCAGCACAAAGTCCTTTAAGGGCCAGGGCAGATCCATCCTCACCCAGACCTCACGGTGAGGCCTCAGCTGTGGCACGGGGAGAGAATGGTGATGCCCATCTCTTCCTTCCTAATTGCACACATCTATCTGTTGGCTCTTCCAATCTTTCCAGAGGAATCCAGGTTGTTCTCACCATTGGTTTGATTTTACCCCAAAAGAAGTTTGCACAGCACAACAAGTTTTCTCATGTGAACGTGGTTCTGCTTCTTTCCTTTGCTGCTTCATTCTGGAGAAAACCCCTTTTCTTTGTCTTTTTTGAGTATTGGTGACAATAAACAGTGAAAATTCTCGTCTCCCTTCCCAAGCTGTGACAACACACTCAAAATTTTGAGGTAAAACCAGAAATTGTAACCAGTTCCCTGAATTTATGTTGTGTATTTCACAGGTAATGAGTACTACAAGTTTTGGAAACAACTCTGTGTGTGTGTCCTGAGACCCTTTGCCCTTCCCAGATCTGTCTCTGCATGCTCACCTCATAAAATATTCCCTTTTTCTCCTCTTCACTGTGGGATCCATTTGTCTTTTCAGCACATTTGTGTTCAAAGTTATCAAAGTGGAATGGTGATGGCACTGCTTAACCCACCAGCCAGCTGGGCTTGGGAATGGATCCATCCTCTTCCCATTAATTCCTCTTTAGTGCCTCCCCCTAACACAGGCTCATGGATCATCCTGCTTTATTCCAGAGGAATACAGCCATAGGATGACAATTACTGATAGAGCATAAAAGCTGGAGCTAAAGACCATGGCAAGAAGCAAACAGAACTGATGTGGGAAGAGATGAAAAGATGAAAAATTGACCGGAGAAGAAAATTGGAACAAGCTAATTTACAAAAGAAAATGAACAAACCACAGCCAGGTAGCTCTGAATAAGATTAATTGCTACACATTGCCTTTCTCTTTGCAATTTTTATCTTACTTCAACTTCTCTTGCACTTTCCTAAGTGGCAGTGCTGTAATCTCAGGAACTTTGATTCCATAACTTTGCCAGCTGAGCACTGTTTGCATAAATTGCTCTGTCTTTGGAATTGGGACTCAAATTCCAGCAACAGCCGAGGATTTGCTCCATTGACTTGGATGGGTTTATTTTTAATTTATTACTCTGAGGTCAGAAGGCAGAGCTCCGGATATAAATCTTGAACATAAATAGACAATTCCCAAATCTAGACACTAGAGCCACGAGTACCATACAGAAAAACAAAGCCAGGCAGGTATAAAACTGTCTGGAGGGTTAAACCAAAGGGGGCTGTGCATTTATTAGTAGTTTACTGTTTATTAAACAAGAACTTCAGTTCCAAAAAGAACCCATTAATTGAAACCAAGTAGTGTTTAGTTAAATGGGAGCCTGTCAAAACTGGGGAGGACAATGGATCAGTCCAAATGTGAGTGCAAATTTTGTCTGGGAATTTTAAAGCGTGCCGTTTGTCATGGACTACGGATGTGCACCATACAAACTCCGTACATCTGCCCCTGGGTGACAATAAAAAGCGCAGTTTATTATAAACCGAAGTAAAAATGAAAATAAAAAAAAAATCAACTAAAATCACAGTTTTGTCATTGGTATGTGGAGGTTGTTCCAAGGGCCCATCCAGAGCTCCTCCTCATCAGATTGTGTGTGTTCACTGTGAGACTCCAAGGGCTCCTTGACTTCCTCGTGGTCAACAACTGATTCCTGCTCATCTGTGCTTTTCAGTTTGGCCACCCCGGCCTTTGTCACTACATTTTCAGCCCCTATAGTAGAGGAAAAGGAGACACTGCATGGCCTGGAGTTCATTTTGTCACTTGGGGATGGTCCCTTGGACAACGTGTTCAGCGGGACGCTCTCCTCATGTGTCACCGCCAGCTTGTCCAGTTTCTTGAACTGCTTCCCCAGCCTCACTGGGGACGTGGCTTTCAAGTTATTGCCGAGGCAGACGCGGCGGGTGCGGACGACGGAGCCGTTCTGGGCGATGTAGATGTTGCCATTGCTGTTGGGCTGGAGGCCGGGGTTGCTCAGCCGGCTCCTCTGGCTGGAGTCGGGAGCGCTCTCCTCGCCCGTGGAGCTGGTCTCGTACTCTGGGTCCACCACCAACTTGATCCTCTTCTTTTTGGCCCACTGTTGGACGACAAAAAGAAAAGTCAGTGCAACCCAGCGCTGTTCATTTCCCTGCCCTTTCTGTTAATTGATTAATAACTCCCATCAGTTTCTATTAATTTTGCATCTTTCCCCTTGGGATGTGCGCAGAACATCCTGAGGAGCAAGTAAGGGCTGTGTGAGAGATACCTTTAGGAAACTACTCCAAAGTGTAAATTCTAGGAAGGCCTTGGAAGTTTTCTTCCCTTGCATTGTGAATTCCATGCACTGGGTAGCTCTGATTTGTGTGCACCACACATCCAGCAGAGAAAATCCCAGGACGTACACCAGGGAAAATCTCAGGCACAGCGTGGGCAAAACTGGCTGGTTACAAAAATAACAGCTCCATGTAAGGCTTTGTGACTGTTCCAGACAGGTGGGATCAGTGAAAATGCTCGGGAAGATGGTGGAGAAATCAGGCTTTAGGTCTATATAACTTACGTATTTTCTCAAAGAATTAATGCAAACAATTTCCACGCTGCTGTGACTTTGTAGTAGCAGTGATGCCTGTATGGTGAGCACACAACCCCCACTAGTTATTATAATTTATAATTGATCTTTTAAAAATAGATGCCTTCTTGCAGCACACTGAAAAGAGCTATTACCCTTCTTGAATGAATAATTCAAACACTAAGATGCCATCACAGTTAACCTCCACTGCAAAACACACACAGGAACATGAAAAAAGCCAGTTTCTAGAGAAAGAAAATCATGCAAGGTACAAAGAGGTGATTACTCTTCAGCTTTTGAGAAGTTACACTTGAAATATTACTTATATGTCTATTTTATTCTTCCTGGCAAAAACAGTGTTCTTCACATGGATATATTCCAGCTTAGTTTAAGTGGGATTTACATTAACACTGTGTGCAGCTATGACGTTGTGCTGTGTGGGGATGCAAAGGGGCAGGTAAGTGGCCATGGCTTGAGTTCAAAGAGATGTTTGAATGAAATGAAATGAAATGAAATGAAATGAAATGAAATGAAATAAAATAAAATAAAATAAAATAAAATAAAATAAAATAAAATAAAATAAAATAAAATAAAATAAAATAAAATAAACCCACTGTACTCTGATAGGCAGGGAAGGCAGAAGTTGGGAAATGTAATCCATTTCCTTTCCTGACCCAGCTCACTTGATCCTTCTGCTTCAGCATTCCTGGCTTGTGCATCACTGGTGTTTGTAACCTGAATCCTGTGATCCAGAAACAGCCCAATCCCAGCTGTCCCCATTATCCCTTGCAGTTTTGGGAATGCAAATGTTTTGCTGCAATTCCACTTGTCCTCCCCGCAAACAGAGCTGACCTTGACAGCAGAGAACTCACCTGAACATTAGCAAATATATTAATACAATATTAATGTATAAGATGAACACACGGATGATTTTGAAACCTTTACATCCTCCTAATCATGGATGATTTTAAAATCTTTACATCCTCCTCCTCCTCATCATTATTCCCATTCTTCCCTAAATCCCATGTTTCATTGCTCCATGAAAATTAAACTTTCTATATCTATGACTGACTATATCTATAGTGTGCGTGTGTGTGTGTGTGTATATATATATATATGTATCTCCACAGGGCTGGAATTAGTTTGGTTTTCCACAGTTCTCTCCCAAGGACAGTGAAATGCTGGATCAATATGCTTTGCCCTTTCCTTTTGGCTGTCTCCAGCCCGTCAGCATTGCTTAGGAAAGACCACACAGAAGGCACAGCAAACAAAGCCACTCCTCACTGCAAACCATCACCTACTGTCACTCCTCTTTAAAAGGAGGTGGAATCACCCGCAGCCTCCGACTCTGCAATTCCAGTACCCAGGGGCTCATCTGACTGGGACTGGTTGCTTTCCTGGGCCACCTTTTTCCTTGTTTTCATTCCTTTCCTCTTGGTGTCAGAGCTCTGAGTCTCAGTCTCAGTCGTGGCAGTTTTCCCAGATGTGGCACTACCTGAGCTTTTTGTCCCTGTGGTACCTTTGGAAGTCGCACTGATTTCACTGTCTAGGCAGGAAGATTCATTCTTAGTAGCAGTGTTCTCCCTGTCACTGTCCTCTGGATCCACCTCTTCTTCGCTTTCCTCCTCACTCTCCTCCCCAGGAACAGCAGATTTTCCTCCCTTGCCCTCTCCAGCAGCAGCGGTTTTTGCACTGGCAGTTTTAGAAACCACCTTGTTTGAGTTACCTGCTGTCTCCTCTTCCTCTTCTTCTGACACCTCTTCTATGGTGTCCTCTATTTCCACACTGGCAGAGGAGGTTTTGCTCTTGTAGCTGGATCCCGAGGTTTTCTTGTAGCTCGTGTCCCTGTCACTACCTGAGGCAGTGGAGCTCACAGATTTCTGGCTGGAGCGTTTGCCTCGGGAGCTGCCTGTCCTGCTTTTTACACTGGACATTTCCGTGCTTCTCCTGCTGCTGGACTCACTGGTCCCTGACCTGCTGTAGGAGCTCCGTATGGATGAGCTCTTGGACAGGCTGCCACCCTCATCGCTCTCAGAGTCTTCCTCATCATCATCCTCTTCAGATGAGCCTTCCTCCGACTCACTGCTGGAGCTGGATTCAGAGTCCTCATCGGAATCCCCTAAATCCCCAGTTTCCTCATCCGAGTCCACGGTGCTTTCCGTGGCCTCATCCTGATCCAGGGTTATTTTCAAGTAGTCTTTGTCTTCCGACTCAGAGCCGGAGCTGCTGCTCTTCTCAGAGGTCTCATCCGAGGTGCGCCTCCTCCTCCTCTTCCTCCTCTTCTCATAGTCACTGTCCTCATGCTCACTCTCTGCTGTGATGCTGATTGAAACTCCCGACTTGGCTTCTTCCCTTTCAGACCCTTCCTCTCCACGCGCCAAATCCTTGCCAAGGCCCTCCTGGAATTTCTTGGAGGCACTGATGCGCTTCAACACATGGTTTAGTTTTCTCATGGAGGGCCTGTCATCTGTGGATTTCTGGAAGTAGCTTCCCCTGATCATCATGGCTTCGTCCCCATCGGCTTGGCGAGCTGACAGCAGCTTGGCATAGCTGGAATCTTTCCTACCTTTCACTTTCTGCAGGATCATTGGGAATATCTTTGCTTTCTTCCACCGGGAACGGGAAGACTCAGCTCTTCCTACAGGTTTGTGGGCACTGGCTGCCACACGACTTAAATGCATCACTGACTTTAGCCTTCTTTTCCCCTGGCTGCTCCTAAATCCTCTTCCAGGACCACGGCTGAGGTCCATCCCAACACCTACAGGTCTCCCTTCCATTTGAGGCCCTGCTGCCTGGCTTATACCTCTGCTGGGAGGGCCTCTGACTGGACTCATGCCCTGCAAATTATGAAAATTAATCGATTACCACTTGAAAGAAAGTTATTGTGAAAACCTGTACCTTAAAGTAGGGTAGGAACAGATGCAACATTTATTTCCCAGCATGAAAATGAACTCACCTGTTTTAGAACAGTTTTCTTACCAAAGTTATGGGAAATGTTTTGGAATTTTAGAGTTTTAGGAAGTTTAGAATAGTCTGGAAATCCACAACTACTTTACTCTGCAATGGGGAAAACACTGTAATGTTCTGTCTTCTCATTTAATACTGGATTAAGATCTGGCATTTACAAAAACTGGACTTTTTTCTCAGAAGAAACGTTTACATCAACTTTCTTCTGATTGCCGCTGACATTTAAAATTTTTTTTATATTTCATTGTGAACTTTGTGGCAAATGAGTTTAGGTACTGCTTTTCTTAGTGGAAAGCCATCATTTATAAGAAGAATATTAATAACAGACTCATAGAGTCATGGAGTGGTTTTAGTTGGAAGGGACCTTAAAACCCATCCAGTGCCACCCCTGCCATGGGCAGGGACACCTTCCACTGTCCCAGGCTGCTCCAAGCCCCAAAGTCCAGCCTGGCCTTGGACACTGCCAGGGATCCAGGGGTAGCCACAGCTTCTCTGAGCACTCTGTGCCAGGGCCTGCCCACCCTCACAGGAGGGAATTTCTTACCAATATCCAACCTAAATTTTCCCTTTTTCAGTCTTTAGTCATTCTTC
Organism: Muscicapa striata striata; assembly: GCA_030060385.1. Taxonomy (NCBI): domain Eukaryota; kingdom Metazoa; phylum Chordata; class Aves; order Passeriformes; family Muscicapidae; genus Muscicapa; species Muscicapa striata. Next base: position 1,078,444 of record JAREIS010000169.1, read on the forward strand.
TTGTCCTGTAACCGCAGTTCCTGTGGAAGAGTCCTCCTCCAGCTTCCTTGTAGGGCCCTACAAACACTGGAAGGTTTCTTTATTTGGTAATGAGATAAAATGGAATTACCTAAGTGGATTTTTCTTTGAACTAAAACCAGATGTGGATACTAAAAGAAACTCAGCAATTCTTTTTTATGCCTAAAAAACAAAAGGAATTTAATGTTTACAAACTTTACAGGTCACCAGAAGGGCCAACAACGCTCAACATTGACCTATAAAAAACTTAATTCTCATCGTACAATTCCAGTGTACAACTGATGAGGTTTGGTGGCCCTTCAGGCTGTTAAAGGGACAGAATGAGCCCTCCAGAGTTTGTTTCTTACCTCCTCTGCTGCTGGCCCGTGGGGACTGTAGTAGTAGCCACCGTCGCTCTCCACCACGACCTCGCCGTACTCGTCGTACATTCCCGACGGGGACAGCAGGCGCCGACGGCTCCCGTACTGCGGCAGCTCGTACCTGCCAGGGACACCACAGCTCCTCAGCACGCGCCCAAACGTGCTCACACCTCTCATCACACAGCCAGCACTGCAAACATTCACATCCAGAGGGATGGGAACGATGTTCCTTGTTTTTCTCCCTCCTTTTTTTCCTTAGTGGCAGCCAAATCCCAGACATCCTTCTGTTCCGGCAGCCACAAGCCCCTTAGAGTAACCTGAATTTAGAGGCCTGTCTGATCAGTCAAGACCCCTCTAAGTACATCCACCTTCCTTCAATCCACCTGATTTTTTTTGGGATCTTTCTCAATAATAATGGAGTGAAAGAGCAGCTTCCTTGGGATCAGTTCTGGAGAATGCAAGCAGTTATTCCTGAAGAGCCTGCAGTCCAGTGGGCTTTATCAAAACAAGGCAGGATGGGGTATCTTGAGGGAAATTTGAAAGGCCACCAGGGAAGGATAGGGTTTTTTGAGGGACATTTAAAAGGCCAGCAGCTGGCTGGAAACTGGGAGAGAAAGGAATAATCCCTGAACTCAGGAGGGGAGGAGGTGATGGAAATTAATCTCCCAGGAAGCAGAAATACACACACAAAGGATATAAACCCAGCATGAGGGATGGGATGTGCATTCTGTAAGTGGAAAAATGACATTCCTGAAGAAGCAGGGAGTTATCTCACACCCCCTTAACCTCTGAAAAGAGTTTTGTTGTTGGTTCACGCCTTTGTGGACACAAAGATTAAAGTAATCCTGAGCTGAAGGGAAGTCCCACGATTAACTGCTGGAATAATAAACATCACCAGCCTGGAAAAGCAGCATTTTCAGAAATAAAGAGGAAAAATGGAACTATACCCATGCTCATAACTGTAGTAATCCTGGCCATAGTATTCCTGCCCTGGATCAATTCCAGACTCCATACTCAGCTCCTGGAAAAGAAAAACACTGATTGAATGCAAACTGTGTGAAAAAGGCCCAAATGTAATTACTGATTTTATTCTTCTTTATGATGTAATTACTTCTTCTGACTGCAGAAATGATCCCCATCCTGTAGCACAAAAATACCAATGTCTCACATTTGCTCTTATTGCTTATTCTGGAAACAATTTTGGGCCTAAAAGATTGGAAATAGAAAGATTTGCAATTGCACTGCAAAGCAAGGTGCTAAAGCTTCCAGCACCAATGGCTCAGCTCAGCTCCAGCTGCAGTAATCCATCAGCAGCTGACTGACACCAGGAAAAAATCCGATAGCAGTAGGAGAGCAATGGAATCATTCTGTCTGGAAATCTGAAACTGTGGGATGAAGCCAGTGGGAGCCACTGAAAGATGCTCATGGGGAAATCACAGTGGTTTAAAAGAGACCTTAAAGCCCATCCAGTCCCACCTTCCATTATCCCAAGTTGCTCCAAGCCCCATCCAACCTGGCCTTGGTAGTACCAATATGCAATAAATTTAAGGTATTTAATTAAAATAACAGGACTGGGCTTACAGTGCCAGAACTTTGTTTTTTTATCTAAGAGCCAGGGCGAAAATTACCTGAGACAGACAAGTTCTTATTACAAAATTATGTAAAAGCCATTTCAAAACTTATAGAACAATTAAGAAATGAAAAATGGTGGTACCTCTGGTCTGAGAAGAGAAGGTCTCAGCAACTGCTGTTGCTACAAAAGAAAATGAGAAAGTGGTTAATTAGGCAGCAACAATTGAAGTGCAGGTGATTGGTGTCTAAGATTTACTAATAAATGCTGAAACCATAGGTCCTTTGGAACTTTTTTATGGGAGGCAGCTGGATACTTCCATACCCTGTGAGAACACTGAGCACCTGATGCAGTAAAATCCCTTCACAGTCCACCATTTCTTTTGCCTAAATATAAAATCAGCTTCCCAGTTTTTGTGGTAATTGTCTGACATATTTATCTCAAGAACTTCTAGCAAAGGCCAAGAGAAGTAAGTTCTATATTTCAATTAAGAGATACAAACCAGCTGTGCAAAGAGAAGAAAAAAAATCAGCAAATATCAGCCTTTATGATAGAAATGTATTCTGGAGAATCTTCCAATTATTAAATGAGATTTTACTGAAGGAATACTGCTCTCCTTGTTATTCATTTCTGGAGAAAATTATACTTCAGGAGCAGAAGAGCTGCAGGGAAGGTGCAAGGAGCCCCATCCCTGCCTGGCAGGTCATTGGGTGTGACATTGGAAAACAAAGCAGGCGCGGAGGGAATTCCCTGGGAAGCTGCTTCTGGCAGCTCATTAAGCAGCAATCTCGGAGCCTGGAGGTCGCACTCCTGCCACAATGGATCTCAGCCCCCCAGGCGATCTGCAGCTCATAAACTTCGTGAATCACTTTCAGTTTCTGGTCTGAAAAGCACTCAGTACCCGGGAGTTCCACAACACACAGACCCAGAGTGGTTTGGGTTGGGAGGGACCTTAAAACTCAGCTCATCCCACCCCCTGCCATGGGCAGGGACACCTTCCACTATTCCAGGCTGATCCAAGCCCCAGCCAACCTGGCCTTGGACACTTCCAGGGATCCAGGGGCAGCCACAGCTTCTCTGGGCACCCTGTGCCAGGGCCCCACCACCCTCACAGTGAACAATTCCTTCCAAATATCCCACCAAAATTTCCCCTCTGTCAGTCTGAACTCATCCCTCCTTGTCCTGTCACTCCAGTTCCTGATGCAGGGTCCCTCTCCAGGTCCCCTGTATCCCTTCAGACCCTGGAAGGAGCTGTGATGTCTCCACACAACCTTCCCTTCTCCAGGCTGAGCAGCCCCAGCTCTCCCAGCCTGGCTCCATAAGGAAGATGCTCCAGACCCCTCAGAAACTCCCTGGCCTCCTCTGGACCTGCTCCTACAATTCCATGTCCTTATTTTGTGAGCACCACAACTATGCACAGAATTCCAGGCAGGGTCTCACAAGAGCAGAGTAGAAGGTGAGACTCTCCCACTCCCCTGCTGCCCACACTCTTGGGCTGCATGGGAAAAGCACATTGGTATAATCAATATTCTAAAGGTAATTGGGCACCAGCCTTACCTCTTGCTGTGCATATCCTCGCCTAGAAGTCAGAAAAAGAAAATAAATATATTAGTATAATGCTATGAGCCTGCACAAAGATGCCCAATGCCATTCCTCCTGGAGAGGGGTGAAAGAGAATGTAATTAGAAATATAATTAGCATGGAAAGAAATACATATCTCTAATACCGAATATGTTTTTCTTTTGGTTTGCTCTGGACACAGGGATTGTTGCGTGGGAAAGGTTGGAGAAGATTTGGGATCTTTTCTTGCTTTAGATTGTGAATGGATGAGGAAAAATCCCCAGAACCCAAGAGCCAGAGAGCCAGAGCATCCAGAGAGACTCAGCACCGGGAAAGGGGAATTGGGAGAGGCCCTGCCCCATCCCCTGCCCACTCTGCCACCATCCACAGAGGGACCTATTCCCTGACATGTCTGCTCAAGCAGTGAAACAACTTCTCCTACTCCTGGACTTTCTGCATCCATCAGGAATTGCCCTGGAGCTTGTATTACTAATTTCTTGTACCAACATTACTATTCCAATTACACCTTTCCTAACATTTGCTCAGTGGAAGGGAGGTGCATCTCTTTTTTTCTTTTTTTTTTTTTTTTTTTTTCTATCTCTGGTTGTTTAGCCCCAGGCTTTGTGCTTCTATCTTATGGGGAGTTTATTGTTGGTTTAATTCATTTTCTCAGAGCCATTCCTGGGCATGACCAATGCATTTATGCCTGTCAAGTTCTTTATTTTCACATTTTGTGCCCGAAAAATTGAAATGGTTTTGGCAAAACTACAGAACAAAAATTTAGGCCTTGGAACTTTTCTTAAGGATAAGTCTGGATTACTTTTATTATGGTTTTTAAGAAGGAAAGGGTAAATGCTCAAAATTATATTAGGCTTAACCTAGGACACAGCCAGCAGTCATGGGGAGGTCTTTAATTACACTAAATAAATAATAAAGACCAGAGAAATTCTTTTAATTCTTTAATATCCCCATCTCTAAATCTTCCTATTAATATTCATCACATGGAATTGATTATCAGCATTGAGTTAATGCTGTCGCCTATATAATATAAACCTCATGGCCAGTTTAAATGAAGATTTATCATCCAAAGATGATCTGTGAGTTTTCAAAGCCCTCTCAAGGAATGCCGGATTTGGTTCCCGTATCGCCTACAACAATCTTCAGATAAAGGAGGTCTGAGGAGAAGGAAGTCTATTACTCTTAATTGCACTATATTGCAGATTAAAAGCACAATATGAGTAATTCTAATTAAATTTGGAATTCAACTTTCATAAAAATAGCACCATGCTGAGTTTTGCTGATACTTCTCAGATAATTTTGTGTGGCCATGATTAGAAGGAACAAAAAGTCACCAAAAGACATAAAATACCCATTCACTCACTACAGCACAAGGATCTATTCTGGCACAAAGACAAAGGTCAGGACAACATCATTTGTTTCCAGGAAGGAATTAGAGCTCTCCACAGAGGGAGGGAGTGCTTCTGGGAAATGTTCTTAGCCAGACTTCACTGCAGTCTGGGAATCTTCCATGTGGAATGGGAAGTGAGGCCATAGAGCCTATGAGGATGTGGGGTAACAGGACAGCCAGGAGCTTGTACTTAAGGGGAGAGACAAAGCCAGAATTAACTCAATTTGACAAGGTGTGATGATCTTCCAGTGCTAAAAGAGGTTAGAGGAACTGGGATTTGCCTAAATCATCCTTTCCCCAATTCCTGGCACCCCAGCGGGTGTTTACTCTTCCATAATTTAAATCTGTTTTCATATCAAAAGTAAAATCATCAAAAATCCCAGATACTACAGATACTCCTCAAAGGGAACAATTACTTATCAGTTTGCCCTGGCTCCTAAAATGAGTATTTTCCTGCAGTTCAGAGCTGGAACTGAGAACAAATTGGGAAGGAGGATGAGTAATGAGAACACCATGGTTCAATTCCAGCTTTGCATGGAAAAGGTCTCCACTGATGCCTCTGTGATCCACTCTGCTCCTGCTCAGGACTTGGCCCTGTCAAGCTGATGATGAAAGGATGAGAGATACATCAGGGTCACAGAAGACCCCAACTGAACAAATCAGACAACCTGGGAGGGGTAAATTATATATAAATATAAATTATTACAGATGTTCAACTTGCTACCAACTCCTATATTGGATCTAACCCTTTGTAGTGCTTCAGAACTGCAGTACCATGGAATCGTGGAATGGTTTGGGTTGCTCATCGTCTTCCACCTCCACCCACTTTCCACTATCCCAGGGTGCTCCAAGCCCTGTCCAACCTGGCCTTGGACACTGCCAGGGATCCAGCCACAGCTTCTCTGGGCACCCAGTGCCAGAGCCTCCCCACCCTCACAGGGAACAATTCCTTCCTAATATCCCATCTAAATCTCTCCTCTTTTGGTTTGAAACAACCCAGACCTCTCCATGGGACAGAATTTCCCTGCTACAGCTTCTTTTCCAGTCTAATTGAGTAATTTTTTAAACAAAGGCTGTTAAAAAAGCCATCAGGAGAACAAAGGTAGCATTATAGCCAGACAAAATGAATCCAGTTTGGCAAAGTTTTCAACTTCATGAAGATTTCCAGAATGAAAAAGTAAATGTTCCTCATCAGTGAAGAGCTGATTGCCATGACCCCTCCCAGACTGTACTGAAATGATGAAATTAAATACTTAAAATGGAACTTCTGTGTGATGTCCGTTCTTTCTGCTTAAGAAATATCCCAGTTGTAGCCAAACTGAAACATTGGAGTTTATGCTGTGAATGACTGAACACCTCCACTTTTGCTGTGTGACCTTACATACCAAAAAATCAGGCCCTATTTGTGTCATACTTCATTGAGGATGTAAAGAACTGCATGACAGCCACTGTTTACAAAGTCTAACGTGGGACTCGGGTACTTAAATCTGATTTTTTGTCTTTGAGGTTGATCCACTCTGAACATGAGTGGCCCAATAATTTTTCATGCCCATCTCTGCCCTCTTCCCACTCTCCCCTTGCCAGGAGCATGGTCAAGACACAGAGGGGAACATTTAAGTCACATTCCCACTCTGGCTCTTCAATCCTAAAATTCTCTACCTAATAAGTACTGAGCTTTGGGAATATGATTAAAACATTGCAGTCATGCCACCTTTGGAGAACTGAGCATCAAAAATGTGTACATCTCATAAATGACACAGATTATTTTACAGCAAAAATAGGATAATCCCTCCCCTCACATGTTTAGCTACTCCTACACCTACCTTGATTCTACAACAACAAGGATTTTAAGTAAAGGAAAATTCTAATGGATCAGCAGAACTTGTGAGATGGAGTTCATGGAGTTTGGCACTGGGACAAAGAAAGAGAAACTACCTTGAGCAGCTTTTGACTGAAGCATCCACACATGTCCTAACTGCAGACTTAAAAAAATAAAAATAAATACAAAACAGGAGAAAAGAGAAAAAGCAAAGCACCAGGGAAATGTTGAGTCTGACAAACAGTCTGATAAAGAATTAATTACCTTTTTGCTCAGAATTACAACATTGATACTGAACTGGAGTTTTAGTTTTGCTTCATTAGGTAATATCAGCCTTTCCCAATATGGTTTTTCAGAGTTGTCATATTGAACTTTTTAGATTTTGGCAAATGACTGAAAGGAAACTTGCAAGTTGAACCAGACATTTAAATGCCCAAACTGCTTTTACTTACCATTTTTTCAAAGGACAAGCTAATTTACTTCATAAATACATTTATAATGGACATATTTATGTAAATGTAAAGATCTCATTTAAACGACTGTGAGCAAAAAGGCTGGTAAGTAAATCCACATTATGTGAATTTTTACAAGTACTTGGAAACCCTTCACCTGGTGACACTAATCAGTGACTTTATTACAGTTTAATTGAGGTGTTTCAGCTCGTGACAGACCAGCATGGAAATGAAAGAGAGACAGCAACAACATGCAGAGGCAAAATCATAAAAAACAAACAACAAAGGCTTTGTACATGAAAGGAATTACAAAATATAAACTTTTCACATGCAGTTACAATATAAAAAAAATGCAGTGGAAGGCAGAAGATGAAGAACAGGAGTGAGGACATAGCCACATTTGCTGAGAAACCAAGAGCAAACCCTTCTTCTGACTGAAGGCAGGAACTGAGCTACCAGAAAATATCAGCAGCCCATAGAGCAGGGAGATGCAGTATGGAATTATGGAATGCCTGGGTTGGAAGGGACCTTAAAGCTCATCCCATGGGCAGGGCCACCATCTGAGGTTGTCAAGACCCATCCAATAACCTGGCTCACCGAAGCTGAGCCTGCTACTCCCAGGCCTTCCTTGCTTTGAAGCCCAATATGTGGCAGAAGATTCCTTCCAGGTGGAGTGTTTTATGGGCAAAGCAAGAGATTCCAATCACAGCTGCAGGAAAATCTGACTGATGTTACCTACGGTGAAGTTTGCTTAAAGAAGTATCGAGCCCGCTGCCATCTATGCCATATCCTTGGGTTAAAATGGACAGTTTCCCCCAAGAATTTCCAGGAAACAGACTAAGAACCAGCAAGATGTAGTTCTGAGAAAACAACCTGGAGAATTATATTTTACATCACAAATTTCCAAGCAAACAGGAAGGACAATGTCTCTCCATTTCAGATCGGGAGTGGGTAAGTCATGTACAGCAGAGAAAAGGGGGAAAGTCGGGACTCCTGGAGAGTCTGAGGCAGATACTGTGCACTGCATTAGAGTCCTCCCACTCAAAAAAAGCAGGGAACATCCACCTGTGAGCATCACAGAGCTGTCGACTGGGAGGGGAAGCGTTTCTCCAGCTCCTCCACAACACAGCTCAAGTTCCCGTTCTGCTGGTTGTGCTCGCCTGCATCTTCTGGAGTCGGGAGCTCCGGGGCTGGGGCTGGTTTGAGCTTGGGGACGTGCTTGGGCAGCAGGTGGTTCTTGTCTATTTGGCTGTACATGTTGGCCACTGACTTCTCGATGGCGGCCAAATTCTGAATGTTTTTAAGAATTCCTTTGAGCTCCCTGCGGGGAGGGAGCTCTGGCACTGGGGCCGGGGTGGGGACAGCTGGCTGTTTGGCAGGGGATTTGGAATGCTTGGCAGGTGACAGAAGCTGCATGCTAAGAGGAGATGGAGAGGAAGAAGAAGGAAGAGAAACTGCAGGTGGAGGCGGAGGATGTGGTGGCAACAGAGGAGGGGATGGTGGTGGTGGTGGCGGCAGTGGAGGTGGCAGCTGTGGAGGTGGGGGTGGGGAATTTTAGGTGGATCTGGAATGCTTTCTACATTTTCTTTGGTCTCAGGAGCTAGAAAACTTTGGCAAAGTGGTTTCTTTGTCCTAGAAGACGGAGGAGTTGGTTTGCGAGTCGGTGGAGGAGAATGAGGATCATCGTGGTGAGTGACGATTACAGCAGGGACCACGGTGGCCTCCACTTCAACTCCTTCAGCACAAGGCATTGGAGAAGACAGAGAGGAGGAGCGAGGGTGGGGAGAAGCCACCACACTTTTGGGAGACTGCTCTGGTGCATTCTCTCCCTCCTGGACACTGGCGCTGTGCGTGGGCGACCGCGCGGATTTCACCTCCGGAGACCTCACTTGCTTCATTTCCTGCAGTGCCTCAAACTGCCTCGCCTTCTCCTTCACAGTCAGCTTGGGGCCACTGATCTTTTGGAATAGTGGACTGCTGACATCATCACTGCTATCAGCGTTTTCTGCTCCTTCCTCCTTGGCTGTGAGTCTCTGCTGCTGCCACTGGATGGGGTCCATGATAACCGGCCTACCCAGGGACCCTGACATGTGTCTCCTGGTCAGGTGAGTGGGCACTGTCCATGCCCGGTGGCTGCCCCCAAAAGAGGCCTCTGTCCAGGCCAGTCTTGAAGGAGAAAGAATATCTAAGGTATCGTTCCTTTTCCGTAGGAACCCAGCGGCAGCGGGGCTTTGAGGGAGACCTTCCACGTACAGCGGGTTTCGGGTCGTTAGCGGGTTCTCATCAGATAAAAAAGTGATGTTACTCGAGGATTTGGGGAGGTTATTGTTCAGGGATCCATTGATATTGGATTGCTTGTGAGCCTCTATAGCACGGGAAGCAAAGCTGCTTATAACTCTCTGTCGATCTCCTTCTTCTAAGACTGACTTTTTTCCCCTGCTTTGTTGGAAATGGTAGAGAAGAAAAAGACTTGAAAGAAAAGAAGATAATCACATGTGAGGAAACATGCATGGACATAGGTATTTATGAGAGAGAGAAAAAAAGAACTTATGACATGAATCAGAGCCATTAAATCACTTCTAGCAAACTACAACCCAATAGCAGGAGCACATCTACTACTGGCAAGACATTTACTTTTGCATCTTCTTTAAGGGGGAAGGAAGAAAAATTAAAACAAGTTGCTGCTTGTTTTAATTTGAAGCTGCATAGCTACTTGGTGAGTTAAAAAATAAATTCACTTCTTGTTAAAAAAACCCTCTTAGACTTCAAAATTACCAGTCAATATTGTGGCCTATCTACCTAGAAACATGAAACATCACAGAAGTATTAATATGTGAATGAATTTTATCTCTTGTATGTATGAATTTCATCTTTTATGTGTATGAATTTCATCTCTTCATCTTGTTGAACCCAATGAAAAGCTCCTGTGGTTGAGTAACACTGAATCTCTACACCAAAAGTGGTAGGTCTCACCACTTTCTGGACTGCATGTGTCACCTCCCAGTCCCTCATCAACTCCCTCCCTCAAATATTCATAATACCACAACCTTCTGAGCAGATTTGAAAATAAACGGTATTTTAAAATGAATAGCCCCAAACTGCCTGCTAGAAACGTGCCCTTCGAGTCCTATTTTAAATAATGCTCGCTGCAGGCTGAAATGAGATTTATTTTTCTCTCAAACTGTGAGAAATTTAAGATTTGGGCCTGTGTCAGGCAAAGCTAAAGTAGAGCACGAGTAGCAATCTTATCTACCTGCACAAATTAAAATATCATATAAGACTAGTTTTACTGACTTGGAGATGTCCAGTATTTTCACACAAGTTATGAGTTAAAAATTCTAAGCCTTGTCTCTACGAAAATTTGAATTTTGGTAAAGGAATAGGATGAAAAAAATGAGTTTTCCATGATTCTGTGAATGTTGGAAGATGAAGATTTAGACTGCTTGGTCCCATCGTTCTGTGGGGTTTGGCATCATTGTTTCATATCTCAGAAAACATAACCAAATCCAAATTAATTAGAAATTAATCTCTGGTGGTTAAATATTCCCTAGCAAAATTGGAAGAGAAATTTAAATACCTAGAAGGAGTTAATTAATAAATTTTTTTCCACTAAGTTATTTAAGATGTAAAAGTCCCCTGAGGGTTGTATTTAATAAAAACACTTTTGTTTCTTAAGCTTTGTTTCCTGTTTTGATCAGGGGACAACCCAGGCAGGGGCAGCTTCCCAATGTTCCAGGGAGCCAGGAGGACTGGAAATCCCATGCAGAATTGAGGGATCATTCTCCCATTTGGAAAAAAAAAAAAACAAACCAGCAAAGCTCCACAAAACGAATGAACTCTCCCCAAGCACTGCAGTTTGCACTTGCAGAGCTGAGTGTGTCTAAGGCTTCCTCTGGGCAGAATGAATAAAAAATAATTAACTTCACACTAATTAAAGAAGAGTTTGGATTGGAAAGAACCTTAGAGATGACCTAGCTCCAACCCCCTGCTATGGGCAGGGACATCTTCCACTATCCCAGGCTGCCCCAAGCCCCAAAGTCCAGCATGGCCTTGGACACTTCCAGGGATCCAGGGGCAGCCACAGCTGGGCACTCTGTGCCAGGGCCTGCCCACCCTCCCAGGGAACAATTCTTTCCCAATATCCCATCTAATCCTGTCCTCTGGCAGTGGGAAGCCACTGCCCCTTGTCCTGTCCCTCCATCCCTTGTGCTCCATGTTTCTTGTCAGCTCCTTCAGGCACTGGGCAGCCACAATTGGGTCACCCCAAAGCTTCTCCTCTCCAGGCTGAACAATCCCAGCGCTCCCAGCCTTTCCTCCCAGCAGAGCTGCTCCATCCCTCTGATCATCCTGCAGCCTCCCTTGGACTCTCTCCAGCAGCTCCAGGTCCCTCCTGTGCTATACATCAACTCAGAATTCCGAAGCAGCCAGCTCTGATGCAGTCAGCCAAGCGCTGCATCTGCCAAGAGGCGAGAGAAGCAGTGACTGAACTTGAAGGAGCCCCTCCAGCAGAAGGCTCATGCAAGGCACCACCACCTTCCTGGCACTGGAGCAGATTATTTCAAAAGCTCCTCAGCCTCCTCCTCGCTCCACACGAGGCCTCCGAGAGCTGAGGTGACCCCACCGTGTTCTTCTCTTTGTGTGGAGCTGTTCTGATCGCTGAAGACCAGAGAGTTCAGTTTCTGTGAGCTCAGACTCTAAAGGCCTTGCATGGGATTGGAGTTAACAGCCAAGGAAGGTTTAAACCCAGCCATCAATCCATGAACTCCCAGCAAACCTTGTTCATGCACTCAGTGTTGGTTTGGCTTTTTTGGACCTTTTGGCTTTAGAAAAAATGCCCTTCAAGTTCAGCAATCACCCTTTCTCTCTCTACTTCCAAGAAGAGGGATAAAGAAGTACAGAAGTATTGGAACTTCCCAGTAAATGTCTTTCCTGCTCAATGGACAAATAAAATATGAACTTCACCTTGCAAGGCTGGATGGGAATTGCCAGAAGGAAAATTAACTAATTTCTACCAGCTACAAATATTAAGACAATGAAATAAGCTTACTTACTGATGCCTAAGGATCCAAAGACAGGGAAAAATGAAAATGGTGAGACAAGGCAGATTTAAAACTAAAGAGCTTTGTTCTGTTTCATTTGCCATAAACACCAAAGAAAGCAAACAAGACACTGCAAATTAAACATGACAGACTCAGGACAACTAAAATCAGAGTAATGTACTAAAACTCGTGAAAAATGGCAATAAAAGATTTTTCCCAAATAAGAATTTCCTAAGGTATACCTGTGCCCTGCAGTAAAATATTTAATGGGGAAGAAGAAGTGGATTTGTAATTATATTTATTGAAGCCTGTTATTTTCTTGCAAATCCTATGGATTTTGATGTATCTTTGAAGGATTTTTGTGTTTAATCAGTTCCTCAGCATGACGGATAAGCCTTGGTTGTATGCAAAGACTTCTGAGAGAAAATATTCCAACTACAGCACCTTTTTTGGTGCAATGAAGACTATTTTTTTGTCCAAATTAACATAAAGCTAAGCCTCAAAAGTCAATACTGCAGATGTGGGAAGTGGCACCTCTTTGGGACAGTACTAAACCCAAAAAAGCTTTTGCAGATGAAACAAAGCACAACAAGGCTTTTTCTGGGTTTAGCATAATATAATTAATTTCAGCAGAAATTTAGTTTATTGCAAAAAAAAAAAAAAAAAAAAAAAATTGAATTTTATCCAAATGGCACCTCTCTGCATAAGGGTACAGATGTGACTCACAAACAGAAGTGTTTCCCACACTATAAAACTTTATTCCACATGTTTTTCCTCCCTTCCTGCCCAAGCATAACTTGACAAAGGTAAAAGGCAAAATTTCATCCCTTAAGAGAAACTCTTCCTATTCCCAGCATTTTTTAGGCCTCTATTTACTTGGAAAAGGTCAAGCCCTGGAATTATTCCACAGGCAGAGACGACACCCAGTTGTCCAAGAGTTAAAGCTCTGTAAAACCTGTAACATTTTATAAACTCCACCACAACAGCTGGAAAATTTCAACTTCCTGGGCAAAACAAATCATGATTGAAAATGGAGCAATCCTCGTTTCCACCATCCACTCACTCCCTACCTGCTCCAAATACTATTCAAGCTGGGCTCTTCAGCACTCCTTGGTTTTCAAGTATAAACAGAGATGAGGAAGTGTGGCAAAGCTTATCAAACAATCCCCTCAGTATCAGACAAATAATAATTGGCTGCAATATTTTCCTAGTGAGAGTTAAATTGTTATTGGAGTCCATTAACTTCAGGTTTACAAAGGCATGAAAAGAGAGGCAGCCTTGCAAAATTATTATTTTATGAGCATGTAAGAGGCAAAAGATGTGTTTATTGAGCTACCAGGGGTTTCTCTGCTTTGATAGTTTCTTTAATTTCAACATTTAAACAGGTTTAAATTTAGAACAAAAAAACCCCAACAAACCGAACACTTCTTACTATAGGAAATGGGGACTTTGGGGCAGCAATTTTCAGGGAATTACCATTTCAAATGTGTGCAATGAATAAGCATGAATTTTATTGGGTGTGTTTAGTTAACAGCTTTGGAAAATGAAGAGTGCTGGCCTGGATGTGCCAAGGAATCCAATCCTGGCAGCAGTGACCTGCTGTAGGATCTTGCTCTTAGGAAAACCATTTGGTGAGACCTTTTTGCCCACTTAAAGTCTGTTAAAGGTTCCCCCATGCATTACAAGAAGATTAAATTGTTTTTTTTCCCTCCTTCCAGAGCCAGACTATTTATTTTTTTGGATGTTGGAGAACCACCTTTTGCACAGAGAATGCATGAAGCAATTTCATAGAATCCCAGAGTCTTAGGATAGTTTGGATTTGGATGGACCTTAAAACCCATCTCATTCCAACCTCTGCCATGAGCAGGGACACCTCCCACTACCCCAGGCTGCCCAGGGCAGTGATTTTCTGGATGGATCTCAAGGAATACTCACATGGTGCTGTCTCCAAGCTCCTCATAGAGGTTGTTGGCCGTGGCTCCAGCCTGTTTTCCTGCTGGCAGAGCCATCTGGATCCTCGCAGTCTTGGCACACTCAGCCTGTCGCCTTTGGAGAGCCATGGGGGAAGGAGAAACACTCATCAGGAACAACCCAAAACATGCCCCCAGAGAAAGCCAAAATGTGAGGTTTTCTATGTTCCTGCCCAGCAGCTAATAAACATCCCTGGATTTTGTCTTCATCAGAGTAGTAACATGATCATCTTCTCCTGGATTTTTCAGCTCCTAGTTAGTTGTTCTGTCTTGGTGGAATCCCAGAGCTTCCCAGATCCCAGAATGGTTTGAGTTGGAAGGGAGCTTAAAGCCCATCCAGTGCTACCCCTGCCATGGGCTGGGACACCTTCCACTATCCCAGGCTGCTCCAAGCCCCAAAGTCCGACCTTGGACACTTCCAGGGATCCAGGGGCAGCCACAGCTGCTCTGGGCACCCTGTGCCAGGGCCTGCCCAGCCTCCCAGAGAACAATTCCTTCCCAATATCCCATTTAAATCTATTTCTTTCTGTTTGATGCCACTCCCCCTTGTCCACTCACAACTCGTTTTTCTTAATGGAGTTGGCTGGGAAATTTCTGTTCAATGAGTGTTTTTTCCTGAAAAAAAAATCCTTCTCTTTTTTTTTTTTTTTTTTCCCTCTTTTTAAAATTTTATTTAAAAAAAAATGATACGGAGTAAAATCACTGTGGAATAAATTTCTGTTCTCTGTCCTAGAAAATAAAGCTCCTCATGTGGGGAGCACCACCAGGGTGATGCAGCTGATACACCCCAGTGACACTGAGTAGCCATAAAAAGAAATCACTTTTTAACTCATCACACCAGGAGTTCAGGAGCAAGCTGAGTATAGGAATTTAAAAAAAAAACCAACTTATATTTAATAAATTTTGAGAACAAAATTTGTCAGTATTCCTGTGGAAGCTGGAAGAAACAAAGCTGGAAATAAATACTTACTCTTTGAATCTGTTTGGTTGCAAAAAAAAAAAAAAAAAAGAGATAAAAGGAAGGTTAAATAAATTCTGCTTCCAACAACTGCCCATAACAGTGACTCTAACAGGAGTAATAAACTACAGGCTACTTAATTATTCCACACATCAAATTCCAGAATTAATGACTTGTTTAAAGAATCAGAACTTCCAGAGCTGAACAGCGTTTGGCTGCATTTTTGATCCCCTGGAAACAATTCTGTAGTCAGCAGAAATACGAATTGCAGCAGGGAATGCAAACAAGACATGAAAACATGAATATTTCTCCTGCTTTTTCTTAAGCAGGTACGATTTTAGACTTGTTTGTTTATATTTAATTATTTTTTATATAACAATATAAATATTGTTATTTTTTATTTTAGCATATTTCAAAGATGCATATAAAATACTTTTAATAATGAATGAGCATTATTTTTGGTTATTATTTAGAAGATGCCATTCTTTTGTGATTAATAAATAATAATAATAATGTATAAGTACCTTACAGGTTTGTGCTAGATACGGGATTTCAATGAGTCATTTTCAGATTTATTACTAAAGAAATACTATAGAAAAAATACTGAGATTCCTTTGGAAAAGGAGTGAAAAAGGCTGGAATGCAAAAACAAACCACGAGGCTCAGGATTTTAATTTACCTCTAAAATTCCTTTCATTTTCTTTGGCACTCTCCATAAAAGTGCAATTTATTCACAATGGGCTACTATAAATCCCACTCCAAGTCAGATTTCTAGATGGGAAAAATAGGATTTTTGGATGAAATGAATATAAGCAGATTCCTGAGAGCTGCTAAAAGAGATTGATGATGTTTGGATAATCTAACAGATGAGAAGAAAAAACGAGGCTACTTCATTTCTTTAAAGAAATCTGCCATTAAGATAACAGCCACCAATGAATTGCAAGATTAACTGCCTCATGGAAGCAAATTTTCCATAGAATTCTGGGAGAGGAAGAGCAATTTGGGAATGATCTGCCATCCCAATGATGCAGAAGTTGGTCAAGCTCTTTCAAACTTCTTTAAAAGGCTTTTTCTCTTCACCCAAAGTGGAGAAAAGGGGATGTGAATATAATCACTAATTAAAGAATAAACCTGTGAAAAAATTAATTTTTAAATCTATGAACTGGAATATAATGTATATGTAAATTTATGAATATAATATTTAATTAGAGAAAAAAAATCTATGAATATATATATATGTGTATATATATATGAATATCTCTATATATCTCTACATAAAGAAATGAACAGGTATGGAGCCTTTAAATCCAAATGCAGTGATTTAAATATGAGTAGACCTGAAAATTTTAGTTGCGAGGAACTTGTTGCAGATGTTGATATGAATTAATTTATCAGCCAATTACTGGAATCTCTTCAGTGTATAAGAGGCAAGAGGAAATATCAAAAAATATCTCTGATGTTGCCTTAAAATGGGAGAAAACCAACTCTCCAGGAAACATTTGCAATTAAGAAGCTCGGGAAAAAATATTTCAGGATTTCAGCAAAAACATTAGAATCCTCTAATTTGATTTTTCATTTACTTCTTGAAAAAGCACCTTTTTCATAATTTTTTTTCTTTTTGTATGGAATTCAGCTCTGAATCCTCACTTTTGTGTTTGAGACCTGGGTTTTGAGATGGTGTTTTGGCACAAAAATCCCACACTGTGTTAGGAAGCCCAGGATGCACTTCCAGTGTTCATCACACCAAGCACTGAGCAACCCTTGTGGTGAGAAATTAACTTACATGATAGAAACATATAAAATACATATAAAATATTATAGAAATAGGCATTAATAAATAGGAATCAATCTCTAATGGATGAATAACCACTGGAGCAGCTCTGCTACAAAATGCAGCACTGCTACTACGGCGTTACAAGCCCTGGGAGAGGAGGAGGAGGAGGAGGAGGGTACTCACTGCCGGTAGCTGACCATGACGATGAGGATGGCTGGCATGCAGCACAGGATGATGATGACAGCCAGGGCCAGCAGTGCCCCCTCTGTGAAGCCCACAGCCTGCGCCTGCTTCTTCACGTTGGCCACCACGTCCGGCGTGCGGATCTCCAGGATTCGCCCGCCCTGGCCCAGGTAGGGCTGGAACTCCTTGTTGATATCCAGCAGTTTGCCATCCAGGAACCTTCAATGGCACAAAACCACCCCACTGTTAGGGCCAAGTTGTAATTACGGCAGGTTAACAGTCCAATAAATCACATATGTCCTCTTTGTGGGGTTTGGAATAGTGGCAATTCCCTGTAATCCCAGTGCCAGGGCAATTCCAATGTACTTAACACCAGGACACAGCTTAAATACTGAAAAGGAGGGCTGAGCTGAGCTTATCCTGATTGCCAGGGGCACAAAGTTCTTGGTGCTTGCTTTGTGCTTTTCCTTCTCTGCTTTGATCCCAAGGATCAACCAACCCTTCTGGGACACATCCCTAAGGACCAGGCAGTGGTAGAGTCCCCATCCCTGGAAGTGTTCAAAAAACCTGTGGATGTGGCACTTGGGGACATGGAGTGGTGATGGCTTTGGCAGTGCTGGGGAATGTTGGATTCTATTACCTCAGATGTCTTTTCCACCCTTAATTCATCTATGGTTGATGTTATCCTAAAATCAGGCAATTTTTAGAGGATTTGCTCAGCTTTTTAGGGAAATACTTTGGCTGGCTGGACAAAAAATAAATTATCCAAGGCTTTAACTTCTGGAGGAAAATAAAAATCCATGAATCACTCCAGAAGTGAGGACTGAATGTCTCACAAGCTGCCTAGCTCTAAAGACCAAAGTAGGGTATGTGTTAGGATGGAGTATCCTAAAATATGGGAGCTGTAGCTGAATTCCAGATCCTTACATGTACAGCAGTTCTCCTGGAGAAAGGCAAGGGGAAAAAAAATCCCCAGAAAACTTCACATAAAAAACAACAAAAAACTTCCATAAGTATTTTTGTGTATAAACTCAGAATGTCTAAGGAAAGCCTGAGATAGCTTTGATTTCTTTACTCTGATCACAAGGCAGAAATTCTACTCCTCAAAGACCATTTCTTCAAGGGCAGTTATTTCCTACAATTGACTTCCCCTCAGAATAATTTCCTGATAAATCCTCATAGAATTTCTTACTTATTTTGGAATTCTGGGGAGAATCCACACTGCGCTGAGTGTGTAACGGATCAATTGGATCCGAACAAGCAGGATGCTGAGCAAGCAGAACAGCTCATCCTGAATGATGAATTTGGGATGGTTTCATGATACTGAGGGCAAAGAGGCTGCTCACCCCCACCGTCTGGAAGGTGTCTGGAAGAATGATTCCCATTCCTGACGTCTTCCACAAACCATTTCCTTGGTACTTGAGGAAAAAAAAAATCCCTTTTCCAACCTGAATGATGGCATAAAGTAGATACAAACATTTTCTTGCTGCCCACTAGATGTCACTGGTGCATGTCCCACATCCTTTGAGCTGGCAGAAGCCTTCCCAGCAGGACAGCATTAAGTCCCTGGATGATTTTAACCATCCCTCTGTTGAAATTCTGCTGGCATTTTCCCGACAGAGCTTTTTTAAAAGGTTCGTAACTCAGCCGTGAGCGTTTACTCTGTGATGGAACCTGACGCGTTGTGCAGGAGCTTCACACAGTTTCTTTTTAACAGGGGACATTTTCCACTTAATTTATGCAGGAGGAATTTGCTGGATTCGACTGGTTTTTATGCTCCAATAAATCAAAGCCTCTTCCCTTTAAAAGATAGGAAAGGAGGCTGAACGTTTCAGTCTGGAAAATTATCTGAGTGGCTTCAGAGACTTTTAGGGGTTTGTGGAAGAGGGAGGACATAGTGAAATGCAGGTACTATTCAGACCCCTTTTTGGGGTGTAATCAAACAGATTTGGAAAAAAAATGAGAGGAGGAGTGGCTGAGGGAGCTGGGAAAGGGGCTCAGCCTGGAGAAAAGGAGGCTCAGGGGGGACCTTGTGGCTCTGCACAACTCCCTGACAGGAGGGGACAGCCAGGGGGGGTCGGGCTCTGCTGCCAGGGAACAGGGACAGGACAAGGGGAAACGGCCTCAAGCTGTGCCAGGGGAGGCTCAGGTTGGACAGCAGGAGGAATTTCTGCATGGAAAGGGTGCTCAGGCCTTGGCAGGGGCTGCCCAGGGAGGTTTGGAGTGCCCATCCCTGGAGGTCTTCCATAAATGTGTGGATGTGAGGACCAGTTTTAGTGGTGGGCTTGGAAGTGCTAGGTTAAGGGTTGGATCTGATGAGCTCAGAGGTTCTCTCCAACCTGAATGACTCTGTTTTATGAGATCCCTGATTAATAAAAACTTCAGGTAACCTATCATAACAGTCTGAAGAAAAAATATGTATCTCTCATTGTGTACCAGTTTTACAAAGTACAGGACAGGGAAAATTCTCCATATCTTGAGGGACACATGGGTTTTGCCCCCTGGAACTGGCTGCTACATGACTCCTAAATCATGCACTTGTTTTCCAGCCAAACATTATTGTGAGGTTAATATTATGGATTACAGGAGCCTCATGCTTTGGTTCAGTGGGGTTTGCTTCTCATGGTGACAACTGTGACTCTGCTCTGGTGCTGTTTGGTGAACTGCTGTGTCCATGCTCTTCTCCCAACTCCAGCTGCTTTGGGTTTGGATCCCTGACTCCTGCCTGTATCCCCACAGTTCTCCACCTGCTGTTCCACTTCATCCTCAATTCTCCTCACATTTGATCTTCACAAATAACTGTTTTCAAACAGTTACAGGTTAACAAGAAATTCCTTTAAATCAGAGCCTCCACTGTGATATAGAAGGAGGAACACAGCAGGTGCTCCCAAAAAAAGCCCATTCTGGAAAAGACACAGGTGTCTTCCAATACACAATCATTTGGTGACCTGTGTAAAAATCCCAGCTGGCAGAAGTCACTAAATCTGTGCATCATGGAGTTGTTGAACACTTGGAAAATCACCTGTGGGAATTTATCTTCCTTATTGGTAATTAAATGTTCAAAATAGGATGTTCTGTTTCTTTTGAACTTATTCACCTTTTCCACATCATATCCAGTTTATGAAATGATCCTTTCTCCAATTGATCCCTTTTCTGTCAGATCCACCCACAGCAGATTCTTGGCTGACAGAAGTGTGGTTGGGACTCGTGGCTTCCCAGTGAAGGGACAACCACTGCTGAAGTGTCTTCTGACCATGGCGGGAAGAACCCTGAGCCATCCCTCTGAAATCAAACTCCCAAGAGGGACCTTTATCTTTTTAGGAGCTTAAAATCTTTGTAGATTTGGGTACATCCCTGGCCCAAATCTCCTGAGGTTCTCCCACTTTCCAGTGGAAACTTGGGAATCCCAGCTGCATAAGTCTGTCTCCTTACTCCAGTGAGCTGACAGTCGCTCACCTCTACCCTAAAGCCAGGGGAGCATTCCCTGGGATTCTGCTGATTTAAATATTTAAAAGCTTTTCAAGAGAAGAAAACAAAAACAAAAACAAAAACAAAGAAACAACCTTAAAAAGCTGAGTATGCAGGCACAGGGAGCATTTTAATGAAGATGTTTCTCAGATGAATCTCCCTTCTCTTCCTGTTGGAAAATTTTTAACCCATCTTAACTCTATCCTGCTCTGGGCTTCACTGGACATCTGAACATCCTTAAAAAGACATTCCAATATTTTCAAAGGGTGCCATAACAAAAAAGGACATTTTTTCTGACTGTGAAGAGACTCTGCAAAGGGAAAAGTTTATTTTTTATTCAGAGAAAGTAAACGTTTATTTTAAATTCAAAGAGCCAACTGCCTCCCTGTTCTGATAACAGCTGATTTTCATATCCTGATAGTAGTGGATTTACTGAGAGTTTTCCAAAGGGAGGAGGAAAAGGGAGTCAGAATCTTGAATAAAACTGGGAGAAGATCACAATGACTGCATTCTTGGAATGACCAATACTGGAAAAGTGACCACAAACACCAAGAGCATCACTGAGACCTGAAAAGGCTGAATGACCATGGGAATAGCTACAAACAAATGCCAGGAGAAGGAAGGAGGCTCTATTGCCACCCCTCTGAAAGCTGTTATTGCTATTAATGATATTTCATATAAAATTTCTATATAAAAGATTCAGTTTTTTATATTCCTAGTTCAGAAAAATGATGCTGGAAGACTGGAGTGGGTTCAGAGAAAACCTTAAGTGATTAAAAGAATTAAAACATAGCCCAGAGCAGAATTTCTCAAGAATAAAAATACAGAGGATGATGCAAACATGAGCCTAGACCTCAGTGGGACCCAGAAATTAAAAGCACCAACGGATGCTTTAATTTAGCATCCAAAGTTATAATAAAACTGAGCCTGGAAAAATAAAAAAAAAAAGACAAAAGGCCTGGTTTTTGACAGGAAATTAACCTGCAACAACAACCCCCAGATCGCAGTTGATTGGATTTTCTGATGCAATTGCTTTGCTGACAGATATGTTCCAAGCAGAATTAATTTGGGGAGTTCCCAAACTTGCTCAGACTGATCCCAATGACTTTTCCTAGCCTACAAAATCTGAATATCTGCAGAACTTTCCTATGCTGCGGTTCACCTACAGTCCACAAGGAGCTTGGGAGAAGAAGCCCTTTTCCAACCCCATTTCCCTGCTGTGGTTTGCAGCCTTTTCCTGCCAGGTTGCTGAGGATGTGCTCAGCACAGGAAGAATCTGGTGGAGTTCTCACTGAGAGAAAAAGCAACACTGAGGTGGAGCATGTGCAAAAAAAAAAAAAAAAACAACAAAAAAACACAACCAAAAAAAAGCCAGCCAACAAAGTTTTTTTTCTCTAAAAGAAGAACCTGATTTGTATTTGGAAGAGCCTGATCTCCTGTGTGGAGATGTGCACTGGGTCATGTCCTAGCCTGTTTTATCTGAGGTGCAAACCACCTCTGCTCCTTCCCTTCCCTTCCCTTCCCTTCCCTTCCCTTCCCTTCCCTTCCTTCCCTTCCCCCTTCCCTTCCCTTCCCTTCCCTTCCCTTCCCTTCCCTTCCCTTCCCTTCCCTTCCCTTCCCTTCCCTTCCCTTCCCTTCCCTCCCCTTCCCTTCCCTTCCCTTCCCTTCCCTTCCCTTCCCTTCCCTTCCCTTCCCTTCCCTTCCCTTCCCTTCCCTGAACCTTCCCTTCCCTTCCCTTCCCTTTCCCTTCCCTTCCCTTCCCTTCCCTTCCCTTCCCTTCCCTTCCCTTCCCTTCCCTTCCCTTCCCTTCCCTTCCCTTCCCTTTTTCCAAAGAAAAGAAACTCCAAACAGAAACTGTGGAAAGCTTGAAGGTCAACACTGCAGCACCAAAGCCTGAAGATCACACAGGATTTTTGGTACATAGGAAGGAAATTCCTTGGAGGAATTTCACTTGGAAGCTCCTCCACAGGGTGGAGAAAACCTATTACAGGCTGTTGTGGTGTCAATGTCTGAATCATATGGATTGGGACAATTTAGCCCAAGGCACCGGACTGAACTAGGAAGCAGCAAATTCCCAAGGTATCCATAGGGGATATCCATGCAGCAGCTGTTTCAATGGATTTTTCTGTTTCCATTATGCTGAACTAGTTTTTAACAGACCAACAGATTCCCAAACAATCCATGGAAATAGTGGGAGATCAACAAAACAAACACTCACTTAAAAAGTTCGTTCCTCATGATGGCTCTGTTGGTTTGGGGGTCGATGGCGTAGACCATGAGGTCGGACTTGGTGTAATCCTCCTCAGAATATCCATCCCCAAACCTCCGTGCTCCGATGGATTCCACCACAACCGTAGCCCCCGGAATCTGGTCTTGGACGTAGCGTTCCAAAATCCTAAAGGGAAGATGAAGCTGGAAAGCTGCAGTGATTGATTTGTGCTGCCCACCACTGACCCCTGCCCAAATGATGTATTGATAGGCAAAACCCATAGGATGAGAAGGATTTTGACCTTCAGAGCACTTTAGAAAAGGAATCGCTGCTCCACGTAACCTCAGAAATGCTGAACTCCTGAGAAAAGCTCAGCAGTGCTCAGAGAGGTCTTCAGAAATTGTGTCCTTAAGTCAAGCTCTTTGTATTTATGACCCGAGTCAAGTTTTAAATGGCTCACAGGAATCACCACCTATATTTCACACAAAATCCTCCTGTCAGCCTTTTATTAAGTTATATTATTCCAGTACTTCCATTCCAGCCTTCACAGGGTGCATTCCATAAATTTTCACCCAGAGAAACAACCACTTGAACGATTTTTGGTGGGATATTTCATCCAGCCCTCCAATATCAGACAACATTTCAGGGGCTGCAACACCTGCTGCTCCAAAAGGCACTAGGTTTTTACAGGCAGGAGGAAATTGGAATATTGGGCTGGCACTTTTACCACAGGAAATAAAATCATATAAACTGCAGCAGGATTCCACAAGCAGGGGAAAGAAAGGCTGATAGAATTTAGAGATAACATTATCAATGAAAACAACAACAACAACAACCAGACTTGCTAAAGATTGATAAGGTTTCCAACATGTGACCAAGGAAGATTCACTCAAACTCCACAGAAACTTTTATAAACAAAGGCATAAATGCAAATATCATCAACTCCATGAAAAAAAACAAAACAAAACAAAAAACAATAACAACAAAAAAACCCAACCAAACAAACAAAACAAAACAAAAAAAAAAACCCACCAAAAAACAACAACAACAACAACAACAACAAAAAAAACCCAGAACATTTGGAAGCATAAAAGTTCCATCTAAACTTACAAGAAAATATAGAATTTCCTGGGCTAATTGATATAATCAGAAAATCAAAAAGCTATAGCTGAGCTGGGAGGCAAAATTAAGGGAACTACAGGAGATGTGTTGTCTGATCCATCAAGGATGCACCAGGGTGTGGAGGAAGACACACCTCCCACAAAAAAAACCATCAGTGACTTTAGGTGTTGCTTGCTAAACACAAAACCTGCAGTTGCTGAGGTTACATTGCTGTTACGTCTTTTTCCTGACACAAAATTTCCACCAGCTACTGATTTTTCAAGACTTCTGATGCACATTTATCCAAGGAACATCTCCTCTCTTTGTGTGGAAATTTAGTGTGCCCTTAAAACCAGTTGTAAGCTTTTACGCTTTTCTATAAGACCTTGAAAAAATTCAAGTATGTCAGAGCCAGGTCATACCTGAAGAGTGAATATATGGAATTACTGCAGAGAAAATAGAGATACAGATTGGCTGACATGGTGCTCATGGAGTGGTGTCCTCTGAACAAGCTCTCCTGTTGTTTGCAGATATGGAAAACTCTGCTTATCTCTGCTTCTGGCATGCTCTGCAGTGGCAGCCAAGGTGAGAACCTGTCACAGACACCTCAGCAGCAATAATTGCTCCAGGAAAAGTCTGACAGGACCAATCTGGGATATGGAGATTATTATAAAACCTCACCAAACATGATGGGAGTGTAAATGGCTAAAAAGAAACCACAACCATTCTTAGAAGAGTGTTCAACACAAGGTGTCAGGCAGAACAAATATGTAAAGAACTTGCCTCCATAATTAGCATTTAATCATCTTCTCTTGCTGCAGGAGATGCTTTTCATGGAGTCACAGTGTCCCAGAATCCACCCTGTTCCCAATGCCCACCTTGTCCCCAGCCCAGAGCACTGAGTGCCACCTCCAGCCCTTCCTTGGACACCTCCAGGGATGGGCACTCCAAACCTCCCTGGGCAGCCCCTGCCAATGCCTGAGCACCCTTTCCATGCAGAAATTCCTCCTGCTGTCCAACCTGAGCCTCCCCTGGCACAGCTTGAGGCCGTTTCCCCTTGTCCTTTTCTGTGTACAGAACTCTGCCCAAGATAGAACTGCTCCATCAGGTTAGAGAGTTATAATGTAGGGTCACTTCTGGCAGAATCAGTAACAACATTCCCTATCCTCAGAAAGTCCTGACATCCTGCTGGAATTGATTGCCTTTGAGAATATCTTTGTCTAAAACATTATTAAAACTGAAGAACGCACAGAATGTTTGGGACAAGGGATGGAGGGCCAGGACACAGGGAATGGCTTCCCACTGCCAGAGGGCAGGGACAGATGGGATATTGGGAAGGAATTGTTCCCTGGGAGGATGGGCAGGCCCTGGCACAGGGTGCCCAGAGCAGCTGTGGCTGCCCCTGGATCCCTTGGAAGTGTCCCAGGCCAGGTTGGACAGGGCTTGGAGCAGGCTGGGATAGTGGAAGGTGTCCCTGCCCACGGCAGGGGGGGGCACTGGGTGGGCTTTAAGGTACCTTCCAACCCAAACCAGTCAGGAATTCTGTGATATCACTTCCTGAGAAGTGGGTACATTGCAGCCATTGACTATACTCACATTGCAGGAAACCCCACGAAATCCAGCAGAATGGCAGCAATGTTCAATTTGAAACACACAAATTGCATGTTTAGGTTAAAACAGAGAATAAAATCACACTGAAGACTGAAGAGATGCAATTAAAGAATTCACTTAAAAATAGGGCAGTTCCCTGTAGAATTATTTGAAAAATCCTTCAGCTGAACTTGTGATGCTGAAAACACTGTAGTGTTTTAGAACTCCCCTGGAAAAGGCCACTTGCTTGTAGTAGTACTCATAAAAACCACTTTTTTTAAAGATTCCTGCTTTTAGTAACAACAGTGTCTGCAGCTCTGCTGTTTTGATCAGCAGAATTCAAATTAAAATTAGTATGTCACTTGTTAATCCCACAAGAGTGACTCCCATCCTCCCAAGCGGTGTGTAAGAGCTGGAAGGAGGAGCAGAATAGGTGTTGAGCCTTTCCAACTACTCCAAGTCCACTGGAGCTGCTCACTAGTGAGGGAAATGCCTCCCAATGCTTCCTCATTAGCACAGCTCTCCCAATTCCCAGCAGTGACCCTGGACAGGAGGAGTTGCTCTGTCATTGGGGGATCCTGAGGCCCAAAGTTCCCTGAAAATCCTGAGGTGATTTTTTTTCATCTTTAGATGCAAAATAAATGGAAAGGCAAAACAATAGAGGGTTGTTGGTCTGCTGAGCTGTCCCTTGGCTGGGGAATTCTGCTCCATGAAGTCCCAGAATGGTTTGGGTTGGAAGTTAAAGTTCATCCTGTGTCACCCCCTGCCATGTCAGGGACACCTTTCACTATCCCAGGCTGCTCCAAGCCCTGTCCAACCTGGCCTTGGACACTTCCAGGGATCCAGGGGCAGCCACAGCTGCTCTGGGCACCCTGTGCCAGGGCCTGCCCACCCTCCCAGGGAACAATTCCTTCCCAAAATCCCATCTAACCCTGCCCTCTGGCACTGGGAAGCCATTCCCTGTGTCCTGTCACTTCCCACTTTTGTGAAAATCCCATCTCCAGCCTTCTTGCACACTCCCTGTAGGTAATGGAAAGGGGCTTTCAGAACATTCCTGAACTGGTACTTCCTAGAACATCCCTGAAAGCAGCAGATAAAAGCCCAAAATCTGGGATAAGGCTCCACATTCACAGCCTGCTCTCAGTGCCATGTCCATGTGTTTATATCCACACCTGAGGTTGCTGTATCCCCTTTTAGGCAGACAAGACCCTGGAGAAAACAGAATTAAATTTAGAGATTCACCCTGGCATCACAGCAGGAAGTTATTTAGGAATTTAACAACATACTGTGTTTTTTGAGCACATAAAATATTTTAAGAAATAGAAAAAAAAAGCCCCCAAACATTCCTTCCTTCAGGACTCAAATTCCTAAAGACTTGAAGTGAGCAGCGTTGAAGATTCAATATCCTGCATAATTTTTGGCCAAAATTCTAGTTCTCAAAAATAACCTGGTGCAATAATAAGGATAAATTTGTATTCTAGGTATTTGAAAATACAAATTTGGCAACCATGCAGAGTGGAGAGCATCCAGCCCCTGCCATCAGTATCAATACAGACTTTTCAAGTGCTTTAATTAATTCCTCAATTCTGCTCCACTTCAGCCCAATTCTGGCCATCTGGAGTCTTTGTGAGATTAATAACTGACAATGAAACCACTGGATTTTCAACTGGACTTTCCCAAAGAGATAAGGATCAATTCCAGTCCCTCTGGTGCAGTCAGTGATAGATTTGGGGGGATACACTGAAGCCCCAGGTCCCAGATTCCTTATTACAACATAAATAGAGTTCAGGGAAATGTCTGTTCATCCTGTGTTGCCTAAGGTTTATTCCAAGCCTAAAAACATCCCTTTTTTATAAAACAGCCTTTCACAAAGGTTATTTTTCTGTCACACACATGTCCAGCCAGAAGGAGCAGCATAGAGACAATTCCTTCTGCATAGAATTATATATATAATATTTCATAATAATATTATTAATAATATTTTGAAAACAACCCAGAGCTAATGCCTTTATACCCACTTATCCTAATCCTATAAAAGCAGAGAGTCAGGAATCATTAAGGCTGGAAAAGGCCTTTAAGATTCAAGTCCTACTGTCACCTCAGCACCACCACAAGCAGATTGGTTTGCACACCAGAAAGGGAATTTGTTTTCTTACACACTGCTGAAGTTCCTTTCCTTCTCTTTGTGCTCATCCTGTAAAATCCTGCCCTCCAAAACCCCTACACACATTCTAACTTTTTATTTCAGCCTCATTTGTCCCAGTCACAGAAGGAACATTGTGATCATTTGAAGAATAATACCCAGGGACATCTCCCCTCTGATCCTGAGGACAATCTCCAGATCTCAGCACAAAAGGGCTTTTCCTGCAATTGTCAGCAATTCCTGGGGAAAGCAGGAGTTTACAGCTTTATTCACTGCATTAGTGAGCTTTGGAGAGATCCATTACCACAATAACACCGGGAGTTACAGAGAGCAGGAGCTCACTGAACCAGGGCTTCCCAGGGAGAGTAGCAAGTGGAAAAGCTGGGGCTGTAGAATCTTGGGTCTCTATTACCCAACTTAATAAAGGTGGCCTGCAGTTATTAATCATCCTGATTCCTCAAGAGAAAGGCTGGAACAGGCTCTGTGAACACTGCACAAGCCCTGGGACATTCTCCCAGCAAAGCCAGACTGGCTGGACATGAAACAGGAGACAGCCAGTTGGTGGCAAATGTCCCCCTAATCTATTTATTTCATCAGATTGGATCTGTTTAATCAAATTCAATAAATTCTGCTATTATCTAATCTAGTCCTTTTCTAAGTTTGCAATTTAATTTGGAATGAAACATTACAGCGTGAATAAGTGACAGAGGAAAAGGGGAGGGGAGGGGAGGTGGAGTGGAGGGACAGGAGCAAAGCGACCCCAAAATGTTCCTGTCAGACAGGTAAAGGACAAAGCAGCAACAGCTGGACCTATGTCTCAGGAATATCTCATAAAGGGCAGGAAACCAAGTGCCACCTGTGGAGAGGGCCAAGGGCAAGGTCACTGTCACCACCCCAACAGGCAAACACTCCAATCAGCTGTAATTAGACTTAATTCAGTAATTATCTGGCAAAAACCATAAAGTAAGCACCAGAATATGACTTCTCCTGTGGCAAAAGGGACAAGACTGAATGATTTATACTCTACAGCTGAGATGTGCTCATTTTTTTACCAATTCGGGGGCCTGAGGACAAGAAAAAACACAACTGCAGGGAAATCATGCACATCTAAAACATTTCCCTGAAGAGAGAACTGTTTGTTCCAGCTCCCAGATATAAAATTTATTGTCTCATATACTATGATTAGACATAAAATCTTATGTGATACGCAATGTACATGTGCTGTATATTATGATCTATAATTTACAGCAGTATTTACTGCTGTAGTATTTTATAACATCTCTTTTAAGTGCAGCACAGTTTCTGTGCATTAAGTAGAGTTCCTTTGAAGAATGATGGCAGTCAGCTTTAGATATGCAAACCATTAAGTTGGAAGATTCAATGTTCATATTCCAAAATACTCCCTCAGCAATAACTCCAAGAATCAGCACTTGTTTCTACATTTGGATTTTCAGGGAAAAGCCTGCCTGGACACTTCTGCACTGTGTTAGAGGGTTCAGCATGGATCTTCCTTACCTGGGAACTCCCTCATTCTCTTCAGGGCATAAAACTGACTGAGAAACTGACTGTATGCTGTGTGCACACAATGCTGTGCCCTGTGCTCTGGGATGGCCCTGCTGGAAGCAGGAAGGAGACACCAGGTGCCCACTGAGCTCCCTTCAGCCTGAGCCATTTTGTGACTCTGTATTTGATCCAAACTCTCATTTTAAGCCACTCCACTATTCCAGTTCAGGGGAACTGATGTGATATCTATACAGGAGCATACAGAGGAATTTACTTCCCAAGACAGTTCTCTTCCCTGCAGGATGGGAGAAGCTCAGGTCTCTCTTGGCAGTGTGGCTTATCTGACTTTAGGCAGAGCTTTAAGTGGTCACCACATGAAAATCAAATAATTATATGCTCTGAGAACCACTTTGGCTGTTTTATTCCAGTTGAATTTCAGGAGTGGGATGCCTCTGGGCTGCTTCCAACTGAGGATATGCTATGATTCCATAAAATGCTGTTCCTTACCCAACAAACCAGCACTCCCTGAAACTTCCATATTTCAAGAACACTCTGGAATCTGTCTCCACCAAGTCTTCTGAAGGAGAGGAGCACACACTGAATTTTCCATGAAGCCTCAGCCTATTTTCTCTGTCCTTCTGCAGCAGACAGAAAGTGGTCTCTCTGCACAGCCATAATTAAAGAGAAATGGCAAATGGGACATTGATGTGCAGCCCAGAGAATATGAAAAGCTTGATGATATTAAAGCAGTTGGAGGAAAACACTGAATGACTGCAAAAGATCCTATTGGAAGTGTCAGGGAAGACCAGTCCATTGTATTCCTCAAAAAACTCCTAAGCCAAAGCAATGCTTTAAATCTTCTCTTCTCTGCTTTGCTCCCTTTATGTGGACCATTAACTCCCACACACCTCAGGCTTTGCTGAGTGTGGAAAAACTGAATTATATAATTATTAATACCTCATGAAAATGACAGAATCTGATATAACCTCCTCCAAAGTTGTTTAATCCACTATTTATTTTATTGTGAAAAATCACTGTAATTCCACAAATGACCCATGTACCTCCTTTTACTAACATTCCCCCTCACCAACTATTGCCTAAATGTTCTATTTTCAAGGATTAGTACTTGCCAAAATGAGAGGACAAAGTGCTGAGTAACCTGTGCAGTGACTAATTTAATTCATAGAACACAGAATGGTTTGTGTTGGGAAGGGATCTTAAGAATCATCTTGTTCCAGCTCCCCTGCCACAGACAGGGACACCTCCTACTAGACAGGGTTGATGATAGTCTTTTTATCTGTTAATTAATTACACATTAAGTTTTTTTAAATTACTGCATTATTTGAAGTGGCTAAACTACTTCGGACTGAGATTCCAAATAATTTGGTTTCCCTTTCCCTGTGGTTGCACAGGGAAGAATGTGCAAAACATCACAAATTCTTATTTTGTTTTTATGGGCTGCACGAATTATTAAACCTGTATAAAAACAGGGAGAGGGTGATCTTTTAAATTTAGGAGAAAACAAGAGAAATTTGACTAGAGCGATGAAATAAATAGATTTCTCTGTGAAACAGACCTTTGTACACAGCTACAAAATTATTTTTGAGATATTTGTTCTCTGCAAATACTTCTAGGAATGAATGGGCCAATTTGAAAATAAGTTGATGTAATTCTTCTGGCAAAGGCTGTCCTTAAAAAATTTATTCTTAGAAGAGAAATTCTTTAGCTACACTGATCTGCCCATGGTGTTTTGAAGGTAAAGACTTCCCAAGCTGACTTGGAGAACTCAAAACCTGGTAATTTTGTGGCGTTTTTTAAACTGTGAAATACAGAATCACAGAATGATTTGGGTTAGAACGGACCTCCAAGGTCACCAAGTCCAACCATCAACCACCACCACCCTGTTCACCACTAACCTGTGTCCTCTGTGCCAATTCCATATGGACACTTCCAGGCGTGAGGACTCAACACTTGCCTGGACAGCCCCTTCCAATGCTGAACCACCCTTTCCATGAAGAAATTCTCCCTAAAATCCAATCTCAACCTCCCCTGGTGCAGACTGAGGCTGTTTCCTCTCCTTATGTCACTTGTTACCTCAGAGAAGAGCTTGACCCCACCTCAGTAGAGCCTCCTTTTAGGAAGTCATTCCTATTTCTAGGAACCACCTTTTTTTAGGATGTTATTCCTGGTTCTAGGAAATCTCTCCTTTCAGGAAGCTATTCCTATTTCTAGGCAATTCCTCCTTTCAGGAAGTTATTTCTAGGCAATCCTTCCCTTCAGGAAGGTATTCCTGGTTCTAGGCAATATCTCCTTTCAGGAAATTATTCCTATTTATAGGCAATACCTCCCTTCAGGGAGTTATTCCTGATTCTAGGCAACCCCTGCTTTCAGGAATTTATTCCTGGTTCTTGGAAGTGCAGTCCCTGTGAGTTCAGCCCATTGCCTGAACAACTTCATTGGTGATTCTGACATTCAAATCTCTCTGAGCCAAGACACACCTGGCCAAAACAGAGGGAGAGAAGGGGAACATGTCCCAGATCTCCAGGAGCAAATCCATCAGGAATTTTTCCTAGCCCAGTGAAGACGTGAGGCACTCAGAGACTTTTCCAACGACTGGTTGGACCATCAACCCAAAGGTATTTAAAATTCAATGGACAACAACAAGCAGGATGGACCTGTGGGAATCTGAGAAGTGCCACTCATCACTGATTGAAGTGACAAAAAGAAGGACAAAATTGGTTATAAACTTTTTCCTATAGCATTTTCTATCCCATATTGGCTAATTCCATGACAGCAAGTAGAGAAAATTGTCTCTGTGTTACAAAAAGAAGCCAGAAATGCAAACCTGACCCCTGGAAGCTGCTGCTGATGTGGGGTCTGGGGGCTTTTATTGACCAGATAAAACCCCTCCCTCACTCCCTGATCCATCCAATCCCAAAGCCAGGGAATTGTCTGATATTTGGAGAGGAAATAAATTGATTACCCAATGAGTTGGTCTTTGTTTTGCTCCACAAGGGTGGGAGGAACGTTGGAGACAATCACTTGCATGTCCAACTGGTTGACCACAGAGACCTGGAAAGAAAAGAGGGGAATTCAATTGGCACTGCCAGGCACAGTCCTCTTCCCATCCAACAGCAATGGAAAAATTCCTTCCCTGCCTCCACACCATGCCCTGATACCCAGGTTTCTCTTTTCATTCCAAATAAGAGAGCTGGGAAATCTTGCAGCCAAAGCCCATAGGAGTCAAAAATTTAACTGGAATTGTGTTTCCAGGCCTGCATCAGAAGTACAGATTTTTAAGGCGGGGACAGAAAAAGCTGCTCTTAGTTTAGACTTGACTTAGAGAATCTCAGATCTCCCACGGGGTGTATTTGAAATTACTTCTGAGCATTTGGGTGGTTTGGATGCCAGGAAAATCCTCCCTTGGAACCATGCAATGTGCACCAAGGGAAATGGAAATTCAGGATTAATTCCACAAAATCAATGCTATTTTGTTAGAAAATCAGGAAGGAAATTGTTCATTTACATTGAAGCCATCAGTGAGAGGTTTTATTTTAATCACCAATTGTTTTAGCTTCTCCTTCTATCAAAAAACTGCACATTTTATAAATGAGCTTTTTCCTTAAAAAAAAAAAAAAAAAAGAAATACAAAGCAGGAAAAAATGTTTCTAATCCACTCAATACTTGTGTGCTTTGTTGCAATAAAATCAAATTTCAGTTTTCCACCGAGGTATGGAATGACGTCAGAGCAAATATCTGGCAATTATTGTTTTTTACTATGAACCCAACAACTCCAATCTTGTAGAGGATTCTGGAGGAAAATTTGTAAAACTAGGCCAATGTTAAAGCTGATAAATTTAAAAATCAAGGGTTAGTTGATTCTAAAAGAATTAAACAAGGCCTGATTTTCCAAAGAGGTGTCCTGGAAGCACAGCAGCAGAAAAGCCTGAATGTGCTTCCACATCAAACACTGATTCACCAGCTTTGAAGCTTAATTCAACTTTAAATATTCAAATGTTCTTGAAATGTCATCAGATGCCCTGATCAGCACGTACAGGCTTCTGTGTAAGAAACACAGAATTATAATGAGCTCCAAATAAACTTTAGACTAAAATCATGCAACGGAACTGGAAAGCAATGATTAATTTAATAGAATTAATTACATTAGTCAATTCAAGCAATGGCTGTGCACCCAGGAACTGAAAACAGTGTAAAGGCAACACAAAAAACAAAGGCAGTAATTCTTTTAATATGGAAGAAATCACAATTATCATCACTTGTTTGTGTACAAAACCAGGGTTAAACACACATTCATGACAAGCTATAGGAAACCAAGGGTGCTGGACAAAAATCAAGCGACATTTGAGGTTTCCATGGTAACATTAACTTGCTTGTTATCCCCATTTGTAAAGGCAGGCAAAGCAGAAAATTGTTGGCAACCTCTAGCCCACGAGTGATATCCCTTTGATCCCAAGCTTTGCTCATTAGGCACTCGCCAAGTTTAAATCCAGCAAGGTGGAGCTTACAAAGAGTCTTGATTGTGATATGACACCAGTGGATTCCTGGGAGTAGCTGGGACCCAAATGAGGAGGGGCCTTGAAACCTCCTCAAACCCCAATAAACATTTGATTAAAGATAATATCTATGATATCATAAAGACGATATCCATGATCTCAAATAATGATAGTGAATGTCCACTATCTACACTTTCTCAGCACCTTTAGGTGCTTCCTTGCAGCAAATTATTTTAAAATGTAATTCTTGTATCTCTTTCATCTCACAGATGCTGAGAAGGAAAATCCCATCACATGGAAGCAAACTGTCAACCCACAGGTGTCTGACTTGAGCTGTCCTGGTGTCCTTTCCATGAATTGTACCCACCAGCATGAAGACCTTGGACCAGCAGTTTTGGCAAGTCCTGTTGCTCCAACAGCTGTGCCAGGCTCTGGGGAAGAATCCTGGTCCCAGTTCTGGTGGATACCTTGCTCTGCTCAGCTTCTTCCCAGCACTGTCCCTCTGGTGGTGACTGCCTCTTCTCCCAAGACCTCCTCCCACTGCAGTCCCATCTTCTTCCCCCATACATTATTCTTTTGCGTGGGAGTAATTAAATTAATTTCTCTCTTCTCTGTGCACTTTTTGAGCTGGTTTCAAAAGAAATAATACCAGAGAGCCTGAGCCCCTGATCCCACAGCTGTTAAAATCATGGGAAAGGATCTTAGTGTATGGATCACACTTGGTGCATAAAATCAGAGGACCCCAGAATGGCCTGGGGGGGAAGGAGCCTTAAAGCCCATCCAGGACCACCCTCTGCCATGAAAATGGACACCTTCCTCTGTCCCAGGCTGCTCCAATCCCTGTCCAACCCGGCTTTGGACACTGCCAGGGATCCAGGGGCAGCCACAGCTGCTCTGGGCATCCTGTGCCAGGGTCTCCCCACCCTCCCAGGGAACAATTCCTTCCCAATATCCCATCCATCCCTGCCCTCTGGCAGTGGGAAGCCATTCCCTGCGTCCTGACACTCCATCCCTTGGAAACTGTCTCTCTGTATTTCTTGTCAGCTCCTTCAGGCACTGGAAGGCCACAATTTGGTCACCCCAAAGCTTTTCTTCTCCAGGCTCAACCTTCCCAGCCTTTCCTCCCAGCAGAGCTGCTCCATCCCTCTGAATATCCTGGTGCCTCCTCTGGACTCATTCCAACATGTCCATGTGTCAGTGTTCTAGGCAGGATGGGGTGGTATGGAATTGTATCTCCAGCTCCTCCGAGCTTCCAGGCCTTGCCCAAAGCAACTGGGTGCACTGCTCATCACTCAGCCAGACATCATAAAGAAACCTCTATAAATTAATGAGACATCCTTCACTTTCTAATGTTAATGTCGATTCCTTCTGGCTATATTTTAATATCCCATTAGTGCCTAAATTACCTGAGAATGCCCCATCATTTTGGGAGGTCAAGTATGAGGGTGAAATCATTTATGTTTATTTGGTGAACTCCTGCAGAACTCACCACACCAAGGATTCTGGCTCTCATCCGTATCCTTTGACAGTGTTCCCATTAAGTGGATAATGCACTCCATCCCTTTCACATTATGCTAATATTGAGCCAATCCATCAAGTTTACAGGCTTTAAGGAAATTTAGTTGGATGGTTTCACTGGCTGGACTAAGTCAATGTTCTTTGAACAGCTCAAAACCACGAGTCTGAGGCCTAAAGATGGTGTCAGCTCTGAAATTCTGCTTTCTCAGGGGCTGAAACGTTCATTCTCAGCCCAAAATTACTCCTTAACATAAGCAACTAACACAACTTGGAAATGACCAGCAGGGACATCAAATCATAGAATCATGGCATGGTTTGGGTTGTGAGGGACCTTAAAGCCCATCCAGTGCCTCCCCTGCCATGGGAATGGACACTTTCCACTAGCCCAGGCTGCTCCAAGCCCTGTCCAACCTGGTCTTGGACACTCCCAGGGATCCAGGGGCACCCGACACCCTGTGCCAGGGCCTGCCCACCCTCCCAGGGAACAATTCCTTCCCAATATCCCATCCATCCCTGCCCTCTGGCAGTGGGAAGCCATTCCCCATTGTCCTGGCACTGCAGGCCCTTGTCCAAAGTCTCTCTCCATGTTTCTTGTAGCTTCTTCAGGCACTGGAAGGCCACTATCAGGTCACCCCAAAACTTCTCCTCTCCAGGCTGAACAATCCCAGCTCTCCCAGCCTTTCCTCCCAGGAGAGCTGCTCCATCCCCCTGATCATCCTGGTGCCTCATCTGGACTGTCTCCAACAGGTCACAAAATCTTTTGGTTTAAGAAATGAATAGCTTTATTCCAGCACCTTCAAAAAATTAAGCACAAGCCCTTTATGGCTTTTCTTTAGGTCGACCTGGAATTAAACTTCCTGCAGTATTTGAATCTCCTTAGGAATTATTCCATAATAATAGTCCCTGTCTGATACTTACAAGCACTTCTGCTTTGCTGCTCAGTCCTTTGCCGTAATCGTCAGTGGCAATGACCTGGAACTTGAAATAGGATCTCCTCATGTTTTTGAACATCATGGCAGTTTTGATCAGCCCTGTATAAGCCTCAATCACAAAGCCTTCCTTGCCATCCTTGATGGGGGGAATGATGAGTCTGTATTGCATGGCACTGTAATTCCCAGTGTCCTTATCATCGGCCTAATGGGGAAAAGGAAACAAGCAGAGGCAAACAAGGTAAATATGCATGGAAGGAGCCATTAACCTTGTCCTTTAAATAAAGTTACATCTCGGCCCAGCAAATTTCTGCCAATCTGACATTTAAAACATTAGATCCCAGAGCACAGATATGGCTGCTACTTTAAATGCTTCATTTAGCTTTGCTGCACTCAGTTTTGCTTTTCCAGCAATTTCTTCCTCCTCTGTTGGCATTAAACTGCTCCAGAAAAAGAAAAAAAAATATTAAAAGGTAGAAAAATATAAGTTGACTTTCAAGTCTGCAACAATATTAAGAACTGCTTAGTTCTGAGAAACCTCCACTGCCAAATTCTCATTGAAAAAGAAATATCAAAGAAAAACCATCTCAGCAACTTGTGCACGCTTACAAAAGGATGTCCTTCATCTTAGAGATATTCTGATGGAGCACAGGTATTTTTGGTGCAATCAAATAACTTTTTCTTGAAATAAGGAAGGACTGAGTGGCATTTCTGCAGTGGTGCAGAGGGACCTGCTGGGCACCCCAGCTCAGGACACAGAGCTGTGCTGGCACCATTGCTGAACTGGATCAGAATGCAGAGCTAGCATCAACCAGGCAGCCCCAGGAATTATTATTCCACCTTCCCTGCTCCTGACAATCCCTTGTAGTCCCATCCTGGCCTCTCCAGCCCCATTCCTTATGCTCCTGTTGAACCTGTATCCAGAGGGAAGTGCTTCCAAGGACCTCGACAGAACTTTCTGTGCTCCTTCCAGGGATTAGCATGGTGGGAGCTAATTAATGCCTGAGCACTCATTAGTCTTGGGCACGGCCTCAGCATCTGGGATACTTCAGGATCTATCAGCAGGTTTTAATGGAAATATCTGCACTGCTTCTAAAGCCTTTTGCTTAGGCTAAAGCTGGAATAAAAAACAGCCTTAACTTTGAAAAGGTGCATGTAAAATCCACAGAAGATCCATTACTGTGCCACGACATAAGAATTAAAAACAGTAAGGGTTTGTTTGTCATGAAGAACTCATAGAATCATGGAATATCCTGAGCTGGCAGGGACCCACAGGGATCACTGATCCAGCTCCTGTTCCTGCACAGACACCCCAACAACCCCACTCTGTACATCCCTGGGAGCAGGATCCAATCACTCCTGGAGCTCTGGCAGCCTCGGGGCCGTGCCCATTCCCTGGGGAGCCTGGGCAGTGCCAGCACCCTCTGGGGGAAGAACCTTGCCCTGATCTCCAGCCTGACCCAGTCCAGCTGTTCCCTGGAGTCCTGTTCCTGCTCACAGAGAGCAGAGCTTGGAGCTGTTTATGAGATACCACAGCTGCTAAAAGAGAATTATCTGTGCAAGGTCATTAAGCCTTCAATAGGGAACCATTAATCATCACTAATTGTTTCCTCACCAGTACTGAACAAGTTCTATATGGTGGAAATTGTCCCTTCTGGTTTTTTTCATTTTCAGATAATTTTTCAGGGAATACCAACACCAGATGAGCGATCCAGGTATTCAAAGCTGTGTATGCTCCATGCTACTACAACTTCTATCAGTTCAGATTCCCAGACAAAATATCCAGCACCTAAAGGACAATATCCAGGCTGGTTTAGCTGGAAAGAACAAACAGGTTTCATTCAGCACTGCCCAAAAGATGAGCTCCTGGAATGGCACTGGCTGTCACTCTTCACAGACACACAACTGGTTAAATTCCCACCCTCTCTCAGTATTTTGCTTTTTTCTAAATTCATAAAGCTTCATCTGCCTCGACTACCAAAAGCATAAATTTAAAATGTGTTAAATTGTTTTTGTTCTCCAGCTCCATAGTTTTTTTTAAGGCTTTTAAAACCAAGATTACTGTCTCCTGGGTGAGCTCAAACCCCTTTATTAGTGTTTTTAGGAAAGATGGGAAGGTTGAAAAGCTTTCTGAAATTTACTCTATTCTGTCAGTCAAAAAAGTAAAGATATCAGCACATTCCAGCTTTCCAACTGGCATAGGGAAATACAAACCCACAAAATCCCAAAGTCAACAGATGGGAGTTTGACAGGTGGAGAGTCAGGAAAATTGTTGGTTTTCCACATAAATAAATTGCTGAAGGAAGAAATAAATGTGAAAACACACTATGTCATAGAATAATGGAATTTTTATAGTTGGAAAAAACTCCAAGATCACCCAATCCAACCTTTGATTGCCACTTTGGCCATTAAACCACTTTGTGCAGAGCCACATCCACTCATTCCTTGCACACTTCCAGGGCTGTGGCTTCACCATTCCCTGGGCATCCCCCCTTCCAATGCTCCACCACTCTTTAATGAAGAAATGTTTCCTGATATCCAACCTGAACTCAAGGAAACAGCTGGAGAGAAACACCAGGTTGGTGTTTGGATGGTGAGAAACAAAAACAGAAATTAAAGCAGCACCTCAGCGGTGCCTGGAGTGCCAGGACAAGGGGAATGGCTTCCCACTGCCAGAGGGCAGGGATAGATTGGATATTGGGAAGGAATTGCTCCCTGGAAGTGTCCAAGGACAGGCTGGACAGGGCTTGGAGCAGCTTGGGATAGTAGACGGTGTCCTGTGTACCTGTTCATGGCAGGGGTGACACTGGATGGGCATTAAGGTCCCTTCCAACCCAAACCATCCTGGGATTCCAGGGTAAATTCAGCTCATACAACATAGCTTAGGATAAAGCCGTGGCCAATCCAGAAAAATCCTGTCTGGCCAAACCCACTGTGTTTATCCACACTCAGCTTTGCATGTTGGTTATGGAGCTGGGGGGGAAAGAAAACAGAATTCCTGTAACCTCACATGGCACTGGGGGACCCAGCAGCAGCCACAGGAGCAATGTCTGATCCAGCTCCTTTGGGGTCATCCGTGAGCGAGCCAAGTTTCCCCCTGAGTGCCCAGTGAAGTCCTAGAGGTGCCCTGGAGAGGAGCATGACACCCTTCCAATAAAAAGCCAATTTCTTTGTTAAAATGGATTTATGAGGTTGATTCGGCTGGGTCAGAAGCCCATCATATTTTTAATATTGGCAAATTCTCTCTCAATAAAAGCTACGGCTTTTAATAGTTGCTGCTTTCAGTGACACCAGAAATCAATTTCACCTTCAGCATTTCATGCCTGGAGACGTGTGTGACTAAAAACAAACAAAATTTGGATCCAAATTAAGGTGTTGATGCTGCAGGCACAGGCATTATGTGCAGTCAGGCCTTCTGCACAAAGCTCAGGGCACTGGAGCTCAGAACTAATGAGATGTTTAAGTCTTGCAGCTGAGTTTAAATCATTAAACTCCAGTGAAAGAGGCCTTTTGACATTTGAAGCTCACAGCTTGTAAAGTCCTGCAGAGTTCAGGTGCCTCGAGCTGGTGGACAGGCTCTGAGTTAATTGCCACCAGTTCTGAGAGCTCAGTGCCACACCAGAGCCATCGGCAACCTCCAGCATCATCACAGTTCAGGCTCTTCCCACATCCACCCAGAGATGAGCAAACAGGTGCCAAACAGCCTGGAAAAATTATCAGATTCCAGCTTCAAATATTTGAACTTTGTTGTTTGCGTTCCCCTCTTTCTCTACTCTTTGGATCAAACCTAAGGACACTCGGGTTGGCCAGACCAGCAGAGAGAGCTTGTGAGCTGCTCCCAGGAACATCCCAAACTTCTCTAATACACAGGAAGGATGTTTGTTATTCCTGTAATTTGTCCTGAAGGTAAATATTTTCGACACTTCATTAGGAAGAGATCTATGACATCTCAAGAGTTGCATTATGACTGTCAAAGAAGAGAAAGAGCTGCACTTAATCTTAATATTCCAGCAGCATATCTGCCTTTTGTTCTGTGCAAGAAATACAGATGTCTCCTAAATCCTGTTGTGATTTAGGACTGATAAATATGGATGATCTCAGGAATTACCAGGCTGAAGTCCAGCCTCCTGTGATTGAGTGTAGGTGTGCCCACACAAAGGGAGTTGGTTCAGCATCACTGCCTCTACCTCCAGCCCTTTCCCATCCCCTCCCATGGAGAAGGACAAGGCACAAATCCTGGGGTGCTCCCTAATCCCAGCACAAAAGCACTGAGGATATTTTAACTCAGAGAGAGGTGAGGCCCTGGCACAGGGTGCCCAGAGAGGCTGTGGCTGCCCCTGGATCCCTGGAAGTGTCCAAGGCCAGGTTGGACTTTGGGAGCACTTGGGACAGTGGAAGGTGTCCCTGCCCATGGCAGGGGTGGGAATGGATGGGCTTTCAGGTCCCTTCCAACCCAAACCATTCCTCAGAGATCACTCAGTGATTAACCCATTCTTCTTCCCTCTTTTGTAAAAAGGCCCAACAAATGATGCCTTTACAGCATAAATTAATGAATCTCTGGCTCCATGTGACTGCACAAGCAGGCAGGACACCCAGGGAGGCTGGTAAACCCCACTCAGTGTGACAGCAGCACTCTGACCCTGTCACCAGAAGTCACCAGTGGCATGTTTGGGATGAGCATAAAAATCATCAGTGACTGTAACTCCTGAAGCTGTTGCATAATCATTGATGATCCCAGTTTTTAGAATTATCAGCCCGAGCTAAATCCAGATTTGCTGCTCAGAGTGAAATGCAGTTGTTAATTTGAAATGTTTTCCACCTCCCTCAGGATAACCCTTAACCACAAGTCCAAGGCTGCTAACAGGGCATGGAAAATGGCAGGATTTGGACTGGGCTGCTGAGGGGGTTTTTCTCTTTTACTAGCAGATGGCAGCTTCAATGTTCCCAATCAGTGGCTGGCACATAAAGCAGCTTTTAGAACCAGATCATTTTTGCCGGTAGGAATTTCCAGATTGTTGCAGATTTCCAGTTCTGATGGCACAGCTGCCACTGGCCTGTTTTAGGGAAGGTTTCACTGGGTGTTCTACAAACACCTAAGCCTGGAAATCTGGGGTAGCCATTGCAATTTTCTTTTTGTTTTCCTGTATTTCTTCACTTCTATGCTCTTTTACACCCTCATCTGGCTCAAGCCCTTTGGAACTCCCGCTCCTCACCTTGGTTTGCCACTGGCTGCCTCAGGAATTTGTAGGTTTGATTTAAAAAATAAGTTATACTCATATAAAACTTATTTTAACATTTAATATTAAATATCCAATATAGAATGTATCTTTATAATATATATAAAATATATTTAATATATTTATATTACATTGTATTGATAGTTATTTTCATATATTCATTAATATTCATATTTATATGGATCTGAATTTATATATCACTACATCACTGATACTGATCACTGCCCAGCCCACTCCTAGAACCCCAGTGCAAATTTTCTGAGAAACACAGGTGGGATGAAACAAGGTGAATGGGAATTGCCCACTTTGCCCTCCCTTGGTGGCCAAAACCTCCCAGGTGATGAAGAAAACCAGGATCCCTTTTGACAGGCTGTCTCATGGGAAAAGGTGTTGAATAAGAGGGGCTCCCAAAGTTGGGTTTTGAAACATATAATTGGAAAAATGGATTTTATTTTCATTTTGTCAACAGCTGATATCAGTTAGTGCTTGATAGAGTAACTTTGTGTGTGTGTATGAGAGGAAGTAAAGGCCACACACATGGATTTCCTCCATGGGATGGGAATGATCCAGGCACATTCCCCACTCCCAATCCCTGCAGGAGCCTTTACCCAGGAAGGCACGTGCAGGATCAACAGTCTTCAAAATGTCCCTAAACAACAAAGTAATTGAAATAATCTTCAATCACATGAGAAAAAAATCCCAGAGGGTAGGGAATTCTCTGATTGCTGCCAGAGGAAAATAATCGGAAAGTCAGAGATTTTAGAGTAAAAAGTTCAGGAAGCCATCATAAAAAAACACAAATATGATTTTTGAAGGAAAAATGCTTAGCATTCCTGTGATATTTGTGTTAGCAGAAGACACAGCTTTTTTGGAGGCCAGATGTTCCAGCAGCTGGAGGCTGTGCTGTTGTCACTGCAATGAGCTTTCAGAGATTTTTTACACCTACCAAGCAACTTTTCTCCCTGCACTGGGATCCATAAATCACATTTTGAGGAAGAAAAGGTTGTGACTGGCAAAGCAGTTCAGTTTTCTGCACAACTCATGCAATGGCCAAACGAGAAGATTCCCTTGTCATCCCAAGGAAAAGGAAATAACAAAAGAAATCTACAGGTTATAGGCATAGATAGAAAAAAACATGGAGATTCAATGTGGATAACAGATCTGGGGGAAAAAAAAAAAAAAAAAAAGAAATTCTGGTATTCTCTCCCTATTTATAGCCAGGAATTTTAACTGTTTCTTTTATCCATTGTTTTAACTCATTATGGGATCTCTAAGATGCTTTTGAGGTGAAGAAAAGAGGAACTCCTGCTCCCAGTGTGTCCTCAGCTTCACAACCTGCAGCCTAAAATGGCTTCGGTTTATTTTGCTCTCTTCTGTTGAGATACTCCAAGGATATTCAATAAAGGATATTCAAAGGAAAAAAAGGATAAATTTCCATTTAAAAGCTGAACAGAAAGGGGCAAAGAGCACAGGAAAGGGCTGGAATGAAAAGCATCAAAGCATTTCCATCAAATACAGCCAATTCCAGAGCCCTGGATTCACTGGCATTATTTAGGCAAGATTCCTTCCCTGCAAACATTTGCAGGACAAGAACACCTTTATAAACTGAGCAGGAATTCAGGCAATTCTCTTGCTTCACTATATTTCCTAATTTCCTCTGATATTTCCTAATTTAAATCTGTAATAATTCAATAATTTAATAAATAAAGGAAGAAAAGCAGAAGTTAATACTGTTAATATTTTAAAAGCAAGAGCTAATAACATCCCATTATAGTGAAAAGCCAATTCCTATTGGTAATTTCCCTAAAGATTCTGTTGTTTGTGGGTTTGTTTCCTGGAGCAGATTGAAATGATTGTGTTTGGGGCTCAAGGAAGCCTGGTTGGAATTCTGAGGGTGAATAACAGGAGTTCCATGAAAACACCAGTAAAAAGCAAAATAATTCTAACAAAAGGAAGCACAAAGCAAAGCTCAAGGCACAGAATTCATAAATTAGAGGCTATGCATGTTACATCTGGTTTTAATTAGCACATTCCTAATGAAAAGCACAAAAAGGTCTTTAATTAAGGAAATGGGCTCTCAAGTACATGGGAAATTCTGGCGGGGGAAGGGAATTGCAGAGGAGGGGACTTCAAGCAGCAAGGAGCAAATCCTTGGCTAAAAATTGCCATTTTATTCAAATATATCCCTTTTGTTATTTTCTTGGAGCATCAGTACCACCCAGCTTTCAGAGGCCGCTGCTCTTAATCCAATCAGATCCATAGAGAATAATTCACGTGGTTTATCACTCCCCAAATGAATTCTGATTAAAAATGACTTTTGTAGAACGATTTGTGGCATTCTGCTGAGCTTAAGCTTCCTTTTTATCTACTTAGAGGAATCTTACTGTGAATCTAGAGCAGGGCAGCTCATTATTCTCCTCTAAAAGGCTTTTATACTCAAATTAATGTATTTAGGAGGATGCTGCTGGCAGCAAACCCAATGACCTTGGAAAGTTGGGAGAAACTCCATAGGACTGGCCTTGGTACATATCAACTCTTTGGATGATGAGAGAAATTTTTATCCAACATTTTATTGGTCTATTTTTTCTA
Organism: Muscicapa striata striata; assembly: GCA_030060385.1. NCBI lineage: Eukaryota > Metazoa > Chordata > Aves > Passeriformes > Muscicapidae > Muscicapa > Muscicapa striata. Next base: position 1,122,355 of record JAREIS010000169.1, read on the forward strand.
GATTCAATGTGACTGGAAGATTATAGACTCTATTTTCTTCTCTCCTTATTTTAAAAAATATTTAATTTCTTTTTGGTGTTTGATTATTTTTATTATTTGTGAAATTTTGTTCAAGTGGTGGCACTGGGTGAGTTTTAATGTCCCCTCCCACCCAAACCATCCCAGGATTCTCTGATTCCAATATCCCACGTTTGAGGCTCATCAAGGCTGTTGTTAGCACCAGCAATAATGAGAAGATACTGAGAAAATTACTTTCTTCTCAAAATCACTCAGATGATGTGAAAGAAAGTGAGCAACTGTTAATGAATGCAGAAGATGAAAGCAAATGCATTAAAAACTCCTCCTAAGAACCTGAATTTCCCCCTGGAATCCAAACCTGAATAATTTCTACAGTGCAAGCTCTGCGTGTACTTTATTAATGTTCTCCTAAATTGCAACTTGGAAAGCTGCTCATTTTATTCTACTCCTCAAGAACAGGCATTCATTTGATTAATTATTCTTAAACCAGGCTGGAATGTGGATTGTGTTTAACTAACAGAGCAATTACTTTTGCTTTCTAAAGGCCAAGAAAAAAGGTAACGAGCACTGACTGCTGCAAATGCTCGATGCTACAACAATAAATTCCAGCCTGATCCTCTGCAACAAGAGCAGTTCTTAATTATTTCTAATTTTACTTTCACTAAACACACAATTATGTTTAATGCCATCCACTAATACCAACTCCTGGCTTAGGCCTTGTTCCATTTTGTGCCAGCAAAACCAGGGAGGATTGAAACAGAAAAAGCTTAAAGACACAAAATTGACATTTCTTTTTGTCCTCCTTTGGGACTGATGACACGTTTTGAGTCAAATGATTCTAAAGGGCAAAAGCAGATTCCCCTCATCACCCCCAAGTTTCCCTTTAGTTTTTCCCCACCCATTTCTTAGCCCCCTCACTGACACACAAATACCTGTGCCTAAGAAATCCTCTTGGAAAACCAGGAAGGATTTCACAGCCTGTTCACGTTTCATGGGATGACTCCAAGTGTGATTAGACATTTGTGCCTCGTGTTTCATTTACTTTCAGATGGAACAAAATGTTCCTTTCCCTAAATTACTTTGCCTTCCAGAATTTTTTATCTACTCCAGTGCCTTTGTCCTGTTATCTGTTCTCTACAATTCCCTGGCAGGAGAATGGAGCCAGGTGGGGATTAGTCAAGGGACAGGAGGAGAGGAAACAGCCTTGAGTTATTCCTGAGAAGGTCTGGATTGAATATTAGGAAGAATTTCTTCACAGAAAGGGTGATTAAGCATTGACCAGGTCAGTGGTGGAGTCACCATCCCTGGAAGTGTCCCAAAATGTGTGCAAGTGGTGCTTGGAGACAATATTGGTGGTGACCATGGTGGTGCTGGTGGATGGTTGGACTATATGACTTTAAAAGTCTTTTTCAACTTAAACAATTCTGTGATTCTTCAGCAGTTCTAAAGTTAATGGATTTGACATGATTCTTGGACTCCTAATTTTGATGAAGTAGAATCTTCCCAATTCCCCACTTCTCTGCCATTTCTGGGTTTATTTTGGGAAGGACTCTCATGAAACCAACAAAAAAAGCCCAGGTAGGGACAACTTTATTAAGCTCTGACTGTTTTAACATTCCTGGTGCTCTAAACACATCATGTATTTGTTTTATTGAAAATAAAGAGCTTTTATTCTTGGCTATTAATATTTGATGCTAATTGTAGTCTGTATATTATATTTCCATTAATTTTCTCTCTCTTTAAACAAAACAAAACCAAAAAAACCCCAAACCCTATGGATTTTATGCCCACTTTCCTCCCAGTGCAGATCTGAAATTGCTGGATTTCCCCTGTAAAATCTAAACAAGGCGCCACCAAAATAGAAGAAAACTTCAGGTGAAACTGGCATTGAACATAAACCAAATGTTTAAATATTAATAGGTCTAAAATCAGACCTACCAACTGGCATGAGACACAAACACCTAAAACTGAGTACAAAAAAACCCTGGGTTTTAACTCAAAGTCATCCTTGTGTCAACATCAACCATCAAGCAGCTTTAGAAAATGCAAATTTCAAATTTTCCTGTAAAAAATCAAACCAGTGAATACAAATTTTCCCTGAGTAAGTGCAGGTTATGACAAAAATTTCAGTCTTACCTTCACTTTAAGCACAGAAGAAAACATTCTAGCATCTTCAGACACCCCTCCAATGTACATTTTTTTGGTAAACACAGGTGCATGGTCATTTTCATCTTTCACCTCAACAAAAACCTTGGCTGTATTACCTAAAAGAGGGAAGGAAAAAAGAAAATATAATATTCTGTAATAATTTGTAACATCTCCTGGCATTCATGCATTTACAGTTCAGTGAGATCATGTAAAATGAGCATATGGATAATAAACAAAAAAAAATCCCTTAAACAAAAAATAAATCCCTTAGACATCATAGAATTCTAAAATTGGATAATCCCAAGATCCCTGAGGCTGGGAAAGCCCTCCCAGCCCATGGAGCCCAAGCTGTGCCCCATGCCCACCTTGTCCCCAGCCCAGAGCACTGAGTGCCACCTCCAGCCCTTCCTTGGACACCTCCAGGGATGGGCACTCCAAACCTCCCTGGGCAGCCCCTGCCAAGGCCTGAGCACCCTTTCCATGCAGAAATTCCTCCTGCTGTCCAACCTGAGCCTGCCCTGGCACAGCTTGAGGCCGTTTCCCCTTGTCCTGTCCCTGTTCCCTGGCAGCAGAGCCCAACCCCCCCTGGCTGTCCCCTCCTGTCAGGGAGTTGTGCAGAGCCACAAGGTCCCCCCTGAGCCTCCTTTTCTCCAGGCTGAGCCCCTTTCCCAGCTCCCTCAGCCTCTCCTGGTGCTCCAGCCCCTTCCCCAGCTCCCTTCCCCTTCCCTAGATGAGTAATAGGAATCCATATCACACTTTAATTCTGCAGCTTTTGGTCCCATTAAATATCCACAGGTGTCACAAAGAGCCCATTAACAGCAGCTCTGCACCTTGCTTTATCTATTTTAATTATTCCTACTGCCATGCAAATACTTAACAGTCCTGTCTGTTAGCTCATAAATGGTCACACAGAGTCCTGGCTCAGCAGCCTCACCACTTAATTAATTTCCTGTGTTAATTGAAAGCATCCCTAAGCCTGTCCTCCTCCCAGAGCTGGCCTGCCCAGCATTGTCTCACCTGAGAGGTTCAACACAAAACTCCACTGTTCATTTGGTTTTATTAAAGAGTTCCTGCTCCAGCCCATTGAGTAATAAACATCTCCATGGAAAAACATCCAGTAAAAACCATGGACCTGGTGCCAAACAGATTCCACTGCGCAGTAATCTCCACCAACATCTGCTCCCCTCTTTCAGAATACTATCATCCAGAAAGAATGCTGGAAATTATGATATCCAGTTCATTAAAACCACATTTGCAAGTGATAAATCGCCTCCTTTCTGAGCTGGTCTTCCCAGTTCCTTTCAGTGCCAGGATAATTTCAGTGTTGCACAGGTGCCACTGATCTGAGTTACTCATACAATGCAGGCTCCTCAGAAAAGGCTTAGGAGCTGTATATTTAGGGGAGGAAAACATTAAACCACAGACTATTTCTGACATGGCCAAAGTCATATTCTGCCTATCTGATGGTCCAGCTGAAGGGAAACAAATGATGGCTTCATAAATGGAACTGACATCTGAAAAAAACCTCAAATATTTAAAAGGCTGTCCCTGAGCCAGCAGAGTATCCTGGAGATCCTGGGGACACTGAGCTGTCCCTGAGCCAGCAGAGTGTCCTGGGGATCCTGGGGGACACTGAGCTGTCCCTGAGCCAGCAGAGTGTCCTGGGGATCCTGGGGACAGTGGGCAGTGCCAGCCCTGAGCACATTGCCCACACAGGCTCTGGGCTCTCCTCCCTGGGGCTGTTGCAGAGCTGTGTGCACACAATGCTGTGCCCTGGGCTCTGGGATGGCCCTGCTGGAGCAGGGAGGAGCCACCAGGTGCCCACTGAGCTCCCTTCAGCCTGAGCCAGCCTGTGAGGTTTTCCAGTGTGGAGAGAAGGGAGGAAAAAGAAAGAAAAAAAAGAAAGTATATTGCATTAATTGTCAAATCCTTAATGTCTCTGGCTGCAATACCAAACTATGGTAGGAAAATGAGATTTCCAGGCAGACTTCCCCACTGCAACTCCACCTTTTAGGGAAGAAGGTGGCATTAAAAGCAGGATTATGTGTGGAAGTGACCATGCCCTCCTGAGCCTATAACCAGCCCTATCACTGGCTGCAACCAGTTTGGTCCTAGGGGGAAGATCCTGATTTTATCTGTGCAGGTAGGATCAGGCGTTGGCTCATTTGTACTGGTTTTCTCTAATTCAAATTAAACATCATTTGCATATAGCTCACTTTTGTCATGTCAGGCCAGTTTGGGTGAGGTGGCTGAGCCTTGTGCAAAGTTTGCCTTCTAATTTGCTCAACCCACCATTTGTTTAATTTGCTGGCAGTTCTCTGAGCTGCCAAAATGCTGATTTGTTTAACAAAGGGTGAATGATTTGAGAATGGAGAAATGGAAGTTGTTACATTAAGCACAAAACAAATAAAATACCTTGCATATCCACAGGCCAACATTAGGACTGTCACCATTGAATATCTACCTGTTTCAGCTTCCTGCCTGATTTCTGGACACAGTCCTTCATTCTAGCAGATGGAGTGGAATGTGGCATCTGTGAGCTCCTCCTTATCCCACCTTTGGATCCAGTTCCACAGCTGGCTGTAGGAAAGGGCTCCCCACCAGCTACAGAAGTTGCCCTCACAGTGGAATTCTCACTAAAATCCCTCAGCAGCAGCTGTGTCATGTGGGGAAGTCATGTCAGACCCTTTCCCATGGGTATTTTTCCCACTCCCTCTGCTTGATTTAGGAATATTCCTGCACAGGGACTCTGGTGGTCTCAAATTCACCACTCCTGCACCCCCAGCCCCCAGTCTGATGAAAAAGGCCATCAATGAAGTGCACTCTTAGAGTCTGGTTTAGACTCTGTCATTAGACTCCTTTTTCCTTCATATCCCAAATTTCTAACTGCTTTTCCAAACCCCAGGTGTGGCTCCGAACCCTCTTTGTGAGGATAGTGATCATCACAGGCTGTCAGTATCCACACTCATCTTCCAGAGGGGGAATTTATATCCTCAAGTATATAAAGCCTCCCATCTTTGGTGTTCTAAGTCTGGAATCCAGCTCCAGTTATTTTTTCCTTCATGGATTCTAGGAGTTGAAAACAGATTAACTCCTTGGTGGTAATTCTTGTGAGACCTCCCAGAATCCAAATATAAAATCTTATTACTTATGACTGTCCTGCCTAAAGAGCTGGCCAGATGAAAGAACAAAAAGCATCTTTTCCTGGAGAGAGCAGCACATGCTGCCAAGGTGGCCAAAAAGAGCCAGGAAAATTTATTTCAGTGGTACCTCAATCTCCTGCAAGGTTCCTTTTTCCTTCTTTTCTTCAGCACCCTGGAGATGAGCTGCAGTGCACAAAAAATACAGAACTGCAGCTGCTTCTAAGTCATCCTCAGTTTATAGGAACCAGCTAAATAATCACTGCCAAGACTTTTGGATCTTTCAGCTTCTGTGGTTTGCTTAAGGGGAATGAAAACTCCCTGAAAGCTGCTCTAAAGCAAAGCTGAGGAACCTCTGAAACACCTAAAATGAGTAGTCCATGAATAAGTAACACAGAAAACAAGCCCAACAAAAACTCCTGGGTTGCTGGTGTGTACTAGATTTCACTCCTAGAAGTTTTTCCCAAACATCTTTGTTGAAAGCTCTTTTCCAATCTCCCCATCCAGATCTATGTGAGCCTGTAGTTCCTTGCCAGGCTGCAGAAATGAAGCTGAACTGAAGCAATGATTTTTGGACACTGGGACAGCATCAACGATGCTTTGAGTGTTCCTAGGTGAGTTTTACTCAGTGCTCTCACCAGCAGCACTGCACTTGCCTTCTGCAACGTTCCAGCCCAGATATGGATACAGCTGCTCTTCAGGCATGGATAACTCTAACATAAATCCCTGCATCTCCAAAAGCAATTCTGCAGGAGGCAACAGCAGATTTCAAAGAACCTTTCCAAAGTTCATCTGAATCCAACTGGGAGGGAGAGCTGTAATTTGCCAGAGTTTAGGAGCACTTTGCTTTACTCCTGCCTTACAAGTGCGTGGAGCAGGCTTTGTGCTTTGGCAGGTGAGCTGTGCTGAGCAGCAGCTGGGCTCCATCTCACATTCCTGGATTTGGCAGAACCAAGTAGGAAACAGCACTGAATATTTTTCAGTGGCATTTAGATCTAAATGAGCCCATAAAGCCAGAAGATCATCATGTGCTGTCATTGCTCAAGAGTGCAAAAAGAAGCAAACAGCAACGTGTTTGCAGCAGCACGAACCCAAGGTCTGATTTAAATCAGTATAAAACCTCTTTTTCTAACAAAGAATGACCTGAGTGGGAGCTCAGGTTTTATTCAGCCTCTCTAAAATGCACTGCTTTGCTGCCCAAAGACATTGGAAGTTTGTCCCAAGCTCTCCCAGAGCTGTGAGGCAGTGGGATCAGGCTCTGCTTGAGTCCATCTGTCACAACTCCTGGATTTGGGAACTGCCAGAGCAGCCAACTTGTAAAGCACCACCAGCACCAACTTTTGCAACCAAAAACATAAGGCTGCTTTACTGTTACAACAACACAACAGGGACACAGAATTCATGCTCATATTTAATGTAGTAGAATCATCATTCCCAATTACTATGGAACAGCTGCAGAATTTTAGTTGTAAAACTCCCATTTCCACTTTATTCCCAAAGGGATTTTTGTGTTTAGAAAACCAAAAACTGAAGCAACCAGGACTGTTGCCTCACCCCCAACCCCCAGAGCAAAGCCCTACTCACAGCTGGGAGTATAGCAGAGCCAGGACAGCGCCTTTGTACCAGCCCTGGGGGTGCCAAAGGTGACAAAGTTCTATCTGACTGGATAAAACATGGAAATAATCAATGGAAGGGTGACTTTGTTTTCAAATCTTCTGGCAGAAAGATAAAACCCATGTCAACCTGTCACACAATCATCCAGGTTGGAAAAGACCTCCAGGAACACGGAGTGTGACCTGTGACCACTCTCCACCTTGTCACTCAGTCAATTAATTCTTCTTCAAAACAAGAAAAGTTACCACGGGGTGCTGTCATTATCTTTACATCTCTAGGAATGTGCAATCACAGAATCCCAGGATGTTTTGGGTTGGAAGGCACCTTAAAGCCCATCCAGAGCCACCCCTGCCATGGGCAGGGACACCTTCCACTATCCCAGGCTGCTCCAAGCCCCAGTGTCCAACAACTTCCAGGACACTTCCAGGGATCCAGGGGCAGCCCCAGCTTCTCTGGACATGCTCACCAATGCTTTGGTTCTACAGGTGTGATCAGGTTGAATTTGGAGCTAGAAGTGGTAATATTCTCTTTGTCCCTCCTTGTCCATCCTGCTCCAGTGCTCTTTGTCCCTGGGTTTAGGCAGCACTTTCTCTTTGCTGCTCCCTCTGCTTCCACACAAATCCTTCTGCTTCCTCCTACCCCTTACCTTCTTACCTCAAGGAGCATCGAGTCCAGCTCCTGGCCCTGCACAGGACAGCCCCAAGAATCCTACCCTGTGCCTGAGAGCATTGTCCAAACTACATTAATATTCAAGGTCCTTCAGGGCTCAGCATCATCAGAATCCTCAAGGAGAACTCCAAGCTTTTTAACTCATCCTCATCACGAAACACAGCTCACCTCCCATTCAAATGAAGTAAAACCACACAGCAATTTCATATCATAAAGTTTCAGTTAAAGTAACTCCTTTAATGAGTTTGACTCTGTTGAAAGCAAGAATGTGACTTTGCATGATTTAGCACCATCTGTGAAGCCCCCAGTTTAAGTCACCGATTTGATGTTCTCATACTCCAAAGAACATCTCAATTTACTTTCTCTCTCCATATATTTATTCAATTATTGCCACACTATCACCTGGCACCATCACTGAATGACAAACTCAGTTACACTTAATGCACTTTCACTTTTCCCCTGCACAGATGAAAACTCCAGCTCCTACTTCTCTATAATTATTTCCTACAATACCATCACTGAAAACAATTTGGTACCCAGCTTCTGAGCTTTTTGACATTCAGCCCTGTATGGCAGCTGAGCAGTTTGTCAGGGCTGTGTCATTTACAGGATCCCAGGATCCCTGAGTCTGGAAAAGCCCTCCCAGCCCATGGAGCCCAAGCTGTGCCCCATGCCCACCTTGTCCCCAGCCCAGAGCACTGAGTGCCACCTCCAGCCCTTCCTTGGACACCTCCAGGGATGGGCACTCCAAACCTCCCTGGGCAGCCCCTGCCAAGGCCTGAGCACCCTTTCCATGCAGAAATTCCTCCTGCTGTCCAACCTGAGCCTGCCCTGGCACAGCTTGAGGCCGTTTCCCCTTGTCCTGTCCCTGTTCCCTGGCAGCAGAGCCCGACCCCCCCCTGGCCGTCCCCTCCTGTCAGGGAGTTGTGCAGAGCCACAAGGTCCCCCCTGAGCCTCCTTTTCTCCAGGCTCAGCCCCTTTCCCAGCTCCCTCAGCTGCTCCTGGGGCTCTAGTTCCTTTCCTAGCTCCTGTTCCCTTCCCTGGACACACTCAATGCGTATCTCAAAGTGAGGGCCCAGAAATCCCTGCAGATCCAGAGTAGGTCACTGACAAATTCCAGAGCACATTCCATTGATTCAGGGTTATGCAAGACCAGAACTGGCAGCAGTTGTCACTGGGTGTCACAGCTTTGTATTAATTCCATGTTGCATAATCCTGGGGCTGTGCATTTCTAGTAACCCAGCTCCAAAGTGGCTCATCAGTTCAATTTCAGCAAAGCCCATAGTGATGTGCTGATTGTGCCTCATCTCCTCCCAGTGCAGCTAATCAATTCAGTGCCCTGAAATTCAGAACTAGTGTTTAACCTGACTAAAATTCCTCAAAAATAATCAAAGTGCCAAGAAAATGGAAAGGAATTCATTGTTAAATGCAGAAATCAAACCCAGAGATCAAGGGATCTCCATTACAAAGTCATAAGTGATTCAGCTGGCCAGACACATCTAAAGTATTTTAAACATATACATCTATCAAAATGTTTAGCCATCCCTTCAGCACAGTGCACATTCTAAGGAATATATATGTTGTTTATTACTGGAGAACCAAAGGCACCCAGCATGTGTTCCTTTAAACTGGCCTGAAGTCAAACTTCAGTCACTATCAAGCATTCCTGAATAAAGTAATTCAGCCATCACTTTTTTGGAGCTGCTGCTCAGTTGGGAGAGCTGCTCTATTGCAGAGTGTGAGTCAGAAGAGGGAATGAAAGAAAGACCTGCTGACTGCCTTGTGTCTTCAGCCACGTCAGAAAGGTTTGGAGAAGGCTGTGTGCCTTTTTATGGATATAACCTCATCTGGGTTTCTCCCATGCACAGGGAGAAGCAGGCAGCTCTGCCTTTCTGTCCCCTGGCAGGCACATCCTCGATGGTGGCTAAACCAGCACAGGATCTCACTCTACTTTTAACAAAGCCAAGCTCCTGACCACTGATTAACCCTGATGTGTCACACCCCACACATTCCATTCTTGCTCAAGGAAAAAGAAATATCCACAATAATCCAGGCTTAAAATCTCAGAATGTCCTGCTGGTTCTGTGGGTAACATTGGAAAGAAACCCTGGTGAAGGCATTGGAACTGCCACCCCTGTACAGTGTCTTGGGTCATTCCCAAGATTTATGGCATGTTCCCAAATATTTGAGCACCTTCAAGTAACATAGAATCCCAGAACCCCAGAGTGGTTTGGGTTGCAAGAGAGCTCAAAGTCCATCTAGTGCCACCACCTGCCATGGGCAGGGACACCTTCCACTCTCCCAGGCTGCTCCAAGCCCCATCCCACCTGGCCTTGGGCACTTCCAGGGATCCAGGGGCAGCTACAGCTGCTCTGGGCAAGTCAGGCTGAGAGATCAAAAAATGCACAGTGTGATCCCATCATCACCATCACCCCCCTAAAAGCCAGCAGTGTCACTGGAAAGCATTCTCAGCAAATACCAGCAATATCTGTTTAAAAAGATGGAAAAGGAAGGATTTCTGACACTTACTTTTGGAAGGGACTCGCAGGTTGGATCTCACCACCTGCAGGGAGTCTGCCTGCACTCGGAGCTCGTAACTTTGGACACTTTCATAGTCCAGAGGCTTTTTCACTGAGATCACTCCTGTTCTGTTGTTAATGGCAAACACATCTGGAAGCCAGCAAAAACACAGGAATTTTATGAGAAGCATAAACAGGGATTTTCAATGCCCAAGGGTTGTATTTTGGGGATGACACAATTCTCTGACACTGCCAAGCAAGTCATTCCCTCCTTGCCTCTTTCCCTCCCTCCCTCAGGCTTGTAAAGACCCATGTAGCTCATCTTTGAAGATATTTTTAAGGAGCAGAATGGCTGGATCTGCTGTGCTACTGGGATAACCAGCCCAGCATCACAGAACCATGGAATATCCTGAGCTGGAAGGGATCCAAAGGATCAGCAAGTGCAACCTCCTGTACACGATTTGAGTACAAATGGAAAGATGGGACAAGACAAAGAGCCCACTCTCACAATAATGAGGACAGGGAATTCTTTACATCCTTCCCTGTAATTCTGTGTTATTTTGCCAAGATGTCCAGGTAGATCACAGAGAGTATCCCAGCAGGATGCTTTGTTTGGATACCAGGCTTTAATCCAATATTTGTTACAGCATGGCTGAGTCTATAATCTCTTAAACTAGATTTTTAAGCAAGTACAACTCCATCAAACCTATTTGTGTTTTTATTTTGATGTGCCATGGACTCACACTGTGTGGCATCCATGGGAATTTTCACATCAGTGAGAATGATTTTCATGCTAATTAATCTGATCTTTAGCTTATCTCCAAAGGTTTGATAATGGTAGTTACAGAATCATAGAATAGTTTGGGTGGTAAGGGACCTTAAAGCCCATCCAATGCCATGGGCAGGGACACCTTCCACTCTCCCAGGCTGTTCCAAGCCCTGTCCAGCCTGGCCTTGGGCACTTCCACAGATCCAGGGGCAGCCACAGCTGCTCTGGGTACCCTGTGCCAGGGCCTCACCAACCTCCCAGGGAGCAATTCCTTCCCAATATCCCATCTAAACTTCTCTGTTCCAGCTTGAAGCCATTCCCCCTTATCCTGTCTTTTATAAAAAGTCCCTCTCCAGGTTTCTTGTAGGTCTCTTCCAACCCTGAAATTCTCTCCTGCTTGTCCAGATGAGGTGGGATTTCACCTCAATGACCTGAGACTTTCGACTTTCTTTCCAACCTTAATGATTCTGTGATTAACATCAGCAGCTTTACTTCTCCATACTTTCTTGCAGATCTCTGGTGTGCCCTCCAGGTTCCCCATAACCACAAGACTGAATTATTATTATTATTATTATTATTATTATTATTATTATTATTATTATTATTATTATTACACTTACCCTCTTCATTCCCTGACACAATGGAGTACACAACAGTCTGGTTCAAGGCTGCTGCAGTGACAACGGTGACCACAGTTCCCTTTGGGGCATTTTCACTCACTGGGGGAGGTCTGCAGAGTGGAACAGAAGGATTTGAGTTACACTCCTGAACAGCAGATTATTGAAACTTATTCCTCAGGTTGGTATTTCCTCCGTCTGTTAGGTTGCCAAAGGATCTGTTATTAGGGAAAATCATATTAAAAAGGAAAATGTTTAACCTTTGAAAATGCAAAACCCACTGAGAAGTCCAGTTGACAAGAGATGGAAACATAAAGATCTACTGATTCTTGGATGTGAGAAGTGGGACAGTGGGGAATAATGAGGAGAAACAAGAACTACCACAGCCTGATAAATTGGAAATAAAAGACAAAATAGATATTTTCTATATATATTTTATATAGAACTGTAATATATCTATTTTATAATAGAGCTTGAATATATTCAAGTCTACTAAGACAACTCAGTAATCTGTCAGAAAACCATGCAGGAAACTTCATTCTGGGGTGAAATTCCATGTTTTAAACAGGAATCACTTTGGGGCTACCTCCATGGGAATTTCCACTCTTCACAAAGATCCAAATTTTTTCCTGCCAACACATTTTGGTGCTAAAACACAAGATGCTTTTCAAGAAATGAACTGCAACCCAAGGCTACCCAACCACTGTGAGGGTGGGCAGGCCCTGGCACAGGGTGCCCAGAGCAGCTGTGGCTGCCCCTGGATCCCTGGCAGTGTCCAAGGCCAGGCTGGACAGAGCTTGGAGCAGCCTGGGATAGTGAAAGGTGTCCCTGCCCATGGGATGGGGTGACACTGGATGGGCTTTAAGGCCATTTGAACCTAAACCATTCCATGACTCTGTGCTGATGTCCTTAAACCAGCAATCCAAACAATTTCAACAAGGACAACTGAGAAGCTTGAGCTCATCTCAAATCCTCCTCCTCAGATTTTCCTTATGGCAAGCAATGATTGAATTCATGCTTCAAACTCTTCAAAATAAATGTAAAATGATTTTTTGACACTCATCCATGAATGTAGATCTTTTGGGTTTTTTTAAATGTATTATGCAGATATTTTCAATTTTTAAAAAGGGCACTCATTTGATGGATAACAAAATAAACACCAGATAAGGATCTGCTCAGAGAGGCTCCTGAGTTTGAAGATCAGTTGTGCACTGAATCTACATCTGAGAGAGAATCTACATCTGCTTCTTTCTAGGGAGTATAATGGAGGTATTTGGAAGACCAGATTGCACTTGGAGACATGGTGCAGTGGTGGTCCTGGCAGTGCTGGGGGAAGAGTTTGGTTTGATGATCCCAGGCCTAAATAATTCTGTGATTCCATGAATATTTTATCACTTTCCCCTTTCTTCTTCCAGGTGGATTCCAAATCCTCCACCCCACACCACATTTTCCCATTCTAAAGGCAGGGAATGGGCAGGGCTCCAAGGATCCAAGAGCTCCAGGATGCTGGGCCAATGCTTTCAGGGACAGGGTGGGATTGTTGGGGTGTCTGTGCAGGGCCAGGAGCTGGGACCAATGATCCTTGTGTCCCTTACAACTCAGGATATTCTATGATTATATGAAAGTTGGAACCCCAGGACACAATCTCAGCTGTTAAACCCAAACTTTTCCCATCAAGAAGTGGCCAATCTTCCCCTGAGCTCCATCTTACAAACATTTCCTTTGAAATCAATATTGCTTCAAACCTCCTAGAAAAATTTAGAGATAATGGATATATGGAAGTTTTGGTCATGCAATGTAACAGTGATCTCCTCTTTTTTTCACAGGTGGAACAAACACACATGCACGGAGCAGATCCCTACCACAGTTCTGTGTCTGTGGTTGGAGTAAAATTCCTTGTTGCTACTTAATTTATTAAGCTCTAAAACCATTGCTATGAAAAGCTTTTTAGCATTTTACCAAAGCAAATGCTAATCTTAGGGATTAAAAAGCTGCCAAAAGGCAGGGAAAGGCAGGGAAAGCAGGGGGAAAAAGCTGCCAAAGCTGGAAGCATTTAAAGCTGGAGTTCTTTTGATGAGGTCAGAGAGAAAAATGCCCTTTTTATGCTGCATTAGAGATGATGTTGTTTTCTTTGCCTTCTTAAAGGGGTGGGAGTGGAACAAAAGCCCTACATTTCATTCCCAGCATAATTCCAGGATATTTCTGCAGTGGGAATGACCTTACAGCTCCCTCTACCAGTGCTGAATCCAATGGATTGACAAATCAATAATAATTATTGAGAGGTTTTGTGTTTGCTCTGGAGGGAGAGGACAGAACAGCACATGTTTCCCTGCATGGTAATTGCACTGATTTTGTTCTCTTCCTTTAATTCCAGGGATTGGGAACAACAGGAGCAATGTATAAGCTGGAGTAAAACACCCAGCTCATCCCTTCACAGCATTCCTCTGGATTGTGCAGAAGCAAAGCAGCAAAAGATGAGCATCCAACTTCCTATATCCTGCTCTTTATCCTGTGCTTCCAGCTCTAGTAACCTTTCTAAGGGACTAAATTCCTTATTCTCCAATGTTTAAATGGTTAAGATAGAAAATGGTGGTTTTTCCCCCCCAATATATTATTTGAAGGTGTTTTTATGCCATAATTTTGCATCACTGGATGATAAAAGCTGGAATTTTTGTGGGAAGAGGAAAGCAGGAGAATCCAGCCCAAGCCACACTAAAAAAGGACTAGAAAACCCCCATGGGAGTGGAAGGGAATTTCTGTGAGCTCAACACTACTGGGGGGCAGGGAGGGTGAAGGGATTGGTTTGGCACTGTCCCCTGGGTAGGATTGGTGTGTCACTGTCACCTGGGTGGGGTTGGTGTCTCTCTACCTCCCAGCCAGTGCTGAATCCATGGAACCAGAGTTGTTAAGGTTGGAAAAGACCTCCAAGATCATCAAGTCCAACCATCAACCAGCACCACCCTGCTCTCCACTAACCATGTCCCCAAGTGCCACATCCACACAGTTTATCAACACCTCCAGGGATGGGCACTCCAAACCTCCCTGGGCAGCCCCTGCCAAGGCCTGAGCACCCTTTCCATGCAGAAATTCCTCCTGCTGTCCAACCTGAGCCTGCCCTGGCACAGCTTGAGGCCGTTTCCCCTTGTCCTGTCCCTGTTCCCTGGCAGCAGAGCCCGACCCCCCCTGGCTGTCCCCTCCTGTCAGGGAGTTGTGCAGAGCCACAGGTCCCCCTGAGCCTCCTTTTCTCCAGGCTCAGCCCCTTTCCCAGCTCCCTCAGCCTCTCCTGGGGCTCCAGCCCCTTCCCCAGCTCCCTTCCCTTCCCTGGAATTGCTCTGAAATATTTGAAACATTTTCAGTGAAATGGTTCCTTTCTGAACTCACCATCTTCTCAAATCTGTGATTTCTGATCCCTTCCAAGACTCACATGCCCAGGATCCACATCCATCCCATCCCTGGATGTAAGGAGGTCCCTTGCAATAAATGATAATCCACCTGCATCCCACAAGTCTTGAGGATAAACCACAACTAACACTTACTTTAACCCCCACCCCAGCCTTATCCAGAGTTTTAATCTTCCCTTCTCCACAAAACCACCCTTTGACCATGATAAATTTAATCTATTCCCAGATCACTGTTTCATCCATTTCCATGGTATTTTTTCCATGACCATCACAGCAATGTGGCTTTAGGCCCTTTGATTCACTTTAACTTTTCCACAGGTATAATAAATGGTATCCTGGGAACATCCAGGATGGAATGGAGACCAGGAGAGACCTCATTGATTGAGTATGAAACCACAAAATGGGTTTGTTCCTCAGAAAATAAACAAAGCTACCACAAAGAAGAATAGGATTAAATGACATAATTTATGCACCAAAATATTGAAAACAAACACAAATTTAAAAAAAAAATCTCTGAATTTGCTATATCCTATTTATCTGTGTTTTGATCAGAGTGGGAAAGAGAGACTGAGCACCTTTCAAATACATTACAGGGTGCTACTACTGGAAGTGTCCAAGTGAAATTTCAACTTTTCCTCCCTACTTTTCTGCTTCTTCTTTTCCCCTGCACTAAACACATCACTCCTAGCCCCTTTTCAATTTGCCTGAGAGCCAATATGCTTTAAATTCACCATGAAACTTGTCTATCTCCAAAAGCATGAATGCGAGATTTAATAAAAAATTAAATTTCAAACCAGCAAACCCAATAATAATTTGGAAAATTGGTTTAGGGCTGAAGCTTAATAGTGGGATGTGAATGGATTCCATATGAGCCACTTTAGTTGCCTCTACTTTGTAGGCTTCATATTTTGTGTCTATTTATATTGAATATTAGAATACAAAATATTTTAAATATATTTATATTTAAATTTATGGAGGTCCATAAAAACCCCTCAGAAATTAAGTTTTGGTGTTGTTTAACTACATTGCTCACCTCAACTTGATTAACATTGAGGGTATTTTATTCTTAGAATGGTGAGAGGGCCAGAGCAGCTGTGGCTGTCCCTGGATCCCTGGCAGTGTCCAAGGCCAGGTTGGACTTTGGGGCTTGGAGCAGCCTGGGATAGTGGAAGGTGTCCCTGCCCATGGCAGGAGGTGGCACTGGATGGGCTTTGAGGTCCCTTCCAACCCAAACCACTCTAGAATTCCACGATTCCCATGGCAGCTCCTTTAATCCTTTCACCAGCACATAAAAAAACTACCTTGGCTTCCTGTGCTTGCTTAAAAAAGAGATAGACCTGGCCACATTTTAGAGCAATAAACCATCATTTTATCAAGTTTTATACATATTTTAGAGAAATAATTCATCAATTTATCCAGTTTTTGCTTTCCTAGTAACTAACTACCCGAACAGTTTGTCCCATGCAATCATAATTCTTTTTTCTGGAAAAAATTATTTTCTCTTAATTAGATGTATTTATGGAGCAGTTTATCTTCAGAATGTCACATATTCCTTCCTGGACTTGATATCCTGCCTTTCTGTCTCAATTCCCAAGTTGGTTGGAGGCACTCTGACCTTCCCAGAGTATTTATCCCAGGTATTTATCTCCAAAACAAATGACAAGGGAGTCTGGACATTGCTCCAGTGATCTCATCTTAACCTATTGTATTTTAACTCAAATGTCAGGTTTTGCCTCCTGATCTCTGTGTGTTCATGTTATCCCTCCAATCTCCCCAAATTAAACCTGAGGCCATACAGGCAGGAATATTCCTGTCAGGATTCTGCAGAAGCCAAAAAAAATGGGGGAAAAATGCCTAGCAAGCACAACATAGGGCACAGTCACACACTTGGATTGGTCAGACTGATGGGATAAATTCCATGGCTGGAAGGATAACACACTGCTGGATGCCAATGGGGTTTAATAATAAAATTATGGATAATTTCAGTTCCATATCCACACCCCCAGAGTGATTTATTCCTACATTTCATTAACATGGTGTTGGGAGCTCTGACTCTCACCCTTTCCAAGAACACATTCCCTGCTGGAATCTGTGCTTTCCTCTTTCCTTGGAAACATCTCACCAGAACATTTCATTGAAAAATAATTCCTAAAATTCTAGTTTCCTTTTCATTTGCTATAAAGAAGTACAGGATTTTAACAAAATGAATCAGCACTACTAACACAAGGAAAAGTTAGGGGAAAAGGATCCTTCACCTGGTAATCACCTGGTAACTCATTCCCTAATTTTTCAGTACCTGCTCTAAAAATAATTTAATTTAACTTTATAAACACATCTGCTAATTTTTAATTACAAACCAAATAAAGTATCAGCAGAAAATCACTCTAAAAAGTGATTCCAAAGGGAAAATCACACACATTTTCCCAAATCCAAGCTGCCACTGATGTGACATGCAAATTCCAAATGTATATTGGAAGCTCCAGCTTAAGTGTAAGGAAAACATTGACTGCTTTAACCCCCATCTCAAAAATGCTGCAACTAGAAGGTTACCTGTGGTATCCCCTTAATAAAATGTAAATTCCATCCTAGGAAAGCTGGGAAAAGCAGTGGTAGGACATGGATATGCTGGGAAAAGGATGATGCAAATGGATACCAGCATTAAACAAAATATTTTTAGGGACAAAACACTTTTAAGGAGTGAAAATAATCATCTGTGGACTTTGACAAGAAAGGGAAGATTATTTCTGAGGGGAAAAATGATCCCTAACAGGGGGAAATCCCAGGAAGGGGAAAAGGAAAACTTCAGTAAAAAGGGGTTTAAAAAAATGCAGCTCAGGAGCTGTCTGATGGAAACACATCTAAGGTGGAATTGATATCCTGGAAATGTCCAAGGCCAGGCTGGACTGGGCTTGGAGCAGCCTGGGACAGTGGGAGATGTCTCTGCCCATGGCAAGGGTGGCACTGGATGGGATTTAAAGTCCCTTCCAGCCAAAAATATTCTGGAAATCTCTAATTCATCAAGGCCTCAGCCATTCACAGATATTGAGAACCCAGTATCCCAAGCTGGAAAGGACCACTCTTTCCATTTCCTGAGCTCCAACTCAGAGCACTGTGGATGCTTTTTCCACCTGTCTGCAGGAAGCACCAAATTACAGAGATTCCAACCATGGAATGCCACCCCCTACCCTCACTGTCACTGTGCAGAGTTCCCCATTCCCTGTTTCCCAATGAGGAAAACTGTCTGAGTGAACAGCAGGAAACCAGAGAACTGGGGAAAATCCCTTGGAATAATCGACTCCTGATACAGCTCCCTGATTTTGTTTTGTGAAATCCTTTTGCTTGGATGGTGTTTGACTCCAAAATGAAGGATTTAATTGGGTGGAAAACACTACAACATCTCTCCCACCGAGGGACAGTGAGCTCCACATGTCCCCAGATCTCCCTTTTTAGGCAGAGCACATTTCCACAGCAGGGCTGGTGCTGGGAGAGAAATAAAATTAAATAAAATTCCACACTACATTTATATCGAGTTATAGCCTGGAATTCACAGCCTCCCATATTTCCCCATAAAACTCTGGATTGCTGGGCAACTGGACACATCTTTTCCGACAGGTTGGGGAGCTGTAATGCAACACTAACAGAAGCTGTAAGTTTGCAAAATTCCCTATTTCTCCTGTTCTGGAACGACTGAACACCTGGTTAATGTGCCCACAGGCACTAATTAGGAAGCAATGATGCTGCCCCCAGCTCCCATTCCATTCCCTGCTCCAGCAGCACTTTGCTACGAGCAATGACCTTCCCCTTGCAGAGGATGTGGAATTTATTAATTAACACAATACCAAAAAGACCCCAAATCCCTTTCAACTTTTACTGTTTTAAATTGAGGACGTGCTCATAAAGAGGACAGGCTGGCTAAAAATACCTCTTAATATTCATCTGAGTCTGTCATCTGAAACAGTCTCCACTGTTTCATAGCGCTACTAATTAATATCTGTTAATTAAGAAATGAAAGTGCTGCCATAAGTTGTTGTGAAGTAATGGAAACTTCTGGATTAAATCCTTGATCCAGAGGTGATCTGGGTGAAGTCAGGACAAAAGAAAGAAGAGCTTGGGAAAGGGGCTCTGTATGGCAGATTTGATTTTCTCAAAAAATTGATTTATTTGGTTCATTGGGTTTTAACCTTTTTTGGTTGTCCAGAGGAGCTGTGGCTGGAAGTATCCAAGGGATGCTGGAGAGGGCTTGGAGCAACCTGAGATAGTGGAAGGTGTCCCTGCCCATGGCAGGAGTGGAGTGAGATGAACTTTAAGGTCCCTCCCAAACCAAACCACTCTGGAATTCCATGGTTCTTTGTCCACAGACCATTTTGCTGGCACAAAGCAGGATGAGATCAAAGCCAGCATCAAAAACTTAAATTAATTATGTGAATTGTCTTGTCCTGTTTGGGGCAGGGATGTAGGAAGTCTCCCTCTCCCCACCAACCCACTCTCCAGGCTCTCCAGGCTGTCAATGGGCTGGAGACACTGGAAGTGTCCATGTCTTCCATCAGAAGACATTTTCTGTAGAAAACCAGTGGAATCCCACTGACACCCTGAGGGAGATGTGGTGACAAAAGCAGCAGCAGCCACGTCCTTCCCTGGCACCAAAGGTCAGCTGGGCTCTGAGGTGGCCTGGCCATCTCCAACTAAATGTCCACACGCTCCAGCACTTTGATTCTTTAGGATTTTTGCCTATTTTCTCCACACTGTGTTTCTGTGGAACAATGCCTGGCTTGGAAAACACTTTGATAGGCACTGCTGCCATCAGCTCTCTCCAAGTCATCCTTAACATCCATGGCAAGGACAGACAAGGACCCATACTGCTAACACAGTTCAGCTCCTGGGCACCACAGGAAGGATCCAGCTGGAGCACTGGGACCATACAGGGCTGGCAACAGAGTCATTAGGGATGGAAAAGCCCTCAAAGGCAATGGTGTCCAACTGGGAACCCAGCAGAGCCCTGTTCCCCACTACCCTAAGTACCACATCCACACCTGTTTTGAGCTCTTCCAAGGATGGTGACTCTATCCTTGCCCTGCACAGCTCCTGCCAAAGCCTGAGCACCCTTTCCATGCAGAAATTCCTCCTGCTGTCCAACCTGAGCCTCCTCTGGCACAGCTTGAGGCCGTTTCCCCTTGTCCTGTCACTGTTCCCTGGCAGCAGAGCCCGATCCCCCCTGGCTCCAACCTTTTTCCAGGCAGTTGAAGAGAGTGAGAAGATTGTCCTGCTGCTGCTCTGATTCTAAGAATTGAATGCTGGGGTGAGAAACATCCCAAATCCCTGCTGGCCTCCTCTTGCCAGTCCCTTCCAAAGGAGCCAAAGATGCAGAAGATTCCCTCTGGTGGACTTTTGGGGGTATATCTCACAGTCATTAGGAAGGAACTATATTTTATCACTCATTTATCACAAATCAACTGCTCCATTCTGTATTTTCTGGATCTCAAAGCCCTCAGCTGCCCTTTGCTGTTTGATATGGAGAACACAGCAGTGTTCAGAAGTCGCCAGAATAATTTACAATCTAAACAAAGAAGGTGGGGGGAAAAGAGACCAATTAATTTGCCCCAAATGATGCAACAATGCAAAGGGCAAGCCAGTGAATAAATACCAATCTGCCTTCATCCACTTGACTGGTGTCTCCTCTGGAAGTAGCTCTAAGACATGGATAATGATCAATCAAAGTCTCCCTTGGTGTGAGGAGGGCTCCAAGCAGTGCTGGTGTTCCTCTGGCAGAGCTGCCAGGCTCTGCAGCTCAGCTCAAGGCAGAGTGGCACTTTCATCTCCCTTTCTGCTCATGCCATCTGCTCTCTCTCTTTCTCTTTTTAATTTATTTTTTATTTTGTAGCACAGGCTGCAGCTTTACTCTGTAAAACTGTTCAACTGTGACCTTTCCCTAAATACACAGGAAGTAAGTTTGTAAACCAGCTTGAGAACAGTGCTGGAATCATCCAGATTATGATAATTAGACAAGCAAAGATCAATACTAATCCACTCTAAAGCCACTAATTCTCAATCCATCTGAAATTCAAGCACCCACATCCAGCAATTTTTTCATTTTGCAAGGGGCACCACTGCTCTGTGCTGCCTTTCACCCTAAAGATATCCTGTGTCACTGGAAAATGAGGTTCTGTGACATCTGCCAGTTCCAGCTTGCATCACTGTCAACAAACTAAACACAAAACACAGCTTGCAGAGTGTGACAATCCCTGAAAACCTTAGGAATCAACACTAGTCCTGCTCCCAAATATCTGCTCCCAAATATCTAGTCTCCAAGCTGAATAAGAAACTTATGGGGTTGTTTTAATTTCATTTTTGACACTGAAGAAAATAAATAACTGCCTTTGCTGTCCCCGAGAGATTTTTAAGAGCTTCTTAACACTGTGCAAAGAATTTCCCAGGAATGGAGCTTGTGCTTTGGAAAGGGAAACCAGGCTGTCTAGATATTCCAAAGAGTTCACAGGGACACAAAGATGACCTGGGTTATTCAGGTGTTGACATGAAAAGGCATTATAGGCTACGAGTCACTTTTTACTGCAAGAGTTCTTCACTGTAGTGAAATAACATTCCCAGCTACTGGCATAAAACTAGAGCTCAAGGCAGGCTCAGGAATCCCACAATCCCAGAACGGTTTGGGTTGGAAGGGACCTCAAAGCCCATCCAGTGCCACCCCTGCCATGGGCAGGGACACCTTCCACTATCCCAGGCTGCTCCCAGCCCCATCCAGCCTGGCTTTGGACACTGCCAGGGATTCAGGAGCAGCCACAGCTGCTCTGGGCACCCTGTGCCAGAGTATCCCCAATATCCCATCTATCCCTGTCCTTTGGCAGTGGGAAGCCATTCTCCCTCATCCTGTCACTCCAGCTCCTGATGCAGGGTCCCTCTCCAGCTTCCTCTATCCCTTCAGGCCCTGGAAGGAGCTGTGATGTCCCCACACAACCTTCCCTTCTCCAGGCTGAGCATTCCCAGCTTTCCCAGCCTGGCCTCAGAGGGAAGCTGCTCCAGTCCCCTCAGCAATTTCTGGGCCCTCTCTGGACTTGCTCCATAGCAAGTTTGCTCCAACAGACACCTGCCTGCCCTGATCTGAAATTTCAGTCACATATGGACATGTTTTTATTTGCTACATTACCCAAAGTAATGCAGCAAACACTGCACACCTCTGGCCATAACTAAGAAACTGTAGGGAGCAGCAGGAACAATTTCTCTCTCTCGAAAAATCCTTCAGCAAAGGACTATTACTGAATGCAAAGCTTGTCATTTTGCACTGGTCCTTCAGATTTCACATTTGTTTCACGTTAAATACAAAATTAGGAGAAGAGAGGCATGTTTTTGATATTTTTCACTTCTTTAAATGAGAGATATGCTAATAGTACAATTATGAGGACCAACAGTGTGCAGATAATGAATTTTTGTCTAAATTCCTTTAAATACTTGAACAAGACCATCTTTTAGGGCTTACTGAAGACAAGTTATGTTCAATTTCTGCTTTCTGATTCCCTGCAGTCCTTGGAATTGGAAATATCTGTACAAACCCTTCTGCTGCTGATTATGTCACTACAGTGGCATAGAGAGAGCACATTGCAACTTCTTGATATCTTGAAGCTGCTTGCCTTGATCTTATCACTTTCTATTATTGTACAGATGTCAAATTCATGAACATATTCTCTGTTAAAAAATCTAACAAACTAATCAGCCTGTGCCCCACTTTTTGGTTTGCTTTTGATCAATTTTAGGACACTGAGGTCGATGATATTGAATTGTCAGAGGGTAAATTTATGAAATTATGTCTCTGTGGTGATAATAACCATCACCTGCACTTCTAACATTGAAGAGGTCGAATCTTGAGTTCTCTCATGCCCCACACAAATAGTGTAGAGGATCAGAAAATGCCTCACAAAAATGGTGTAGAGGGTCAAAACACTCTCCAGGAAACTTAACCTAGAGCCCTGGTGATCCCAATTCAAGGGCATGGAATTTGTTTATCCAAATAAATGATATTTTCAACAACTTCTGGGGGAAAATTTCAAGCAAACCTTCCCTTACTATCACTGTCAGCCCAGACCTTTCTAATTGGTGACAACCTGCTCAGAGAGTAAAATTCCACCACGACAAGAGTATTTTCATAGCTCTGTTTCAGACTAGCCTTCAAGCAGGACTTTATTTTGACTTTAAAAACACCAGTTTTAGGGTGAAAGAATGAAGTCCTTTACCTGTATTCGTCCTGTGTGAAGCGTGGGATGACTGAGGGCTGCAGCACTGTAATTTCCACCGTGGTGGTGTTGAACTTCACTGGGTCCCCATCATCATAGGCAATGACCACCAGCTGCAAACAACACAGAAAATCAGGCTCTGACTACACAAAAGATCATTTTTCACCCTGACTTCCAGCAATTCTTGTATTTGCAGGGTCTAAAAAAATCAGATGTGATTTTCTTTTGCTGTAAGTCACGTGTTGTGTAAGAGCAAGACATGGAGGGAAAAGGTGACAGCCATCCTCAGGTTGAACCTCTGCTGAAAAATTTACAGAAACATGGTAAACTGGAGGAATTTCTTCCTGGAAAGGCTTGTTAAACATTGGAATGGGCTGCTCAGGGAGGTCTGGAGTCCTCACCCCTGGAGGTGTCCAAGGATGCTGATGGATGTGGCACTCAGTGCTTTGGTGGGGAGTGGTCACAGATTGGACTCCATGACCCTGGGGGGGCTTTTCTAACCTCAACGATTCTGGAATTCTATAGCTCCCAATAAAACAAACAGGAAAAGCCCTGGGTGAGAATTATCTGTTGCTGACATTAATATCTAGAATCAAGGGCTCATGTTAGAACAAAAAAATTAACATTACTTCCCAAGCCCCTCCAAAAAAGTCCTCCATGGAAAGGAGATGCTCTAAGCTCAAACATGGAAAAGACCAAATTACCTTCTTTTAATTGAAGCCTGTTATAAATATTTTGATTTTAAAAAATCTTTTCTCATATCTGTTTGTTGATTTAATCTGTGATTTTGTGCTGGCACAAGCAAGTTTATTTGTTTTTAGCTTTCACATGAAATCTGCTTGCAAAAGGATGCAACTTCAACCCACCGAAGAAGGAATAATGGACATTTTCCCAGTTTTCTCCCTAAATTTTTCCTTATTTCTAGAGGTCATTACATGAGGCAAGTCTGCACTTCATTCTAGCAGAGCATTTTCAACTAATTTCTGCCAGTTAGAGCTATTCCACAATAACCCTTTTTTTTCCAGCCAGTATATCAGGAAAGTCACCAGTGCAAGATATATTTGCAGAAATTATCTGGATGTTGAAGAGTGACTGGAAAAATTCCCAGCGGACTCAGCAGCAAGCCCAGCAGTCTCGAAGCAAATGCTCCAAGTGTTCCTATCACTGATTTCTGGAGTCTTCTCAGTGCTTTTTTCCTTTGAACCCACATCTTCTGAAAAGTAATTCCCTACTGAATGTCCCATTTACTGCCCCAATATGAAGTAGTGTGGGATAGATCCCAGTTTTGGAAAAAAAAACCCCCACAAAATAAGTACTAAGAAGTAAAAACAACAAGTGCAGCAATAGAAAAGTTCCATTCTGGTGATGTTAACCAAGAAAAAATCCTCTTCCCCCTTGGGTTTTATTATATTAATTAGAAACTTAAAAGGACTTAAATTAGCACTGTCCTAAGCCAGGGACTGCTCCAGCTCAAGTAGCCCTTGATGGGACACTCAGAAGTGGAAAACAGTGGACAGTTTTATTTCTTATAATAGAAAGTATGCAAACAAACCTCTCTTTAACCTTCATTTCAGAAATAAATAACTGAAAGAAGAAAAACACAGCTTAATGACTATAAGGAAGTTTCAAAGTAGGGAAATTGCATCAAATGCAAGTTATTATGGATATAAGTTTTTTTTTCCTTACTGACCCACTCCCATTTTCATTTTTTTACTACCACCTTCCTTCATGGATCTTAAAGAGCAGATATTCTACTGATTTAGGTTAAAATCATACCTTAATCCACACTAATAGATTCCAGACTCTTCAGGACCAGTGACAACATAATGGGAATTTAGTTTTCCTTAAAACATGTTTTTACATTAAAACATTTGTGAACAGGAACTCCTGAACTACCCAGCTGTGCAATAACTTTATTTACAAGATATCTTGCTCTTCTTACAAAGTTCTCCCCAAATTCTCCCCAAAGGCCCTGTTTAAAGTGAACTTGGGTAAAATAAGGGCTCCCCAAGCTGCCTTCCTGTTTTCCCCACCCTCTCAACAGGTGCAACCACATCCATTCAAGACATTCCTGAAATCACAAAGGCACAAAACACATGCCAGGAGAAAAAGAAGGAAACAAAGGAACAAACAGAATTGAAATTTTGGTGGAAATCCAGTGAAAGGTTGGATTTGACCTTGGAAGTCTTTTCCAACCTTAATGATTCTGGGATCTTACTATACAATAGAAAAAACAAAGGAGAACCATGATGGCAAAATGAATCCCAGCAAATTCAGGGAACGTTTCCTGGCACTGCAGCTGAATTTGTACCTTGAACACTGTGCTGGGCTCTTCATTGAGGTTCACTCGGGTGACAACACGTCCCGAATTTTCCTCTACATCAAAAATGCTGGCGCTGTAGGGAAACTGGACAACATCCACCTTGTAGCGGACCCGACTCGCTGGGGTGCCCTGGAATGCAAGAAGAGGCAAATTGGGTATTTTGGGGTTTTCACACACCTCCTGAAGGATTAAAATGCAACACTGGTAAGGCCATCACAAGCAGAACTTGCTGTTTGTCTTCCTTAAACCTGAGCAGCCCATTCAATCCCCCCAAAACACCTTCCATGACAGCTGAGAGGTCCAGGAAGAAAAGTCACCAGAGGTTTGGAAAGAAAAGGGCTGAACCCCTGTTGTTGGATACTGCTAGGAACTTGGGAAAAAGCAGCTTTGAAGCCTTAGGTTTTTTAGCTGCTTAAAGACAAGAAATTATAACAGTGATTAAACACTTACTAAAAGTGTGTACTATGTGATGTTTTGCAGAAAGCATGTTTTCAAAGAAGTGTTACCAATAAGCTTTTTCTATTCTGTTTTGCACGTACTACCCTATGTATGTGTAGTGTTTCTTTACATAAAGCTCTCCTTTGCTTCTCCATTATACAAATAACTATGTTGCATTATCCTTTCTGCCGCTCCTAAAGTCAAAATACAGCAGAACCCCCACCTACTTAAACCCACAAATGTTTTATAAAAACTGAAACTGAAGATGGGCATGGCTTAAGGCTGGATAAAATACCTTTCAAAAATATTTTCACTTGGTATTGTTATAAATGGGTATTGGATGTGTTCAATTTTGTCCAATTAATCAAACAACCAATCAAAGTTAAATTTAGCAGTAGTTTATTAATAATAGCAATTGTATGAAACTCATTTAAGTTTAAGAAACTTGTGAGTGGTTAAAGAAAATGCTGTTTTGCAGATGGATTTGAAGCAGTCCCAGAAGGGACTGCATGGTTCAGACCCTGCTTTGGTGACAAGGACTGAGCCCAGGTAACCTCTGTGTGTGTCACAAAGCATCTGAAACACCAAAGCAAAAAGGGGGATCAGAAGCAGCATTGCCAGAGGGTTGAAGAGAGGAATTTTCCCCATCAGTATCTCAGCATTTTTTTAATTGAAGGCTACTTACCCATTAAACTGTTTTAATACCACCTGCCTAAAAATAACACTTATTGGAAGGATGCAGTTTCTTAGGGTATCCATTATTTTCCAATGATTCCATTTTCAAAAACACCTCAGGGGTCATTGGCTCCAACCATTCACACAGTGCTCCTGAGGCCAGCACTGACCCATGTCCCCAAGTGCCACCTCCAGCCCTTCCTTGGACACCTCCAGGGATGGGCACTCCAAACCTCCCTGGGCAGCCCCTGCCAAGGCCTGAGCATCCTTTCCATGCAGAAATTCCTCCTGCTGTCCAACCTGAGCCTGCCCTGGC
Organism: Muscicapa striata striata; assembly: GCA_030060385.1. Classification (NCBI taxonomy): domain Eukaryota; kingdom Metazoa; phylum Chordata; class Aves; order Passeriformes; family Muscicapidae; genus Muscicapa; species Muscicapa striata. The sequence continues at coordinate 1,149,242 of JAREIS010000169.1, forward strand.
ACAGCTTGAGGCCGTTTCCCCTTGTCCTGTCCCTGTTCCCTGGCAGCAGAGCCCGACCCCCCCTGGCTGTCCCCTCCTGTCAGGGAGTTGTGCAGAGCCACAAGGTCCCCCCTGAGCCTCCTTTTCTCCAGGCTCAGCCCCTTTCCCAGCTCCCTCAGCCTCTCCTGGGGCTCCAGCCCCTTCCCCAGCTCTGTTCCCTGCCCTGGACACGCTCCAGCCCCTCCAGGGCTCTCTGGCCAGGAGGGCCCAGAACAGATCCTAGGGTTTGAGGTGCCAGCACATTTTTTATTGTTTTTTTTATGGCTGTAGCCACAGAAGTTCTGTCTGGGCTTTGGCCCTTTTCTTTCCACACACTCCAGGGAACTGGATCTCCTGGATGTTTCCTCTCTGCATCTCCTGTAGGGTTTTGTTTCTGCAGGGTTTAATTTCCAGCAGACACATGGTAGGCTGAAGTTCCCCTTGAGAATCAGGGTTTGCAATGGGCAAACTTCTCCCAGCTACTTGTAGGATGTCTGATCTGTCTCTTCATCCACACTAGGGAGTCTAGGACAGATTCCCTCTGATTCTCTTTGCAAACTAATGTCTGAATAATGATTTTCCAGCACGCCAAAGTCTGGATACGCAGAGATTTGGGACATTTTACAAAATTCCAACTAAATTATTTGCTAAATATATTTGGGAGTAGATTCAGAGAAACACTTCTGTCCTAGCAACAGCATGATTTAATTTTCTGAAAGACTGAGTCTCAAGCTCAGATCAGGCTTTGACCTTTATACTGTGCTTAAACAGCCAGAACATCATTAAAGGTGGTTTGCAGATTTTCACCTGTATTCAATAATGTGTTTTATTGGGAATATATTCCATGTCCCATATCAGCCTTGAACTACATGGGAACAGAACATTTCATTTTGTAAACAGCAATGGAAATGGCTACAAAAGTGATTTGAGCTCACTAAATGCTATCAGTGTTTTGCTGACCCAACAAAAGTAATTTGAGTGTTGCCTCTTAAAGTTCTCCAAGGAATTTCAGCCTGAGCAGAGTTTATGAGGCCATGAGCAGCTTTAATCATCCCAGCTGGGTCTGCCAGACATGTTTGAGTGGTTAGCAAATTAATAAATGATTGTGTTCATAGTTAAAAGCACTTCACACGTGCTAAAGAGGGCAAATCCTGGAAAAAGTGAGAAATTTCTGGGATCACGGCATAGCAGAGTTCATTATCAACTTTCCCCCTGGCATTCCCTGCTTCAGTCATTTTTCTTCAATGTTATAATTAAGAGCAAATTACCTGCTGAAATCCAGCCTATTTGGGCTTGGAGTAATGGCCTTAAACTTGCTTGGAAGACTGAGAGTCCTCATCATCATTAAAGCTCCTCACACCAGGTAATTTGTGATTAAATAAACAAAAATCTCATCAGGTTATTGTTGCTCCTGATGTGATTATTAAGTATATTTTGCTCCTGTCACTTCAGAAAAATAACAAAACCGGGATTTATTTTTTATTTATGGTATTTTGGCACTGATGATATTAGAAAAATCTCCAGAGAGATTTCCCAGGGAAATCTATTTAGAGGCGAGTTTTAATTATCTGAAATATTAATCATCTTTTGCCTCTGTTCTAAATTAATTTAGATGCATTATTATGTCTGCAGCAAAACTTGAATCTAGCTGATAATATTCCCAAATAAACCACAGAGCAAGGATCGTGCTTGTCAGGCACCGCATTCAAGCTCTCCAAGCAAAGTTTCCCTGAGATTCAGGGCTAACATGAAACTTAAATAAAGCTCATCCAGTTCCAATAATTTCTTCCATGGCTGTGTGATTCCATAAGATTCCATTTGCTCAGGGGAAATGCCATTCATTTCTGACACAGGTGACAGCTACAAACGTGTCCCCAATATTGGCGAGGCTGCCCCTGGAAAAGGAGCCTTGCACGATGCACATGTGCACTGTCCAGATAACTCCCAGCAGGAAAATTGTAATGGAATAAAGCCAGGGAAAAAGGGGAAAAGGGAAACACCATGATTATGGGATTTTCATATGTCTTTCTGCAAGCAACTCAAGAGGAAGCCAGGAATTGTTACCTCCACTCTCCAGGAGAGGAAGGCTGGAGCACCTCTGCTAGGAAGACAGGAGGAGACATTTGGCAATGTCCAGCCTAGACCTTAGAGCTTCTTCCAGTGCCTAAAGGGGCTCTAGGAGAGCTGGAGAGGGACTTGGGACAAGGGGTAATGGCTTCCCAGTGCCAGAGGGCAGGGATAGATGGGATATTGGGAAGGAATTGTTCCCTGGGAGGGTGGGCAGGCCCTGGCACAGGGTGCCCAGAGCAGCTATGGCTGCCCCTGGATCCCTGGAAGTGTCCAAAGCCAGGCTGGACATGGCTTGGAGCAGCCTGGGATAGTGGAAGGTGTCCCTGCCCATGGCAGGGTGTGGCACTGGATGAGCTTAAAGGTCCCTCCCAACCCAAACCACTCAGGGATTCAAACAGACACAAAACCTCACAATTTCCTGGCCCAGGAAAGAATGGGGGGAAATGGATTTCACTTTCATTTGAAGTCCATAGGTGAAGATCCCAGATGTGCCTGGATTTCACTCCTAAGGACCAGTATGGAATGGCAGCATCATGAACACAGAGCTGTTTCCCAGGTCTCTCTCCATATATTATCTCCATATATAGATTTCCATTCAAAGCTGAATAATTTTTATAACAAGGAGTTCAATCAGGAAAGTTTTGTAAAACTAGTTCCATGAAAAAAATAGAAAGTGGTGCTAAACCTCCCAAAATTTACAGATTTTTGTAACTTACTCAAAGCAGCCATGGAAGATGGGACAGTCCAGAGCAGGTGGATGAGTTTGGTGGGTCTTACACCAGCTTAGCGTTGTGAATGGTGCACTCGTGTAAATTCACCCTAATTTCATTCACATAAAACCTAAAATTTGAAGGATTTTACTCTTCAGCAAGTAACTCAACAAGAGGGCCTGAAATATGAATTGCTAAAGCTAGAAATTCTGAATTTTCAACTCTCACAAGCTGAACACAAAAAAAACCCCATCAACTTTTAAAGCCTTCAGATAAAATTACTTGAAGAACTCCTGGAATTACTTAAACAACTCCAGCATGTGTCCCATACTGTAATCTTCAGCAGCCACAGGAAGAGCTTCTAAAAGATCAAGGTCTGGCCCACCTGAAAATGGTTTTACCTCCAATTAAAATGTAGTGAAATCTTTAATTAAATATCCAATAGCCTCTTACTTTTAGTGAGTGCATGGAGGACAATAAGGACAATTACTCCCAATTTGACAAAAGGACTCCACTGAAGGAAAGCCTCAGGAGGTGTCAGGAGAACAGATAAAGCATTAAATGGGATGTTTTGGAGCTCTGGAAGCTGGCTGCTCATTAAAATTAGTGTTCTGCATCTGTTTCTATTAACATTTCTAATTTAAAAAAAAAAAAAAAAAAAAAAAAGGCAGCAGGATATCGAGAGGAATTGCCCATGGCCAAAATATCCCAGCTTTTACTGTGATAACCATTATCAAAAAAGGGATATACAGGAAAAACAAAAACTTCTTTTTATGTCAATCCTGGGAATCACCTCTGATAAATAAACTGAGCATTTATCAAACAGCTCCTAGTGCTCTCCTGCCCACATTTTTGGAGGATTAAGAGCTTTGAGACCACTCAGAACCACTTTTTCATCTCTCATTACCAGGCCACTTCAGTGAAGCATAAAATGTTCACCAGGAAAAAAACTCCCCTTGTCTCCAATGGATTTATCCAGCACTAATCCAGGCTGATGATTTCTTCAGCTACAAGGGATGATCTAAATGCCCAAAAAAGAGATGACTGGCAGTGAGTGCTGCTGTGAGACTGAGGACTGTGCCAGCCACATCCAGAAGAGCAGGAGACTGAGCCAGGTACTGGTTTTGTCCAGCTTTGGAATCTTTCCCTGAAAAGGCTGGGAAATATCTAAGAGAACCCAAATCTGAACACATTTGTTTTAACTAAAGTAAAGCAGGACTTGAAAGGAAATATTTTTGTAGAGGTGCTTCTCCCCCTTTACTCTGCTCAGGTGAGACTCCACCAGGAATTCTATGCACAGTCCTGTGCATCTTCCAACATAAGAAGGTCATGGGACTGTTGGAGAGAGTCCAGGGAGGCTCCAGGATGGTCAGAGGGATGGAGCAGCTCTGCTGGGAGGGAAGGCTGCGAGAGCTGGGATTGTTCAGCCTGGAGAGGAAAAGCTCTGGGGTGACACAACTGTGGCCTTCCAGTGCCTGAAGGAGCTGACAAGAAAGATGGAGACATGTTTCCATGGGATGGAGTGTCAGGACAAGAGGAATGGCTTCCCACTGTCAGAGGGCAGGGTCAGATGGGATATTGGGAAGGAATTGTTCCCTGGGAGGGTGGGCAGGCCCTGGCACAGGGTGCCCAGAGAAGCTGTGGCTGCCTCTGGATCCCTGGAAGTGTCCAAGGTTGGACTTTGGGGCTTGGAGCAGCCTGGGATAGTGACCTTGAAGATCATCTCATTCCAGCCCCTCCCACAGGCAGGGACATCTCCCACAGTTCTCTCTGTCTTAGTTTTATCCCATTTCTGTTCCTATTGTGGGCAGCCAGGCAAAGCCAGCTGGGAATTGCTCTGGGAGCACAAATCTCTTTGGGTGCTTCTGCTCAGCTGGAATTCCAGGGGTGTATTGGAGGCAGAGCTTCCCTGCACAGGGCTCACCAGTTTTTCAGGTCACAATATCCAACAGCCTAAACTTACCCACTCCAAGGGACTAAAAAACCCCAATAAACTGAAAATTCCTTAAGCTGCAGCTGGACACCACCTCTGGAAAGGAAGCTCAAGCTGATGGGTGAGGGAGAACTCACAAATAAAAGGATTGTTCAGATGGAAAAAGTGCTCAGCTGCCTCCATAACTCCAGTTGCAAGGTGCTTAAAATCAAGGATTTTTATTCTTATAAGGTTTACCAGTTATTTAGAAAGCTCTTCCTTGGCAGACACGGCTCTGCTTTATCCCCATCATTCCCTCTGGCCTGGCTTTGTTGCTTTTTGCTTAATATTTCTTGCTTATACCTGGAATTAGGTAGAAGCTCCTCTGGGAGCAACTTAAAGATACACCAAGAAACTTGAAAAATTATTTATGTATTAATATAAAATGTTACTATAAAAATTTAGAAAAATCCACAGTAGATTGTTCCAAACAACCAAAGAACAAAATGTTGATTTACCAGATTTCATGAAAACAAAAATTTCAGGCAAAACCTCAGAATTTCAATGACCAGAAGGGTGTTTCAAGTTTATAATATATGCAAAAGTAGCTACTAAAACATCATTTACACTCTCAGTCACTGCAAATAAAAAGGCAATTAAAACTAAAAGAGAAAGGAGCAACCACTAAGAATTTAAAGTGACATTTACTCAAAACAGCCCTGCAAATCTTTCTGTGGCCTTTAGAGAAAAGCTCTGGGTTTTATGTTTTAATTGACATTTCACCAAGGGCCTGAAGAATAACTATCAGAGGTCTCTGATGCCTTCGGGCCAAGAGGTTTTGACCACTTTGAAATCCACAGGTTGAAACAAAGATATTACAAAATACCTTTGAGGAAGTGCTTGACTCTGGCACAAATTATTTCTGTTTTAACTGAGCAACTCTTCATAATAATCAGAAATCTGGTGGAATCTTTGCAGCAAAACCCATCTTCTTATCAACAGTACATTCTATTTATGGCCTAAGGTTTTAGGCACCAGTTAAATTACGAAAATCCCACATTTTCACTCTCCGATTTGTTCTTGTGGATACACATTCCTAAGTGGAAGGTACACAGAATTGTAAATATCTCAGTGTGTGAAGGTTTGATGGGAGGATTTAAAAAAACCACAACCCAAGAGATGCTTTCATCTTCATCTCTAATAAATGAAGTTCTGTTGGATTAATTTAATAGTAAAAGCTCACTCTTACCTCTATATGCTATAAATTCCTAAATAATTTAGGAAATACAAAGAAAACAATGGTGTCATTCACCCTCTTGTGTTTCACCTAAATTAATGCTTGTTTGTTAACATGGAGAGCCCACCTCCACTGACACCTTTCCCACCTCCTTCTCCTTCCCCCAAACCTGCTCTTTTGCTCCTGGAAAAATTCAGATTTGTCTTATCTGCAGAGAAATCCCACACAGATGCTGGGCCTTTCCAGCTGGATCCTCACAGCATCCATATTAATTTGACAATGCTGGGATTTGCTGAAAACAATGGTTGTCTCTGAGGAGCTGATTAGCTCTGAAAAGCTTTTATTGCAGATGATGGAAAAATCTGGCTGGGCTTTTATTCTGGATATGGGAATTACATACCTTACTTGCAAAATAACAACAGGAAAAGTTGAGCTTGGAGACTTCAAATTAGTTGGGCTCTTATAAAACAGGCATATTTTAAAGCTACAATTATTTTTCATAGATACATATTTCCTTCCCTAAACCGATAAAATAAATGTATTAGTACCCTGCAAATAAGATTCCAACAGGTTTAAAACCCCCAAACCACACAAGTAAAACACTGGTAATAACTAAGAATATTCCATCCCTTAAGGCAAGTTTAGAGCAAGGTCCCCTTGCTGAGCAAAGAAAAGGTTCTGTGCTTTTAAACCAAATTTCCAGTGAATTCATAGCAAGAACTTTGTGACACCATTTAATGTCAAAGACAGCTTCAAATAAATAGAGATTTTCCAGTAGTACAGGCTGGCTCAGGCAGAAAAAGAAACACAGCCATTTATGCCTGGTAGTTTTACTTTTAAAATAAAAATGATGAGGGACAAAAGTACCAGCCATTATTTTAAAATAAAAAACCACTTTCAAAACCTCCTTTAAATGCTTTCCTCCATAACTGTCTGACTTTTATGGCCCTTGCATTTATTAGAGGCTTAAGGGTAACTTCATTTTTAAATCTTCATAAACATCAACAGGTGTTCATGTGATAGTGACAAAAATGTTATAAAATGTTCAGGAGGGTCTGGGGTTGTTAAATGAAAAATGAAATAACTTTGCATTGGAAATGCTGATTACACAGGACTAAGGATTATAAGTGTACTTAATCAGAACTATTTTGTTTCCCCTCAGTGATCTCTTAGTCTTCAAAACTTGGACACAGAAATCACAAAATGGAGCTTTTATCAGAATGGGCAAAGAGAGCCCAAAATATCTCATTGTAAGGCAACAACATTTATTTAATGTTAAACAAAAGCTGCCTAAACCCAAATCACACCACATTTAGCTAAGCTGTACCTGATTTGTGTCCAAGCACTTCATCAGCTTTTAATGTGCATGGCACATTCTCCCTGAACTCTTCCCCTTGAGGATTATTCTCCTTCTTATGCCAAACACTGGCAATTAAAAATTAAACCTGGCTGGCAGAACAGCTCTGGCTTTTCCAGTCCTCAGAGGATCATCTGGTCACTGATGTTCATCAGGCTCTGATGACAAAAATTGACATCAAACTTCAGAACAGGCAATGAGTCAGAGGTGTGTGCCCAGGGCTTCAGCAGCAGAAAAAAACAGGGACAGAAGTAAACTTTATCCCCAAAACAAGTACCCTGGGTTCAAATATTGCCCGTGGAATGTGCAGCTGGTGAGCTCTGCAGTCCCACATCAATCTGGGATGGCTCAGCTGGGAAGTGCACATCAAACCGTGGCAACCTCACAAAACCATGGTTTCTTTCCTCTTGAACTACCCCAAAGACAGGCACAGCACCCCTTCCTGCCTATTCCTCTCATTCTCTGAAGCTGGATAAAGAGCTTTCCTAAAGCCTCCCTGACAGACAAGAGCTGTAGCATTGATCTTCCAGCTCCAGGAGGCAGCCTTGGAAATGCAGCCTCTGTCCTGAACAGCAAAGCCAGGCTGACATGAAACAAAGGTAGGAGTTACTCCTCTGTGAAGCTCCTCATAGGCTGAGTCAATGAGAGAGTGGGGGCACCTTGGAGGGTTCGAGTTTCCTCTCTCTTAGGTGTGGAATATTAACAGTTTTTCCTTACCGGGGGATCCTCATCCTCAGCTGAGACCGTGGTGATAACAGTGCCCTTGACTGCATCAGGAGCAACCATTCCCCTGTAGAGCTTCTGGCTGAACACTGGTGAGAAATCGTTCATATCCTGCAGAAAACAGAATTCAGAGTTCAGTCCTGGAGTTCCAACAAAATTCCAGATGCATTCACAAATGTTTTTGTTGAGTCTCTCCCTCCCTCCATAGGGATTGCCACTTTCAGGCTCTCCCAATTCTATAACCCCTGCACAAAATGAGGGGAGAAGGTGCTGAAGATTCACAAAAAAATGGATGTGGAACTGCTCTGCAGAAGGGAATTCTGCAGGAAAACACAGCTCCACAAAAGAACAGAGCAGAGAATTTCACACCACCTTCTTGTGGCAGCAGGTTCGGCTCATTTTCCAAAAGGAATGATCTGCTCTGGCTTGATGGTGTTTGTTACCTCTAATATCCAATAAATAAAGGGGAAATCAAATATCCTTTGTAGGACAAAAGGGGATTTGCACAAATTCTTGTGCCTGAGATAGGCAAGGATACATAAATATATTTATATATTTGCATATACACATAAACATATCTTAAATATCTTGCAGAGTCATCCAGAATAGCTTCTCTTTGTGTGGAGATGAAAAATAAACTCTGGTTTTAATTTTTCCTTTCATAAAACAAGATGTCTACAAAAACACTTTTTCCAATTAATGTTTATTCTTCTCTGGAAAGCCTTTTGGTTTGTGGCATATTCAAATCAGACCAGTCTGTCACTCATTTAATGTTGCATGTCATTAACTGGGACATGTCACTTGGTCCAGTGGAAGGTGTCCCTGCCCATGGCAGGGGTGGAAGGAGATGGGCTTTAATGTCCTTTCCAACACCAACCATTTCATGATTCTGTGGGATTCTGGAGGCAGAGATTTGAATTCAAGGAGTGCTTTTCCCAGAGCAGTGAAGGAGGAGGGAGAGGGGGTTTAATACCCAGGTATTTAATATCTACATTTTTAACTTAATGGGGCACAAGCATGAAAGGCCCCTTGGTGTCCCCATAAACCAAAAAAACCATGAATTTCCCTGTTACAGTGACATTCCCAAGGCTATTTTCTGCTGGGAATGCTGCACTGCAGGGATTTTTCTCCTGCTCTAGCTGTTTGGCCTGTCCCCACCTTTGGGGGGCACCTGGGTTAGTATCAGTACATTACAGCAAGTGACTGGCTTAATGAGTTTTAAATTACATATTGATTTCCTCCTTAGTGCCTTCCTCCCCTCCCGCTTTGTTTCTCCTCTTTGGCATTCCCAGATGACAGTCTCACTTCCCAACATTTTTGTTCAGCATTTTCACACTCCTTGCAGACAGGGCAGTGTTTGTTTCTTACCATTTTTTTTCCTAAATAAAAGCCCTGTGTAAATCTTGGGAATGAGCTGTGTCCTGCTCAGAGAATAAGAATGTGGTGGGCAAGAGCGATCATGCACATGCCCAGGGTGACAGCTGAGTTAACGAGCTGGCATCAAAAAATCCCTTCATAGGTCTTAGCCTGTCTTTGAAGGTGCAAATGTGGATTCTCAAGAACACTAAAATTAAACCATCTCTCCCAAATTGTGCTTTCTTTGTGCTTCATCCTTATCTTTGTGCAGGGGAGGGATGTCAGGATCCTGCAGTGCTTTTGTGCAGCCCCATGGGAGCAAGGAGGAACAAAACCAGCAAGAAGTGGTAGATAAAGAGTATCTATGGCAGAGAGACAGCTTTGGGGGTGTTATGCTTTGCCTTTCACTCTGTTTTGTAAATAAATCTGTATAAAAATAGAATAAATCTGTAGCCAGATAAGCAGTGACACAAAGGCTGGTTTGTAGTTATCTGTAAATACGTGGCTGTTATTACCTTACTGTCAAAATAGGCAGCCCAGGTATTTGAAAGTGAGAAATATGGATAATCCATTATCCAGATTTCCCATTTCTGTATTTTGGAGCATGTCTGATCGTTAACGGGAACCTGGATTTGAGTCAATGGCTGACAGGATTTATGTGGCTGGAGGAGTGAACTGGGGAAGGTTTTAAGATGCTGCAGTTTGGCCCCACTTGTGGGGTTACACCTCAGATTTAAAAGGTGATTTCATGACTTCTTACAACCACACTGTAGGGGGGGTGTCACTGCCCCATTCCTGAACCTGTGCTTGGGGATTGCACTCATGTGCTGCACCCACTTCTGTGCAAGGGTTAGAGGTGTTTTAAGAAGCCATCAGATGTAATATTAAATTATTTCCTGTTTACAAGCAAAACACATCTGGGGCTTTGGTCTCCAATCAGAACAAAGCCCAGGACTTGCTCCAAATACTTGTTGTCCAAAGTCTCTCGGTGCTGAAAAACCTGAAAACTCCATCTCTGCATCTGTCCAGCATTAAATTCTCTTTGATATTGGAGTGAGGACCTTGGAGAGAGATAATTTACAAGGGCCTGGAGGGACAGGACAATGAAGAATGGCTTCAAAATGACAGAGGGCAGGATCAGATGGGATACTGGGAAGGAATTGTTCCCTGGGAGGCTGGGCAGGCCCTGGCACAGGGTGCCCAGAGAAGCTGTGGCTGCCCCTGGATCCCTGGAAGTGTCCAAGGCCAGCTTGGATTTTCGGACTTATCCCCAGCCTGGGACAGTGGAAGGTGTCCCTGCCCATGGCAGGGGTAGCACTGAGTGGGCTTTGAGGTCTCTTCCAATTCAAACCATTCCATGACTCTGGGATCCTGTGACTTGGATCAATCACAGGTTTTGGGGCTGGAATGGAGCAGATCATGCCCATGACATACTGAGCTGCTCCCAGAACATACAATGTGTTTTTTTCTCTGCTCCAACAAAACCAGCTCCAGGCTGTATTCCATCCTCAGGGTTGCTTTGTGCCCAAAAATCCGTAGTTTCTTTTTGTGGCTCTGCTCCTACCAAGGTTTCTACTCAACTCTAAGTGGAAATCAATATTGCCTTGCTATGAAACCCATGTCTGAGCTAATAAATGCATATCAGGCCTTTACAGCCACTTTGCAGTCTGTTGCTTTGTATGACAAGTGCAATAAATAAGGGAAAAAAAAATTATTTTTAGAGCCATCTCGTCTTCCACTCATGTTGAATGTCCAATCCCACAAAGGGAAAGAGTGAAGAGGTTTCCTTAAGAGCACAGCGTGGGAATCCCCCAAACTTCCCACTCTTCCCACAACTCCAGTTCTGGATCTGCAGTTTTCTGCTGTTGGTTTGTTTTGAACATCTACCACTTCAGTCTGTGTGCACATTCCCAGAGCTGGTGGCTCTGGGAATGCTTCCTCCAAGTGTTTAATAGTTACCTGCTGTCTGGGAGATTGCAGGGGAGCATTTAACTTTCCTGGAATTGTGAAACTCCTTTCTAGGGAAAGCAAAGGAGTGGTTTGGTATCACTGTACTTGAAAATTCCTATTCCTCTGGTGAAACCTTTAACCACAGAAAGTTCTCACTCAACACCTGATTCCAAAAACGTAACTCCAAGATATTTTATTGCTGAAAAAACAGAGTGGAAATTCCATAAGGCTACAAGATGTCATGGCCCTAAGAACATTCATAACCATTAAAAACCTAGAGGAGCCTCCCCCAGACCACACCACATGCTCTGGGACCAGGATCCCATTTTAGTCCTTCCCCAAAGGAAGGAATGCCAAAGGATTCAATACAGATTTTACACATGATAGTCTAAAAAAATCCGTTTTAGAGTTCTTCAGAAACAACATCCCTGGATGTGAAGTGACACAGACAGAAGGGAAACAACTGAAAATATGAACTTTGACTTCAGAAAACAATTTGCTCAGAGGGGAGTTTCTTTTTCTGCATGAAAATCAAAGTGTTACTCAACTCTAATTCCTTTATGGGAAGATTATCTCTGCCTTTCCATAAATGTCTCCCATGCCATAAGACCTTAGCACAGGGTGCCCAGAGAAGCTGTGGCTGCCCCTGGATCCCTGGAAGTGTCCAAGGCCAGGTTGGATGGGGCTTGGAGCAGCCTGGGATAGTGGAAGGTGTCCTTGCCCATGGCAGGGAGAGGAACTAGATGATATTTAGGTCCTTTCCAATCCAAACCAGTCTGGGATTCCATGAAATACCTGATTTCACTAGATACTGGAATATCAAGAACTTCAAGTTCATTCCCATCTTCACGTATTCTCTTTGCCTGTCATAATGAACAGACCTTAGCAGCACCAAGTTCACACCCTTGTGATGATGCTGATATGGCCAAAGCAGCCCCTTGAATTTTGTCTGAGTGGGTGCAGAGCTGCTTTACACAGGGCTTTGTCTGAAGCTGCACAGAATACGGCCTTGCTCACATAGCACAACTGGATCTCTTTCCCATTTAGTGCTCAGAAAGCCCTAAAGTAGCTCATCCTATAAATTAAGGGATAATATTCATGATGGAATACATGAGGCAGTGAATTACTGGCAGATGATTGAACTGATCAGTTGAGATGAAAGGAAAGAAAGAAATCTGTTTACCAGCACTGTAGCCCACCCCAGGCCACTTATTCCATTAGTGTCACCAGAAATGAGAAATATTTTGGAGGCAATCCAGCTGATTTTTTTCAACTTTCCTGTAAGTTTTCTGATACTACTCTATTCTTTACATGGGAAAAGGTGTTCATTGTGTGATTCTTCCTGTTGCCACCAGGATCCCATTGGCCTACCTGGCCCCAGGACACTTTGCTGGCTCAGGGACAGCTCGGTGTCCCCAGGATCCCCAGGACACTCTGCTGGCTCAGGGACAGCTCAGTGTCCCCCAGGATCCCCAGGACACTCTGCTGGCTCAGGGACAGCTCAGTGTCCCCCAGCACTCCCAGGACACTCTGCTGTCCCCCAGGTCCTTCCCCTCCAGCAGAGCCCCCCCAGCCTGTGCTTTGCCTGGGGTTGTTCTCCCCAGTCACTGATGAACAATTTAGACAATCCTGGGCCCAGTACTGAGCCCTGGGGACACCCCCAGTGACAGCCACCAACCACACCTGTGCCACTGATCATGATCCCTGTGATCAGCCAGTTCTCAATCACCTCACTTTCCCCTCATCCTCATTGTTTTGGCATTGTTAGAACTGGAATCCTCTGTTTTTAGTTGTTCTTGTTGCTCTCTCACTTTGAATCCTTCACCTAAGACAATGGCTTTGTTCCACTACACAGTGTCCTTGAAAAACTCCAAAGCAAACCAATCCCCAGCCCAGAAAGAAGAAAAAAGCACTTCTACAAACAAGAAAGAGGTGAAATAATACAAAAATAATGCTGGTAATAAGAAGAGGAGGACACAGCACCAAGCATGCAAAGACCTTACAGGCCCCATGATACAGAAATTCTCATTATTTGCGTGTAGGAACACATTACTCAAGAGCAACTGTTTCTGTTAACAAACCCTATTACTACAGCAGTTGCTTCCAAATGCAAAATCCTAATCATTTGAACTCCAAGGATTTTGCTTTTTCCAATACTGGGAATCATCTGGATTGTGAGGGGTGTGTGTGGGCACAACAAGAAGCAAAACAAACTCAGCCCTCCCAGACACCCTGTGGCTTCTTGCAGGTTCAGGGGAAAAGTTAAGAAGGCAGCCAAAGGAATCTGAGAACAGGGAAGAGAGAAAAATCTTGGTCTGTTTGAGGTGGTGGGAAGAAATCAGTGCCAATTAGACTATTCTTCCTTGGAAATACCTGAATGGATGCAACAATTATCATTCCATGACTCCCTAAGAGAGGCTGGAGTCAGGTGAGGATGGGGTTCTTCTCCCAGGGAACAATGACAGGACAGAAGGTGGGGTTACAATTCCTGGAAGTGCTCAGAAGATGTATGGATGTGGCATCTGGGGACACAGTTTAGTGGTGAAGGGTTAATGGTTTCACTCAGTGATCTCAGAGGTCATTTCCAACTAAATGAGTCTATTAATTCATTGCTTTACCTTTGGCTTTCTCTGCCAAAGGAGTCCTAGGACATCCTTACAATGCAAGGAGCCTTTGGCTGCAGCAGAGACAAATAACTTGTTTCATCTCAATATGAGGGTACAGAGGAAGTTATTCCTCCTACAGTGAAAGCCCTGCTGTGCAATCTGTGCCTTGACCTAGTTCAGGGCAGGTTAATACAAACTATTTGTAACTTGTCATGCCAAGGGCTCAGAGTCCAAAGAACAGCCCAGTGTGCATCCCCCTCCTGCAGCCACAGGGAGCAGGGGGCTCTGGGTGTGCTCATTCTGGTGGATATCTCACAAATGATGGACGACACCATCAGGAATCCATAGCTGCTTAACAGAATTCCATTACCCAGGAAAAATTACAGTGCTTGCAGTGAAGAGTTGGGCTGGGAGAAATGACAAATGTGAGCAGAGCAGAGGGAGCCCCAGAGGGCTGGAGACCTCAGTAATAGCACAAATAAAGTTTTGAGGGTTGGAGGGGCTGGATCTGTGATGGTGACATGAGCTTGGCCCCAGCACTGCCTCTGCTTCCCTCTAGTTCAATTTTGTGTTCTTATGTTGGGGACTGTGGGACATCTGCACTTGGTTTAGTTCCTGTTTGGACTCTCAAACCCTGTATTAAAGTAATTACTCAAAGCCCAGCCTCTAAATAAAGGAAAGCTCAGGAACTGCTCAAAGGAAGCACATCCAGTTCCTGCAGCAGGAGCAGAGGATGCTGAGTGGAAGGGAAATGGTGGCCTGCTCTTGTTCTCACTTGGTTTCAAGACTCTGCACCCTGCTCCAGCTGCTCTGACTCTTGGATCAGCCTTCTGAGGTATCCTGAGGATCCTTTCCAACTCAAATAGGAACAGCACAGGGTTCTGCCTTCACCCTCTACCCTCTCCCCCCATCCCTGTGAATTTTATATCTGGGAACTTCATCTTTAAGCTCAAATAAACCATCCAGACACCTCTTGTAACCAATCTTCAAAATATCTGCCACCTGACATAAAACCCACTAATGACAGCTGCCCAACACATTGAGATACTAAATCTAGTTTTTCCACAAGTCCTTCTCCATTCTCTCAAGTGCCACTCAAAATTCCCCTGTCCTAGCTCTCACTCCAGGCTGAAACCTAAGCACCACCTTCATCCTAGCAGTTAAATAATATTTGTTTATATCCCCTGATCTGTTGCAAAACTCAGCCTGTCACTGAGTATGAAACACTCACCTTAAATAGGATTTATTTTCTTTCTCACTTAGAGTATCGCCTGCTTGTCCTCCTTCCCAGGCCCTGCTCTGCCCCCAGCCAAACACCTTTCACTCCAAAATTGTTACTTCTGGCTCCAGCCTGGTATTCCAGCCTCTCCAAAACATCATCATGCTCCCATTTTGTTGCTCATGTGTGGGAGGAGTTTCCAGGAGAGCAAGAACTGATTTTTGGATCCTATTAATCCCTGCCTTAAATTCCCTATTTCTTTGAGAGCGCACAAGCTGCTGGTACAGTGACACCACTGAGCTGAACTGTAATTTTTCCCGATATTAATTAATACAATCAAACACACAATTAAACAGACAGCAGCTTTTCTCTGAACACAAGCCTACCTAAAAACCTCTAAAAAAACCCCAACAAACCCACCCAAACCAACTCAAACTATTCTTTCAAAAATTCAGTGTGCTGGGAAAAGGTTTCTTTTAGGAAAAAAACTGAGGTTTGAGCAACTTGCTCTTTAAAAGTCCAACAGAAGAAGCGCAGGGAATGATGGAAAAGCTACTTCCTGTGAATGATGCAGAATGTGCTGGGGAAAAGCACAGATTTGTCAGGAACAGGTGACCTGCACCTCACACTGAGACATTTTGCAGACAGAGAGACATCATAGAAGCATTCTGGCATTGTCACCAGAGCTAATAATGGGAGACATTTACTGTCCTAAAAGAATTGTGAGCTCAGTAAAGACTGACAAACAGAATTACTTAAAACCATGTGGCAATTCAAACACCTGCAGCTCCAGAACAGGTTGAACTCCAGACTGCCAAATACTTTTCACAGACACATTTAACCTGAACATTTGTTAGCTCTTGCTTTTGGTCCTGCTACAATTTTTGCTCCACTAAAATTTGAGCAATTAAAGTCTCTTCTCTTCCACAGTTCACAAAACTCAAGCAACTGCTCAAAAGGACAGAATGACTGACAGAGCTGCACGTTTGGGAATGCCAGGGGGGATTAAGGCATCTGAGCTTTCCTCTCCTCTTGGACACAAGCAAATGAAGATGGGGAAGCGCTGCTGTCCCAGCTACAAACCCTCCATTTGTGGATCATTCCCAAACAGACACCAGCATCCCTTTACTCCTGGGAAGGCCCCTGAAGCCCTGAGGTGAGGCTGTAACTCACTGCAGTTCATGGTGCAAGACACTAAATCAGGCTGTTCCTTTGCAGAACTGGATTGTCCAGCAGCAGAATCTGGAATCCAGGATGTGCTGTGCCACACCAGCACTCAATACACCCCAGTGGGTCTTAAAATTACAAAGGTGGGCTGAAAAGTGATAGTGTCACTTTTGCAAACAATTCCATGAGGGGTTTATTTTAGTCTTTTAGGGATTCTAAAGGACAAAATCTATGTGTCAGGTGTTCTTTGATTTCATAAATCCAGGATTTAACTATATAATTGCACATTGGAAAATGCGTACAGCTGTTATAAAGTGTGTGTTTAACTGAGCAAACTGCTGGCAGGGTAAGACTCATACAAGTGAGATGCAGGAGAGCAGAGAGTCTGGTGTTTCCTGAGGACATCTGCATGGTGATGGAATATTCTGGCATGACTGGGAGAGGAGGCTGTTGGCTGAGGAGTGACCCCTTTACCTTGACTCTGACGGTGACAGTGGCCAGCCCAGGAGGCATCGTGCCCTTGCTGTCAAAGGCTTCCACGAGGAAGGTGAAGGTTGCTTCTGTGTCAGAGAAGGATTCATAATCCAAGGATTTCCGCAGTGACAGCTCTCCTGTGTGCTTGTTCAGGGAAAAATACTGCCGGGCTTCCTCAGTGCGGATCTGATAGTTCACATCAGCACCCAGGTCCACGTCTTTGGCCTGCAGGGAACAGAGGGACATCAAACAAAATTCATTCTCACAAAATATCCCTCTGAGATTTAAAGGGCAAACTGTCACAAAGATCCTGCGTTTAGTTGTGTTGTTGTAATTGTATTCAATGTGCACAGACACAAGGCATGAAATTCTCTGAAAGTTCAAGCCATGGGAAATGAGAACAGTGTTCTGGGGAAATGACAGTGGAACCTGAATCTCATCTTAGTTCTCTCCCTGGGCACCTGCAATTGGCCACTGCCAAGATCACAGAATCCCAGGATGGTTTGGGTTAGAAGGGACCTTAAAGCCCATCCAGTGCCATGGGCAGGGACACCTTCCACTATCCCAGGCTGCTCCAGGCCCCATCCAACCTGGCCTTGGACACTTCCAAGGATCCACAGCTTCTGTGGGCACCCTGGCAGCCCCTCACCACCATCCCAGGGAACAATTTCTTCCTAACATCTTTCCTCATTTAGCTTAGAACTCTTCCCCTAGGCCTATCTCTGCCTGTGTTGACAGCAGCAGCGTAGGTTTTTCTGTTTCATTGTTTGTTTTTATTAATTACTATTATTTCTTAAGTAACTTTAAAAGGTTTTTTTGGTACTTGGCTAAAGGGCAAGTGTTTTTCAGAATCACGGTATCCCAGAATGTTTGGTTTGAAAGGGATATCAAAGCCCAACCAGTGCCACCCCTGCCATGGGCAGGGACACCTTCCACAGGTTCCACCTATCCTAGGCTGCTCCAAGCCCCATCCAACCTGGCCTTGGACACTTCCAGGGATCCAGGGGCAGCCACAGCTTCTCTGGGCAAAAATCTTGCCCCCATGCTCCAGTTCACAATCTTTTATTGCACTCTCACTGCCACGTTAAATAAGAACCCTGAATATTGCAGAACAAACACACACCACCTTCACTCGCTGATGCTTCCCTACCTCCAGCTGCAGGAAGACAGTTCCTGGTGGGAGATTTTCTGGCACACAGACAGTGTAGGAGGCGTTGGTAAACACGGGGCTGTTGTCATCAATATCCAGCACCTTGATGGCCAAAGTGATTGTGGAGCGCCGGGGGTCCACAGCTCCGTCTGTCGCCTCCACGATGAGCTCGTAGTAATCCCTCACTTCCCTGTTCAGCTTCACTGCCGTGTAAATGCTGCCGTTGGAGGTGATCCGGAAAAGGTTCTTGAAGTTTGCCAGACTGTAATGGACTTGCCCATTAACCCCAGCATCTGCATCTGTAGCCTGAAGAGACAGCAGGAAAACCACGGATTAATGCACAAATTGCAAATCTCCGACAGGAGAAAAATCTGGTGAGGTAGGGAAGGATTCTGCCAAATCTCTCGTGTCCAGGAGGGCTTGTCAGGGACAGCCAAAGCTCTCTCTGACATTTGACTGAAGATAAAACATGCCACAGAAACAAATGGCTCCATTCCCAGTGACAGAAGCCAGGCTAACTGAATCTCAGCTGGATTTCTTCAGCAGAAAATGCACAGTTAGCTCAGCCTTGGAAACTTTTGACAGGACAAGAGGACATAGCCTGAAGTTGTGTCACGGGAGGCTCAGGTTGGACAGCAGGAGGAATTTCTGCATGGAAAGGGTGCTCAGGCCTTGGCAGGGGCTGCCCAGGGAGGTTTGGAGTGCCCATCCCAGGAGGTGTCCAAGGAAGGGCTGGAGGTGATACTCAGTGCTCTGGGCTGGGGATCAGGCACAGGCTGGATTCAACCCTGTAACTTTTTCCAATCTAAATGATTCTGGGATTCTACCCTATGACTCCCCAAACTTCAACAGAAGATAAATTTAGTACTTGTGAATCTAAGCCTTCAGATAATTCTAATGCTGAAGAATCTTCAGGATTGGGTGGTGTCTGAGAGGAATTTTTATTTAACACTGATGTGGTGTTCCATTGCTTCCCAAATCCTTATGGAATATGAATTTAGATGAAGGATGGATGCAGACAGACAGAAGGGACACATCAGTTAGAAAGTTTCTTTCCAATTAACACATTTGTCACACTCAGTGATATTTTCATTGCTGCTCTCTGAAGAGCTACTTAAATTTCTCTTTTGTTCATCCTGTTGTTCAAACCCAAACATTATCATATTTCATCCTCATTCTCCTATGCTCAGAAGAGGCTGGTGATTGCCACAGAAAACCATCTTGATTTCTTTACTTAGGATCTTTGTTCTCACATACTGAACCAAGCCTTAGATTTCAGTGTCAGCCAAATAATTCTTGCTATCACATAATTAAAGGGATGGACAAAATTAATAAGTTTTCATAGAGCTCTCAGGTTGAAATGCTGACCTGTTATTTTGCCTCCTCTTAATTAAATTAGGGCGTGATGAACAATGTTAAGCAAATTAAACAAAGGGCACTCTGTGAGCAAGGTATTCTCATTTATTTGCCTTTATGAATGACATCTGTGAAGATCATAAGAGATTTGCATGTTTTGTTTTCAGAACAGTCGCCGGGAATGCTTAATTCTGGTGATGGTGTTTGCTGTAAGGCTTGGTAATGAAACTATTTATCCTGCTAGAAATCAATTAAAAGTTAATTAAACTTGTTATAAAGGGAAAAAAAACCATTGTGTTTCTTCCCTGCATTACACCCATATGCTAAGGTGGACTTTTTACAACTTCATTCTGACTAGTTCATAGGTATATAGCAACCTTCTAATCCACATCTGTCAGCTGGATTTGCCTAATTTTCAATCAATTCAATTTCTTCTGTAGAAATAACAGATCTAAACAACAACAACAAAAAACCCAAAACAAAACAAGCAAACCAGAAAGCCCCATAGGAATCTCCACGAGTCTGAAATAAGCCTATAATTGGAAACCGTGACAAAAAATTCTCATGAGGCATGAGAGTTTTGTATCAGGTTAGTTCTGAAGGATGTTTTAGAATAGATAAACTTCTTGTTTCATCCATTCAAATGGATGGCAGGCTTTGCAAATGGGTTCCTGAAAACATGACTATGAATGTTGGTAACTCATTTGTACACATCCTTAGGCAGAAACACCTTTGCCACATCCTGCAGAACTGGTTTGATTCACAGGATCCCAGGATCCCTGAGGCTGGAAAAGCCCTCCCAGCCCATGGAGCCCAAGCTATGCCCCATGCCCACCTTGTCCCCAGCCCAGAGCATCTGCATTTAGGGCAGAGTGAGATTGGCTGAGGGTCCCTGTGCAGGTTTGAATCCACCTTATTCTCATTCACCCAGGGACCTGTTTATTGAACTAGGTTAGCCAAACTGGGTTTCTTATTTATGGCCAAATTATTTGCCCAACTACAGACTAGCTGTGCTGTGACATCCACACACCCTTCCCTTCTCCAGGCTGAGCAGCTCCAGCTCTCCCAGTCTGGCTCCACAGGGAAGCTGTTCCAGTTCCCTCAGCATCTTCATGGCCTCCTCTGGACCTGCTCCAACAGTTCCATGTCCTTATGTTGGAGGCACCAAAACTGTGCACAGAATTCCAGGTGGGGTCTCACCTGAGCAGAAGAGAGGGGGAGCATCCCCTCCCTCCACACTGCTGGATGAGCACAGGATACAGATCCTGGTGTTTACCCAGAATCAGGAAAAATGTGTCCGTCCAAAGAGACAGAGCAAGTACTGCTGTTATTCTGGTGACTCCTCAGATCTCCAGGATGACTCTTATTTCCATCTCTAATTCATGAAGTACTGTATGATAAAACAAACCTGGAAATCTGGGAATATAAATGACTCACTACCTTATTTCCCAGAAAATACATCCCACATTAATTAGAGATGCCATCACCTACAAGGTGACAGCCTTTACCTCATGTGGTAAATTCGGGTTTGTGTAACCAGCTCAGCTTCCACATTACCAGGAAACCCTCAGAAATATAAACCAACAGTGTTCCAGAGTAACAAATTATCTCCCTCCATCTCAAACAGCAGGAAAACACAGTCCTGGGAGATGGGAATGACTAAGACACCTCTGAAGGATCATTAACTCTGAGATATAATGACAAGGGCTTGGATGTCAACAATATTCATTATATCATTATAATTTTTTGCAAAAGAAACCTCCTAGTATACCCTCAGCTCTTGCTCACAATGGTGAGAGGATTTAGGCAGGTTAATTGAGGATTTGTGCTTGGAATGTTGGAGCAGGAAAACAGCCAAACAAGGCTCTTATTCCTACTTGTCTCCAAATCAGAGACAAACATGGTGGGTATCCCCCTTTCCTGCAGACTTAAACATTTCTTAGGGACCACTCAGCCACAAAAACAGCTTCCTTCAGTTTAAATTCCCCTTCTTCAGGAGCAAAAGATTCCCACAATCCCTACCCAAGCCAACCAAACTCCTGATTTCGGACAACTCCTCCAGCAAACCCCACAGCTCAAGGTAAGAATTGTGCTGGAGGATCCAAATGATGCTGTTGGTGAGAATTATTGTTCTCATGGCAGATAAAATGATTTTTTTATTACTAGGGGTTTAATAGGTTTATTATTGAGGGTTTAATGGGTTTATTACTCTGGGCTGGAAGTATTCCCAAGCCCCTCATTTGTGACAAACAGCAAATCAAGTGTGGGTGGGAGTGTTAGATTGGATTTTGTACTTGTTTTGCAGGGAGACTACTGTTTGTGCCCACAGGACAAAATTAACATCTCCCAGATGCAGTCAGAGGCCACAAATATCTGAAATGTGCCTGACCTCTTGGTCATAAAACAAATATTTGTAAGTATTTTAAGGAGGGAACATCAGTCATCAACAAAAGTTTGGACTTTCCTTCTTTCTTAAAGTTCAGAAAGGCTTTTCCTCTCTTGTTGCTTCTTGGCTGTTTTTATACAGCTTTTCACTTTTTAAATTTTGTTAGAGGGATGGAGCCCCTTGGCTGGGAGGAAAGGCTGGGAGAATTGGGATTGTTCAGCCTGGGGAAGAGAAGCTTTGAGTGACCTAATTTTGACCTTACAGTGCCTGAAGGAGCTACAGAAGAGATGGAGAGTCTCTTTACAAGGGATGGAATGCCAGGACAAAGGGAATGGCTTCCCACTGCCAGAGGGCAGGGATAATGGGATATTGGGAAGGAATTGTTCCCTGGGAGGGTGGGCAGGCCCTGGCACAGGGTGCCCAGAGCAGCTGTGGCTGCCCCTGGATCCCTGGCAGTGCCCAAGGCCAGGTTGGATGGGGCTTGGAGCAGCCTGGGATAGTGGAATGTGTCCCTGCCCATGGCCCTGGATGGGTTTTAAGGTCCCTTCCTACCCAAACCCATTTAAGATTCTTTGATTTTGGCTGTCTTGCAATTTCAAGGCAAGCTCTACTTCTTCTGAGACCAAAGTGCAAACACATCCTTTGGAAAAATCCTGCAGGTTTTGTGGATATTCTCTAGGTATTTCAGCATCCTACTGAAGTCCCAGGTCATGGCAGCTTATTCTTCACTCTACTTAGAGTAGGATAAAGGAAATACCCTGTAAATTTTCAAATACTGCCACATTTTTAGGCATTAGACAAGCCAGAAGAACCCTGGATGTTCTCCATGGTCTTCCATGGTCTGTGCTAATTCTAGTGCACCTGGAGGGTTAATTTCAAAACCAATTAAATATGATTCCAAACAAAACTGTGCATTAAGAGCAGTTAAACCCTAAGAGCAGATATAAATGAAAATAAATGAAAATCCAAAAAGCTCCTGGCTGCAAACCCATCACTGGATGGGCTGGTGAACCTCCTACATGAGTTAATCACATTTTCATGCTTCATAGCTTCAACCAGCCCAGCTTTCTCTAAGCTGGCACATAACAAAATCCTGACCTTGGATACTTGATTGTTCTTAAAGGATGATTAAAAATTTGGGGTTTTGATGAGTGTGTTCTTTGGCAATGATATGATCAAGAGAGTAAACCAATGCATTTGCACACTAGAAAAAAACTAAAGCACCAAAAAGCCCTCACAAAACAAAAGCTTTCTAAATCACAGATGGAATATGCTGTTTAAAACCTCTATATTTTGCTGGGCTCCCAAATATTTTTCTAATGTCAATCCAATTTTAAGTTGTTTTTGGAATTTCTCTTGACTTTGGCTTAGAAGGGACTTTAAAGGCCATCCAGAGCCACCCCTGCCATGGGCAGGGACACCTTCCACTATCCCAGGCTGCTCCAAGCTCCATCCAACCTGGCCTTGGACACTTCCAGGGATGGAAATCAGGCACCAAAATCCTAAAAGGGCATGAATCAGAGACATTAAATCACTGATTCAGAAGATTTGGTTTGGCATCAAGCTGAAAGAAATAATAGGGCTTAAAGGCATCCCAAAATATAAAGTGTCAGTGGATAAAAATGAGAATTCCTTTCTTGGAAAACCCTTGGACTCTCAACAGTCAACTGCCATGAATGTGCTGATTACAAATATCAATATTTCCACTGCCTTAAAGCAAAAATATTATCTGGAGGGCAAAGATGCAAACGAATGCACAAATATAATAAATATTTGGAACAGGGAAGACAAGAGGACAGCTTTTGAAATCCCTTTCACTTAAGAGGCCACATTATAGGTGGCAAGGAGCTTTGTTAACCCCTTCCATCTGTGCCCAAGCTGATCTAAATTTGAGGAACAGTAGAAAAAGATGAGAAGCTGTGGCTGCAGCCAGTGCTGCCAAATTTCCTCCAGGAATTCCTGTGCCAGCAGGAAGAGGTAATTTTGTCTAACACTGATGATCTGGAATGGAAATAAATAGCCCAAATCTATGACCCCATCTCTTTCTCCCGATGACACAGTTTTGGACTTGAGACATCAATCTTGTTGTAAGAGGAATTCACCTGTCAACAAACATAGAAGCACATGAAATTCTTCCTGTGACAAGCACCTCCATGAGGATCTTGAGAGAGACAGTGCTGGAAATCTATTAAAGTCCTTTCTATCCTTCCTGGGGACAAATTCCTTAATAAATTGAAGGAAATGATACTGCCAAGGTTCTCTCCCAATGATCCTCCACCACTTACAAGAAATGAAATCTGAACTTTCTCCAGTTGGAGTTCACCTGCCACATTCTGATTCTCTGATTTTAGGGTCTGATTAGCTTTTTTTATGGATCCTGACTCTCAAATCCCAGCTTCTCCTGTTGGTTTTACATCTATTCAGCTATGAGATGAATTCAAACTGCATTGTTAGGCATTGGGTCATGCAGTGAGCAGGAGTCCTGGACTCACTCTGGGTATTTGAAATTTACTTCAGAGCCTGTGATTTTACTCTTCCCCAAAGGCTTAAGTCCTTTCCTCCCTGGATTGTCCTCTCCTGCCATTAGATCCCCTTTTTTTCCTGGCCTTGTCCTATCTCTTCCACCTCTAATTTTAATTACTTTTCCTCCTAGATTCTCCTCTCCTGCCATTAAATCCCTTTTTTTCCTGGTCTTCTCCTTTTCCCTCCACCTCTAATTTTCCTTCAAGTTGTCTCAAAGTCCAGGAAATTTTGGAATTTAATTTCAGGAGCCTGTGTTTTTAACACAGACAAGGCATAATCTGCAGTGCAGGTTTTGGGAAACCACAGCCTTTACACTGAAAACAGCACAATGGGGATTTGGGAAAACTTGGATTCCTTTCCAGACTTTTCCACAAGATATTGTAATGTAATAAAATAATAGAGTCACAGATGCTTTGGGATGGAAAGAACCTTAAAGCTCATCTCATCCCAACCATTTCATGCACATGGGCAATAATTCTTCACCAGCATTTTAAGGAATTTTCCTGCTTGTAGAAATACAGAATGAGCTGCTTGAGAGATCTCTGAGAGGTCATTTAGTCCAACACAGCAAGCTTTACCCAACAGCCGTGAAATTTAAATCAGGCCTTAGATCCAGGGTTTATCAGCTTATGAATTTATTAAGTAAAAATAGGAGCCTGGAAGAATTCATTGATACCCACAAACAGAAAGCTCTGCTGGGAAATAATTACATTTCATCAGCATTCAAGAGGTCTAGTACAATACAACAAAAAAAAATTCCTCCAAGCTTTCCCATCTTTTCCAGTAGGAAGAGTAGGTCCATCCTAAAAAACAACTTTCTTAAAGCATTTCTTTTGTAACTTAAAACCAAGGAGGTGATAGAGGTACCACACATCCTGCAAACTGCTCTTATTACTGAAGGAATTAATTTATCCTTTAATTTATTTAGGGAAGATCCAAATGCCAGTGATACTTGAGCACATAATTCTTTATCCCCATTTTCCATCTCATTTCCTTCCCTGTCGCTATCTCTCCTTGATAACAACACATTCATGCTGGAGTTTTCAAACAGTGCTGATCAATGACACCAAAATATCCAACAATAAATGAATTATGGGGGTGGGTGGAAGAATCTGGATATAAATAAAACCCCACATGAATAATAACTTCAGTCAAAGGATGTTTTCTCTCCAGGGCCCCATCAGCATTTTATTTAACCCCAGGCTGCTTTTTTAGGGTCTGCAACAAACTGCTGGGGACTGTCTTCCCCTGCCCAAGGGTGTGAACATGCTTGCAGATCAATATATTGATCTCTTTCCTAAGTGTCATTCCATCTTTTTCACCTCCCATGCCCCTGCAATTGATTAAAGTGCAGAGTACAATGCAGATCATCCCGATGCCCCACCTCCAGCTGCTTTAGACTGCAAAAAAGTGCCTGAATTTCACTGTCAGTTTCCAGTTGGAGTTTTTTGATTCCTGGGGGCCCTTTGTGGAGACTTCCACGAAGCAGTTGTGCTCCTGTCCTGCTGGGGGATCCCCAGGATCAGAGGGGAAGGAGCAGCAGGAAATCCAATCCACCTCTGGCTGCCACAATTTAGAGAACACAGTGTGAAATAAAAGGATTGGAAACACATCCGCTCCACTGGCAGCATTATCCTGTCTGGCTTTTGTTCTTTTAATCTTCAGCAGGCTCCTGGAATGCCCACAGGCAGCACTCCCATGCCAGTGCCCCCAGCAGCTCCAGCTGGCAGCAGAGCTGCCAGAGAGGGAGAGCACTTCCAAGTGTGGATATTGCCTGCCTGCATGGATAAATGCTCCAAACCCTCCCTCTCCCACAGGAAACCTCTCACTGCCTTCCTGCTACACCTCCTCGATCCACCACCCAAATATTATCAAAGTCCTTATGGGAACCCATTTGAAAGTCCAGCTTTCCCACTGAAAACAAAGCATAGCATGGCAATCTCTTGTCTCTGGCAGGAGTTATTCCTGGGAGTGTTCAGATAGATTTATCCTCCAAATTGCTTAGAATCCCCATCCCTGGAAGCATCCAGGGCCAGCCTGGACAGGGCTTGGAGCAAGCTGAGATGGTGGAAGGCATCCCTGCCCCTGGCAGGGCTGGAATGGGATGAGATTTAAGATCCTTCCCAACCCAAACCACTCTGGAATTCTGACACTGAGCCCAGGCACCCAATCCTGAGACCAAACCTCCTGAATCAAAAATACTGAGAGATCAAAGTGGTTGAGGACCTTTTCCATATCCATCCTCACCAGGTTCTCTTCTCCCATGAGCATCAGGGTCAGATCTGGGGTTTTAAGGTAAAAATCTCTTCCTAATTTTTTTTCCCCCAGGTAAAATGCAAGGTGGCATTCAAAAGGGAAAGGGACACCACAAAATCTGTCTTTTTATTTAAAATCCTCTGTATGAATTCTTGCTCTGGCAGATTTTAGGTTTCTGTTTGAAGTGAGTAAAAATGTTTCTGAAAAGCAGCTTTGTTAATCAATTCTTGGTGGGGAAAACACATAACACTATAAGGATTTATTCTTTTACCACCTAAATTAGCCCTTTAAGTACATTTTATCTACATTAAATCTTCCATACAAAATCTATTTCCATTAACCCCTCTCCCATAGCTGCTGTGGTTTTACCTACAGTGAGGCACAACACAACAAAAGCTAGTTCAGTTTTTAAGGAATATCCTCAAACAACACAGCTCCACCCAAACTTTCATCACCATTATTTCAGTAACCTCACTGGAGCCAGAAAAAAAAATTCCAAATGTCCCAATTTCTCTTTTCTGTACCACAGAATGGCATTTCCAATGGATATCTCTATATCAATTTGTAGTTGTGAACATGAGACAGGAGAAATAAACCCAGTATTTGGGCTATAAAGAAAAAACTTTCTCCATCCAGGGATAAACAGGACAGGAAATGACAAAAGCAGTTTCTGTCACTCCAAGTAGGAATAAACTATCCCTAGGCTCCAATAAATATTTTCATTTCCACACAACTTAGAAATTGCACTAATTTAGAAGTCAGAGAGCTTCTTGTGGCAATAACTTGCTGTATTTTACAATTCTGTCACAGCTAAAAATAGAGGCAAGCTCATGTTTGAGAAGATGATTGAGCCTTGAGGGCCCCCAGCAAAACACAAAATGGATTTGAAGGATATTTGGGACTGATTGGAAATGTTCCACCTGTGCCTTTTAGGATGCAAAATGAAAAACAACCACACAGGAAGGTAATGACAGAAAGCACAGCAATAATTTAGCAATTTATCAAAACTGACTTAATTGCACTGAGGGATCCTAACTTTGTCCAAGATCAGCTCTGATTTCTTATTAAATAATATAAGGATGGGAAGGAACATGATTATTATGGATGTTTGGGTTCCCATGGTACCCAAATGTCCTGTTTTTCTGAAGCTTCTACTTAAGGAGCTCCCATTTTCTCTTGATATGATTGCTGCTGTAAAAAAAAAAAAAAAAAAAAAGGTATATTTTCCACCTAAGTTCCTGAAAAATTCTTCCTAATTCCTCTTTTACCTACAGCTCCTGCTGGATTCCAGCCTCAGTGCAGCAGTTATATTCAACTTCTGGATTGAAAAACCCTCTAATTAATATTTTCTTCTTTCCCTTGAGTCAGGAAAAAAACAAACATTACCAAAAAAAGTGATGTTTTCTTGAAGAGACTGAACCCTCATCCAGAAGACCCCCATGTGTCATAAAAAATTTACTGCTTCAAACCCTCAAATTAACACTATCCCCTATTTTTATGCCAGGTCAGCAATTATTTCACTCAAGGGTGAAACTGATTTTCCCCATAATGGCCTTGAAATTTCCTCTAGGCGTGACAATTTCATACACCCTGGTGTCATTTGCTCAGCATGTTTGAATTCTATCTCAAAACAAATCATTTAAAAATGTGGCAACACTGTTTTAACCCTGCAAATCTGTTATCAGCAAGTTTTCACAGTGGAATTTCTTAAAAACAAGCCTTTTAATGGTCTATTTTAAAGTGACAAAGTGTTTTCAGTATTTAGCACAGAGAAGAAAACAATTCCAAGTGTTTAAAGCCCCAAAATGTGACTTTGTAGCCACAAATGGAGAGTTTGCATTTCAACTGATGATATTTAGATGGGTTTTTGTCTAAGACACAATTATTTTGTGCTCTTTCCTCGTTGTCTGGACAGCCTGGGTAATAAAACAAACTATTTTAATGACTTACCCTTACTTGACCAACAAAAGCATTGGCTTCCTCTTCCTGCACAGAGAGGTTTCTGGGGAGAAACATGTCAAAAACTGGTCCGTTGTCATTGACATCTGTCACCACTATATTGACAGTAGCAGTCGAAGTCTAGGCAGAAAAAGAACATTTTGAAGAAATACTCTTTATTTTACAGCTTCCCAGGTGCCAACCATTCCATCATTTATTGGACAGAATCATAGATAAGCAGATTATCAATTTTTTTAACATTTTTTTGTGAAAAGGGAAGCATTTCAAGAGGTTATTTTGAATTTTTAGAAGACAAAACAAGCTCAAGACTGACTCATATATTAGAGATGCATGATAAATATCAGATATCTTTCCTTTTTATACAGTATTTTTAAGGATTTAAGGAGTTTTTGTTGTGAGTGGAGGGAAAAATCTGTAAATATCAAAATTTGCAGAATGTGAAAAGGAAATTAGTGATTTGTCAAGCAAAATATGCCACAGTGATGATTAACTAAGCTGATGAAGTGGCTTAGTTAATCCTTAGTCATCCTGTATCATCCTCCTGCATCATCCTTCCCTACCCCACCTTGATGTTCTATTTTGCAACCCAATTTTAACATCCTGGGGGTAGGAACAGTAGAATTAACTGTATTTAATATAAAATGTCAACAAAATATGTCTGTGCTAACTATGGTAATTTTCTCTCCCAATCAAAAAGGTGGAGAGGTGTTGGCTTGAGTCACATTCCTTTTCTCTGCTCCCATAGATTGAGAGCTCCAGACCAAAACCCCACATTGCTGTATTTAATACATGATTGTGTTCAATATACTGAATTTCAAATCAATTAATCCAACTCAGTGTCTTAAATCTTTCTTGTGCCTTCTGATAATTTGCATCAAATTCCTTTGAGGGAAATTTGGGCTCTCCTGGCCAGAGAGCCCTGGAGGGGCTGGAGCGTGTCCAGGGCAGGGAAGGGAGCTGGGGAAGGGGCTGGAGCCCCAGGAGAGGCTGAGGGAGCTGGGAAAGGGGCTCAGCCTGGAGAAAAGGAGGCTCAGGGGGGACCTTGTGGCTCTGCACAACTGCCTGACAGGAGGGGACAGCCGGAGGGGGTGGGTTCTGCTGGCAGGGAACAGGGACAGGACAAGGGGACACGGCCTCAAGCTGTGCCAGGGGAGGCTCAGGTTGGACAGCAGGAGGAATTTCTGCATGGAAAGGGTGCTCAGGCTTTGGGATAGGCTTGAAAGGGGAGTAGTGGAGTCCCTAAGCCTGGAAGTGTGTAAAAAGTAAGAAGATGTGGCACTTTGCAGTCGTGGTTTAGTTACAAAGTGGTGCCTGGTCACAGGTCAGACTTGATGGCCTTGGAGGTCATTTCCAGCCATAAAAATTCCATGAAATGCTTATGACAGGACAGTCACAGCAATGACACCCTGGAGGTGTGACCCCAGAAGGCATTCCTTGCTTTAGGAAGACCAAACCTGTTTGAAAGTGGCACCTCACAGGCTTCATAGAGAAACCTGCAACCATCCTCCCTTAACAAAAACCCAAAAACAGCAAAATAAAGGAACACAGGAAAAACCAAACCCCAACCAAAAGTCTGAACGGAGATTTGCAGCTTCTGGTGCTCTACTGGTGTTGGAATTATGCTCTTCTCAGCTCCAGATCCAGCTGGTGTGGTTTCAGTGTCCCAAGAGCTCCCCACATCTGCATAAAATAACTCCTTTCTACTTTAAAAATTAAAAAGTCCAGAGGATTTTGAACCAAGCCAGCACAAGGTGCTCCCAGGCTGGCAGCTTCTGTTTACTGAGCCCCAGTTATTTGCTAATTGTTCCTGAAACTGCCATTCCCACATTCCACTTCTAAAAGGAAAATGCACTTTCTGCCTTCCTGTCCATGCAAAAGCCACTCCAGAACGTTTGCTCTGCTGTGATGCACACTGAATGTAAATCAGCTTTTCCAAAGGTAACTCAACTCCATGAAATTCAGGAAGATGAACTGAGGCAACACAGTGTTTAATAACAATGGCATAAGGCAGGAATTCCCATTTGGAAAAGATTTCTTTTCATTCCAGATAATTTTCACGGGCTGTGATTGATCATCTGCAGCATTTCTTCTATTTTAGATGATTTTATAAGGAGAAAGACAGAGAGGATGGAAAAGAAGTGTTTGGAATTTTTTCCCAAATCTTGCCTATAGATTTTCAGTATTTTTCACATTCCTGGCCATTCTTTACTCATCCTAAGCATCCTCCCTGTCAGCAAACACACCCAGGGAAGTGCTCCACTTGCCATATTTAAATTTTCACTTCTTAATTTAAAAAGCAAGATTTTTGCAAAGAAACAATATTTTGCAAGGAAAAAAAAACACCTTATGGAGATGCCAAATAGTATAATTTGTTTGGAAAATTTTATCAAATGCTCCTCACATTATCAGATGTGAATGAATTCAGAATTCACTGTAATAAGATCAGTATTTCAAATAATCTTCCTTTTTCGATTAATCACAATTTAGTAAATGACCAAAAGTGAGTGAAATCACAAGGAGCATTCAAAGGAGACTCTGGGTTAGCAGCAACCCCTTGGGTTCTCTTCCTAAAAATCAGTAACACTCAAACTGAGAAAGAATATGGGAGTACTTCAAAATCTCCCTATTTCACCCAAATGCAGTAAACATTTGTTATCTCACTGTTATCTCAGCAATGCCCACCTTTAGCACTTACTAGGACTCACCTGTGTGTCTTTGAGTGCAGCACTTCTCTCATTAACATCAGAAAGGGCTGTGATCAAAGATTATTAACCAAATGTTTTTAGACCCCCATTAGATGGCTCCAAAGACTTGTTGAAGCTCCCAGCATCAGACTGATATGCTATTCTGAAAAAGCACTTATTTGACAACCAGAATGAATTACAGGGGCTTCTCCAGAACTGCAGCACGGAGCAGGATTGGGAACAACATCATCATCCCTGCAGGGAATCATGAAAAAGTCAAAAGACACTAAAATCCCACTGACTAAATAACCATTTCCCGTGTTCAGGGATAAACCAGAACCTCTTTGCAGCCTGACACTGGAGCAGAAAATAGGGAAGGGTGGGGAGGCCCTGGCACAGGGTGCCCAGAGAAGCTGTGGCTGTCCCTGGATCCCTGGAAGTGTCCAAGGCCAGGTTGGATGGGGCTTGGAGCAGCCTGGGATAGTGGAAGGTGTCCCTGCCCATGGCAGGGGTGGAATTGGGAGGGCTTTAAGGTTCTTTCCAACACAAACTGTGATTCCACGATTTTTATGTGACCTCAAAGCCCATCCATTGCCACCCTCTGCCATGGGCAGGGACACCTTCCACTCTCCCAGGCTGCTCCAAGGCATGTCCAGCCTGGCCTTGGACACTTCCAGGGATCCAGGGACAGCCACAGCTGCTCTGGGCACCCTGTGCCAGGCCTCACTTCCCTCCCAGGAACAACTCCTTCCCAATATCCCATCTATCCCTGCCCTCTGGCTGTGGGAAGCCATTCCCTGTGTTCATACCCTTGGGAAGAGTCTCTCTCCATCTTTCCCGGAAAAAAATTTCACAAATTTCTCAAAGAATTATGAAAAGTTGCCAAGGTTTGTAGAGGATGCTAAAAGAGGCACAGAAACAACAACAAAAAAAGGTTTTCATAAATATTTAAAAACCACTACAATTCTTTAAAGAAGTAGTTCCCTAAAATAATGAGAGACCCCTAATACACAACTGGTTTTCCAGGGATATTCCTCATGCATATCCAACGCAGGAAGGTTTGAAAACTGCTTTGCCTGGCTAAAGATGAGGCTTTTCTACAACAGAAGCATCAAGCAGGGTTTGGGAATCCTAAAGCTATTCCTGGAAATTCAACCAGTGAAAAAACCATCTCAGCCTCGTATCAGGCATTTCCTGTTCATTACTCGAGAAACCATGCTTACTTCTCTTTTATAATAAACATCAATAAAAGATCCACAGCAGCAATTTATATCTTTTTTAGGGGCCCTCAAATAGTTCTTACATAGATAATTCTTCCTTAAGCAATAATTGTAAAATTTACATTGCCTGCACAAATCCTAAGAATGCCAGGCCCTGATAAATGTTATGGATGATAAATCTAAAGGAAATTCCACTTTGTTCTTATTTTATTTGTACCCTGTCATTTAAATTGAAGCTGGGAATTGATGAGAGCATTCTATGCCTTGGAGAGAAAACATTCTTGGCTCTGATGTTGAGCAAGTTTATTAATTTGGACAAACTCTTAGACAAACCTGTCATATTAAGAGATAATTATTTTGCAAATAATACAATTGGAGGTAAAGCCTTTATTTGATAAAAAAAGAAATGTTAAATAATTCTACTGATCTCCATATCAGGATTTATTGATATTCATCTCAAGAAAACTATATTTGAGTGGTGATAGAATTAACAATTTTATGATTCTATTTTCAGACCTTTGCTTTCATGAGAAATTTAAAGGAAGTATCTCCCAGCCCTCTCCACCCCTCCGAGCTATAAAGAGGAAATTGCGAGCTGGACTGCAAAGAAATTTTGGAGAGAAGACCCTGAGATGAAGGGAAGGGTAATTCTGGAGCTTGTCAATAATTACACTAATGAGAAAAAATCCAAATAAGCCTGGAGATGAGACAAAGGGGAAAACTGTCAAAACTCACCACGATAAATCCCAAAGGAAAAGCTCCCAAAATGAAAATCTCATACATTGCAAAAGAAAACAGAAAGATGAGTACTTCATGTGGAAAGGAAGAGTAAATCATGGACATTTAAGGAACATCCTTGACAAACAGATAGAACTGTTAAGGTTGGAAAAACCCTCTAAGACCAGCAAGTCCAAGCCTTCCCCAGCACTCCCAAGGCCACCCTGACCAATGTCCCCAAGCGCCATGTCCATCCATATGGCTTTGAACACCTCCAGGGATGGGGACTCTACTACTGCCATGAGTGCCTGTTCCAAAGCCTGAGCACCCTTTCCATGCAGAAATTCCTCCTGCTGTCCAACCTGAGCCTCCCCTGGCACAGCTTGAGGCCGTTTCCCCTTGTCCTGTCCCTGTTCCCTGGCAGCAGAGCCCGACCCCCCCTCCTGTCAGGGAGTTGTGCAGAGCCAGTTGTTCTCCCCTCAACTTATTTGTTTGTATCCCTTATTTAGGATTTACAATCTGCTCCAAATCTTGGATTGAAAACTGGGATCAATCTCTTGCTTTGTATGAATTCCTTAATTCACCTCTTCCCTTTTAGCACCTGAAATCAAAGCCTTAATGGGGAATAGTATCCATGCTAAGTCACATAAGCACTGAAAGTTCAGGAGGCTCCTAAAGCTTGCTGTAATAAAAGAGCTGCTGAGGGAAGAAAAGCCTTCTCTCCAAGAGGAGGAAATCTATCTGGACAAATTCCTCTTGTGCAAACTGGAATTCACAGATCAGCTGGAATTTGTAAGGATTTCTTATACCAAATACAGAACTTGTCAGGAAAATGGTAATAGGAAGTGTCTCTAATTACAGCTTGGAAAGAAAATAATTTGAGGAGAAGTTCTTTCAAGGAGGAAGATCAAATAGATCTGTGTATATTGTTCCCTTTCATATATTTAGGAATATTCCCTCTAGCTTCCTTCTTGCTGAATAATGGAACTCATGTGGAATAGAGACAGGAGTAGCAGAAACAGTTACAGCTCCAAGGAGTTGCAGAAAATTTACAGCAATTAATGAATTCTCTGTATGCTAGTCAAGAAGTAAATCTTTGCTTAAATTACCTTGATTCAGGGCTACCTGTTTGCTCTAAGGAAGGGAATTAGTTCAAGTGTCGTGGGAGACAGAGGCTCCGAATTATGAATGATCTTCTAAGATGGCCAAAATCCCCAAGTCTAACCTCCAGGATTTAATACAAAGCACAGAAATCACAGGATCCCAGGATGGTTTGTGTTGGAAGGGACCTTAAAACCATCCAGCCCCACCCCTGCCATGGGCAGGGACACCTTCCACTATCCCAGAGTGCTCCAAGCCCCAAAGTCCAGCCTGGCCTTGGACACTTCCAGGGATCCAGGGACAGCCACAGCTTCTCTGGGCACCCTGTGCCAGGGCCTGCCCACCCTCACAGGGAAGGAGATGAGGCTTCATTAGATTCCCCCAGTTCTCTGTGGTTCCCACTACTTTTCAAGTGTTGCTTCTTCCCATGACTTCCAAGGAACAGCAGAGCTCTGCATCCAGTTTGATCCCTGCCTTCAGTGCTCAGAGCACTGGGCTCACTCTCACATGCCTTTTCAAGGGTGATGGTATCTCTGTCTCCTCAGGAAATGTGGCCCCAAACAAGTCCTGGGCTCTGCAGGGCTTAAACAATCCCTGTTTTTTTCCCTGAAGTGTTCATTGCAGAAGGAATGGGCATAGTCAGATTAAAAGGATAGATCTTGGATTCATGGCTTTCAGAGAAACCATCCCAGAGCCAGGTCACCTCTGATCTTCCCTATCCAGTGAATCTTTGGATACACCCTGAACAGCCGGATGGACAACAGCTTCTTCTGGACTTCCAATGGAGTTTGGTGGCCTGATGGTTGAGTCTTCTAACACAAAAAAAAGAATCTGAACCCTGCCAGTAATTTATGAGTACCTCAAAGTGACCATGACCACAACACACCCTGGTGCTTCTTTAGACATGTTAAAAAGGAAGGCTGCAGCTGGAGGTTGGGAACATCTCCTGGATGACTGATAACTTTTAAGAATTTAATTCCCAAACGGATTTATAAATTAAGCACTCAGTTGCTCTCTGAGGCACTCTGCTTTGCCAGGCAGAAAATCCCATTTCTGAAGTGCTGGATGAATATTTTTAGGATGAGACATTAGCATTTGGAGGTTGGAATTCCCCTTATTTCACATAAGATACACAAAGACAACAAAATGGAGCTCCTGTTTCATCTCTCTAAATCAACTGACACACACAAGCCAAAAATCAAGAGCACAGAAGGCTTTTTCTTTTTTCGATAAAAGCCACATGTATTCATTTCAAACTTCTCCCTCTGCAAGGTGAAGACAGGAATTCTTGCCTTGGAATTGCATCCAAACACACCCCAATTTGTGAGCACAATTTAAGCTTGGAATGTGTTTTTTCCTTCACATGCCACTTTGCCCATCTACAACTAAAAGCTCATTACTTGGGAAATAAAAGCATTTTCCTGCCTGCTAAATTAATGCATCCTTAATTGTTTGTTGTGTCAGATTGTTAATGGCAACAGGTCGTGTTTTCCTGGGAAAATCCACAAGCATCTTAATGCTCCAGGTCATAACTCAGAACAGTAATAATTTGGGAAGCACAGCTGAGCATTTTAAACCATCAGGAGCATTCCAGGGAAGAGTAATGGAAAGGTGGCAGCCAGGCCACCCCACTCCATGGAAAGCCATGGTACTGGGTGAGGGCATAAGTGGTTGATGGTTGGATTTGATTATCTCAGAGGTCTTTTCCAACTTTAAGGATTCTGTGACATTCATAACTATTGGGAAAGGCATCCAGAGGAAATGCTGCTTCCCAAAAGTGTGAGGCAGGGGCTGCTGAACCCCAAGCAGAAGCACAGGCTCATGTGGGAGGTGTCCTGCTGTCCTCCAAATTCTGGAGATACCAGAATGGAAAGAAAAATCTGTTTTAATGTGTCTCCCTGGGCCGAGGAAGATCCTGTCAGGGCTGGAGATGCCTGAGCCTTGCTTAGCTCCATGGAGAAAAATATCCCTGGTTTTATGAGAACAAGAGAGTCACCATGTTGAGACAGAAAGCTTTCAAAGCAGTCTGGGATAAATTTCTTCCTGAAAACATCAACAATTTCCAAGCATCACAACCTTTCCCAAATGAGGCATTGCAGGATTTTATACACTATTATTTAAAAAATCATGAGTAGAAGTTTAGCCCCCTTGCTTTCATGTCATAACAGCTAAAAATCTTTGTTCACACAGAGTTTGGCTGGGAAATATTGTGGATATTGAAAATCTGGAGTGCTGGCCCCAATTTCAGAACCAATATCACTGGGTGAAGTTACAAACACTGAATTTACTCTGGTGAGTATGAAAGACATATACAAATGTTCCCTTTTTTCCCCACTCTGTGAGGGCTTTTTGGGCATCTTTATGCTTGAAGATATGGATTAAATAACCATATTTATATTGTCAGTGCCGGAGGAACATCAGCTCCTGAGACGCGGTGCAATTGGAATTTATCTGGGGATCCTTTGACTGTTGTTCACAAAACCAAGCCACAGAAATATACAAATGCCAATTATCCATGTTGTAACTGAGGAGCAAAGTTCTCCTGGATAAGGTTTGTGTGGCAAGGTTCTGGCAGTGAGGGGTTATAGGGGTGGATTCTCTGAGGAGCTGCTGGAAGCTCCAACGGTGCCAACTCCATGGGATCCAGGATGTACCTGCTACTGACCAAGGCAGAAAATTTATTACTGATTTGAGAAGGAAAATAGTTATTGTGCAGTTGTAACTGTGGCCAGAGAAGAGTGGGGTGAGCCCATGTGAGAGAAGCAGCTCTGCAGACACCCAGGACAGGGCAGGAAGAGGGGCAGGAGCTGTTCCAGGCACTGGAGCTGAGATTCCATGGGGAGGCAGCTCTGCCCCTGCAGCCCATGGAGGCTGCAGAGATTCACCTGCAGCTCCTGCAGAAGCCCACAGCAGAGCACAGGGATGCTGAGGGAGGTGGGAAGCCCTTGCTGGAGCAGGGACTCGTGGATCCATGGAGAGAGAAGTCCACCCTGGAGCAGGTTTGGTGATAGCACTTGAGACCTATGGGGAACCCACAGTGGAGCAGCCTTTTCCTGAAGGACTGACCCTGTGGAAGTGGATCCATTGAAGAGCTGCAGCCCAGGGGATGGACTCACACTGGAGCAGCTCATGGAGAACTGCCTCCCGTGGGATGGACCCTGTGCTGGAGCAGGGGAAGAAATCCAACTCCTCTCCCTGAGGAAGAAGCAGCAGCACCAACAGCACCAACAGCAGCAATAACACAAACACCAATTCCTGTCTCCCTGTGCTACTGGAGGGCAGGAGGGAGAGCCCAGGAAGAAGGGAGGGGTGGTGGGAAGATGTTCTTAAGATTTGTTTTACTTCCCACTGCCCTGCTCTGATTTTGTAATAAAATCAGTGGATTTCCCCAAGTTGTTTTGCCCATGACAATAATTGGTGAGGGATATCTCCCTGTCCTTATCTCAGCTCCTGAGTCTTTCCTTATATTTTTCTTCCCTGTCCAGCTGAAGAGGGCAGGGATAGAGCAAAGTCAAGCTATCACATCTCATTGAAAAAAACCAACCCAACAATAACAAAAAAAACCTCTCCCAACAATAAAGTCTTTTTCCTTTGAATGCCTTTCAAATTTAAAAAAACCCAATCAAATACAGGAAATAAAATCCAAAAGCTTATTCTAAGTAGGTTTGACTCTAATAGCTGGTTTCATGTTGGATGGAAAGGGATCAGGTTGGATAAGTTACCAGCTAAAATATGTTAATGAGATTTAAATAACATTGTGCCTTTCTGGGGAATTAATTTTGGGATTTTAGGCAAACTGCAACAAGGCATCTTGTGACATCACCAGTTTTCTGTAGCACTAATGGAACTGTTCACAAAAAGGAGAGCTGGATGACAAGCAGCAGGTGAATGAGCTTGGGGAGCAGTGGTTTTGTAATTGTGGAAATCTTTTTCTTTCCTAAAAAGACACTGTTGCTTCCTGATAAAAACTAGTTAAAAAGCAAAATTCCTCCATGAAATGGCACTGACTGCTTGGACCAAGGATCTGTGTCCTCAGAAGTGTTTGGCACAGTACCAGCCAGGAACTTTGAGTGAGTCCTGACCCTTCTCCAGGAGGAGCCTGTCAAACAGCAGGGAGTACATCCAGAAGAGCTGCAAATCAAGGAAATTGTGCAAAGACACAAGGAAGCCTGGCAAATCAGTCACACCCACTGTTTCCTGGCATGGAAAAGGCCTGGAGATTTAATGTCTCAGTTGAGCTGCCTTGTTTCATCCATTTGTTTGTAAAATGAAAGCCAAGGAGCTTATCCAGCCTATTTTGTAATCCTGGCAAGCCCACTCTTAACCCTTTCCAGCTGCTGGCAACTGAGTCCTATTGCTGGACAATCTTAAGAAGCAAGCTGCCCCACCACTGACAGAAAATATGAACTGCAGAAAGCAGCTACAGGCAAGTAAGGAACAGTGACAAAAACCCCAAACCAGGCAGAGGGAACATGTTCAAGCTGCACAGTGTGCCCACATTTCACCCTGAGAACAATGCACACACACCTGCAGCTGCAAAACTTCAGGGGAAAGTATCTGGTATGAAATCATAGAGTCATGGGATCAGCAAGGCTGGAAAAGATCTCCAAGATTATCAAATCTGCTCTGTGACTGATCCTCATGCCAGAGCTCTGTGTGCCAGGTCCAGCCCTTCCTTGGGCACCTCGAGGGATGGGGACTCCAAACCTCCCTGGGCAGCCCCTGCCAATGGGATTGAGGGAGGAGAGGAGATAATGAGATAGCAGGGGGTGAATTCCTTAAAGTGGATTTTGTTGTTATGGTAAGTAACAAGAACTTCAAGT
Source organism: Muscicapa striata striata (assembly GCA_030060385.1). Lineage (NCBI taxonomy): Eukaryota > Metazoa > Chordata > Aves > Passeriformes > Muscicapidae > Muscicapa > Muscicapa striata. The sequence goes on from JAREIS010000169.1 coordinate 1,188,216, forward strand.
GGTGTTCAACAGCACAATCTAGGGACAACTCTAAAGGAGCCCTCCAAGGTTTATTTGGGGTGGTTTTTCCAGATCTGAGCTTCAAACACCGTATCTCAGCTCACATACAAGTATTTTCTGCTAAGCACTGTGCCATGATTAACAGGATTTCTTTTCAAAACCCCAACTATCACCTTCAGACTGTTAGAATTAATCTGTGGGCCACTTAATCCCAGGGCAGAGCGAATGAATCTCTCTCTAGATGAAAGGAAGAGGAAGGAGCTTTTCAGTCCCCTTCTTTTTTTTACACCCCAGAGAGTATTTCAGGAGCATAACACAGCCTGAACCAACTTGCAAGTCTTTCATTTACATCTTCAGATTTCCCAGCTGGAAGATTGAGATCAAAACGACTGAACTCACAGCTATGAGAGCAGTTCATGAAGAATAAACCCGCAAGCTTTAAGATGAACTACCACAAAAACTGTAACCAGGTTTTTCATGGAAGAGGTGGAGACTCCGTTATAATTTCTCCATGTTGCCACTACATTGTATAAAGGCTTCCTTAATAGTTTTGGGTGTAAATCATGAGCAGGAAGGCAAAGCTTGTTAGGTGAAGAAGCTAAAAAGATCATGAGATAGAAGAAATAAACAAGATTTTCTTCTGCCACAATGAGCACAGGCCAAATCCCAGAATTTTCATTCTGTAGCAATGTAGACATGTCTCTGTTTCAACCTCAAATCCTTCTAGAATAGCCCAGATCATGTATTCTTGTTATTTATTAATTATTAGAGATATTATTTTATATCTGCCCTTATACACAAGGTACAGAGATTTCTCCCTCACCTGTGCTATTATCCCATGGAAGAACTGCTGCATTCCCAGGTACTTTGCAGAATCCAGCTACAAACTTACAGGAAAAATTATTCCATTGCCTCTGCTTGATCAATAAACATATATCCTTAAATAACCTTAAATAACCCATTTTAGGAAATGGGTTTTTATTAGGAAAATTGATTTTTTTTTAAATTTAATAGGAAATTTGAAAAAAATCACCATTTTGTTGTATTATTATATATTTTGTATATATATATGTGTGTGTGTGTGTGTGTGTGTGTATGCTGTTATATTAATATCACGAGTGTGAGCAGCAGTTGGTGGGGTTGGTTGTGGGGTCATGGATTGGTGCAAACATGGAAGACTTGGAGACAGCTCCTGATAAAAAAATTGCTTTTTTTTGAAAGAGGAGTGGGATTTTTCCAAGACTTTTCTGGAGAGCTGGACAGGCAGGTGTGGAAAAGAGCTGGATAAAGTACAAATCACTTACTCAGTTTCCACATCTGGGAGAAGGAAAGAAGAGAAGCACGTATTGAATAGAGAACAAATAGGAGATGAACATCTGCGAATGCACAAAGCCTTGGCTGTTAAAGAATAACACAAAGCAACAGCAAAATCCCTTTGTCCATGGTCAACGGCAGTGGCACACAGGCTTCACCCACACCACCCAAAGGAATACTGAAAGATAGGTTTGGCCAAGATCCATGAAAAAACCCCAAAAAACCACATGGAGGTGGCCAGTGCTGTGCAGGACACTCACCCCGTCGGGCCGGCCGTCCGAAGCCGTGACGATGAGGATGTAGCGGTCAGTGCTCTCTCTGTCCAGGGGCTTTCCCAAGGCCAGAAGGCCAGAGCTGGGAACAAAACAAAACCAGGACATGTTAGCAGAGCAGCTGGGAGAGGTCTGTGAGCACCTGGCTGACACAAAGACTTCTCTTTGTAGGAGCTTTCAGGCTTTCTGTGGGGGAAGGCCAAAAAAACTATGAGCCAATTCCTAGTGCTCTCCACTTGGATACTGGAATAGTCCTGGATTAAAGCACCAACCTAGAGCTACACTGAACACAGCACCCTGATTTGTTCCTGCTGTACTTCAGCTATTTAATTATCATAACACATTTATTTAGTATTTTTACTATTAATGCTGCAATAAATGAGAAGAGAGAAGGACAAGCAGGGGATTCATCACTGAGGAGTCCTGATAAACAGCAGGAGTGAGCTGGAAACTCTGGGAATACAGCACACAGAGACTTCAGGGTGAGTCTTCTCAGGGAGAGGCTACTGGGGAGAGTTACACGTTGTGTAACTTCAGAGTAAGGCCTGCAAGTATCCGCTAATAATTAAGTATTACTGCAGGCACAAGGGTGAGTAAAAACAAATCCCAGAGTTTTGGGTTGGGAGGGACCTTAAGGCTCGTCCAGTGCCACCCCCTGTCATGGGCAGGGCATCTTCCACTATCCCAGGTTGCTCCAAGGCCCTGTCCAGCCTGGCCTTGGACACTTCCAGGGATTTCAGATGTTGTGATTATTGAATCCTATTTTAAAAGGACAACAAAAGAAGGGTTAATTGAAAGCCACATTAAACAATGTTTGAAAGCACTAAGAATTCCTGTAACTGCTGACAAATAAAACAATTTGGATTTTCCCTCTGATCTAATTCCCTCCTTCAGATGTCTGGAAGCCACCCAGAGGGACAACAGACAGACAATAGACTCATTACTTTTATGTTAGAAAGGATTAGAAAGGCACAGTGAGGACAATCCTACCTAAGGAAGATCAACATTCCTTAACTGAGCTAGCTTCAGATCCCTGAGCTGTCCCAAAGCTCCACATTTCATTTCCATGATTTTGGTGCCTGCTGGAACCTGAGCAAGGTTGTGACAAAGTGATGACACCTCTCCTGAATCCACAGAGTATTTAACAACTATGGATCCAGGGTGACAGTGATCTCAGCCAGCTTCTCCCATGGAATTCCACTAAATATCTTAAGAAAGATGTAACACCACAAGTTTTTGCAGCCCAAAATTCACATCAGCTGGGATCTGGAGATCCTGTGACTTCCCATGTGTTATTCCATTGCCAATGGATGGATCAGACACAAGCAGTGATTTTATTTGCTGTACCCACATTTCATGTTCAGGACCCAGAGCATGAACAGTGACTTGTGCAGAGGTTTTACTGAAACAGAAAATCCAAACCAAAGCACAAATTCCCACCAAACCAGGAGATCTCCCTGGCTGGACTTCTCCAGAACACTTGGATGTGTTACACCTGGACCTAATAATGGGTTTCCCCCCTAAATTATAAATTTCTGTAGCATTCCTTCTCTAATTTCCTACTCTTAGAGAAGATCTGAACAAACTGGTTCCAGGGCAAGACTTTCTCCAACAGAAACAAATCCCAACACTTCCTGGAAAGCTGTTCCAATAAATACCACAAAAATTGGTGGCAACTGGGAGTGGGAGCACAATTCTGCCCTAGGATTGAAAGGTTGGTGGGGAAAATAATATTTCAAACATATTTCAGGAGATGCTCCAGTCCGTCTGCCTTGTGGTTATCCGATGAAAACTTGGGTTTGTGTCCTGTCAAGCTTCCTTCAAAAGGAAAATTTTCACTGAATCTAAAATACTTCCCTGGAAGTTGGTAAAAACCAGAGGTAAATGAATTTTATGTTTGGTTTTCAACCCACTAAATTTGGAGCTGATATATCTTGGATCCTGGAGACAGGAGAGTGGAACCTCAAGCATTCTCCTCCTTCTTCCAGATTGGAATTCCACATGCTGAGGATTCCTGATGTTATAAATGTGATTCATGCTAATTAAATTGTAACAATATTGGCAAAATTGTTACAATATAATTAATTAAAAACCTGTATTTAATTGCTATAAAGCAAAGAGAGATAAAGGAACAGGTTAATCAAGCCTAAAAGAGATCACCCTCCAGATGTTAAGTGGGAGGCAGGATGGGAAGGGTATAGGTCTAAGAACAGTGTCTAGAAATAGGTTTTCAACCTTGAATTGTGCCAAGTTGGGATGATTCCAAACCACTGGACATTGGACTAAGGCCTATTGAGGGGCATAAATTAAATTATATAACTTTAAGTTTAATGAGCATGCGCCCCTGCGAGGTCAAACAGCGAACACTGAGGAAGACCCAGAGCCTTCATCAAAAACAAGACCCCCAACAGGAAGAGAGACCCCCGACCACTGGTGGCGCACGCACAACACAACACAGTGACGTAGATCTTAGAAATAGAAAGGAGGAGGAGCTTTCTAGAAGATTCTGTATTAATATGTATTAGTAAACAGTATACAAGCAAAAGTTTTTGGTTTATGTGCTGGGGACACGTGGAGCAGGGTGGGGGATGGGAGCAAATCCCCCAAGGGAGCCTCCTAATAAGCACATGGGCTTGAAACAAAGAGAACAGTCGCCTCTCTGGGAGCCTTCCCTGAGGCTGCGGGGACCAATCAGAGACCTGGGTTGGTGATTGACAGCCCCCGAGCCCCCGGCATGGGGCCCAGCCTGGCCTCAGCGCAGCCCGACCCCTGGCAGGCGGGAGGGCCCGGCCCCGGGAAGGCCCCGGGGTGGGCCCGGCCCAGCCTCGGCGGGCCCTGGTCCCGGGTGGCCCAAGGGGGTGACCCGGCTCGGCCCGGTCTGGCCCGGTCCCGGCTGGGCTTGGCAGGGGCCGCGGCTCGGCCCCCCGCTTCCTGCCCGGCCTGGATTTTCTTCTCCATGCAGCATGGCCGAGCTGGGGATGGGAGAGCTACCGAAACGCCAAGCACCTGGCAGAAGAAAGTCCAGCCATCTCCACGCGGTCCCCTTTATGCCCACGTTTTCTCCCAGCGTGGTTCCAGCCTGGCTTTTTATTGTTTAGATACAAGTTTAACTTTTAGTGCCTGAATGAGACTTTGAATTTCCTGAGCTCCTCAAAACGAATGGCATGAAGCAAGAAGAATTACAGAAGTCAGCAGAATGAAGACCAAGTTCTCATAAGAGGAGAGATCTGAGGAGTCGCCACTGATAAGTAGCTTAAAACCTTTTTTTGTGAGCTTTAGAGGATTGTGACTTTATTCAAATTCCTTTAAACTGTGGAATATACTTGGGGAGGTTAAAGTGCCTGAGATGAAGACTTTTTTTGCCTCGAGAAATGGAGCTCTCAGTCTTTAGGACTAGAATTTTGGACAGAGATATTTGGTGAAGAGTGAAATAAAGAGACCTGTTGTGTTTTCTCAGCAGCCTGCCTTTAAAATGACACCCCATGTTATTCAGCAACCCATATATAGCACTGGAAGGACTGTGAGAATGGGAGGAAGAAAAATCATAATTTGTAGTTTCCGGGCGGATGCAAGTTATGCGAGTGAGACACCCTCTAAGCCTAAACCAAAAGAAGGGACTTTTCTCTCTGGAGTGAACTGAAATGATTATTTAAGTAGATAACTGACTAAAGTGTTCTCTGTATGTTGCTGGTATGAGGAAAGGTGGAGGAGGGAATAAGCTGGAAATCTCATTCTGAACTGTTTTGTGTTTAATAATAAATTTCTTCTTATACCCTTTTAAGTTTTAAGCCTGCTCTGTCTTTACTCCTAAATTTGATCCCCAAGAGAAATGAAATCTATTAAAAGCTTCAGCTGAACCACATCTGCCACTGCAGGAGGATGCAGCCACCATTTTGATCGGACTGCTACCAACACCCTGACTGACTGACGAGGTGTCAGGTTGGATTCTCACTCTGTCAGGGTTAGGATTGTTTTTTTGTAATACTGTAGTTCTATTTTAATTTTCCCAGTAAAGAACTGTTATTCCTATTTCCCATATCTTTGCCTGAGAGCCCCTTAATTTCAAAATTATAATAATTTGGAGGGAGAGGGTTTACATTCTCCATTTTAAAGAGAAGCTTCTGCCTTTATTGGCAGACACCTGTCCTTAAAACTAGGACATAGAGAAATATCTATTTTTCAGCATTTGTTCAAAACACTGCAAGAAAATAAGAACAAAAATTTTTAGGGGGAAGAAAGAGTAAATAAAACATAAAATACATAAGTGGTAAATTATTAATTAAAAATACATATATTCAAGTTGAGCTGAGAATAGAATACTGACATCGAACACTGCATGAATCCATGTGCACTTCTCTAATACTGTTGGCCATATCCCCTTTTTTATCTCCTTTCTACCCCTGGAAAAATTACACTTGACTGTCTGTTTCAATAGATGAACATCCGAACATTCAAAAGACAGGTTAAATTATAAATGTCCTAAATTATAAATACCCTAAATTATATATCCTAAATTATCAATACCCTGTGTTTGCAGAATTTGAAGTATCCAGTCCTCGTGCTGCCAGGCAGGAATTACACTGGAGTTAACTGCATGCTCCAGGAAGGAAAATAAGAATCCAGAAAAAGGGAGAGAGAATCCTGGTCATGGGCTCTGTCTTGGCCTTCAAGCATCCAAAATTGAGATAAATTCCTGTAGCCTTACACCATCCACATCAAAGATGTTTTATTTAAGAGTAATCCTCCTTCAATCGATCAACATATTTCAGTATCCAGAAAAAAGAAGGTAAAAGGCTGAAGGAAACTTGGCACAAAGCCTTTTCCAAAGGAAAAGGAAGGGGAAAACACATAACTTCTTTTTTACTATGAGGTGCTGGAGCAGAGCTGAGCACCGAGTCCCAAACGTGCTCAGATTTGTGGGGGCTGTGAGGCTGGGGGAGTCAGGCCTCCCAAGGGTCCCAGAGGAGAGGGATGAAAGGATGGAGCAGGAATTCCAGTTGGGAATTCATTCACATACCACTTTTAACTGCCTGGTTTCTGGGTATGGCCACCCTGCTCACATCCCAAGTTGGACAACACATGGGTTCCAGAGGATCTTCATGTCAGGAGCTGGCCTGGATTTCCACAGATGTTTTAAGCCTCTCTGGTGTGGAGAACTGCCAGGAATTTTGTGGTGTGGTATGAAGGGTGCTGTGATCACTGAGTGATCCCTTTGGAGTATCTCTTGTGCAGCCAGGTGGGATTTTTCATGTTAAAATTAAAACATGGTGCTTTACTAAGACTGCAACTACCCTTTGGAACATCCCTCATGTAGCCAGGCTGGATTATTCACCTTCTAAAGCAACAAAACCTTCTTTACTACCACTGCAACAAAGACACTCTGGAGTGTCTTTCATGTCTCTCTTGTAGATTATCCAAGTTCTAAAGGTGCCAGAGGAGGTCAGGCTGAGTTTCTCCATGTTAAGGAAAGGGTTGCAAGAGTCCCTACAAAACTCCAATCCCAAGGCATGGCTAATACCAGCAGCCCAACATCAATCCCTGCTCTGGCCACTCCAGTGAAGGAAAGTGTCCCCTCTCCAAGGTGCCCCTTCCCTCACCTGTCAAGTCTTTATCTTATCTTATCAGCACCTCCTGGCATCTTCAAGGCTTTATTCCCATTGTTTCCTGAAGGACTTGACTCTCCATCAATGGGAGAGTCATCAAATGGGTATCTAGGTTCACAATCTTTCCCTCACATCAAATTAGAATCATTTTGCACCAGGAAATAATAAGCCCCAGGTTACTTCTGTCCATCATTTATTGTGGGAAGTCAGCTCACCACCCTCCCTTCCTCCTGCAAGGAAAAGGATATTTTGGATTTCAAGTAATAATTAATAGCAGGTAAATTAATAGCTAATAATAGGTAAAATAAAGGGTGGTGGGCTAGGCACAGACCAATCTTGTGTTAATGTTTCATAACAAACCCTCTATTTCTTTCTCTATGAAGTTGGAATTCAATTTAAGTAAAATACAGTTCTTAAACAATGCTCAAAAGACTTTTCACTACAGGCTAAACTATAACAAGTCAGGAAATTAAAGCAAAAATTGTCCCTGTTCTTAGTCAGGAGCTGACAGGTAAAAGAGTTTTAATTAATCCCTGGCCACTCTTTTAAACAGAATCTTTCCACCTCAGTGAGCTTCCCTCACCTAAAGTGTTTAAAATAAATAAACAGTGGCCAGTGACAAACCCCAGAGTGGAATTTGGCTCACAGAGCTCTCATTAATGGCTGACAGCCCCTCGAAGGAGCAGTTGAAGGTGTCTGAGCACAACCCTTTTCTCTCAGCTCCTCCATTCCCTGGACTGACAAGTTCCAAGTCTGTTTTCCAAGGGTTTCCCACTTACCTTTGAGAGAGATTAAAAACTTGCTGAGGATCTCCATTCTGAATGAGGTATTTGATGGGGTCGCCCTCTCTATCGAAAGCCTTTAGGGAAGTAAAAAAGAGGATAAAATTCAGTCAGTGGAAAAGTTTCTTCTCTTCCCTTCCATGTAGAAACTGGGGAATTAAGTTTTAGGAAAATTTTCCACAGGGATGACACCAATTTCTGTTTCTAAGGCAACTCTGGTTATTGATGGGCTACTCAAGATAAAGCTGGATCACATCCGAATTCCTATGCTGCACAGAAATGACAATATCCTGAATGCAGGAAAATGATTACTATTAATTATTAGTAATTATCTAATTATCAAATTACAGCTATATTACAGCAGCATGAGTGTGAAATTCAGGCTTTAATCATTTGCTTCTATTTTTCTGCAGCTCCACACTGATTAGACTGAACTTTCGTTTCCCTTTCTTCCCATTCTTCATTTCGACTTCTTATCAAGATCCCTCTTACTGTTATTTTATTAGAATCCTAATCTTTGGCTGATGCTCCACTAAGTTCCAACTGCAGTATTCACCCTCTACAATAATTTGATTTTTGGGGGGGATGAAGATCAGGGTAAGACCTTTAAGAACACACATTAACAACATCAAAATGAGGATATTCCATCTATTAGGTGGGAAAAAAACTTTCAAAAGTTGAATAAACTACTTTTGATGTCTCTCCTGGTGCCACCTGAGGCCATTTCCTCTGGTCTTCTCTTCCTCTAGAAGAGAAGAGGCCAACCCCCACCTTGCTCCTGTCAAGTTGTTGCTGTGGACCACAATCAAGGGCTGCGTAGCTTTGAGCTGATCACCTAAAAAAGCAGCTTTTGAGATAAAAACCCAAGAAAAATGACAAAAAAACCCCAACTCAAACTCCCCCCAAAATTAAGAGCAGAAGCACAAACACTTTAAATGTGAAGGCAGAGCAGGGAATGCAGTAAGAAAACAATTTGGCTTAGCCAAATGAAAATCAGGAGCTAAGTCAGAATGAAGGGATCAGTGCTAAGAAAGAGCAAAAAAACCTGGATGGGGACACAGTCAGAAAAAGTCAAGGCAAAATTGGAATGCAAACAGGAGAGAACACAAAGGATAACGAAGAAATATTTAAGTTGCAGAGGAAACCTGAGGAGTTTGAAAACAGAAGTGATGATGTTGAGAAGGTCAGAGAGGTAAAACTGCCCCTGTTCCAACTCCAAACTAAATTAACTGGGGCAAAACTTCAGCTGAGAGCTGGGCAAGAGTCAGGGAGAGAAGATGTTCATAAACAGAACATCTTTGAATCAGCTGCTGGAATTCAAGCCTAGGGAAGTCCATCCTGTCATACAGAAGGGCTGGAAAAATCTCAATGCCACTGGGGTTTTTTTTGAGCACTCCTAGAGAACAAAAAAGCTGGAAGGCAAACCCAGGTCTGTCCTTCATGGAGGAATGAGCTGGTGGAGTGCAATTCCTACAAACCCACAAATACCCAAATTATTTGTAAGTTCCCTGCAATGCCAATACGCAGATGGATAATGCAGAATTAAATTTCTCTAGAACAAAAGGATGCTGAAGCAGCTTAATCTGATTGTCCAACAGGACAAGTCTCTCGAACAGGGCAGAAACTGGATCAATAAAGCAGCTAAGCCATGGTGAAGGCTTTTCCCACTGCTTGATGGAACATTCTCCCAATGGAGTTCTGACAACACAGTCTCCAAATGGTGAGTGGGATTAAGCAAGAATTAAATCCATCATCAAAATTAAGGCCAAGCAGTAGTGGGTAATGTTAGTACTGACTCAGTTCTGTATGGGTGTATACAGCTCTCCCAGCACTGATCAGTATTCCCATCCACAGCATCAATGACAGACTGGGAAAATTGGCAAAATTGCTTATAAATTCCATGGGTGGCACTGAGTGTCGGGAGGTGTGGCTGGAATTTGGATCTCCTTGGCCTGAGGATATGAACAGTCAGGATCTGAGCCAATAACACAAAATGTTACAAACACTAGAGGCAGACAGTGTGAGGAACTGGCATCTCTAAGCCGTCCTTGACCCTAAATTACCAGAATCCCATGGTTGCTCTGGTCTTTAGCCCTTTGTCCTCCTTTTACCTTCCCTGCAGGGCATCCTGCCCTCCCTTCACGTTAAGTTGTCTCAGGGGTATCATTATGGTCTGCATTCTCTCATAAAAAGTCAGGGGGCTCTCAGAAAGCCAGAAAATCAAAGACTGGCTGTTGTTGATTTAGTTTTCTCCTTATCCCCACAGAAAATCCACTTTCAATCAACACGCTTAAAAAAGGGGAGGGAAAGTTAATCATTGATTTTAAAAACTCCTGCTTTCTTCAAAAGCAAAGAACACAAAGTTCTTATGCTCAGAAGAAAACCACCAAAGGCAAGGGAGGAGAGCAACCTACGCCTGATTTTTTCCAGATCAATGGCATAGAGTGATTCTGTAAATTGCACACAACAATTCCATGTAGCTCCTTGTTCAGCACATAACTGGACCCTGCTAACGGCCCTATTTGTTCTGCAGACTCCCAGAAAAATGACAGCATTTGCATATTTTAATTAATAATGGCTGGCAGAACATAAAGCCATAAATGCCTCCCAGGCATGCAATAAACTCTGAGGTTTATTTACAAATTAATGCAGTGGAGATCATTTAATATTGCATTAATCTCAAATGTTGTTAATTAAAACACCAGTCAAGACCAACCAGGTGTGTTAGAAAATAAATAAGGGGATAAGAAAGAAATAAAGTCCTCCATCATCAGCATAAGAAATTTTAATGGACAAAAAAAAAGTGAATTTTATTTTCCCAAAGTCTAAAGGGCAAATTTAAAGCAGCTACATTTGCATTGTTACTGACCCTAATGTTTTGATCTTCAGATATGGAAATTTGGGAATACTTGAAAAGTTTTGCAGGCTCTCTCCAGGATTTTGTAACCTTCCTGCTGTATGCAGAACTACCAAATTATTACTAAGAAGGAGCCACAAAAGAATAATTTCTTAATCTGCACCAGCCCAAACACTGATTGAATTGATAAGACTCAGGAAAAGAAACATCAGTGTGAACATTTAAACGTGCAAATACTTATTCAATATTTAAGGTGATATTCCATATCATCGATGGGACACAGGCAATACTTTAAGGCACTGCTAGAATTCCACAAAACCCAAACCAAGGTACCTAATTTGGAACTTTCTGTTGCCTGGAAAAGGCAGCACAGGATTTCAGAAGCTTAAATACTCAGTTTATGAATGTTAAAAATGTCCTGGTAGATTTTACATAACCAGGAATAAAGGAAGATGAAAATAAAAAAATCCTGCACACAGGAGAAGTGCTTTAGTACAGATGGAGGTTTTAGTGCTGGACTTGGAATTCGGTAGGGGGGGATCTGTAAAGCCCATCCAGTGCCACCCCTGCCACGGGCAGAGACACCTTCCACTATCCCAGGCTGCTCCCACCCCTGTCCAGCCTGGCCTTGGACACTGCCAGGGATCCAGGGGCAGCCACAGCTGCTCTGGGCACCCTGTGCCAGGACCTGCCCACCCTCCCAGGGAACAATTCATTCCCAACATCCCATCTGCCCTCTTGCAATGGGAAGCCATTCCCTGTGCCCTGGCACTCCAGACCTCTGTAAAAAGTCCCTCTGCATCTTCCACATTTCAGATTGAGGACTACCAGACCTACAAGGGATACAGTCCTGGACTAGCCACCAAAGCTAAAGCCAAGTATATTTAGGATTTAACAATCAAGTATTTTTCATAAAATGCAGGGTCACTGAGGCTGGAAAAGCCCTCCCAGCCCATG